>CM073463.1:50388368-51843368 GCA_037074535.1 Gleditsia sinensis | reverse complement strand
ATAATTATACCGGCCTCTATTGAATTTTTATGATATTTTTAGAAATATTCTTTATTTTAATATGAATAAAGATATTTGTTTTGAAATTTGTTTTATTATGATTTTTATCAAGAAAAATCATGATTTAAGAGTTTAACTAAAGATTTATGAGAAAGGAAATTTTTAGAAATTTTTGGGATATTTTATGATGAAAAATGGAATTTATATGAATTTTTATAAAGAAAAATTCTATTATAAATTATTTAATAATAATTATTATATTTAAAAAAAGAGAGAGGAAGGAATGATAAACGGAAGCCAGGGGAAGTATCAGTCGAAAGAAGAAAAAAATCAAAAATTTTGCATAGTGAGTGAATAGTAATTTCAAACTTTATCTTTCGATCTGGAATGCCTATGGGCTTTCAATCTCAAAACTGAAGGTGTTATTGGATTCAGGACGAAGAATACTTCAGTTTTGACCGATCAGTTTTTCAAATCAACCGTTGAATCGCCGTAGATCTGAAGTAGAAAATCTCGATAAAAGGTAAGTTATGAAAAACCTTACTTAGAGACTTCTAATTAGAAATCTGACTCCGTAAATAGATTCAGAAACTAGATAAACATTAGAATATGAATTCGTTTTGTTGATTTGGTAAAATTTTTGTGACAGTGAATAGTATTTTTCGGCGGTGAATAGTGACTAAACTCCCGAAGTCATTTTTCAAGTTTTTAGATCTTTCAGACTCGATTTTAGAGTTTGTTTTACCGAATTCAGATCAGAAACGAAGATTTTAGGGCTGTCCAATCTGGAGTCCTTACCTGTGAGTAGATATTTCTTTCTATAGCTTATTACATGCTCTTCTTGAATTTAAAATGAATTATTGATTATAATTACAAGTGATTTATACTTTTATATGTATCTGAAATGGATTAAAGTATCTGGAAATGATTTCTATCGGAAATGTAGTTCAAGAAGAGTATGGTTCTGAAAATGAGAGTTTTGAATTCATTGAATACGTGATTTTAAATGCATTTCTTACCGCATGGTAAATGAAATATATTGCCTACGATGCATTGGTTTATAAAGTTATATGATTGCCTTGGAAAAAGGGCATATATATGATAAACCCTGAATGTGTAATTTTTAATAGATGAATTTTGAAATGCATTGAACATGTGATTTTTACATGTATTTTTCATTATATGGAAAATAAAATGTGTTATGCACATGATATTGATCTTTACAGTAATATGTTTGCCTCGGATATGGGCATATATATATGTGATTCCCTGATTGGGAAGTTTTGACAGAGGAATATACTGAGACTGAAAGTCTGTATTATATTAAGAAATTTATACTGAATTCTATGGTATATGTGCATATTGTATTTGTGGAGGAATCCTATTGGAATCACTATCTGCTAACAGCAGGGAATGTTAGCCCTGGTGCACCTTGATACCTCAGCTAGCAGGGGTGGTGCTAGCCTCGTGTGTCGGCCAACACACGGGAGTTATTGTTATCGGGGAGAGCGGGATGCCTCCTATTATTGTTATCGGGGAGAGCGAGATGCCTCCTATTATTGTTATCGGGGAGAGCATGATGCCTCCTATTATTGATATGTGATTTACCCTCCCTTACTGTGTACTTGGGATTATTTATTATATTGGTTCTAATAGGTAAACCTCCTAAATCATGTGAAATCTTTTATTGCATCACAGTATTTGTTTATAATTGTATTGTACTGTATTTGATTTTGAATATTGGGCTATATTGTGAAATGTGGATATTTGAAATACGGGTTCCATATGGATGTACTTCTGAATTGTACTTTCTATATGATAAACTTTAAAGTATAAGTCATCCATATGCTAACCTAAGAGGTTATAGAGGGTTTTATCTGCTCACCGAGTTTTAAAACTCACTACACGTTGTGGATATATTTTTCAGATAAGGAGACAGAGTTTGGTCCTACGGATAGGTGATCAGTTAGACTGTCTACTCTCTGGGTGAGCCTATGTTGCTTCCAAGGCTCACGTTATTTGTATTGTATTTGTATTTGTATTCTATAGTATGCTCTGAACGTCACAGGCAGGATCCCTGCTTCTACTGTTACTCTGGTGTTTATAGACTTACACTGTATATTGTATATGTGTATGAGAACCAATATGTATTGGTTTATATGATAAAGAATGGCATTATGTATAGTTATGGAACATATATGTGTATGGTATATGGATTTCACGTGCCCTAAAATTAGGGTCGTGACACTACTGGCTTCCAATTTTAAAACTAAAAGTATTTCACTGGATTCAAGACGGAGTATACTACGATTTTGACTAAACAATTTTTCAAATCAGCCGTAAAATCGCCGCAGATCGAAAGTAGAAAATCTTAGAAAAAGGTAAGTTCTGAAACTTCTACTTAGAGACCTCAAATTAGAAATCTGACACTGTAGATGGATTCGGGAGCTAGATAAATCTTAGGATATGAATTTTTTCAGCCATTTGACAACTTTTTGTGCATTGTGAACAGTAAATTCGGCGGGTATGAATAGTGTTTTTCGACCGTAAACAGTGACTAGCGTTGACCAAGCTCCCGGGGTCATTTTCTAGGCTTTTGGACCCTCCGGACTCGTTTTTAAGATCCATTTGATCAGATTTGGCTTGGAAAATTATATTTGGGGCTGTCCAGCCTAGAGCCTTGACCTGTGAATAGATAATTCTTTCTATGACTTACCCCATGCTCTTCTTCAACTTAAAATGTCTAATTGGTTATGTTTACAAATTATTTATGCTATCACAAGTTTCTGAAATGTGTTAAAATATCTGTTTTGCTTACGAACTGGTACATAGTTTAAGAAGAGTATGATTTTGCAAATAGTTTTGAAACTCATTAAATATGTGGTTCTAAATGTATTTATCATTTTTTGGTAAAGTAAATATTATGTGCATGAGGCATTAATTTATAAAACTATAAATTTACTGATTATGATTGAATGGCAAGCGTAAAGCTCATGCCGAGTTGCTTGATAATTATAAATTGCATTTGATGAATATGCATTTATATATATATGTATTTATATGTATGGATGAATATCGATGAGTTGTATGGCTTGTGACGATACCGAGTAAGGGATGCCCTATTAGCCTGAGTGAGCCAAGGAAGGGCTGCTATAACCGAGTGACAGTGGTAATGTGAGGAGGCAGATGGGTGATGAACTCATATTCCCTTATCACTATTGTGACTGTAGTCGATCATTCACTTTGCATATAGTAAATGAGTGAATTGAGTGTGTGGGTTGACTAGATCGCCGAATGAGGCAGGTCATTTTAAATTGAGTATGCCAGATCGCCGAGTGAGGCAGGTGTATTAAAAGTTATAACTTTATCTCAAAAGTTTAATATTTTACTATAGTTTATACAGCTGAGTATAACAACATTAGTTTAATGATCATACCGTACTGAATATGGTTTTGGACATCTAAATATCCTTTTATTTGAGAATATTTGAAATACAGGTCCTATATGGATGTACTTCTGAACTATATTTTCTATGTGAAAAATTTTGAAACATGAGTACATTCATATTCTCACTTAAGAGGTCATAGGAAGTATTATCTGTTCACTAAGTTGTCAAACTCACTACACGATATTTTCACATTTTTCAGATAAAAATACAAATTCTGATTCTACAGAAAAGTGATCAGTTAGTTGACATATTCTCTGGGTGAGTCTATATTGCTTCTAAGACTCACAGTTATTAAATTATATTGTGTTTGTATTCTAGAGTGTACTCTAAACGCCACAGGCAGGATCCCTACTTCTGTTGTTACTTTGACATTTATAACTTGACCTGTATAATGTATATACATGAGAGAATCTATATGTATCTATTTCCATAACAAAGAATAGTGTTATGCATGTTATGAAAAATATCTGATTGCAGAAAAATAAATGTTTGTTTTACTTGCTCGAAAATTGGGGGTGTTACATAATATACAATATAAAAAATATATTATAAGCCCTTGAATCAAAGTTAGCTCACCGAATGAAAATGTAGCCTAACTGTTCACTTAACTGTAGAGTAATGACCAAACTTTATATCCTTATCTAAAAATATTTAAATAACTAAGGGTGAGTTTGACAACTTAATGAGCATATAAAACTTACTATAACTATACATGATAAGTATATGCATGAAATTTGTATGTAAACAACATTTTCAAAAGATAAGGAAAAGTCACAAGTAAACATATAAATAACCATTCTTATAAATGTAATCAAATCAAAATAAAGGTGAAGTTGGAAGAAAAGTATTAAAACGTGACAAGAAAAAATATTTATCTATTTTCTCAAAGAAATATAGTATAAATGTTAATAAATAAATTAATTTAAAATTAATATTTAAGAGGATTCCAATCAGAACTATACTTTAGTCCTAAGAACACAGCAAGGGAGGAAAATCACTAGTGAGAATAGTTAGAAGGCATTCTGCATAACAATGGTGTATAAGAGCCATTCCACAACTACTTTACAATAACACATCCCATGTGTCGGTTGACACATAAAGCTAACAACACTCTTACTAGTTGAGATTTCAAAGTGGACCAAGGCTAGCATCTCCTGTTATTAGAAAACAATGTTTCTAATTTGAGCTCCTCTCAAAGAAATAGTACTTGAAAAGTAGTTTATCATTCAAAAATTAGAAATACTTATTTAAATCAATTCCTTTATCAAAAAGAATTTAATAAAAAAATTAACATATTTATTAATAAAATCTTCTCAATAGTAATATTATATATCAATTTTATTCATGCAAGCTATATTGTTGCCAATAGGCACAGTATTCCATATTTCAATCTTTAAAAAATTATCTTATTTCCAACTATAAATATCAAGGTTTCTAATTCACAAAAAATAAATCATAAACCACATTATGGTAAAGCATTTTTCTTCAACACATTCACTAATCAGGAATCATTTGCATAGCATATTCCAAAATCCAACTACATTTTGAATTCTAACTTTAAAAAATTTAATGGGAGATTGAAAATTTAAAGCTTGTCTTGTATACCTAAGGGTTCTAAATTAAAGCTGTTTAAACAATGGAACTTTACCTAGCTTAAATCAATACTATATTTAGAAAAGTAAATAATTATAATAAATCATCCATTTCCAAAGTTCTAAAAATAGTTCAAATAATATATGATAGATCAAATGTAATATTAGAATTCAAGGAAACAATAAAATAGGTTATAACAAGCATTATCTATTCACAAAGTAATGGATCCCTAGTTGGATAGCTCCCAAATAGCCTTTTCTAAGCATAACTTGATAAAATAGACCTTAAAATTGAGTCTTGAGGGTTCAAAAATCTAGGAAATGACTCTAAAATTATAAAATTCTCACTTTAAGAAGGCGGTCAATGTTGGTCAACAAAAACATGGTATTATTGATGTGGTGCATGCATTGATACTGTTCACTGGAGTGGGCCTTATGCACCACTGTGAATAGTATCACGTGTGGCATCTGTGGTGGCTGTGTACATCATTTAGCCATGAAAATTTGGCTCTCAAGGTTTTTCCACCTAAATTCATCTATGATCTTAGTTTTTCATTTTGAGCTCTCTAAATAGGAGTTTCGAGACTCACCTTGTCTAGGGTTTTCCTCTAATTTTTTGTTGGTTTCTAATTAGTTTGGGTTAAACTAATTGGTTAAACTTGTAGTTCTTGTTGTTCTAAGTGCGTTGATGCTAGTGGTGCTGCAATTAGAGGTTTGAAAATGGTAGAATTTTTAGAGAGAGAAAATGGGGTTAGAAGACACCAAGTATTTCTACGTCGTTTCTATAGCTTATATCCCTAAAAATCACCTCAGGAACTTATTAACAAAATCTTAATTGTTGGAGGATACCTTTGAAAATTTGACTATTTATATTTTGGCCGTAAAACTTTTAAAAATTACATTTTGACCCCTAACCTTAAATTCTCATATTTTACCATATAAATTCCCATAATCACCATGTAATAAACAAAGAAAATTCTTGAGATCAATAAAGTCCTTCTTTAAACTTAATAATAATTCTTTTTTAATTTAAGGATATTACATTTTTAGGTAGAATGCCTAATGGAATTGGTGATTTCCCTTTTGGACTATGATGGAATTGTTGATTGGTCTCCTTTGCTGTATGTTTGAAAAAAAAATATGGTTTTGACATATGATCCTCTTAAATTTACTTATATTATTTCATTTTATTTGATTTTATATTATATTATTAGTTGTGTTTTTAATTATTTTACTTTAATGTATTTCTATGGTAATAAAACCTTTTAGACTTATTAATTTTCTATGACTTTATAGTTTTGTCTTATATCATTTATATTAGATTTTGAAATATGTTGCGAAGGGATACCATCAAGTTAGTTAGTAACTTGATTAAATTGAAATGTGTTATTCATCTAGGGGCCATAGATGGCCAAAGATTGCGTCAAGTGTGAAAGTGTGGATCTAATGACTATTGTGGAGAACTTGTTAAATTAAGTACTATAACTAAGAAAATGAAATTAACTATTATAATAATATAAATATAGTTTTACCAATATTCGAACTCTTGTTTATTCAAGTTTTGATAGTCAATTATCATTAGTTTTAAATTTTTTATCACTAATCTTAATGTTTTCTCTTATGATAATTTTGTAATAATATTTTCCAAATTTTGAATTAATCTTTCATCTAAATTTTTGGCAATGAGTTGTTGTAAATTTTAAACATTATGTTGTCAATTTTATATATTTTCTTTTACTAAATTTTCATCCCATGGTTTAAACCTTTGATGGGTAATTACTAGTTTCTATTGGGTTGTTTTTGAAATAATATAGTTCATTTTATTTCATTTTATTTTACCTTATTTTTCATCATAATAAAACTTCTTAAACTTGCTAAAATTTTACCTTCATGTTTCACTAAACCTCTAACAAACTTTCTTTTATCATAATTGTCATTTTATAAGATTTTATTGTCAATTTTATATATTTGTTTATCATAAAGATTTAAATGTTTGTTTTCTTTAATGTACATATTTTCTTGATTTATAATATTACTAGGAAAATTATTGATTTTCTTTGGATTGATATAAATAAATTTATAATTCATACTATAATTATTTTCTCTTGGATCTATAAATATTTAAGTTTATTAGATACATTTTATTTTATCATTTGTTAAATTTATAGTTTCTTTAAAGAAAAATTGATTTGGCTTAAAAGTTATTGATTCTTGCTAGACATATGAGCTAAAAGTGTTTTGGATTTATGATAATCATGGTATAGTGATAAATGAGAATTTTTGGAAGTAGAAAATTTTGACTTGTTTATGATAATAATAATAATATGTTTGCCAAATGAATAGTTTTGTGAGAGTGTACGAAATGAAAGTGTTAGGATACAAGTATGTATGAAATATTGCCATGAAGTAAATGTCTGGATATCTTATTTCTGATAGTGAGGAGTTATTAAGGTACAAGTTTTTGATAAGAATATATATTTTTTGTAATGATTTACTTATCTTATTTTGATGAGAACATAAATTTTGTCACGTCCCCATTTTATAGGAATACAATTGTCACGAATAGCAAATAACTTTACCCTTAATTTAATACATACATGCTTTAAGTAAATCACATAATAGGGATAATCATATACGTTCACAAGTTTTTTAGTACATCCAAACATACATGCCAGGTCTATATATATATATATATATATATATATATATATATATATATATATATATATATACACACAGCAGAAGCAGGAATCCTGCATGTGGCGTTCAATGCTTACTCTAGAATACTAGTACAAAATGATTTAAACACTGTGAGCCTTGGAAGTAACATAGGATCACCCAAAGAGTGTGACACCAAGTAGATTGTAACATCCCTAATTTCGTTTCATGTATTAATGAAAGTACAAAAGTATTCAAAGTAACATCCATAATTTCATTTCTTTTATTGATAAAGGCACATAAATATTTAATTAAGACATAAATATTTAATTAAGAAAATAAAATTTATTAAAATTTTTTTAGATATCTAAGGAAATATAATCCTTAGAAATTCTTCACCTTACATGTATGTATAGAAATGTTCTAATATTAATGGAATAGGTAAAGAGAGAAAAACTAAGAGGAAATATTAGAAATAAACATGCTAAAGAAAGGTGAAATTCTTAGGTAAGGAAGATAAATTTTTGTGAAGTAAGTAAAGGTCTTAAAATTTCAAGAAGATCGGATTAGGGTAATTTTTCTTAATTTAAGAGAAAAAGTTACCAAGTTTAGTATCTCCACCCATAAATTGGGCTTTCACCTATGGACACTTCATATATAGTTTTTCTAGTTCACATAAATTTTTAGCAAGCCAATAGGATAGCCCAATGAAGAAATAAAACATAGACTTGCACTAGGATATAGAAATTGGACTGGTAGCCCAAAAATCATGAAAATGTGACCAAGCCCATTATGAAAGGTAGAATTTTAACCAAAGTAAAGAAAATGGGCAAGAATGAACCCAAACCCAAGAGGAAAAATAAAAATAAAAATAAAAGTAAAGTGATGAAATAATGGTGTAATCAAGATTAGGGGACATGGCATTAAGACAAAAATTTAGCAAGTGGTGTGTTATCCTACATTCATAATTTTAACAAGTGGTATGATAATACAAGGCTTTAGGACAAAACATCTATATCCTACACTCATAATTTTAGCAAGTGGTATGATAATACATGGTATTGGGACAAAACATTCCTATCCCACAAAAATAATTTCTACCAAATAATGGAGATTCAAGGGCTAGAAATTTGCCACCTAAAAATAAAAACCTATCATACTTGATTAAGACAAAAGAAAAAGGAAATGGATCCCTAAATCAAAGGGACCTTGTCCCTTATCTTAGAAACATATTATCATAATTTTCAAAAAACAAATCTCCTTTTGCTATGCATATCTTGACTAAGAAAGAGGAAGACAAGAACATAAGTTGTTTATTTTCCAAAAATTCAACCAAGTGTATCCTAATTGTGATAAGGTAGACCCATGATCATGAAAGGTGAATTATTTGATGGTCTATTTAAGCAAAACCCACCTTTACAACATTAGAAGTTTCATCCAAGTGAGAGAGAGGAAAAATAGAAGCAAGGTAGAGTGAGGAAAGGAGAGGAAGAAAGGAAGAAAGAGGAAGGAGAAGTCTAGAGGACTAAGTGCTCTAGGTAAGTTTAACAATATTTCTTTTTGAAGAAAACTTTTGAGACTTAAAATATTTATATGAGATTTTGATCTTAGAACTTTCATGATTGGTCATGGATGTTGTTATATCATGTTACATATTATGTAATTTTGAATACTTAGGCTGGTGTAGATATTTCTGCATAGGTACGGCTATGGATGGAAAACTTTTAAGCTTCTGTTTTTAAAATTCTGGGAAGAATTGGTTAGGAATTAAAAGAAATGGTTAACATGAAAAATGTAGATCTATCTCTCACGGATGTTTAGCCACTGTAATCACTCAATTTGGAGTCCATATGAGGTAGATATGGTCCGAAGAGTAAGCCATTGTCAGAAAATGGTTAATCAGAGAAGAATATGTTAGAATAGCTTTGGTGTTTTAATTTCTGGAAATTTGCTGTAGGGAATTAAAATAAATGGTTAACATAATAATTATAGATATATGTGTCACGGATTTGTAGCCACTGAAATCACTCAATTTAGAGTCTGTATGAGGTAAATATGGTCCGATTAGTAAGTAGTGGTCAAAAAATGGTTTATCAAAGAAGAATATGTTAGAATAGCTTCTGTGTTTTAATTTCTAGGAATTTTCTGCAGGGAATTAAAATAAATGGTTAATATAAGAATTATAGATATATGTGCCACAGATTTTTGGCTATTGGAATCACTCATTTAGAGTCCGTATGAGGTAGATTTGGTCCTATTAGTAAGTTGTGATCAGAAAGTAGTTAATCAGAGAAGAATATGTTAGAATAGCTTCTGTGTTTTAATTTTTGGGAATTTTATGTAGGGAATTAAAATAAATGGTTAACATAAGAATTATAGATATATGTGTCACGGATTTTTAACCACTGGAATCACTCAATTTAGAGTAAAGGATTCTTTAGTAGGACCTTCAGTATCGATATGAGCCAGACATATTTATACTTCAGGTGCTGCTGAGGGATTCTATAGGATATTATCTTCCGTTTTATTCTGAGTCTGTTACAGTTCATGGTATAAGGTTGATCAAATGTGATAGTATCTTAAAAAGTTTTTTATTCTGTATAGTAAATGATGCCGCCAAGAACTGGAGCGGTTGCTAGAGAAGAAGCTGTAGATCGTGCACCCTCTACTGAAGAGTCTGCACAATCTACGATTCAAATGCAAAGAGGTCGCGGTAGAGGCTGACCTAGAGGAAGAGGTAGAGGTAGAGGTAGAGGACGTGCACGAGGTATAAGAACCCCAAGACAAGACAAACAAGTGCCTATGCTTGACAGAGTTTTTGAGGAAAGAGTAGAACCTCCTCAGGAGCCACATGATAGGACAGCTGATATGATAGCGGGTATACATAGGAGTTTAGAGATATTGGTTGGATTTATAGTAGATCAAGGCAGAAAAGATGGCCAGCCACCAGAAAATGCTCTTGAAGTACAAGAATTAGGAAGAAGAGCTGAGCAAGAGGATAAGGCTACAGGGATTGAGGAGTCATTATCGCAATTCCTTAAGCTAAAACCCCCAACTTTCTCTGGGTCAGATGTCCTAGAAGACCCACAGATATTTATTGATGCTGTAGAACGAGTTCTCAGAGCTTTGGGGTGTGCCTTTAGAAGATCTGTTAAACTAGTGGCCTTTCAATTATTAGATGTGGCCCAAGTTTGGTTTGAAACTCTGGTACTAGGAAGATATGATACTTTACCCCCAATGGAGTGGGATGAATTTAAGGAAGCATTTATGAATCGCTTCTTGCCAATGAGTGAAAGAGACAAAAGGGCCAAAGAATTTGAAGAATTAAGACAAACACTGAATATGACAGTTTCTGAATATGACATCCGTTTTACCCAGTTGTCCAAATATGCACCATATTTGGTTCCTACTAAAAAGGATAGAATTAAGAGGTTTGTTTTGGGATTGATATGTCCATTGTTTAAGTCAGTGGGTCCTCAGATGGATCATTTTTCAACCTATGCAGCAGCTGTGAAACTGTGCTAGAATGATGGAAACACGAGAGCAAGCAGACATAGAAGGTCTTAAGAGAAGGAAAAGAGATCGACATAGTAATGCCCAGACTAGATATAATCCTACTGTCAGTGGGTCAAGATTTCAAAATCCACAGCGTTTTACTCAAACAGGAGCTGGTAGTTCTAACCAGCCATCAGTTAACATTAATAAGCAGAGAATGTTCCAAAGAGATATGAGACCCCCGAGTCAACAAGGCTCAAGATCAATTCCACTATGTCCAAATTGTGGTAGGCCCCATACTGGACAGTGTCGCAAAGAAACTGGTGCATGTTATAAGTGTGGACAAGTATGTCATCTAATGAGAAATTGTCTACAACTGTCAAGTTTTAGTCAAGCATCAGTACAACCAGCTTCACCTCCTGTATTTGCACCAGCACGACCTAGTAGAGCAGTCTCAGTCCAAGCAAGTAGTGGTGGTACTGGTAGAGGATCAAAAAATCGAGGGCGGGAACCAGCTCGAGTTTTTACCTTGACACGACAGGATGCTCAGGCTTCAAATACAGTTATGACAGGTACATTATCAGTATGTTCTCATAAAGCATATGTCTTGTTCGATCCTGGTTCTACACATTCTTATATATCACCATGTTTTGCTAAGAAATTGTGCAGATCCCAGAAGCAAATAAAATGTTTGTGGTCGAGTTGGCTTAGATCCCGGTGAAGGTGCAACCACCCGCACTTGTATCTCTGGAATTGGTCAACCAAAATAAATAATATGTAGATTTTTATGTGTTTGATATGTTGTACGTATGTTTTGATTAATGACATGCATGTAAACTCTGTATTGTATAAATTAAATAAATGTTATTTTGAGTTAAGTTGTAACGAGGTAATAACTTCATGGTATTAAAAAAAATTGATACTTAAATGTAGTTGTTACATAATTGGTATTAGAGCAGGTTGATCCTAGATGGCCAGTGGGTGGATGGTTATTTGAATCGATCTTATATTGTCTTGAGTATGTTTGTGGCTATGCTGTGTAGGGATCAGTGAATTCATATAGGTAAGAAATTACTAGTGTTTCCTACCTACATGCCGAGGTGGTTTTATGACTGCTGTTAAATATTTTTGAACTAACTATTGGGCTTGATCACCTCAATAGTAGGATAACTTTGTTTTTGCCAGTAGGAAATGGCACCACCAAGGAAGAATTCGGCAAATAATGCAGAAGAAACCCTGCACAACCTGGCCATGGCAATTCGAGACCAAGTCATGACCACTAATCAAATTCTACAATACCTCAAGAATGCTAATAACTCGAATGGTGTGAATTGTGTGAACAACCGGATGGCTAGAAATGATAACGACATATCTGAGTTCCTGAGGACTAGGCCACCTTGTTTTCAAGGCGGCTTTGGCCCGATTGTAGCTGAAAGATGGATAAAGGAGTTAGAGAAAATCTTTGAAGTGATAGGCTGTACTGAGGAGCAGCAAGTAATCATTGCTGCATATATGCTAAAAGATGAAGTAGAATACTGGTGGCGTGGAGCTAGAGAACTTTTAGCTCACCAGGGAAGGCAGATCACTTGGCAAGTGTTCAAAGATACCTTTTTGGAAAAGTACTTTCCAAGTACTGTGAGGGCAGAGAAAGAGATTGAATTTCTCCAACTCCGGTAGGGTAGCATGACTATAGACCAATATATCGTGAGGTTCGAGGAATTGTCTAAGTTCTCCTCTTATCTGCGATTTAACCCTGATGAAGCATGGAAGGCTGTTAAGTTCAAAGCGGGACTAAACCCGGACATAAAGAATGCTGTTGTAGATATGGAGATTAGGGAGTTTGTGCCTCTGATCAATAAATGTAGACTCTTGGAGAAAAGTTTAAAGGAAGTGGTGGATGAAAAGCAAAGGCAAAACCTATGGAAAAGAAAGAAAAAATTTCCCAACCCTAGTAAGAATGTGAGAAGAAGTGGATATGGAGCTGGTAAGAGGCCATTGACTGCAGGTCCCAGACCTTTCCAACAAGACCTCGCCCTAGTCAAGTGCGCTAAGTGCGGATGCATGCATGGTAATCGGCCATGCTACATGGGACAAGATGTCTACTACAAGTGCAGACAGAAGGGTCATTTTGCGAGAAACTGCCCACAAAATATGGGGAAGCAGCCATAACAGAGGCCTCAAGTGAAAGGAAGGGCTTTCACCGTGAGGGGCCAAGAGGCAGCTCAATCTTCTGAAATGATTTAAGGTACATGCTATATCTATAGATTTTCTCTTATGGTGTTATTTGACTCTGGTGCTAGTCATTCATTTATATCGGAAGAATGTATTAGGAAGTTTCAGTTTCCTATTTCTGAAACTCCCTATGAGCGATCAGTAGTAACCCCTACAAGGGAAAGGGTATTAACTTCCTCTGTATGTAAGGACTGTTAAGTCACCATCCAGGAGAAAACGTTTTCTGTAGACCTCGTCTGTTTACCTTTAAGTGGTATTGAGGTCATTCTAGGGTTAGACTAGATGTCTAGAAATCGAGTCTTACTGAATTATTGTAACAAGACCATTGAATTTCTACCTCCTACTCTGAAAGATGAGGTCCAGTTATTGATGCTTAATGCCAATCAAGTTAATAGGGAGTTGAAGAATGGAGTACTTGGATACATTCTCTTGTATTTATCAAACCTAGAAGTCGAATCAAAGCTTGATGAAATCCCAATAGCCAATGAGTTTCCTGAAGTATTTCCATAAGATATTCCAGGCTTACCTCCCAAGAGAGAGATGGAGTTCACTATTGATCTCCTACCTGGGACAGGGCCTATCTCTATTGCACCATATAGAATGGCCTCGAAGGAACTACAGGAACTCAAAAAACAGTTGGAGGAACTATTAGACAAGCAATTCATTAGACCGAGTGTATCACCTTAGGGAGCTCCTGTTTTTTTTGTTAAGAAGAAAGATGGGAGCTTGAGACTATGTATTGATTACAGACAGCTGAATAAGGTGACTATCAAAAACAAGTACCCTCTCCCTAGGATAGATGACTTATTGGATTAATTGAAGGGTGTAACAACTCCATTTATGTAAATGTAACAATTTTTTTTTGTTTTAGTATATTTGTAAAATAACATGAAGTTATTATTACTTTAATTCTAACCACTTAACTCGTAATAATAATCACTTTAACCAAGCATAATTTTTATTAACAGTGATACAATACTGAGTTTCCATACACACCATTATTTTACAAACTACACACCATTATTTTACAAACATTTGTACAAAGATACATATTAGCTCTAATCATCTATGTCGACTACTTCCGGGAACATTGGTGCGGGTGGCACCTCCACCGAAATCTCAGTCACATCTACTACAGATACATCAGATATAACTGGTAGTTGCCCAAGGTAAGGCACCTCGATCCAACGTACAGAAATAATAAGTGTCATTGAGAAAATTTGCATAATTATTCTTTTGAACATGATATGGAAATATAGTGAGAATTAAATCCCAGTAGGTTCAACAATAAATTATTATCAATATAGTCATCACGTCATGTTCAACTGTATAAACTACAGTAAATAACTTTGGTCACATGAATGCACAAAATCTATGCACATGAGAATCGTACAGTAATGACATGTATGACATGATTGATTATTTTTAGAATATCATATAATGACTATCAATTTATTCTCATATCAAGCTACCCCGGTCAGGGTGAGTATTTTCTACTCTCCGGTACGGGCTTCTCTCGCTCTATCCGACATGGCACACTTTCTCTTTCTTTTCTCATTAACATATTCATAACCGTTGGTAGGGCGTCCTCTACTGGTGCACCACACGGATTGCCATGTGACCGTGCTCATTTCTTTTCTTTTCACAATGATAGCCAAAAATATGCTTTCAAGAACAAGTATGTTTAACAAAATATAACTATTACCAAAAATCATTGGTAATCTTGTCATAAACATAACCATTTCAAATATCACTTTATAAAATATTTTCATGTCAACATTTCACACTTAAGATGGTAAGAAGTTCATACAATGGCAATGGCTATGGCATATACTAGTCATATATTATTTTCATTTATAAGATTCGTCTTCTTTTTTAAATATTAATTTTATTTATTTATTTTCTTGATGCAGGTTTTCATCATATCTAACCTTCTCTTTATGCTTGTCCTTTAGTCATTTTCTTCTTATTTATATCATTTCCAACACATGTTCTTACAAATTTATAGAACATTGTTCTCAAATTTGATTTCTACTATTACCCTATAGTTAAAGAGGTTCATCTAGGGTAGAAAAATGTTGAAAATAGGCTTCACCAGCTCCTAACATGATCTGGCCATGTTCCAAGACACGGCCATACTTTAAAAATACTTCAAATGTACTCAAAAACAGCCCCGAACACGACTAACCCGTGCTTGAAGCACCCAGAACATGGCCTGGCCGTGTTCTGTGACCTTTGCTCACTAATCAGAGCATAACTCTATAATTTTAACTCAGATTGAGGTGCTCTTGGTGACTATGGAAATATAAGACAATTATCTAAAACTATTATGTTAATCATATCAGCCAAATAGTAATAAATCTTGGTGTTATTACTCCCTTAAATTCAATATTATTTCTTCTCGGGTAGGTTCTAACCTTTACTTACTAATCTGACTATATATCCCACATTTGAAATCCAAATTGAGTGATTTTAGTTGCTAAATATCTGCGAGCCATATATCTATAAATGTTATGTTGACAAGTTATTTTAATTCCCTACAGAGTATTCCCAAAAATTCAAAAATTGAAGATTTCTAAATAGATTCTTCCCTGATTAACCATTTTCTGACCTCTGCTTACTA
The DNA here is from genome assembly GCA_037074535.1 of Gleditsia sinensis. Taxonomy (NCBI): domain Eukaryota; kingdom Viridiplantae; phylum Streptophyta; class Magnoliopsida; order Fabales; family Fabaceae; genus Gleditsia; species Gleditsia sinensis. The sequence continues at coordinate 51,827,320 of CM073463.1, read as the reverse complement.
ATCAGCTCATATCTGCCTCATGTGAACTCCAAATTAAGTAATTACAGTGGCTAAATATCTGTCAGACATATATCTACATTTTTCATGTTAACCATGTATTTTAATTCCTTACCAATTCTTCCCAGAATGTTAAAAATCGAAGCTTAAAGTTTTACCACCCATAGCCATACCTATGCAGAACTATCTAAACCAGCCTAAGTATTCAAACATACATCACATGCAAGATCAATATGTAACATGATAAAGCAACATCCATGACCAATCATCAAAGTTCTAAGATCAAATTCCCATATAGATGTTACAAATTTCAAAGCTTTTCTTCGAAAAGAAATATTGTTAAACTTACCTAAGAATCTCCCTAGCTCACTTAGTGAATTGGTTTTCTTGTTTCCTCTTGAAAGAAGTAGCAAGATTCCTCCCTTCCCTTAGCTTTTCTAGCAGCTTAGGTAAGAGAAGGAGGGTGAGTTTTTGAACCTCAAGGATGAAGAAGAAAAATGGGTTCAAGTGGAGATTAAGGTAACTTACCTTGAGTACTTAGCCTTCTAAACTTCTCCTTTTTCTTCCTTCCTTTCTTCTCCACTATTTCTCTCCTTTTCTCACTCTACCTTGCTTCTATTTGGATGAAATTAAAATGTTGTAGGGGTGGGTTTTGCTTACATAGACCACCAAATAATACAACTTTTATGATCATTGGTCTACCTTATCACAATTAGGATACACTTTGTTGAATTTTTGGAAAACAAACAACTTATGTTCTTGTCTTCCTCTTCCTTAGTCAAGATATGCATAGGAAAAGGAAATTTGTATTTTGAAAATTATGATGATATGTTCTTAAGATAAGGGACAAGGTCCCTTTGATTTGGGGATTCATTTCCATTTTCTTTTGTCTTAAACAAGTATGATAGGTTTGCCTTTTTAGGTGGCAAATTTCTAGCCCTTGAATCTCCATTATTTGGTTGATATTATTTGTGTGGGATATGAATGTTTTGTCCTAATGTCATGTACTATCATACCACTTGCTAAAATTATGAGTGTAGGATATAGATGTTTTTGTCCTAAAGCCTTGTATTATCATGCCACTTGCCAAAATTATGAATGTAGAATCACACCACTTGCTAAATTTTTGTCTTAATGCCATGTAACCTAATCTTTATTATTATTACATTATTATATCATCAACTAATTTATTTTATTTTATTTTTCCTCTTGGATTTGGGCTTATTCCTACCCATTATGGGCTTATTCCTACCCATTTTCTTTGCTTTGGATAAAATTATACCTTTCTTGGAGGGCTTGATCACATTTTCATAATTTTTGGGCTACCGGTCCAATTACTATATCCTAGTCCAAGTCTATGTTTTATTTCTTGCTTAGGTTATCCAATGGGCTTGCTAGAAACTTATGTGAAGTGGAAAAACTCTATATGAAGTGTCCATAGGTAAAAGCCCAATGTATGGGTAAAGATTTTAAACTTAGTAACTCTAGTTCTTGAATTAGGAAAAATTACCCTAATCCAATGTTCTTGAAATTTTAAGACCTTTACTTGTTTCTAAAAATTTATCTTCCTTATCCAAGAATTTTGCATCTCTTTAGTATGTTATTTCTAATTTATGTTTTTCCTATTAGGTTTTCCCTCTTTATTTGTTCTCTTAATGTTAGAAACATTTTCTATGCATATACATAAGTTGAAGAATTTCTAATGATTATATTTCCTTAGATATCTAAAATATTGTCTAATAAACTTTATTTCCTTAATTAAATTATCAATAAAAGAAACGAAATTAGGGATGCTATAAAGGGAGCCTCCATATTTTTTAAAATTGACTTGAGGTCAGGATATCATCATATTAGGATCAAGGAGGAGGACGTACCAAAAACTGCCTTTAGGACTAGGTTCTGGCACTATGAGTTTCTCGTAATGCCCTTCGGGTTGACGAATGCACCTGCAATTTTCATGGATTACATGAATCGCATTTTTCGACTCTACCTAGATCAATTTGTTGTAGTGTTCATTGATGCCATTTTGATATACTCTAAGAGTGAGAAAGAACATGAACAACATCTCTGAATCGTGCTGCAAGTGTTGAAAGAGAAAAAGTTATATGGAAAATTGGGTAAGTGTGAATTTTGGCTGTCAGAGGTGAAGTTTCTCGGACATGTCATCTCTAATAGAGGGGTAGCCGTAGATCCTAGTAAGACGGAAGCAGTGATTCAATGGGAGACACCAAAGACAGTTACGGAAGTCAGAAGTTTCTTGGGTTTGGCAGGATACTACAGGATGTTTATACAAAACTTCTCTCGTATAGCCTTGCCATTGACTAAATTGACTAGGAAGGGAAGTCCTTTCAAAGAGACTAATCAATGTGAAGCTAGTTTCCAAGAACTTAAAACAAGACTGACCACTCCTCCTGTTTTAATTATTCCAAACTCCACAAGATATTTTGAAGTGTATAGTGACGCTTCAAAAAAAGGGCTAGGATGTGTGCTGATGCAAGATAAGAGAGTAGTTGCTTATGCCTCTAGGCAACTGAGACCCTAGGAAGGAAACTATCCAACCCATGATCTTGAATTGGCGGTGGCAGTGGTGTTTGCCTTAAAGATTTGGTGACACTATTTGTACGAGGTAACCGTTAAAGTTTATTGTGATCATAAGAGTCTTAAATACCTCTTCAATCAGAAGGAGTTAAATATGAGGCAATGAATATGGGTAGAACTCCTCAATGACTACAAGTTTGAGATAAAGTATCATCCCGGAAAGGCGAATGTTGTAGCAGATGCCTTGAGTCAAAAATCACTACATATGGGTCAGATGATGGTGTATGAGATGCAGATGCTAGAGGAGTTTCGAAATTTGAAGCTCACCACTACTCTTACTCTAAAGAAGCTAGTCATTAATGGTTTAAGTATAGGGTGTGACCGTAGAGCCCAGATCAAAGAGGCTCAAGCTCACAACCAATACTTACAAGATTATAAAGAACAAAGTAATTTTTCTTTCTTGGAAGATGGAGCAATCATGTATAAGGGAAGGATTTGTGTCCCTTAAGAACGAGAGTTGAGGACTAAGATCCTGTAGGAAGCGCATCAGAGTAAATACACAGTCCATCCTGGATGCACTAAAATGTACTAGGATTTAAAGAGGATGTATTGGTGGCCAGGGATGAAAAAGGACATTGTCAAGTTTGTGGCAAAATGTCTCATTTGTCAAAAGGTGAAGGTGGAGCATTAAAAGCCAACAGGATTTCTACAACTTCTTGAGATCCCTAAATGGAAATGGGACAGTATCTCAATGGACTTTGTTGTGGGATTACCTAAGACTTCAATGGGACATGACTCTATCTGGGTAATAGTTGACAGATTAACTAAATCTGCTCACTTTTTGCCCATAAAAATTATCTATTCACTGGATAAATTAGCCTAATTGTATGTCCAGAAAATAGTTAGACTACATGGAATTTCCTTAAATATTATTTCTGATAGAGATCTGAGGTTCACATCGAGGTTTTAGAAGGAATTGCAAGAAGCTTTTGGTACTCAGTTGCGGTTCAGTACTGCCTACCATCCTCAGACCGGCGGGCAGACAGAACGAACGATTCAAACCTTAGAAGATATGTTGAGGGCCTATGTGATAGAGCAAGGTAAAGGATGGGATAAGTACCTACTTTTAGTAGAGTTTGCTTATAATAATAGCTATCACTCTAGTATGAAGATGGCCCCCTATGAAGCTTTATACGGTAGAAAGTGCCGATCTCCACTATGTTGGTTTGAGGTAGGAGAAAAGAACTTGTTGGGTCTTGATCTAGTTCAAAAAACCACTAAAAAAATCAGGATTATATGAGACAAAATACTTACAGCTCAGAGTCGGCAAAAGAGTTACTACGATAAGAGACATAGACCTCTAGAGTTTGAGGAAGGAGACCATGTATTTCTGAAACTTTCCCCGACTACTGGAGTTGGTAGGTCTCTCAAAACAAAAAACTAAGTCCACGATTTTTGGGACCTTACCAAATTCTGAAGAAAGTAGGGACATCGGCATATCAAGTTGCTCTCCCACCTAATTTGTCCAACTTGCATAATGTTTTCCATGTATCACAGCTCCAGAAGTATCTTCCAGACTCCTCACATGTGATATTAGATGAACCAATCTAAATAAAGGAGAACATGACATACCATCTAGTACCAGCTTCTATATTGGACACTAAGGTCAAGCAATTGCGGAATAAAACTATTCCCTTAGTTAAGGTGTTATGGGAAGGTTTGACTCTGGAAGAAGCAACTTGGGAGCTAGAAGAAGTCATGAGGAAGAAATATTCGAAAGTGTTTTTATTAGGTAATTTCTAAAATTTTGAGGACAAAATTTCTTTTAGAGGGAGAGAAATGTAACATCCCTAATTTCGTTTCAAGTATTAATGAAAGTACAAAAGTATTCAAAGTAACATCCATAATTTCATTTCTTTTGTTTATAAAGGTATATAAATATTTAATTAAGGAAATAAAATTTATTAAACAATTTTTAGATATTTGAGGAAATATAGTCCTTACAAATTCTTCACCTTACGTGTATGTATAAAAATATTCTAATATTAATGGAATAGGTAAAGAAAGAAAACCTAAGAGGAAATATTAGAAATAAACATGCTAAAGAAAGGTGAAATTCTTAGGTAAGGAAGATAAATTTTTGTGAAGTAAGTAAAGGTCTTAAAATTTCAAGAAGATCGGATTAGGGTAATTTTTCTTAATTTAAGAGCAAAAGTTATTAAGTTTAGTATCTCCACCCATAAATTGGACTTTCACCTATGGACACTTCATATATAGTTTTCTACTTCACATAAATTTTTAGCAAGCCAATAGGATAGCCCAATGAAGAAATAAAACATAGACTTGGACTAGGATATAGAAATTGGACCAGTAGCCTAAAAATCATGAAAATGTGACCAAGCCCATTATGAAAGGTAGATTTTTAACCAAAGTAAAGAAAATGGGCAAGAATGAGCCGAAACCCAAGAGAAAAAATAAAAATAAAAATAAAATTAAAGTGATGAAATAATGGTGTAATCAAGATTAGGTGACATAGCATTAACACAAAAATTTAGCAAGTGGTGTGTTATCCTACATTCATAATTTTAGCAAGTGGTATGATAATACAAGGCTTTAGGACAAAACATCTATATCCTACACTCATAATTTTAGCAAGTGGTATGATAATAAATGGTATTAGGACAAAACATTCCTATCCCACACAAATAATTTCTACCAAATAATGGAGATTCAAGGGCTAAAAATTTGCCACCTAAAAAAGCAAACCTATCATACTTGATTAAGACAAAAGAAAAAGGAAATGAATCCCTAAATCAAAGGGACCTTGTCCCTTATCTTAGAAACATATTATCATAATTTTCAAAATACAAATCTCCTTTTGCTATGCATATCTTGACTAAGAAAGAGGAAGACAAGAACATAAGTTATTTGTTTTCCAAAAATTCAACCAAGTGTATCCTAATTGTGATAAGGTAGACCCATGATCATGAAAGGTGAATTATTTGATGGTCTATTTAAGCAAAACCCACCCTTACAACATTAGAAGTTTCGTCCAAGTGAGAGAGAGAAAAAATAGAAGCAAGGTAGAGTGAGGAAAGGAGAGGAAGAAAGGAAGAAAGAGGAAGGAGAAGTCTAGAGGACTAAGTGCTCCAGGTAAGTTTAACAATATTTCTTTTTGAAGAAAACTTTTGAAACTTATAATATCTATATGAGATTTTGATCTTAGAACTTTCATGATTGGTCATGGATGTTGTTATATCATGTTACATATTATGTATGTTTGAATACTTAGGCTAGTGTAGATAGTTCTGCATAGGTATGGCTATGGATGACAAACTTTTAAGCTTATGTTTTTAAATTCTGGGAAGAATTGGTTAGGAATTAAAACAAATGGTTAACATTAAAAATGTAGATCTATGTCTCACGAATGTTCAGCCAGTGGAATCAATCAATTTGGAGTCCATATGAGGCAGATGTGTTCTGAAGAGAAAGTAGTGGTCAGAAAATGGTTAATCAGAGAAGAATATGTTAGAATAGCTTCGGTTTTTTAATTTCTGGGAATCTTCTGTACGGAATTAAAATAAATGGTTAACATAAAAATTATAGATATATGTGTCTCAGATTTTTAGCCACTTGAATCACTCAATTTGGAGTCCGTATGAGGTAGATATTGTCCGATTAGTAAGTAGTGGTCAGAAAATGGTTAATCAGAGAAGAACATGTTAGAATAGGTTCTGTGTTTTAATTTCTGGGAATTTTTTGTATGGAATTAAAATAAATGGTTAACATAAGAATTATATATATATATATGTGTCACAGATTTTTAGCCACTGGAATCAATCAATGTGGAGTTCATATAAGGTAGATATGGTCTGATTAGTAAGAAGTGTTCAGAAAATGGTTAATCAGGGAAGAACATGTTAGGATAGCTTCTGTGTTTTAATTTTTGGAAACATTCGGTAGGGTGTTCAAATAAAAGGTTAACATAATAATTATAGATATATGTGTCATGGAATTTTAACCACTGGAATTACACAATTTGATGTCCATATGAGGTAGATATGGTCTGATTAGTAAGCAGTGTTCAGAAAATGGTTCATCAGGGAAGAACATGTTAGGATAATTTCTGTGTTTTAATTTATAGAAACATTCTGTAGGGATTTCAAATAAATGGTTAACATAAGAATTATAGATATATGTGTCATGAAATTTTATCCACTAGAATTATGAAATTTGAAGTCCATATGAGGTAGATATGGTCTGATTAGTAAGCAGTGGTCAGAAAATGGTTAATCAGGGAAGAATATGTTAGGATAGCTTCTGTGTTTTAATTTTTGGGAACATTATGTAGGGAATTAAAATACATAGTTAACATATGAATTATAGATATATGTGTCATGGATTTGTAGCCACTGGAATCACTTAATTTGGAATTTTTATGAGGGAGATATGGACCGATTAGTAGGCAGAGGTTAAAACTTATTCGAGAAGAAATAACCTGTACATGGAGGGAGTAATATCACCTTGATTTTGTAATATTTCGCTAAACGGTTCAACATAATAGTTTTAGATAATTGTTTTATCTTGAAATTGACTCCAAGATCACCTACATCGGAGTTAAATTAAGGGAGTTATGCTCTGATTAGTAAGAGAATGTTAGATGGGATGAAAACCTGCATGAAGAAAATAAAGAAATAAAATTAATATTTAAAGAAGAAGAAGAATCTTATAAATGAAAATAATAAATGACTAGTATATGCCATAGCCATTGCCATTGTATGAACTTTTTACCATCTTAATTGTGAAATTTTGATATGGAAATATTTTATAAAGTGATATTTGAAATAGTTATGTTCATGGCATGATTACCAATGATTTTTGGTAATAGTTATATTTTGATAAACATACTTGTTATTGAAAGAATATTTTTGGCTATCATTGTGAAAAGAAAAGAAATGAGCGCGGTCACATGGCAATCCGTGTGGTGCACCAGTAGGGGACGCCTTACCAATGGTTATGATCATGTTAATGAGAAAAGAAAGAGAAAGTGGGCTATGTCAGATGGAGAGAAAAAGGCCCTTACCGGAGAGTAGAAAATACTCAACCTGATCGGGGTAGCTTGATATGAGAATAAATTGATAGTCATCATATGATATTCTGAAAATAGTTAATCCTGTCATACATGTCATTATTGTATGATTCTCATGTGCATAGATATAGTGCATTCATGTGACCAAAGATATTTGTTGTTGTTCATACAGCTGAACATGACGTGATGAGCTATATTGATGATGATTTATTGTTGAATTTACTGGGATTTAATTCTCACTATTTTTCCATATCATGTTCAGAAAATTAGTTATGCAGATATTTTTTTCTATGGCTCTGGCTTTTAGTGCATGTTGGATCGAATACTTTATGCTGGGCAGATCCCAGAAGCAAATCAAATGTTTGTGGTCGAGTTGGCTTAGATCCTAGTGAAGGTGCAACCACCCGCACCTGTATCTCCGGAATTGGTCAAAATATTGTATACTGTGTTTGACAACTCAATGAGCAGATAATACCTCCTATGACCTCTTAGGACAACATATGGATACTTATATATTAATATTTATCATATAGAATATTGACAGTTCAGAGGTACATCCATATGGGACTCGTATTTCAAATATTCCAATTCAAACCATATTCAGATATTTGAAACCATATGCAATATGGTATGATCGTTAATCAAATATTGATATGCATCAAAATATTTCTCTTGAAAACATTAGGAGGATCCTATATAAGAACCACCATATTAGAGTTCAAGCTCTTCCATACTTTGGTGGTGTAAGATTTTCCTAAACTCAACATCCCAGCTAAGGTTTGTCCTACCACCATTTAAGAGGACACGTGAAGGGACTATAATATAGGCATTTTCCAAGCACATAATAAAGGAGGGAAAATCACATATCATATAGTCGGCATCTCGCCTAGATATGAGGCATCATGCTCTCCTTTATATATCATATCCCGTGTGTTGGCAGTCACACAAGACTAGCACTACCTCTACTAGCTGAGGTGTCAAGGTGCACGAAGGCTAACATCACCTAGTGTTAGCAAACAATGTTTCCAATAGGATTCCTCCACAAAAATCATTATTTACACATATGTCTTATCGTTCAAAACAGAGGTTTCAGTATAAATTTAGAATTTTTAGTTTCAGTATAATTCCTCTATTAGAAACTTTTCAATCAGGGTAATCACATATACATGCCCTTTTCTAAAGCAATCTTATAGCTTTACATATCAATGCCACGTGCACAATATATTTCCTTTACCATATGATGAGAAATACATTTAAAATGACATATTCAATGAATTTAAAATTTCATTTTCAAAACCATATTCATCTTGAACTATATGCTAGATTGTAAGTAAATTAGGTAATTTAATTCATTTCAGAGACATATAAAAGTATAAATAAATTGTAAACAGAATCAATTATACATTTAAAGTTTAAGAAAAGCATAGGGTAAGTCATAGAAAGAATTATCTACTCACAAAACTAAGGTTCCAAGTTAGATATCCCCAAATATATTTTTCCAAGGTAAATATGATCAAATAAACCTAAAAAACGAGTTTTGAGGGTCTCAAAACCTAAGAAATGGCTCTATAATCGTAAAATTTGGCCTCTAGGAGCTTGGTCAACTGTGGGTTACTGTTCATGGTCAAAATTACTATTTATCCCAGTCAAATTTACTGTTCACAACACACAAAAAGTTGTCAAATGGCTGAAAAATTTCATATCCTAAGGTTTTTTCACCTCCTAAATTCATCTATGGTGATAGATTTTAAATTTGATAACTCTAAGTAGGAGTTTTAGAACTTACGTTTCTAGGGTTTCACCTCTGCTTTTTGGCCAATCTCCGACCAAAACTCCATAAATCAATAGGACAAATTTATAGTTCTCGTCATTCTGAATCTGTTGGCGGTGGTGGTGTCGAAATCCGAGGTTCGAAATTGCTAGAAATCTAGAGAGAAGTCTTAAGATTTTTAGAGAAAGAGTCTAAATTTGGAAACACCTATTGAATAGCATCTTATTTCATACATCCACATCATAGAATATTCCCCTTGAACCTTTTTAGTATTATATCTATATATTTTTATCTTATATGTAAATTTCTAGCAATGTCTACTTAGCTCATAAATTCATTTATTCACTTATATTGTTAGTTATCTTTCTTGGATAAGCATACAAATGCTTTAAGATATTCAAAGCATTTTAAAATTTCATTTCCTTGTAGGAAACTATCTAGGCATGCTATGCATTACTTACAACAAAAGGCTCTCATGCCATAAAAGAAAAGTGTACAGTCCATAACTTCTTTTACATCACATTATGTGGACATAAAAAGATGAGATGACAATCTTAATAGCTAGCAAAATTTTCAGAAAAATAGATACATTCCATTCCTTTAAACATATCAATTTATTCCACTGAAACATAAGCACTGACCATGCATACATACATCATCTTGGTCACACTAGGGACCCATAACATTTTGGTATACTTACCCAATGCAGTCCTATACTTGCAAGAGGGTTATGCATCTCCTATTATTGGCCAATATGTGGGGGAAATGGGGATAACTTGCCAAACCTTGGGCACCCCTTAATTCTCGAGAATTCATACATAACATATCTTTACACTATAATTTATCATAGCATAAAAGTCAGGCAACCCGTGAAATTGATAAATTCAAGTTCATAATCATAAAGAGTGTGTTAAGGAAAAGCTAGCTACCTCAGTTCCAGCATAATCACTTCCTTTCCAAGGCTACCAATGTTACAACTAGCTACTTAAACTAAAAAATATAAGAGCTTTTGGTTAATGCATGCATATGAGCACCTAAAATCATAAGTCTCTAGTTTAAGAGCTTATGCTTCCCAAAACAAAACAGTGATTCTGTTCAGATTTGTGGTTATTATTAAATATGACAAAAGTCCTCTAAAAATTCTAAAATTTTCTATGCAGGTTCCTCTACATGTCTATTTTATTTCTTGTATTTCTCAACCCTTAAATATTCAATTCACCCCAAGGATTACCTCCATAACCCAGAACAGTTCAGATTGGTTTCGATTCCATTTCTATTATGTTTTCCATTCCTTTGGATAGGTAAAACTTCTTAACAATTCGTGATGTTTGATATGGAGTATCCTTTGTATGTTATATAATCACTATAAAAATTTCAAGTAAAAACTAATTTATTTGACCCCTCAAATAACACACTTTTTAAGACTGTCCCCCGTTCTGGTCTGTTCTAACTCACTTTCTGTCCCACAGAATTTTTATATTTTATTATATGCTTTAAAATGTACAGAATTCTCTCAAATTTGGTGGGGTCCTTAATTTGGATCCCTATAACATGTCATAAAATTTCATATAAAGATTCAACATCTAACCCCTTCAATGTTTAGTATTTCCATTAATAGCCTAAGCTGTCTAGCAGATTTTTCTCAACACTGTTTTGACTATAATTGACCTATTTGTAGGTTCTCAAAAATCTCAAAATTTTACAAAATTGATTATCAATATTTCAAGACTTTTCTCACCAAATATTAAAGAATTTAAAGGCTATTTATCCAATCAAACAGTCCAAGATCACATGGCCTAAAAATTTTAGGTGCATGAACAATAACTTCCTAGTGCAGAATGTGTGGTGCTTCAGCATGTTTGTTACTTAGATGGAAAAGATTGTTCCCTACCACTAGAGTTCCATGTTTTCAACTATAACCTCTTGCATCTCATGCTCAAGAGTCACCCATGCAGAACCCAAAATGAGCTTAACTCACTATAAACCAACTTTCCTCAAGAGGGGAAACTTACATTGTGCAAAAATACTCCTATGGCTCTCAAACTTCAGCTTCTCCTCTTGTTTTCCCTTGCAACTCAGCTACGTTTTTGGACAAAATATAAGGTGAGCAAGGTTTCAAATTCCAACACTCATTCCTTCTCAATTTTTCTGGTTGCTCTCTCTCTCTCCCCCCTTGGCTCTCAATTTTTTTGGTTGCTCTCTCTCCTTAGTTCTCAAAGTTTTATGGCTACACTCTTCCCCTTGCTCTCAGTTTTATTTTTCTTTCTATTCCTTCTCCCTCTTGGGCACTGATTACATGGGGTAAGGCATGTGATTTCTGCTGCCCCATTACCCAAGCACATGATTATGTTGGCTGCTCACTCTCCAACTCAAGAGGCACATGGAGGTGGTTGGTTTTTATAGGGATTCCTTGGATTTCTATAGAGAATGGTGTGAGATGCTACTGTCCCTCCACTAAGTCTGTTGCCCCACTATTATGTGCATGATTATGTTAGCTGCAAGGTTATGTTTCTTGGCTGAAATGTGTTTGAAAATTTTGTAGCTATGTGACAGGACTTCCTTGTTGAAAGGTAGCAATTTCTTGGCTGATTTTGGCTAAATTTTTTGTGGCTATGTGGCATGCTTTGGTAGGTGCAAGTTGGCTACAATTTTGTGGCCAATGTAGCATGCTATGTGGCTATAACTTTGTAGGCAATGTGACATGCTTTGGTAGCTGAAAGGTGGCTGTAATTTTGTGGGCAATGTGGCACACTATGTGGCTGCAAATTTGTGGGCAATGTCGAATGCTTTGGTAGGTGCAAGGTAGTTTCAAGTTTGTGGGCAATATGGCATGCTATATGGCTGTAACTTTGTGGGCAATGCAACATGCTTTGGTAGGTGCAAAGTGGCTGCAAGGTGGCTGCAATTTTGTGGCCAATATGGCATGCTATGTGGCTGTAACTTTATGGGCAATGTGGCATGCTTTGGTAGGTTCAAGGTGCCTACAAGGTGGCTACAATTTTGTGGTGCTACTTGGCAGCTCCTTAGTTGTTTTATATTGCCTTAATTTACTACTAATCCTAGATTAGTAATGTCTTAAAAATGTATTTGTATCCTCTCTCCATCCATTATGATCCTAAAAATTTTATTTATATGATTCATGATTAATTATATATGTCACCTATTTTATAAATACCTTATCGTCACATGACTAAGCATTTTAATTCTTTGTCATATGTATTTTCTACTTATTCTTAGATTTATCTAGCTTTATTAGACTTAGGATGTTACAAATTTCCTACGCCTCTCTTCCACAGATTGCTTAATGATGTTAAGGGGACCATTATGCAAAAATTGAATTTTTAAGGTAGGACCTTGCAAATTTTCGTTATTTACACTTTGACCCCTTAACTTTTAGGAAATTACATTTTGGCCCCAAAATTTAAATCCTCATATAACCTTCATAATTATTCAAATAATATGATAAATAAACACATTTTCAATGGTATTTATCTCCATGTATCATAATCCTTGCTTATATTCATACTTTTTCTTTAATTCAGGGTTTTTCATTTATTTATGGGTTTTCCTTTATTTTAGGGTTATTACAATTTTTTACTTTTATCTAGTTTATTATTGAAAGGCTTTATATTTCTAAACTTTGGGCTTTTGTGTGAATTATAAGTTTTTATGAAAAACTCAAGTTTGTCTCTTGTCTCATTCTATTATAAAATGTGTTACCTATTCACCGAGTTGAAAAACTCACCCTTCCTTTTTTTTTCCATGTTTTTAAGAGAAAGTTTAGAATGAGATCGGTTCACTACGATGACTAGGCTGATCTTGATGAGCCCATCTTGTTCTAGTGAATTTAGTTTTATTGTTTATTTGTATGGGTTATGGTATTCTAGAGTATGCTCCACTTACCATAGGTAGGATCTTCACTTTCATTGTGTATCTAATAGGTTGTTTGAGATTGATGGTTTTGTATAGTAAAGAGAATAATGCTTTCAAGCATACTTAAATATGAGGTTTATATAAATGAATTAGTTTTGTACAATAAGTAAATCTCTCTATGATATATGTTTTATTTGCATATGTATTTTGATATTTGTTATTGTTTATGCAAAAAGGAAGGTTTTCAACATATATTATTTATATGTTTATGTTTTAAATGAAAATATGTTTTTATAAATGTTTTGATGTTTCATTTCCTTTAAACAAAGAGAACCTTTGATCCTTGCATTGCGTTATGTTAGGATAGGGCTTACAGGGTGATATCATCCTCATTACTGTGCCTATTGTGCACTCTAGAATTAAGGTTGTGACAAATTCAAATTTATTCATTCATAAATTCATAGAGAATTTAACAATTGATGTTTATCCCGCATACCTAAAGTGTTTGGTGTCAACACTTACTGACTAGTATCTTATTTCATACATCCACATCATAGAATATTCCCCTCAAACTACCTTTTAGTATTATTTTTTTTTCTTATCTGTAAATTTCTAGCAATGTCTACCTAGCCCATAAATTAACCTATTCACTTATATTGTTTATCTTTCTTAGATAAGCATACAAGTGCTTCAGGCTATTCCAATCATTTTCAAATTTCATTTCCTTATAGGCAATTAACTAGGCATGATAGACATTATTTAGAACAAAAAGGCTCTTATGCCATAAAAGAAAATGGTACAATCCATAACTTATTTTACATCACATTATAAGCTATTTAAAAGGGACTTGGCACTCAACTAAGCCATCCCATAAATATTACACAACGAAAGAAAATACAATCCATATCTATAATCAGATGAGTCAACATTGAGACCCCTGTTGCTCACTTCTTGCTGGAGTACCTAGAATGTGATTATGTGGACATAAAAAGATGAGATGACAATCTCAATAGCTAGCAATTTTTTTCAGAAAAACAATACACATTCCATTCCTTAAAACATCTCAATTATTTCACTGAAACATAAGCACTGACCATACATACATACATCATCTTGGTCATACTAGGGACCCATAAAATTTTGGTATACTTACCCAATGCAGTCCCATACCTGCAAAAGTGTTATGCATCTCCTATTATTGGCCAATATGTGGGAGAAATGAGGCTTACTTGGCACACTTTAGGCACTCCTTAATTCCCGAGAATGCATACATAACATGTCTTTAGACCATCATTCATTATAGCACAAAAGTCAGGCAACCAGTAAAATTGATAAATTCAAGTTCATAAACATAAAGAGTGTTTTAAGGAAAAGCTAGCTACCTCAATTCCTGCACAATCACTTCCTTTCCAAGGCTTCCAATGTTACGACCAGCAACTCAAACTAAAAAATATAAGAGCTTTTGGTTAATGCATGCATATTAGCACCTAAAATCATAAGTTTCTAGTTTAAGAGCTTCTGCTCCCCAAAACAAAACTATGATTCTGTTCAGATTTGAGGTTATTATTAAATATGACAAAATCCTCTAAAAATTAGAAAAAATTTCATGGAGGTTTCTCTACATGTCTATTTTATTTCGTGGTTCTCTCAGCCCTTAAAGCTTCCATTTACCCCAAGAACTACCTCCATAATCTAGAATAGTGCATATTGGTTTCAGTTCCATTTCTATTCTGTTTTCCATTCCTTTGGATGGGTAACACTTCTTCAAAATTCTTGATATTTGATATGAAGCATGCTAGATATGTTATATAATCAACATAAAAATTTTAACTAAAAAATAATTCAGTTGGTCCCTAAAATAACACACTTTTTATGGCTGTCCGTGATTTTGGTCTGCTCTAACTCACTTCCCATCCCACCGAATTTCCATATTTTATTATATGACTTAACCATACTAGAATAATCTATAATTTGGTAGGGTCCTTAAATAGGATCCCTATAAGGTAATAAAAGTTTCATACAAAAATTCAACATCTAACCCCTTCAATGGTTAGTATTTCCATCAATAGCCTGAGCTGTCCAGCAGATTGTTCTCAGCACTATTTTGATTGTAAATGGTCAATTTGTAGGTTCTTAAAAATCACGAAAATTACCAGAATTGATTACCAATATTTGAAGACTTTTCTCACCAAATATTAGAAAATTTGAAGGCCATTTACCTAATCAAACAGTCTAAAAACACAAGGCCTAAAAATTTTAGGTGCAAAATGTGTGGTGCTTTAGCATGTTTGTTACTTAGATGGCAAAGATTGTTCCCTACCACTAGAGTTCCATGTTTTCAAATTTATCATCTTGCATCTCATTCTCAATAATCACCCATGCAGAACCCAAAATGAGCTTTACTCACTACAAACCAACTTTCCTCAAGAGGCAAAACTCACCTTATGTAGAAATGCTCTTATGGTTCTCAAATTTCAACTTGCTTCTCCTCTTGGTTTCCCTTGCAACTTAGCTACGTTTTTTTTTTCTGGTTTTCTTTCCTCCTTTGGCTCTAAGTTTTCTAGCTGCCTTCTGTTCCTCTTGGGTGCTGATTACATGAGGAATGGGGTTTGAATTTACTGCCCAAAATAATACCTAGACAGCATAATTCTTGGCTGCTGGTTTCCACCACTCAAGAGGAAAGAAGGCTGTATTTTGCAAGGATTCCCTTTTGTTTTTGTAGGGATTCCCTTGTGGTTTCTGTAGGGAGGGTGTGATAATGTAGAGGCATGAAGTGGGGCAACAGCCTTTGTATTATTTTTCTGATTGTGGGCAGAAACATGGCTGAAGTGGGTGGCTATTTCTTGGCTGGAATGTTGCTGAAATAATTATGGTTATGTGACAGGATTTCCTTGCTGAAAGGTGGTGTTTTTCTTGGCTGATTTTGGCTGAAGTTTTTGTGGCTATGTGGCATGCTTTGGTAGGTGCAAGGTGGCTGAATTTTTGTGGCCAATGTGGCATGCTTTGGTAGGTGCAAGGTGGCTACAAGGTGGCTGTAATTTTGTGGCCAATGTAGCATGCTATGTGGCTGCAACTTTATGGCCAATGTGGCATACTTTGGTAGGTGCAAGGTGGTTGTAAGGTGGCTGTAATTTTGTGGCCAATGTGGCATGCTATGTGGCTGCAACTTTGTGGCCAATGTGGCATGCTTTGGTAGGTGCAAGGTGGCTACAATTTTGTGGTCAATGTGGCATGCTATGTGGCTGCAATTTTGTGGGCAATGTGGCATGCTATGTGGTTGCAACTTTGTGGGCAATGTGGCATAGTTTGGTAGGTGCAAGGTGGCTGCAAGGTGACTACAGTTTTGTAGACAATGTGGCATGCTATGTGGCTGCAACTTTGTGGGAAATGTGGCATACTCTGTGGTTGAAATTTTGTGGTGCTTCGTAGCTCCTTAGTAGTTTTATATTGCCTTAATTTACTACTAATCTTATATTAGTAATGTCTTAAAAATGTATTTGTATCTTCCCTCCATCCATTAAACTAATAAGAATTTTATTTATATGATTCATGATTAACTATATGTGACCTATTTTATAAATGCCGTATTGTTGCATAACTAAGTATTTTAATTCTTTGTCATATGTATTTTCAACTTATTTTTAGATTTATCTAGCTTTATTATAGATTTTCATATCCTAAGGTTTATCTAGCTACTAAATCCATCTACGGTGTTAGATTTTCTATTTGAGGTTTCTAAGTAAAAGTTTTATAGTTTACCTTTTTTTGAGATTTTTTACTTCCGATCTACGACTGATTTGAGAAATTGTTCAGTCAAAATCGTAGTATTCTCCGTCTTGAATCTAGTGGTACCCTTAGTTTTGAGATTTAAAACCAATAGGCACTGCAGATCTAGAGAGAAAACATAGAAATATTATTCACACTATTTTACTATTCATTCTCTTCCTCTTCATTTCATATTTCTGCTTCAGTTTCCGTCTCCCCTCCCCCTTTTCTTTATTCTTTATAATTATTATAATAATAATAATAATAATTTAATAATTGAAGATTTAGATTTATTTTTATTTTATTGCATATATATTCATATAAATACCGTTTTTCATCCTAAAACATCCCAAAAATTTCTAAAAATTTACATTCTCATAAACCTTTAGTTAAACTCTTAAATCATAATTTTTCTAGATAAAAATCTTAATAAAACAAAGTACAATATAAATATCGTTATGTATAATAAAAGAAAGAATATTTCTAAAAATAAAACAAAAATTTATTAAAGGTCAATATAATTATTTTAAGCAAAACAATAATTACTTTAATTAAAAGTATACTTGCTTTTAGCAGAACATAATCATTTTTAAAAAAATAAAAATATATTTGTTTATAGAAAAATATTATTATTTAAAAATAAAAATTACGGGATGTTACATATCCCACAGAGACTAGAATTACCTAATGTGATTAAGAGAAGAGGGATTGATAATTGTAAATAACAAAGAAAACAGTAATGAAAGTAATTAAGAGAGTAATTAATAAGAGAGACGTTGGTTTCGGTCAATATCCATCGTCAAGAGATTGCATTTATCATTAATAATATAATCAATCTTAAATCGAATATATACCGTTGGGATTTTATCTCTGTTCCTCCTTAAGTTTAGTAAATTGATAACAATAGCATCAATTAAACTCTGATTAATAAGATATCCTTTAACACATCAGTAAAGTCTAACCTATTAATCGCATGAAGAACAAGAGAAACTGATAGAGTTAAATAAATATAAACACATCAGTTATATCTAATTTAGTTGATCATTCATCATAGGGTTAATGATTTATAATCCAAAATCCTTAATTCTATTTGCTTCATGAATACAGTAATGAAAGCTTTGTTCAAAACTTAATTCAACAGTAGATTAAAACAAACAATATACTAGTAAGCCTTCCTAGCAATTATATGAATAATCATTAAAAAGAGAAGAGTAGATGAATAATCAATACCCAGTTAAGATTGAACTAATAAAATCTATTTCAAATCTCACAATGCATAACGATCCCTTGAGGTTTCAATCTTCCTTTACCAACTAAAAATAAATCAACCACACAGGGCCATAAGAAAATCTAAAGAAGAATTGAAGAAGGTAATTAAGAGTTTGAATGATCTTTGATGCATACTTTCTTCCCTTTTTATAGATTGGCTTCTCCTCATTGAAGTAGAACTGTTTCTAGGTCAAAACTTGGCCTATCGGGATTCATTTTGGGCCAAAAGACCTAAAAAATTGCGACTTCAGCATTTTGGTGTGGTGGTTAGTGTCACGGTGCTATGAAAATACACTAATGGGGAACCGCAGTGCTTCGAAATTCTATCATCGGGGTGCTGCGGCGTGCTGGGGTAAGCACTGCAGTGCTTGATCTTCCTGACTCATGTAACGCTTGGTTTTCTTTTTTTGTTTTTTTTATATGTGCAAGAGACCAGAGTTATATCATAAGCTAGGCAACTTGTATATACATACATCCAAAAGTTATATACATTAGAGTTTAGCAGCATATATACATACATATATAACCTGAGGTACTGAGCATACATTACAAAAGGCAGAGTACCATGGGGCTACATCAAAACAATGGGGTTAGCCCATTTACATTACCAAAATTAGCTATACATATAAAGCTATCCTACAGCCCATTGCTGGCCGTCACCCCTGGGGTACTACTGGTGGAGGAGGTGGGACAGGAGCGGGGACCTTTACCATGTTGATCACCAACAAGTTCACCATGACCATGAACTGTCCCACATAAGGGACGTCTACCGTCTGCAGATCCAGAACAATTGTCAGCATAATGAAAGAAATCTCTATTGATCTAAACATAGTTTCAAAACATAGTGAGATATAAAATCCCAGCAAGGTCAACATCCAAAACATATAAGTATACAGAAAACTTACATGCTATGTCCAGCTGTATAAGCTACAGAAAACATTTTCTCTTTTTATGCATTAAAGGTATAGTAAAATACATGCTAGCCTTTTATAGGTTATGCATTAATATCACACATGCTAAAATAAAACATGTATTTATAAAATGCATGTGCTGTTGTTCATGGCTCATACATCACTCAGTGGCTCATCATCACTCACAATGGCTCGTAGGCCGATAATCTCTCTCAATTGCAATCCTCAATGTGGCGTGAGCCTTACCTCTCTAGCTACTCACCCACCTTTTGAAGGCCATTGGTCTGAGGGTCCTTCTTTTATTGACCACTCTAGGCTGTAGGGCATCCCCTATCCCGGTACGGTATCCAAGCCACGACCTTTCAGCTGCCTTACCTCGTAAAGTGCCACAATCCCGGGTCACCTTAATAGGTAAGGGTCATCCTGGACTTGTCAGTCTCGTCAATACAACAAGGAGACACCTGTTTCCAGGCCACTCTGTGTAACATCCCGTAATTTTTAGATATTTTCCTTAGAAATTCTTCACCATACATATATGCATAGAAATGTTCTAATATTAATGGAATAGGTAAAGAAAGAAAACCTAAGAGGAAATATTAGAAATAAACATGTTAAAGAAAGGTGAAATTCTTACGTAAAGAAAGATAAATTTTTGTGAAGTAAGTAAATGTCTTAAAATTTTAAGAAGATCGGTTTATGGTAATTTTTCTTAATTTAAGAGCAAAAGTTACTAAGTTTAGTATCTCCACCCGTAATTGGGCTTTAACCTACAGACACTTCATATAGAGTTTTTCTACTTCACATGAATTTTTAGCAAGCCAATAGGATAGCTCAAGGAAGAAATAAAACATAGACTTGGACTAGGATATAGAAGTTGGACCGGTAGCCCAAAAATCATGAAAATGTGACCAAGCCCATTATGAAAGGTAGAATTTTAACCAAAGTAAGGAAAATGGGCAAGAATGAGCCCAAACCCAAGAGGAAAAATAAAAATAAAAATAAAATTAAAGTGATGAAATATTGGTGTAATCAAGATTAAGTGACATGGCATTAAGACAAAAATTTAGCAAGTGGTGTGATTCTACATTCATCATTTTGGCAAGTGGCATAATAATACAAGGATTTAGGACAAAAACATCTATATATTACATTCATAACTTTAGCAAGTGGGTAATAATACATAGAATTATGACAAAACATTCATAGCCCACACAAATAATATCAACCAAATAATGAAGATTCAAGGGCTAGAAATTTGCCACCTAAAAAGGCAAACCTATCATACTTGTTTAAGACAAAAGAAAATGGAAATGAATCCCTAAATCAAAGGGACCTTGTCCCTTATCTTAAGAACATATCATCATAATTTTCAAAATACAAATCTCCTTTTCCTATGCATATCTTGACTAAGGAAGAGGAAGACAAGAACATAAGTTGTTTGTTTTCGAAAAATTCAACAAAGTGTATCTTAATTGTGATAAGGTAGACCCATGATCATGAAAGGTGAATTATTTGATGGTCTATATAAGAAAACCCACCCTTACAACATTAGAATTTCGTCCAAGTGATGGAGAAGAAAAATAGAAGCAAGGTAGAGTGAGGAAAGGAGAGGAAGAAAGGAAGAAAGAGGAAGGAGAAGTCTAGGGGACTAAGTGTTCCAGGTAAGTTTAACAATATTTCTTTTTGAAGAAAACTTTTGAAACTTATAATATTTATATGAGATTTTGATCTTAGAACTTTTATGATTGGTCATGATGTTGCTATATCATGTTACATATTGATCTTGCATGTGATGTATGTTTGAATACTTAGGTTGGTGTAGATAGTTCTGCTTGGTTATGGCTATGGGTGGCAGAATTTTAAGCTTCGGTATTTTAATTTCTGGGAACAATCTATAAGGAATTAAAATAAATGGTTAACATAAGAATTAAATATATATGTGTCATGGATATTTAGGCACTGGAATCATTCAATTTGGAGTCCATATAAGGGAGATATGAGCCGATTAGTAGACAAAGGTCAGAAAATGGGTCATCAGGGAAAAATATGTTAGGATAGCTTCGGTATTTTAATTTCTGAGAACAATCGATAAGAAATTAAAATAAATGGTTAACATAAGAATTAAAGAAATATGTGTCATGGATATTTAGGCACTGGAATCATTCAATTTGGAGTCCATATAAGGGAAATATGAGCCGATTAGTAGATAAAAGTCAGAAAATGGGTCATCAGGGAAAAATATGTTAGGATAGCTTCGGTATTTTAATTTCTGGGAACAAGCTATAAGGAATTAAAATAAATTGTTAACATAAGAATTAAATATATATGTGTCATGGATATTTAGGCACTGGAATCATTCAATTTGGAGTCCATATAAGGGAGATATGAGCCGATTAGTAGACAAAGGTCAGAAAATGGGTCATCAGGGAAAAATATGTTAGGATAGCTTCGGTATTTTAATTTCTGGGAACAATCTATAAGAAATTAAAATAACTGGTTAACATAAGAATTAAAGAAATATGTGTCATGGATATTTAGGCACTGGAATCATTCAATTTGGAGTCCATATAAGGGAAATATGAGCCGATTAGTAGACAAAGGTCAGAAAATGGGTCATCAGGGAAAAATATGTTAGGATAGCTTCGGTATTTTACTTTCTGGGAAGTATCTGTAAGGAATTAAAATAGCGCGCCAACATAACAATTATAGATATATGGCTCATGGAAATTTACCAACTGGAATAACTCAATTTGGAGTTCATATGAGGTAGATATGATCTGATTGGTAAGCAGAGGTCAGAAAATATTTATTCAGGGAAGAGTATGTTATTAAAGCTTTAGTTTTTGAATTTCTGGGAATATTTTGTAGGGAATTAAAATAGCGTGCCAACATAACAATTATAGATATATGCTCATGGAATTTTACCAACTGGAATAACTCAATTTGGAGTTCAAATTTGAGAGATATGGTCTAATTAGTCAGTAAAGATCAGAACCTACACGAGAAGAAATAATACTAAATTTAAAGGAGTAATAACACCACAATATCATACTATTTTGTTGATATGATTAACATAATAGTTTTAGATAATTGTCTTAGCTTTTCATAGACACTAAGATCATCTTAATTGGAGTTAAAATGAAAGAGTTATGCTCTGATTTGTAAGCAAAGGCTGTGTTAAAAGTTAGTAAAACCTATTTTCAATATTTTTTCTACCCTATATGAATTTTTAAGGTAATAGTAGAAATCAATTTGAGGAAAAATACTCTATAAAATTTGTAAGAACATGTGTTGAAAATGATATAAGTAGAAATAAAATGACTAAATGCCTAGACATAAAGAAAATGAAAAGATGAAAATAATATTCAAGAAAGAAGAGGAATTTTATAAATGAAAATAATAAATGCCTAGTGTATGCCCTAACTATTGTCATTGCTTGAACTTACTACCATTTTAAGTGTGTACTTTTTAACATAGAATTTACCCTAGTACTCATATAAATTTCCAAGAAGTTTTGAAAGTTCTGGTTTTATTTGAAAAAAATCTTAGTATGCTCCGTGGTTGCAGTATTTCCACATCAGAAAAGAATTATTCTAGTTACTGGAAAAAAAATTGTGATTTGTGAAAAGTGCATGTCTAAGGAAAGCTCTGGCAAGGAAAGACTTGGTACTTAAGCGTGTCCATTAGTGACCCACCTCTCTTTTCTGGGAACTTTCCTGGTGCGCTGTTTACATACTACAATTACTATCCAGTTATCGAGGTATTAGTGTGAAATTTTGACATGGAAATATTTTATAAAGTGAAAATTAGAAAATGATTATATTCATGGCATAATTTCAGTTTACCAATGAATTTTGAGAATGATTACGTTTTGATACATTATGGCATGAGAATATAATGAACATACTTGTTATTGGAATCATATTTTCGGCTATTAATATGAAAAGAAAAGAAATGAGCACGGTCACATGGCAATCCGTGTGGTGCACCAGTAGGGGACGCCCTACCAACGGTTATGATTATATTCATGAGAAAAGAAAGAGAAAGTGTGCCATGTCGGACGGAGCGAGATAAGCCCGTACCGAAAAGTAGAGAATACTCACCCTGACCGGGGTAGCTTGAATTAAGAATAAGTTGATAGCCATCATATGAAATTCGAAAAAATAGTTATTCATGCCATACATGTCATAACTGTATAATTTTCATGTGCATGATAAAGTGCATTCATGTGACCTAAAGATATTTTCTATAGTTTATACAGCTGAACATGACGTGATGAACTATATTGATAATGAATTATTGTTGAACATACTGGGATTTAATTCTCACTATATTTCCATATCATGTTCAGAAAATTAGCTATGCAGTTGTTTTCAATGAGACTTATTATTGCCGTACGTATGATCGAGGTGCCCTATCTTGGGCAAATACCTATTATTGCGGATATATCAGTTGTTGAAGTGACTGAGATTCCGGCGGAGGTGCCACCACCCGAACCAGTGCCCCCAGAAATAGTCTATGTGGAAGATTATGGCTTATATGTACATGTATGTCTTGTACAAATGTTTATATTAATGATGTGAGTGTAAAATTAGTATTGTATAATTAAATAAATGTTATTATGAGTTAAGTTGAGGTAATAACTTCATGATGTTAAATAAATAAAAAAATTTGTTACATAAATGGAGCTGTTACACTCTGCTTCAGAGAGGATCATTCTGACTTTTCAGTCCCCTCAATACAGCAAGGGAGACACTTGTTCCTAGGCCAACCTACTTCAGAGAGGGTCCTCCTGACAAAACTTAAGTCTTTTATATCTCTCCAGTGACTTAACACAACAAGAGTGTGCACATTAATAAATATCCAGCACATAAACCATACTCATCATCAAACATGTTACAACAACTCATCATGGATGAACATACATATCTTAATAACCTTTCATAATATGCATACATCAATAACTCACTTGCAACCATACATACAAGCAGTCTACAGTATGCAAATATAGCATTCATGCATCATTCCTCATGCTTCGTATACATGATTCACTAATCATACATGATGAAATAAATATAGCACATGCAAATATAACATTCATGCATCACACAACCTTCACTAACATCCCAAAAATATTGATAATTAAATAAGATCCAGAAAGGAAACAGAAAAAAAGAGAAAGGATAACACAGCATGAAGCACAACCTGGCCGTGCCTCCATGCACGGTCGTGCTTTGTGGCTTTGTTCCTCCCCGTGTTTTCCCTTCACCTGGTCGTGTTTCACACAGGCTAACGCCAAGCACGACCTGGCCGTGTCTCCAAGCACAGCCGTGCTTCAGGTCGAGTTCATTATTTTTTTCCCATATTTCCAGATTTCTTCCTCCCAGCTCCAAGCATGGCCTGGTCGTGTCTCCAGGCACAGACGTGCTTCGAGAACGAAAACCCCAAAAATGTTCATTTTTCTCCCAAATCATCCAATAAAATCAACAATAAACATACCAACATTTTGAGCATGAAAAACACGATTTTTACAGAGCAAACAACCAACCAAAACATGGATTTAATCTCAAAACCAACTACACAAAGATCACCCACAACATTTCCACATGCACAAGGATGAATAGTAACCATGGATGCAATAACTACTTACATAAAAGCTATATCTACCTCTCCACATACTATAAATGCTCACATTCAACCAGCCATAAAGTCATCCAACCATAAATCTAAAAGGAGGATGTTGATCTTACCTTCTTCTTTCCACAAGCTTATTTTCTCTCTCTTGTTCTACTACTTTCTCTCTTTAGAAAGCATCACCAAAACATCAAATTTTCTCCATCCATTAGTTCCCATAGAAGATTTGGGAATAAACAAGAGATTAAGAGTTGAAATCTTACATTTCCTTCTTAATTTTCCACTTCTCTCTCTAGCTCTCTTCTTCTTTCTCTCTCCTTCCTTCCCTTTCTTTATTCTCCTTCTCTCTTCTTCTTGCTGTGGACTTCCTTCTTTGGGTAGGGAAAGTGGTGACTTGGCCACCAAGTTAAGGGAGATATTATAAAATAATAGTGGCTTCCTCAAGAAGCCACTTGCCCCCTTAACAAGAGCCCCTCCTTTCCCTAACAATATCCAAAATGCCACTCCATTAAATTATGGCTAAGGGGGTTGGCTAAGGCCTTATTTAGGTGCAAGAAAATTTACCAAGTGTTTAATTCTTCCTTGAGCCTTGCTTTAAAGGATTTTTGTGCAACTTTCTTTATGGCTCCCTATCTCTATCATTATTGTCTATTTGTGGTCCTATAAACACGGAAATTAGTATCTCTTCCTTAAACAACCCCTCCAAAAAAATTGAGAAAACCCTTATTAAATATCTACAATTATTTCCTTATAACTCTCTTATTTAACTCCTTTTAATTCTTTCTTACTATTCCATTTTGTGAATATTATTAACAGGATTTCGGTGTTACACTTCTCCCCCCTTAACAGAAATTTTGTCCCCAAAATTTAAGAATTTTACCTAACCTCAAACAACTGTGGATAAGAGTGCCTCATATCTTCCTCTCTTTCCCATGTAGTTTCCTTTTTGGATAGCCGTTTCCATAACACCTTTACTAGTGGAATAGATTTACTACGTAGCTGTTTTATACTTCGATCTAGGATTATGATGGGTTCTAGTTGATAAGTCAGGTTCTCTTTCACTGCTACTTCTTCCTCCTAAATCATATGTGATGGATTTGGAAAATATCTTCATAGTTGGGAGACGTGAAACATATTGTGCAGATTGGATAATCTTGGAGGTAAGGCTACTTGATATGCCAAGGGACCAATTTTCTTGAGTATCTGGTAAGGTCCTATATAGCGGGGACTCAATTTCTTGACTTTCATAGCTTGGCCAATTCCAGTGGTCAGCGAAATCTTCAAAAACACATGTTCTCCCTCTTGGAAATACAAGGGCTTCCTTCTTCGGTCATAATAACTTTTCTGACTACTCTGGGCAGTTCGCATTCTATCTTGTATCATTCAAATTTGCTTTGTAGTATGTTGGACTAACTATGGACCCAACAACTTTCTCTCACCTACTTCATACCAACACAGAGGTGATTTACATTTTCTGCCATACAAAGCTTCATATGGTGCCATCCCAATACTCTCATGGTAACTGTTGTTGTAAGCAAACTCCACTAGAGGGAGATACTTATCCAAATCTTTTCCTTGATCTAGGGTGCATGCTCTCAACATGTCTTCCATTGTCTGTATCATCCTTTCAGTTTGACCATCTGTTTGTGGATGATATGTAGTGCTAAATCGTAATTTAGTACCGAAACTTCCTGTAGTGCTTTCCAGAATCTGGAAGTGAATCTAGGATCTCGATCATAAATAATACTGCTTGGAATCCCATGCAATTAGACTACCTCTTTCACATACAGATGTGCCATCTTGTCCAGTGAGTAATTAATCCTTATAGGTAAAAAGTGTGCAGATTTTGTCAATCTATCCACTTTTACCCATATGGCGTCATAACCCACCTGAGTCTTTGACAACCCAGTCAAAATATCCATAGCAATGACATCCCATTTCTAATTAGGAATTTCCAAGGACTGTAATGTCCCGGAAGGCCTTTGATGTTCGATCTTGACTTTCTGACAAGTCAAGCATTTTGCTATGTATTTCGCTATATCTTTCTTCATTCCAGGCCACCAAAACAATTGCTTTAAATCTTGATACATATTTGTGGCTCCTGGATGTATAGCATATTTACTCTGATGTCGTTCCTCCAAAATTTTTGTCTTCAGGTCCTCCCTCTGAGGAACACACATTCTTCCTCGATAGAGGATGATTCCTTCTTCCTACTTTTTGAAGCTCGGTGCATTTTGTTTATTCTGTAAGAAAATATCTTGTACTTGTGCTTCCTTAATCTGCATTTTCAAATCACACTCCACTCATAGCTCACTAATAAGCAAACTGCTAAGAGTAGTTATCATCGACAATCTTAAATTCCTGAATTATTCAATCAAGTTCATCTCTTTCACTAGCATGTGACCCAAATGCAGCGACTTTCGACTTAATGAATCCACCACCACGTTCACTTTTCCTCGGTGGTACTTTAGCTCAAATTTGTAATCATCAATAAACTCCATCCATCTTCTTTGTCTCATATTTAATTCCTTTTGATCGAAAAGATATTTCAAACTTTTATGATCACTATACACTTCAAACACTGCACCATATAGATAGTGCCACCAAATCTTCAAGGCAAACACTATAGCAGCCAATTCCAGATCATGAGTAGGGTAGTTTTCTTCATGTGACCTTAGTTGTCTGGAGGCATAGGCCACTACCCTACCATTTTGCATCAAAACACATCCCAGTCCCTTCTTAGAAGCATCGGTATAAACTTTAAAATGTCTGGAAGGATCCGGGAGAATTAAGACAAGAGGTGTAGTAAGCTGATTCTTAAGCTCCAGAAAACTGTTCTCGTATTTCGCTGTCCACTTGATCACACATCCTTTCTGAGTTAATTTGGTCAAGGGTAATGCTATTTGCGAAAAACCCTATATGAACCTTCTGTAATATCTTGCTAGACCCAGAAAACTTTTAATTTCGGTCACTGACTTTGGTCTTTCCCACTTGAGGATAGCTTTCATTTTATTAGGATCTACAGATATTCCATCCTTTGACACCATATGCCCCAGAAATTTGACTTCTTGCATCCAGAATTTCCATTTCTCCAATTTAGCAAAGAGTTTCTTCTCCCTTAGAACTTGAAGCACTAAACGAAGATGACGTGCATGCTCCTCCATACTCTTCGAGTAGATGAGGATATCGTCGATGAAGACTACCACAAATTGATCCAAATAGGATCGAAAGATCCGATTCATGTAATCCATGAAGATTGCAAGAGCATTGGTAACTCCAAATAGCATGGTTAGGAACTCATAATGCCTGTATCGATATCTGAAGACTGTTTTAGGGATATCTTTCTCCTTTACTTAAATATGATGATAACTTGATCTCAGATTGATTTTAGAGAAAACAGTTGCCCCCTTAAGCTGATCTAGCAAATCATCAATTCTCGGCAACAGATACTTATTCTTGATAGTGACTTTATTAAGCTGTCGATAGTCAATGCATAATTGCAAGCTTTCATCCTTCTTCTTTACAAATAGCACTGGGGCTCCCCAAGGCGAAACACTGGGTCGAATAAAATTCTTCTCCAAAAGGTCTTCAATATACTTCTTAATCTCTTTTAACTCCACAGGAGCCATCCTATACGGGGTAATAAAAATAGGAGTCGCTCCTGGCACCAAGTCAATGGAAAACTCCACTTCTCACTTAAATGGTTGTTCAATAATTTCTGAAGGAAAGACTTCTAGAAAATCACGAACTACTAAAAACTTGACCAATACTTGCTCAACCTCCTAGTTGAGGGTACATAAAGAAATACCGTCTAAAACCTTGCGAATTGATTCTATCTGGATTTCGTTGATCTGGTCTTCCCTGGCTTTAGATTCCTTGTTGGACTCTGAACAGAAGACCAGAGTCTTCTTAGCACAATCCAAGAGAATCTAGTTGCTCCTGAGCCAATCCATTCCTAGAATCACATCTATATCCTCTAGGGGTAAACAAATAAAATCCACGGTAAATGATCTACCATATACCTCGACTGGACAGTCTTTACAAACTGAAGAGGTGCTCACCTTCCCTCCCATAGGGGTTAAAACTATCAATTTATATGTCAACTCAGACATAGAGTATAACAACTTCCTCACATAAGCAAATGATATGAAAGAATGATTGGCACCCAAATCAAAAAGCACGACCAAAGGATAGCCGTGAAGATAGCACGTACCTTGGATTAGATCAGGAGATTATTTCGCTTTAGTTTCACTCAAAGTAAAAACTCTCCCTTTAACTGGCTGAGTTGGCTCGATCTTCTTCCCATCCTCTAGGGGACAGTGGCAAGCTATATGGCCTTTCTGCCCACACCAAAAAAAAATAACCGAATTACGAAAGCAAGGTCCGTTCCCATGTTGTCGCCCGTATTTTTCGCACTCACTCCCAACAAAATTCTACCCCAAAGGTCTAGCCCCCATGGCCAAGGGTTTCTTGCCCGCAGTAGGGTTTCTTCCCCTGATAAAACGATCAGGAGCTAAAAATTCTCTCTTCTTCTTCCATAGCACCCGTTTGTCTTTTTCTTCCTCTACTGCCTTCAAACTCTTTTCTAGCAACTGACACTTGTTAATCAAAGGAACAAATTTGCGAATTTCCAAGGCCACTACTGCATTGCGGATTTTAGGATTCAAACCAACTTCGAACTTGATCACCTTCCATGATTCATCTGGATTGTATCTTAGATAAGACTAGAACTTGGAAAACTCTTTGAATCTTGCAATGTTCTGGTCTATCGATCGGATTCCCTGCTTGAGTTAAAGGAATTTTATTTTCTTCTCGGCCTTGAAACTTCTAGGAAAATACTTGTCCAACAAGGTCTCTCGAAAGACAGACCAGGTAACTTGCTGACCCTGGTGGGCCAACAATTCACTGGCTCCTCTCCACTAGAACTTTGCTTCTTCTTTGAGCATGTATATAGCAAAATTTACTTTCTACTCATCTGAACACTCCAAAACTCTAAAGACTTTTTCTATTTCAATCAATCATCTATCTGCTACCATAGGATCATACCCTTCGACAAAAGACGGAGGTCGAGTCCTCATAAAATCTGCCCATCCATTTTCTGCATTCCTCGGGTTCTCACCCATTTCACCATTAGCATTATTATTATTCTGCATATGCTCCAGGATCTGATTTGTGGCAGAAACTTGATCTCGAATAGCAATGGCTAGATCTTGCAAAGTAGCTTCCACACTTGGCGTCAAATTTCTCCTTGATGATGTTATTTTTGTACTGTATGAAACAAAAGAATTAGTCACTATTGAGGTGATCAAGCTCAATAGTATTTAAAGAAAACTTTACAATATAGTAGTGATAACACCAAGCATACATATTAGGAAAAACGCTAGCAATTTTTCCTTAACATTCTTCTTTATGGTACTCTACTCCATCTATCCACATCTTATTCAAGACGTTCTTAGATCGATCTAGGTAACCATCCACCCCCATGGCCACTTAGGATCGACCTGCTCCTTGTAATGCCTGGTTTTTTTTTATATGTGCAAGAGACCAGAGTTATATCATAAGCTAGGCAACATGTATATACATACATCCAAAATTTATATACATCAGAGTTTAGCAGCATATATACATACATATGTAACCCGAGGTTCTGAGTAAACATCACAAAAGGCGGAGTACCATGGGGTTACACCAAAACAATGGGGTTAGCCCATTTATATTACCAAAATTAGCTATACACAAAAAGCTATCCTACTGTTGTAACATCCCGTAATTTTTAGATATTTTCCTTAAAAATTCTTCACCTTACATATATGCTTAGAAATGTTCTAATATTAATGGAATAGGTAAAGAAAGAAAATCTAAGAGGAAATATTAGAAATAAACATGTTAAAGAAAGGTGAAATTCTTAGGTAAAGAAAGATAAATTTTTGTGAAGTAAGTAAAGGTCTTAAAATTTCAAGAAGATCGGTTTATGGTAATTTTTCTTAATTTAAGAGCAAAAGTTACTAAGTTTAGTATCTCCACCCGTAATTGGGCTTTAACCTATAGAAACTTCATATAGAGTTTTTATACTTCACATGAATTTTTAGCAAGCCAATAGGATAGCCCAAGGAAGAAATAAAACATAGACTTGGACTAGGATATAGAAATTGGACCGGTAGCCCAAAAATCATGAAAATGTGACCAAGCCCATTATGAAAGGTAGAATTTTAACCAAAGTAAGGAAAATGGGCAAGAATGAGCCCAAACCCAAGAGGAAAAATAAAAATAAAAATAAAATTAAAGTGATGAAATATTGGTGTAATCAAGATTAAGTGACATGGCATTAAGACAAAAATTTAGCAAGTGGTGCGATTCTACATTCATCATTTTGGCAAGTGGCATAATAATACAAGGCTTTAGGACAAAAACATCTATATCCTACATTCATAACTTTAGCAAGTGGGTAATAATACATAGCATTATCACAAAACATCATTATCCTACACAAATAATTTTAGTTAAGTAAGGAAAATTCGAGGGCTAGAAATTTGCCACTTAAAAAGGCAAATCTATCATACTTGATTAAGACAAAAGAAAAAGGAAATGAATCCCTAAATCAAAGGGATCTTGCCCCATATCATCATAATTTTCAAAATACAAATCTCCTTTTTCTATGCATATCTTGACTAAGGAAGAGGAAGACAAGAACATAAGTTGTTTGTTTTCCAAAAATTCAACAAAGTGTATCCTAATTGTGATAAGGTAGACCCATGATCATGAAAGGTGAATTATTTGGTGGTCTATATAAGAAAACCCACCCTTACAACATTAAAATTTCGTCCAAGTGAGGGAGAGCAAAAATAGAAGCAAGGTAGTGTGAGGAAAGGAGAGGAAGAAAGGAAGAAAGAGGAAGGAGAAGTCTAGGGGACTAAGTGTTCTAGGTAAGTTTAACAATATTTCTTTTTGAAGAAAACCTTTGAAACTCATAATATTTATATGAGATTTTGATCTTAGAACTTTGATGATTGGTTATGGATGTTGCTATATCATGTTACATATTGATCTTGCATGTGATGTATGTTTGAATACTTAGGTTGGTGTAGATAGTTCTGCATGGGTATGGATATGGTTGACAGAATTTTAAGCTTCGGTATTTTAATTTCTGGGAACAATCTATAAGGTATTAAAATAAATGGTTAAAATAAGAATTAAAGATATATGTGTCACGGATTTGCCCCCACTGGAATCATTCCATTTGGAGTCCATATGAGGTAGCTATGGTCTGATTAGTAGTCAAAGGTCAGAAAATGAATCATCAGGGAAGAATATGTTAGGATAGCTTCGGTAATTTAATTTCTGGGAATTATTGGTAGGGAATTAAAATAAATGGTTAACATAAGAATTAAAGATATGTGTGTCATGGATTTTTAGCCACTGGAATCATTCAATTTGGAGTCCACATGTGGTAGATAGGGTCCGATTAGTAAGCCAAGGTCAGAAAATGGTTCATCAGGGAAGATTATGTTAGGACAGCTTTTTGTATTTTAATTTCTGAGAATTATCTGTATGGAATTAAAATAAATGGTTAATATGAACGTTATATATGTATGTCTCATGGAAATATATCCACTGGAATTATGCAATTTGGAGTTCATATGAGGTAGATATGATCCGATTAGTAAGCATATGTCAGAAAATGTTTATTCAGGGAAGAGTATGTTATTAATGTTTTAGTTTTTGAATTTATGGGAATATTCTGTAGGGAATTAAAATAGCGTGCCAACATAAAAATTATAGATATATGGCTCATGGATTTTTACCAACTGGAATAACTCAATTTGGAGTTCCAATTTGGGAGATATGGTCTAATTAGTCAGTAAAGGTCAGAACCTATCTGAGAGGAACTATCCTATAATTTGAGGGAGTAATATCACCTTCGTTTCTTAATTTTTAGCTACAGTGTTCAACATAATAGTTTTAGAAAATTGTTTTATCTTGAAATGGACACCAAGATCACCTATATCAGAGTTAAATTGAGGGAGTTATGCTCTGATTAGTAAGAGAAGGTTAGATAGGATGAAAACTTGCATCAAGAAAATAAAGAAAATAAAATTAGTATTTAAAATAGAAGATGAATCTTAATAAATGACTAGTATAGCCATAGCCATTGCCATTGTATGAACTTCTTACCATCTTAAGTGTGAAATTTTGACATGGAAATATTTTATAAAGTGATATTTGAAATGGTTATGTTCATAGCATGATTACCAATGATTTATGGTAATAGTTATATTTTGATGAACATACTTGTTATTGAAAGCATATTTTTGGCTAAAATTGTGAAAAGAAAAGAAATGAGCACGGTCAAATGGCAATCCATGTGGTGCACCAGTAGGGGATGCCCTACCAACGGTTATGATCATGATAATGAGAAAAGAAAGAGAAAGTGGGCCATGTCGGACGGAGCGAGAAAAGCCCGTACCGGAGAGTAGAGGATACTCACCCTGACCGGGGTAGCTTGAAATGAGAATAAGTTGATGGCCATCATATGGTATTTTGAAAATAGTTAATCCTGTCATACATATCATTACAGTATGATTCTTATGTGCATAGATATAATGCATTCATGTGACCAAAGATATTTTCTGTAGTTTATACAGCTGAACATGACGTGATGAGCTTTACTGATGATAATTTATTGTTGAACTTACTGGGATTTAATTCTCACTATATTTCCATATCATGTTCAGAAAATTATTTATGCAGCTTTTGTTTCTAAGGCTCTGGCTTTTAGTGCACATTGGATCGAGTTACTTTATGTTGGGCAAATTTTAGAATCAAATAAGATGTTTGTGGTCGAGTTGGCTCAGATCCCG
Organism: Gleditsia sinensis; assembly: GCA_037074535.1. Classification (NCBI taxonomy): domain Eukaryota; kingdom Viridiplantae; phylum Streptophyta; class Magnoliopsida; order Fabales; family Fabaceae; genus Gleditsia; species Gleditsia sinensis. The sequence goes on along the minus strand of CM073463.1, from coordinate 51,793,615 downwards.
GTGAAGGTGCAACCACCCACACCTGTATCTCTGGAATTAGTCAACCAAAATAAACAAGATGTAAATATCTATGTGTTTGATATGTTATACGTCTGTTTTGTTTAATGACATGTATGTGAACTCAATATTGTATAATAATAAAGAAAAAAAAAGAGGTTGTTACAACTGTCAATCCCTGGCTGTCACCCCTAGGATACTGCTGGTGGAGAAGGTGGGCCGGGAGCGGGGACCTCTACCATGTTGATCACAAACAAGTTCACCTTGACCGTGAACTGTCCCAAGTAAGGGACATCTACCGTCTGCAGCTCCAAAAGAATCGTCAGCACAACGAAAGATATCTCTACTGATCTGAACATAGCATCAAAACATAGTGAGATATAAAATCCCAGCAAGGTCAACATCCAAAACATATAAGTATACGAAAAACGTACATGCCATGTCCAACAGTATAAGCTACAAAAAACATTTTCTCCTTTTATGCATTAAAGGTACAGTAAAATACATGCTAGCCTTTTATAGGTTATGCATCAATATCACATATCCTAAAATAAAACATGTATTTATAAAATACCTGTGCCGTTGTTCATGGCTCATACATTACTCAGTGGCTCATCATCACTCACAATGGCTCATAGGACGATAATCTCTCTAAATTGCAATCCTCAATGTGGCGTGAGCTTTACCCCTCCAGCTACTCACCCACCATTTGAAGGCCATTGGCCGGAGGGTCTTTTCTATATTCACCACTCTAGGCTATAGAGCATCCCCTATCCCAGTACCATATCCAAGCCACGACCCTTTAGTCGCCTTACCTCATAAGGTGCCACACTCCCGAGTCACCTTAATGGGTAAGGGTCATCTTGGACTTGTCAATCTCCTCAATACAGCAAGGAGACACTTGTTTTTAGGACACCCTGTGTAACATCCTTAATTTCGTTTCTTTTATTAATAAAAGTACATAAATATTTCATGTAACATATCTAATTTTGTTTTTCAAAAGATACATAAATATTTAATTAAGGAAATAAAATTTATTAGACAATTTTTAGATATATAAGGAATTATTATCCTTAGAAATTCTTCACCTTACGTGTATGCATAGAAATGTTCTAACACTAATGGAATAGGTAGTGTAACAACTCCATTTAAGTAACAATTTTTTTTGGTTTAAATACCATGAAGTTATTACCTCGTTACAACTTAACTCAAAATAACATTTATTTAATTTATATAATACGGAGTTTACATACTTATCATTAATCAATAACATCCATACAAAAGTCTAACATATATATAATTACATCTTATTCATCCCTGTTGACCAGTTTCGGAGAAACGGGTGCAGGTGGTTGCACCTTCACCGGGATCTTAGTCAACTCGACCATAGACACCATATATATTATAGGGATCAGCTCAAAATAGAGTATCTCATTCCAACATATACTAAAAGCCAGTGCCATAGAGAAAATCTACATAATTATTCTTCTAAACATGACATGAAAATATAGTGAGAATTAAATCCCAGCAAATTCAACAATAAATCATTATCAATAAAGCTCATCACGTCATGTTCATCTGTATAAACTACAACAAATATCGTTGGTCACATGAATGCACTATATCTATGCATATGAGAATCGTACAGTAATGACATGTATGACAGGATTAACTATTTTCAGAATATCATATGATGACTATCAATTTATTCTCATATCAAGCTACCCCGGTCAGGTTGAGTATTTTCTACTCTCCGGTACGGACTTTTCTCACTCCGTCTGACATGGCCCACTTTCTCTTTCTTTTCTTATTAACATGATCATAACCGTTGGTAGGGCGTCCACTACTGGTGCACCACACGAATTTGCCATGTGACCGTGCTCATTTCTTTTCTTTTCACAATAATAGCCAAAAATCATTGGTAATCATGCCATGAACATAACCATTTCAAATATCACTTTATAAAATATTTCCATGTCAAAATTTTACACTTATGATGGTAAGAAGTTCATGCAATGGCAATGCCTATGGCATATACTAGTCATTTATTATTTTCATTTATAAGATTCTTCTTCTTTTTTAAATATTAATTTTATTTCTTTATTTTCTTGATGCAGGTTTTCATCCTATCTGACATTTTCTTACTAATCAGAGCATAACTCCCTACATTTAACTCTGATTTAAGTGATCTTGGGGTAAATTTAAATATAAAACAATTATCTAAAATTATTTTGTTGAACAGTTGAACGAAATATTAAGAAATTATGGTGATATTACTCCCTCAAAGTACAGGTTATTTCTTCTCGAGTAGGTTTTGACCTCTACCAACTAATCTGTCCATATTGCCATCATAAGAATTCCAAATTAAGTGATTCTAGTGGCTAAAAATCCGTGACACATATAGAAATAATTTTTATGTTAATCATTTATTTCAATTCCCTAAAAAATGTTCTCAGCAATTAAAACACAGAAGCTATCCTAAAATGTTCTTCCCTTATTAACCAATTTCTGACCACTGCATACTAGTTGGACCATATCTACCTCATATGGACTCCAAATTGAGTGATTTTAGTGGCTAAAAATCTGCGAGACATATATCTACATTTTTTATGTTAATAATTTGTTTTAATTCCTTACCGATGCTTCCTAAAATTTTAAAAACAGAAGCTTAAAATTTTGCGACCCATAGCCATACCTATGTAGAACTATCTACACCAGTCTAAGTATTCAAACATACATAATATGTAACATGATATAGCAAGATCCATGACCAATCTTCAAAGTTCTAAGATCAAAATCTCATATAAATATTAGAAGTTTCAAATCTTTTCTTCAAGAAGAAATATTGTTAAACTTACCTTGAGCACTTAGTCCTCTAAACTTCTCCTTCCTCTTTCTTCCTTTCTTCCTCTCCTTTCCTCACTCTACCTTGCTTCTATTTTTCCTCTCCCTCACTTGGACGAAAATTCTAATGTTATAGGGGTGGATTTTGCTTAAATAGACCACTAAATAATTCACCTTTCAAGATTATGGGTCCACCTTATCACAATTAGGATACACTTGGTTGAATTTTTGGAAAAAAAAACAACTCATGTTCTTGTCTTCCTCTTCCTTAGTCAAGATATGCATAGGAAAATGAGATTTTTATTTTGAAAATTATGATAATATGTTCTTAAGATAAGGGACAAGGTCCCTTTGATTTAGGGATTCATTTCCTTTTTCCTAAAGCCTTGTATTATCATACCACTTGCTAAATTTTTGTCTTAAAGCCATGTAACCTAATCTTTATCACATAGATTAATTTAATTTATTTTTCCTCTTGGATTTTGGCTTATTCTTACCCATTTCCTTTGCTTTCGATAAAATTCTACCTTTCTTAGAGGGCTTGGACACATTTTCATAATTTTTGGGCTATCGGTCCAATTTCTATATCCTAGTCCAAGTTTATGTTTTATTTTTTGTTTAGGTTATCCAATAGGCTTGCTAGAAACTTATGTGAAGTGGAAAAAAATCTATATGAAGTGTCCATAGTTGAAAGCCCAATGTATGGGTGAATATGTTGAACTTAGTAACTCTAGTTCTAGAATTAGGAAAAATTACCCTAATCTAATGTTTTCTTGAAATTTTAAGTCATTTACTTATTTTCAAAAATTTATCTTCATTTCCCAAGAATTTCACCTTTCTTTAGTATATTATTTCTAATTTTTCCTCTTAAGTTTTCTTTCTTTACCTATTCCATTAATGTTAGAACATTTCTATGCATACACGTAAGATAAAGAATTTCTAAGGATTATATTTCCTTAGATATCTAAAAAATTTCTAATAAATTTTATCTCGTTAATTAAATATTTATGTACCTTAAAAAAATGAAATTAGGGATGTTACAGGTAGAGTGAGAAAACCTAAGAGGAAATATTAGAAATAAACATGCTAAAAAAGGTGAAATTCTTGGGTAAGGAAGATAAATTTTTGTGAAGTAAGTAAAGGTCTTAAAATTTCAAGAAGATTGAATTAGGGTAATTTTTCCGAATTTAAGAGTGAAAGTTACTAAGTTTAGTATCTCCAACCATAAATTGGGCTTTCACCTATGGACATTTCATATAGAGTTTTTCTACTTCACATGAATTTTTAGCAAGCCAATAGGATAGGACAAAGAATGGTGTAATCAATATTAGGTGACATGGCATTAAGACAAAAATTTAGCAAGTGGTGTGATATCTTACATTCATAATTTTAGCAAGGGGTATGATATTACATGGCATTAGGACAAAACATCTATATCCTACACTCATAATTTTAGCAAGTGGGTAATAATACATAGCATTATGACAAAACATCCTTATCCTATACAAATAATTTTAGCTAAGTAAGGAAGATTCAAGGGTTGGAAATTTTCCACATAAAAAGGGAAAACTGTTATACTTGATTAAGACAAAAGAAAAAGGAAATGAATCCATAAATCAAATGGACCTTGTCCCTTATCTTAAGAACATATTATCATAATTTTCAAAATAAAAATCTCCTTTTCCTATGCATATCTTGACTAAGGAAGAGGAAGACAACAACATGATTTGTTTATTTTTCAAAAAAATCAACCAAGTGCATCCTAATTGTGATAAAGGTAGACTCATGATTATGAAAGTTGAATTATTTGATAGTTTATTTAAGCAAAACTCACCCTTATAACATTAGAATTTCGTCCAAGTGAGGGAGAGGAAAAAATGGAAGCAAGGTAGAGTGAGAAAAGGAGACAAAGAAAGGAAGAAAGAGAAATGAGAAGTCTAGAGGACTAAGTGCTCAAGGTAAGTTTGACAATATTTCTTTTTGAAGAAAAGATTAAAAACTTGTAATATTTATATGAGATTTTGATCTTAGAACTTTGATTATTGGTCATGGATGTTGCTATATCATGTATGTTTGAATACTTAGGCTGGTGTAGATAGTTCTGCATAGGTATGGCTATGGGTGGCAAAATTTTGAGCTTTTGTTTTTAAAATTCTGGAAAGAATTGGTAAGAAATTAAAATAAATGGTTAACATAAGAATTATAGATATATGTGTCATGCATTTTTAGCCACTAAAATCACTAAATTTGGAGTCCATATAAGGTACATATTATCTTATTAGTAAGCAGTGGTCAAAAAATGCTTAATCAGATAAGAATATGTTAGGATAGATTTTGTGTTTTAATTTCTGAGAATATTCTGTAGGGAATTAAAATAAATAGTTAACATAAGAATTATAGATATATGTTTGATGGATTTTTAGCCACTGAAATCACTCAATTTAGAGTCCCTATGAGGTAGATATGGTCTGATTAGTAAGAAAAAGTCAGAAAATGGTTAATCAGGGAAAAATATGTTAGGATAGCTTTTGTGTTATAATTTTTGGGAACATTATTTAGGGAATTGAAATAAATGTCTAACATAAAAACTATAGCTATATGTGTCACGGATTTTTAGCCACTAGAATCACTCAATGTGGAATTCTTATGAGGGAGATATGGATAGATTAGTAAGTAGAGGTTAGAACCTACCCGAGAAGAAATAATCTATACTTTGAGGGAGTAATATCATCATGAGTCCTTAATTTTTAGCAAGACTGTTCAACATAATAGTGTTAGATAATTGTCTTATCTTTAAATTGACACCAAGATCATCTAAATCGGAGTTGAAGTGAGAGAGTTATGCTCCCATTAGTTAGAGAAGGTCAGACAAGATAAAAACCTCCATCAGGAAATAACACAACATAAAGCATGACCGTTTTTCAAGGCATAGCCAAGCCGTGTTCTGTGCTAGAAATGGCATTTTCAAGCCTTTTAGCATGGATGTTTTATAGTAAATGACCAAGCCATGTTATAGGATACGTTTAGGCCAGTTCGAAAGTTGGTAAAACTTATTGTCAACATTTTGTTTACCCTAAATGAACCTAATTACTTATAGGATATTAGTAGAAACCAAATTGATGAAGAATGCTATATTAAATTTGTGAGAACATGTGTTGAAAATGATATAAGTAGGAGAAAAGTGTAAAGGCCATGCATAAAGAAAATGAAGAGATGAATATAATGTTTAAAAAAGAAGAAGAATCTTATAAATGAAAATAATAAATGACTAGTATATGCCATAGCCATTGTCATTGCATGAACTTCTTACCATCCTAAGTGTGTAATTTTGACATGGAAATATTTTGATGAAACATTATGGTATGTGAGTATAATGAACATACTTGTTATTGAAATCATATTTTTGGCTATTAATGTGAAAAGAAAAGAAATAAGCATGGTCACATGGCGATTCGTGTGGTGCACCAGTAGGGGACACCCTATCAATGATTAGGATTATGTTAATGAGAAAAGAAAGAGAAAGTGTGCCATGTCGGACAGAACGAGAAAAGCCCATACCGGAGAGTAGAAAATACTCATCCTGACCGGGGTAGCTTGATATGAGAATAAATTGATAGTCATCATATGATATTCTGAAAATAGTTAATCATGTCATACATGTCATTACTGTACGATTTTCATGTGGATAGATAAAGTGCAGTCATGTGACCAAAGATATTTGCTGTAGTTTATACAGATGAACATGACGTGATGAGCTATATTGATGATGATTTATTGTTGAACTTATTGGAATTTAATTCTCACTATATTTCCATGTCATGTTCAGAAAATTAGTTATGCAGATTTTTCTATGGCTCTGACTTTTATTGCACGTTGGATCGAGTTACTCTATGATGGGCAGATCCTAGAAACAAATAAAATGTTTATGGTTGAGTTGGCTCAGATCCTGTTAAAGGTGTAACCACCAGCACTTGTATCTCCAGAATTGGTCAACCAGAATAAATAAGATGTAGATATTTATGTGTTTGATATGTTGTACGCATGTTTTGATTAATGACGTGTATGTGAACTCTATATTGTATAATAATAATAAAAAAGTTGTTACACACTACTTCAGATAGGATCATTCTGACTTGTCAGTCGCCTTAATATAGCAAGGGAAACACCTGTTCCCAAGCCTCCCTGCTTCAGAGAGGGTCCTTCTAACAAAGCTTAAGTCTTTTATATCTCTCTAGCCACTTAACACAATAAGAGTGTGCACATTAATAAATATCCAACACATAAACCATACTCATCCTCAAACATGTTACAACAACTCATCATGGATGAACATATATGTCTTAATAACCTTTCATAATATGCATACATCAATAACTCACTTGCAGCAATACATACAAACAGTCTATAATATGCAAATATAGCCTTCATGCATCATTCCTCAAGCTTCGTATACATGATTCACCAACCATACATGATGAAATAAATATAGCACATGCAAATATAACATTCATGCATCACACAACCTTCACTAACATCCCCAAAATATTGATAATTAAATAAGATCCAGAAAGGAAACAAAAAAAAGAAAAAGGATAACACAACATGAAGCACGACCGTGCTTCGTGGCCGAGTTCCTCCCCATGTTTCCTCAACCGTGTTTCACATAGGCCAGCCCTAAGCACGACCTGGCCATGTCTCTAGGCACGGCCATGCTTCGGGTCGAGTTCATTATTTTTTTCCTAGATTTCCAGATTTGTTCCTCCCAGCTCCAAGCATAGCCTGCCCGTATCTCTAGGCATGACCATGCTTGGAGCACAAAAACCCCAAAATTTTTCATTTTTCTCCCAAATCATCCAATAAAAATCAACAATAAACATACCAACATTGAGCATGAAAAAAACAATTTTTACAGAGCAAACAACCAACCAAAACATGGATTTAATCTCAAAACCAACTACACAAAGTTCACCCATAACATTTCCACATGCATAAGGATGAATAGTAACCATGGATGCCATAACTACTTCCATAAAAGCTATATCTACCTCCCCATATACTATAAATGCTCACATTTAACTAGCCATAAAGTCATACAACCATAAATCTAAAAGGAGGATGTTGATCTAACCTTCTTCTTTCCACAAGCTTGTTTTCTCTCTCTTGTTCTACTACTTTCTCTCTCTAGAAAGCATCACCAAAACAACATATTTTCTCCATCCATTAGTTCCCATAGAAGATTTGGGAATAAACAAGAGATTAAGAGTTGAAATCTTACCTTTCCTTCTTTAATTTTCCACTTCTCTCTCCTTCCTTCCCTTTCTTTCTTCTCCTTCTCTCTTCTTTTTACCATGGACTTCCTTCTTTGGGTAGGGAAAGTGGCGACTTGGCCACCAAGTTAAGGGAGATATTATAAAATAATAGTGGCTTCCTCAAGAAGCCACTTGCCTCCTTAACAAGAGCCCCTCCTTTCCCTAACAATATCCAAAATGTCGCTCCATTAAATTGTGACTATAGGGGTTGGCTAAGGCATTGCTTGGGTGCAAGAAAACTTACCAAGTGTTTAATTCTTCCTCAATCCTTGCTTTAAAGGATTTTTGTGCAACTTTCTTCATCGCTCCCTATCTGTATCATTGTTGTCTATTTGTGGTCCTATAGATAAGGAAATTACTATCTCTTCCTTAAACAACTCCTCCAAAAAAAATGAGAAAACCCTTATTAAATATCCACAATTATTTTCTTATAACTCTCCCATTTAACTCTTTTTAATTCTTTCTTACTATTCCATTTTGTGAATATTATTAGCAGGATTTCGTGTGTTACAACTCAGGCACTACGGCGCTCTTGTTTTGGGTAACTTAGCACTGTGGTGCACTGTGGAACGCCGCAAGGCTCTAGATATGCGAATAAAAACTTTTGGATTGTGCCGAAGTTCCAAACAAGAAAGTTGTGGCTCTATGTCTCTTCTTTCCATAGCCGCTGGAATCAACTTAATCGGAGTTCAAATGAGAGAGATAGGCCTCAATTAGTGACAGAGGGTTGAAAATCAGTATGTTTCCATGTTTTCTCTCTTTTTTCCTCTTCTTTTCTTCTTTATTATTCTTAAAACATAAAACACAAAACTCAATTAAATCTTATTTATTTCCTACTTAAATTAAATAAATAGTAACTTAAAACATTCTAAAGACATGCTTAATTTATAGCATGTCAAATATACCTATACTTACTCTTTTGCTTATCTTTAAGCAAATTAACTCATGTGAACAATATTCAATATATGAGATGAGTGAAATACTTACCAATAAGTTTTCTCATAATGAAAATTGTATGCTCTTAAAGAAATTTCAGAAAATTTAATAATTATGTGCAATATTTAACTCAAATGCAATTCATTAATTATTTTCTAGAGCCTTGAGTGTGTGTGTGTATGTGTGTGTCTTTGAGCGGTTCAATTGTCTCTCACCTAAATGAGTTTATATATCTCAAGAATTCGAGTATAGATCTCTTTTTTGGATTTCCATATGCTTATTTTTCATAATACTTTCCACTAATATAGGCTAAAACTACTTTTTAGGATCAAAAGGGCTTTAATCAGCTTATAACATGGCTAGGTTATGAGGTGAGACAGAAGATACAAATTTAGGTTCGATCACCCAGCAGCACATGATTAATTATACTTCTCTTGAGCTTTCTCAAGTTTGGGAAATTCCCCCCCCCCCCCACAGTTATTCCCTTACTTTACTAAATTCACTTTCTTTCTTTTTTCTTTGATTCTCTATTTCTTTTTCTTTCACTGCCTAGAATTTCATCAGTATTTTTCGACTTTTTCTTTCCTTTTGATTTTTCCTTTCTTTTTTCCTTACTCCAACCTTCCACCCTTTTATTAATGTTGCTCTACAAAACAAGCATTTCAAAATTAATCATGGAGTGAGTGAATCTAGAAAAACAAATAAAGGTATTAATCATAAAATTCAGTCTTGGATCTACAATGGGTGTGGAAAAAAAGGAAATATGTTAATTAAGCTCAAAATATAGATGCTAAGTATATTTTATTGCATGGGTTTGGCTTGGAAGGATCAACCTCATTAAATAATGCCTAAATCATCTCCTGATTAATGGTATTAGGCTAGGATTTCGCCTCAAGTAACATTTAAATAATTTCTAGAAAATTGATGAGATCATAAAATATTTTGAGTTATATAAACTTTTTCTATGTAATAGATAAATTAAATACCCGAAGTTGCTGTGCAAAATAGTTTCATGATTCTAAAAAAAAGGATAGTAATAATAAATTGCAAAGAAATTAAAATTGCACATAATCATGACTTTCCTACGTTTCTCAAGAGCTATTAGTAATTTCAACATTTATATCATTAGCTATTGGTTTGACTAACACTAACTCAAAGATTGAAATAAGTTCACATGCTCACCCTATTCAATAACTGGAATTAGAAGTGCATAGATCATATAAGTAAAGAAAATAGTGCACATGTATATGATTTATTATACAGCCACCCAGCTGAATCATAAAGTGACTCCCCCACACTTAAGAACTTACATTGTCCCCAATGTAAAATTGAAAAGAAAAAGATAGGAGAGAAAAGTAATAAAATGAGGAGGGGTTTAGTGGAACTTTCTTGATTAGTTGTCACCATCCATCTCGTCCTACTCAGGTGCAGGCCTAAAAGGCAGTTTATGAGGTGTTGGGAATGTTATTCGAAGGTTTAGGGCATTGGCTAGCTGACTAAAACAAGCATTGTTATGATGTGCTATGGAGTATTGGTAGAGTGCCAAATCATTAATCTGGTGGCTCAAGCACTCAGTTCACTCCCATAAGTCTTCAATAGTGTGCTGGGATGGTGGTAGGGCTAAACTGCTACCAGGTTCTTCTACAGTTAGCGGCTGAACCCCTAACTCCTTTTCTTCTGCTTCCTTATGCCCTTTATATTTGTGTATGTTTGCATAGGATATAGGTCTCATTGGTTGGATGAGAGTTTCAGTGGAATCCCAGCTTACCCTCGCATTCCTATATAGACCAATGATTAAACTGAGAGTAAAGAAGGAGCCGCCTCAAGAACTAATGCAGCCTAGTATCTATCTGTAACATCCCTAATTTCGTTTATTGATAAAAGTACAAAAATATTTAATTAAGGAAATAAAATTTATTAGACAATATTTTAGATATCTAAGGAAATATAATCCTTAGATATTCTTCACCTTATGTATATGCATAGAAAATGTTTCTAAGATTAAGAAAACAAATAAAGAGAGAAAACCTAATAGGAAAGAAATTAGAAATAACATACTAAAGAGATGCAAAATTCTTGGATAAGGAAGATAAATTTTTAGAAACAAGTAAAGGTCTTAAAATTTCAAGAACATTGGATTAGGGTAATTTTTCGTAATTCAAGAACCAGAGTTAGTAAGTTTAAAATCTTTACCCATATATTGCGCTTTTACCTATGGATACTTCATATAGAGTTTTTCACTTCACATAAGTTTCTAGCAAGCCCATTGGATAACCTAAGCAAGAAATAAAACATAGACTTGGACTAGGATACAGTAATTGGACCAATAGCCTAAAAATTATGAAAATGTGACCAAGCTCTCCAAGAAAGGTAGAATTTTATCCAAAGCAAAGAAAATGGGTAAGAATAAGCCCATAATGGGTAGGAATAAACCCAAATCCAAGAGGAAAAATAAAATAAAATAAATTAGGTGATGATATAATAATAATAATAAAGATTAGGTTACATGGCATTAAGACAAAAATTTAGCAAGTGGTGTGATTCTACATTCATAATTTTGGCAAGTGGCATGATAATACAAGGCTTTAGGACAAAAATATCTATATCCTACACTCATAATTCTAGCAAGTGGTATGATAATACGTGGCATTAGGACAAAACATTCCTATCCCACACAAATAATATCAACCAAATAATGGAGATTCAAAGGCTAGAAATTTGCCACCTAAAAAGGCAAACCTATCATACTTGTTTAAGACAAAAGAAAATGGAAATGAATCCCTAAATCAAAGGGACCTTGTCCCTTATCTTAAGAACATATCATCATAATTTTCAAAATACAAATCTCCTTTTCCTATGCATATCTTGACTAAGGAAGAGGAAGACAAGAACATAAGTTGTTTGTTTTCCAAAAATTCAACAAAGTGTATCCTAATTGTGATAAGGTAGACCCATGATCATGAAAGGTGAATTATTCGGTGGTCTATATAAGAAAACCCACCCTTAAAACATTTTAATTTCGTCCAAGTGAGGAAGAGAGAGAAATAGAAGCAAGGTAGAGTGAGGAAATGAAAGAAAGAGAGGAGAAGAAAGGAAGGAAGAAGAAGGAGAAGTTTAGAAAGCTAAGCACTCAAGGTAAGTTACCTTAATCTACACTTGAGTCCATTTTTCTTCTTCATAATTGAGGTTCAAAAATTCACCCTCCTTCTCTTACCTAAGCTGCTAGAAAAGTTAAAGGAAGAAAGGAATCTTGCTATTTCTTTCAAGAGGAAACAAGAAAACCAATTCACTAAGTAAGTTAGGGAGATTCTTAGGTAAGTTTAACAATATTTCTTTTTGAAGAAAACTTTTGAAACTTATAATATTTATATGAGATTTTGATTAGAACTGTGATGATTGGTCATGCATGTTGCTATGTCATATTACATATTGATCTTGCATGTGATGTATGTTTGAATACTTAAGCCGGTATAGAAAGTTCTGCATAGGTATGGCTATGGGTGGCAAAATTTTAAGCTTCTGTATTTTAATTTCTGGGAATTATCTATACGGAATTAAACTAAATGGTTAACATAAGAATTGTACCTATATGTGTCACTGATTTTAAACCACTGGAATGATTCAATTTGGAGTCCATATGATGTAAATATGGTCTGATTAGTTAGCAAAGGTTAGAAAATGGTTCATCAGGGAAAAATATGTTAGGATAGCTTCGGTATTTTAATTTCTGGGAATAATATGTATGGAATTAAAATAAATAGTTAACATAATAATTGTGCCTATGTGTGTCACGGATTTGTAACCACTGGAATCATTCAATTTGGAGTGCATATGAGGTAGATATAGTCCAATTAGTAAGCAATGGTCAGAAAAAGGTTAATCAGGGAAGAATATGTTATGATAGCCTCGGTATTTTAATTTCTGGGAACATTCTGTAAGGAATTGAAATAAATGGTTAACATATGAATTATATATATATGTGTCCCGGATCTTTATCCACTGGAATCACTTAATTCGGAATTCTTATGAGGGAGATATGGACATATTAGTAGATAGAGGTCAGAACCTAACCAAAAAGAAATAACCTATACATTTAGGGAGTAATATCACCTTGATCTCTTAATAGTTTGCTACAATGTTCAACATAATAGTTCTAGATAATTGTTTTATCTTGAAATTGACACCAAGATCACCTACATCAGAGTTAAATTGAGGGAGTTATGCTCTGATTAGTAAGAAAAGGTTAGATAGGATGAAAACCTGCATCAAGAAAATAAAGAAATAAAATTAGTATTTAAAAAAGAAGATGAATCTTAATAAATGACTAGTATAGCCATAGCCATTTCCATTGTATGAACTTCTTACCATCTTAAGTGTGAAATTTTGACATGGAAATATTTTATAAAATGATATTTGAAATGGTTATGTTCATGGCATGATTACCAATGATTTATGGTAATAGTTATATTTTGATGAACATACTTGTTATTGAAAGCATATTTTTGGCTATCATTGTGAAAAGAAAAGAAATGAGCACGGTCACATGGCAATCCGTGTGGTGCACCAGTAGGAGACGCCCTACCAATAGTTATGATCATGATAATGAGAAAAGAAAGAGAAAGTGGGCCATGTCGGACGGAGCGAGAAAGGCCCGTACCGGAGAGTAGAAAATACTCACCCTGACCGGGGTAGCTTGATATGAGAAAAAATTGATAGTCATCATATGATATTCTGAAAATAGTTAATCCTGTCATACATATTATTACTGTATGATTCTTATGTACATAGATATAATGCATTCATGTGACCAAAGATATTTTCTGTAGTTTATACAGCTGAATATGACATGATGAACTATATTGATGGTAAATTATGATTTATTGTTGAACTTACTGGGATTTAATTCTCACTATATTTCCATATCATGTTCAAAAGAATAATATGCAGATTTTCTCTATGACACTTATTATTACCGTACGTTGGATCGAGGTGCCCTACCTTGGGCAACTACCAACTATATCAGATGTATCTGTCGTAGATGTGACTGAAATTCCAATGGACGTGCCACCCGCACCAGTGTTCCCGGAAGTAGTCGACATAGATGATTAGAGTTACTATGTATCTTTGTACAAATATTTGTAAAATAATGGTGTGTAAGCAAACTAAGTATTGTATTATAAGTATTGTATCACTGTTAATAACAATTATGCTTGGTTATTATTACGAGTTAAGTGGTTAGAATTAAAGTAGTAATAACTTCATGGAATTGTTTTAAATATAAAAAAAAAATTGTTATGGAGTTGTTACACTATCTGTGGATAATTTTCCCTACATCAATAGAAAAGCCCTTCAATATAGCATAAAGCGGAATGGCCCTGTCCCTGTCCCTTCGGACTTGACTCATATTCAAGCTAGGCATGAAACTTCCAGACACGAAATAGTGTAGGCTTTAGCTACTTTGTTCATGTCGGTCTTTGGCAAAATACACTGGTTGGCCATTATTATCTAATTTCCAAGAAGCCCCCTATAACAAAGAGTGCCAATATTGTTTTCAAAATCAATGTATAATTGAAGAAGCACAGAGTATTCATTATCCTCAATGTTAGGCAGTGAGTAAAACTCATTGATGGCATGCGGAGTGAATTTCACCATCTTGCCTCTAACCCATGCTTTATGACGTTCATGGACTGTAGCATTGGAGTAAAACTCCTATACCATAGGAATGGCCCCTTGTTGGATTCTTATAGAAAATCTCCCCATGCCTATGGAGGATATTATCTCTATAAGGTAACCCAATAAATCCTTGTTTCGGAATGATGGGTTTATGCACTACCACTTTGATATGGTGCTGATAAACCTCTTTAGTCATGAATTCCATGTTATCAAATGGTGGAGGGTCATTTGCTCCATTCTTCCTCTTTGAGAGGCCCAATTTTGAAGTTTTAAGAGCCATTAGACTTTGAAAACTTACTAAGGCATTTTATCGAACACCTGGTGTGCGCTCTTGAAATATGGGAAGAATGGGTGGTGGATTCTTAACTTGAAGTCCCAATTCAATGCAACCAAGTAACAATTGAGTATGGAGATCAACTGCAATAGGAAATATGAAGAAAATCATACCCAATTGAACTTGATTTATGGCTAGAAGATGAAGGATCAAAATTTCCTTAGAAACCCTTGAAAACTTCCAATGAATCCTAATTAATTGTTGAAAGAGTTGCTCAATCCTGCAAATGAAGATGGAAAATCACTTAATTCAAGTAAGGAAACATAATTAGAGGTTATTAGGGTTGGTTGGATGTAGGGAATTGTGATTAGGGATGAAAGGGAGTGAAAATCGGGTGTTGGGAGTGAAGAGGTGTTGTATATGTTTTATAAATAACTGCAAGTGTACGACGTAGCTGTAGCTAGTCCGGCAAGTATTGGTCGTATCCTACATAGAACAATTATCAATTACTAGACTTTACGATGTATGCTATCTAAATCAATGCAACGCGATGAGAGTGTGTGTAACAATTAAGTAAATAAGTATTTCAATTAATAAAAGCCTAGGGTTAGGGTTTACCATATTTATGATATTCAACAATCAATATGTACCTTTAATTGCAAATATCTAGGTTATTGGGGATAATTTAGCCTTAATTAACTAGCAACCTCTTTCAAGCATTATTAATCGTACCTAGGTTAATCCAATTTCCTATTTTCATGGTTCTTAGTTCAACCTAGGTTCATTAAGTTTTATGCCAACCATGGAATTCAATTAATCAATTTTCTCGTACCCTCTAATTTATTCAATTCCTAGAGAACCTTAAACTACTTTTGTGATTAAGATATCTTTAATTAACTATTAGATTCCGGTTTTAACTTTCACTTTCAGTTCATCAATTAAATACCTAAGACGTGATAGATTGGTGATCAGGCATTCTACCAACTCTTATACATGCGCATAATAGTTAATCCTAGTTAATCCAAAAGTAATCACAATTAGGGTTAGTATCATCATACTAAGTGGATTTACCAAAACCCTACATCAATATCTACTCACACATTATAGAAACAGAAACCAAAATCATATTCATTAAGTAAATCATTCAAGTTCAATACAATCTAAAAGAAAGGACTAGAAGAAGAGGTAAGTGCAGAATAGAAAGATAAAACCTGGTTAAAGAATGTGATAGAGATACAATGCTGAATCAATCTCAAATCTAACCTAAGAATATGAAAGTAAACACCAATTCTACTCTAAACCTAATCTGATGGTGTTTCTAAGCCTAAACTGAGTAAAAGTAAGTCTGAATGTGTTTGGATCCTCTTGGCTATGCTTCTCCATGTATTTATATCAACTTGGCTGCTTAAAACCCTAAACATCACATGGCGTACAACATGAAGCACAGCTGTGTTCCAGGACACGTCTTGGCCATGCTTCGGGCTGGATTCTGGGACTTTTCTCCATCTTTTGCACAAAGCACGGCTTGGCCATGCTTCATGCAAACCAAGCATGGCCTAGCTGTGTTTGAGATTGCCAAGCTCTTTTCTTGCCAATTTCTTCAAGGTTGCCTCCTTGCTTCCTCCTTAGTATGTTCCAAGTCCATATGGCACTTCTCATGGGTGTTTTCCTTTGCTTCTTGGCCTCTTTTGCTCACCTATAAAAATAAATCCAACCAAAGCAGTATCCAGAGCAAAGCATAACTAAAAGTAGGGAAATAATCGCAAGTTTACTATAAATTAGAGGATAAAATATAAACATTAAGCACTCAAATTTCCCCTTTATCAACTCCCCCATGCTTAAACCTTTGTTTGTCCTCAAGCAAATAAAATTTCCCAAATTCTTCTATTGTATATCTATCTTTATTGTTACCATTGGTTGTATGCATCAAATTGATTTTCAAACACTCAAGTAGGTCACCTAGATCTCCTTAGGTTGCCTTACCCTTATTTCTATTTTCTCTCTTTTTTTTCTCATTCGTACTCTTTTATTTCTCACTTTCTTTTTCTTTCTTTTCTCTTTTTCATTAATTTTTTATAGAAATATGCAGCGAGTGCATTTTATGCTCCATCTCACTAGGGTGAAGGCATTTAGGTACTCATATTAAGGCCTTTTTGGTGCCTTAAAGGGGTACTCAGAGTGAAAACTTTTTGGGTTTTATATTCCCTCTTTTTCACCTCTCCCTTCCTTCACACTCTCATAGTGTTAAAATCAGAAAGGGCATACAGTTTATAGTACAATAGGAGAGATATTTTTCAAAAAATTAAAGGTTTAATAGTAGAAGAGAAAGACTAAAATGATAACTACCTATTTCATATTCTATTGTGCATCACATGTTCATAAGTTAAAATCAACCTATATTACATCAATCTATCTCTGAAACAGCAAACTATGTGATTTTGCAATGAAACAAGAGATATTCATCCAATAATAACTAAAAATTCAATAAGTGAAAACCACAATCTTAAAGTCTACTCCCCCATGTTTAAACTTAACATTGTCCTCAATGTTAGTAATAATGAAGGTACAAGCAAAGGGAGAAGTAACTTACTTGCTTACTGGTCTTCCGAAGGAGGTAGAGGTGGGTTCTGGCTCAAGTGCCAACTGTACCATGCTTGCTTCAACAATAGGTAGGTCAGATTCCAAAATTAAGGAGCTTTGAATTTTCAATTTAGTTCAAGGAAAATGGCAAATATAGGGTAAGATGATCTAAGTTAACAACTGAGCCATAAATTGCACCAAGTAGAGTAATGGCCAGAATTATCATTCATCAGATAAAGAGACAACAATATTAAATGATTACCAAGTCAGTTTTCAGCATGCAAAGTGTCTACTCACAATAAGATTTACCCAACTAATCATAAATTGAAGCCAATAAATTACAGCCAAATTTAATGCCAATTTATATCTCAAACAGCAGAGTGCAAGCTAGAATTAAAGCAATCTAGGAGTAATGCACTAATCAGAGAGAGAATCAACTTATGCAATGCAAAAATCAGAAACCAATAGAAACCATTTAGTAACCCATAAACTTAAAGGCCAATTTCAAAGTCAAAATTTAGTAAAGATGGATTGTTCAATTCAAAATTTAGTTCAAATTTCAATTGCAAGAAAATAAAAATTCATAAGTAAATAAAATCAATGCAATGTGTAGGATAAACTTCAAGCAGAGGATTGCCAATAAAACCAGTAAACTTAGCAGGTTAATTTCAATTTAAGTTATACTAGAATTTTAGCTTAACCAGACAACTTAATATTCAGAGAATCAAATTCTAGACAAATCAGGTATGTCAAAAGATGAAAATTCAACAAACATATAATCCAAGGTGCAATACAAACAACAAACAGCATATGTAAACATATACCTCATGTAGTACAAAGCTAGGCAAAACAATCCAATCAAGCATATGTTAAAGTCCAGGTAAATTGTAGTGTTGTAATATTTCAACTAAGGATTTACCAGCAGCAAATTACAGCAAGCACCCAACTTTAACCAACAGAATTCAGTATCTATGCATCCAAAAACTAGGCCAATTTAGCCTCTAGTGCAGAACATATATTCCTAAATGAATGCATTCAGCTAAATTAAGAACAGAGAATTGATGGTAGGCAATTTAGGGCCCGTTTGGATTGGCGGTAGATAACTCAAAATCACGTTGCAAACGTGATTTTGGTAGTCCTGCCGCCAATCCAAACAGGCTGTTAGTGTAATCAGGAAGTCAGGCAATAACCAGCAAGAGTGACAACTGTAATATCCCTAATTTTGTTTCATGTATTAATAAAAGTACAAAATTATTCAAAGTAACATTTCTAATTTCTTTTATTTTATTAATAAAGGTACATAAATATTTAATTAAGGAAATAAAATTTATTAGACAATTTTTAGATATCTAAGGAAATATAATCCTTAGAAATTCTTCACCTTATGTGTATGTATAGAAATGTTCTAATATTAATGGAATAGGTAAAGAAAGAAAACCTAAGAGGAAATATTAGAAAGACGCATGCTAAAGAACTTAGGCAAGGAAGATAAATTTTTGTGAAGTAAAGGTCTTAAAATGTCAAGAAGATTGGATTAGGGTAATTTTTCTTAATTTAAGAGCAAAAGTTACTAAGTTTGTATCTCCACCCATAAATTGGGCTTTCACCTATGGACACTTCATATAGAGTTTTTCGACTTCACATGAATTTTTAGCAAGCCAATAGGATAGCCGAATGAAGAAATAAAACATAAACTTGGACTCGGATATAGGAATTGGACCGGTAGCCCAAAAATCATGAAAATGTGACCAAGCCCATTATGAAAGGTAGAATTTTAACCAAAGTAAAGAAAATGGATAAGAATGAGCCCAAACACAAGAGAAAAAATAAAAATAAAGTGATGAAATAATGGTGTAATCAAGATTAGGTGACAATGCATTAGGACAAAACATCTATATCCGACACTCATAATTTTAGCAAGTGGAATGATAATACATGGCATTAGGACAAAACATCTATATCCTACACTCATAATTTTAGCAAGTGGTATGATAATACATGGCATTTGGACAAAACATTCCAATCCCACACAAATGATTTCAGCCAAATAATGGAGATTCAAGGGCTAGAAATTTTTCACCCAAAGAGGAAAACCTATCATACTTGATTAAGACAAAAGAAAATGGAAATGAATCCCTAAATCAAAAAGACCTTGTCCCTTATCTTAAGAACATATCATTATAATTTTCAAAATACAAATCTCCTTTTGCTATGCATATCTTGACTAAGGAAGAGGAAGACAAGAACATAAGTTGTTTGCTTTCCAAAAATTCAACCAAGTATATCCTAATTGTGATAAGGTAGACCCATGATCATGAAAGATGAATTATTTGATGGTCTATTTAAGCAAAACCCAACCCTATAACATTTTAATTTCGTCCAAGTGAGGAAGAGAGAGAAATAGAAGCAAGGTAGAGAGAGGAAAGGAGAGATAGAGAGGAGAAGAAAGGAAGGAAGAAGAAGGAGAAGTCAAGAGGGCTAAGTACTCAAGGTAAGTTAACTTAATCTCCACTAGAATCTATTTTTCTTCTTCATCCTTGAGGTACAAAAACTCACCCTCCTTCTCTTATTTAAGCTGCTAGAAAATCTAATGGAAGGGAGGAATCTTGATACTTCTTTCAAGGGGAAACGAGAAAACAAATTCACTAAGTGAGCTAGGGAGATTCTTAGGTAGGTTTAACAATATTTCTTCTTGAAGAAAAGTTTTGAAATTTGTAACATTTATATAGGATTTTGATCTTAAGAACTTTGATGATTGGTCATGGATGTTGCTTTATCATGTTACATATTATTCTTGAATGTGATGTATGTTTGAATACCTAGTCTGGTGTAGATAGTTCTACATAGGTATGGCTATGGGTGGCAAACTTTTAAGCTTTTGTTTTTGAATTTCTGGGACCATTCTGAAGAGAATTATAATAACTTGTTAACATAACAATTATAGATATATGTCTCACGGATTTTTACCAACTGGAATCACTCAATTGAGAGTCCATATGAGGTAGATATGGTCTGATAAGTAAGTAGTGTTCAGAAAAGGGTTAATCAGGGAAGAATCTGTTAGGAAAGCTTCTATTTTTGAATTTATGGGACCATTCTATAGGGAATTAAAATGACTTGTTAACATAACAATTATAGATATATGTATCACGGATTTTTAGCAACTGGAATCACTTAATTTAGAGTCCATATGAGGTAGATATGGTCTGATTAGTAAGTGGTGTTCAGAAAATGGTTAATCAGGGAAGAATCTGTTAGGAAAGCTTCTGTTTTTGAATTTTTGGGACCATTATGTAGGGAAATTAAAATAACTTGTTAACATACCAATTATAGATATATGTATCATAGACTTTTAGCAACTGGAATCACTCAATTTGGATACCATATGAGGTAGATATGGTCTGATAAGTAAGTAGTGTTCAGAAAATTGTTAATCAGGGAAGAATATGTTAGGAAAGCTTCTATTTTTGAATTTCTGGAAATATTCTGTAGGGAATTAAAATAACATGTTAACATCACAATTATACATATATGTCTCACAGATTGTTAGCAGCTGGAACCACTCAATTTGGAGTCCATATGAGGTAGATATAGTCTGATTAATAAGAAGTGTTCAAAATATGGTTAATCAGTAAAGAACATGTTAGGAAATAGTTTGTTTTTGAATTTATGGGACCATTCTATAGGGAATTAAAATTACATGTTAACATAACAATTTTAGATATATGTCTCACGGATTTTTACCCACTGGAATCACTCAATTTAGAGTCAATATGAGGTAGATTTGGTCTAATTAGTAAGCAGTGTCCAGAAAATGGTTAATCAGGAAAGAACATGTTATCAAAGTTTAAGTTTTTGAATTTCTGGAAACTTAATATAGGGAATTAAAATAACTTGTTAACATACGAATTATAGATATATGTGTCACAGAATTGTAGCCACTGGAATCACTTGATTTGGAGTCCATATAAGCTAGATGTGGTTTGATTAGTAAGTAGTGTTCATAAAATGGTTAATCAGGAAAGAACATGTTAGGATAGCTTCTGTTTTTGAATTTCTGGGAACCTTCTGTATGGAATTAAAATGACTTGTTAACATAACAATTATAGATATATATATCACAAATTTTTAGCAACTGGAATCACTCAATTTGGACAATATGAGGTAAATATGTTCTAATTAGTAAGTAGTGTTCAGAAAATGGTTAATCAGGGAAGAATCTGTTAGGAAAGCTTATATTTTTGAATTTTTGGTACCATTCTGTAGATAATTAAGATCACTTGTTGACATAAAAATTATAGATATATGTATCACGTATTTTTAACAACTGAAATCACTCAATTTGTTGCCCATATGAGGTAGATATGGTCTGATTAGTAAGTAGTGTTTAGAAAATGGTTAATCAGGGAAGAATCAGTTAGGAAAGCTTCAATTTTTGAATTTCTAGGACCATTATGTAGGGAATTAAAATAACTTGTTAACATAACAATTATAGATATATGTAGCGCGGACTTTTAATTGCTGGAATCACTCAATTTGGAGTCCATATGAGGTAGATATGGTCTTATTAGTAAGTAGTGTTCAGAAAATTGCTAATCAGGGAAGAATCTGCTAGGAAAGGTTTTGCTTTTGAATTTCTGGGAATATTCTATAGGGAATTAAAATAACTTGTTGAAATAACAATTATAAATATATGTCTCATGGATTGTTAGCCGCTGGAACCACTCAATTTGTAGTCCATATGAGGTAGATGTGGTCTGATTTGTAAGTAGTGTTCAGAAAATGGTTAATCAGGAAAGAATAAGTTAGGAAAGCTTCAGTTTTTGAATTTTTGGAAACATTATATTGGGAGTTAAAATAACATGTTAACATAGGAATTATAGCTATATGTGTCACGGAATTGTAGCCATTGGAATCACTCAATTTGGAGTCCATATGAGGTAGATATGGTCTGATTAGTATGTAGTCTTCAGAAAATGGTTAATCAGGAAAGAACATGTTAGGATAGCTTTTGTTTTTGAATTTATATGACCATTCTGTATGGCATTAAAATCACTTGTTAACATAACAATTATAGATATATGTATCGCAGATTTTTAGCAACTGGAATCACCCAATTCGGAGTCCATATGAGGTGGATATGGTCTGATTAGTAAGTATTGTTCAGAAAATGGTTAATCAGGGAAGATTTTGTTAGGAAAAGCTTCAATTTTTGAATTTCTATGACCATTCTGTAGGTAATTAAAATGAGTTGTTAACATAACAATTATATATATATATATATATATATATGTATCACAGATTTTTTGCAACCAGAATCAAACCATTTGGAGTCCATATGAGGTAGATAAGGTCTGATAAGTAAGTAGTGTTCAGAAAAGGGTTAATCAGGGAAGAATCTGTTAGGAAAGCTTCTATTTTTGAATTTCTGGGACCATTCTGTAGGGAATTAAAATGACTTATTAACATAACAATTATAGATATATGTATCCCGGATTTTTAACAACAGGAATCACTCAATTTAGAGTCCATATGAGGTAGATATGGTCTGATTAGTAAGTGGTGTTCAGAAAATGGTTAATCAGGGAAGAATCTATTAGGAAAGCTTCTGTTTTTGAATTTTTGGGACCATTTTGTAGGGAATTAAAATAACTTGTTAACATACCAATTATTGATATATGTATCACAGACTTTTAGCAACTGGAATCACTCAATTTGGATACAATATGAGGTAGATATGGTCTGATATGTAAGTAGTGTTCAGAAAATTGTTAATCAGGGAAGAATATGTTAGGAAAGCTTCTATTTTTGAATTTCTGGGAATATTCTGTAGGGAATTAAAATAAGTTGTTAACATCACAATTATAGATATATGTCTCACAGATTGTTAGCAGCTGGAACCACATAATTTGGAGTCTATATGAGGTAGATATAGTTTGATTAATAAGAAGTGTTCGAAATATGATTAATCAGTAAAGAACATGTTAGGAAATCTTCTGTGTTTGAATTTCTGGGACCATTCTGTAGGGAATTAAAATTACATGTTAACATAACAATTTTAGATATCTGTCTCACAGATTTTTACCCACTTGAATCACTCAATTTGGAGTCAATATGAGGTAGATTTGTTCTAATTAGTAAGTAGTGTCCACAAAATGGTTAATCAGGAAAGAACATGTTATGAATGTTTAAGTTTTTGAATTTTTGGAAACTTACTATAGGAAATTAAAATAACTTGTTAACATACGAATTATAGATATATGTGTCACAGAATTGTAGCCACTGGAATCACTTGATTTTGAGTCCCTATGAGCTAGATATAGTCTGATTAGTAAGTAGTCTTCCGAAAATGGTTAATCAGGAAAGAACATGTTAGGATAGCTTCTGTTTTTGAATTTCTGGGACCCTTCTGTACGAAATTAAAATGACTTGTTAACATAACAATTATAGATATATATATCACAAATTTTTAGCAACTGGAATCACTCAATTTGGACCATATGAGGTAAATATGGTCTAATTAGTAAGTAGTGTTTAGAAAATGGTTAATCAGGGAAGAATCTGTTAGGAAAGCTTCTATTTTTGAATTTCTGGTACCATCTTGTAGATAATTAAAAACACTTGATGACATAAAAATTATAGATATATGTATCACGGACTTTTAGCAACTGGAATCACTCAATTTGTTGCCCATATGAGGTAGATATGGTCTGATTAGTAAGTAGTGTTTAGAAAATGGTTAATCAGGGAGGAATCAGTTAGGAAAGCTTCGGTTTTTGAATTTTTAGGACCATTATGTAGGGAATTTAAATAACTTGTTAACATAACAATTATAGATATATGTATCACGGACTTTTAATTGCTGGAATCACTAAATTTAGAGTCCATAAGAGGTAGATATGGTCTGATTAGTAAGTCGTGTTCAGAAAATTGCTAATCAGGGAAGAATCTGCTAGGAAAGGTTTTGCTTTTGATTTTCTGGGAATATTCTATAGGGAATTAAAATAACTTGTTGAAATAACAATTATAGATATATGTCTCATAGACTGTTAGCCGCTGGAACCACTCAATTTGGAGTCCATATGAGGTAGATATGGTTCGATTTGTAAGTAGTGTTCAGAAAATGGTTAATCAGGAAAGAATAAGTTAGGAAAGCTTTAGTTTTTGAATTTTTGGAAACATTATATTGGGAGTTAAAATAACATGTTAACATAGGAATTATAGCTATATGTGTCATGGAATTGTAGCCACTGGAATAACTCAATTTGGAGTCCATATGAGGTAGATATGGTCTGATTAGTAAGTAGTGTTCAGAAAATGGTTAATCAGGAAAGAACATGTTAGTATAGCTTTTGTTTTTGAATTTATATGACCATTCTGTATGGCATTAAAATCACTTGTTAACATAACAATTATAGATATATGTATCACGGATTTTTACCAACTGGAATCACCCAATTCGGAGTCCATATGAGGTTGATATGGTCTGATTAGTAAGTACTGTTCAGAAAATGGTTAATCAGGGAAGAATTTGTTAGGAAAAGCTTCAATTTTTGAATTTCTTGAACCATTCTCTAGGGAATTAAAATGAGTTGTTAACATAACAATTATATATATATATGTATCACAGATTTTTTGCAACCAGAATCAAACCATTTGGAGTCCATATGAGGTAGATATGGTCTGATTAGTAAGTAGTGTTCAGAAAATGGTTAATCAATTAAGGATATGTTAGGAAACCATCTATTTTTGAATTTCTGAGACCATTCTATAGGGAATTAAAATCACTTGTTAACATAACAATTATAGATATATGTATCACAGAATTTTTGCAATTGGAAACACTCCATTTAGAGTCCATATTAGGAAGATATGGTATCTTTTGTAAGTTGTGTTCAGAAAATTCTTAATTTTGGAAGAATATGTTAGGAAATCTTTCATTTTTGAATTTTGAGGAATATTTTGTAGGGAATTAAAATAACTTGTTAACATAACAATTATAGATATATGTCTCACGGATGGTTAGCCACTGGAACCACTCAATTTGGAGTCCGTATGAGGTTTATAAGGTGTGATTAGTAAGCAGTGTTCAGAAAATTGTTAATCTGGAAGGAACATGTTAGGAAACCATCAGTTTTTGAATTTTTGGAAACATTCTATAGGAAATTAAAATAACTTGTCAACATAAGAATTATAGATATATGTGTCATGGAAGGGTTGCCACTGGAATCACTCAATTTGGAGTCCATATTATGTAGATATGGTCTGATTTGTAGGTAGTGTTCAGAAAATGGTTAATCTGGAAAGAACATGTAAGGATAGCTTCTGTCTGGGACCATTCTATAGGGAATTAAAATGACTTGTTAACAAGAAAATTATATATATATATATGTATCCCGGATATTTAGCAACTGGAATCACTAAATTTATTGCCCATATGAGATAGATATGGTCTGATTAGTAAGTAGTGTTCAAAAAATGGTTAATCAGGGAATAATCTTTTAGGAAAGCTTCTATTTTTGAATTTCTGGGACCATTCTGTAGGTAATTAAAATTAATTGTTAACATAAAAATTATAGATATATGTATCACGGACTTTTAACAACTGGAATCACATAATTTGGAGTCCATATGAGGTAGATATGGTCTAATAAGTAAGTAGTGTTCAGAAAATGGTTAATTAGGGAATAATTTGTTAGGAATGCTTTAGTTTTTGAATTTCTGGCACCATTCTATTGGGAATTAAAATGACTTGTTAACATAACAATTATAGATATATGTCTCACAATTTTTTACCAACTAGAATCACTCAATTTGGAGTCCATATAAGGTAGATAAGGTCTTATTAGTAAGCAGTGTTCAGAAAATGGTTAATTAGGAAAGAACATGTTAGGAAAGCTTATGTTTTTGAATTTCTGGAAATATTCTATATGAGGTAGATATGGTCTGCTTAGTAAGTAGTGTTCATAAAATGGTTAATCAAGGAAGAATTTGTTAGGAAAGCTTTTGTTTTTGAAATTCTAGGACGATTTTGATGGTAATTAAGAAGACTTGTTTACATAACAATTATAGATATATGTATCACGGACTTTTAACAACTGGAATCACTTGATTTGGAGTCCATATGAGATAGATATGGTCTGATAAGTAAGTAGTGTTCAGAAAATGCTTAATCAGGGAAGAATCTGTTAGGAATGCTTTTTTCTTTGAATTTTTGGGACCATTTTGTAGGGAATTAAAATTACTTGTTAACATAAGAATTATAGATATAGGGGTCACAGAATTGAAGCCACTGGAATCACTCAATTTGGATTCCGTATGAGGTAGATATGGTCAGATTAGTAAGTGGTGTTTAGAAAATGGTTAATCAGGAAAGAACATGTTAGGATAACTTCTGTTTTTGCATTTTGGGACCATTCTGTAGGGAATTAAAATGACTTATTAACATAACAATTATATATATATGTCTCTCGGATTTTTACCAACTTGAATCACTCTATTTGGAGTCAATATGCGGTAGATTTGTTCTGATTAGTAAGTAGTGTTCAGAAAATGGACAATAAGAAAAGAACATGTTAGGAAAGCTTAGGTTTTTGAATTTCTTGAAATATTCTATAGGGAATTAAAATAACATGTTAACATAAGAATTATATACATAGGTGTCATAGAATGGAAGCCACTGGAATCACTCAATTTGGATTCCATATGAGGTAGATATGGTCTGATTATTAAGTAGTATTCAGAAAATAGTTAATCAGGAAAGAATATGTTAGGATAGCTTTTTTTTTTGAATTTTTGGGACCATTCTGTAGGGAATTGTAATGACTTGTTAACATAAAAATTATAGATATATGTATCACGAATTTTTAGTAACTGGAATCACTCAATTTGGAGTCCATATGAGGTAGATATGATCTGATTAGTAAGTAGTATTCAGAAAATTATTAATCAGGGAAGAATCTTTTAGGAAAGCTTCGGTTTTAGTATTTCGGGGACCATTCTGTAGGCAATTAAAATAACATGTTAACATAACAATTATATATATATGTATTTCATACTTTTAACAGTTGGAATCACTCAATTTGGAGTCCATATGAGGTAGATATGCTCTGATTAGTAAGTAGTGTTCATAAATATATTAATGAGGGAAGAATCTGTTGGGAAAACTTTTGCTTTTGAATTTCTGGGGATATTCTGTAGTGAAGTAAAATAACATGTTGACATAACAATTATAGATATATGTCTCACGGATTGTTAGCCGCTGGAACCACTCAATTTCTAGTTCATATGAGGTAGATATGGTACGATTTGTAAGCAGTATTCAAAAAATGGTTAATCAGGAAAGAATAAATTAGGAAAGCTTCAGTTTTTGAATTTATGGAAACATTATATAGGGAAGTAAAATAACATGTTAACATAAGAATTATAGCTATATGTGTCACGGATTTGTAGCCACAGGAATCACTCAATTTCGTGTCCAAATGAGGTAGATATGGTCTGATTAGTAAGTAGTGTCCATAAAATGGTTAATCAGGAAAGAACTTGTTAGAATAGCTTTTGTTTTTGAATTTCTAGGACTATTCGGTATGGAATTAAAATGACATGTTAACATAAAAATTATAGATATATTTACCACGGATTTTTAACAACTAGAATGACACAATTCGGAGTCCATATGAGGTATATATGATCTGATCAGTAAGGAGTGTTCAGAAAAGGGTTAATCAGGGAAGAATCTATTAGGAAAGCTTTGGTTTTTGAATTTTTGGGACCATTCTGTAGGGAATTAAAATAACTTTTTAACATAACAATTATACATATATGTATCATGGACTTTTAACAATTGGAATTACTCAATTTGGAGTCCGTAGGAGGTAGATATGGTCTGATTAGTAAGTAGTGTTCAGAAAATGGTTAATTAGGAAAGAACATATTAGGATAGCTTTTATTTTTGAATTTCTATGACCATTCTGTATGGAATTAAAATGACTTGTTAACATAAAAATTATCGATATATGTATCACGGATTTTTAACAACTTGAATCACTCAATTCAGAGTCCTTATAAGGTAGATATGCTCTGATTTGTAAGGAGTGTTCATAAAATGGTTAATCAGGGAAGAATCTGTTAGGAAAGCTTATGTTTTTGAATTTTAGGAAATATTCTATAGGGAATTAAAATAACTTGATAACATAAGAATTATAGATATATGTGTAACGGAATGGTAGCCACTGGAATCACTTAATGTGGAGTACGTATGAGGTAGATATGGTCTGATTAGTAAGTAGTGTTCAGAAAATGGTTAATCAGGGAAGAATCTTTTAGGAAAGGTTTTTTTTGAAATTATGGGACCATTCTGTAGGTAATTAAAATAACTTGTTAACATAACAATTATAGATATATGTATCACATACTTTTACCAATTGGAATCACTCAATGTGGAGTCCATATTAGGCAGATATGGTCTGATTACTAAGTAGTGTTCAGCAATTTGTTAATTAGGGAAGAATCTATTAGGAAAGCTTCTGTTTTTTGAATTTCTGGGAATATTCTGTAGGGAATAAAAATAACTTGTTAACATAACAATTTTAGATTTATGTGTCATGGATTTTTAGCCATTGAACCACTCAATTTGGAGTCTATATGAGGTAGATATGGTCTTATTAGTAAGCAGTCTTCAAAAAATGGTTAATCTGGAAAGAACATGTTAGGAAAGCTTTTGTTTTTTAATTTTTGGAAACATTCTATAGGGAAGTAAAATAACTTGTTAACATAAGAATTATAGATATATGTGTCACGAAATTGCAGCCACTGGAATCACTCCATTTGGAGTCCATATGAGGTAAATATGATTTGATTTGTAAGTAGGGTTCGGAAAATGGTTAATCAAGAAAGAACATGTTAGGATAGATTCTGTTTTTGAATTTCTGGGATCATTCTATAGAAACTTAAATTGACTTGTTAACATAACAATTATACATATATATATATGTATCACGGATTTTTAGCGACTGGAATCACTCAATTTAGAATACATATGAGGTAGATATGGTCTAATTAGTTAGTGGTGTTCAGAAAATGGTTAATCAAGGAAGAATCTGTTTGGAAAGCTTCTATTTTTGAATTTCTGGTACCATTCTGTAGATAATTAAAATCACTTGTTGACATAAAAATTATAGAAATATGTATCACGGATTTTTAGCAACTGGAATCACTCAATTTGTTGCCCGTATGAGGTAGATATGGTCTTATTAGTAAGTAGTGTTCAGAAAATGGTTAATCAAGGAAGAATCTGTTAGGAAATCTTCAGTTTTTGAATATCTGGGACCATTCTATAGGGAATTAAAATAACTTGTTAATATAACAATTATAGATATATGTATCACGGACTTTTAACTGCTGGAATCACTCAATTTGTAGTCCATATGAGGTAGATATGGTCTGATTAGTATGTAGTGTTCATAAAATTGTTAATCAGGGAAGAATCTCTTAGGAAAGCTTTTGCTTTTGAATTTCTGGGAATATTTTGTAGGGAATTAAAATAACTTGTTGAAATAACAATTATAGATATATGTCTCATGGATTGTTACCCACTGGAACCACTCAATTTGGAGTCCATATGTGGTACATATGGTCTAATTTTTAAGTAGTGTTAAGAAAATGGTTAATCGGGAAAGAATAAGTTAGGAAAGCTTTTGTTTTTGAATTTCTGGAAACATTATATTGGGAGTTAAAATAACATGTTAGCATAAGAATTATAGCTATATGTGTCATGGAATTGTAGCCACTGGAATCACTCAATTTGGAGTCCATATAAGGTAGATAAGGTCTGATTAGTAAGTAGTGTTCAAAAAATGGTTAATCAGGAAAGAACATGTTAGGATAGCTTTTGTTTTTGAATTTTTGGGACCATTCTATAGGGAATTATAATGACTTGTTAACATAACAATTATAGATATATATATCACGGATTTTTAGTAACTAGAATCACTCAATTTGGAATCCATATGAGGTAGATAAGGTCTGATTAGTATGTAGTGTTCAGAAAATGGTTAATTAGGGAAGAATCTTTTAGGAAAGCTTCTATTTTTGAATTTCTGGTACCATTCTAAAGATAATTAAAATGACCTATTGACATAAAAATTATTGATATATGTATCATGGATTTTTAGCAACTAGAATCACTCAATTTGGAGCCCATATGATGTAGATATGGTCTGATTAGTAAGCAGTGTTTAGAAAATGGTTAATCAAGGAAGAATCTGTTAGGAAAGTTTCGGTTTTTGAATTTCGGGTACCATTATGTAGGCAATTAAAATAACGTGTTAACATAAAAATTATAGATATATGTATCGCGGACTTTTAACAACTAGAATCACTCAATTTGGAGTCCATATGAGGTAGAAATGTCCTGATTAGTAAGTAGTGTTCAGAAAATTATTAATCAGGGAAGAATCTGTTAGCAGAACTTTTGCTTTTGAATTTCTGGGAATATTCTGTAGGGAATTTAAATAACTTGTTGACATAACAATTATATATATATGTCTCACGGATTGTTCGCCGCTAGAACCACTCAATTTGTAGACTATGAGGTAGATATGGTCTTATTTGTAAGCAATGTCCAGAAAATGGTTAATCAGGAAAGAATAAGTTAAGATAGCTTCAGTTTTTTAATTTATGGAAACATTATATAGGGAATTAAAATAACATGTCAACATAAGAATTATAGCTATATGTGTCACGGAATTGTAGCAACAGGAATCACTCAATTTGGAGTCCATATGAGGTAGATGTGGTCTCATTAGTAAGTAGTGTTCAGAAAATGGTTAATCAGGAAAGAACATGTTAGGATAGCTTTTGTTTTTGAATTTCAAGGACCATTCTGTACGGAATTAAAATGACATGTTAACATAGAAATTATAGATATATGTATCATGGATTTTTAACAACTAGAATGACTCAATTCGGAGTCCATATAAGGTATATATTATCTGATTAGTAAGTAGTGTTCAAAAAATGGTTAATCAGGGAAAAATCTGTTAGGAAAGCTTTGGTTTTCGAATTTTTGCGACCATTCTGTAGGGAATTAAAATAATGTTTGAACATAAAAATTATACATATATGTATCATGGACTTTTAACAATTGGAATCACTCAATTTGGAGTCCATAGGAGAAAGATATGGTCTGATTAGTAAGTAGTGTTCAGAAAATAGTTAATCAGGATAGAACATATTAGGATAGCTTATGTTTTGAATTTTCATGACCATTCTGTATGGAATTAAAATGACATGTTAACATAAAAATTAAGGATATATGTATCACCGACTTTTAGCAACTAGAACCACTCAATTCGGAGTCCATATGAGGAATATATGGTCTGATTAGTAAGGAGTGTTTAGAAAATGGTTAATCAGGGAAGAATCTGTTAAGAAAGCTTCTGTTTTTGAGTTTTTGAAAATATTTTGTAGGGAATTAAAATAACTTGTTGACATAACAATTATAGATATATGTCTCACGGATTGTTAGCCTCTGGAACCACTCAATTTGGATTCCATATGAGATAGATATGGTTTGATTAGTATGCAGTGTTCAGAAAATGGTTAATCAGGAAAGAATAAGTTAGGAAAGCTTCAGTTTTTTAATTTCTGGAAACATTATATTGGGAGTTAAAACAACATGTTAACCTACGAATTATAGCTATATGTGTCATGGAATTGTAGCCACTAGAATCACTCAATTTGGAGTCCATATGAGATAGATATGGTCTGATTAGTAAGTAGTGTTCAGAGAATGGTTCATTAGGAAAGAACATGTTAGGATAGCTTTTATTTTTGAATTTCTATGATCATTCTGTATGGAAATAAAATGACTTGTTAACATAACAATTATAGATATATGTATGTATCATGGATTTTTAGCAACTGGAATCACTCAATTTGAAGTACATATGAGGTAGATATGGTCTGATTAGTAAGTAGTGTTCAGAAAATGGTTAATTAGGGAAGAATCTGTTAGGAAAGCTTCGGTGTTTGAATTTCTAGGACCATTCTGTAGCGAATTAAAATGACTTGTTAACATAACAATTATTGATATGTCGCTCATGAATATTTACCAACTAGAATCACTCAATTTGGAGTCCATATGAGGTAGATATGGTCTTATTAGTAAGCAGGGTTCAGAAAAAGGTTAATGAGGAAAGAACATGTTTGGAAAGATTAAGTTTTTGAATTTTAGGAATCATTCTATAGGGGATTAAAATAAGTTGTTAACATAAGAATTGCAGATATATGTGTAATGGAATGGTAGCCACTGGAATCACTTAATTTCGAGTCTGTATGAGTTAGATATGGTCTGATTAGTAAGTAGAGTTCAGAAAACGGTTAATCAGGGAAGAATCTGTTAGGAAAGCTTTTATTTTGGAAATTTTGGGACCATTCTGTAGGTAATTAAAATAACTTGTTAACATAACAATTATAGATATATGTATCATAGAATTTTAACAATTGGAATCACTCAATTTGGAGTCCATATTAGGCAGATATGGTCTGATTAGTAAGTAGTGTTCAGACAATTGTTAATCAGGAAGAATCTGTTAGGAAAGCTTCTATTTTTGAATTTCTAGGACCATTCTGTAGGGAATTAAAATAACTTATTAACATAACAATTATAGATATATGTATCACAGACTTTTAGCAACTGGAATCACTCAATTTAGATACCATATTAGGTGGATATGGTCTGATAAGTAAGTAGTGTTCAGAAAATTGTTAATCAGGGAAGAATTTGTTAGAAAGCTTCTATTTTTGAATTTCTGGAATATTCTTTAGGGAATTAAAATAGCTTGTTAACATCACAATTATAGATATATGTCTCATAGATTGTTAGCAGCTGGAACCACTCAATTTGGAGTCCATATGAGGTAGATATAGTCTGTTTTTGAATTTATGGGACGATTCCGTACGTAACTAAAATGAATTGTTAACATAACAATTATAGGTATATGTATAACCGACTGTTAACAACTGGAATCACTCAATTTCGAGTCCATGTGAGGTAGATATGGTCTGATTAGTAAGAAGTGTTCAGAAAGTGGTTAATCAGGGAAGAATCTGTTAGGAAAGTTTTGGTTTATGAATTTGTGGTACCATTTTGTAGGGAATTAAAATGACTTGTTAACATAACAATTACATATATATGTCTCACGAATTTTTACCAACTGGAATCACTCAATTTAGAGTCCATATGAGGTAGATATGGTCTGATTAGTAAGTAGTGTTCAGAAAATGGTTAATCGAGGAAGAATCTGTTAGGAAATCTTTTGTTTTTGAATTTTTGGGACCATTCTGTACGGAATTAAAATAACTTGTTCACATAACAATTATAGATATATGTATCATGGACTTTTAACAACCAGAATCACTCAATTTGGAGTATATATGAGGTAGAAATTGTCTGATTAGTAAGTAGTGTTCAGAAATTGGTTAATCAGGGAAGAATATGTTAGGGAAGCTTCTATTTTTGAATTTCTGGAACCATTATGTAGGGAATTAAAATAACTTGTTCCCATAACAATTATAGATATATGTCTCATGAATTTTTACCAACTATAAGCACTCAATTTGGAGTCCGTATGAGGTAGATATGGTCTTATTAGTAAGCAGTGTTCAGAAAATTGTTAATCAGGAAAGAACATGTTTGGAAAGCTTATGTTTTTGAATTTCTGCAAACATTCTATAGTGAATTAAAATAACTTGTTAACATATGAATTATAGATATATGTGTGACGGAATTGTAGCCCTTGGAATCACTTAATATGGAGTCCATATGAGGTAGATATTGTCTGATTAGTAAGTACTGTCCAGAAATTGGTTAATCTGGGAAGAATCCGTTAGGGAAGCTTCTATTTTTCAATTTCTGGCAATATTCTGTTGGGATTAAAAATAACTTGTTAACATAACAATTTTAGATTTGTGTCTCGTGGATTGTTAGCCGCTGGAACCACTCAATTTGGATTCCATATGAGGTAGATATGGTCTGATTAGTAAGCCGTTTTTAGATAATAGTTGATCAGGAAAGAATCTCTTAGGAAAGCTTCTACTTTTGAATTTCTGGGACAATTCTATAGGTAATTAAAATGCCTTGTTAACATAACAATGATAGATATATGTATCACAGACTTTGAACAACTGGAATCACCCAATTTGAAGTCCATATGAGGTAGATATGGTCTTATTAGTAAGTAGTGTTCAGACAAAGGTTAATCACGAAAGAATCTGTTAGGAAAGCTTCTGTTTTTGAATTTTAGGGAACATTTTGTAGGGCATGAACATTACTTGTTAACATAACAATTATAGATATATGTCTTACGGATTTTTACCAACTTGAATCACTAAATTTGGAGTCTATGTGTGGTAGATATGGTCTGATTAGTAAGTAGTGTTCAGAAAATGGTTAATCAGGGAAGAATCTGTTAGGAAAGCTTCTGTTTTTGAATTTCTGGGACCATTCTGTAGGGAACTAAAATGACTTGTTAACATAACAATTATAGATATATGTCTCGCGGATGTTTACCAGCTCGAATCACTCTATTTGGAGTCCATATGAGGTAGATATGGTTTGATTTGTAAGCAGTGTTCAGAAAATTGTTAATCAGGGAAGAATCTGTTAGGAAATCGTCAGTTTTTGAATTTCTTGGACGATTCTGTAGGTAATTAAAATGACTTGTTGACATAACAATTATAGACATATGTATCACGGACTTTTAACAACTGGAATCACTCAATTTGGAGTCCATATGAGGTAGATATGGTCTGATTAGTAGGTAGTGTTCAGAAAATTGTTAATCAGGAAAGAATCTGTTAGGACAGCTTTTGTTTTTGAATTTCTGGAAATATTCTGTAGGGAATTACAATAACTTGTTGACATAAAAATTATAGATATATGTCTCAAGGATTGTTAACTACTAGAACCACTCAATTTGGAGTCAATATGAGGTTGATATGGTCTGATTAGTAAGCCGTATTCAGAAAATGGTTAATTAGGAAAGAACAAGTTTGGAAAACTTTAGTTTTTGAATTTCTGTAAACATTATATAGGGAATTAAAATAAAATGTTAACATAAGAATTATAGCTATATGGGTCACGGAATTCTATCCAATGGAATCACTCAATTTGGAGTCCATATGAAGTAGATATGGTGGGATGAGTTAGTAGTATTCAAAAAATGGTTAATCAGGAAAGAAAATGATAGGATAGCTTCTGTTTTTGAATTTCTGGGACCATTCTGCATGGAATTAAAATGGCATGTTAACCTAACAATTATAGATATATGTATCATGGATTTGTAGCAACTGGAATCACTCAATTCGGAGTCTATATGAGGTAAATATGGTCTGATTAGTAAGTAGTATTCAAAAAAAGGTTAATCAGGGAAGAATCGGTTAGGAAACTTTCTGTTTATGAATTTCTGATACCATTATGTAGGGAATTAAAATCACTAGTTAACATAACTATTATAGATATATGTATAATTGATTTTTAGCAATTTGAATCACTCCATTTGGAGTCCATATGAGGTTGATATGGTCTGATTTGTATGTAGTGTTCAGAAAATGGTTAATCTAGGAAGAATCTGTTAGGAAATCTTTTTGTTTTTGAATTACTGGGACCATTCTATAGGGAATTAAAGTAACTTGTTAACATAATAATTATCGATTTATGTCTCACGGATTGTTAGCCACTGGAACCACTCAATTTGGAGTCCATATGTCGTAAATATGGTTTGATTAGTAAGTAGTGTTCTAAAAATGGTTAATCAGGAAAGAACATGTTAGGAAAGCTTTGGTTCTTGGATTTTTTGGAACATTCTATAGGGAATTAAAATAACTTGCTAACATAAGAATTATTGATATATGTGTCACGGAATTGTAGCCACTAGAATCACTCAATTTGGAGTGCATATGTGGTAGTTATGGTCTTATTTGTAAGTAGTGTTCAAAAAATGGTTAATCAGGAAAGAATATGGTAGGATAGCTTCTGTTTATTAATTTCTGGGACCGTTTTGTAGGGAATTAAAATGACTTTACAACATAACAATTATATATATATGTATCACGGACTTTTATCAACTGGAATCACTCAATTTAGAGACCATATGAGGTAGATATGGTCTGATTAGTAAGTAGTGTTCAAAAAATGGTTAATCTGGGAAGAATCTATTAGGAAAGCTTTTGTTTTTAAATTTCTGGGCCTATTCTATAGGGTATTAATGTCACGTCCCTACTTTAGGAATGCAAATACCTTTAATATCCGTTAAACTTTTTATTACGCATATGCAAATGATCTCACGATAATACATATCCAAGTATGATTCAACGTTCACAAGTTTACAAAACCAATAATTATACATGCCAAGTCTATATACATCAATTTTACAGCGGAAACAAGGATCCTGCCTGTGACTTTCAGAGCAACACTAGAGTACAAATATATTACAATATATTTCACTGAGAGCCTAGAAACAAGTTAGGCTCACCACTGAAGCACAACACTTAGTCGGTCAAGTTGCCGCGGGACCAAATTCTGGGTCTTTATCTGAAAAATATATCAACCACGTGTAGTGAGTTTTACAACTCAGTGAGCAGATAACACCTCCTATGACTTCTCAGGTCAACATAAGGATGTACTTATATAGTAAAACTTAT
This sequence comes from Gleditsia sinensis, assembly GCA_037074535.1. Lineage (NCBI taxonomy): Eukaryota > Viridiplantae > Streptophyta > Magnoliopsida > Fabales > Fabaceae > Gleditsia > Gleditsia sinensis. The sequence goes on along the minus strand of CM073463.1, from coordinate 51,756,298 downwards.
CATATCAAAATCCACCGTTCAAAAGTACATTCTTATGGGACCCGCATTTTCAAAATATTTTCAGTTCAAATCACATTTTAATAGCTGTAACCACATATGATACAAATAAATCTTAAATAGATTTTGGTATGCATTAAAAATCAAATCTTTTCAATAGATAAATATGGAATGTGAGTTCATCACCCAACTGCCTCCTCACAATACCATAGTCATAATCACAGTAGGTAATCAGGGAATGTGAGTACATCACCCAACTGCCTCCTCACAATACCACTAACTACAACTTCAATAGATCAACAGGGAATGTGAGTACATCACCCAACTGCCTCCTCACATTACCACTGTCATCATCACAATAAGTAATCAGGGAATGTGAGTACATCACCCAATTGCCTCCTCACAATACCTCTGACTACAACTTCCATCAACAGGGAATGTGAGTACATCACCCAACTGCCTCCTCACATTCCCACTACTATCACCTTTACATTACCGTCTCAAGCCATATAACTGACAAAATTCATCAATATATATATATATATATATATATATATATATATATATATATATATATATATTAATGCATATTCATCAAATAGAATGTAAAATTATCAAGCAACTCGCCATGAGTTTTACGCTTGCCGTAATTATCAAGCAACTCGCCATGAGCTTTACGCTTGCCATAATTATCAAGCAACTCGCCATGAGCTTTACGCTTGCCATTCAATTTCTTTCATAAAATAATATGCATAATTTTCATATCCAACAATTAATACGTGTAAAAAAAATCACATGTTCAATGTGTTTTAAAATTTATTGCAAAATCAAACTCTTCTTGAACTACATATCATATACCAAATATTTCAGACATTTCCAAACCATTTCAAGAACATATGGAAGTATAAATAACATCTAATCGTGCTCATTTATCAATGTAAAGTTCAAGAAGAGTAAAAACAAGCCATAGAAAGAATCATCTACTCACCACTTTGAAGTACAAAGTTGGACACCCTTAAAATCCTATTTTCTGATCCGAATTCAGCCAAATAAACCCAAAAATCGAGTCCGAAACATTCGAAAACCTTGAAAACGACTCCGGATTTGCGAAATTTAGCCTCCGGGAGCTCGGTCAGCGCAGGTCAATGCAAGGAGGTCCGGCTGCCACGCGCTACACGCGCCACCCGAGGAGCTGCGCGTGGGCTTCACTCGCCGAGGGAGATGAGGCGCGTGGGGGCGCGTGCGGTGGTGGGTCTGGCTGAAATTTGAGATCCAATGGTTTTGATGCCTTCTGGATCGATCTACGGTGTTAGTTTTTGCGTTTGAAAACTAAAAGTAGGAGTTTCGGGGGTTACCTTTTTGGCCGTTTTTCCCTTCAATTTTCTGGCCAATTCTCCAGAAACCAATCAGATGGATTTGAAGAACTCTTCGTCCTGAGTCCGTTGGTGGTGGTGGTGTCGAAATCCGAGGTCCGTAGGCGAAGAAATCTTAGAGAGAAGTTAGAGGGTTTTCGGGGAGAATTTTCTGAAAAGAGATGGAGAAATCTGTCACTGACCACCTTCCGGATTGGTTGAGGCCCTTAAAATATCCCGGGGGACCTTTCTGCAAAATTTTACTTTTTGAGGGAGGTCCTTGCAAAATTTTCTTATTTACATTTTAACCCCGAAACTTTTAAGAAATTGCATTTTTGCCCCGAAACATAAATTTCTAACATTTCTTTTATAATTCTTTAATCCATGTAAATAATAACTTATTTTCACCGGGTCCTAACTCCATTTTCGAAATCCTCTCTTTAATTCCAAATTTTCCTTAATTAAAATCTCCATTTTCCAAAATTATCTCTTTTATTCTAAATTTCTTTAGTTGAACTTTCTCATTAAATTTACGGCTATTACAATTAAAATGACTTGTTAATATAACTATTATAGATATATGTCTCACAGATTTTTACCAACTGCAATCACTTAATTTGGAGTCCATATAAGGTAGATATGATCTGATTGGTAAGTAGTGTTCAAAAAATTGTTAATCAGGGAAGAATCTGTTTGGTATGCTTCGGTTTTTGAATTTTTGGGAGTATTCTATTGGGAATTGAAATAACTTGTTGCCATAACTATTATAGATATATGTCTCACGGATTGTTAGCCACTGGAACCACTCAATTTGGAGTCCATATGAGGTAGATTTGGTCTGATTAGTAAGTCGTGTTCAGAAAATGGTTAATCAAGAAAGAACATGTTTGGAAAGTTTCTGTTTTTGAATTTCTGGAAACATTATATTAGGATTTAAAACATGCTAACATAAGAATTATAGCTATATTTGTCATGGAATTATAGCCACTGGAATCACTCAATTTGGAGTCCATATGTGGTAGATATGGTCTGATTGGTAAGTAGTGTTCAGAAAATGGTTAATCAGGGATGAATTTGTTAGAAAATCTTTTGTTTCTGAATTTCTGGTACCATTCTATACGGAATTAAAATGACTTGTTAACATAACAATTATAGATATATGTATCATGGATTTTTACCAACTGGAATAACTCCATTTGGAGTCCATATGAGGTAGATATTGTCTGATTTGTAAGTAGTGTTCAGAAAATTGTTAATCAGGGAAGAATCTGTTAGGAAAGCTTGTGTTTTTGAATTTTTGGAAATATTCTGTAGGGAATTAAAATAACTTGTTGACATAACTATTATAGATATATGTCTCATGGATTGTTAGCCATTGGAACCACTCAATTGGGAGTCCATATGAGGTAGATATGGTCTGATTAGTAATCCGTATTCAGAAAATATTTAATCAGGAAAGAACAAGTTTGGAAAGCTTTAGTTTTTGAATTTTTGGAAACATTATATAGGGAATTAAAATAACATGTTTCCATAAGAATTATAACTATATGTGTCACGGAATTGTAGCCACTAGAATCACTCAATTTGGAGTCCATATGACGTAGATATGGTCCAATTTGTAAGTAGTGTTCAGAAAATGGTTAATCAGGTATGTGCGCTGTGAGTTTCTCATAATGCCCTTCAGGTTGACGAATCCACCTGCAATTTTCATGTATTACATGAATCGCATTTTTGGACCCTACCTAGATCAATTTGTTGTAGTGTTCATTGATGACATCTTGATATATTCTAAGAGTGAGAAAGAACATGAACAACATCTCCGAATCGTGCTACAAGTGCTGAAAGAGAAAAAGTTATATTCCAAATTGGAGAAGTGTAAATTTTGGCTGTCAAAGGTGAAGTTTCTCGAACATGTCGTCTCTAATAGAGGGGTAGCCATAGATCCTAGCAAGACGGAAGCAGTGATTCAATGGGAGAGACCAAAGACGGTTACGAAAGTTAAAAGTTTCCTGGGTTTGGCAGGATACTACAGGAGGTTTATACAAAACTTCTCTCGTATAGCCTTGCCATTGACTAAATTGACCAGGTAGGGAAGTCCTTTCAAATGGACTGATCAATGTGAAGATAGTTTCCAGGAGCTGAAGACAAGACTGACCACTCCTCCTGTTTTAATTATTCCAGACCCCACAGGACATTTTAAAGTGTATAGTGATGCTTCAAAGAAAGGGCTAGGATGTGTACTGATGCAAGATAAAAGAGTAGTTGCTTACGCCTCTAGGCAACTGAGACCCTACGAAGGAAACTATCCAACCCATGATCTTGAATTGGCGGTAGTGGTGTTTGCCTTAAAGATTTGGCGACACTATTTGTACGAGGAAACCTTTGAAGTATATTGTGATCATAAGAGTCTTAAATACCTCTTTGATTAGAAGGAGTTAAATATGAGGCAACGAAGATGGGTAGAATTCCTCAATGACTACAAGTTTAAGATAAAATATCATCCCGAAAAGGCGAATGTTGTAGCAGATGCCTTGAGTAGAAAATCTCTACACATGGGTCAAATGATGGTGTATGAGATGCAGATGCTAGAGGAGTTTCGAAATTTAAAGCTAGCCACTACTCTTACTCTAAAGAATCTAGTCATTAATAGTTTAAGTATAGGGTGTGACCTTAGAGCCCAGAAAGCTAAGTCCGCAATTTCTGGGACCTTACCAAATTCTGAAGAGAGTAGGGACATCAGCATATCAAATTGCTCTCCCACCTAATTTGTCCAACCTGCATAATGTTTTCCCTATATCACAGCTGCGAGACTCCTCACATGTGATACGAGATGAATCAATCCAAATAAAGGAGAACATGACATACCAGCTAGTACCAGCATCTATATTGTACACTAACGTGAAGCAATTGTGAAACAAAACTATTCCCCTAGTTAAGGTGTTATGGGAAGGTTTGACTCCGGAAGAAGCAACTTGGGAGCTAGAAGAAGTCATGAGGAAGAAATATCCAAAATTGTTCTTATTAGGTAATTTCTGAAATTTTGAGGACAAAATTTCTTTTAGGGGGAAAGAATGTAACATCCCTAATTTCATTTCATGTATTAATAAAAGTACAAAAGTATTCAAAGTAACATCTCTAATTTCTTTTCTTTTATTAATAAAGGTACATAAATATTTAATTAAGGAAATAAAATTTATTAGACAATTTTTAGATATATAAGGAAATATAATCCTTAGAAATTCTTCACCTTATGTGTATGTATAGAAATGTTCTAATATTAATGGAATAGGTAAAGAAAGAAAACCTAAGAGGAAATATTAGAAAGACGCATGCTAAAGAACTTAGGCAAGGAAGATAAATTTTTGTGAAGTAAGTAAAGGTCTTAAAATGTCAAGAAGATTGGATTAGGGTAATTTTTCTTAATTTAAGAGCAAAAGTTACTAAGTTTGTATCTCCACCCATAAATTGGGCTTTCACCTATGAACACTTCATATAGAGTTTTTCTACTTCACATGAATTTTTAGCAAGCCAATAGGATAACCCAATGAAGAAATAAAACATAAACTTGGACTAGGATATAGGAATTGGACCGGTAGCCCAAAAATCATGAAAATGTGACCAAGCCCAGTATGAAAGATAGAATTTTAACCAAAGTAAAGAAAATGGGCAAGAATGAGCCCAAACCCAAGAGGAAAAATAAAAATAAAGTGATGAAATAATGGTGTAATCAAGATTAGGTGACAAGACATTAGGACAAAACATCTATATCCTACACTCATAATTTTAGCAAGTGGAATTATAATACATGGAATTAGGACAAAACATTCCAATCCCACACAAATAATTTCAGCCAAATAATGGAGATTCAAGGGCTAGAATTTGCCACCCAAAAAGGAAAACCTATCATACTTGATTAAGACAAAAGAAAATGGAAATGAATCCCTAAATCAAAGGGACTTTGTCCCTTATCTTAAGAACATATCATTATAATTTTCAAAATACAAATCTCCTTTTGCTATGCATATCTTGACTAAGGAAGAGGAAGACAAGAACATAAGTTGTTTGCTTTCCAAAAATTTAACCAAGTATATCCTAATTGTGATAAGGTAGACCCATGATCATGAAAGATGAATTATTTGATGGTCTATTTAAGCAAAACCCACCCCTATAACATTTTAATTTCATCCAAGTAAGGAAGAGAGAGAAATAGAAGCAAGGTAGATAGAGGAAAGGAGAGAAAGAGAGGAGAAGAAAGGAAGGAAGAAGAAGGAGAAGTCTAGAGGGCTAAGTACTCAAGGTAAGTTAACTTAATCTCCACTAGAATCCATTTTTCTTCTTCATCCTTGAGGTTCAAAAACTCACCCTCCTTCTCTTATTTAAGCTGCCAGAAAAGCTAAGGGATGGGAGGAATCTTGATACTTCTTTCAAGGGGAAACAAGAAAACAAATTCACTAAGTGAGTTAGGGAGATTCTTAGGTAGGTTTAACAATATTTCTTTTTGAAGAAAACTTTTGAAATTTGTAACATTTATATGTTCAGAAAATGGTTAATAAGGGAAGAATCTGTTAGGAAAGCTTTTGTTTTTGAATTTTTGGGACCACTCTGTAGGGAATTATGTCACGACCCTAATTTTAGGGCACGTAAAATCCATATACCATACACATATATTTTCCATAAATGTACATAATGCCATTCTTTATCATATAAACCAATACATATAAGTTCCCATACACATATACAATATATAGTTTATGTCTATAATCACTAGAGTAACAGTAGAAGCAAGGATCCTGCCTGTGACGTTCAGAGCAACTCTAGAGTACAAATATTTTACAATTATAAAACATTGAGAGCCTAGAAACAATTTAGGCTCACCACTGAAGTATGACCTCTAGTCGATCACTTGGTTGCTTGACCAAACTCTATGTCTTTATCTGAAAAATAGATTCACATCATGTAGTGAGTTTTACAACTCAGTGAGCAAATAACACCCCCTATAACCTCTTAGGTCAACATATGGATGTACTTTTCATTTCAAAATTTCTCATATTGAAAAGTTACATTCAGAAGTACATTCATATGGGACCCGCATTTCAAAACATCTCAGTTCAAATCACATACAAATATCTGTAACCACATATGATACAAATTGATCTTAATCGAATTTGATATGCAATAAAAATCAATTATTTTATATAATACTCAAGTATGTCACAACTTTCAATATACTCAATAGATAAACATGGAATGTGAGTTCATCACCCTTCTGCCTCCTCACATTACCATAGTCACAATCACAATAGGTAATCAGGGAATGTGAGTTCATCACCATACTGCCTCCTCACATTACCACTGACTACAACTTCAATAGATCAACAGGGAATGTGAGTTCATCACCCTTCTGCCTCCTCACATTACCATTGTCATCATCACAATAGGTAATTAGGGAATGTGAGTTCATCACCCTACTGCCTCCTCACATTACCACTAATACCACCTTCACAATACCGTCTCAAGCCATATAATCTCGTCATTTCTCATCAATACATATATATATTTATATGAATATATAAACATGTATAAAAGTGCATATCCATCATATGCAATGCATCATTATCAAACAATTCTCCATACAATCATATTCGGCAACTTACCACTTTACATATCATTCAAAACAGAGCTTTCAGTCTCAGTACAAAATCTTTTATTATAAATTTTCCAATCAGAGAAATCATATAATCATGCCCATATCCGAGGCAAACATAACATTGTAAAATCAATGTCATATGCATATCATATTTTCTTTGCCATGTAATGCGAAATGCATTTAGAAATAATGTATTCAAAGCATTTCAAAATCTATTTCAAAAATCATACTCTTCTTGAACTAGATATCATTTCTCAATCATTTCAAATATTCCAAACTATTTCAGAAATATATGAACAAATAAATAACATGTAATCATACTCATTTATCAATGAAAAGTTCAAGAAGAGTAAAAACAAGTTATAGGAAGAATTATCTACTCACAGTGTAAGGGCTCCGAATTGGACAGCCCTAAAATGTACTTTTCTAGTCTAAATTTGACCAAATAAGCTTCAAAAACGTGTCCGGAGGGTCTAAAAACCTTAAACGAGCTCGGTTACTGTTCACCGCTGGAAAATACTATTCACGCGGGAATCACTATTCACTGCTACTATTCATCGTCGGAAAATACTATTCACCGTCACAAATTTTTTTACCAAATCAACAAAACGAATTCATATCCTAATGTTTATCTAGTTTCTAAATCTATCTACAGAGTCAGATTTCTAATTAGAAGTCTCTAAGTAAGGTTTTTCAGAACTTACCTTTTACCGAGATTTTCTACTTCAGATCTACGGCGATTCAACGGTTGATTTGAAAAACTGATCGGTCAAAACTGAAGTACTCTTCGTCCTGAATCCAATAACACTTTCAGTTTTACTATCGGAAGCCCTTAAGCACTCCAAATCAAAAGATAAATTTTGAGATCACTATTCACTCACTATTTATTACTATGCATCTTCTCGATTTTTTTTTCCTTTTTGATATTTCGTTGTCCTCGGTTTCATTTTAACATTCTGCTGTTTTTTTTAAAATATAATAATAATAATTAAATAATTAATAATAAGATTTTCTTTTATAAAAATTCATATAAATTCTGTTTTTCATCATAAAATATCCCAAAAATTTCTAAAAATTTCCTCTCATAAATCTTTAGTTAAACTCTTAAATCATGATTTTTCTTGATAAAAATCATAATAAAACAAATTTCAAAACAAATATCTTTATTCATATTAAAAGAAAGAATATTTCTAAAAATACCATAAAAATTCAATAGAGGTCGGTATAATTATTTTAAGCAACACAATACTTCTTTTACTTCAAAGTCCACTTACTTTTAACAAATCATAATCATTTCTACATAAATAAAAATATATTTGCTAATAGCGTGCCAAAACATAAATTCTCATATTTCTTTTGTAATTCTTTAATCCATGTAATAAATATACATATTTTCACCGGTTCTTATCTCTATTGTCAAAATTCTCTCTTTTATTCTAAATTTCCTTTAATTTGAATTTTTGTTAAATTTTACTGTTATTATAAATTAAAATGAATTTTTAATGTAACAATTATAGATATATGTATCACGGATTTTTAGCAACCGGAATCACTCCATTTGGAGTCAATATGAGGTAGATATGGTCTGATTAGTTAGTAGTGTTCAAAAAAAGGTTAATCAAGGAAGAATCTGTTAGGAAAGCTTCTATTTTGAATTTCTTGGACCATTATGTAGGGAATTAAAATTACTTGTTAACATAACAGTTATATATATATGTATCACAGATTTTTAGCAACTGGAATCACTCAATTTGGAGTCCATATGAGGTCGATATGGTCTGATTAGTAAGTAGTGTTCAGAAAATTGTTAATCAGGGAAGAATCTATAAAGAAAGCTTCTGTTTTTGAATTTTTGGGAATATTCTGTAGGGAATTAAAATAACTTGTTAACATACCCATTATCGATATATGTCTCACGGACTGTTAGCCGCCGGAACCACTAAATTTAGAGTCCATATTAGGAAGATATGGTCTGATTAGTAAGCAGTGATCAGAAAATGGCTAATCAGGAAAGAACATGTTAGGAAAGCTTCTGTTTTTTAATCTCTGGAAACATTCTGTAGGGATTTAAAATAACTTATAAACATAATAATTATAGATATATGTGTCATGAAATTTTAGCCACAGGAATCACTCAATTTGGAGTCCATATGAGGAAGATATGGTCTGATTCGTAAGCAGTGTTCAGAAAATGGTTAATCAGGAAAGAACATGTTAGGAAAGCTTCTGTTTTTGAATTTTTGGAAACATTCTATAGAGAATTAAAATAACTTTTAAGAAAATAATTATAGATATATGTGTCATGGAATTTTAGACACTGCAACTACTTAATTTGGAGTCCATATGAGGTAGAAATGGTCTGATTAGTAAGTAGTGTTCTGAAAAAGGTTAATCTGGAAAGAACATGTTACGATTGCTTCTGTTTTTGAATTTCTGGGACCATTCTTTAGGGAATTAAAATAACTTGTTAACACAACAATTATAGATATATGTATCATAGACTTTTAGCAACTAGAATCACGCAATTTGATGTCTATATGAGGTAGATATGGTCTGATTAGTAAGAAGTGTTCAGAAAATTGTTAATCAAGAAAGAATCTGTTAGGAAAGCTTCTATTTTAGAATTTCTGGGACCATTCTGTAGTGTATTAAAATGACTTATTAACATAACAATTATAGATATATGTCTAACAGATCATTAGCCACTGGAACAACTCAATTTGGAATCCATATGAGGTAGATATGGTTTGATTAGTAATGAGTGTACAGAAAATGGTTAATCAGGAAAGAACATGTTAGGAAGGCTTCTGTTTTTGAATTTCTGGAAACATTTTATAGGGAATTAAAATAACTTGTTAACAAAAGAATTATAGATATATGTGTCATGGAATTGCAGCTACTAGAATCACTTAATTGGGAGTCCATAAGTGGTAGAAATGGTCTGATTAGTAAGTAGTGTTCAGGAAAAAGGTTAATCAGGAAAGAACATGTTTGGAAAGCTTTGGTTTTTGAATTTCTGGGACCATTCTGTAGGGACTTAAAATGACTTATTAACAAAAAAATTATGGATATGTGTATCGCGGATGTTTAGCAACTGGAATCACACAATTTGGAGTCCTTATGAGGTAGATATGGTCTGATTGGTAAGTAGTGTTCAGAAAATGGTTAATCAGGGAAGAATATGTTAGGAATGCTTCTATTTTTGAATTTCGACGACCATTATGTAGGGATTTAAAATTACTTGTTAACCTAACAATTATAGATATATGTATAACGGATTTTTAGCAATTGGAATCCCTCAATTAGGAGTCCTTATAAGGTAGATATGGTCTGATTTGTTAGCATTGTTCAGAAAATTGTTAATCAGGGAAGAAACTGTTAGGAAAGCTTCTGTTTTCAAATTTTTGGGAATATTCTGTACGGAATGAAAATAACTTGTTAACATACCAATTATCTACATATGTCTCACGGATTGTTCGCCGCTGGAACCCCTCAATTTGGAGTCTATATTAGGAAGATATGGTCTGATTAGTAAGCAGTGTTCAGAAAATAGTTAATCAAGAAAGAACATGTTAGGAAAGCTTTTATTTTTTAATTTCTGCAAGAATTCTGTAGGGAAGTAAAATAACTTGTTAACATAATAATTATAGATATATGTGTCATGGAATTTCAGCCAGTGGAATCACTCAATTTGGAGTCCATATGAGGTAGATATGGTCTTATAAGTAAGTAGTGTTCAGAAAATGGTTAATCAGGAATGAACATGTTAGGATAAAATCGGTTTTTCAATTTCCGAGACAATTCTGTCGAGAATTAAAATGAGTTGTTAACATAACAATTATAGATATATGTATCACATAATTTTAGCAACTGGAATCACTCAATTTAGAGTCTATATGAGGTAGATATGGTCTGCTTAGTATGTAGTGTTCAGAAAATTGTTAGTCAGGGAAGAATATGTAAAGAAAGCTTCTGTTTTTGAATTTTTAGGAATATTCTGTAGGAAATTAAAACGGATTGTTAACATAAAAAAAATAGATATATGTATCATGGACTTTTAGCAACTGGAATCACTCAATTTTGAGTCCATATGAGTTAAATAGGTCCAATTAGTAAGTAGTGTTCAGGAAATGGTTAATTATTGAAGAATCTGTTAGGAAAGCTTCTATTCTTTAATTTCTGGGACCATTCTGTAGGGAATTAAAATGACTTGTTAACATAACAATTATATATATATGTATCACGGATTTTTAGCTACTGGAATCACTCAATTTGGAGTCCATATGAGGTCGATATGGTCTGATTAGTACGTAGTGTTCAGAAAATTGTTAATAAGGGAAGAATATGTAAAGAAAGCTTCTGTTTTTGAATTTTTGGGAATATTCTGTAGGAAATTAAAATAACTTGTTAACATAACAATTATCGATATATGTCTCACAAATTGTTAGTCACTGGAACAACTCAATTTGGAGTCCATATGAGGTAGATATGGTCTAATTAGTAAGCAGTGTTCAGAAAATAGTTAATCAGGAAAGAACATGTTAGGATAGCCTCTATTTTTGAATTTTTGAAAACATTCTCTACGGAATTAAAATAAACTGTTAACATAATAATTATAGATATATGTGTCACGGAATTGTAGCAACTGGAATCACTCAATTTGGAGTCTATATGAGGTAGATATGGTCTGATTTGCAAATAGTGTTCAAAAAATGGTTAATCAGCGAAGAATCTGTTAGGAAAGCTTCAGTTTTTGAATTTTGGGGGACATTCTATAGAGAATTAAAATGTCTTGTCAACATAAAAATTATAGATATATGTATCACAGATTTGTAGCAACTGGAATCACATAATTTGGAGTCCGTATGAGGTTGATATGGTCTGATTAGTAAGTAGTATTTAGAAAATGGTTAATCAGGGAAGAATCTGTTAGGAAAGCTTCTATTTTTAAATTTTTGAGACCACTCTGTAGGGAATTAAAATGAATTTTTAACGTAACAATTATAGATGTATGTATCACGAATTTTTAGCAACTGAAATCACTCCATTTGGAGTCCATATGAGGTAGATATGGTCTGATTAGTTAGTAGTGTTCAGAAAATGGTTAATGAGGGAAGCATCTGTTAGGAATGCTTCTATTTTTGAATTTCTGGGACCATTTTGTAGGGATTTAAAATGACTTGTTAACATAACAATTATATATATATATGTATCACGGATTTTTAGCAACTGGAATCACTCAAATTGGAGTCCATATGAGGTCGATATGGTCTGATTAGTAAGTAGAGTTCAAAAAATTGTTAATCAGGGAAGAATCTGTAAAGAAAGCTTCTATTTTTGAATTTTTGGGAAAATTTTGTAGGGAACTAAAATAACTTGTTAACTTACCAATTATCCATATATGTCTCACGAATTGTTAGCCACTAGAACCACTCAATTTGGAGTCCATATTAGGAAGATATGGCCTGATTAGTAAGCAGTCTCCAGAAAATGGTTAATCTGGAAAGAACATGTTAGGAAAGCTTCTATTTTTTAATTTTTGGAAACATTCTGTAGGGATTTAAAATAACTTGTTAACATAATAATTATAGATATATGTGTCATGAAATTTTAGCCACTGAAATCACTCAATTTGGAGTCCATATGAGGAAGATATGGTCAGATTAGTAAGCAGTGTTCAGAAAATGGTTAATAAGGAAAGAACATAATAGGAAAGCTTCTGTTTTTGAATTTCTGGGAATATTCTGTAGGGAATTAAAATGACTTGTTAACATACCAATTATCGATATATGTCTCGCGGATTGTTCACTGCTGGAACCACTCAATTTGGAGTCCATATTAGGAAGATATGGTCTGATTAGTAAGCAGTGTTCAAAAAATGGTTAATCAGGAAAGAACATGTTAGGAAATATTCTGTTTTTGAATTTCTGGAAACATTCTGTAGGGAATAAAAATAACTTGGTAACATAATAATTATAGATATATGTATCATGGAATTTTAGCCACTGAAATCACTCAATTTGAAGTCCATATGAGGTAGATATGGTCTGATTAGTAAGTATTGTTCAGAAAATGGTTAATCAGGAATTAACATGTTAGGATAAATTTGATTTTTCAATTTATGGGACAATTCTGTCGTGAATTAAAATGACTTGTTAACATAACAATTATATCCATGTAATAAATATACATATTTTCACTGGTTCTTTCTCTATTGTGAAAATTCTCTCTTTTATTCTAAATTTCCTTTAATTTGAATTTTTGTTAAATTTTACGGTTATTACAAATTAAAATGAATTTTTAACATAACAGTTATAGATATATGTATCACGGATTTTTAACAACCGGAATCACATCATTTGGAGTCCATATGAGGTAGATTTGGTCCGATTAGTAAGTAGTGTTCAGAAAATGGTTAATCAGGGAAGAATCTGTTAGGAAAGCTTCTGCTTTTTAATTTCTGGGACCATTCTGAAGAGAATTAAAATGACTTGTTAACATAACAATAATATATATATGTATCACAGATTTTTAGCAATTGGAATCACTCAATTTGGAGTCCATATGAGGTCGATATGGGCTTATTAGTAAGTAGTGTTCTAAAAATTGTTAATCAGGGAAGAATATGTACAGAAAGCTTTAGTTTTTGAATTTTTGGGAATATTATGTAGGGAATTTAAATAACTTGTTAACATAACAATTATCGATATATGTCTCACGGATTGTGAGTTGCTAGAACCACTCAATTTGGAGTCCATGTGAGGTAGATATGGTCTGATTAGTACGCAGTGTTCAGAAAATAGTTAATCAGGGAAGAACATGTTAGGAAAGCCTCTATTTTTGAATTTCTGGAAACATTCTCTAGCGAATTAAAATAAACTGTTAACATAATAATTATAGATATATGTGTCACGGAATTGTAGGAACTGGAATCACTCAATTTGGAATCTATATGAGGAAGATATGGTCTGATTAGTAAGCATTGTTCAAAAAATGGTTAATTAGGAAAGAACATGTTAGGAAAGCTTCTGTTTTTGAATTTCTGAAAACATTCTATAGGGAATTAAATAACTTTTTATCCTAATAATTATAGATATATGTGTCACAGAATTTTATCTACTAAAACCACTCAAATTGGAGTCCATATGAGGTAGAAATGGTCTGATTAGTAAGTAGTGTTCTGAAAAAGGTTAATCAGGAAAGAACATGTTATGATTGCTTTTGTTTTTAAATTTCTGAGACCATTATGTAGAGAATTAAAATGTCTTGTAAACATACAAATTATAGATATATGTATCACATATTTGTATTAACTGGAGTCACTTAATATGGAGTCCATACGAGGTACATATGGTCTGATTAGTAAGTAGTTTCCAAAAAATGGTTAATTAGGGAAGAATCTGTTAGGAAAGCTTCAGTCTTGGAATTTTTGGTACCATTCTGCAGAGAATTAATATGTTTGTTAACATACAAATTATAGATATATGTATCACGGATTTGTAGAAACTAGAATCACTTAATTTTGAGTCCATATGAGGTAGATTTGGTGTGATTAGTAAGTAGTGTTCAGAAAATGGTTAATCAGGGAAGAATCTGTTAGGAAAGCTTCTGTTTTTGAATTTCTAGGACAATTCTATAGAGAATTAAAATAACTGGCTAACATAACAATTATAGATATATGTATCGCGGACTTTTAGCAACTGGAATCACTCAATTTAGAGTCCATATGAGGTAGATATGGTCTAATTAGTAAGTAGGGTTCAGAAAATTGTTAATCAGGGAACAATCTGTTAGGAAATTTTCTCTTTTTGAATTTCTGGGAATATTTTGAAGGGAATTAAAATAACTTGTTCACAGAACAATTATAGATGTATGTCTTACGGATTGTTAGCCGCTGGAACCACTCAAGTTAGAGTCCATATGAAGTAGATATGGTCAGATTAGTAAGCAGTGTTCAGAAAATGGTTAATCAGGAAAGAACTAGTTACGTAAGCTTTTGTTTTTTGTTTTTTGGAAACATTATATAGGGAATTAAAATAACTTGTTCACATAAGAATTATAGATATATGTGTCGCGGTATTTTAGCCACTGAAATCACTTAATTTGGAGTCCATATGAGGTAGAAATGGTCTGATTAGTTAGTAGTGTTCTGAAAAAGGTTAATCAGGAAAGAACATGTTAGGATAGCTTCTGTTTTTGAGTTTTTGGGACCCTTATATAGGGAATTAAAATGACTTTTTAACATAACAATTATAGATATATGTATCACGGATTTTTAACAACTGGATTCACTCAATTTGGAGTCCATATGAAGTAGATATGGTCTGATTAAGAAGTAGTGTTCAGAAAATGATTAATCGGGGAATAATCTATTGGGAATGCTTTTCTTTTTGAATTTCTGGGACCATTCTATAGGGAATTAAAATGACTTGTTAACATAAGAACTATAGATATATGTGTCACAAAATTATTTCCACTGGAATCACTCCATTTGGAGTCCATATGAGGTAGATATGGTCTGATTTGTAAGTAGTGTTTTGAAAATGGTTAATCAGGAAAGCGCGTGTTAGGATAGCTTCGGTTTTTGAATTTCATGGTCCATTCTATAGGGAAAGAAAATGACTTGTTAGCATAACAAATATATTTATATGTATCACGAATTTTTAGTAACTAGAATCACTCAAGTTGGAGTACATATGAGGTAGATATTGTCTGATTAGTAAGTAGTGTTCAAAAAATAGTTAATAAGGGAAGAATCTATTAGGAAAGCATCTGTTTTTGAATTTCTGTGACCATTCTGTAGGCTATTAAATTGACTTGTTAACATAACAATTATAGATATCTAACTAACGGATTATTAGCCACTAGAACAACTCATTTTGGAGCCCATATGAGGTATATATGGTCTGATTAGTAAGGAGTATTCAGAAAATGGTTGATCAAGGCAGAATTTGTTAGGAAAGCTTCTCTTTTTGAATTTCGAAGACCATTCAATAGTGTTCAGAAAATGGTTAATCCAGAAAGAACATGTTAGGAAAGGTTCGGTTTTTGAGTTTCTTGAAACATTCTTAAGGGAATTGAAATAACTTGTTCAAATAATAATTATAGATATATGTGTCGCGGAATTTTAGCAAATGGAATCAATCAATTTGGAGTCCATATGAGGTAGATATGGTCCCCTTAGTAGGTAGTGTTTAGAAAAAGGTTAATCAGGAAAGAACATGTTAGGATAGCTTCTGTTTTTGAATTTTTGGGACCCTTATGTAGGGAATTAAAATGACTTTTTAACATAACAATTATAGATATATGTATCACGGATTTTTAACAACTAGAATCACTCAATTTGGAGTCCATATGAGGTAGATATTGTCTAATTAGTAAGTAGTGTTCAGAAAATGGTTAATCAAGGAAGAATCTGTTAAGAAAGCTTTTGTTTTTAAATTTTTAGGACCGGTCTGCAAGGAATTAAAATGAATTTTTAATGTAACAATTATAGATATATGTATCAAGGATTTTTAGCCACCGAAATCACTCCTTTTGGAGTCCATATGAGGTAGATATGGTCTGATTAGTAAGTAGTGTTCAGAAAATTGTTAATCAGGGAAGAATATGTTAGGATAGCTTCTGTTTTTGAATTTTTGGGAATATTCTATAGGGAATTAAAATAACTTGTTAACATAACAATTATCGATATATGTCTCACGGATTGTTAGCCGCAGGAACCACTTAATTTGGAGTCGATATTAGGTAGATATGGTTTGATTAGTATGCTGTGTTCAGAAAATGGTTAAGCAGGGAAGAATCTGTTAGGAAAGCTTCTATTTTTTTATTTTCGGAACCATTCTGTAGTGAATTAAAATGTCTTGTTAACATAACAATTATAGATATATGTATCATGGATTTTATGCAACTGGAATCACTCAATTTGATGTCCATATGAGGTAGATATTATCTGATTAGTAAGTAGTGTTCAGAAAATGGTTAATCAGGGAAGAATCTGTTACCGTTTTTGAATTTCTGGGCCATTCTGTAGGGAATTAAAATGAATTTTTAACGTAATAATTATAGATATATGTGTCACGGATTGTTAGCAACCGGAATCACTCCTTTTGGAGTCCATATGAGGTAGATTTGGTCCGATTAGTAAGTAGTGTTGAAGAAATGGTTTATCAGGGAAGAATCTGTTAGGAAAGCTTCTGTTTTTGAATTTTTGCAAACATTCTGTAGGGAATTAAAATGAACTTTTAACGTAACAATTATAGCTATATTTATCGCGGATTTATAGCAATCGAGATCACTGCATTTGAAGACCATATTAGGTAGATATAGTCTGATTAGTAAGGAGTGTTCAGAAAATGGTTAATCAGGAAAGAACATGTTAGGTAGGCTTCTGTTTTTGAATTTTTGGGACCATTCTGTTGGGAATTAAAATCACTTGTTAACATAACAATTATAGATATATCTATCTCAGACTTTTAACAACTGGAATCACTCAATTTTGGAGTCCATATGAGGTAGATATGGTCTGATTAGTATGTAGTATTCAGAAAATGGTTAATCGGGGAAGAATCTGTTAGGAAATCTTTTGTTATTAAATTTTTGAGACCATTCTGTAGGGAATTAAAATGAATTTTTAACGTAACAATTATAGATATATGTGTCACAGATTTTTAGCAACCGGAATCACTCTATTTGGACTCCATATGAGGTAGATATGGTGTGATTACTAAGTACTGTTCAGAAAATAGTTTATCAGGGAAGAATCTGTTAGGAAAGCTTCAGTTTTTGAATTTTTGCGACCATTCTGTAGGCAGTTAAAATAAATTTTAATGTAACAATTATAGATATATTTATCACGGATTTATAGCAACGGGAATCACTACATTTGGAGTCCATATGAAGTAGATATGGTCTTATTAGTAAGGAGTGTTCAGAAAATGGTTAATCAGTAAAGAACATGTTAAGTAGGATTCTGTTTTTGAATTTTTGGGACCATTCTGTTGGGAATTAAAATCACTTATTAATATAACAATTATAGCTATCTCAGAGTTTTAGCAACTGGAATCACTCAATTTTGGAGTCCAAATGAGGTAGATATGGTCTGATTAGTAAGATGCATTCAGAAAATGGTTAATCGGGGAAGAATCTGTTAGGAAATCTTTTGTTTTTGAATTTCTGGGACCATTCTGTAGGGAATTAAAATGAATTTTTAACGTAACAATTATAGATATATGTGTCACAGATTTTTAGCAACCGGAATCACTCTATTTGGACTCCATATGAGGTAGATATGGTGTGATTACTAAGTACTGTTCAGAAAATAGTTTATCAGGGAAGAATCTGTTAGGAAAGCTTCAGTTTTTGAATTTTTGCGACCATTCTGTAGGCAGTTAAAATAAATTTTAATGTAACAATTATAGATATATTTATCACGGATTTATAGCAACGGGAATCACTACATTTGGAGTCCATATGAAGTAGATATGGTCTTATTAGTAAGGAGTGTTCAGAAAATGGTTAATCAGTAAAGAACATGTTAAGTAGGATTCTGTTTTTGAATTTTTGGGACCATTCTGTTGGGAATTAAAATCACTTATTAATATAACAATTATAGCTATCTCAGAGTTTTAGCAACTGGAATCACTCAATTTTGGAGTCCAAATGAGGTAGATATGGTCTGATTAGTAAGATGCATTCAGAAAATGGTTAATCGGGGAAGAATCTGTTAGGAAATCTTTTGTTTTTGAATTTCTGGGACCATTCTGTAGGGAATTAAAATGACTTTTTAACGTAACAATTATAGATATATGTATCATGGATTTTTAGCAACTGGAATCACTCCATTTGGACTCCATATGAGGTAGATATGGTGTTATTACTATGTACTGTTCAGAAAATGGTTTATCAGGGAAGAATCTGTTAGGAAAGCTTCAATTTTTGAATTTTTGCGACCATTCTGTAGGGAATTAAAATAAATTTTTAACATAACATTTATAGATATATTTATCACAGATATATAGCAAACAGAATCACTCCATTTGGAGTCCTTA
Organism: Gleditsia sinensis; assembly: GCA_037074535.1. NCBI lineage: Eukaryota > Viridiplantae > Streptophyta > Magnoliopsida > Fabales > Fabaceae > Gleditsia > Gleditsia sinensis. The sequence goes on along the minus strand of CM073463.1, from coordinate 51,737,252 downwards.
TGAGGTATATATGGTTTGATTAGTAAGTAATGTTCAGAAAATGATTTATAAGGGAAGAATCTGTTAGGAAAGCTTCAGTTTTTGAATTTTGGCGACCATTCTGTAGGCAATTAAAATGAATTTCAATGTAACAATTATTGATATATTTATCATGGATTTATAGCAACCGGAATCACTCCATTTGGAGTCCATATGAGGTAGATATGGTCTGATTAGTAAGGAGTGTTCAGATAATGGTTAATCAGGAAAGAACATGTTAGGTAGACTTCTGTTTTTGAATTTCAGGGACCATTTTGTTGGGAATAAAAATCACTTGTTAATATAACAATTATAGATATATGTATCACAGATTTTTAGCATTTGGAATCACTCAATTTGGAGTCCATATGAGGTAGATATGGTCTGATTAGTAAGTAGTGTTCAGAAAATGGTTAATCAAGGAAGAATTTGTTAGGAATGCTTCAGTTTTTGAATTTCTGAGACCATTCAGTATGGAAATAAAATGACTTGTTAACATAACAATTATAGATATATGTATCGCGGATTTTTAACAACTGGAATCACTCAATTTGGAGTCCATATGAGGTAGATTTGGTGTGATTAGTAAGTAGTGTTCAGAAAATGGTTAATCAGGGAAGAATCTGTTAGGAAAGCTTCTGTTTTTGAATTTCTAGGACAATTCTATAGAGAATTAAAATAACTGGCTAACATAACAATTATAGATATATGTATCGCGGACTTTTAGCAACTGGAATCACTCAATTTAGAGTCCATATGAGGTAGATATGGTCTAATTAGTAAGTAGTGTTTAGAAAATTGTTAATCAGGGAACAATCTGTTAGGAAATTTTCTCTTTTTGAATTTTTGGGAATATTTTGAAGGGAATTAAAATAACTTGTTCACAGAACAATTATAGATGTATGTCTTACGGATTGTTAGCCGCTGGAACCACTCAAGTTAGAGTCCATATGAAGTAGATATGGTCAGATTAGTAAGCAGTGTTCAGAAAATGGTTAATCAGGAAAGAACTAGTTACGTAAGCTTTTGTTTTTTATTTTTTGGAAACATTATATAGGGAATTAAAATAACTTGTTCACATAAGAATTATAGATATATGTGTCGCGGTATTTTAGCCACTGAAATCACTTAATTTGGAGTCCATATGAGGTAGAAATGGTCTGATTAGTTAGTAGTGTTCTGAAAAAGGTTAATCAGGAAAGAACATGTTAGGATAGCTTATGTTTTTGAGTTTTTGGGACCCTTATATAAGGAATTAAAATGACTTTTTAACATAACAATTATAGATATATGTATCACGGATTTTTAACAACTGGATTCACTCAATTTGGAGTCCATATGAAGTAGATATGTTCTGATTAATAAGTAGTGTTCAGAAAATGGTTAATCGGGGAATAATCTATTGGGAATGATTTTCTTTTTGAATTTCTGGGACCATTCTATAGGGAATTAAAATGACTTGTTAACATAAGAACTATAGATATATGTGTCACAAAATTATTTCCACTGGAATCACTCCATTTGGAGTCCATATGAGGTAGATATGGTCTGATTTGTAAGTAGTGTTCTGAAAATGGTTAATCAGGAAAGCACATGTTAGGATAGCTTCGGTTTTTGAATTTCATGGTCCATTCTATAGGGAATGAAAATGACTTGTTAGCATAACAAATATATTTATATGTATCACGAATTTTTAGTAACTAGAATCACTCAAGTTAGAGTACATATGAGGTAGATATTGTCTGATTAGTAAGTAGTGTTCAAAAAATAGTTAATAAGGGAAGAATCTATTAGGAAAGCTTCTGTTTTTGAATTTCTGTGACCATTCTGTAGGCTATTAAAATGACTTGTTAACATAACAATTATAAATATCTATCTAACGGATTATTAGCCACTGGAACAACTCATTTTGGAGCCCATATGAGGTATATATGGTCTGATTAGTAAGGAGTGTTCAGAAAATGGTTGATCAAGGCAGAATTTGTTAGGAAAGCTTCTGTTTTTGAATTTCTAAGACCATTCAGTAGTGTTTAGAAGATGGTTAATCCAGAAAGAACATGTTAGGAAAGGTTCGGTTTTTGAGTTTCTTGAAACATTCTTAAGGGAATTGAAATAACTTGTTCAAATAATAATTATAGATATATGTGTCGCGGAATTTTAGCAAATGGAATCAATCAATTTGGAGTCCATGAGGTAGATATGGTCCGCTTAGTAGGTATTGTTTAGAAAAAGGTTAATCAGGAAAGAACATGTTAGGATAGCTTCTGTTTTTGAATTTTTGGGACCCTTATGTAGGGAATTAAAATGACTTTTTAACATAACAATTATAGATATATGTATCACAGATTTTTAACAACTAGAATCACTCAATTTGGAGTCCATATGAGGTAGATATGGTCTAATTAGTAAGTAGTGTTCAGAAAATGGTTAATCAAGGAAGAATCTGTTAAGAAAGCTTTTGTTTTTAAATTTTTAGGACCAGTCTGCAAGGAATTAAAATGAATCTTTAACGTAACAATTATAGATATATGTATCACAGATTTTTAGCCACCGAAATCACTCCTTTTGGAGTCCATATGAGGTAGATATGGTCTGATTAGTAAGTAGTGTTCAGAAAATTGTTAAGCAGGGAAGAATCTGTTAGGATAGCTTCTGTTTTTGAATTTTTGGGAATATTCTATAGGGAATTAAAATAACTTGTTAACATAACAATTATCGATATATGTCTCACGGATTGTTAGCCGCAGGAACCACTCAATTTGGAGTCGATATTAGGTAGATATGGTTTGATTAGTATGCTGTGTTCAGAAAATGGTTAAGCAGGGAAGAATCTGTTAGGAAAGCTTCTATTTTTTTTATTTTCGGAACCATTCTGTAGTGAATTAAAATGTCTTGTTAACATAACAATTATAGATATATGTATCATGGATTTTATGCAACTGGAATCACTCAATTTGATGTCCATATGAGGTAGATATGATCTGATTAGTAAGTAGTGTTCAGAAAATGGTTAATCAGGGAAGAATCTGTTAGGAAATCTTCCGTTTTTAAATTTTTGGGCCATTCTGTAGGGAATTAAAATGAATTTTTAATGTAATAATTATAGATATATGTGTCACGGATTGTTAGCAACCGGAATCACTCCTTTTGGAGTCCATATGAGGTAGATTTGGTCCGATTAGTAAGTAGTGTTGAAGAAATGGTTTATCAGGGAAGAATCTGTTAGGAAAGCTTCAGTTTTTGAATTTTTGCAAACATTCTGTAGGGAATTAAAACGAACTTTTAAGGTAACAATTATAGCTATATTTATCGCGGATTTATAGCAATCGAGATCACTCCATTTGAAGACCATATTAGGTAGATATAGTCTGATTAGTAAGGAGTGTTCATAAAATGGTTAATCAGGAAAGAACATGTTAGGTAGGCTTCTGTTTTTGAATTTTTGGGACCATTCTGTTGGGAATTAAAATCACTTGTTAACATAACAATTATAGATATATCTATCTCAGACTTTTAACAACTGGAATCACTCAATTTTGGAGTCCATATGAGGTAGATATGGTCTGATTAGTAAGTAGTATTCAGAAAATGGTTAATCGGGGAAGAAGCTGTTAGGAAATCTTTTGTTATTAAATTTCTGAGACCATTCTGTAGGGAATTAAAATGAATTTTTAACGTAACAATTATAGATATATGTGTCACATATTTTTAGCAACCGGAATCACTCTATTTGGACTCCATATGAGGTAGATATGGTGTGATTACTAAGTACTGTTCAGAAAATAGTTTATCAGGGAAGAATCTGTTAGGAAAGCTTCAGTTTTTGAATTTTTGCGACCATTCTGTAGGCAGTTAAAATAAATTTTAATGTAACAATTATAGATATATTTATCACGGATTTATAGCAACGGGAATCACTACATTTGGAGTCCATATGAAGTAGATATGGTCTTATTAGTAAGGAGTGTTCAGAAAATGGTTAATCAGTAAAGAACATGTTAAGTAGGATTCTGTTTTTGAATTTTTGGGACCATTCTGTTGGGAATTAAAATCACTTATTAATATAACAATTATAGCTATCTCAGAGTTTTAGCAACTGGAATCACTCAATTTTGGAGTCCATATGAGGTAGATATGGTCTGATTAGTAAGTAGTATTCAGAAAATGGTTAATCGGGGAAGAATCTGTTAGGAAATCTTTTGTTTTTGAATTTCTGGGACCATTCTGTAGGGAATTAAAATGACTTTTTAACATAACAATTATAGATATATGTATCATGAATTTTTAGCAACTGGAATCACTACATTTGGACTCCATATGAGGTAGATATGGTGTTATTACTATGTACTGTTCAGAAAATGGTTTATCAGGGAAGAATCTGTTAGGAAAGCTTCAATTTTTGAATTTTTGCGACCATTCTGTAGGGAATTAAAATAAATTTTTAACATAAAATTTATATATGTATTTATCACGGATTTATAGCGAACAGAATCACTCCATTTGGAGTCCTTATGAGGTATATATGGTTTGATTAGTAAGTAGTGTTCAGAAAATGATTTATAAGGGAAGAATCTGTTAGGAAAGCTTCAGTTTTTGAATTTTTGCAACCATTCTGTAGGCAATTAAAATGAATTTTAATGTAACAATTATAGATATATTTATCATGGATTTATAGCAACCGGAATCACTCCATTTGGAGTCCATATGAGGTAGATATGGTCTGATTAGTAAGGAGTGTTCAGATAATGGTTAATCAGGAAAGAACATGTTAGGTAGACTTCTGTTTTTGAATTTCTGGGACCATTTTGTTGGGAATAAAAATCACTTGTTAATATAACAATTATAGATATATGTATCACAGATTTTTAGCATTTGGAATCACTCAATTTGGAGTCCATATGAGGTAGATATGGTCTGATTAGTAAGTAGTGTTCAGAAAATGGTTAATCAAGGAAGAATTTGTTAGGAATGCTTCAGTTTTTGAATTTCTGAGACCATTCAGTATGGAAATAAAATGACTTGTTAACATAACAATTATAGATATATGTATCACGGATTTTTAACAACTGGAATCACTCAATTTGGAGTCCATATGAGGTAGATATGTTCTGATTAGTAAGTAGTGTTCAAAAAATGGTTAATCAAGGAAGAATTTGTTAGGAAAGCTTCTGTTTTTGAATTTCTGAGACCATTCAGTAGGGAAATAAAATGACTTGTTGACATAACAATTATAGACATATTTATCACGGATTTTTAAAACTTCGAATCACTCAATTTGCAGTCCATATAAGGTCGATATGGTCTAATTAGTAAGTAATGTTCAGAAAATTGTTAATCAGGGAAGAATCTGTTAGGAAAGCTTCGGTTTTTGAATTTTTGGGAATATTATGTAGGGAATTAGAATAACTAGATCACATAAAAATTATAGATATATGTCTTACGGATTTTTAGCAACTGGAATCAGTCCATTTGGAGTCCATATAAGGTAGATATGGTCTGATTAGTAAGTACTGTTCAGAAAATTTTAATTAGGGAAGAATCTGTTTGGAAAGCTTCTGTTGTTGAATTTCTGGGAATATTCTGTAGGGAATTAAAATAACTTGTTAACATAAAAATTATCGATATATGTCTCACAGATTGTTAGCCGCAGGAACCACTCAATTTGGAGTCCATATGTGGTAGATATGGTTTGATTAGTAAGCAGTGTTCGACAAATGGTTAATCCGGAAAGAACATGTTAGGAAAGCTTCGGTTTTTGCGTTTCTGGAATCACTCTATAGGGAATTCAAATAACTTGTTAACATAATAATTATAGATATATGTGTAGCGGAATTTTAGCCACAGGAATCAATCAGTTTAGAGTCCATATAAGGTAGATATGGTTCACTTTGTAGGTACTGTTTAGAAAATGGTTAATCAGGAATGAACATGTTAGGATAGCTTCAGTTTTTGAATTCCTGGGACAATTCTGTAAGGAATTAAAATCAGTTGTTAACATAACAATTATAGATATATGTATAATGCAATTTTACCAACTGGTATCACTCATTTCGGAGTCCATATGAGGTAGATATTGTCTGATTAGTAAGTAGTGTTCAGAAAATGGTTAATCATGGATGAATCTGTTAGGACAGCTTCTATTTTTGAATTTCTAAGACCATTCTATAGTGAATTAAAATGACTTGTTAACATAACAGTTATAGTTATCTATATCACAGATTTTTAACAACTAGAATCACTCAAATTGGAGTCCATATTTGGTAGATATGGTCTGATTAGTAAGTAGTGTTCAGAAAATGGCTAATCAAGGAAGAATTTGTTAGGAAAGCTTTTGTTTTTGAATTTCTGAGACCATTCAGTAGGGAAATAAAATGACTTGATAACATAACAATTATAGACATATGTATCACAGATTTTTATCATTTGGAATCACTCTATTTGGAGTCCATATGAGGTAGATATGGTCTGATTAGTAAGTAGTGTTCAGAAAATGGTTAATCAAGGAAGAATTTGTTAGGAAAGCTTCTGTTTTTGAATTTTTGAGACCATTCAGTAGGGAAATAAAATAGCTTGTTAGCATAACAATTATATACATATGTATCACGGATTTGTGGCACTTGGAATCACTCAATTTGGAGTCCATATGAGGTCAATATGGTCTTATTAGTAAGTAGTGTTCAGAAAATTGTTAATCAGGGAAGAATCTGTTAAGAAAGCTTCGGTTTTTGAATTTTTGGGAATATTTTGTAGGGAATTAAAATAACTTAATCACATAACAATTATATATATACGTCTCACAGATTTTTAGCAACAGGAAGCACTCAATTTGGAGTCCATATAAGGTAGATATGGTCTGATTAGTAAGTAGTGTTCAAAAAATTGTTAATCTGGGAAGAATCTGTTAGGAAAGCTTTTGTTGTTGAATTTCTGGGAATATTCTATGGGGAATTAAAATAACTTGTTAACATAAAAATTATCGATATATGTCTAACGGATTGTTAGCTGTTGGAACCACTCAATTTCGAGTGCATATGAGGTAGATATGGTCTGATTAGTATGCAGTGTTCAGAAAATGGTTAATCCGGAAAGAACATGTTAGGAAAGCTTCGGTTTTTGAGTTTCTAGAAACATTCTATAGGGAATTGAAATAACTTGTTAACATAATAATTATAGATATATGTTTCGCGGAATTTTATCCACTGGAATCAATCAATTTGGAGTCCATATGAGGTAGATATGGTCCGCTTAGTTGGTAGTGTTTAGAAAATGGTTAATCAGGAATGAACATGTTAGGTTAGCTTCGGTTTTTGAATTTCTGAGACAATTCTGTAGGGAATTAAAATGAGTTGTTAACATAACAATTATAGATATATGTATAACAAAATTTTACCAACTGGTATCAATCATTTTGGTGTCCATATGAGGTAGATATGGTCTAATTGGTAAGTAGTGTTCAGAAAATGGTTAATCATGGATGAATCTGTTAGGAAAGCTTCTATTTTTGAATTTCTGTGACCATTCTATAGTGAATTAAAATGATTTGTTCACATAACAATTATATTTATCTATATCACGGATTTTTAGCAACTGGAATCACTCAATTTGGAGTCCATATGAGGTAGATATGGTCTGATTAGTAAGTAATGTTCAGAAAATGGTTAATCAAGGAAGAATCTGTTAGGAAAGCTTCTATTTTTGAATTTTTGAGACCATTCAGTAGGGAACCAAAATGAATTGTTAACATAAAAGTTTTATATATATGTGTCACGGATTTCTATCAACTGGAATCACTCAATTTGGAGTCCATATGAGGTTGATATGGTCTTATTAGTAAGTAGTCTTTAGAAAATTGTTAATCAAGGAAGAATCTGTTAGGAAAGCTTCTATTTTTGAATTTCTGGGAATATTCTGTAGGAAATTAAAAACACTTGTTAACGTAACAATTATAGATATATTTCTCATGGATTGTTAGACACTAGAACCACTCAATTTGGAGTCCATATGAGGTAGATATGTTCTGATTAGTAAGCGGTGTTCAGAAAATTGTTAATCAGGAAAGAACATGTTAGGAAAGCTTTTTTTTTTGAATTTCTGGAAACATTCTATAGGGAATTAAAGTAACTTCTTATCGTAAGAATTATAGATATATGTTGCACGGAATTTTAACCACTGGAATCACTCAATTTGGAGTCCTTATGAGGTAGATATGGTCTGATTAGTAAGTAGTGTTCAGAAAATGGTTAATCAGGAAAGAACATGTTAGGATAGCTTATGTGTTTTAATTTATGGCATTATTATGTAGGGAATTAAAATAAATGGTTAACATAAGAATTTTTTATTTATGTGTCATGGATTTTTAGCTACTAGAATCACTTAATTTATAATTTTTATGAGAGAGATATGGACAGATTAGTAGGTAGACGTCAGAAACTACCCGAGAAGAAATAACCTGTAATTTTAGGGACTAATATCACCTTAATTTCTTAATAACTGTTCAACATAATAGTTTTAGATAATTGTTTTATCTTTAAATTAACGACAAGATCACCTAAATTGGAGTTAAATTGAGGGAGTTATGCTCTGATTAGTAAGAGTTAATTAGGTAGGATGAAAACCTGCATCAAGAAAATAAAGAAATAAAATTAATATTTTAAAAAGAATTAGAATCTTATAAATAAAAATAATAAATGACTAATATATACCATAGCCATTGCCATTGTATGAATTTCTTACCATCTTAAGTGTGAAATTTTGGCATGGAAATATTTTATAAAGTGATATTTGAAATGGTTATGTTCATCGCATGATTATGAATGATTTTTTTTTGTAATAGTTATATACTTGTTATTGAAAGCATATTTTTGGCTATCATTGTGAAAAGAAAAGAAATGAGCACGGTGACATGGCAATCCGTGTGGTGCACCAGTAGGGGACGTCCTACCAACGGTTATGATCATGTTAATAAGAAAAGAAAGAGAAAGTAAGCAATGTCGTACGGAGTGAGAAATGCCCGTACCGGAGGGTAGAAAATACTCACCTTGACGGGGGTAGCTTGATATGAGAATAAATTGATAGTCATCATATGATATCCTGAAAAATAGTATTTATGCCATACATGTCATAATTGTACAATTTTCATGTGCATGGATAAAGTGCATTCATGTGACCTAAAGATATTTTTTGTAGTTTATACATTTGGACATGACATGATGAACTATATTGATGGTAAATTATGATTTATTGTTGAACCTACTGGGATTTAATTCTCACTATATTTCCATATTATGTTCAGAAGAATAATTATGCAGATTTTCTCCATGACACTTATTATTTCCGTACATTGGATCGAGGTGCCCTACCTTGGTCAACTACCAGTTATATAAGATATATCTATAGTAGATGTGACTGAGATTTCGGTGGAGGTGCCGCCACCCGGACTAGTGTCCCCGGAAGTAGTCAACGTAGATGATTAAGGCTAATATGTATCTTTGTACAAATGTTTGTAAAATAATGGTGTGTATGGAAACTCAGTATTGTATCACTGTTAATAACAATTATGCTTGGTTAAAGTAATTATTATTACGAGTTAAGTGGTTAGAATTAAAGCAGTAATAACTTCATGGAATTTTATAAATATATAAAAAAAATTGTTACATTTACATAAATGGAGTTGTTACAACAACCAGCAATAACTAGGTAGACAAAACCAACTCAGAAGATTCAACAAATATGAACCCAAAGTGCAGGATTTCTAAGCATTCCAAATGCTATAGAATTTTGTCAAAACCAATATAACCAAACCAATGTAGATAAACCATCTAGTAACTCTAACAATAGGAAGGGAGTTTTAGTTTAGAAATGTAAAGTTCAAGTGCAGAGAACTGATATAATTAAACCAGAACACCAAATCCAACAAAATTTCACACATGCATAATTCCAAGGGTAGAGAATTTATTTTAAGCACTAATTCTAATTTTCAATTCATATGTGTCCAATATAAGGTAATGCTAATTTGTTATCTCAGCACATACAAACTAGATTAATAAACCATTCTAGTCAAATTAAACATAAGGGAATTTTAATTTAGATAAATTTCCACAAGTTTAGAGAATTTTTGAATATTCTTGGAGGAAGAGATCATGTGATGCCAGTAGCTATGTATGCTCAGCAGATGAGGGGAATGTAGGTGCATGGATGCTGGGAGTTGTGTGAAGGAGTGAGGGAGTGTTTGTGTGGATGGATATGGGAATGCTGGGCACAAGAAAAAGGTATGCTTATCTGGGCTTGTCACAGGTAAATTTGAGGTGTGGTTTCCAGGGGAATAAGTTGAGGTAGGGAGTGGAGTGTTGGGATGAGGATGAGGGGGAGAGTGCACGGGAGAATAAGAAGTGGTATTGTTTTTGGGCTGGGCATCGGTGGATGAGATTGCACGGGTAGAAGGGGAACACAGGTTAGTGAAGGGGATGGGATTTCTGGGTTGGCTAATGGACACGGGTTGGTTTGGGTGCAAAGATGGGTGCGGGTTGGCTAAGATTTTCTAGGTGTGTGTGCATGGCAGGACTTTGGGTTAGCTGGGAGAAGGACGGAGACCGAGAGGATCACGAGGACTGGGGGATTTCTCTGGTTATGGCTCGGGTTAAGGTAGAGGTTTGAGGGAAGAAGGAGATGGGAGCTTGGAGAAGGGGGTGGGAGAAGGAAGAGATGAGACACGGGTGATGCAGGGGAAGTAATGGTGGGCTACGGAAAAAATTTTGAGTTAGGGATTAAATTGAGATGGAGAGGGATTAGGGCACGGGCATGAGATTGGGGTTGGAGAAGGTTGAGGACCACGGGAATGGGATGAAATTGCAGGGAATTTGGTGGGAAAATTGGAAGGAAGAAGGTTGGGAAGGCACGGGGAAAGGGAAGCAGACACGAGAAAGAGCACGAAGAGAAGAATGAACACGAGGGAAGAAAAGGAAAGAAAAACGGGTATAAAAACTCACCTAGGCCGGAAGCACGGCCGTGCTTCTCAGCACTACTTACCCATGCTTCGGGCTAGATCCCCAAATTCCTAGAGAGTGGCCCGTCTTGGATGGCACGGGGTGGAAGTGCTTTCCATAACCCAAAGCACGGCTGTGGTGGAAGACACGACTTGGTCGTGCTTAGCACTGGAAACCCAAAATCTCTGGATTTGGCCTGTATTGAGCAACACGGGAAAGGTGTGTTTGAACTAGGCCTAGAACACGATCGTGTCCTATGACATGGCCAGCTTGTGGTTGGCGCTGGAAGAGCCAAAATCTCTGAAATTTGGCCTGCGCTTGAAGCACTAGCGTGGTGCATGACACGGGTTACCCGTGTTGCTTGCTAGAATCCATTTTTCTTCGAATTTTGCCTTACTTTTTGATTCCCTTTAATTTTACTTGATTATCAACCTTTCTACAACCTTGGTGACATGGAAATTTACCTATAAAACATATGGAAACACTCATTGAACTCCTAACCTAAGAAATTAACTAAATTAAAGATAAAAAAAACTAAAAGCAAGAAAACAAAACAAAAAGAAACTTAAAAATTAAAATATGGGTTGCCTCCCACAAAGTGCTTGTTTTAAGTCATTAGCTCAACTCCTTTTCATACTTTCCACTCAAGGAGGCTTTAAGAGAGTTTAAATAAATCTCTTAGCTATCCATTGCCTCTTAGTATGGTGCTTGAGGCTTTACCTAATAGCCTTCAAGGATACTTTTAACTTATTCTTTTTCTCTTTAGCTCCATTGAGGTTGAGAGGAGGTGGCTTAGGTTCTACTTTTGGAGTTTGGATTGCCTCCTCAATAGCCTGCTCTAATTTTCCTTATTTATCATAAACAAAAGAACTTTCTATAGAGCATAACTAATGTGGGTTAGATGAAGGAAAATTCATGATATAATCATCCATATTTGGTTTAGGTAAACCAATCATACAACAAGATTCATTTAGAGATGGGGGTTTGATGGCATCATTCAAATTAAATTCTACTTTCTCATCCCCTACATTCAAAGAAAGCTTTCCATCTCTCACATTTATATTAGCATCAGTTGTAGCTATGAAAGGCCTTCCAAGAATGATGAGGATTTTGTCATCTTCCTCTATCTCTAGAATAAAAAAATTAACCGGTATGAAAAATTTACCTACCTTTAGAGGAACATCCTTTAATATACCTACCAGATGCTTGATGGATTAGTCAGCCAAAGGAAGAGAAAGGGTGGTAGGTTTCAAGTCACCCATTTGAAGCTTCTTGCAAACTAAAAGAGGCATGAGACTCACACTTGCTCTAAGATTATATTGGGCTTTATCAATTTTCATATCACCAATAGAGAAAGGATTTGAGAAGATTTTGGGATCCTTAAGCTTTTGTGGCAGCTTATTTTGGATTAATGCACTTGATCCCTTTATTAATGCCACAACATCATGCTCTTTAATTTTCCTCTTATTTGAGAGGATTTTCTTCAAAAAATTCACATAGGAAGGCATTTGGGAGATGGCTTCTAGGAATGGGATATCGATATTTTACTTTTTCAAAACATCCAAAAACCTCCCAAACTGCTTCTCTAACTTAGCCTTAACCAATATTTGAGGAAAAGGGATTGATGGTTTGTAAGGTGCAGGAGCCACATATTTGGGCTCTTTTTCCTTCTTTTCCTCTTCTTCTGGTTCCTTTTCTCTTCTCTTCTCTTCTTAGATGTAGCCTGAGGTTCATCTTCTTTTACTTCCCCATTTCTCTCAGATTCAGCCAACTATTTACCACTTCTCAGAGTAATAGTATTGTAGTGCTCTCTAGGATTCTCAGTCTAGCCTAGAAGTCTGCCAAAGTTCCTATTAAATAGGCTCGCTTGTTTTGCGATATGAGTTTCTAGCATCTTACTATGGGTACCAAGCGAGTCAACCTTAGAGGCTAAATCTTTTATAGCCTCATTCATTGAGTGGTGCTAGGCTCTGAACTCATCATTCTGTTTCATCTGAGTAGTAATGAAATTTTCCATTAGAGCCTCTAGATTTGACTTTGGTTGAGGAGGAGGATTGAATGGCCTCTGATTCTAAAATCCAGGAGGTTGCCTAAAATTATTTTGAGATTGATTTGCATTTGGCTTATATGAGAGATTAGGGTGATTTCTCTAGCCTAGATTGTTGTTGTTGTTGTAGGGATTGTTTTTTTGGTTATTGTTCACGAAACTTACCTGCTCACAATCTTGAGGTGTAGAGTTTGCAAGTTGGCATTCATTAGCCATATGACCAACACCTCCACAAATCTCACATGCAAAAGATGGAGAAGAAGAACCAACAACATTGATGCTTAACTTATCTAATTTCTGAAATAAGGCAACAACTTTAGAAGTTAGATGATTAAATGCATCAACTTCATACATACCTGATGGTTTTCTAGATGGTTGCCTCTCACTAGACTAGGAGTAGTGATTTTGAGCCATATCTTCAATCATCTCATAGGCCTTATCCACTATTTTGTTCATTATTGCTCCTCTTGCAGCAGCATCTACAGACATACGGGTGTTGTATATCAGTCCATTGTAGAACGTATGGACTATAAGCCACTTCTCTAACCTATGGTGTGGGCATAGTCTAAAGAGCTCTTTAAATCTTTTCCAAGCTTCATATAAAGACTTACCATCTTTTTGAGCAAATGTAGTAATTTGATTCTTAAGATGAGCTGTCTTACTTGGTGGGAAGTATTGGGCTAAGAAAGCTTGAGAAAGCTACTGCCATGTAGTTACTGACCTTGATAGAAGGGAATGCAACCATGCACTGTAACAACTCCATGTTTTTTACAAAAATCCCATGAAGTCATTACCTCTTTATTTCTAACTATTTAACTCATAATAACATTCGATTAAATTAACCAAGTATAATTAAGGTTTATCGTATAGCAATAATACTAATAAAAATCTGGGTTCACATACACATCATTAATTAAAAAAATCCGTACAAAAATAAAACACATAGATGTACACATCTTATTCATGCCTATTGACCAGTTCTAAGGATATGGGTGCGGGTGGTTGCACTTTCACCGGGATCTTAGCTAACTCGACCCAACGTACGCTAAAAGCTGGCCATAGAAAATATCTGCATATTTAATCTTCTAAACATGATATGAAAATATAGTGAGAATTAAATCCCAGTAGGTTCAACAATAATTAATAATTACCATCAATATAGCTCATCATGTCATGTTCATTTGTATAATCTACAACAATTACCTTAGGTCACATGAATGCACTTTATCGATGCACATGAAAATTATACAGTAATGACATGGATGACATGAATAACTATTTTCAAAATATCATATGATGGCTATCAACTTATTTTCATATCAAGCTACCTCGGTTAGGGTGAGTACTTTCTACTATCTGGAACGGGCTTTTCTCACTCCGTCCAACATGTCACACTTTCTCTTTCTTTTCTCATTAACATAATCATAGTCGTTGGTAGGGCATCCCCTACTGGTGCACCACATGGACTGCCATGTGACTATACTCTTCTTTTTTTCTTTTATTTTATTTTTACATTAATAGCCAAAAATATGATTTCAATAATAAGTTTGTTCATTATGCTCATATGCCGTAATTTAACATCAAAGCATAATCATTATAAGAAATTATTGGAAAAATGTAATCATACCATGAACATAATCATTTTAAAATATCACTTTAAAATATTTACATGTCAAAATTACACATTTAAGATGGTAAGGAGTTCACTAGTCATTTATTATTTTTATTTATAAGATTCTTTTTCTTAAATATTACTTTTATCTTTTCATTTTCTTTAAGGTTGGCCTCTAGTCACTTTCCATATATCATTTTCATCACATGTTCTTACAAATTTAATACAGCATTCTTCTTCAATTTGATTTCTATTATTATCCTATAGTTAATGAAGTTCATTTATGGTAGAAAAATGTTGAAAATAAGTTTTATCAGCTTCCAACATGGCCTAAACGTATCATGTAACATGTCTTGGCCATTTCCTAAAAAATAGCCATGCTTTAGGCTTCTAGATTCCATTTACAACACCGAACACGGCCTGGTCGTGCCTTGGAACACAGCCATGCTCTATGTTGTGTTATTTGTTGATGCAGGTTTTTGTTCTGCCAGACATTTTATCACTGATCAGAGCATAAATCTCTCATTTTAACTCTAAATTAGGTGATCTTGGTGTTCATTTAAAGATAAAAAAATTATATAAAACTATTATGTTTAACATTTTAATGAAATCTTAAGGAATCTTGGTGATATTACTCCATCAATTTAAACGTTATTTCTTCTCGGGTAGGTTCTGACCTCTACTTACTAATATGACCATATCTCCCTTATATAAACTCCAAATTGAGTGATTCAAGTGGATAAATTTCCGAGAGACATATATCTATATTTTTTATGTTAACTAGGTATTTTAATTCCCTACAGAATTTTCCCAAAAATTCAAACAAAGAAGATTTCCCAACAGATTCTTCCCTGGTTAATCATTTTCTTACCACTACTCACTAATCTAACCATATCTACCTCATATGGACTCCAAATTGAGTGATTCTAGTGGCTAAAACGCCATGAGAGATATATCAATATTTCTCATGTTAATCATTTCTTTTAAATCTGAACTAATTCGTCCTAGAATTTGAAAAATATAAGCTTCCCTCGTTACTCTGAAATCCAATTTTATAACCAAACATTTTCTAAGGTTTTAGTTCATCATTTTATTATGTCATCTTCCATTTTCTTCCTAATTTACATCTAATCATATTCCATCAATTTTTCACCACATTGAATTATATAAAATAGAAGCATAAAAATCTTAAAATTTTGCCACCTATAGCCATACCTATGCAGAACTTTTCATACTAACCTAAGTATTCAAACATACATTACATGCAAGATTAACATATAACATGATAAAGCAACATCCATGGCCAATCATCAAGTTATCAAATATAGAAAATTTCATCAAAGTTCTAGGATCAAAATCCCATATAAATGTTTCTAATTTCAAAGCTTTTCTAAAAAAAAATATTGTTAAACCTACTTAAAGATCTCCATAGCTCACTTAGTGAATTCTTTTTCTTGTTTGCTCTTAAAGGAAGTAGCAAGATTCCTCCCTTCCCTTAGCTTTTCTAGCACCTTAAATAAGAGAAGCAGGGTGAGTTTTTGAACCTTAAGGATAAAGATAAAAGATGGATTCAACTAGAGATTAAGCTAACTTACCTTGAATACTTAGTCTTCTAGGCTTCTCTTTCTTCTTCCTTCCTCTCTTCTCCTCTCTTTCTCTCCTTTCCTCACTCTACCTTACTTCTACTTTTCCTCTCCCTCACTTTGAAGAAATTCTAATTTTATAGGGTTGGTTCTTGCTTAAATAAACTGTCAAGTGGTCCTTTTTACATAGTCAAGATATGCATAACAAAAGAAGATTTGTATTTTGAAAATCATGATAAAATGTTTTTAAGATAAGGGACAAGGTCCCTTTGATTTAGGGATTCTTTTTCTTTTTCTTTTGTCTTACATAAGTATGATAGGTTTACCTTTCTAAGTGTCAAGTTTCTAGCCCTTGAATCTCCCTTGCTTGGCTGAAATTATTTATGTAGGATAGGAATGTTTTGTTCAATGCCATGTATTATTATACCACTTTTCTAAAATTATGAATATAGGATATAGATATTATCACACCACTTGCTGAATTTTTGTCTTAATGCCATGTGACATAATCTTTATTATTATTACACACTATTATTTCATCACATGATTTATTTTATTTTATTTTTCCTCTGGGATTTGGGCTTATTCTTACCCATTTCCTTTGCTTTGCATAAAATTCTACCTTTCTTGGAGGGCTTGGTCACATTTTCAAAAAATTTGGGCTATCGGTTCAACTTCTATATCCTAGTCCAAGTCTATGTTTTATTTCTTACTTGGGCTATCCAATGGGCTTGCTAGAAAATTATGTGAAGTGGGAAAACTTTACATGAAGTGTCCATAGGTGAAAGTCCAATTTAGGGGTGGAGATGTTAAACTTAGAAATTTCTAACTCTTGAATTAGAAAAATTACCCTAATCCAATCTTCTTAAAATTTTAAGACCTTTACTTACTTCACAAAAACATTTATCTTCCTTACCAAAGAATTTCACCTCTCTTTAGTATGTTATTTCTAATTTTTCCTATTAGGTTTTCTCTCTTTACTTATTCCCTTAATGTTAGAAACATTTTCTATGCATACACATAAGGTGAAGAATTTCTAAGGATATTTCCATAGATATCTACAAATTGTCTAATAAATTTTATTTCCTTAATTAAATATTTATGTGCCTTTATTAATAAAAGAAACAAAATTAGGGATGTTACATTAAATATTTATGTACCTTTATTAATAAAAGAAATGAAATTAGGGATGTTACATGCACGAGCCTTGTCCCTTAGAAAGAATGGGAACAATCTCAGTTTAATTGCATTAGATGATACTCCATTCATCTTCAATGTGTCACAGTACTCCAGAAACACTAAAAGATAGAGATTGGAGTCTTCAGTAGGCGACTCTCTAAACTGATTTTGCTGAACCATCTGTAGAAGAGAAGGCTTCCGCTCAAAGTTGTTGGCCTCAACAACTGGTCTGACAATACTCGGATTAAGTCCATGAGTATCCAGAGCGGTGAAACACTTAAGAGATCGGTTATGTCTTTCCGCCATGGTAGGTGCAACGGAGCCAAAAACTTGTTGTGTTTGTTTTATAAATAATCGCAAGTGCACGGTGTAGTTGTAGCTAGTCCGGCAAGTACAGGTCGTATTCCACAGAGAACAATTATCAATTACTAGACTTTACGAAGTATGCTATCTAAATTAATGAAACACGATGAGAGAGTGTGTCACAATTAATTAATTAAATAATTCAATTAATAAAAGCCTAGGGTTAGGGTTTACCACACTTATCATATTCAACAATCAATATGTACCACTAATTGCAATTATTTAGGTTACTGGGATAGTTTAGCCTTAATTAACTAGCAACCTCTTTCAAGCATTACTAATTGTACCTAAGTTAATCCAATTGCCTACTTTTATGGTTCTTAGTTCAACCTAGGTCTGTTAAGTTCTATGCCAACCATGGAATTCAATTAATTGGTCTTCTTATTCCCTCTAATTGATTCAATTCCTAGAGAACCTTAAACTACTTTCGTGATTAAGATATCCCTAATTAACTATTAGATTTCGGTTTTAACTTTCACCTTTCAATTTATCAATTAAATACCTAAGACGTGATAGATTGGTGATCAGGAATTTTACCAACTCTTATACATGCGGATAATAGTTAATCCTAGTTAATCTAGAAGTAACCACAATTAGGGTTCCAACATTCAACTCAATAATTTAGTATCATCATACCATAAGTGCATTTACCAAAACCCTACATCAAAATCTACTAAAACATTATAGAAATAGAAACCAAAATCGTATTCATTAAGTAAATCATTCAATTTCAATACAATTTAAAAGAAAGGAGTAGAAGAAGAGGTAAGTACAGAATAGAAAGATAAAACCTGGTTACAAAATGTGATAGAGATACAATGTTGAATCAATCTCAAATCTAACCTAAGAACATGAAAGTAAACACTAATTCTACTCTAAACCTAATCTAATGGTGTTTCTAAGCCTAAAACTGAGTAAAAGTAAGTTTGAATATGTCTGGATCCTCTTGGCTATGTGTAACAACTCCATTTAAGTATCTATTTTTTTTTAAATACCATGAAGTTATTACCTCGTTACAACTTAACTCAATATAACATTTATTTAATTTAAACAATACAGAGTTTACATACATGTCATTAATCAAAACATACATACAACATATCAAACACATAAAAATCTACATCTTATTTATTCTGGTTGATCAATTTCGGAGATACAGGTGCGGGTGGTTGCACCTTCATCGGGATCTAAGCCAACTCGACCACAAACATTTTATTTGCTTTTGGGATCTGCCCAACATAAAGTACTCGATCCAATGTGCACTAAAAGCCAGAGCTATAGAAAAATCTGCATAACTAATTTTCTAAACATGATATGGAAATATAGTGAGAATTAAATCCCAGTAAGTTCAACAATAAATCATCATCAATATAGCTCATCACGTCATGTTCAGCTGTATAAACTACAGAAAATATCTTTGGTCACATGAATGCATTATATCTATGCACATAAGAATCATACAGTAATGATATGTATGACAGGATTAACTATTTTTAGAATATCATATGATGACCATCAACTTATTCTCATTTCAAGCTACCCCGGTCAGGGTGAGTATCTTCTACTCTCTGGTACGGGCTTTTCTCGCTTCGTCTGACATGGCACACTTTCTCTTTCTTTTCTCATAATCTTAATCATAACCGTTGGTAGGGCGTCCCTTACTGGTGCACCACACGGATTGCCATGTGACCGTGCTCATTTCTTTTCTTTTCACAATGATAGCCAAAAATATGCTTTCAATAACAAGTATGTTAATCAAAATATAACTATTACCATAAATTATTGGTAATCATGCCATGAACATAACCATTTCAAATATCACTTTATAAAATATTTCCATGTTAGAATTTTACACTTAAGATGGTAAGAAGTTTATACAATGGTAATGGCTATGGCATATACTAGTCATTTATAAGATTTGTCTTCTTTTTTAAAAATTAATTTTATTTCTTTATTTTTTTTATCCAGGTTTTCATCATATCTAACCTTCTCTTACCAATCAGAGCATAACTCCCTCAATTGAACTCTGATGTAGGTGATCTTGGTATCAATTTCAAGATAAAACAATTATATAAAACTATTATGTTGAAAATTGTAGCAAAATATTAATAAATCAAGGTGATATTACTACCTTAATGTACAGGTTATTTCTTCTCGGATAGGTTCTGACCTCTACCTACTAATCGGACCATATCTACCTCATATGGACTCCAACTTGAGTAATTCCAGTGGTTAAAAATCCGTGACACACATATCTATAATTCTTATGTTAACCGTTTATTTTAATTTTGTAACATCCCTAATTTCGTTTCTTTTATAGATAAAAGTACATAAATATTTAATTAAGGAAATAAAATTTATTAGACAATATTTTAGATATCTAAGGAAATATAATCCTTAGAAATTCTTCACCTTATGTATATACATAGAAAATGTTTCTAACATTAAGAGAACAAATAAAGAGGGAAAACCTAATAGGAAAAACAATTAGAAATAACATACTAAAGAGATGCAAAATTCTTGGATAAGGAAGATAAATTTTTAGAAACAAGTAAAGGTCATAAAATTTCAAGAACATTGGATTAGGGTAATTTTTTCTAATTCAAGAACTAGAGTTACTAAGTTTAAAATCTTTACCCATACATTGGGCTTTTACCTATGGGCACTTCATATAGAGTTTTTACACTTCACATAAGTTTCTAGGAAGCCCATTGGATAACCTAAGCAAGAAATAAAACATAGACTTGGACTAGGATATAGTAATTGGACCAATAGCCCAAAAATTATGAAAATGTGACCAAGCCCTCCAAGAAAGGTAGAATTTTATCCAAAGCAAAGAAAATGGGTAGGAATAAGCCCATAATGGGTAGGAATAAGCCCAAATCCAAGATAAAAAATAAAATAAAATAAATTAGGTGATGATATAATAATGTAATAATAATAAAGATTAGGTTACATGGCATTAAGACAAAAATTTAGCAAGTGGTGTGATTCTACATTCATAATTTTGGCAAGTGGCATGATAATACAAGGCTTTAGGACAAAAACATCTATATCCTACACTCATAATTTTAGCAAGTGGTATGATAATACATGGCATTAGGAGAAAACATTCCTATCCCACACAAATAATATCAACCAAATAATGGAGATTCAAGGGCTAGAAATTTGCCACCTAAAAAGGCAAACCTATCATACTTGTTTAAGACAAAAGAAAATGGAAATGAATCCCTAAATCAAAGGGACCTTGTCCTATATCTTAAGAACATATTATCATAAATTTCAAAATAAAAATCTCCTTTTCCTATGTATATCTTGACTAAGGAAGAGGAAGACAAGAACATAAGTTGTTTGTTTTCCAAAAATTCAACCAAGTGTAATCTAATTGTGATAAGGTAGACCCATGATCATGAAAGGTAAATTATTTGGTGGTCAATATAACAAAACCCACCCTTACAACATTATAATTCCGTCCAAGTGAGAGAGAGGAAAAATAGAAGCAAGGTAGAGTGAGAAAAGGAGAGGAAGAAAGGAAGAAAGACAAAGGAGAAGTCTAGGGGACTTAGTGCTCCAGGTAAGTTTAACAATATTTCTTTTTGAAGAAAAGTTTTTAAACTTATAATATTTATATGAGATTTTGATCATAGAACTTTGATGATTGGTCATGATGTTGCTATATCATGTTACATATTGATCTTGCATGTGATGTATGTTTGAATACTTAGACTAGTATAGAAAGTTCTGCATAAGTATGGCTATCGGTGGCAAAATTTTTAGCTTCGGTGTTTTAATTTCTGGAAATTATCTATAGGGAAATAAAATAAATAGTTAACATAAGAATTATAGTTAGGTGTTTCACGGATTTTTAGCCACATGAATTTTTCAATTTGGAGTCCATATGAGGTAGATAAGGTCCGATTAGTTAGCAAAGGTCAGAAAATGGTTCATCAGGGAAGAATATGTTAGGATAGCTTCTGTGTTTTAATTTTTAGGAATTTTGTGTAGGGAATTAAAATAAACAATTAAGATAAGAATTAAATATATATGTGTCACAGATTGTTGGCCACTGGAATCATTTAATTTGGAGTCCATATGAGGTAGATAAGGGCCAATTAGTAAGCAAAGGTCAAAAAATGGTTCATCAGGGAAGAATATGTTAGGATAGCTTCTGTGTTTTAATTTTTGGGAATTATCTGTAGGGAATTAAAATAAATGGCTAACATAAGAATTAATGATATATGTGTCACGGAGTTTTATTCATTGGAATCATTCAATTTGGTGTCCATACGAGGTAGATATGGTCTGATTAGTAAGCAAAGGTCAGAAAATCGTTTATCAGGTAAGAATATGTTAGGATAGCTGCTATGTTTTAATTTCTGGGAATTATCTGTAGTGAATTAAAATCAATGGTTAACATCATAATTAAAGACATATGTGTCACGGATTTCTATGCACTGGAATCATTCAATATGGATTCTATATGAGGTAGATATGGTTCGATTAGTAGTCAAATGTCAGAAAATGGTTCATCGGGGAAGAATATGTTAGGATAACTTCTGTATTTTAATTTCTGGGAATTATCTGTAGGGAATTAAAATAAATGGTTAACAGAAGAATTACAGATATATGTGTCACAGATTTGTTGGCCACTGGAAGCATTCAATTTGGAGTCCATATGAGGTAGATATGGTCCGATTAGTATGCAAAGGTCAGAAAATGGTTCATCAGGGAAGAATATGTTAGGATAGCTTCTATATTTTAATTTCTTAGAATTATCTGTAGGGAATTAAAATAAATGGGTAACATAAAAATTAAAGATATATGTGTCATGGACTTTTAGCCACTGAAATCATTCAATTTGGAGTCCATATGTGGTAGATATGGTCCGATTAGTTGTCAAAGGACAGAAAAGGGTTCATCAGTCAAGAATATGTTAGGTAAGCCTCTGTATTTTAATTTTTGAGAATTATCTGTTTGGCATTAAAATAATTGGTTAACATAAGAATTATAACTATGTGTGTCGCGGATGCTTAGCCACTGGAATCATTCAATTTGGAATTTATTTGAGGAAGATATGAGCCGATTAGTAGTCAAAGGTCAGAGAATGGTTCATCAGGGAAGAATATGTTAAGATAGCTTATGTGTTTTAATTTCTGGGAATTATTTGTAGGGAGTTAAAATAAATGGTTCACATAAGAATTAAAGATATATGTGTCACGGATTTGTAGCCATTGGAATCATTGAATTTGGAGTCCATATGAGGTAGATATCGTTTAATTAGTAGTCAAAGGTCAGAAAATGGTTCATTAGGGAAGAATATGTTAGGATAGCTTTTGTACTTTAATTGCTGTGAATTATCTGTATGGAATTAAAATAAATGGTTAACATAGGACTTATAGATATGTGTGTCATGGATTTTTAGCCACTGGAATCACTCAAGTTGGAGTCCATATGAGGTAGATATGGTCTGATTAGTAGGTAGAGATCAGAACCTATGTGTGAAGAAATAACCTGTACATTTAGGGAGTAATATCACCTTGATTTCTTAATATTTCGCTACAATGTTCAACATAATAGTTTTAGATAATTGTTTTATCTTGAAATTGACACTAAGATTACCTACATTGGAGTTCAATTGAGGGATTTATGCTCTCATTAGTAAGAGAATGTTAGATATGATGAAAACTTGCATTAAGAAAATAAAGAAATAAAATTAATATTTAAAAAAAGAAGACGAATCTTATAAATGACTAGTATATGCCATAGCCATTTCCATTGTATGAACTTCTTACCATCTTAAGTGTAAAATTCTGACATGGAAATATTTAATAAAGTGATATTTGAAATGGTTATGTTCATGGCATGATTACCAATGATTTATGGTAATAGTTATATTTTGATGAACATACTTGTTATTGAAAGCTTATTTTTGGCTATCGTTGTGAAAAGAAAAGAAATGAGCACGGTCACATGGCAATCCGTGTGGTACACTAGTAAGGGATGCCCTACCAACGGTTATGGTTATGATTATGATTATGAGAAAAGAAAGAGAAAGTGTGCCATGTCGGACGAAGCGAGAAAATCCCGTACCAGAGAGTAGAGATTACTCACCCTGATCGGGGTAGCTTGAAATGAGAATAAGTTGATGGTCATCATATGATATTCTAAAAATAGTTAATCATGTCATACATATCATTACTGTATGATTCTTATGTGCATAGATATAATGCATTCATGTGACCAAAGATATTTTTTGTAGTTTATACAGCTGAACATGACGTGATAAGCTATATTGATGATGATTTATTGTTGAACTTACTGGGATTTAATTCTCACTATATTTCCATATCATGTTCAGAAAATTAGTTATGCAGATTTTTCTATAGCTCTGGCTTTTAGTGCACATTGGATCGAGTACTTTATGTTGGGCAGATCCCAAAAGCAAATAAAATGTTTGTGGTCGAGTTGGCTTAGATCCCGGTGAAGGTGCAACCACCCGCACCTGTATCTCCAGAATTGGTCAACCAGAATAAATAAGATGTGGATTTTTATGTGTTTGATATGTTGTACGTATGTTTTGATTAATGACATGTATTTGAACTCTGTATTGTATAAATTAAATAAATGTTATATTGAGTTAAGTTGTAACGAGGTAATAACTTCATGGTATTTTTAATAAACAAATTGATACTTAAATGGAGTTGATACATAATTAGTATCAGAGCAGGTCGATCCTAGATGGCCAGTGGATGGATAGTTATCTGAATCGATCTTATAGTGTCTTGAGTATGTTGTGGTTGTGTTGTGTAGGGGATTAGTGATTCGTATAGGTAAAAAATTACTAGTGTTTCTTATCTATATGCCGAGGTGGTGTTATGACTGCTATTAAATATTTTTGAACTAACTATTAGGCTTGATCACCTCAATAGCAGCATAACTTTGTTTTGCCACAGTAGGAAATGGCACCACCAAAGAGGAATCCAGCAACCAATGCAAAGGAAACCCTACACAACCTGGCCAAGGCAATTCGAGACCAAGTCATGACCACCAACCAAATTTTACAATATCTCCAGAATGCTAATAACCCAAATGGTGAGAATGGTGCTAACAACTGGATGGCTGGAAAAGATAATGGCATATCCGAGTTCTTGAGGACTAGACCACCTTATTTCCAAGGTGGCTATGACCCAACGGTAGCCGAAAGGTGGATAAGAGAATTAGAGAAAATCTTTGAAGTGATGGGTTGTACTGAAGAGCAGCAAGTTATTTTTGCTTCATATATGTTAAAGGATGAAGCAGAATACTAGTGACGTGGAGCTAGAGAACTTTTAGCTCATCAGGGAAGACAGATCACCTGGCAAGTGTTCAAGGACATTTTTTTGAAAAGTACTTTCCAAGTATTGTACGACTAGAGAAAGAGATCAAATTCCTCCAACTCAGGCAAGGCAGCATGACCGTGGACCAGTATATCGCAAGGCTCGAGGAGCTGTCTAAGTTCTCCTCTTATCTGTGATATAACCTAAATGAAGCATGGAAGGCGGTTAAGTTTGAAGCGGGACTAAACCCGGAGATAAAGAATGCTATTATAGCTATGGAGATCAGGGAGTTTGTACCTATGATAAATAAATGCAGACTCTTGGAAAAGAGTCTAAGGGCAGTAGAGGACGAGAAGCAATGGCGAAACCTATGGAAGAGGAAGAAAAATTTTTCCAACCCTGGAAAGAACATGAGAAGAAGTGGATATGGATCTGGAAAGAGGCCATTGACTGCGAGTCCTAGACCTTTTCAACAAGACCTCACCTCAGTCAAGTGCGCTAAGTGCGGACGCATGCATGGTAACCGGCCATGCTACATAGGACAAGATATCTGCTTCAATTGCGGACAAAAGGGACATTTTACGAGAAACTACCCACAGAATATGGGGAAGCAGCCAGAATAGAGGCCTCAGTTGAAAGGAAGGGTTTTCACCCTGAGCGGCCAAGAGGATGCTCAATCTTCTGAAATGATTCAAGGTACATGCTATATCTATAGATTTACTCTTATGGTGTTATTTGACTCTGGTGCTAGTCATTCATTTATATCAGAAGAATGTATTAGGAAGTTTCAGTTTCCTATTTTTGAAACTCCCTATGAGCTATCCATAGTAACCCCTACAGGGGAAAGGCTATTAACTTCCTCTGTATGTAAAGACTGTCAAGTTACCTTCCAGGAGAAAACTTTTTCAGTAGACCTCGTCTGTTTACCTTTAAGAGGTATTGAGGTCATTCTAGGGTTAGACTGGATATCTAGAAATCGAGTCTTGTTGAATTGTTGTAACAAGACCATTGAATTTCTACCTCCTACTCCAAAAGAGGAGGTCCAGTTATTAATGCTAAATGCCAATCAAGTTAATAGGGAGTTAAAGAATGGAGTACTTGGATACATTCTCTTGTATTTATAAAACCTAGAAGTCAAATCGAAGCTTGATGAAATCCCAATAGCCAACGAGTTTCCTGAAGTATTTCCATCAGATATTCCAGGCTTACCTCCCAAGAGAGAGATAGAGTTCTCTATTGATCTCCTACCTGGGATAGGGCCTATCTCTATTGCACCATATCGAATGGCCTCGAAGGAACTACAGGAACTCAAGAAGCAGTTGGAGGAACTATTAGACAAGCAATTCATTAGACTGAGTGTATCACCTTAGGGAGCTCATGTATTGTTTGTTAAGAAGAAAGACGGGAGCTTGAGACTATGCATATATTACAGACAGCTGAATAAGGTGACTATAAAAAATAAGTACCCTCTCCCTAGGATAGATGACTTATTGGATCAATTAAAGGGAGCCTCCATCTTTTCTAAAATTGACTTGAGGTTAGGATATCATCATATTAGGATCAAGGAGGAGGACGTACCAAAAACTGCCTTCAGGACTAGGTATGGGCACTATGAGTTTCTCGTAATGCCCTTCGGGTTGACGAATGCACCTGCAATTTTAATGGATTACATGAATCGCATTTTTTGACCCTACCTAGATTAATTTGTTGTAGTGTTCATTGATGACATCTTGATATATTCTAAGAGTGAAAAAGAACATGAACAACATCTCCGAATCGTGTTGCAAGTGCTGAAAGAGAAAAAGTTATATGCCAAATTGGAGAAGTGTGAATTTTGGCTGTCAGAGGTGAAGTTTCTCGGACATGTCATCTCTAATAGAGGGGTAGCCGTAGATCCTAGCAAGATGGAAGCAATGATTCAGTGGGAGAGACCAAAGACGGTTACGGAAGTCAGAAGTTTCCTGGGTTTGGCAGGATACTACAAGAGGTTTATACAAAACTTCTCTCGTATAGCCTTGCCATTGACTAAATTGACCAGGAAGGGAAGTCCTTTCAAATGGACTAATCAATGTGAAGCTAGTTTTCTGGAGCTGAAGACAAGACTGACCACTCCTCTTGTTTTAATTATTCCATACCCCACAGGACATTTTGAAGTGTATAGTGATGCTTTAAAGAAAGGACTAGGGTGTGTGCTAATGCAAGACAAGAGAGTAGTTGCTTACGCATCTAGACAACTAAGACCCCACGAAGGAAACTACCCAACCCATGATCTTGAATTGGCGGCGGTGGTGTTTGCTTTAAAGATTTGGCGACATTACTTATACGGAGCAACCTTTGAAGTATATTGTGATCACAAGAGTCTTAAATATCTCTTTGATCAAAAGGAGTTAAATATGAGGCAACGAAGATGGGTGGAATTTCTCAATGACTACAAGTTTGAGATAAAGTATCATCTAGGAAAGGCGAATGTTGTAGCTGATGCCTTAAGTCGAAAATCTCTACACATGGGCCAGATGATGTTGTATGAGATGCAAATGCTAGAGGAGTTTCAGAATTTGAAGCAGGACACTACTTTTTCCTCAAAGAAGCTAACCATTAATGGTTTAAGTATAGGGTGTGACCTTAGAGCCCAGATCAAATAGGCTCAAGTTCATAACCAATACTTATAGGATCATAAAGATCAAGGAAATTTTTCTGTCATGGAAGATGGAGCAATCATGTATCAAGGAAGGATCTGTGTCCCTCAAGAACGAGAGTTGAGGATTAAAATCCTACAGGAAGCACATCAGAGTTAATATACTGTCCATCCTAGATGCACTAAAATGTACCAGGACTTAAAGATGATGTATTGGTGGCCAGGGATGAAAAAAGATATTGCGCAGTTCGTGGCGAAATGTCTAATTTGTCAAAAGGTGAAGATAGAGCAATAAAAGCCAGCGAGATTTGTACAACCTCTTGAGATCCCTAAATGGACATGGGACAGTATCTCGATGGACTTTGTTGTGGGTTTACCTAAGACTTCAGTGGGACATGACTCTATCTGGGTAATAGTTGACTAATTAACCAAATCTGCTCACTTTTTGCCCATAAAAATTAACTTTTCACTGGATAAATTGGCCCAACTGTATGTCCAGAAAATAGTTAGACTGCATGGGATTCCCTTAACTATTGTTTTTGATAGAGATCCAAGGTTCACATCGAGGTTTTGGAAAGTGTTGCAGAAATCTTTTGGTACTCAGTTGTGGTTCAGTACTGCCTACCATGCTCAGACTGACGGGCAGACAGAACAGACCATTCAAACTCTAGAAGATATGTTAAGGGCCTGTGTGATAGAGCAAGGTAAAGGATAGGATAAGTACCTACCTTTAGTAGAGTTTGATTATAATAATAGTTATCACTCCAGTATTAAGATGGCCGCCTACGAAGCTTTATATGGTAGGAAGTGCCAATCTCCACTATGTTGGTTTGAGGTAGGAGAAAAGAACTTGTTGGGTCATAATCTAGTTCAACAAACCACTGAACAAATTAGGATGATACGAGACAAAATACTTACAGCTCAGAGTCGGCAAAAGAGTTACTACGATAAGAGACAGTCCTCTAGAGTTTGAGGAAGGAGACCATGTATTTCTGAAACTTTCCCCGACTACTAGAGTTGGTAGGTCTCTCAAAACAAGAAAGTTAAGTCCGAGATTTTTGGTAACCTACCAAATTCTGAAGAAAGTAGGGACATCAGCATATCAAGTTGCTCTCCCACCTAATTTGTCCAACCTGCATAATGTTTCCAACGTATCACAGCTGCGGAAGTATCTTCCAGATCCATCACATGTAATACAGGATGAACCAATCCAAAGAAAGGAGAACATGACATATCAGCTAGTACCTACATCCATATTAGACACTGACGTGAAGCAACTGAGCAATAAAACCATTCACCTTGTTAAGGTATTATGGGAAGGTTTGACTCCGGAAGAAGCAACATGGGAGTTGGAAGAAGTCATGAGGAAGAAATATCCGCAACTGTTCTTATTAGGTAATTTCTGAAATTTTGAGGAAAAAATTTCTTTTAGGGGGAGAGAAATGTAACATCCCTAATTTCATTTCTTTTATTGATAAAAGTACATAAATATTTAATTAAGAAAATAAATTTATTAGACAATATTTTAGATATCTAAGGAAATATAATCCTTAGAAATTCTTCACCATATGTATATACATAGAAAATGTTTCTAACATTAAGAGCACAAATAAAGAGGGAAAACCTAATAGGAAAAAAAATTAGAAATAACATACTAAAGAGATGCAAAATTCTTGGATAAGGAAGATAAATTTTTAGAAACAAGTAAAGGTCATAAAATTTCAAGAACATTGGATTAGGGTAATTTTTCCTAATTCAAGAACTAGAGTTACTAAATTTAAAATCTTTACCTCTACTTTGGGCTTTTACCTATGGACACTTCATATAGAGTTTTTCCACTTCACATAAGTTTCTAGCAAGCCCATTGGATAACCTAAGCAAGAAATAAAACATAGACATGGACAAGGATATAGTAATTGGACCAATAGCCCAAAAATTATGAAAATGTGACCAAGCCCTCCAAGAAAGGTAGAATGTTATCCAAAGCAAAGAAAATGGGTAGGAATAAGCCCATAATGGGTAGGAATAACCCAAATCAAAGAGGAAAAATAAAATATAATAAATTAGGTGATGATATAATAATGTAATAATAATAAAGATTAGGTTACATAGCATTAAGACAAAAATTTAGCAAGTGTTGTGATTCTACATTCATAATTTTGGCAAGTGGCATGATAATACAAGGCTTTAGGACAAAAACATCTATATCCTACACTCATAATTTTAGCAAGTGGTATGATAATACATGGCATTAGGAAAAAACATTCCTATCCCACACAAATAATATCAACCAAATAATGGAGATTCAAGGGCTAGAATTTGCCACCTAAAAAGGCAAACCTATCATACTTGTTTAAGACAAAAGAAAATGGAAATGAATCCCTAAATCAAAGGGACCTTGTACCATATCTTAAGAACATATTATCATAATTCTCAAAATACAAATCTCTTTTTCCTATGTATATCTTGACTAAGGAAGAGGAAGACAAGAACATAAGTTGTTTGTTTTCCAAAAATTCAACCAAGTGTAATCTAATTGTGATAAGGTAGACCCATGATCATGAAAGGTAAATTATTTGGTGGTCAATATAAGAAAACCCACCCTTACAACATTATAATTCCGTCCAAGTGAGAGAGAGGAAAAATAGAAGCAAGGTAGAGTGAGAAAAGGAGAGGAAGAAAGGAAGAAAGACAAAGGAGAAGTCTAGGGGACTTAGTGCTCCAGGTAAGTTTAACAATATTTCTTTTTGAAGAAAAGTTTTTAAACTTATAATATTTATATGAGATTTTGATCATAGAACTTTGATGATTGGTCATGATGTTGCTATATCATGTTACATATTGATCTTGCATGTGATGTATGTTTGAATACTTAGACTAGTATAGAAAGTTCTGCATAAGTATGGCTATCGGTGGCAAAATTTTTAGCTTCGGTGTTTTAATTTCTGGAAATTATCTATAGGGAAATAAAATAAATAGTTAACATAAGAGTTATAGTTATGTTTGTCACGAATTTTTAGCCACTGTAATCATTTGATTTGTAGTCCATATGAGGTAGATAAGGTTCGATTAGTAAGCAAAGGTTAGAAAATGGTTCATCCGGGAAGAATATGTTAGGATAGCTTCTGTGTTTTAATTTCTGGGAATTATTGGTAGGGAATTAAAATAAACAGTTAACATAAAAATTAAAGATATATGTCTCACGGATTGTCGGCCACTGAAATTATTCAATTTGGAGTCCATATGAGGTAGATAAGGGTCAATTAGTAAGCAAAGGTCAGAAAATGGTTCATCAGGGAAGAATATGTTAGGATAGCTTCTGTGTTTTAATTTTTGGGAATTATCTGTAGGGAATTAAAATAAATAGCTAACATAAGAATTAATGATATATGTTTCACGGAGTTTTAGTCATTGGAATCATTCAATTTGTTGTCCATATGAGGTAGATATGGTCCGATTAGTAAGCAAAGGTCAGAAAATGGTTCATCAGCGAAGAATATGTTAGGATAGCTTCTGTCTTTTAATTTATGGGAATTATTTGTAGTGAATTAAAATCATTGGTTAACATAAAAATTAAAGACATATGTGTCACAGATTTTTATCCACTGGAATCATTCAATTTGGAGTCCATATGAGGTATATATGGTCCGATTAGTAGTCAAATGTCAGAAAATGGTTCATCGGCGAAGAATATGTTAGGATAGCTTATGTATTTTAATTTCTGGGAATTATCTGTATGGAATTAAAATAAATGATTAACATAAGAATTATGGATATGTGTGTCACGGATTTGTATCCACTCGAATCATTCCATTTGGAGTGCATATGAGGTAGATAAGGGCCGATTAGTAAGGAAAGGTCAGAAAATGGTTCATCAGGGAAGAATATATTAGGATAGCTTCAGTGTTTTAATTTTGGGGAATTATCTGTAGGGAAATAAAATAAATGGTTAACATAAGAATTAAAGATATATTTGTCACGGAACTTTAGCCACTGGAATCATTCAATTTAGAGTTCATATGAGGTAGATATGGTCCGATTAATATGCAAATGTCAGAAAAAGGTTCATCAGGGAAGAATATATTAGGATAGCTTCTGTTCTTTAATTTTTGATAAATATTTGTAGGGAATTAAAATAAATGGTTAACAAAAGAATTAAAGATATATGTGTCACGGACTTTTAGCCACTGGAATCATTCCATTTGGATTCCATATGAGGTAGATATGGTTCGATTTGTTGTCAAAGGTCAGAAAATGGTTCATCAGGGAAGAATATGTTAGGATAGGTTCTGTATTTTAATATTTGGGAATTATATGTTTGGTATTAAAATAATTGGTTGAATTAAGAATTATATCTATGTGTGTCGCGGATTTTTAGCCACTGGAATCATTCAATTTGGAGTTTATATGCGGAAGATATGAGCTGATTAGTAGTTAAAGGTCAGAAAATGGTTCATCAGTGAAGAATATGTTAGGATAGTTTCTATATTTTAATTTCTGGGAATTATCTGTATGGAATTAAAATAAATGGTTAACATAAGAATTATAGATATGTGTGTCACAGATTTTTAGCCACTCCAATCACTCAAGTTGGAGTCCATATGAAGTAGATATGGTCCGATTAGTAGGTAGAGGTCAGAACATATCCGAGAAGAAATAACCTGTACATTTAGGGAGTAATATCAACTTGATTTCTTAATATTTCGCTACAATCTTCAACATAATAGTTTTAGAAAATTGTTTTATCTTGAAATTGACACCAAGATCACCTACATCAGAGTTCAATTGAGGTAGTTATGCTCTGATTACTAAGAGAAGGTTAGATATGATGAGAACCTGCATCAAGAAAATAGAGAAATAAAATTAATATTTAAAAAAGAAGACGAATCTTATAAATGACTAGTATATGCCATAGCCATTGCCATTGTATGAACTTCTTACCATCTTAAGTGTAAAATTCTGACATGGAAATATTTTATAAAGTGATATTTGAAATGGTTATGTTCATGGCATGATTACCAATGATTTATGGTAATAGTTATATTTTGATGAACATACTTGTTATTGAAAGCATATTTTTGGCTATCATTGTGAAAAGAAAAGAAATAAGCACGGTCACATGGTAATCCGTATGGTGCTCCAGTAGGGAATGCCCTAACAACGGTTATGATTATGATTATGAGAGAAGAAAGAGAAAGTGTGCCATGTCGGATGGAGCAACAAAAGGCCGTACCGTAGAGTAGAGGATACTTACCCTGACTGGGGTAGCTTGAAAAGAGAATAAGTTGATGGCCATCACATGATATTCTAAAAATAGTTAATCCTGTCATACATATCATTATTGTATGATTCTTATGTGTATAGATATAATTAATTCATGTGACCAATGATATTTTTTGTAGTTTATACAGCTGAACATGACGTGATGAGCTATATTGATGATGATTTATTGTTGAAGTTACTGGGATTTAATTCTCACTATATTTCCATTTCATGTTCAGAAAATTAGTTATGCAGATTTTCTATAGCTCTGGCTTTTAGTGCATATTGGATCGAGTACTTTATGTTGGGGAGATCCCAAAAGCAAATAAAATGTTTATGGTCGAGTTGGCTTAGATCCCGGTGAAGGTACAACCACCCGCACTTGTATCTCCAGAATTGGTCAAGCAGACTAAATAAGATGTAGATTTGTATGTGTTTGATATGTTGTACGTATGTTTTGATTAATGACATGTATGTGAACTCTGTATTGTATAAATTAAATAAATGTTATATTGAGTTAAGTTGTAACGAGGTAATAGCTTCATGGTATTTTTGTTAAAAAAAATTGATACTTAAATGGAGTTGTTACAAATTCCATATAGATAATTCCCAGAAATTAAAATTACAGAAGCTATCCTAACATATTCTTCCCTGATGAACCATTTTCTAACCTTTGACTACTAATCAGCTCATATATTTCTCATATGGTCTCCAAATTGAATGATTCCAGTGGCTTAAAATCCGTGGCACACATAGCTATAATTCTTATGTTAACCATTTATTCTAATTCCATACAAAGAATTCCCAGAAATTAAAATACTGAAGATATCCTAACATATTCTTCTCTGATGAACCATTTTCTGACCTTTGACTACTAATCAGCTCATATCTTCCTCATATGGACTCCAAATTGAATGATTCCAGTGGTTAAAAATCTGTGACACAAAGAGCTATAATTCTTATGTTAACCATCTATTCTCATTTCATACAAATAATTCTCAGAAATTAAAATACAGAAGCTATCCTAACATATTCTTGCCTGATGAACCATTTTCTGACCTTTGATTACTAATCGGACCATATCTACCTCATATGGACTCCAAATTAAATGATTCCAATGGCTAAAAATATGTGACATATATATCTTTAATTATTATGTTAACCATTTATTTTAATTCCCTATAGATAATTCCCAGAAATTAAAACACAGAAGCTATCCTAACATATTCTTCCCGGATGAACCATTTTCTGACCATTACTTACTAATCAGACCATATCTACCTCATATGCACTCCAAATTGAATGATTCTAGTCGCTAAAAATCTGTGACACATATATCTTTAATTCTTATGTTAGCCATTTATTTTATTTCCCTACAAATAATTTCGAGAAAATAAAACATAGAAGCTAAAAATTTTGCCACCCATAGCCATACCTATGCAGAACTTTCTATACCAGTCTAAGTATTCAAACATACATCACATGCAAGATCAATATGTAACATGATATAGCAACAACATGACCAATCATCAAAGTTCTAAAATCAAAATTTCATATAAATATTATAAGTTTCAAAAGTTTTCTTCAAAAAGAAATATTGTTAAACTTACCTTGAGCACTTAGTCCCCTAGACTTCTCCTTCCTCTATCTTCCTTTCTTCCTTTCCTTTCCTCACTCTACCTCGCTTCTATTTGTTCTCTCCCTCACTTGGACGAAATTATAATGTTGTAAGGTTGGGTTTTCTTCTATAGACCACCAAATAATTCACCTTTCATGATCATGGGTCTACCTTATCACAATTAGATTATACTTGGTTGAATTTTTGGAAAACAAACAACTTATGTTCTTGTCTTCCTCTTCCTTAGTCAAGATATGCATAGGAAAAGGAGATTTGTATTTTGAAAATTATGATAATATGTTCTTAAGATATGGGATAAGGTCCGTTTGATTTAGGGATTCATTTCTATTTTCTTTTGTCTTAAACAAGTATGATAGGTTTGCCTTTTAAGGTGGCAAATTTCTAGCCCTTGAATCTCCATTATTTGGTTGATATTATTTGTGTGGGATATGAATATTTTGTCCTAATGCCATGTATTATCATACCACTTGCTAAAATTATGAGTGTAGGATATAGATGTTTTTATCCTAAAGCCTTGTATTATCATGCCACTTGCCAAAATTATGAATGTAGAATCACACCACTTGCTAAATTTTTGTCTTAATGCCATGTAACCTAATCTTTATTATTATTACATTATTATATCATCACCTAATGTTTTTTATTTTATTTTTCCTCTTGGATTTGGGCTTATTTCTACCCATTATGGGCTTATTCCTATCCATTTTCTTTGCTTTGGATAAAATTCTACCTTTCTTGGAGGCCTTGGTCACATTTTCATAATTTTTGGGCTATTGGTCCAATTACTATATCATAGTCCAAGTCTATGTTTTATTTCTTGCTTAGGTTATCCAATGGGCTTGCTAGAAACTTATGTGAAGTGGAAAAACTCTATATGAAGTGCCTATAGGTAAAATCCTAATGTATGGGTAATGATTTTAAACTTAGTAAGTCTAGTTCTTGAATTAGGAAAAATTACCCTAATCCAATGTTCTTGAAATTTTATGACCTTTACTTGTTTCTAAAAATTTATCTTCCTTATCCAAGAATTTTGCATCTCTTTAGTATGTTATTTCTAATTGTTTTTACTATTAGGTTTTCCTTCTTTATTTGTTCTCTTAATGTTAGAAACATTTTCTATGCATATACATAAGGTGAAGAATTTCTATGGATTATATTTCCTTAGATATCTAAAATATTGTCTAATAAATTTTATTTCCTTAATTAAATGTTTATGTACTATTATCAATAAAAGAAACGAAATTAGGGATGTTACACTATGCTTCCCCATGTATTTATATCAACTTGGCTTCTCAAAACCCTAAATATTACTTGGTGTACAGACACGAAGCACGGTCATGTTCCAGGACACGGCCTGGCCGTGCTTCGGTCTAAATTCTGGGACTTCTCTCCATGTTTTGCACAAAGCACAGTCTGGCTTTGTTTGAGTCCATATGACACTTCTCATGAGTGTTTTCCTTTGCTTCTTCGCCTCTTTTGCTCACCTACAAGCATAAAACCAACTACAGTAGTATCCACAGCAAAGCATAACCAAAAGCAGGGAAATAATCACAAGTTTACTTTAAATTAGGGGATAAAATATAATCACTAAGCACTCAAATTTCCACTTTATCAAGAGGCTGCAGGCCTCTTATAGAGAGAACCGCAGCACTCGCGCATTCTGGGTCAAGTGTAACAACTCCATTTAAGTATCAATTTTTTTTTTAAATACCATGAAGTTATTACCTCGTTACAACTTAACTCAATATAACATTTATTTAATTTATACAATACAGAGTTCACATATATGTCATTAATCAAAACATACGTACAACATATCAAACACA
Organism: Gleditsia sinensis; assembly: GCA_037074535.1. Taxonomy (NCBI): domain Eukaryota; kingdom Viridiplantae; phylum Streptophyta; class Magnoliopsida; order Fabales; family Fabaceae; genus Gleditsia; species Gleditsia sinensis. Next base: position 51,700,790 of record CM073463.1, on the reverse strand, counting down.
TAAAAATCTACATCTTATTTATTCTGGTTGACCAATTCCGGAGATACAGGTGCGGGTGGTTGCACCTTCACTGGGATCTAAGCCAACTCGACCACAAACATTTTATTTGCTTCTGGGATCTGCCTAACATAAAGTACTCGATCCAACATGCACTAAAAGTCAGAGCTATAGAAAAATCTGCATAACTAATTTTCTGAACATGATATGGAAATATAGCGAGAATTAAATCCCAGTAAGTTCAACAATAAATCATCATCAATATAGCTCATCACATCATGTTCAACTGTATAAACTTCAAAAAATATCTTTGGTCACATGAATGCATTATATCTATGCACATAAGAATCATACAGTAATATTATGTATGACAGGAGTAACTATTTTTAGAATATCATATGATGGCCAACAACTTATTCTCATTTCAAGCTACCCCGGTCAGGGTGAGTATCTTCTACTCTCCGGTACGGGCTTTTCTCGCTCCGTCCGACATGCCACACTTTTTTTTTTCTCATAATCATAATCATAACCATTGGTAGGGCGTCCCCTACTGGTGCACCACACGGATTGCCATGTGACCCTGCTCATTTCTTTTCTTTTCACAATGATAGCCAAAAATATGCTTTCAATAACAAGTATGTTCATCAAAATATAACTATTACCATAAATCATTGGTAATCATGCCGTGAACATAACCATTTCAAATATCACTTTATAAAATATTTCCATGTCAGAATTTCACACTTAAGATGGTAAGAAGTTCATAAAATGGCAATGGCTATGGCATATACTAGTCATTTATTATTTTCATTTATAAGATTGATCTTTTTTTTTAAATATTAATTTTATTTCTTTATTTTCTTGATGCAGTTTTTTATCATATCTAACCTTCTCTTTATGCTTGGCCTTTAGTAATTTTCTTCTTATTTATATCATTTCCAACACATGTTCTTACAAATTTATAGAGCATTGTTCTCCAATTTGATTTCTACAATTACCCTAGAGTTAAAGAGGTTCATCTAGGGTAGAAAAATGTTGAAAATAGGCTTAACCAGCTTCCAACACGGTTTGGCCATGTTCTAGGACACGGCCATGCTTTAAAAATACTTCAAACATACTCAAAAACAGCCCCGAACACGGCTAGCCCGTGCTTGAAGCACCCAGAACATGGCCTGGCCATGCTCTGTGACCATTTCTCACTAATTAGAACATAACTCCCTCATTTTAACTCTGATTGAGGTGATAGTGATGTCTATGGACAGCTAAGACAATTATCTAAAACTCCTATGTTAATCATATCAGCCAAATAGTAATAAATCGTGGTGTTATTACTCCCTTAAATCAATATTATTTCTTCTCGGGTAGGTTCTACCCTTTACTTACTAATCTGACTATATCTCCCACATACGAATTCCAAATTAAGTGATTCCAGTGGCTAAACATCTGTGACACAAAAATCTATAATTTAAATGTTAACCATTTATTTTAATTCCTAATAGTATTTTCCCAGAATTTAAAACACCGAAGTTATCCTAACATATTCTTCCCTGATTAACCATTTTCTGACCTTTGTTTACTAATCAGAACATATCTTCCTCTTATGAACTCTAAATTGAATGATTCCAGCGGATAAAACTCCATGAAACATATATCTATAATTCATATGTTAACCATTTATTTTAATTTCTTATAGATTGTTCCCAGAATTTAAAACACCGATGCTATCCTAACATATTCTTCCCTAATTAACCATTTTCTGACCTTTGTTTACTAATCGAAACATATCTTCCTCATATGAACTCTAAATTGAATGATTCCAGTGGCTAAAATTCCATGACACATATATATATAATTCATATGTTAACCATTTATTTTAATTCCTTATAGATTGTTCCTAGAAATTAAAACAACGAAGCTTAAAATTCTACCACCCATAGCCATACCCATGCAGAACTATCTACACCAACCTAAGTATTCAAACATACATCACATGCAAGATCAATATGTAACATGATATAGCAACATCATGACCAATCATAAAAGTTCTGAGATAAAAATCTCATATAAATATTATAAGTTTCAAAAGTTTTCTTCAAAAAGAAATATTGTTAAACTTACCTTGAGCACTTAGTCCCCTAGACTTCTCCTTCCTCTTTCTTCCTTTCTTCCTCTCCTTTCCTCGCTCTACCTTGCTTCTATTTTTCCTCTCCCTCACTTGGACGAAATTATAATGTTGTAAGGGTGGGTTTTCTTATATAGACCACCAAATAATTCACCTTTCATGATCATGGGTCTACCTTATCACAATTAGGATACAATTTGTTGAATTTTTGGAAAACAAACAACTTATGTTCTTGTCTTCCTCTTCCTTAGTCAAGATATGCATAGGAAAAGGAGATTTGTATTTTGAAAATTATGATCATATGTTCTTAAGATAAGGGACAAGGTCCCTTTGATTTAGGGATTCTTTTCCATTTTCTTTTGTCTTAAACAAGTATGATAGGTTTGCCTTTTTAGGTGGCAAATTTCTAGCCCTTGAATCTCCATTATTTGGTTGATATTATTTGTGTGGGATAGGAATGTTTTGTCCTAATGCCATGTATTATCATACCACTTGCTAGAATTATGAGTGTAGGATATAGATGTTTTTGTCCTAAAGCCTTGTATTATCATGCCACTTGCCAAAATGATGAATGTAGAATCACACCACTTGCTAAATTTTTGTCTTAATGCCATGTAATCTAATCTTTATTATTACATTATTATATCATCACCTAATTTATTTTATTTTATTTTTCCTCTTGTATTTGGGCTTATTCCTACCCATTATGGGCTTATTCCTACCCATTTTCTTTGCTTTGGATAAAATTCTACCTTTCTTGGAGGGCTTGGTCATATTTTCATAATTTTTGGGCTATTGCTCCAATTACTATATCCTAGTCCAAGTCTATGTTTTATTTCTTGTTTAGGTTATCCAATGGCTTGCTGGAAACTTATGTGAAGTGGAAAAACTCTATATGAAGTGTCCATAGTTAAAAGCCCAATGTATAGGTAAAGATTTTAAACTTAGTAACTCTAGTTCTTGAATTAGGAAAAATTACCCTAATTCAATGTTCTTGAAATTTTAAGACCTTTACTTGTTTCTAAAAATTTATCTTCCTTATCCAAGAATTTCGCATCTCTTTAGTATGTTATTTCTAATTTCTTTCCTATTAGGTTTTCCCTCTTTATTTGTTCTCTTAATGTTAGAAACATTTTCTATGCATATACATATGGTGAAGAATTTCTAAGGATTATATTTCCTTAGATATCTAAAATATTGTCTAAGAAATTTTATTTTCTTAATTAAATTTTTATGTACTTTTATCAATAAAAGAAACGAAATTAGGGATGTTACATCAAGAGCAGTGTGGCGCCATTTTGGTGTTTCAAGCACCACGACACTTATCCGATCTGGGCAATGGGCGCCACAGCCCTGTGCATCCGCAGGTCAATTTTTTAAACAAATAAAAGAAATCGAATTTTGAAAAAGAAGAAGAAGAAGAATTGTTGTGTGGTTGCCTCCTAACTAGCGCCTTTATTTAACGTCATTGACTTGACACAAACTAAAAAAGTTAAAGAGGATCTTGAAGAGTTGTCCATTGCGGTTCCTCTTGCTAAATTCCTTCGTAATATGGTCTAAGCCTATTCCTGTTGACTTTGAAGCTATTTTGATTATCCATGCTTTTTATTTCAATTGCACCATGAGGAAAAATATCAGTAACAATAAATGGTCCCTCCCATCTAGAACGAAACTTACCTGGGAACAATCGGAGCTTGGATTTATAGAGAAGGACTTTCTGTTCTTCAATGAACTCCTAGCGTGAAATCATACAATCATGTAGGAGTTTGGTTTTGGCCTTATAGATATTTGCATTTTCATAGGCCTCATTTCTGATTTCCTCTAATTCCTGAAGCTATAATTTCCTGTATTCTCCACTTTCTTCCAGATTCATGTTAAATTTCTTTATAACTGAGAATGATTTATCTTCCAATTCAACTAGAAGATGACAAGTTTTTCCAAATACTAACTTGTATGGAGACATACCAATTGGGGTCTTATAAGCTATTCTATATGCCTAGAGAGCATCATCTAATCTGAGACTCCAATCCCTGCAATTGGGATTTATTATCTTACAAATGATATTTTTGATTTCTCTGTTGGATACCTCAGCTTGCCCATTGGTCTGGGGGTGGTATGTAGTTGACAATTTATGAGTGACATTATATTTCTTTAATAGGGCTTCAATAGTCCTATTGCAAAAATGTGTTCCCCTATCAATTATCAAAGATCTCGGAATCCCAAATCTTGAGAAAATATGGGATTTAATGAAATATGCAATCACTTTGGAATCGTCAGTCCTAGTGGGTTTAGCTTTCACCCACTTTAAGACATAATCACAATTAGCAAAATATAATTATATCCAAATGATAAAGGAAAAGGTCCCATGAAATCAATGCCCTAAACATAAAACTTTTCACAAAATAATATTGGTGTTTGAGGCATCTCATTTTTTCTAGATATACCTATTTTCTAACGGTTAGTACATGACTTACAAAAATGATATGAATCTTTGAATAGAGTAGGCTAGTAAAAACTGCAGTCTAATACTTTCTTTGCTGTCCTTTTTGCCCCAAAGTGTCCTCCACATGCATAAAAGTGGCAGAAGGTTAGAATTGATATAACTTCAGAGTCAGGAATACAACTTCTTATAATTTGATTTGAGCATTGCTTTCATAGGTAGGGATCATCCCATATGTAATATTTGGCATCACTCTTGATCCTATTTTTGGCTGCCCTAGTCAAAAGAGGAGGTAATTGATTAGTAGGCAAATAATTTACAATATTTGCATACCATGACATATGAACTGAAATTGAAAATAAATTTTCATCTAGGAATGATTTTTCAATTTTTAGTTTCTCCTCCACAGGCGTCAAGTGGCTTAAGTGGTCTGCCACATTATTTTCAGATCCTTTCTTGTCTTTGATTTCTAAATCAAATTCTATAAGCAGTAACAACCATATGATTATCTTGGGTTTAGCCTCATTTTTCATCACCAAGTACCTCAAAGTTGCATGATTAGTAAAAACAATAATTTTAGTACATATTAAATATGATCTAAATTTTTCTAATGCAAAGACTACAGCTAAGAGCTATTTTTCAGTTGTGGTATAATTCTTCTAGGAATCATTTAGTATTCTAGAGGCATAATATATCACATGGTATACGTTTCTAACTTTTTGGTCAAGTAATGCTCCAACCGCATGATCACTAGCATCACACATAATTTCAAAAGGGAGGTTTTAGTCTAGTGCTTGGATGATTGGAGCTAAAATCAAAGACTCTTTCAATTTGTCAAAAGTTTCCCTACATTCTTCATCAAATTCAAAAGAGACATCTTTTTGAAGCAATTTAAACATGGGTGTTGCTTGCTTGGAAATGTCCTTTATGAATCTTCTATAAAAACCTGCATGGCCAAGAAAAGAATGAACTTCCCGCACACAAGTGGAATAAGGTAGAGTTTTTATAATATCAATTTTTGCTTTATTTACCTCTATTCTCTTTTTGGCAACAACATAGCCTAAAACTATATCTTGTTCAACCATAAAATGACATTTTTCAGAATTTAAAACAATGTTAGTTTCTTGACATCTTTTCAAAATTAATGAAAGGTTATGCAAACAATCATTGAATGAATCCCCATAAATTGAAAAATAATCCATTATTACCTAAATAAATTTTTCAAGGTAACCTGAGAATATGCTAACCAGACACCTTTGAAAAGTGGAAAGGGCATTACAAAGCCCAAACGACATGTGCCTATATGCGAATGTTCGAAATGGACAAGTGAAGGTTTTCTTTTCATGGTCTTTAGGAGAAATTGCAATTTGAAAATAGCTTGAATAGCCATCAAGAAAACAATAGTAAGGTTTACTAGATAACCTTTCAAGCATTTGATCAATAAAAGGTAAAAGAAAATGGTCTTTTCAGGTTACAGAATTTAATTTTCTATAATCTATATAAACCCTCCAACCATTTTGAATCTGGGTGGGTTTTAATTCCTCCTTCTAAATTTTTATCACAGTTATTCTTGTTTTCTTAGGAACCATTTGCATTAGGCTCACCTAATGACTGTCTGAAATAGGGTATATTACACCAACCTCCAACAGTTTAAGAATTTCCTTCTTTACTACATCCATCATAGGCGGATTTAGCCTTCTTTGGGGCTATCTAGATTGGTTAGCTCCTTCCTCCATTAATATTTTGTGCATACATGTGGAAGGGCTTATCCCCTTAAGATCAACTATGGTCCATCCTATTATAGTTTTATGCTCTTTAAGAACTTGGATTAATTTCTCCTCCTAATCAGCTTCAAGCATGTTGGAAATAATAACAAGAAGTGTTTCTCCTTCCCTTAAAAATACATATTTGAGATGATAAGGAAGTGGCTTCATATCAAGAGTAGGAGCCTACACAATAGAAGGTAAAAGAGTAGTATCAGAAATTGGTAATTCCATATAAGCAACAGATTCTTCTCAAAATTTCAAAAACAAAAGCTTCACTAGTTACTCTGAAATCAAGCTTTTTTAGCCTAGCCTTTCCTAAAGTTATAGTTCATCCTTTTATTAATTCATGTTCCATTTTTCTTCCAAATTTCCACCTAACCATAGAATTACTCATCTCAACATTTAATTATATTCCTTACTTAATTTAACATATTCCATCATCTACTTCAAAAGAAGAATAGAATCAAATCATGCATTACTAAGGCTATTTCTCAACAGAAATTTCTCATGGTTTTCCCCCTCTGTGTTTAAGGCCATATTTAATTTACCAACCTAACCATCTTTTATCCATTTTTACCATATTCAAATATACATAATAGCAGCATAAAAGCCCTAAATTTTTTACTACTAATAGCAATATCTATGCAGAACTTTCCATACCAACTGAAGTATTCAAAACATCTATCACATACAAGATCAACATGTAACATGATATAGCAACATCCATGGCCAATCATCAAAGTAACAAATATTGTAAATTACATCCAAGTTGTAAGATCAAAATCCCATATAAATGTTACAAATTTCAAGGTTTCTCTTCATAAAGAGATATTGTTAAACCTACCTAAAGATCTCCTTAGCTCACTTAGTAAATTCTTTTTCTTGTTTCCTCTTGAAGGAAGTGGCAAGATTCGACCCTTCCCATAGCTTTTCTAATAGCTGAAATAAGAGAAGAAGGGTGAGTTTTGAACCCCAAGGATGAAGAGGAAAGATGGATTCAAGTGAAGATTAAGCTAACGTACCTTGAGTACTTAGTCCTTTAGACTTTTCCTTCCTCTTCCTTCCTCTCTTCTCGTCTCTTTCTCTCATTTCCTTACTCTACCTTGCTTATGTTTGTTCTCTCCCTTACTTGGATGAAATTATAATGTTATAAGGGTGGGTTTTATTTAAAAAAACTATCAAGTGGTTCACCTTTCATAATCATGGGTCTACCTTATCACAATTAGGATGCACTTGGTTGTTTTTTGGAGAAAAATAACTCATGTTCTTGTCTCCTCTCCCTTAGTCAAGATATACATAGTAAAAGGAGATTTGTATTTTAAAAATCATGATAAAATGTTCTTAAGATAAGGGACAAGGTCCTTTTCATTTAGGGATTCTTTTTCTTTTTCTTTTGTCTCACTCAAGTATGATAGGTTTGCCTTTCTTAGTGGCAAATTTCCAGCCCTGAGTCTCCCTTGCTTGGCTAAAATTATTTATGTAGGATAAGGATATTTTTTTCATAATGCTACTTATTATTACCTACTTGTTGAAATTATGAATGTAGGATATAAATGTTTTGTCCTAACACCATGTATTATTACCTACTTGTCGAAATTATGAATGTAGGATATAGATGTTTTGTCCTAATTCCATGTGACCTAATCTTGATTATTATTACACTACTATTTTCTCTCATGGTTCTTATTTTTCCCTCTTAGATTTGAGCTCATTCTTACCCATTTCCTTTGCTTTTGTTGAAATTCTACCTTTCATGGAGGGCTTGGTCACATTTTCATAATTTTTGGGCTATCAGTCCAACTTCTATATCCTAGTCCAAGTCTATGTTTTATTTCTTGCTTGGGCTATCCAATAGGCTTGCTAGAAAGTCATTCAAAGTGGAAAAACTCTATATGAAGTGTCCATAGGTGAAAGCCCAATGTATGGGTGGAGATGTTAAACTTAAGAACTCTATCTCTTGAATTAGGAAAAATTACCCTAATCCAATCTTGAAATTTTAAGACCTTTACTTATTTCTCAAAAATTTATCTTCCTTACCCAAGAATTTCACCTCTCTTTAGTATGTTCTTTCTAATTTTTCCTATTCTGTTTTCTTTCTTTACTTATTCCCTTAATGTTAGAAACATTTTCTATGCATACACATAAGGTGAAGAATTTCTAAGGCTTATATTTCCTTAGATATCTAAAAATTGTCTAATAAATTTTATGTACTTAATTAAATATTTATGTATGTTGATTAATAAAAGAAACAAAATTAAATATGTTACAACACATTCCTATTTCGATTTATGTATCTCAATTTTTTGATACAACTCAAAAAAGTCTTTGATGCTTTGCTTTCACTTGCCAACACACTATGCAATGAGAAACAAACTCTACTATGTCATTCTTCATACTATTTTACCAATACATGTTCTTAAGATCTTGATACGTCTTAATAGCTCACAGATAAAAAGGGTAACTAAACAGATAAGATTTTCCTATAATCTTTTACCTCATATCACTTTCCTTTGATACATATAAACATTTACTATATTTCAAAACCCTTCACTGTCTATGTTAAATTCACTATTCTATTTATTTCTTACTTTTTCCTTGATTTTACACAAGCCTGCATCTTTGTCTTGATTTCTTTAATTCGTTCAACCAATTATGACTGGAGTTATACGTAAGCTAACAAAACTCCTTTATTATTTAGCTCAAACCTTACTCCATAACTTTCCAATTCATGGATATCTTTCAATAATGGTCTTCATACCTCTACTATGTGAGTCAGACTTCTCATGGACTTCCAACTCAGAGCATCCGCCACTGCATTTATCTTTCCCGGATGATAAAGTATGATGCAGTCATAATCCTTAAGTAGCTCTATCCACCTTCTTTGCCTCAAATTAAGGTTCCTTTGTTAAAAAATGTACTTCAGGATTTTGTGGTCCATGTAGATTTCTCATGTTTCACCATATCATATAGATAATGCCTCCAAATTTTTAATACAAACACTATCACTGCCATTTCCAAATCACGTGTTGGATAATTGATAAAGGGGAATTTTGAGTATTAATGGCAATATTTTATCCTCTAATTCATAGCAAACTTGTGGTTATTTCCCTGCTTTTGGTTATGCTTTGCTTTGGATACTGCTTTGGTTGTTTTTATGCTTGTAGGTGAGCAAAAGAGGCCAAGAAGCAAGGAAAAATAGTCATGAAAATTGCCATATAGACTTGGAACAAGATGAGAAGGAAGCAAGGAGGAAGCCCTCAAAAAATCAGCAAGAAAGGAGCATGGCAGCCCTCAACACGGCCAGGCCGTGTTCTAGCCAAAAGCTATAGAAACTTCTTAGAATCCAGCTCGAAGGACAGCCAGGCCATGTCTTGGAACACGGTCGTGCTTCGGGTCCGTACACACGAGATTTTTAGGGTTTTGATTGTCAAAATTGATATATATTGAAGGGGATATGCAGCCAAACTGGGGAGAGATGCATTCAGACCTTCTTTTACTCAGTTTTAGGCTTAGGAAACACCATTAGATTAGGTTTAGAGTAGGATTAATGTTTAATTCATGTTCTTAGAGTAGATTTTACAGCAATTCAAGTTTGTATTTCATCATTACATTCTTCATCCAGGTTTTATCTTTCTATCTCTATACTCATCTCTTCTTCTACTCTTCCTTTTAGTTTGTATTGAACATTGATGATTACTTTAATGAATTTGATTATGTTTTCTTTTTTAATTATGCTTAAGTAGATTTAATCTAGGGTTTTGGTAAACCCACTTATGGTGTGATGATACATTATGCTGATTGAATTAATGGAACCCTAATTGTGTTATCCATGGTTAATTAGGATTAGCTATTAAGCATTGGTTATATGAGTTGATGAATGTCTGGCCAATATTTATCACGTACTTACCGGACTAACTACAGCTACGCTATGTGCTTGCGGTTAGATATTTTACAAAATAGCTAGACTAAATCATTTTTTTTCTTTTCTTTTCTATTTTTCTGCATAATTTTCCTTTGCTGATTTTTTGCTTCTTTTCTTCCTTTATAGGTGTGTTTCTCTTTCATGCGAAGAGAACATGAGATTGTTGCTGAATTTGATCAGAAAATTTAACGCACAACTTGAAGGATAAGAAGAAGACAGTAGCAAGGAAATTCTACAGCTACCATAGGAGAGAGAGATAACCGATCTCTAAAGGATTTTACCGCCCCGGACACTCATGGCCTAAATCCTAGCATAGTCAGGCTAGTTGTTGAAGCTAACAACTTTGAGCTGAAGCCCTCTCTCTTGCAGATGGTTCAACAGAATCAGTTTAGAGGGTCACCTACTGAAGACCTGTGTAATAACTCCATTTATGTAAATGTAACAAATTTTGTTTTTTATATTTGTAAAATTCCATGAAGTTATTACTACTTTAATTCTAACCATTTAACTCGTAATAATAATTACTTTAACCAAGCATAATTGCTATTAATAGTGATACAATACTGAGTTTTCATACACACCATTATTTTACAAACTACACACCATTATTTTACAAACATTTGTACAAAGATACATATTAGTTCTAATCATCTATGTCGACTACTTCCGGGGACACTGGTGAGGGTGGCACCACCACCGGAATCTTAGTCACATCTATTACAGATACATCTGATATAACTAGTAGTTGCCCAAGGTAGGGTACCTCGATCTAACGTACGGAAATAATAAGTGTCATTGAGAAAATCTACATTATTCTTTTGAACATGATATGGAAATATAGTGAGAATTAAATCTCAGTAGGTTCAACAATAAATCATAATTTACCATCAATATAGTTCAACATGTCATGTTCAGCTGTATAAACTACAGAAAATATCTTTGGTCACATGAATACATTATATCTATGCACATAAGAATCATACAGTAATGATATGTATGACAGGATTAACTATTTTCATAATATCATATGATGACTATTAACTATTTTCTCTACTCTCCGATACGGGCTTTTCTCGCTCCGTCCCACATGGCACACTTTCTCTTTCTTTTCTCATAATCATAATCATAACCGTTGGTAGGGCATCCCCTACTGGTGCACCACAAGGATTGCCATGTGACCCTGCTCATTTCTTTTCTTTTCACAATGATAGCCAAAAATATGCTTTCAATAACAAGTATGTTCATCAAAATATAACTATTATCATAAATCATTAGTAATCATGCCATGAACATAACCATTTCAAATATCACTTTATAAAATATTTCAATGTTAAAATTTTACAATTAAGATGGTAAGAAGTTCATACAATGGCAATGGCTATGGCATATACTAGTCATTTATAAGATTCGTCTTCTTTTTTAAATATTAATTTTATTTCTTTATTTTCTTGATGCAGGTTTTCATCATATTTAATGTTCTCTTACTAATCAGAGCATGACTCCTTCAATTGAACTCCGATGTAGGTGATTATGGTGTCAATTTCAAGATAAAACAATTATCTAAAACAATTATGTTGAACATTGTAGCGAAATATTAAGAAATCAAGGTAATATTACTCCCTAAATGTACAGGTTATTTCTTCTCGGATAAGTTCTGACCTCTACCTACTAATCAGACCATATCAACCTCATATATACTCCAACTTGAGTGATTCCAGTAGATAAAAGTCCATGACACACATATCTATAATTCTTATGTTAACCATTTATTTTAATTCCATACAGATAATTTCCAAAAATTAAAATACAGAAGCTATCCTAACATATTCTTCCCTGATGAACCATTTTCTGACCTTTGACTACTAATAAGCTCATATCTTCCTCATATGGACTCCCAATTGAATGATTCAAGTGGCTAAAAATCCGGGACACCTATAGATATAATTCATATGTTAACTATTTATTTAATTCCATACAGATAATTCCCAAAAATTAAAATACAGAAGCTATCCTAGCATATTCTTCCCTGATGAACCATTTTCTGATCTTTGACAACTAATTGGACCATATCTACCTCATATGGACTCCAAATGGAATGATTCCAATGGCTACGAATCCGTGACACATATATATTTATTTCTTATGTTAAGTATTTATTTTAATTCCCTACAGATAATTCCCAAAAATTAAAACACAGAAGCTATCCTAACATATTCTTCCCTCATGAACCATTTTCTGACCTTTGATTACTAATCCGAACATATCTACCTCATATGGACTCCAAATTGAATGATTCCAGTGGATAAGAATCCGTGACACACATATCTATAATTCTTATGTTAACCATTTATTTTAATTCCCTGCAAATAATTCCCAGAAATTAAAACACAAAAGCTATCCTAACATATTCTTCCCTGGTGAACCATTTTCTGACCTTTGATTACTAATCGAACCATATCTACCTCATATGGACTCCAAATTGAATGATTCCAGTGGTTAAAAATCCGTGACACATGTATCTTCAATTTTTATTTTAACCATATATTTTAATTTCCTACAGATAATTCTGAGAAATTAAAACACAGAAGCTATCCTAACATATTCTTCCCTGATGAACCATTTTCTGACCTTTGATTACTAATGGGACCATATTTACCTCATATGGACTCCAAATTGAATGATTCCAGTGGCTAAATATCCATGACACATATATCTTTAATTCTTATGTTAACCTTTTATTTTAATTCCTTATAGATAATTCCCAGAAATTAAAACACAGAAGCTAAAAGTTTTGCCACCCATAGCCATACCTATGCAGAACTTTCTATACCAGTCTAAGTATTCAAACATACATCACATTCAAGATCAATATGTAACATGATATAGCAACATCATGACCAATCATCAAAGTTCTATGATCAAAATCTCATATAAATGTTATAAGTTTCAAAAGTTTTCTTCAAAAAGAAATATTGTTAAACTTACCTAAGAATCTCCCTAGCTCAATTAGTGAATTGATTTTCTTGTTTCCTCTTGAAAGAAGTAGCAAGATTCCTCCCTTCCCTTAGCTTTTCTAGCAGCTTAGGTAAGAGAAGGAGGGTGATTTTTTGAACCTCAAGGATGAAGAAGAAAAATGGATTCAAGTGGAGATTAAGGTAACTTACCTTGCGTACTTAGCCTTCTAAACTTCTCCTTCTTCTTCCTTCCTTTCTTCTCCTCTCTTTCTCTTCTTTCCTCACTCTACCTTGCTTCTATTTCTCTCTCTTCCTCACTTGGACGAAATTAAAATGTTGTAGTGGTGGGTTTTGATTAAATAGACCACCAAATAATACACCTTTCATGATCATGGGTCTACCTTATCCCAATTAGGATACACTTTGTTGAATTTTTGGAAAACAAACAACTTATGTTCTGGTCTTCCTCTTCCTTAGTCAATATATGCATAGGAAAAGGAGATTTGTATTTTGAAAATTATGATGATATATTCTTAAGATAAGGGACAAGGTCCCTTTGATTTAGGGATTCATTTCCATTTTCTTTTTTCTTAAACAAGTATGATAGGTTTGCCTTTTTAGGTGGCAAATTTCTAGCCCTTGAATCTACATTATTTGGTTGATATTATTTGTGTGGGATAGGAATGTTTTGTCCTAATACCATATATTATCATACCACTTGCTAAAATTATGATTGTAGGATATAGATGCTTTTGTCCTAAAGCCTTGTATTATCATGCCACTTGCCAAAATTATGAATGTAGAATCACACCACTTGCTAAATTTTTGTCTTAATGTCATGTAACCTAATCTTTATTATTATTACATTATTATATCATCACCTAATTTATTTTATTTTATTTTTCCTCTTGGATTTGGGCTTATTCCTACCCATTTTCTTTGCTTTGGATAAAATTCTACCTTTCTTGGAGGGCTTGGTCACATTTTCATAATTTTTGGGCTATCGGTCCAATTACTATATTGTAGTCCAAGTCTATGTTTTATATCTTGCTTAGGTTATCCAATGGGCTTGCTACAAACTTATGTGAAGTGGGAAAACCCTATATGAAGTGTCCATAGGTAAAAGCCCAATGTATGGGTAAAGATGTTAAACATAGTAACTCTAGTTATTGAATTCGGAAAAATTACCCTTATCCAATGTTCTTGAAATTTTAAGACCTTTATTTGTTTCTAAAATTTATCTTCCTTTTCCAAGAATTTTGCATCTCTTTAGTATGTTATTTCTAATTTTTTTTCCTATTAGGTTTTCCCTCTTTATTTGTTCTCTTAATGTTAGAAACATTTTCTATGCATATACATAAGATGTAGAATTTCTATGGATTATATTTCCTTAGATATCTAAAGTATTGTCTAATAAATTTTATTTCCTTAATTAATTATTTATGTACTTTTATCAATAAAAGAAACGAAATTAGGGATGTTACAACCCGAATTTACACCTGTCAGTCTTTTTGGAGTATTGTGACACCCTGAAGTTGAATGTGGTATCTTCAGATGCCATCAAGTTGAGATTGTTCCCTTTCTCTTTGAGGGACAAGGCCCGTGCATGGTTACATTCCCTTCCATCAGGGTCCATCACCACTTGGCAACAGCTTTCTCAATCTTTCCTAGCCAAGTACTTCCCACCGAGCAAGACGGCCCACCTGAGGAATCAAATCACTACTTTTGCTCAGAAGGATGGGGAATTATTATATGAGGCTTGGGAGAGATTCAAAGAGCTCATCAGCATATGACCACATCATGGGTTGGAGAAGTGGCTGATAGTCCATACGTTCTATAATGGACTAATTTACAACACCCGTATGTCTGTGGATGCTGCAGCTAGAAGGGCACTTATGAACAAAACAGTTGATGAGGCTTATGAATTAATTGAAGACATGGCTCAGAAACACTACTCCTGGTCTAATGAGAGGCAGCCAAGAAAACTAGCAGGTATGTATAAAGTAGATGCGTTTAATCATCTTACTTCTAAAGTCGATGCATTGTTTCAGAAGCTAGATAAGTTGAGCATCAATGTTGTTGGCTCTTCTCCATCATCAGAATGTGAAATCTGTGGGAGTGTTGGCCATGTAGCTAATGAATGCCAGCTTGGAAACCCTCACTTCAATACATACAACCCAGGCTGGAGGAATCACCTGAATCTCCCTTACAAGCCGAATGCAAATCAGCCTCAGAATAATTTCAGGCAGCCTCCTGGATATCAGAATCAGAGGCCATTCAACCCAGCTCCTCCCCAGCCAAAGTCAAATTTAGAGGCTCTGATGGAGAATTTCATCTCCACACAAAGTAAGCAGAATGATGAATTCAGAGTCCAGAACCATTCTATGAATGAGGCTATTAAAGATTTAGCCTCCAAGGTAGACTCACTTGCTACTCATAGCAAGATGTTGGAAACTCAGATAGCACAGCAAGCAAGTCTATCTAATAGGAACTTTGGCAGACTTTCAGGCTAAACTGAGAACCCCAGAGAGCATTGTAATGCCGTTACTTTGAGAAGTGGTAAGCAGTTGGCTGAATCTGAGAGAAGTGGGGAGGTAAAGACAAATGAACCTCAGGCTGCATCTGAGAAGAAAAGAGAAGAGGAACTAGAAGAAGAGGAAAAGAAGGAAGAAGAGCTAAAATATGTGGCTCTTGAACCATACAAGCCACCAAATCCTTTTTCTCAAAGGTTGGTTAAGGCCAAGTTAGAGATGCAGTTTGGGAAATTTCTGGATGTGTTGAAAAAGCTGAATATCAATATCCCATTTCTAGTAGCCATCTCCCAAATGCCATCCTATGCAAAGTTCCTGAAAGAGATCCTCTCAAATAAAAGGAAGATTGATGAGCATGATGTGGTGGCACTAACAGAGGGATCTAGTGCATTAATTTAGAATAAGGTTCCTCAAAGGTTTAAGGATCCCGGAAGCTTCTCCATTCCTTGCTCCATTGGAGATATGAAAATAGATAGAGCCCTATGTGACCTTGGAGCAAGTGTGAGCCTCATGCCTTTTTCAATTTGTAAAAAGCTTCAGATGGGTGACTTGAAGCCTACCACCCTTTCTCTTCATTTGCCTGACTGATCCATCAAGCATCCGGTAGCTATATTAGAGGATGTTCCTCTAAAGGTAGGTAAATTTTATATACCGGTTGATTTTGTTATTTTAGAGATGGAGGAAGATGACAAAATCCCCATCATTCTTGGAAGGCCTTTCCTAGCTACGGTTGGTGCCAATATAAATGTGAAAGATGGAAAGCTTTCTTTGAATGTTGGGGATGAAAAAATAGAATTTAATTTGAACGATACTATGAACCCTCCATCTCTAAGTGAATCTTGCTACATGATTGGCTTAACTGAACCTAATGTGAATGATAATGCCATGAATTTTTCTCTTTCTGACCCACTTGAGTTATGCTCTGTGGAAAGTTCTTGTATTTATGTCAAATAGGGGAGAGAAAAGCAACACATTGAGGAGGAAATGAAGGATACAAAGTTAGAACCCAAACCACCTCCTCAAAGCTTGAATGGAGTAAAGGAAGAAATAAATGAGCCAAGAGGATCTTTGAAGGAGAAGGCCATCAGGAAAAGCCTCAAGACTCATACTAAGAGGCAATGGATTAAAAAGAGAGTTATTCAAACTCTCTTTAAGCCTCCTTGAGTGGAAAACATGAAAAGGGAGTCAAGCTAATGACTTTAAACAAGCGCTTTGTGGGAGGCAACCCACATTTTGATTTTTAAAGTTTCCTTTTGTTTGATTTCTAACTTTAAGATTTGGTTTTCATCTTTAATTTAGTTAATTTCTTAGGTTGAAGTTTAATGAGTGTTTTTATTTAATTTTCAGGTCCATTCTCATGTCTCCAAGGCAATATAAAAGGGTTAAAATCAAAGGAATTCAAGGAGAATCAAAAGTTGAGGAAAAATTTGAAGATTTGATGATTTCAGCCAGCAACACGGGTAGCCCGTGTCAACCACCACGCCCGTGCTGCAAGCATGGGCCAAATTGTGGAAAATTAGTCCAAACCCACTAGTAACATGGGCAGACCGTGTCCCAAGACACGGCCGTGCCCTAAGTAAGTATTTCAAAAAAAAGGGTCATCCAGCCCAAAGTATAAGTGGTCCGTGTTTTCAACTCAGCTCTAATTCAAAATACTGCATTGCTTATATCTGGCTTACCTATTGCTGATGCTATACACTTGGCACCTGAGTCAGAACCCTTAACCTCCTCCTTTAGAAGACCAATAAGCAAGTAAGTTACTTCTTCTTTTACCTGTACTTTCATCTATACTAACATTGAGGACAATGTCAAGTTTAAGCATGGGGGAGTAGACTTTAGGCTTGTAGTTTTCACTGATTAAATTTTGTATCTCCTGTTTCATTGTATAATCATAAAGTTTGCTATTTCAGAGATAGATTGGCGTAATATAGGTTAATTTTTACCTCATGAACATGTAATGCACAATAGGATATAAAATAAGTAGTTATTATTTTAGTCTCTCTCTTCAAGGATTAAACCTCTAATTTTTTGAAAAATATCTCTCTATTGTGCTGTGAATTGTATGCTATTTTTGATTTTAACACTATGAGAGTGTGAAGGTAGGGAAAGGTGAAAAATGAGGGAATGTGCACCCCAAAAATTTTTCACTCTGAGTACCCCTTCAAGGCACCAAAACGGCCTTAGTATGAGTTCCTAGATGCATTTACCCTAGTGAGATGGAGCATAAAATACACTCACTGCATGTTTCTATATAAAAAAATGATGAATCAATGAAAAAGAGAAAAGAAAGAAAAAGAAAGTAAGAAATAAAAGAGTATGAATATAAAAAAAAGAGTGATAATAGATATAAGGATAAAGCAACATAGGGAGATCTAAAGGATGAGGTGGCCTATTTGAGTGTACAAAAATAATTTGATGCATACAACCAATGGTAACAATATAAGTAGATATATAATAAAAGAATTTGGGTTTAGTTTTAGAAGAACAGAGACTATCTAGTAAATGTCTATTCATATATCTATTGTGTTCACATTGATTGAGTGACAAATTACTTGTATTGCACTTTTCTATTTTCTGGAATCTGATTGCGTCTTTCCCCCTTCCTGATATGACATGTTATTTGCTTGAGGACAAGAAAAGGTTTAAGCATGAGGGAGTTGATAAAGGGGAATTTTGAGTATTAATGGCTATATTTTATCCTCTAATTCATAGCAAACTTGTGGTTATTTCCCTGCTTTTTGTTATGCTTTGCTTTGGATACTGCTTTGGTTGTTTTTATGCTTGTAGGTGAGCAAAAGAGGCTAAGAAGCAAGGAAAAAGAGTCATGAAAAGTGCCATATGGACTTGGAACAAGATGAGAAGAAGCAAGGAGGAATCCCACCAAAAATTAGCAAGAAAGGAGCATGGCAGCCCCTAACACGCCCAGGCTGTGCTTGGTGGCATGCAATACAGTCAGGCCGTGCTCTGGGTAAAAGCTATAGAAACTTCCTAGAATCTAACTCGAAGCACGGCCAGGCCGTGTCTTGGAACACGACCGTGCTTTGGGTCCGTACACACGAGATTTTTAGGGTTTTGGCCACCAAAATTGATATATTGAAGGGGATACGCAGCCAAACCAGGGGGAGACGCATTCAGACCTTCTTTTACTCAGTTTTAGGCTTAGGAAACACCATTAGATTAGGTTTAGAGTAGGATTAATGTTTAATTCATGTTCTTAGAGTAGATTTTACAGCAATTCAAGTTTGTATTTCATCATTACATTCTTCATCCAGGTTCTATCTTTCTATCTCTATACTCATCTCTTCTTCTACTCTTCCTTTTAGTTCGTATTAAACATTGATGATTACTGTAATGAATTTGATTATGTTTTCTCTTGTAATTATACTTGAGTAGATTTGATCTAGGGTTTTGGTAAACCCACTTATGGTGTGATGATACATGTGCTGATTGAATTAATGGAACCCTAATTGTGTTATCCATGGTTAATTAGGATTAGCTATTAAGCATTGGTTATATGAGTTGATGAATGTCTGGCCAATATTTATCATGTCTTAGGATATTAATTGATGGACTGAAAGGTAAAGATTGATACCTGAACCTAATAGTTAATTAGGGATATCTTAATCACGAAAGTAATTTAAGGCTCTCTAGGAATGAATCAATTAATGGGCACAAGAAAATCGATTAATTGTATTCCATGGTTGGCATAGAACTTAATGGACCTAGGTTGAACTAAGAACCACGAAAGTAAGCAATTGGATTAAGCTAGGTATGATTAGTAACGCTTGAAAGAGGTTGTTAGTTAATTAAGGCCAAACCATCCCCAATAACCTTGATAATTGCAATTAGAGGTACTTATTAGTTGTTGAGTATCATTAGTGTGGTGAACTATAACCCTAGGCTTTGTTTAATTGATTATCTTTATTTATTTAATTGTGACACTCTCTAATCGGATTACATCGATTTAGATAGATCGTTTCGTATAATTCTAGTAATTGACATTGTTCTCTGTGGGATATGACCCGTACTCCCCGGACTAGCTATAGCTACGCCGTGCGCTTATGGTTAATTAATAAAACATAGACACAACAATAATTCTACTCATTCTTCTTAAGTTCCCTAGATACATAGGCAATTACATGCCTATTTTGCATTAACACACAACATAGTGTAACAACTCCAAATTATGTAACAATTTTTTTTTAATATATACAACATAGAGTTTACATACACGTCATTAATCAAAACGTACATACAACATATCAAACACATAAATATCTGCATCTTTATTTATTCTGGTTGACCAATTTCGAAGATACAGGTGCGGGTGGTTGTACTTTCACTGGGATTTGAGCCAACTTGACCACAAACATTTTATTTGATTTTGGGATCTGCCTAACATAAAGTAACTCGATCCAACGTGCACTAAAAGCCAGAGCCATAGAAAAATCTGCATAACTAATTTTCTGAACATGACATGGAAATATAGTGAGAATTAAATCCCAGTAAGTTCAACAATAAATCATCATCAATATAGCTCATCACGTCATGTTTAGCTGTATAAACTACGGCAAATATCTTTGGTCACATGAATGTACTATATCAATGTACATGAAAATCGTACAATAATGACATGTATGATAGGATTAACTATTTTTAGAATATCGTATGTTGACTATCAATTTATTCTCATATCAAGCTACTCCGGTCAAGGTGAGTATTTTCTACTCTTTGGTACGGGCTTTTCTCGCTTCGTCTGACATGGCATACTTTCTTTTTCTTTTCTCATTAGCATAATTATAATCGTTGGTAGGGTGTCCCCTACTGGTGCACCACACGGATTTGCCATGTGATCGTGCTCATTTCTTTTCTTTTCACAATAATAGCCAAAAACATTGGTAATCATGCCATGAACATAACCATTTCAAATATCACTTTATAAAATATTTCCATGTCAAAATTTCACACTTAAGATGGTAAGAAGTTCATGCAATGGCAATGGCTATGGCATATACTAGTCATTTATTATTTTCATTTATAAGATTCTTCTTTTTTAAAAATTTTAATTTTATTTCTTTATTTCCTTGATGCAGGTTTTCATCCTATCTTACATTCTCTTACTAATCAGAGCATAACTCCCTAAATTTAACTCCGATTTAGGTGATCTTGGTGTCAATTTAAAGATAAAACAATAATCTAAAACTATTATGTTGAATAGTTGAACGAAATATTAAGACGTCATGGTCATATTACTCTCTTAAATTACAGGTTATTTCTTCTCGACATGTTCTGACCTCTACCTACTGATCTGTCCATATCTCCCTCATACAAATTCCAAATTAAGTGATTCCAATAGCCAAAAATCCATGACACATATAGAAATAATTTTTATGTTAATCATTTATTTTAATTTCCTACAAAATGTTCCCACAAATTAAAACACAGAAGCTATTCTAAAATATTCTTCCCTGATTAACCAATTTCTGACCACTGCTTACTAATTGAAACATATCTGCCTCATATTGACTCCAAATTGAGTGATTCTAGTGGCTAAATATCCATAACACATATAGCTATAATTATTATGTTAACCATTTGTTTTAATTCCCTACATAATGTTCCCAAAAATTAAAACACAGAAGCTATCCTAACATATTATTCCCTGATTAACCATTTTCAGACCACTGTTTACTAATCGGACCATATCTACCTCATATGGACTGCAAAATGAGTTATTCCAGTGACTAAAAATCTGTGACACATATAGCTATAATTCTTATGGAAACCATTTCTTTAAAGTCCTTACCGATTCTTCCTAAAATTTTAACAACAGAAGCTTAAAATTTTGCCACCCACAGCCATACCTATGCAGAACTATCTACACCAGCCTAAGTATTCAAACATACATAATATGTAACATGATATAGTAACATCCATGACCAATCATCAAAGTTTTAAGATCAAAATCTCATATAAATATTACAATTTTCAAATATTTTCTTCAAAAAGAAATATTGTTAAACTTACCTTGAGCACTTAGTCCTCTAGACTTCTCCTTTCCTCACTCTACCTTACTTCTATTTTTCCTCTCCCTCACTTGGACGAAAAATCTAATGTTATAAGGGTGGGTTTTGCTTAAATAGACCACCAAATAATTCACCTTTCATGATCATGGGTATACGTTATCACAATTAGGATACAAATGGTTGAATTTTTCGAAAACAAACAACTCATGTTCTTGTCTTCCTCTTCCTTAGTCACGATATGCATAGGAAAAAGAGATTTATATTTTGAAAATTATGATAATATGTTTTTAAGATAAGGGACAAGGTCCCTTTGATTTAGGGATTCATTTCCTTTTTCTTTTGTCTTAATCAATTATGATAGGTTTTCCTTTTTAGGTGGCAAATTTCTAGCCCTTGAATCTCCATTATTTGGTTGAATTTATTTGTGTGGGATAGGAATGTTTTGTCCTAATGTCATGTATTATCATACCACTTGCTAAAATAATGAGTGTAGGATATAGATGTTTTGTCCTAAATCCTTGTATTATCATACCACTTGTTAAAATGATGAGTGTAGGATATAAATGTTTTGTCCTAAAGCCTTGTATTATCATACCACTTGCTAAATTTTTGTCTTAAAGCCATGTAACCTAATCTTTATTATATTATCACATGATTTATTTTATTTTATTTTTCCTCTTGGATTTGGGCTTATTCCCACCCATTTCCTTTGCTTTGGATAAAATTCTACCTTTCTTGTAGGGTTTGGACACATTTTAATAATTTTTGGGCTATCAGTCCAATTTCTATATCCTAGTCCAAGTTTATGTTTTATTTCTTGTTTAGGTTATCCAATGGGCTTGCTAGAAACTTAAGCGAAGGGGAAAAACTCTATATGAAGTGTCCATAGGTAAAAGCCCAATGTATGGGTGAATATGTTAAACTTAGTAACTCTAGTTCTTGAATTAGGAAAAATTACCCAAATCTAATGTTTTCTTGAAATTTTAAGACCTTTACTTGTTTGCAAAAGTTTATCTTCCTTACCCAAGAATTTTACCTTTCTTTAGTATATTATTTCTAATTTTTCCTCTTAGGTTTTCTCTCTTTACCTGTTCTATTAATGTTAGAACATTTCTATGCATAAATGTAAGGTGAAGAATTTCTAAGGATTATATTTCCTTAGATATCTAAAAATTGTCTAATAAATTTTATTTCCTTTATTAAATATTTATATACCTTAAAAAGAAACAAAATTAGGGATGTTACTTTGAATACTTTTGTTTTTTTATTAATTCATGAAACAAAATTAGGGATGTTACACATAGTCCAGCCCTTGAAGTAGCACAAAAGCCTGGATAACCTCTAGTTCTAGATGGGATGGTCAAAATTAAAGTTATGGTTAGACAACTCTTTAATTGCTAAAAAATTTCTCTATGTACATTTAACCATTTAAATTTAAGTCCCTTCTTGACCAGCTTAGTTAAAAGAGCAACAATCTTGGAAAAGTCTTTGATAAATATCCTATAATACCCTAGTAAACCCAAGAAACTATGAATCTCTACAAGACTAGTAGGGTGAGGCCACTACTACACTGCCTCTACCTTCTTTGGGAAATCCTTGATCATATATGTACCCTAGAAATAACTAGCTCCCATCTCTTGATAACATGACCTTGAATAAGATTCCTCCTAAGACAAACATAGTTTATGAAAATAGAAGAGAAATAAATAATTCATTTCATGAAGAAAATAGAAATATTTTTTTTCCTTAAAAGCCATCCCTTTATTCATATTCTTATACTAAAGAATAAATGTTTGTCCAAAACAATATTCTAGATCATAAACATATAGGTCATCATACAAATGCTAGTGTAAATTTCCTTTATAAATTTACGGATTGAAGGTTAAACACTAATTTAACACTTTGTACTTATAACATTCTAGAATATTCTCCTTCCAGATAAATATTCCAAATAAACACTTTTGCATGTCAATTCAAATCATCAACATTTAAACATTTTCATACATCATTAAACATAAGGAATGGCTTAGCATTAAAAGCTTCTCCTATATACCTAAGACCATTAAGAAAGAAAATTTAAAAATATAAAATCATGTAATAACTAATTACGACAAATAAACCATTTGAATTTTTTTCATAGTTTATCACTGCTACAATAACATAAATAAAATAAATTCAATAACAAAGCGTCATAGTAAGCATTATCTACTTAAAATTAAGGGTTTGATATTGGTAAACCACCTTTTACTAACTCTTGTAGCCAACTCGATCAAAGAAAACTCAATTTCAATCTCGAAAGGTGTTAGAACCTAGAAAATGATATTGGAAGGTCAATATCTATACATGTAGATGAAGTTACTGTTTGTGCCAGCTAAAAACACTATTCACACCATCCAAAAAGTTATCTTATGACCATAAAACTCTAAACTCCAGTGTTTTGTCTATTCTTAAAGCTACCGATGGTATTAATTTATGGGTGAAAGATGCCTAAGTATGCCTATTTGATACTCACCTCCTTACAACTTTATATTCATGTTCTCCAGTGGGATTCCAATGAGTGTGTTGACAAAAACAATTGGTCAAAGTTAAGGCTTTCTTCACTATGAGTCCAATAGCACCTTAAGTATTGAGATAAGATATCTAGATGGTGAGTTATCTTAGAAAAAAGGTAGGAAAAACCTAGAGAGGGAGATAGAGAAAGAGATAGTGGGGAGAAGGAAAAAAAATGGGGATGAAGGATTGTATGGTTGAAGCATGAAACATGATGGGGTAATTTAGGAATTTCACTCACTGCCGTGACATGGAGCATTCAAGAAACATGGATGTTCATATTTGGGTATTGGCATCACAACAAAAAAGGAAGAGCTTCACGATGCTATGCTATTTGGAAACTGAGGTTGAAATTTTGGGATTTTTTCTTTGCAATGATGGGAAGGGAGAGTCATGAGGTGAGGTTTCTATTTTGTGAATCCAAGTTTCTATAAAATTTTATGTTGCAACAGTGGGGAAGGAAGTCGCAATGGTAAAGCTTCTAGTTGTAGTATAAACTTTTAGGAATTTAGCTTCATGATGGTAGAAAAGGGAGGGTCACAACGGTGAGGTTGCTAACTAGCTTTTTAGAATTGGCCTTCATTCAAATCAAAACTCCTTATTTCCACTATGTTCACCTTCAAACAAGGAATCCAACATCAAAATCAACTAAAGCACAATATAAAGAATAAGATACATGTAAATAAACATAGGGTTATTACATAAAGGCTTTAAATAAATGATATTTAAACAATATAATATTATCTAACTAAAACCAATACTAAATCAAGAAAACTAAAACAATTTTAATAATTAATCCTAATCTAAAGGTTTTAAAATAATCCAATTAACATATGATATATCAAATACAAAATAAAAATGAAGAAAATAGTAAAATAAGTTATATTAGGTATTATCTACTAAAAAAATGATGGATACAAAGTTGGTCAACTCTCTAACACCTTTTTTCAATCATATTTTTATAAAATAGGACTTAAGTTAGGTTTAGAGGTCCAAAAGCATAGAAAATGACTCTAAAATTGCAAAAATTAAGCTTTAGGGGGACATTCAATGCTAATCAATGAAAGAAGGCACTACTTCATGCACTGCATGAATTATGAATGGGGATACAAGTAGGCTTCATGAGCTGCCAAGAGCAATGGCACATAGAGCACGTGTGGTGGCTATAGTGCTCATCTAATTGTTAAATTATGGTTGCTAAGGTTTTTCCAACTTTTGAATCCATATATAATGTTAGTTTTTTTAATTTGAGCACTCCAACAAGAGTTTCAAAAGCCACCTTTTCTAAGTTTTTTTCTCCTTTAATTTTTGGCAAGTTTTCAACATTTTTAGGTGAAATTAGTCAGCTTGGCTAGTAGTTCTCGTCATTCTTAATTTGATGGTCCCAATGATGTTGCAATTAGAGGTTTGGAAGTAATTAAACTAAGATTTTTATATAAGCTACTAAGAGAAATTGTAGTTATAAAGAGAAAACAGGGTTATGGGGTTCATTTTCTATACCAAAATTTAAAAGATTACTCTTTAAAAAATCTAATGAACCAATTAACAAATTCGAATTATTAGAGAATGCCTTCAAAAACTTGGTTATTTTCACATAGACCCTTAAAATTTTATTATTTACACTGTGGCCCAAAATTCTTAAAATGCTTTCATTTATAGCCTTGACAATTTTTAATTACACCCCTATTTTCTACTTCCCAAGTAACTTCTTCTTAAGAATTATTTTGCCAAATTACTTTTACTATAGATATCTCCTTTGAACACATTTTCTTCACTTGTCTATCTACTATAGCCACCAGTTCTTCCTCATGCTATAAATCTTTATGTAATTGAATCTCTTAGGGTAGGATAACATATCAAGGATCTAATAGGTACTTTTGTAACACAGATACATGAAACACTGGATGGACATTATTTAACTCAAGTAGTAAAGCCAAATGACATGCTACCGAGCGTATTATTTCTATAATTTCAAATGAATCTATGTATCTTAAACTTAATTTCCCTTTATTTCCAAATCTCATCACCCTTTTAATAGGAGAAATTCTTAAGAATACATGGTTTCCTATAGTGAATTCTAAAGATCAATGTCTATTGTCAACATAAGCCTTTTGTCAACTTTGGGTTGCTAATAATTTCTCTTTTATCAATCATAATTTATTGACTGCATCCTTTACCATGTCAGGTCCCAAAAGTTTAGCTTCCTTTATGTCAAACCATCCAATAGGAAACCTTCAACGCCTTCCATATAATGCCTCAAATGGTGTGATTTGAATGTTGACTTGATAACTATTATTATAAGCAAACTCAGCTACAGGCAAGAAATTCTTCTAGCTTCCACCAAAATCAAGTAGACATGCTCAAAGCATATCTTCTAGTATATGTATGGTTTACTTAGACTGGCCAGTTTTTAGTAGATGAAAAGTAGTGTTAAAGTCCAACCTTGTAGCTAAAGCTTCCAGGAAAGCCCTCCAAAAGTGACATGTACACTGTGAACCTCAATCATATATGATTGATGTTGGCACCTTATGAATTTTAACTATTTCATTTAGATGTAGATTTGTATACTGAGCAACATTATATGTGGTCTTTATGGGTAGAAAATGTGCTAATTTAAATAACTAATCAATAATTGCCCATATAGAATCAAATTCTTTTTGAGTTCTTGTTAATCCTATGATAAAATCTATAATGATTCTTTCCTATTTATATTTAGGTATCTTTTTTTGTTAAATCAATTCTACAAGTTTTGGATGTTTTGCCTTTACTTGTTGACATGTCAAACAATGAGAAATGAAAATAGCTATACCTTTCTTCATATTGCCCCACCTATATATTTCTTTAAAATCTTGATGCATTTTGGTTGACTAAGGATGAATGGTGTATATAGATTGATGTGCCTTTTCTAAAATCTTTCTCATCAATTCATCTACATGAAGCACTCATAGGCATTCATTTCACCTTAGTACTCAATCATAATCTACTTGAAACTTGGTGGTCTTATCATTCCTCACATAATTTATTATCTTGTGTAAATGTGCATCTTTATTCTTAGTTATTTTAAGTTTTTCAATCAAAGAGGATCGAAGTTGTATATGGGCTAACAATACTCTAAGTTCTTTCACTTCAATTTTATTCCACTACTTTTTAATTCGTGAATCTCTTTCACCAATGGTCTCCTTAGTTTTGCTATATTAGCAAAATTGCTCATAGATTTCTTGCTCAAAGTCTATGTTACACCATTGGCTTTGCCAAGATGATACAATATGGTGCAATCATAGTCCTTAAGTAATTCCATCAGTCTCCTCTATCTCATGTTAAGATCTCTTTGTTGAAAGATATACTTAAGGCTTTCATGATCTATATAAATGTCACATTATTCACCATACAAATAATATCTCTAAATTTTGAGATCAAACTCTATAGTTGCCAATTCTAGATCAAGAATATGGTAGCTCTGTTTAGGCTTCTTGAGTTATCTAGATTCATATGCAACAACTTAGCCATACAACATCAATATAGAACCCAATCCTACTCTACGTGTATCAAAATACACTATATACCCTATAGTTCCTAAAGGAATAGTTAAAATTGGTGTTATTATAACAACTCAATTTTTTTTACATATATACATATATATATATTTTAAAATCCCATGAAGTCATTACCTCTTTACTTCTAACTATTTAACTCATAATGACATTCAATTAATTTAACCAAGCATAATTAAGGTTTACACATCACTAATTAACAACATCCGTACACAAATCAAATACATATATGTCTACATCTTATTCATCCATATTGACAAGTTTTGGGGATACGGGTGCGGGTGGTTGCACCTTCACCAGGATCTTAGCCAACTCGACCCAACGTATGCTAAAAGCCGATCGTAGAGAATATCTGCATATCTAGTCCTCTGAACATGATATGGAAATATAGTGAGAATTAAATCCTAGTAGGTACAACAATAACCATAATTATCATTAAAATAGATTATCATGTTATGTTCATCTGTATGAGCTACAACAAATATCTTAGGTCACATGAATGCACTTTATCTATGCACATAAAAATCATACAGAAATGACATGTATGGCATGAATAACTATTTTTAGAATATCATATGATGACTAATAACTTATTTTCTTATCAAGCTACCCCGATCAGGGGGAGTACTTTCTACTCTCCGATACGAGCTTTTCTTGCTCCGTCTAACATGGCACACTTTCTCTTTCTTTTCTCATTAACATAATCATAGCCGTGAGTAGGGCGTCCCCTACTGGTGCACCACACGTACCGCCATATGATCGTGCTTGTCTCTTTTCTTTTCTTTTCTTTTCTTTTCACATTAATAGCAAAAAATATGATTTCAATAACAAGTAATTTCATTACACTCAAATGCCATAATTTATCATCAAGGCATAATCATTACCAAAAGTCATTGGTAAAACACAATCTTACCATGAACATAATCATTTTCAAATATCACTTTATAAAATATTTCCATGTCAAAATTACACACTTAAAATGGTAAGGAGTTCATGCAATGGCAATGGCTATGACATACACTAGTCATTTATTATTTTCATTTATAAGATTCTTTTTCCTTTTTAAATATTATTTTCCTCTCTCACTAAGCAGAGCATAACACCCTCATTTTAAATCCGATTGAGATTATCTTGTAACAATTGAAAGATATGACAATCCTTTAAAACCCTTATGTTGAACAATTTAGTGAAATCTTAAGTAATCGTGGTGTTACTACTCCCTCAAATTCAATGTTATTTCTTCTCTGGTAGGTTTAGCTCTTTACTTACTAATATGACCATATCTCCCTCATACAAACTCTAATAAAGGTTATTCCAAAGCCTATAAAACACTAAGACACTTATGTACAACTTTCATGTTTATCATTTCTTCAGATTCTGATAACTTTAATTTATTAGAGTTTCTATATTCTTTTCTTGGGCTGTTTACTCTGCATATTGTTTGATTAGCATTAATGCTCCTGATTTAATATTGTGTGTGCCTCTCATGAGTATATGACCACCCATTATGGTTGCTGTGAAATTCAGTATGCATACATGGCAATTGAGGCAGCAAACCAAGAGATTGTAGTCCTACTAATATGGTAAATATGATTGGAAGCTGATCCCTTGTGATACGCTACAGTTAGGAGTGACTCATGGCTACTACAGCAGGTGCAGCCACGGCTAACCATCAAGGAGGAAGCAGCGCGCATTTGACATAGCAAAACACTGGGATAAAGAGGCACACAAATTGTCTCCACGACTGAAAAGGGAGAAAAAGGCGTTGGCAGAGGTGAGGCCAAGAAAAAGGGAAAATAATGTTGTAGCTCAAGCCACTTCACTGAGACCACAAGGCTTGCCTATAGAAAAGCAGAAAGGAGAAAACAAAAAGGAGATACGTAGAGGGACAGAAAAATAGAGAAAGAAAAATCCCATAAATCGTTGACGGGAGTGGGCTGTACAAGGCATTGTCCATCAAGAACTAACCCTGCAAGAGGAGCTACTGGATGCGATAAAGGGGACTCCCTTTGAGAATTTCCTTCTTCTCTTTATGTGCTTTATTGTTTAGGCTAAACTGTATTTTTCTTTTTCGGGTTGTATTACTCTTCATGGCCTGATGGTGTCTTAATACTTGTAAATAATTTGGATATGAAGCTGAGCTAAGCCTCCAGCTAGGGGTGTAGACGGGTTGTAGTGAACTCATGCATGTTTTAATACATAAACGATTTTGCTATAGCATTGCTTTTGTCATTCAATTGCTTTTGCATTTCTTTAACTTCTTCTATTAACTAAAACTGAATAGTTGAAGGCTAAGGCTAACACTGGCTTGGAAGGGTGGTGGAGGCTGGAAGAAGGTTGGATGTGTGGGTTGGTCGAAAGATCAAGGCACAACTAATATAGGAATATATGATTGTCTCATATGACCCAATAGTTGAGACTTCAAGAATAACTCTAGGGCTATGATTTATGCAAGAATGTATGTCTGAACCTCTAGAGTGCATGGAATAGTAGTCTAGAAAGAAGCCATTCAAGAGAAGAATGGGTCCTTGAGCAATTGTTATAGCAATTTCTATAGCAAAATGAGTGCATGAGTTCATGGCATCCCTAAGCAACCCTAGTTCACCTAATATCTGTTTTTCCATAACCTAGTGTATCTAAACTTGTTTCAACCCTTGTTCAGTTTTTTTAGTCTTATTTACACTTAAATCTAAAACCTTATGAACCAACGGAATTTTGCTACAGCATTTCACGGATCAAGAAGTTTTATAGTAATTTCTAGCACACTTCCTTGTGGGACGATACTCATTCATCATTATATTACTTGGTCACGATACGTGCACTTGCATTCGGACGTTGCATAAATACTTTGCAACCAACAAGTTTTTGGCGCCATTCCCGAGGAGTGTCAACTTGAAAATTACTATTAGATATTTGACTGTGTAAAGGACTTTTATCCTTTAGTCACTTTGGTGTTATTTTGGGCAGGTGAACTCAGTGTATGAGTAGGTCTAACAGAGAGCTATTGCCTCTAGATCTTGAAATAGAGAGGACTCTTCTGAGAAGAAGGAGAGGACTGTCGAGACTTTAAAAAAAACCAAAAATGGCCAATCAGAGAGGAGTAGACAACATGGGTGACAAAGATAGAGTCCTAAATGCTTATGTTCAACCAAACCTGAAAGGGTTGAACCCAAGCATAGTAAGACTAGAAATTGAAGCTCTACACTTTGAGCTCAATCTTGTAATGTTTCAAATGCTACAGACTGTGAGGCAATTCAGTGGAATGCCTACAAAAGAGCCTCACCTTCACTTGAGAGTGTTTATCGAGGTCACAGATGCATTCAAAAATGAATGGGGTGACAGATGAAGTTTTAAAGCTGAAACAGTTCCCCTATTCATTAAGAGATCGAGCTAGAGCGTGGTTAAACTCTCTGCCACCTGATTCTATTGCCAACTGGAGTGATTTGGCAGAGACATTTTTGCTGAAATACTTCCCACTTACCAAAAATGCAAGGCTGAGGAATGACATCACATCCTTCCAGCAACTAGATGGAGACTCACTATATGACACCTGGGAAAGGTACAAAGAACTGTTACAGAGATGTCCTCATCATGGAATCCTATACTACATCCAAATAGAGACCTTTTATAATGGTCTCAATGCTCAAACTAGAACCATAGTGGATGCAGCAACTAATGGGGCACTTATGTCCAAAACCTACAACGAGGCGTATGAGCTGCTCGAAAGGATGGCTAGCAACAAATATCAATGGCCTATGGATAGAGTCTCAACTGAAAAAAAAATAGCGGGTATGCATGAAGTGAGTGAAGTTACTTCTCTCACAGCCCAGCTAGCTTCATTGGTAAATGTTTTAAGAAACCAGTAGCTGACTAGCCCTCAAGGGGCTAATGCAGCCCAGGAAACTAGAGTGTCTTGCGTTCTATGCAATGGAACTCATTTATTTGAGAGTTGCCCTTCAAATCCAGAGTCAATGTGTTATGTGGGAAACATACATCGCAGCAACAATCCCTATTCAAATACGTATAACCTTGGTTAGAGGCAGCATCCCAACTTTTCTTGGAGTAGCTATAATGCTGGATAGGGAAGCAATTCTACCCCTTAGAGACCACAAGCTCCCCCATGATTTCAGCAGCAGAAGCATCAGCCTAATGAGACTCCAACTCGTTGGAATCCTTGCTTAAGGAATACATGGCAAGAAATGATGCTGTGATCCAGAGTTGAGCACATCATTAAGGAATCTAGAAACCCAAGTTTGGCAGATGGCCAATGAATTGAAAAACAGACCTCCTGGGGCACTTCCAAGCAATACTGAAGTCCAAGGAGAGAAGGGAAGGAGCATTGTAAGGCCATAGCTCTTAGGAGTGGAAAAGTAGTGGAATCGCCCTAAGTAAAGAGGCAGGATCAAAAAGACCCTACTGTACAACTGGATAAGAAGGAAGACAAGCAAGGGTAGGTTGAGAAGGCGAGTGAGAAAGCAGGAACCTCTGGAGAAAAGTCTACAGCTTTGCCGCAACTAAAGATTGTAGCTTTGTCGCAGTAAAATAATGCAGCTACCTTAGCTTTGTCGTAGCAAAACACGCAGCAGAGCAAGTTACCTCCACCATTCCTTCAAAGATTCCAGAAATAGTAGAAGGACCATCAGTTCAGAAGATTTTTGGATGTCCTCAAGTAGCTGCACATTAATATTCCTTTGGTAGAAGCATTAGAGCAAATGTCTAACTATGTTAAGTTCATGAAGGACATTTTAACTAAGAAAAAAGGTTTGGAGAATTTGAGATTGTTGCTCTAACAAGAGAATGTAGTGCTGTGCTGCAGAATAAGCTGCCTCTCAAACTCAAGGATCCAGGTAGCTTCACCATTCCTTGCTCCATTGGAAACTAGTACTTTAGAAAAGCCCTATGTGACTTAGGAGGAAGCAACAACCTCATGCCAATGACAATATTCAAAAAGCTGAGAACTAGAGAAACTAGGCCTACCACAGTTTCACTACAACTGACAGACAGATCCATAGCACATTCAGAAGGGAAAATCGAGGATGTCTTAGTTAAGGTGGATAAATTTATTTTTTCAGTAGATCATAATACTGGATTATGAAGCATATGTAGAGGTGCTAATCTTTTTGGGCAAGCCATTCCTAGCCACTGGCTGAACCTTAATTGATGTGCAAAAATGGGAATTAACAATGAGAGTTCAAGATAAGCAGGTTATATTCAATGTCTTTTAGTGCATTAAATTCCTTAGCGAAGTGGAAGAATACTCGATTATTTCTGTGATAGACACATTAACATCGAAGCAGTTCAAGAAATGCTGCAAGGGCCCATCACTAGTTTTGTGGCAGGATAGCTCAGAATTAGAGGGGGAAAATGATGAACAATGGGCCTGGATAGAAGCAAAACATGGCACTGTGAAGTAGGGTCTGATGAATGAGCCGTTGTATATATCGTCACGGGAATTAAAGCTACCAAAGGAATTAATAGAGAAACCACCAACCTTAGAATTGAAGCCATTACCAGCGCATCTAAAATATGCCTATCTGGGTGAAACAACCACTCTTCCTGTGATCATTTCAACACTTTTGACAGAAGAGCAAGAGGAGAAATTAGTCGTGACATTGAAAAAATTCTGAAGAGCTATTGGTTGGACCCTTGCTGATATTAAGGGTATCAGTCCCTCATTCTGTATGCATAAGATCCTGTTAAAGAACAATGAATGAGGGTCCTTTGAACCTTAGTAGAGGCTCAATCTAATAATGAAGGAGGTAGTAAAGAAGAAAATCATCAAGTGGTTAGATGCTAGAATTATTTACCTCATATCAAACAAGGAGGGTCCGAAAATAATGTAGGTTATCAAGATATTTGTGTTAAAGGATTATATCATACTAAATTGATTCTAGTATCTAGGATGTGAATTATGTTGGAATTGAGAATTCATGTATGAGTAATTGTTAGAAAAATAAAAATCTTCTTGAAATGATTGGGTGAATTAAATGGGATTGGCATAAGCTAGAATGAGGTGCTTTTGGATATGATAGAAGAAATAATTGAAATTTTTGACAATGAGTCTAATGGTGTTAATAAGCTTGTATAGAATTACCGTGATGAGTTAAGTTGGAATTATTAGACATGTGTCAATGGTACACGTTATTAAAGGTTTGAAGGATTTATTGATACTTATGTTTAACATATTGATTAAAGGATTTGAGGATAAAATAGATGATAGATTAAGATGATGATATTCAGGGGATGATGTTGATATATGAAAAAAAAATGACTTGATAGAAGTTTGGAATAAGAAAAGATAGTTACCCAATATGAAGGTGAATATGTTCCTTTATATGTGTGTTTTCTAATATCGACCCATAGATATATCCATGCGAGCTAGAGGATATAAATTGAAGAACTTATGAGTGAAAGAAATCCTTATGGTTAAGTTATATGGAAAAATCACTCAAGTGAATAGACATATTAAAAAGTAAAGATGTTATACAGAAAAGATATCCCTAATTATTTAGGTAATAAGGTTGGTAACTCTGAATAATGCCTTAATTTCATTCCCTACATGTGGTAGAATGGATTGAAATTCGGGGACCGAATTTTTTTAAGGGGAAAAGAATGTAACATCCCGTAAGTTTTAGATATTTTCCTTAGAAATTCTTCACATTACATATATGCATAGAAATTTTCTAATATTAATGGAATAGGTAAAGAAAGAAAACCTAAAAGGAAATATTAGAAATAAACATGCTAAAGAAAGGTGAAATTCTTAGGTAAAGAATGATAAATTTTTGTGAAGTAAGTAAAGGTCTTAAAATTTCAAGAAGATCAGATTAGGGTAATTTTTCTTAATTTAAGAGCAAAAGTTACTAAGTTTAGTATCTGCACCATAAATTGGGCTTTCACCTATGGACACTTCATATAGTGTTTTTCCACTTCACATAAGTTTCTAGCAAGCCCATTGGATAACCTAAGCAAAAAACAAAACATAGACTTGGACTAGGATATAGTAATTGGACCAATAGTCCAAAAATTATGAAAATATGACTAAGCCCTCCAAGAAAGGTAGAATTTTATCCAAAGCAAAGAAAATGGGTAGGAATAAGCCCAAATCCAAGAGGAAAAATAAAATAAAATAAATTAGGTGATGATATAATAATGTAATAATAATAAAGATTAGGTTACATGGCATTAAGACAAAAATTTAGCAAGTGGTGTGATTCTACATTCATCATTTTGGCAAGTGGCATGATAATACAAGGCTTTAGGATAAAAACATCTATATCCTACACTCATAATTTTAGCAAGTGGTATGATAAGACATAGCATTAGGACAAAATATCTCTATCCCACATAAATAATTTCAACCAAATAATGGAGATTGAAGGGCTAGAAATTTGCCACTTAAAAGGCAACCTATCATAATTGATTAAGACAAAAGAAAAAGTAAATGAATCCCTAAATCAAAGGGACCTTGTCCCATATCTTAAGAAACATATTATCATAATTTTTGAAATACAAATCTCCTTTTCCTATGCATATCTTGACTAAGGAAGAGGAAGACAAGAACATAAGTTGTTTGTTTTCCAAAAATTCAACAAAGTGTATCCTAATTGTGATAAGGTAGACTCATGATCATCAAAGGTGAATTATTTGGTGGTCTATATAAGAAAACCCACCCTTACAACATTAGAATTTTGTCCAAGTGAGGGAGAGGAAAAATAGAAGCAAGGTAGAGTGAGAAAAGGAGAGGAAGAAAGGAAGAAAGAGGAAAGAGAAGTCTAGGGGACTAAGTGCTCCAGGTAAGTTTAACAATATTTCTTTTTGAAGAAAACTTTTGAAACTTATAATATTTATATGAGATTTTGATCTTAGAACTTTTATGATTGGTCATGATGTTGCTATATCATGTTACATATTGATCTTGCATGTGATGTATGTTTGAATACTTAGGTTGGTGTAGATAGTTCTGCATGGGTATGGCTATGGGTGGTAGAATTTTAAGCTTCAGTGTTTTAATTTCTGAGAACAATCTATAAGGCATTAAAATAAATGGTTAACATAAGAATTATAGCTATGTGTGTCATGGATTTGTAGCCACTGTAATCATTCAATTTGGAGTCCATATGAGGTAGATATGGTTCGATTTGTAGTCAAAGGTCAAAAAATGGTTCATCAAGGAAGAATATGTTAGGACAGCTTCTGTATTTTAATTTCTAGGAATTATCTGTATAGAACTAAAATAAATGGTTAACATACGAATTATAGCTATGTGTGTCATGGATTTTAAGCCACTGGAAACATTCAATTTGGTGTCCATATGAGGAAACTATGAGCTGATTAGTAATCGAAGGTCAGAAAATGGTTCATCAGGGAAGAATATGTTAGGACAGCTTCTGTATTTTAATTTCTGGGAATTATCTATATGGAATTAAAATAAATGGTTAACATAAGAATTATAGCTATGTGTGACATGGATTTTAATACACTAGAATCATTCAATTTGGAGTCCATATGAGGAAGATATGAACTTATTAGTAGTCAATGGTCAGAAAATGGTTCATCAGGGAAGATTATGTTAGGACAGCTTCTGTATTTTAATTTTTGAGAATTATCTGTATGGAATTAAAATAAATGGTTAACATAAGAATTATAGCTATGTGTTCGTGGAATTTTAGCCACTGGAAGCATTTAATTTGCAGTCCATATGAGGAAGATATGAGCTTATTAGTAGTCAAAGGTCAAAAAATGGTTCATCAGGGAAGAATATGTTAGGACAGCTTTTATATTTTAATTTCTGGGAATTATCTGTATAGTATTAAAATAAATGGTTAACATAATAATTATAGATATGTGTGTCATGGATTTTCATCCACTGGAATCACTCAAGTTGGAGTCCATATGGGGTAGATATGGTCTGATTAGTAGGTAGAGGTCAGAACCTATCCGAGAAGAAATAACTTATACATTTAGGGAGTAATATCACCTTGATTTCTTAATATTTCGCTACAATGTTCAACATAATAGTTTTAGATAATTGTTTTATCTTGAAATTGACACCAAGATCACCTACATCAGAGTTAAATTGAGGGAGTTATGCTCTGATTAGTAAGATAATGTTAGATAGGATGAAAACCTACATCAAGAATCATTCTATGTTGTTATCAATTTCTAATAAGATGTCTATACCTTTTATTTTCTAGTATCTTGACATAGGTTTAAAGAGCTTTCCTAGCCATTTAAAGGGCATATACAGTGGAGAATCACCCTTAGTCATAACCTTAAATAAATATGCCCTACTCAAAGATAGAGGAAAGTTATCCTATGCTTTGGCAAAATCTCAAAAAGATGAAATTAAATTGGATGCCAAAAGCTACTCAAGACATTAATTATTTCTAGGTAAGTTGAGTTCTCATTTAAGTAAACCATTGATTAATGCTTATTTCCCCCCTCATAATGTAGTTAAACCTCAAAATTCTATAAATCCAATGGAAAGCCAATTCAAAGTGGACATCAAGGATCCTCCTTGAATGACATAAGGAGCTTTGAGTTGAGCCAATGACATTAAACAAAGGCACTTATTGGGAGTGACATGCTGTAATTTAAGCATGTTGTTAGCATTATTTTAGTTAGTTTTTATTTAATTCAAGTAGAAAATAGATATGAATTAATTGTGTTTTGTATTTTATGTTTTAGGAATAATGAAGAAGGAAAGAAGAGGAAAATAACGAGAAAATTATAGAAAAATGCTGATTTCTGACCCTTCGTAACTAATTGAGGCATATCTCACTCATTTGGACTCCGCTTAAGGTGATTTCAGTGGATATGGAAAGAAGAGACATAGTGCTACAACTTTCATGTTCGGCACATCGGAAAAATCTAGAAGATTCTGGGTGTCGCGGCGCCACGTGAGGATATATCTAGAGCGTCGCGGCGCTGAGCTACCCAGATTGGAGTGCCGCGGCCCTTAACCAGCGTGCCGCAGCACCCGAGTACATCTAAAGGTGAGCACTACGGTGCTGGACCAGGGCGCTGCGGCACCTGTTGTCGCACTAGGTCGTTGAATTCACAATTTTTAGGGTTTTTCAACTCCAATTAAATCCCGATTGGCCGAAATTTGACCTAGAAACACTCCTACTTCGATTAGGAGGAGTTAATCTATAAAAAGGGAGGAAATCAAGTAGAAATTCATTCAATCCTTCATCCAAGTTCTTAGTTACATTTTTCAATTCTTCTTTAGATTTTCTTATGGCCCTGCGTGGCTAGTTCTTTTTAGTTGGTTGAGGTAGATTGAAACCTCAAGGGATCTTCATGCATTGTGAGATTTGGATTTGATTTTATTATTTCAATTTGAATTGAGTATTGATTATTCATCTGCTTTTCTTTTCAATGATTATTCATATGATTGCTAGGAGGCCTACTAGTATATTGTCTGTCTTAATCTACTGCCGAATTATGTTTTGAACAAAGTCTTCAATTCTGTGATTCATGAGACAAATAGGTTTGAGGATTTTGGATTATAAATCATTGAACCTATGATGAATAATTAACTAAATTAGATATAACCGATGTGTTTATATTCGTTTAGCTTTGTCAGTTTCTCTAGTTCTTTATGCGGTTAATAAGTTATGCTTTATCGATGTGCTAAAGGATTGCTTGTTAATTAGGGTTCAATTAGTGCAATTGTCATTAATTTACTAGGCTTAAGGAGGAACAGGGTTAGAAACCCAATGATAGATATTCAATTACAGATTAATTATGTTGTCAATGATCAATGCAATCCCTTGACGGTGGATATCAACCGAAACCAACGTCTTTATTGTTAATCACTCTCTCTTAATTACTTTCATTATTGTTTACTTTACTTAAATTGCGATTATCAATCCCCCATTTTTCAATCACATAAGGTAATTCCAGTCTCTGTGGGATCGACCCTTTCTCCCACTACTATAGGTTAGTTTTGAGGTAAGGTATCAATTTGGGAGTACCTGCGACAGTACGTACCAAATTTTGGCGCCGTTGCCGGGGACTGCGTCTATTACTTTTTTTGATTTTATTTTGATTTACGCCTGTGACTCGTTCTTCTAATTCTCAAAATTTAGAGTTCAATCTAGATATTGGAAAATCTGTATACAAGCACAGAAGAGAACTTCAAGAGGACATTGATCAAGAAAAGGAGGAAGTAACCATGGTGAGGCACCCCACTCTGAAGGAGCTTGCAGCTCCAGATTTGCATCAACAAGCCTTATGCATTACTTTTCCTAATCTTGATGTGAATGTTAATTTTGAATTGAAATCTGGATTAATTCATCTCTTACCTAATTTTCATGGTCTTGCAGGTGAAGACCCGCATAAACATTTGAAGGAATTTCATGTGGTATGTAGCAGTATGAAGCCCCCTGGAGTAACTGAGGAACAAATAAAACTTAAGGATTTTCCTTTTTCATTAAGAGATTCAGCCAAAGATTGGTTGTATTATTTACCCTCTGGTACTATCACTACTTGGAATAAAATGAAGAGAATATTTTTAGAACGTTATTTTCCTGCATCTAGGGTTGCTACTATTAGGAAAGAAATATGTAGCATTAGGCAATTGCATGGAGAAACAGTTTATGAATATTGGGAGAGGTTTAAAAAGCTTTGTGTAAGTTGCCCACATCATCAGATTAGTGAGCAGCTACTAATCCAATATTTCTATGAAGGTCTTTTGCAGGGAGATAGGAGCATGATAGATGCAGCTAGTGGAGGAGCACTATTAGATAAGACTCCTGAAGCAGCCAAAATCCTGATATCAAATATGGCTGCCAATTCTCAACAATTTGGCATTTGGCATGATGCTCCTATTAGACATACTCATGAGGTAAGTACTATTTCTATTTAGAATCAAATATCTGAATTTACCTCTCTTGTGCACCAAATGGCTACAGTTACACTATAGCAAGTTAAAGTCTATGGAATATGTTTAATAACAGGGCACTCCACTAACATGTGTCCTAAACTTCAAGAGGAATCCACAGAACAATCTAATGATGTAGGAGGTTTTCCTGGCCAACCAAAAAGGTATGATCTATATGCTAATACATACAATCCTGGATGGAAGGATCATCCCAATTTCAGATATGGGAATGCACAAAATAGGCCTGCAGGACAAAATTTTCAACAAAATCAGCAAGCCTATTATCCTAGACAGAATGCATCCTAGGATCACCAGGTAAGTCATCGATTGGAAGATATTGTGAAAACTCTTGTACATAATTCTCATCAATTTCAGCAAAAGATAAGAGCCAGTATTCAGAACCTGATAACTCAAGTAGGTCAGTTAGCAACCACAGTGAGTCGATTGGATGCTCAAAACTCAGGTAAGTTACCTTCTCAAACTGTGGTAAATCCTAGAAAAAATGTCAGTGTAATTATTTCAATGAATGGTAAGGAAGCTGAAGGTCTACCATCTATTTCTTCTAAAAAGCAAGAGAAATTAAACAAGGAGAAAGAAGCATCTACAGGTAAGTCTCTATCTACTCCGAATTATGAAGTAGTGCCTCCTTTTCTAGAAGCTCTTAAAGAGAATAGGTTATATGAGAAGACTTCTGATTTGTATGAAACCTTTAGAAAATGTGAAGTTAATATTCCCCTTCTAGATGCTATTAAACAAGTGCCAAGATATGTAAAGTTCTTAAAAGAACTATGTACTCAAAAGAGAAGACAAAAATTGAAGGGATTTGAAATGGTTCAGATAAGTCAGAATGTATCTGCCATGATACAAACAAAACTTCCCACTAAATGCAAGGATCCAAGTATGTTTACTATTCCATGCAAAATTGGGAACACTCGTGTTGAACATGCTATGTTAGATTTAGGAGCTTCCATAAATGTCATGCCATATTCTGTATATACTTCTTTGAAATTGGGACCCTTAAACTCAACAAATTTGATAATTCAACTAGTAGACAGGTCCAATACATATCCTAAAGGAGTAATTGAGGATGTCTTAGTACAGGTAGATGATTTGATTTTCCCTGTAGATTTTTATGTACTTGACATGGAAAATGGAGATCCTACTTCTCCAATATTATTAGGGAGACCATTTTTGAAAACCTTTCAAACTAAAATAAATGTTCACAATGGCACACTCACTATGGAATTTGATGGTGAAGTAATAAAGTTTAATATGTATGAGACCATGAAACACCCAAGTGATGATATTCCTGTTTATTCTATCAATGTCATTAGTTCTTTGACACATGAAGTAGATGGAAAGGATCAACTAGAAGTGATAGCGAGCAAATCCATAGAGGAAGATAATGGTGAGATAGAGCAGGATATAGAAACAAAAGAGGACTCAGCTACAGGTAAGGTTGCTTATATAGAATCACCACTTACTGATACTAGTCTTTTACCTTTTGTTGTGCAGGTTTCTACTCCTGAATTGAAGCCTCTTCCTGATCCTCTCCAATATGTGTTTTTGGGGAAAGTAAAAATACCTCCCGATAAAATTTCCAGCAACCATAAAACTAATAAGGAGGAAAAATCAATTCAAAAGTACAAATGTGCAATAGGATGGAATGGGCATAGGCTTAAACCATATTATGAAGGATTTCAGTAAGAAGAATCACAATGGACAACTCTTCAAAACCCCCCTTGATTTTTTTTAGTTTATGTCAAGCCAACGACGTAAAATAAAGGCGCTGGTTGGGAGGCAACCTAACAACCATTCTTCTTCTTATTTTTTTGTTCATATTTTAATTTCTCTTTATTTTCAAAAAAAAAATTGGTAGAATTACGGACGCACAAGTGCCACGGCGACCATCGCCCAGATTAGGTGAGCGCTGCGGTGCTCTGAACCCAAGACGGGTAGCGCCGCAGCGCTCAAGAATAGCGCCGCGATGCTCAGAACCCAGATTAGGCGAGCACCACGGTGCTCCCCCAGTGTGCCGCGGCGCCCCACGTTTCAGCAGAGAGTGCTGCTGCGCCCTCTATAAGAGACCCGCGGCCTCTTCATACCCTACCCACATTTTTTAACTATCCCTCACCCTAAATCCCAGTTTCTTACAGCCAATCAACCATCCAAACCTCTCATTACGTTTATTTGATTGAATTGAGTGGTTTTTCATCTTCTTTTTCAGGATTAAGCAATTCTTTCAGCTTTTGGGTTGAATTCAATGGCAATTTTCTAGGGTTCTAAAGCAATTTTGATCTTGCACTTTCCAGCCACAAATCAAGCTAAATTGGGTACGGTGTGCTTTGTTTCTCCTTCTGAAGTTGATCTCCATACTTCATTGTTACTAGTTTGCACTGATTTAGGACTTCAAGCTAAGAATCTGCCATCCATTCTCCCAATTTTTCAAGAGCGCACACCAGGTGTTTGATAAAACGCCCCAGTGAATTTGCCAAGTGCAATGGCTTCAAAAATTTCCAAATTGGGCCTTTCAAAGAGGAAGAACAGAGTAGAGGACCCTCTAGCATTTGATAGCATGACATTTGTAAGTGAAGAAGTCTATCAACACCATAATAAGGTGGTGGTTCATAAATCAATCGTTCCTGAGAAGGGTTTCATTGTCACCATAGGGTTTCCTCATAGAGACAATATCCTCCACAGATATTGGGAGATTTTCTGTAATAGCCCCGAACCAGGAGTCATTCACGTAGTACAAGAGTTTTACTCCAATGCTACAGTCCATGAACACCACAAAGCACAGGTTAGAGGCAAGATGGTGAATTTTAATCCTCATGCTATCAATGCATTTTACTCTTTGCCTGTCATTGAAGATGATGAGTACTCTGCCTTCATCCAATCAGACATAGACTTTGAAGAGATTATCTCCACTCTTTTCTTCAGAGGGGCTTCCTAGAAGTTGGATAGCAATGGGCAGCCACTGTATTTTGCCAGAGGCTAAAGCTTGGTACTATTTTGTGGCTACATGATTCATGGCCAGCTTGAATATGAGTCAGGTCAGGAGGGACAGAGCCATTATGATTTTTGCTATAATTAAAGGTTTTTCCATTGACGTGGGAAAACTCATCCACAGACAGATACTTGGCTGCATTCGTTCTAGAAGCGGATCCCTCTTTGCCCTCAGTTTAATCACTGGTCTATATGGGAAGTCTGGAGTCAGCTGGGATTCTATTGAGGCTCTCATTCAACCAATCAAATCTATTTCCTACACAGACATTCAGAAATATAAGGGACATGAGGAAGCAGGAAGCAACAGAAGAAGAGTTAGGCATTCAGCCTATAATTATAGAGGAACCTGGTAGCAGTTCAGCTCCACCACTAGCCCAACACACTATTGAAGATTTATGGGAGCGAATAGAGGTCCTCACTTATCAGATGAATGACTTAGCTCTCTATCAATATTCTATAGCACAGCACAACACTGCTTGCTTCTGTAACAACCTCTTTTTTTTCCTTTATTATTATACAATATTGAGTTCACATACATGTCATTAATCAAAACAAACGTTTAACATATCAAATACAGATATTTACATCTTGTTTATTTTGGTTGACCAATTCCGGAGATACAGGTGCGGGTGGTTGCACCTTCACCGGGATCTGAGCCAACTCGACCACAAACAACTTATTTGATTCTGAAATCTGCCCAACATAAAGTAACTCGATCCAATGTGCACTAAAAGCCAGAGCCTTAGCAACAAAAGCTGCATAATTAATTTTCTGAACATGATATGGAAATATAGTGAGAATTAAATCCCAGTAAGTTCAACAATAAATTATCATCAGTAAAGCTCATCACGTCATGTTCAGCTGTATAAACTACAGAAAATATCTTTGGTCACATGAATGCATTATATCTATGCACATAAGAATCATACTGTAATGATATGTATGACAGGATTAACTATTTTCAAAATATCATATGATGGCCATCAACTTATTCTCATTTCAAGCTACCCCGGTCAGGGTGAGTATCCTCTACTCTCCGGTACGGGCTTTTCTCGCTCCGTCCGACATGGCCCACTTTCTCTTTCTTTTCTCATTATCATGATCATAACCGTTGGTAGGGCGTCCCCTACTGGTGCACCACACGGATTGCCATGTGACCGTGCTTATTTCTTTTCTTTTCACAATGATAGCCAAAAATATGCTTTCAATAACAAGTATGTTCATCAAAATATAAGTATTACCATAAATCATTGGTAATCATGCCATGAACATAACCATTTCAAATATCACTTTATAAAATATTTCCATGTCAAAATTTCACACTTAAGATGGTAAGAAGTTCATACAATGGCAATGGTTATGGCTATACTAGTCATTTATTAAGATTCATCTTCTTTTTTAAATACTAATTTTATTCCTTTATTTTTCTTGATGCAGGTTTTCATCCTATC
The DNA here is from genome assembly GCA_037074535.1 of Gleditsia sinensis. NCBI lineage: Eukaryota > Viridiplantae > Streptophyta > Magnoliopsida > Fabales > Fabaceae > Gleditsia > Gleditsia sinensis. The sequence goes on along the minus strand of CM073463.1, from coordinate 51,656,584 downwards.
TAACCTTCTCTTACTAATCAGAGCATAACTCCCTCAATTTAACTATGATGTAGGTGATCTTAGTGTCAATTTCAAGATAAAAAAATTATCTAAAACTATTATGTTGAACATTGTAGCGAAAAATTAAGAAACGAAGGTGATATTACTCCCTCAAAGTACAGGATAGTTCCTCTCGGATAGGTTCTGACCTTTACTGACTAATTAGACCATATCTCCCAAATTGGAACTCCAAATTGAGTTATTCCAGTTGGTAAAAATCCATGAGCCATATATATATAATTGTTATGTTGGCGCGCTATTTTAATTCCCTACATAATATTCCCAGAAATTCAAAAACTAAAGCATTAATAACATACTCTTCCCTGAATAAACATTTTCTGACCTCTGCTAACTAATCGGATCATATCTACCTCATATGAACTCCAAATTGTATAATTCCAGTGGGTATATTTCCATGAGACATAGATATATAACTTTCTTGTTAACCATTTATTTTAATTCCATACAGATAATTCCCAGAAATTAAAATACTACAGCTGTCCTAACATAATCTTCCCTGATGAACCATTTTCTGACCTTGGCTTACTAATCGGACCATATCTACCACATGTGGACTCCAAATTGAATGATTCCAGTGGCTAAAAATCCGTGACACACATATCTTTAATTCTTATGTTAACCATTTATTTTAATTCCCTACCAATAATTCCCAGAAATTAAATTACCGAAGCTATCCTAACATATTCTTCCCTGATGATTCATTTTCTGACCTTTGACTACTAATCAGACCATAGCTACCTTATATGGACTCCAAATGGAATGATTCCAGTGGGTAAAAATCCGCGACACATATATCTTTAATTCTTATGTTAACCATTTATTTTAATTCCTTATAGATTGTTCCCAGAAATTAAAATACCGAAGCTTAAAATTCTGTCAACCATAGCCATACCCATGCAGAACTATCTACACCAACCTAAGTATTCAAACATACATCATATGCAAGATCAATATGTAACATGATATAGCAACATCCATGACCAATCATCAAAGTTCTAAGATCAAAATCTCATATAAATATTATGAGTTTCAAAGATTTTCTTCAAAAAGAAATATTGTTAAACTTACCTGGAGCACTTAGTCTCCTAGACTTCTCCTTCCTCTTTCTTCCTTTCTTCCTCTCCTTTCCTCACACTACCTTGCTTCTATTTTTGCTCTCCCTCACTTGGACGAAATTATAATGTTTTAAGGGTGGGTTTTCTTATATAGACCACCAAATAATTTACCTTTCATGATCATGGGTCTACCTTATCACAATTAGGATACACTTTGTTGAATTTTTGGAAAACAAACAACTTATGTTCTTGTCTTCCTCTTCCTTAGTCAAGATATGCATAGAAAAAGGAGATTTGTATTTTGAAAATTATGATGATATGTTCTTAAGATATGGGGCAAGATCCCTTTGATTTAGGGATTCATTTCCTTTTTCTTTTGTCTTAATCAAGTATGATAGATTTGCCTTTTTAAGTGGCAAATTTCTAGCCCTTGAATTTTCCTTACTTAACTAAAATTATTTGTGTAGGATAATGATGTTTTGTCATAATGCTATGTATTATTACCCACTTGCTAAAGTTATGAATGTAGGATATAGATGTTTTTGTCCTAAAGCCTTGTATTATTATGCCACTTGCCAAAATGATGAATGTAGAATCACACCACTTGTTAAATTTTTGTCTTAATGCCATGTCACTTAATCTTGATTACACTAATGTTTCATCACTTTAATTTTATTTTTATTTTTATTTTTCCTCTTGGGTTTGGGCTCATTCTTGCCCATTTTCCTTACTTTGGTTAAAATTCTTCCTTTCATAATGGGCTTGGTCACATTTTCATGATTTTTGGGCTTATGTTTTATTTCTTCCTTGGCCTATCCTATTGGCTTGCTAAAAATTCATGTGAAGTAGAAAAACTCTATATGAAGTGTCTATAGGTTAAAGCCCAATTACGGGTGGAGATACTAAACTCAGTAACTTTTGCTCTTAAATTAAGAAAGATTACCCTAATCCGATCTTCTTGAAATTTTAAGACCTCTACTTACTTCACAAAAATTTATCTTTCTTTACCTAAGAATTTCACCTTTCTTTAACATGTTTATTTCTAATATTTCCTCTTAGGTTTTCTTTCTTTACCTATTCCATTAATATTAGAACATTTCTATGCATATATGTAAGGTGAAGAATTTCTAAGGAAAATATCTAAAAATTACGGGATGTTACATTTTTCCCCCCTTTAAGAAATTCGGTCCCCGAATTTCAATCCATCCTACCACATGTAGAGAATGAAATTAAGGCATTATTCAGAGTTACCAAGCTGATTACCTAAATAATTAGAGATATCTTTTCTGTATGACATCTTTACTTTTTAATATGTCTATCACTTGAGTGATTTTGCCATATAACTTAACCATAAGGATTTCTTTCAATCATAAGTTCTTCCATTGATATCCTCTAGCCCGTATGAATATATCTATGGGTCGATATTAGAAAACACACATATAAAGGAACATATACACCTTCATATTGTGTAACTATCTTTTCTTATTCCAAACTTATATCAAGTCAAAATTGTTTTTTTTTTATATCAACATCATCCCCTGAATATCATCATCTTAATCTATCATCTATTTTTATCCTTAAATCCTTTAATCAATATGTTAAACATACATAGCAATAAATCCTTCAAACCTTTAATAACGTTTATGTACCATTGACACATGTCTAATAATTCCAACTTACCTCATCACAGTAATTCTATACAAGCTTATTAACACCATTAAACTCATTGTCAAAAATTTCAATTATTTCTTCTATCATATCCAAAAGCACCTCATTCTAGCTTATGCCAATCCCATTTAATTCACCCAATCATTTGAAGAAGATTTGTGTTTTTTTTTTCCTAACAATTACTCATACATGAATTCTCAATTCCAACATAATTCACATCCTAGATACTAGACTCAATTTAGCATGATATAATCCTTTAACATAAATATCATGATAACCTACATTATTTCCGGACATGGTTCTCAGAATATTCTCTATATTTCCAAATTAAGAGTTCAAAGACTAACTTAAATCCTACTTCCTATATTTTATTCCTCGAGAACTTCAACACCACTAATTCTCTTGATTACATTCGTCAAAACACCATAAGACCATCATCCGTCCATTATTTTCAAACCTTTCATTATTTTAACCTATTAACAACTTAGACACCATAACAACCAAGTTTCAAAGGAAGAAATTATCTTTAATTGTAATGAGGGAAAATAACCTTGCATTTAATGCCAACCGTTAATGAGTGAAACAGACGAAAAGCATAATAGAGAATGGTTCCAAAAGCGAAAGTCAAAAGTTTTGACAAAGCATTGAAAAATATTAAAATCGGTGGCCGCAATTCTTGAAAATCTGTAAACAAAATCTATCTATGATTTCAACAAAAATCGGTGGCCGCAAATTTTGAATATATGTGTTAGAATCTACTTTAAATCTATTGGTATTCGGTGGAAAGATATCACATGGAAAAAGAAACATTTCTGAGCTTATAAAAGTCTGTGAAAATCAAAGAATATGTAGTTAACTGGTAGGATGCAGTTGATTGCTTCAAAATAGATGTAATTAATCAACTATAAATTAACCAGTCCAAATTAAAATTTCTCAAAATAGCTAGTTGACTTAATAATACTGATAGTCGACTGGCGAAAACATTGAGAATACAAAATAAATCATTTGATTGCATTTTTTATTTTTATTTTTTTTACTTTTTTTTTTTTTTTGACGGCTATCACCTAGAACTTTTCTACAAGAATCAAAACATCAATGCTTCATCAAAGACAACAAGATAAAGACAGATTTCTGGTGATATCTTATCTTATACTCTTTATGTGCTTAATATGGGTCACAGTCATACTACTGTACATATACATGCTTGCCGTCATTTTTGAAATTTTTTATTTTATTTTTTTATTTACCTTTAATTTAGTTGATATCCACCAATCACTCACATAGTTGTTCTAATAATACCCGGCCTATTCGCATAGCTATTATAAATATGCCTTTCTCTGAGTTCTATAAATACTTACATTAGTATCTTTGTCTATTCTCAAAGTTAAGGTGATAGAAATTATGGAGGGAACAGCATTCCGTCAGTTTCGAAATATCTGTGTCTTTTGTGGTTCCAGTCCTGGAAAAGATGAGGAGTATGTTAAAGCAGCACAAAATCTGGGTATGGTGCTGGCTAGGAGAAAAATTCATTTAGTGTATGGTGGAGGTAACTGTGGGTTAATGGGGTGTGTGGCTACAGCTGCACATGCAGGGGGATGCCAAGTTCTAGGTATTATTCCTACAGCTCTAGCTACATCCAGCAATATAGGGAAGACAATTGGGGAAGAATATAGGGTAGTTTCCATGCATGAACGCATGGCTAGAATGATGAGCAATGCTGACGCCTTCATTGCCTTACCAGGTGGTTTTGGTACTTTAGAGGAGATTTTCCAAATAGTCTCTTGGGCACAACTAAATATGCATCACAAACCGATAGGTTTGTTAAATGTTAATCACTTCTTTGATGGTTTGTTATCTTTTCTAGATCAAGCTGTGGAACAGAGGTTTATCTCACACTCAGCACGACAAATTCTCATCTCAGCTTCAAATGTTGAGGAGTTGATTGATGCTTTACAAGCCTATGTTCATGTACCTGATCTAACTATTACTCCAGTAGAATGGACGGCAGATAACCGCAGGAAGCGTAAATTGGATTTGGATCTTCATCTTTAAATGTAGTAAAACGTAGCTATTATTGTACTACTTTTACTTTCTTAGACTCTACTTGTATACCATATTCACCAACCATACTCCTTTAGAGTTGGTAAAACTATCTTTGAATGTTGCTTATGATCCTCTGAACTTTTGAAATATTCTAGTATATCAACCATATATATAATAACAAATTGTTCTAAGGATGACCTAATTACTATTCATTAAATTTATGAATGCAGCTAAAGGTTTGTCAATTAAATGCATCACCAAGAACTCATAATGCCCATAATAAGTCCTACATCCTCTTCTCTTATCCTTAATTAATGTTACTCATATCCCAAATCTATTTGTGGAAAAATATTGAACACCTTATAACTGGTCAAACAGGTAATCTATACGAGCTAATGGGTTTCTATTCTACATTGTTACCTTATTCAACTGTCTACAATCTATGCATAGTCATAGTGATCCATCTTTCTTTTTCACAAATAGAACTAGAGCACTCCAAATAAAAGTACTAGGGCATTTAAATCCCTTGTCTAACAAGTCTTGTAAATTTTTTTTTTCCAGTAACTAGAATAATTCTTTTCTGATGTGGAAATACTGCAACCACGGAGCATACTAAGATTTTTCAAATAAAACCGGCACTTTCAAAACTTCTTGGAAATTTTATATGAGTACTAGGGTAAATTCCATGTTAAAATTCCACACTAATATCTCGGTAACTGGATAGTAATTGTAGTCTATAAACAGCGCACCAGAAAAGTTCCCAGGAAAGAGAGGTGGGTCACTAATGGACACGCTTAAGTACCAAGTCTTTCCTTGCCAGAGCTTTCCTTAGACATGCACTTTTCACAAATCACAATTTTTTTTTAAAATTCAATCGATATCATTCTATATAGGGATATAGATACTAGTTGGGTTCTAAGGAGTAAATCAATACCAAATTCTCGAATTGCTGTGGCAAGGTTGTGCAAGATTTTCTCCGCATTGTTTGCCGGATTCCGCCTTGGTGGTGCCATTTCCTACTGTGGAAAAAATAAATTTATGCTACTATTGAGGTGATCAAGCCCAATAGTTAGTTTCAAAACAATATTTAACAGCAGTCATAACACCACCTCGGCATATAGATAAGAAACACTAGTAATTTCTTACCTATATGAGTCACTGATTCCCTACACAGCACAACCACAACATACTCAAGACACTATAAGATCGATTCAGATAACCATCCACCCACTGGCCATCTAGGATCGACCTCCTCTGATACCAATTATGTAACAACCTCTTTTTTTTCCTTTATTATTATACAATATTGAGTTCACATACATGTCATTAATCAAAACAAACGTTTAACATATCAAATACAGATATTTACATCTTGTTTATTTTGGTTGACCAATTCCGGAGATACAGGTGCGGGTGGTTGCACCTTCACCGGGATCTGAGCCAACTCGACCACAAACAACTTATTTGATTCTGAAATCTGCCCAACATAAAGTAACTCGATCCAATGTGCACTAAAAGCCAGAGCCTTAGCAACAAAAGCTGCATAATTAATTTTCTGAACATGATATGGAAATATAGTGAGAATTAAATCCCAGTAAGTTCAACAATAAATTATCATCAGTAAAGCTCATCACGTCATGTTCAGCTGTATAAACTACAGAAAATATCTTTGGTCACATGAATGCATTATATCTATGCACATAAGAATCATACTGTAATGATATGTATGACAGGATTAACTATTTTCAAAATATCATATGATGGCCATCAACTTATTCTCATTTCAAGCTACCCCGGTCAGGGTGAGTATCCTCTACTCTCCGGTACGGGCTTTTCTCGCTCCGTCCGACATGGCCCACTTTCTCTTTCTTTTCTCATTATCATGATCATAACCGTTGGTAGGGCGTCCCCTACTGGTGCACCACACGGATTGCCATGTGACCGTGCTTATTTCTTTTCTTTTCACAATGATAGCCAAAAATATGCTTTCAATAACAAGTATGTTCATCAAAATATAAGTATTACCATAAATCATTGGTAATCATGCCATGAACATAACCATTTCAAATATCACTTTATAAAATATTTCCATGTCAAAATTTCACACTTAAGATGGTAAGAAGTTCATACAATGGCAATGGTTATGGCTATACTAGTCATTTATTAAGATTCATCTTCTTTTTTAAATACTAATTTTATTCCTTTATTTTTCTTGATGCAGGTTTTCATCCTATCTAACCTTCTCTTACTAATCAGAGCATAACTCCCTCAATTTAACTATGATGTAGGTGATCTTAGTGTCAATTTCAAGATAAAAAAATTATCTAAAACTATTATGTTGAACATTGTAGCGAAAAATTAAGAAACGAAGGTGATATTACTCCCTCAAAGTACAGGATAGTTCCTCTCGGATAGGTTCTGACCTTTACTGACTAATTAGACCATATCTCCCAAATTGGAACTCCAAATTGAGTTATTCCAGTTGGTAAAAATCCATGAGCCATATATATATAATTGTTATGTTGGCGCGCTATTTTAATTCCCTACATAATATTCCCAGAAATTCAAAAACTAAAGCATTAATAACATACTCTTCCCTGAATAAACATTTTCTGACCTCTGCTAACTAATCGGATCATATCTACCTCATATGAACTCCAAATTGTATAATTCCAGTGGGTATATTTCCATGAGACATAGATATATAACTTTCTTGTTAACCATTTATTTTAATTCCATACAGATAATTCCCAGAAATTAAAATACTACAGCTGTCCTAACATAATCTTCCCTGATGAACCATTTTCTGACCTTGGCTTACTAATCGGACCATATCTACCACATGTGGACTCCAAATTGAATGATTCCAGTGGCTAAAAATCCGTGACACACATATCTTTAATTCTTATGTTAACCATTTATTTTAATTCCCTACCAATAATTCCCAGAAATTAAATTACCGAAGCTATCCTAACATATTCTTCCCTGATGATTCATTTTCTGACCTTTGACTACTAATCAGACCATAGCTACCTTATATGGACTCCAAATGGAATGATTCCAGTGGGTAAAAATCCGCGACACATATATCTTTAATTCTTATGTTAACCATTTATTTTAATTCCTTATAGATTGTTCCCAGAAATTAAAATACCGAAGCTTAAAATTCTGTCAACCATAGCCATACCCATGCAGAACTATCTACACCAACCTAAGTATTCAAACATACATCATATGCAAGATCAATATGTAACATGATATAGCAACATCCATGACCAATCATCAAAGTTCTAAGATCAAAATCTCATATAAATATTATGAGTTTCAAAGATTTTCTTCAAAAAGAAATATTGTTAAACTTACCTGGAGCACTTAGTCTCCTAGACTTCTCCTTCCTCTTTCTTCCTTTCTTCCTCTCCTTTCCTCACACTACCTTGCTTCTATTTTTGCTCTCCCTCACTTGGACGAAATTATAATGTTTTAAGGGTGGGTTTTCTTATATAGACCACCAAATAATTTACCTTTCATGATCATGGGTCTACCTTATCACAATTAGGATACACTTTGTTGAATTTTTGGAAAACAAACAACTTATGTTCTTGTCTTCCTCTTCCTTAGTCAAGATATGCATAGAAAAAGGAGATTTGTATTTTGAAAATTATGATGATATGTTCTTAAGATATGGGGCAAGATCCCTTTGATTTAGGGATTCATTTCCTTTTTCTTTTGTCTTAATCAAGTATGATAGATTTGCCTTTTTAAGTGGCAAATTTCTAGCCCTTGAATTTTCCTTACTTAACTAAAATTATTTGTGTAGGATAATGATGTTTTGTCATAATGCTATGTATTATTACCCACTTGCTAAAGTTATGAATGTAGGATATAGATGTTTTTGTCCTAAAGCCTTGTATTATTATGCCACTTGCCAAAATGATGAATGTAGAATCACACCACTTGTTAAATTTTTGTCTTAATGCCATGTCACTTAATCTTGATTACACTAATGTTTCATCACTTTAATTTTATTTTTATCCCTATATAGAATGATATCGATTGAATTTAAAAAAAAAATTGTGATTTGTGAAAAGTGCATGTCTAAGGAAAGCTCTGGCAAGGAAAGACTTGGTACTTAAGCGTGTCCATTAGTGACCCACCTCTCTTTCCTGGGAACTTTTCTGGTGCGCTGTTTATAGACTACAATTACTATCCAGTTACCGAGATATTAGTGTGGAATTTTAACATGGAATTTACCCTAGTACTCATATAAAATTTCCAAGAAGTTTTGAAAGTGCCGGTTTTATTTGAAAAATCTTAGTATGCTCCGTGGTTGCAGTATTTCCACATCAGAAAAGAATTATTCTAGTTACTGGAAAAAAAAAAAATTTACAAGACTTGTTAGACAAGGGATTTAAATGCCCTAGTACTTTTATTTGGAGTGCTCTAGTTCTATTTGTGAAAAAGAAAGATGGATCACTATGACTATGCATAGATTGTAGACAGTTGAATAAGGTAACAATGTAGAATAGAAACCCATTAGCTCGTATAGATTACCTGTTTGACCAGTTATAAGGTGTTCAATATTTTTCCACAAATAGATTTGGGATATGAGTAACATTAATTAAGGATAAGAGAAGAGGATGTAGGACTTATTATGGGCATTATGAGTTCTTGGTGATGCATTTAATTGACAAACCTTTAGCTGCATTCATAAATTTAATGAATAGTAATTAGGTCATCCTTAGAACAATTTGTTATTATATATATGGTTGATATACTAGAATATTTCAAAAGTTCAGAGGATCATAAGCAACATTCAAAGATAGTTTTACCAACTCTAAAGGAGTATGGTTGGTGAATATGGTATACAAGTAGAGTCTAAGAAAGTAAAAGTAGTACAATAATAGCTACGTTTTACTACATTTAAAGATGAAGATCCAAATCCAATTTACGCTTCCTGCGGTTATCTGCCGTCCATTCTACTGGAGTAATAGTTAGATCAGGTACATGAACATAGGCTTGTAAAGCATCAATCAACTCCTCAACATTTGAAGCTGAGATGAGAATTTGTCGTGCTGAGTGTGAGATAAACCTCTGTTCCACAGCTTGATCTAGAAAAGATAACAAACCATCAAAGAAGTGATTAACATTTAACAAACCTATCGGTTTGTGATGCATATTTAGTTGTGCCCAAGAGACTATTTGGAAAATCTCCTCTAAAGTACCAAAACCACCTGGTAAGGCAATGAAGGCGTCAGCATTGCTCATCATTCTAGCCATGCGTTCATGCATGGAAACTACCCTATATTCTTCCCCAATTGTCTTCCCTATATTGCTGGATGTAGCTAGAGCTGTAGGAATAATACCTAGAACTTGGCATCCCCCTGCATGTGCAGCTGTAGCCACACACCCCATTAACCCACAGTTACCTCCACCATACACTAAATGAATTTTTCTCCTAGCCAGCACCATACCCAGATTTTGTGCTGCTTTAACATACTCCTCATCTTTTCCAGGACTGGAACCACAAAAGACACAGATATTTCGAAACTGACGGAATGCTGTTCCCTCCATAATTTCTATCACCTTAACTTTGAGAATAGACAAAGATACTAATGTAAGTATTTATAGAACTCAGAGAAAGGCATATTTATAATAGCTATGCGAATAGGCCGGGTATTATTAGAACAACTATGTGAGTGATTGGTGGATATCAACTAAATTAAAGGTAAATAAAAAAATAAAATAAAAAATTTCAAAAATGACGGCAAGCATGTATATGTACAGTAGTATGACTGTGACCCATATTAAGCACATAAAGAGTATAAGATAAGATATCACCAGAAATCTGTCTTTATCTTGTTGTCTTTGATGAAGCATTGATGTTTTGATTCTTGTAGAAAAGTTCTAGGTGATAGCCGTCAAAAAAAAAAAAAAAAGTAAAAAAAATAAAAATAAAAAATGCAATCAAATGATTTATTTTGTATTCTCAATGTTTTCGCCAGTCGACTATCAGTATTATTAAGTCAACTAGCTATTTTGAGAAATTTTAATTTGGACTGGTTAATTTATAGTTGATTAATTACATCTATTTTGAAGCAATCAACTGCATCCTACCAGTTAACTACATATTCTTTGATTTTCACAGACTTTTATAAGCTCAGAAATGTTTCTTTTTCCATGTGATATCTTTCCACCGAATACCAATAGATTTAAAGTAGATTCTAACACATATATTCAAAATTTGCGGCCACCGATTTTTGTTGAAATCATAGATAGATTTTGTTTACAGATTTTCAAGAATTGCGGCCACCGATTTTAATATTTTTCAATGCTTTGTCAAAACTTTTGACTTTCGCTTTTGGAACCATTCTCTATTATGCTTTTCGTCTGTTTCACTCATTAACGGTTGGCATTAAATGCAAGGTTATTTTCCCTCATTACAATTAAAGATAATTTCTTCCTTTGAAACTTGGTTGTTATGGTGTCTAAGTTGTTAATAGGTTAAAATAATGAAAGGTTTGAAAATAATGGACGGATGATGGTCTTATGGTGTTTTGACGAATGTAATCAAGAGAATTAGTGGTGTTGAAGTTCTCGAGGAATAAAATATAGGAAGTAGGATTTAAGTTAGTCTTTGAACTCTTAATTTGGAAATATAGAGAATATTCTGAGAACCATGTCCGGAAATAATGTAGGTTATCATGATATTTATGTTAAAGGATTATATCATGCTAAATTGAGTCTAGTATCTAGGATGTGAATTATGTTGGAATTGAGAATTCATGTATGAGTAATTGTTAGGAAAAAAAAAACACAAATCTTCTTCAAATGATTGGGTGAATTAAATGGGATTGGCATAAGCTAGAATGAGGTGCTTTTGGATATGATAGAAGAAATAATTGAAATTTTTGACAATGAGTTTAATGGTGTTAATAAGCTTGTATAGAATTACTGTGATGAGGTAAGTTGGAATTATTAGACATGTGTCAATGGTACATAAACGTTATTAAAGGTTTGAAGGATTTATTGCTATGTATGTTTAACATATTGATTAAAGGATTTAAGGATAAAAATAGATGATAGATTAAGATGATGATATTCAGGGGATGATGTTGATATAAAAAAAAAACAATTTTGACTTGATATAAGTTTGGAAGTAGGGCAAACCTCAGCGGGATACTGAGTTTAGGCAAATCCTATACCAACAAAGTACGGAAGGGGTCAAACTCTGGTATGGTGGTTCTGATATGGGATCCTCCGAATATTTTATAAGAAATGTTTTGATGCATAGCATAATTTGATTAATGATTTTATAGTATTGAATATGATTTTGAACTTGACATGAGCATTGTGTATACAGTACCGCATTCGGTTTGAAAGACATGATTATGATTGTTTTGAACAGAGAAAATTTGAAAATGCGGGTCCCATGTGGATGTACTTCTGAAATGTAATTTTTGATAACATAAATTTTATTATATGAGTACATCCATATGTTGACCTAAGAGGTCATAGGAGGTATTATCTGCTCACTGAGTTGTAAAACTCACTACACGATGTGGATCTATTTTTTTCAGATAAAGACATAGAGTTTGGTCCAACAGCCACGTGATCGACTAGAGGTCGTACTTCAGTGGTGAGCCTACATTGTTTCTAGGCTCTCAATGTTTTATATTTGTAAAATATTTGTATTCTAGAGTTGCTCTGAACGTCACAGGCAGGATCCTTGCTTCTACTGTTACTCTGGTGTTTATAGACGTAAACTGTATATTGTATATGTGAATGGGAACTTTTATGTATTGGTTTATATGATAAAGAATGTCATTATGCTCATTTATGGAAAATATATGTGTATGGTATATGGATTTCACGTGCCCTAAAATTTGGGTCGTGACAAGTTGGTATCAGAGCATTAGGTTTCCCTGTGACAATCAGAGTAAAGGATTCTTTAGTAGGACCTTTAGTATCGATATGAGCCGGACATATTTATACTTCAGGTGCTGCTGAAGGATTCTATAGGATTTCAGTTTCCTTTCTATTCCAAGTTGCTAAAGTTTATAGTATAAGATGGTAAGAGATATTTATGGATCAATTACAGTTTGAAAGTGAAAGGGATAGGCATCCCAGAAAATTTAAAGAATTGATACAGATACTAAATATGGTGGTTTCTGAATGTGACATCCGATGTACCTGGTTGTCTAGATATGGTAGACTTTGATGTGATATTGAGAATGGATTAATTGGCATTATGTCATGTCATTATGAAATATCACTATAAGGTGATTAAATTCAATTATTGAGGAATTTTCTTTATTGATACAAGGGGATCGTAATGAGATACCCAGTAATCTAATTTCTGTTTTAGCAGTCCATAAGTGACTACAAAAAGGTGCCAAGGATAGTTGGCAGTAGTGAGAGATGTTGATATAAAGTATACCACTGTAAATTAAGTTTTTGTGGTTAGAAAATTTCCTGATGTAATTCTTGAAGAATTGCCAGGATTACCTCGAAACGTAAAATATAATTTGGTATTGATTTACTTCCTGGAACACAACCAGTGTTTATACCTCTATATATAATGGCACCGAATGAACTTAAAGAATGGAAGGATGAGTTGAAATACTTGTTATACAAGGGATTTATATACCCTAGTACTTTTACTTGGAGTGCCCCAGTTCTATCTGTGAAAAAGAAAGATGGATCATTATGAATATGTATAGATTATAGACAGTTCAATAAAGTAACAATGTGAAATAAATACTCATTACCTCATATAGATGATATGTTTGACCAGCTACAAGGTGCTCAACATTTAAAAAAAAAAATTGAATTGATTTGATATCTGGATATCATTAATTGTGGACAAGGGAAGAGAATAATTAGAACATTTCTTTTAGGATTCAGCATGGGCACTAGGAGTTTTAGAGATGTCATTTTGTCAGACAAATGTCTAGATGCATTCATGGACTTGATAAATAGAGTAATGAAACCATCCCTGGAGTAATTTGTTATTATAATTATTGATAATATATTAGAATATTTTAAGAGTACAAAGGATCATAAGCAACATTTAAAGATAGTTTCACAAACTTTAAGGGAGTATGTTTGACAAAGATGGTATCCAAGTAGATCCTAAGAAAGTAAAAGCGGTACAACAATAGCAATGTACTATTAGTTACAAATTGAGATCCAAGTCCAATTTGCGCTTTCTGCTATGGTCTGTTGTCCATTCTATTTGAGCTGTGACTGGATCAGGTACATGAACATATGCTTGTAAAGCATCAATCAACTCTTCAGCATCTGAAGCTAAGATGAGAATTTGTCGTGCTGAGTGTGGGATAAACCTTTGTTCCACAGCATGATCAAGGAAAGATAACAAACCATCAAAGAAGTGATTAACATTTAACAAACCTATTGGTTTGTGATGCATATTCAGTTGTGCCCAAGAGACTATTTGGAAAATCTCCTCTAAAGTACCAAAACCACCTGGTAAGGCAATAAAGGCGTCAGCATTGCTCATCATTCTAGCCATGCGTTCATGCATGGAAGCTACTTTATATTCTTCCCCAATTGTTTTCCCTATGTTGCTGGATGCAGCTAGAGCTGTAGGAATAATACCTAGAACTTGGCATCCTCCTACATGTGCAGCTGTAGCCACACACCCCATTAACCCACGGTTACCTCCACCATAGACTAGATGAATTTTTCTCCTGGCCAGCACCATACCTAGATTTTGTGCTGCTTTCACATATTCTCCGTCCTTTCCAGGACTAGAACCACAAAAAAACACAAATATTTCGAAACTGACGGAATGCGTTTCCCTCCATAATTTCTATCATCTTAACTCTGAGTATGAAGATAAAGATACTAATGTAAGCATGTATAGAACTCAGAGAAGGGCATATTTATAATAGCTATGTGAATAGGCCGGACATAAATATAACAACTATGTGAGTGATTGATAAATATCAGCTAAATTGAAGATAAAATTTTCAAAAAAATGACGGCAAGCATGTATATATACAGCAGTTATGACTATGACCCATATTAAACACATAAAGAAAAAAAAAGATTGAAAAATGCAAACCAGTTAGTTGTTGAAGAGGGACAATCAAAAGAGTTATCTTGTTTTTCTCAATATTCTTACCAGTCGACTATTGGTTTATAAGTCGACTAGCTATTTTGAGAAATTTTAATTTGAACTGGTTATTTTACAGTTGATTGATTACATCTATTCTGAAGCAATCAACTGCATCCTACCAGTTAACTATGTGCTATTATTTTTCACAGACTTTATAAGCTCAGAGATATCTCTTTTTCATATGATATGCTTCCGCCGAATAACAATACCTTTGTATTAAATATTTGCACATATATTCAAAACTTGTGGCCACCGATTTTTGCCAAAATCGTAAATAGATTTTGTTTATAGATTTTCAAGAATTACGGCCACCGATTTTAATGCTTTTCAATGTTTGTCCAAATTTTTACTTTCTATTTTGGCACCATTCTCTATTGTGCTTTTTGTCTGTTTCACTGTATTCTCCCTCATTAACGGTTGGCATTAAAAGCAAGGTTGTTTTCCCTCATATCAAGGAAAGATAATTTCTAATAATGGATTATTATGGTGTTCAGCTGATTAGTGGATTAAAGTAATAGACATTTTGAAAAGACTAGATGGATGATGATGTAATGGTGCTTTGATGAATGGAATCAAAGGAATTAACGGTGTTGAAATTTTTGAAGAGTAAAGTATGAAAAGTAAGATTTAAGATAATCTCGAAATTTTAATTTGGACATATGAAGAATATTTTGAGAATTATCTTTGAGAATAATGTAAGTGATTAAGATATTTATGTTAAGGATTTATACCTTATTAAATTGAGACTCATGTTGAGATTAGAAATTCACGTATAAATAAGTGTTGAGAAAAGAGATTTCAGAAGAAGCCATAGATTGTAAATATGGATAAACCGAGGTAACAAAGATATACTGAGATATAAAAAAAAATGGTACTAGTATAATGGTAAAAAGAAGATACAAGTAAAATTTTTCATTGGCGGGTATGTTGGCAAGTACGAATTGAATGTATTATCTCAAGAGAGATATTCAGGAAGTCTAAGGATCTTTATTAAATTATAGTATGACTGATACTAAAATTAAATGATGTGTTTATACATTAGAAGTTATGACTTATGTATCTTTATCTTATTATGGTGGAAGTTGGGAGAAATTAATTGTCCTTAGTTGAACTTACTCATAGTAGTAATTATCATGCCAATATACAATGGCATCATTTGAAGTTTTACATGAACATCATAGGTTTCTTAATATGTGAGTGAATTGAGAAAAGTTAAACTTTGGAAATCTAATTTGGAATAACATGCAATAGATAAAATATACCTTATCTAAATTGATGATGCTAGCTTGGAGAGCATGCTTCAAGCATATGTTTTTGAGATTGGTAGGAGATTTCTTAGCAGAATTTGTCTATAATAAAATGATATTAGAAGATTTAAATCTTATGTAAGAGGTGTTACAAATGTCCTGTTAAATGACTCAGTGGAGTTATATTTATTATAAGATGTCATTGATAAAGTGAAATTGATTAGAAAAAGAATCCTGGAAACTCAATACAAGTCAAAAGTTTACAAGGACTCTGAATGTTGAGCACTAGGAATTTTCAGTTGGTGATCATATATTCTTTAATGACTCACCATGAAAGAGGTAATGAGATTTGGAAAGAAAGGGAAGTTACCCTCTCGGTATATAGAGTTATTTGAATTCTTGATAAGATCGGTTCAGTGGCTTATTGTTTGGTTTTATCACTTGCATTAGATAATGTTTATTCAGTTTTTTTTATGTGTCTATACTACGAAAATATTCACCGGATTCTACACATGTTATACAGTGTCCATAGATTCAGTTACAGAAAGATTTAAGTTAAGAGGAACAACCAGTAGCAATAGTGGACAGATAAGTAAAGAAGTTACGGTCAAAAGAAATACCTACAGTAAAGGTGATATGGAAAAAAAAAAAAAAATCACTCTACTGAGGAAACTACTTGGAAAAGGAAAAATGATATATGTGTCAGATATCTGTATTTGTTTGAACAATGAGATTAGTGTTTATCTGCAACCGTGGTGATGAAATTCGGGGACCGAATTTCTTTAAGGGGGGAAGAATGTAATAACCGTAAATTTAACAAAAATTCAAATTAAAGGAAATTTAGAATAAAAGAGAGAATTTTGAAAATAGAGATAAGAATCGGTGAAAATAAGTTTATTTATTACATGGATTAAAGAATTACAAAAGAAATATGAGAATTTATGTTTTGGCGCGCTATAAGCAAATATATTTTTATTTATGTAGAAATGATTATGATTTGTTAAAATTAAGTGGACTTTTAAGTAAAAGAAGTATTGTGTTGCTTAAAATAATTATATCGGCCTCTATTGAATTTTTATGGTATTTTTAGAAATATTCTTTCTTTTAATATGAATAAAGATATTTGTTTTGAAATTTGTTTTAATATGATTTTTATCAAGAAAAATTATGATTTAAGAGTTTAACTAAAGATTTATGAGGAAGGAAATTTTTAGAAATTTTTGGGATATTTTATGATGAAAAATGGAATTTCTATGAATTTTTATAAAAGAAAATCCTATTGGCTTGCTAAAAATTCATGTGAAGTAGAAAAACTCTATATGAAGTGTCTATAGGTTAAAGCCCAATTACGGGTGGAGATACTAAACTCAGTAACTTTTGCTCTTAAATTAAGAAAGATTACCCTAATCCGATCTTCTTGAAATTTTAAGACCTCTACTTACTTCACAAAAATTTATCTTTCTTTACCTAAGAATTTCACCTTTCTTTAACATGTTTATTTCTAATATTTCCTCTTAGGTTTTCTTTCTTTACCTATTCCATTAATATTAGAACATTTCTATGCATATATGTAAGGTGAAGAATTTCTAAGGAAAATATCTAAAAATTACGGGATGTTACATTTTTCCCCCCTTTAAGAAATTCGGTCCCCGAATTTCAATCCATCCTACCACATGTAGAGAATGAAATTAAGGCATTATTCAGAGTTACCAAGCTGATTACCTAAATAATTAGAGATAT
The DNA here is from genome assembly GCA_037074535.1 of Gleditsia sinensis. Lineage (NCBI taxonomy): Eukaryota > Viridiplantae > Streptophyta > Magnoliopsida > Fabales > Fabaceae > Gleditsia > Gleditsia sinensis. The sequence goes on along the minus strand of CM073463.1, from coordinate 51,638,630 downwards.
CTTTTCTGTATGACATCTTTACTTTTTAATATGTCTATCACTTGAGTGATTTTGCCATATAACTTAACCATAAGGATTTCTTTCAATCATAAGTTCTTCCATTGATATCCTCTAGCCCGTATGAATATATCTATGGGTCGATATTAGAAAACACACATATAAAGGAACATATACACCTTCATATTGTGTAACTATCTTTTCTTATTCCAAACTTATATCAAGTCAAAATTGTTTTTTTTTTATATCAACATCATCCCCTGAATATCATCATCTTAATCTATCATCTATTTTTATCCTTAAATCCTTTAATCAATATGTTAAACATACATAGCAATAAATCCTTCAAACCTTTAATAACGTTTATGTACCATTGACACATGTCTAATAATTCCAACTTACCTCATCACAGTAATTCTATACAAGCTTATTAACACCATTAAACTCATTGTCAAAAATTTCAATTATTTCTTCTATCATATCCAAAAGCACCTCATTCTAGCTTATGCCAATCCCATTTAATTCACCCAATCATTTGAAGAAGATTTGTGTTTTTTTTTTCCTAACAATTACTCATACATGAATTCTCAATTCCAACATAACTCACATCCTAGATACTAGACTCAATTTAGCATGATATAATCCTTTAACATAAATATCATGATAACCTACATTATTTCCGGACATGGTTCTCAGAATATTCTCTATATTTCCAAATTAAGAGTTCAAAGACTAACTTAAATCCTACTTCCTATATTTTATTCCTCGAGAACTTCAACACCACTAATTCTCTTGATTACATTCGTCAAAACACCATAAGACCATCATCCGTCCATTATTTTCAAACCTTTCATTATTTTAACCTATTAACAACTTAGACACCATAACAACCAAGTTTCAAAGGAAGAAATTATCTTTAATTGTAATGAGGGAAAATAACCTTGCATTTAATGCCAACCGTTAATGAGTGAAACAGACGAAAAGCATAATAGAGAATGGTTCCAAAAGCGAAAGTCAAAAGTTTTGACAAAGCATTGAAAAATATTAAAATCGGTGGCCGCAATTCTTGAAAATCTGTAAACAAAATCTATCTATGATTTCAACAAAAATCGGTGGCCGCAAATTTTGAATATATGTGTTAGAATCTACTTTAAATCTATTGGTATTCGGTGGAAAGATATCACATGGAAAAAGAAACATTTCTGAGCTTATAAAAGTCTGTGAAAATCAAAGAATATGTAGTTAACTGGTAGGATGCAGTTGATTGCTTCAAAATAGATGTAATTAATCAACTATAAATTAACCAGTCCAAATTAAAATTTCTCAAAATAGCTAGTTGACTTAATAATACTGATAGTCGACTGGCGAAAACATTGAGAATACAAAATAAATCATTTGATTGCATTTTTTATTTTTATTTTTTTTACTTTTTTTTTTTTTTTTGACGGCTATCACCTAGAACTTTTCTACAAGAATCAAAACATCAATGCTTCATCAAAGACAACAAGATAAAGACAGATTTCTGGTGATATCTTATCTTATACTCTTTATGTGCTTAATATGGGTCACAGTCATACTACTGTCCATATACATGCTTGCCGTCATTTTTGAAATTTTTTATTTTATTTTTTTATTTACCTTTAATTTAGTTGATATCCACCAATCACTCACATAGTTGTTCTAATAATACCCGGCCTATTCGCATAGCTATTATAAATATGCCTTTCTCTGAGTTCTATAAATACTTACATTAGTATCTTTGTCTATTCTCAAAGTTAAGGTGATAGAAATTATGGAGGGAACAGCATTCCGTCAGTTTCGAAATATCTGTGTCTTTTGTGGTTCCAGTCCTGGAAAAGATGAGGAGTATGTTAAAGCAGCACAAAATCTGGGTATGGTGCTGGCTAGGAGAAAAATTCATTTAGTGTATGGTGGAGGTAACTGTGGGTTAATGGGGTGTGTGGCTACAGCTGCACATGCAGGGGGATGCCAAGTTCTAGGTATTATTCCTACAGCTCTAGCTACATCCAGCAATATAGGGAAGACAATTGGGGAAGAATATAGGGTAGTTTCCATGCATGAACGCATGGCTAGAATGATGAGCAATGCTGACGCCTTCATTGCCTTACCAGGTGGTTTTGGTACTTTAGAGGAGATTTTCCAAATAGTCTCTTGGGCACAACTAAATATGCATCACAAACCGATAGGTTTGTTAAATGTTAATCACTTCTTTGATGGTTTGTTATCTTTTCTAGATCAAGCTGTGGAACAGAGGTTTATCTCACACTCAGCACGACAAATTCTCATCTCAGCTTCAGATGCTGAGGAGTTGATTGATGCTTTACAAGCCTATGTTCATGTACCTGATCCAATCACAGCTCAAATAGAATGGACAACAGACCATAGCAGAAAGCGCAAATTAGACTTGGATCTTCATCTGTAACTGTAGCAAGATGTGGACATTGCTGTACCACTTTTACTTTCTTAGGGTTATCTTATATACCATCTTGCTAACCACATACCTTAAGAAAGTACTATTACTAAGTCAAAATTCATATATTTTGAGAACTTAGCATATAGCTGATACTCCCTTGGAGTTTGTAATACTATCTTTAAATGTTGCTTATGATCCTCTGTACTCTTAAAATATTCTAATATATTATCAATAATTATAATAACAAATTACTCCAGGGATGGATTCAATACCCTTTTTGCAACTGGGCATTTGTTAGACTAAATAACATCACCAAGAACTCATAATGTCAAAACGAGTCCTAAAAATTTTTTTTTTTTTTTTTTTTTTTTTTTTTTTTTGACTTTCCTCTTCCCTTATTCTTAATTGATGAGATCCAGATATCAAATCAATTCAACTTTTTTTTTAAATGTTGAGCACCTTGTAACTGGTCAAACATATCATCTATATGAGGTAATGAGTATTTATTTCACATTGTCACTTTAATCTATGCATAGTCATAGTGATCCATCTTTCTTTTTCATAGATAGAACTGAAGCATTTCAAGTAATAGTACTAGGGTATATAAATCCCTAGTCTAACAAGTGTCTCAACTGATCCATCAATTCCTTGAGTTCAGTCGGTGCTCTTATATATAGAGGTATAGACACTGGTTGGGTTCCAGGAAGTAAATCAACACCAAATTATATTTTACGTTTCGAGGTAATCCTGACAATTCTTCAAGAATTACATCAGGAAATTTTCTAACCACAAAAACTTAATTTACAGTGGTATACTTTATATCAACATCTCTCACTACTGCCAACTATCCTTGGCACCATTTTGTAGTCACTTATGGACTGCTAAAGCAGAAATTAGATTACTGGGTATCTTATTACGATCCCCTTGTATCAATAAAGAAAATTCCTCAATAATTGAATTTAATCACCATATAATGACATTTCAAAATGACATGACATAATGCCAACAAATTTATTCTCAATATCACGTCACAGTCTACCATATCTAGACAACCGGTACAACGGATGTCACATTCAAAAACCATCATATTTAATATCTGTCTCAATTCTTTAAATTCTTTAAGACGCATATCTCTTTTACTTTCAAGCTGTAATTGATCCATTGATACCTTTTAAGATGTCACAATATTCAATCTATCTTATACTATAAACTTTAACAACTTCGAATAGAAAGGAATTTGAAATCCTATAGAATCCCTCAGCAGCACCTGAAGTATAAATATGTCCGGCTCATATCGATACTAAAGGTCCTACTAAAGAATCCTTTGCTCTGATTGTCACAGGGAAACCTAATGCTCTGATACCAACTTGTCACGACCCTAATTTTAGGGCACGTGAAATCCATATACCATACACATATATTTTTCATAAATGTACATAATGTCATTCTTTATCATATAAACCAATACATATAAGTGCCCATACACATATACAATCTACAGTTTACGTCTATAAACACCAGAGTAACAGTAGAAGCAAGGATCCTGCCTGTGACGTTCAGAGCAACTCTAGAGTACAAATATTTTGCATTTATAAAACATTGAGAGCCTAAAAACAATGTAGGCTCACCACTGGAGTACAACCTCTAGTCGATCACTTGGTTGCTGGACCAAACTCTATGTCTTTATCTGAAAAATAGATCCACATCGTGTAGTGAGTTTTACAACTCAGTGAGCAGATAACACCCCCTATAACCTCTTAGGTCAACATATGGATGTACTTTTCATTTCAAAGTTTCTCATATTGAAAAGTTACATTCAGGAGTACATTCATATGGGACCCGCATTTCAAAACATCTCAATTCAAATCACATACAAATATCTGTAACCACATATGATACAAATTTATCTTAAATCGAATTTGATATGCAATAAAAATCAATTCTTTTATATAATGCTCAAGTATGTCATAACTTTCAATATACTCAATAGATAAACATGGAATGTGAGTTCATCACCCTTCTGCCTCCTCACATTACCATAGTCACAATCACAATAGGTAATCAGGGAATGTGAGTTCATCACCCTACTGCCTCCTCACATTACCACTGACTACAACTTCAATAGATCAACAGGGAATGTGAGTTCATCACCCTTCTGCCTCCTCACATTACCACTGTCATCATCACAATAGGTAATTAGCGAATGTGAGTTCATCACCCTACTGCCTCCTCACATTACCACTAATACCACCTTCACAATACCGTCTCAAGCCATATAATCTCGTCATTTCTCATCAATACATATATATTTTTATATGAATATATAAACATGTATAAAAGTGCATATCCATCATATGCAATGCATCATTATCAAATAATTCGCCATACAATCATATTCAACAACTTATCACTTTACATATCATTTCAAACAGAGCTTTCAGTCTCAGTACAAAATCTTTTATTATAAATTTTTCAATCAGAGAAATCATATAATCATGCCCATATCCAAGGCAACCATATCACTGTAAAATCAATGTCACATGTATAACATACTTTCTTTGACATGTAATGCGAAATACATGTAAAAATCACATGTTCAATGTATTTCAAAAATTCATCTGTTATAAATTACCCATTCAGGGTTTATCACATATATATGCCCTTTCTCTAAGCAATCATATATCTCTATAAATCAATGTCATAAGCATATCATAATTTCTTTGCCATGTAATGCGAAATGCATTTAGAAATAACGTATCCAAAGCATTTCAAAATCTATTTCAAAAATCATACTCTTCTTGAACTAGATATCATTTCTCAATCATTTCAAATATTTCAAACCATTTCAGAAACATATGAACATATAAATAACATGTAATCATACTCATTTATCAATGAAAAGTTCAAGAAGAGTAAAAACAAGTTATAGGAAGAATTATCTACTCACAGGTAAGGGCTCCAGATTGGACAGCCCTAAAATCCTCGTTTCTAGTCTGAATTTGACCAAATAAGCTTCAAAAACGTGTCCGGAAGGTCCAAAAACCTTAAATGAGCTCGGGTACTGTTCACCACCGGAAACACTATTCATCGTCACTATTCATCGCCGGAATTACTATTCATCCGCCACTATTCACGGCCAAAAGTACTATTCACCGCCATATAAAAAGTTACCAAATGACCGAAAAAATTACATATTCTAATGTTTATCAAGCTTCTGAACCCATCTACGGTGTCAGATTTCTAATTTGAAGTCTTTAAGTAAGGTTTTTCAGAACTTACCTTTTACCGAGATTTTCTACTTCAGATCTACAGTGATTCAACGGTTGATTTGAAAAACTGATCGGTCAAAATTGAAGTACTCTTCGTCCTGAATCCAATAACAATTTCAGTTTTGAGATTGGAAGCCCCTAAGCACTTCAAATCGAAAGATAAATTTTGAGATTACTATGCACTCACTATTCATTACTATTCCTTTTCGTTTTTTTTTTCTTTTCTTCCTTATGAAATTTTGCACTCGGCTTCGTTTATGGTTTCTGACATTTGTTTTTTTTTTTTTTTTTTTTTTAAATATAATAATATTTATTAAATAATTAATAATAGGATTTTTTTTTATAAAAATTCATATAAATTCCATTTTTCATCATAAAATATCCCAAAAATTTCTAAAAATTTCCTTCCTCATAAATCTTTAGTTAAACTCTTAAATCATAATTTTTCTCAATAAAAATCATATTAAAACAAATTTCAAAACAAATATCTTTATTCATATTAAAAGAAAGAATATTTCTAAAAATACCATAAAAATTCAATAGAGGCCGATATAATTATTTTAAGCAACACAATACTTCTTTTACTTAAAAGTCCACTTACTTTTAACAAATCATAATTATTTCTACATAAATAATAATATTTTTGCTAATAGCGCGCTAAAATATAAATTCTCATATTTCCTTTTTTTTTTTTTTTTAATTCTTTAATCCATGTAATAAATATACATATTTTCACTAGTTCTTATCTCTATTGTCAAAATTCTCTCTTTTATTCTAAATTTCCTTTAATTGGATTTTTTGTTAAATTTTACGGTTATTACATTCTTCCCCCCTTAAAGAAATTCGGTCCCCGAATTTCACCACCACAGTTGCAGATAAACACTAACCTCATTGTTCAAATAAATATAGATATCTAGCGCGTATATCCTCCTCTCTTTCCCAAGTAGTTTCCTCAAAAGAGTAATTTTTTTTTTTCATATCACCTTTACTATAGGTATTTCTTTTAACTGTTACTTCTTTACTTGTCTGTCCACTATTGCTACTGGTTGTTCCTCTTAGGTTAAATCTTTCTGTAACTGAATCTATGGACACTGTATAACATGTGTAGAATCCGGTAAATATTTCCGTAGTATAGACACATGAAAAACTGGATAAACATTTTCCAATGCAAGTGGTAAACCGATCCTATCAAGAATTCAAATAATTCTATATACCGAGAGGGTAACTTCCCTTTCTTTCCAAATCTCATTACCTCTTTCATTGGTGAGTCATTAAAAAAATATATGATCACCAACTGAAAATTCCTAGTGCTCAATATTCATAGTCCTTGTAAACTTTTGACTTGTATTGAGTTTCCAGTATTCTTTTTCTTAATCAATTTCACTTTATCAATGACATCTTATAATAAATATAACTCCACTGAGTTATTTAACAGAACATTTGTAACACCTCTTACATAAGGTTTAAATCTTCTAATATCATTTTATTATAGACAAATCCTGCTAAAACATATGCTTGAAGCATGCTTTCCAAACTAACATCATAAATTTAGATAATTTATATTTTATGTATTGCATGTTATTCCAAATTATATTTCCAAAGTTTAACTGTTCTCAATTCACTCACATATTAAGAAATCTATGATGTTCATGTAAAACTTCAAATGATGCCATTGTATATTGGCATGATAATTACTGCTATGAGCAAGTTCAACTAAGGACAATTAATTTCTCTAAACTTTCAACACAATAATATAAAGATACTTAAAGCATAACTTCTAATGTATAAACACATCATTTAAATTTAGTATCAGTTATACTATAATATAATAAATATCCTTAGACTTCCTGAATAACTCTCTTGAGATAATATATTCAATTTGTACTTGCCAACATACCCGCCAATGAAAACAAATTTCACTTGTATCTTCTTTTTACCATTATACTAGTACTATTTTGTTTATATCTCAGTATATCTTTATTACCTTGGGTTATCCATATTTACAATCTATGGCTTCTTGTGAAATCTCTTTTCTCAACAATTATTCATACGTGAATTTTCAATCGCAACATGATTTACATTCTAAATACTAGACTCAGTTTAGCATGGTATAAATCTTTAACATAAATATCTTAATCACTACATTATTCTCAGAGATGATTCTCAAAATATTCTCCATGTTTCCAAAAAATTTCGAGATTAGCTTAAATCTTACTTTCCATACTTTACTCCTCAAAAACTTCAACACCGTTAATTCCTTTGATTACATTCGTCAAAGCACCATTACATCATCATCCATCTATTCTTTTCAACATTTCTATTACTTTAATCTACTAATAAGTTGAACACCATAATAATCCATTATTAGAAATTATCTTTCCTTGATATGAGGGAAAACAACCTTGCTTTTAATGCCAACCGTTAATGAGGGAGAATGCAGTGAAACAGATGAAAAGCACAATAGAGAATGGTGCCAAAATAGAAAGTCAAAAATTTGGACAAACATTGAAAAGCATTAAAATCGGTGGCCGTAATTCTTGAAAATCTATAAACAAAATCTATCTACGATTTCGGCAAAAATCGGTGGCTGCAAATTTTGAATATATGTGCCAATATTTAATACAAAGATATTGTTATTCGGCGGAAGCATATCATATGAAAAAAAAAATATCTCTGAGCTTATGAAGTCTGTGAAAAACAATAGCACATAGTTAACTGGTAGGATGCAGTTGATTGCTTCAGAATAGATGTAATCAATCAACTGTAAAATAACCAGTCCAAATTAAAATTTCTCAAAATAGCTAGTCGACTTATAAACCAATAGTCGATTGGTAAGAATATTGAGAAAAACAAGATAAATCTTTTGCTTGTCCCTCTTCAACAATTAATTGGTTTGCATTTTCATTTTCTTTTTTTTTTACAATGACGGCTATCACCTACAAGTTTTCTACAAAAATCAAGACATCAATGCTTCATCAAAGACAACAAGAAAAAGATAGATTTCTGGTGATATCTTATCTTATGCTCTTTATATGCTTAATATGAGTCAGAGTCATAACTACTATACATATACATGCTTGCCGTTTTTTTTTACCTTTAATTTAGCTGATATCCACCAATCACTCACATAGCTGTTCTAGTAATATCTGGCCTATTCGCATAGCTATTATAAATATGCCCTTCTATGAGTTCTATAAATGCTTACATTAGTATCTTTATCTTCATACTCAGAGTTAAGGTGATAGAAATTATGGAGGGAATCGCATTCCGTCAGTTTCGAAATATCTGTGTCTTTTGTGGTTCCAGTCCTGGAAAAGATGGGGAATATGTGAAAGCAGCACAAAACCTGGGTATAGTGCTGGCCAGAAGAAAAATTCATCTAGTCTACGGTGGAGGTAACTGTGGGTTAATGGGGTGTGTGGCTACAGCTGCACATGTAGGAGGATGCCAAGTTCTAGGTATTATTCCTACAGCTCTAGCTGCATTCAGCAACATAGGAAAAACAATTGGGGAAGAATATAGAGTAGCTTCCATGCATGAACGCATGGCTAGAATGATGAGCAATACTGACGCCTTCATTGCTTTACCAGGTGGTTTTGGTACTTTAGAGGAGATTTTCCAAATAGTCTCTTGGGCACAACTAAATATGCATCACAAACCGATAGGTTTGTTAAATGTTAATCATTTCTTTGATGGTTTGTTGTCTTTTCTTGATCATGCTGTGGAACAAAGGTTTATCCCACACTCAGCACGACAAATTCTTATTTCAGCTTCAAATGCTGAGGAGTTAATCGATGCTTTACAAGCATATGTTCATGTACCTGATCTAATCATAACCCAAATAGAATGGACAACAGACCATAGCAGAAAGCGCAAATTGAACTTAGATCTTCATCTATAACTGTAGCAAGATGTGGACATTATTGTACCACTTTTACTTTTTTAGGGTTATCTTATATACCATATTGCTAGCCACATACCTTAAGAAAGTACTATTACTAAGTCAAAAATTCATATTTTGAGAACTTAGTATATAGCTGATATTCCCTTGGAGTTTGTAATACTATCTTTAAATGTTGCTTATGATCCTCTACACTCTTGAAATATTCTAGTATATTATCAATAATTATAATAATATCTTAATCCAGGGATGGTTTCATTACTCTATTTATCAAGTCCATGAATGCATCTAGACATTTGTCTGACAAAATGACATCTCTAAAACTCCTAGTGCCCATGCTGAATCCTAAAAGAAATGTTCTAATTATTCTCTTCCCTTATCCTCAATTGATGAGATCTAGATATCAAATCAAATCAAATTTTTTTTTAAATGTTGAGCACCTTGTAGCTGGTCAAACATATCATCTATATGAGGTAATGAGTATTTATTTCACATTGTTACTTTATTGAACTGTCTATAATCTATACATATTCATAATGATCCATCTTTCTTTTTCACAGATAGAACTGGGGCACTCCAAGTAAAAGTACTAGGGTATATAAATCCCTTGTATAACAAGTATTTCAACTCATCCTTCCATTCTTGAAGTTCATTCGGTGCCATTATATATAGAGATATAAACACTGGTTGTGTTCCAGGAAGTAAATCAATACCAAATTATATTTTACATTTCGAGGTAATCCTGGCAATTCCTCAGGAATTACATCAGAAAATTCTTTAACCACTGGAACGTATACTTTATATCAACATCTCATAACACCGCCAAATATCCTTGGCATCATTTTGTAATATACATCGTTTTGTAATAACTTATAGGCTGCTAAATCAAAGATTAGATTACTGGATACTTCACTATAATCTCTTCGTATCAAGAAAGGAAATTCCCCAATAATATTGAATTTAATCACCTTATAGTGATATTTCATAATGACATGACATAATGCCAATTAATCCATTCTCAATATCACATCAAAGTCTACCATATCTAGACAACCAGGTACATCGGATGTCACATTCAGAAACCACCATATTTAGTATCTGTATCAATTCTTTAAATTTTCTGGGATGCCTATCCCTTTCACTTTCAAACTGTAATTGATCCATAAATATCTCTTACCATCTTATACTATAAACTTTAGCAACTTGGAATAGAAAGGAAACTGAAATCCTATAGAATCCTTCAGCAGCACCTGAAGTATAAATATGTCCGGCTCATATCGATACTAAAAGTCCTACTAAAGAATCCTTTGCTCTGATTGTCACAGGGAAACCTAATGCTCTGATACCAACTTGTCACGGCCCTAAATTTTAGGGCACGTGAAATCCATATACCATACACATATATTTTCCATAAATGTACATAATGTCATTCTTTATCATATAAACCAATACATATAAGTTCTCATACACATATACAATATACAGTGTACGTCTATAAACACCAGAGTAACAGTAGAAGCAAGGATCCTGCCTGTGACGTTCAGAGCAACTCTAGAATACAAATATTTTACAAATATAAAACATTGAGAGCCTAGAAACAATGTAGGCTCACCACTGAAGTACGACCTCTAGTCGATCACGTGGCTGTTGGACCAAACTCTATGTCTTTATCTGAAAAAAATAGATCCACATCGTGTAGTGAGTTTTACAACTCAGTGAGCAGATAATACCTCCTATGACCTCTTAGGTCAACATATGGATGTACTCATATAATAAAATTTATGTTATCAAAAATTACATTTCAGAAGTACATCCACATGGGACCCGCATTTTCAAATTTTCTCTGTTCAAAACAATCATAATCATGTCTTTCAAACCGAATGCGGTACTGTATACACAATGCTCATGTCAAGTTCAAAATCATATTCAATACTATAAAATCATTAATCAAATTATGCTATGCATCAAAACATTTCTTATAAAATATTCGGAGGATCCCATATCAGAACCACCATACCAGAGTTTGACCCCTTCCGTACTTTGTTGGTATAGGATTTGCCTAAACTCAGTATCCCGCTGAGGTTTGCCCTACTACCATTCAAGAGGACACGCGAAGGGACTCTGTATGGGTCTTTCCCAAGCACACAGCAAGGGAAGGCAAAATAACATCTCATATAACTGGCATCTCGCCCATATATAGGAGGCATTCCGCTCTCCTTCACATAAAATCTCCCGTGTGTTGGCCCTCACACGAGGCTAGCACCACCTCCCCTGCTAGCTGAGGCAATCAAGGTGCGCACCAAGGCTAACATCACCTGCTGTTAGCAGACAGTGTTTCCAATAGGATTCCTCCACAGAAAATACCATATGCACATATGCCATATAATACAGTATAAATTCTCAATATAATACAGACTTTCAGTCTCAAAATATTCATCTGTCAAAACTTCCCATTCAGGGGAATCATGTATACATGCCCATATTCGAGGCAAACATTTTATTGTATAAACCAATGTCATGTACATAACATATTTCATTTCCCATATAATGAAAAATATATGTAAAAATCACATGTTCAATGCATTTCAAAATTCATCTATTATAAATTACCCATTCAGGGTTTATCACATATATATGCCTTTTCTCGAGGCAACCATATATCTTTATAAATCAATGCCACGTGTAATAATATTCAATTTATCATTTAATGAGAAATACATATAAAATCAGATATTCCATGGATTCAGAAATCTAGTTTCAAAACTATACTCTTCTTGAACTGTATTTCAAAATGTAAGCATATCATATCATTTTAATGCATTTTAGAAACATATCAAAGTGTGAATATATCATAAACATAATCATATACATATTCAAGTATCAAGAAGAGTATAGGTAAGCCATAGGAAGAATTATCTACTCACATGGTAGGGCTCCAGATTGGACAGCCCTAAAATGCTCTTTTCTAATCTGAATTTGACCAAATAAGCTTCAAAAACGTGTCCGGAGGGTCCAAAAACCTTAAAAATGACTTCCGGGGCTTGTTCAACGCTGGGTACTATTCACCACCGGAGTTACTATTCATCCACCACTATTCATGCCAAAAACACTATTCATCAGCCACTATTCACGGCCAAAACTACTATTCACCACCATATAAAAAGTTACCAAATGACTAAATCAATTACATATCCTAATATTTATCAAGCTTCTGAACCCATCTACGGTGTCAGATTTCTAATTTGAGGTCTCTAAGTAAGAGTTTTCAGAAGTTACCTTTTACCGAGATTTTCTACTTCAGATCTACGGTGTTTCAACGGTAGATTTGAAAAACTGATCGGTCAAAATTGAAGTACTCTTCGTCCTGAATCCAAAAACACCTTCAGAGTTTGACCCCTTCCGTACTTTGGTGGTATAGGATTTGCCTAAACTCAGCATCCCGCTGAGGTTTGCCCTACTACCATTCAAGAGGACACGCGAAGGGACTCTGTATGGGTCTTTCCCAAGCACACAGCAAGGGAAGGCAAAATAACATCTCATAACTGGCATCTCGCCCATATATAGGAGGCATTCCGCTCTCCTTCACATATAATCTCCCGTGTGTTGGCCCTCACACGAGGCTAGCACCACCCCCCCTGCTAGCTGAGGCAATCAAGGTGCGCACCAAGGCTAACATCACCTGCTGTTAGCAGACAGTGTTTCCAATAGGATTCCTCCACAGAAAATACCATATGCACATATGCCATATAATCCAGTATAAATTCTCAATATAATGCAGACTTTCAGTCTCAAAATACTCATATATCAAAATTTCCCATTCAGGGGAAACATGTATACATGCTCGTATCCGAGGCAAACATATCACTGTAAAATCAATGTCACATGTATAACATACTTTCTTTGACATGTAATGCGAAATACATGTAAAAATCACATGTTCAATGTTTTTCAAAATTCATCTGTTATAAATTACCCATTCAGGGTTTATCACATATATATGCCCTTTCTCTAGGCAATCATATATCTCTATAAATCAATGTCACATGTATAAATATTCAATTTATCATTTAATGAGAAATACATGTGAAATCATCTACACCATGAGTTCATAAATCCATTTTCAAAACTATACTCTTCTTGAACTGTATTTCAAAATGTAAGCATATCAAATCATTTTAATGCATGTCAGAAACATATCACAGTGTGTATATCTCATAAACATAATCATATACATATTCAAGTATCAAGAAGAGTATAGGCAAGTCATAGGAAGAATCATCTACTCACAGGTAAGGGCTCCAGATTGGACAGCCCTAAAATCCTCGTTTCTGGTCTGAATTTGACCAAATAAGCTTCAAAAACGTGTCCGGAGGGTCCAAAAACCTTAAATGAGCTCGGTTACTGTTCACCGCCGGAAAACACTATTCACGCCGTAAAATACTATTCACCGCCACTATTCACCGCCGGAAAACACTATTCACCGTCATAAAATTTTTTACCAAATCAATAAAATGAATTCATATCCTAATGTTTATCAAGCTTCTGAACCCATCTACGGTGTCAGATTTCTAATTTGAGGTCTCTAAGTAAGGTTTTTCAGAACTTACCTTTTACCGAGATTTTCTACTTCAGATCTACGGCGATTCAACGGTTGATTTGAAAAACTGATCGGTCAAAATTGAAGTACTCTTCGTCCTGAATCCAATAACAATTTCGGTTTTGAGATTGGAAACCCTTAAACACCCCAAATCGACAGATAAAATTTGAGATTACTATTCACTTACTATTCACTACTGTGCATTTCTTCGTTTTTTTTTTCTTCTTTCTCGATTCCTCTCCCGGCATCCATTTTAACATTCTGTTTTTTTTTTTTTTTTTTTTTATAATAATAATATTTATTAAATAATTAATAATAGGATTTTCTTTTATAAAAATTCATAGAAATTCCATTTTTCATCATAAAATATTCCAAAAATTTCTAAAAATTTCCTTCCTCATAAATCTTTAGTTAAACTCTTAAATCATAATTTTTCTTAATAAAAATCATATTAAAACAAATTTCAAAACAAATATCTTTAGTCATATTAAAAGAAAGAATATTTCTAAAAATACCATAAAAATTCAATAGAGGCCGATATAATTATTTTAAGCAACACAATACTTCTTTTACTTAAAAGTCCACTTACTTTTAACAAATCATAATCATTTCTACATAAATAAAAATATATTTGCTTATAGCGCGCCAAAACATAAATTCTCATATTTCTTTTGTAATTCTTTAATCCATGTAATAAATAAACTTATTTTCACCGGTTCTTATCTCTATTTTCAAAATTCTCTCTTTTATTCTAAATTTCCTTTAATTTGAATTTTTGTTAAATTTTACGGTTATTACATTCTTCCCCCCTTAAAGAAATTCGGTCCCCGAATTTCATCACCACAGTTGCAGATAAACACTAATCTCATTGTTCAAACAAATACAGATATCTGACACATATATCATTTTTCCTTTTCCAAGTAGTTTCCTCAGTAGAGTGATTTTTTTTTTTTTTTCCATATCACCTTTACTGTAGGTATTTCTTTTGACCGTAACTTCTTTACTTATCTGTCCACTATTGCTACTGGTTGTTCCTCTTAACTTAAATCTTTCTGTAGCTGAATCTATGGACACTGTATAACATGTGTAGAATCCGGTAAATATTTTCGTAGTATAGACACATGAAAAAAAACTGAATAAACATTATCTAATGCAAGTGATAAAACCAAACAATAAGCCACTGAACCGATCTTATCAAGAATTCAAATAACTCTATATACCGAGAGGGTAACTTCCCTTTCTTTCCAAATCTCATTACCTCTTTCATGGTGAGTCATTAAAGAATATATGATCACCAACTGAAAATTCCTAGTGCTCAACATTCAGAGTCCTTGTAAACTTTTGACTTGTATTGAGTTTCCAGTATTCTTTTTCTAATCAATTTCACTTTATCAATGACATCTTATAATAAATATAACTCCACTGAGTCATTTAACAGAATATTTGTAACACCTCTTACATAAGGTTTAAATCTTCTAATATCATTTTATTATGGACAAAATTCTGTTAAAAAAATCTCCTACCTATTTCAAAAACAGATGTTTGAAGCATGCTCTTCAAACTAGCATCATCAATTTAGATAATTCATATTCTATTTATTGCATGTTATTCCAAATTAGATTTCCAAAGTTTAACTTTTCTCAATTCACTCACATATTAAGAAACCTATGATGTTCATGTAAAACTTCAAATGATGCCATTGTATATTGGTATGATAATTACTACTATGAGCAAGTTCAACTAAGGACAATTAATTTCTCCCAACTTCCACCATAATAAGATAAAGATACATAAGTCATAACTTCTAATGTATAAACACATCATTTAATTTTAGTATCAGTCATACTATAATTTAATAAAGATCCTTAGACTTCCTGAATATCTCTCTTGAGATAATACATTCAATTCGTACTTGCCAACATATCCGCCAATGAAAAATTTTACTTGTATCTTCTTTTTACTATTATACTAGTACCATTTTTTTATATCTCAGTATATCTTTGTTACCTCGGTTTATCCATATTTACAATTTATGGCTTTTTCTGAAATCTCTTTTCTCAACACTTATTTATACGTGAATTTCTAATCTCAACATGAGTCTCAATTTAATAAGGTATAAATCCTTAACATAAATATCTTAATCACTTACATTATTCTCAGAGATAATTCTCAAAATATTCTTCATATGTCCAAATTAAAATTTCGAGATTATCTTAAATCTTACTTTTCATACTTTACTCTTCAAAAATTTCAACACCGTTAATTCCTTTGATTCCATTCGTCAAAACACCATTACATCATCATCCATCTAGTCTTTTCAAAATGTCTATTACTTTAATCCACTAATCAGCTGAACACCATAATAATCCATTATTAGAAATTATCTTTCCTTGATATGAGGGAAAACAACCTTGCTTTTAATGCCAACCGTTAATGAGGGAGAATGCAGTGAAACAGACGAAAAGCACAATAGAGAATGGTGCCAAAATAGAAAGTCAAAAATTTAGACAAACATTGAAAAGCATTAAAATCGGTGGCCGTAATTCTTGAAAATCTATAAACAAAATCTATTTACGATTTTGGCAAAAATCGGTGGCCACAAGTTTTGAATATATGTGCAAATATTTAATACAAAGATATTGTTATTCGGCGGAAGCATATTATATGAAAAAGAGATATCTCTGAGCTTATAAAGTCTGTGAAAAATAATAGCACATAGTTAACTGGTAGGATGCAGTTGGTTATTTCAAAATATATATAATCAATCAACTGTAAATAACCAGTCCAAATTAAAATTTCTCAAAATAGCTAGTCGACTTATAAACCAATAGTCGACTAGTAAAAACATTGAGAAAACAAAATAAATCATTTGATTGTTCCTCTTCAACAATTAATTGGTTTGCATTTTCACTTTTTTTTTTTTTTTTACAATGACGGCTATCACCTACAACTTTTCTACAAAAATCAAGACATCAATGCTTCATCAAAAACAACAAGAAAAAGATAGATTTATGGTGATATCTTATCTTATGCTCTTTATGTGCTTAATATGAGTCAGAGTCATAACTATTGTACATATACATGCTTGCCGTTTTTTTTTTTTTTTACCTTTAATTTAGCTGATATCCACCAATCACTCACATAGCTGCTCTAATAATATCCGACCTATTCGCATAACTATTATAAATATGCCCTTCTATGAGTTCTACATTAGTATCTTTATTTTCATACTCAGAGTTAAGGTGATAGAAATTATGGAAGGAACCGCATTCCGTCAGTTTCGAAATATCTGTGTCTTTTGTGGTTCCAGTCCTGGAAAAGATGGGGAATATGTGAAAGCAGCACAAAACCTGGGTATGGTGCTGGCCAGAAGAAAAATTCATCTAGTCTATGGTGGAGGTAACTGTGGGTTAATGGGGTATGTGGCTACAGCTGCACATGTAGGAGGATGCCAAGTTCTAGGTATTCTTCCTACAGCTCTAGCTGCATCTAGCAACATAGGGAAAACAATTGGGGAAGAATATAGAGTAGCTTCCATGCATGAACGCATGGCTAGAATGATGAGCAATGCTGACGCCTTCATTGTCTTACCAGGTGGTTTTGGTACTTTAGAGGAGATTTTCCAAATAGTCTCTTGGGCACAACTAAATATGCATCACAAACCAATAGGTTTATTAAATGTTAATCACTTCTTTGATGGTTTGTTATCTTTCCTTGATCATGCTGTGGAACAAAGGTTTATCCCACACTCAGCACGACGAATTCTCATCTTAGCTTCAGATGCTGAGGAGTTAATTGATGCTTTACAAGCATATGTTCATGTACCTGATCCAATCACAGCTCAAATAGAATGGACAACAGACCATAGCAGAAAGCGCAAATTGGACTTGGATCTTCATCTGTAACTGTAGCAAGATGTGGACATTGCTGTACCACTTTTACTTTCTTAGGGTTATCTTATATACCATCTTGCTAGCCACATACCTTAAGAAAGTACTATTACTAAGTCAAAATTCATATATTTTGAGAACTTAGCATATAGCTGATACTCCCTTGGAGTTTGTAATACTATCTTTAAATATTGCTTATGATCATCTGCACTCTTGAAATATTATTATCAATAATTATAATAACAAATTAATTCAGAGATGGCTTCAATACTTTTTTTTTATCAAGTCCTTGCATGCAACTGGGCATTTGTCAGACTAAATGATATCACCAAGAACTCATAATACCATAACGAGTCCTAAAAGAAATTTTTTTTTTTTTTTTTGAATATCCTCTTCCCTTATCCTCAATTGATGAGATCCATATATCAAATCAATTCAATTTTTTTTTAAAAAAAATGTTGAGCACCTTGTAGCTGGTCAAACATATCATCTATATGAGGTAATGAGTATTTATTTCACATTGTCACTTTAATCTATGCATAATCATAGTGATCCATCTTTCTTTTTCATAGATAGAACTGAAGCATTTCAAGTAATAGTACTAGGGTATATAAATCCTTAGTCTAACAAGTGTCTCAACTGATCCATCAATTCCTTGAGTTCAGTCGGTGCTCTTATATATAGAGGTATAGACACTGGTTGGGTTCCAGGAAGTAAATCAACACCAAATTATATTTTACGTTTCGAGGTAATCCTGACAATTCTTCAAGAATTACATCAGGAAATTTTCTAACCACAAAAACTTAATTTACAGTGGTATACTTTATATCAACATCTCTCACTACTGCCAACTATCCTTGGCACCATTTTGTAGTCACTTATGGACTGCTAAAGCAGAAATTAGATTACTGGGTATCTTATTACGATCCCCTTGTATCAATAAAGAAAATTCCTCAATAATTGAATTTAATCACCATATAATGACATTTCAAAATGACATGACATAATGCCAACAAATTTATTCTCAATATCACATCACAGTCTACCATATCTAGACAACCGGTACAACGGATGTCACATTCAAAAACCATCATATTTGATATCTGTCTCAATTCTTTAAATTCTTTAAGACGCATATCTCTTTTACTTTCAAGCTGTAAATGATCCATTGATACCTTTTAAGATGTCACAATATTCAATCTATCTTATACTATAAACTTTAACAACTTCGAATAGAAAGGAATTTGAAATCCTATAGAATCCCTCAGCAGCACCTGAAGTATAAATATGTCCGGCTCATATCGATACTAAAGGTCCTACTAAAGAATCCTTTGCTCTGATTGTCACAGGGAAACCTAATCCTCTGATACCAACTTGTCACGACCCTAATTTTAGGGCACGTGAAATCCATATACCATACACATATATTTTCCATAAATGTACATAATGCCATTCTTTATCATATAAACCAATACATATAAATTTCCATACACATACAATATACAGTTTACGTCTATAAACACCAGAGTAACAGTAGAAGCAAGGATCCTGCCTGTGACGTTCAGAGCAACACTAGAGTACAAATATATTACAATATAATACACTGAGAGCCTAGAAACAAGTTAGGCTCACCACTGAGGCACGACACCTAGTCGGTCAAGTAGCTGCGGGACCAAATTCTGGGTCTTTATCTGAAAAATATGTCAACCACGTGTAGTGAGTTTTACAACTCAGTGAGCAGATAACACCTCCTATGACTTCTCAGGTCAACATAAGGATGTACTCATATAGTAAAACTTATCATATCAAAATATACCGTTCAGAAGTACATTCTTATGGGACCCACATTTTCAAATATTCTCTGTTCAAAAATCATAATCAGGTCTTTCAAATTGTATGCGATACTGTATAAACAATGCTCATATCAAGTTCAAAATCATATTCAATACTGTAAAATCATTAATCAAATTATGCTATGCATCAAAACATTTCTGTTAAAATATTCGGAGGATCCCATATCAGAACCACCACATCAGAGTTTGACCCCTTCCGTACTTTGGTGGTATAGGATTTGCCTAAACTCAGCATCCCGCTGAGGTTTGCCCTACTACCATTCAAGAGGACACGCGAAGGGACTCTGTATGGGTCTTTCCCAAGCACACAGCAAGGGAAGGCAAAATAACATCTCATAACTGGCATCTCGCCCATATATAGGAGGCATTCCGCTCTCCTTCACATATAATCTCCCGTGTGTTGGCCCTCACACGAGGCTAGCACCACCCCCCCTGCTAGCTGAGGCAATCAAGGTGCGCACCAAGGCTAACATCACCTGCTGTTAGCAGACAGTGTTTCCAATAGGATTCCTCCACAGAAAATACCATATGCACATATGCCATATAATCCAGTATAAATTCTCAATATAATGCAGACTTTCAGTCTCAAAATACTCATATATCAAAATTTCCCATTCAGGGGAAACATGTATACATGCTCGTATCCGAGGCAAACATATCACTGTAAAATCAATGTCACATGTATAACATACTTTCTTTGACATGTAATGCGAAATACATGTAAAAATCACATGTTCAATGTTTTTCAAAATTCATCTGTTATAAATTACCCATTCAGGGTTTATCACATATATATGCCCTTTCTCTAGGCAATCATATATCTCTATAAATCAATGTCACATGTATAAATATTCAATTTATCATTTAATGAGAAATACATGTGAAATCATCTACACCATGAGTTCATAAATCCATTTTCAAAACTATACTCTTCTTGAACTGTATTTCAAAATGTAAGCATATCAAATCATTTTAATGCATGTCAGAAACATATCACAGTGTGTATATCTCATAAACATAATCATATACATATTCAAGTATCAAGAAGAGTATAGGCAAGTCATAGGAAGAATCATCTACTCACAGGTAAGGGCTCCAGATTGGACAGCCCTAAAATCCTCGTTTCTGGTCTGAATTTGACCAAATAAGCTTCAAAAACGTGTCCGGAGGGTCCAAAAACCTTAAATGAGCTCGGTTACTGTTCACCGCCGGAAAACACTATTCACGCCGGAAAATACTATTCACCGCCACTATTCACCGCCGGAAAACACTATTCACCGTCATAAAATTTTTTACCAAATCAATAAAATGAATTCATATCCTAATGTTTATCAAGCTTCTGAACCCATCTACGGTGTCAGATTTCTAATTTGAGGTCTCTAAGTAAGGTTTTTCAGAACTTACCTTTTACCGAGATTTTCTACTTCAGATCTACGGCGATTCAACGGTTGATTTGAAAAACTGATCGGTCAAAATTGAAGTACTCTTCGTCCTGAATCCAATAACAATTTCGGTTTTGAGATTGGAAACCCTTAAACACCCCAAATCGACAGATAAAATTTGAGATTACTATTCACTTACTATTCACTACTGTGCATTTCTTCGTTTTTTTTTTCTTCTTTCTCGATTCCTCTCCCGGCATCCATTTTAACATTCTGTTTTTTTTTTTTTTTTTTTTTATAATAATAATATTTATTAAATAATTAATA
This sequence comes from Gleditsia sinensis, assembly GCA_037074535.1. Lineage (NCBI taxonomy): Eukaryota > Viridiplantae > Streptophyta > Magnoliopsida > Fabales > Fabaceae > Gleditsia > Gleditsia sinensis. The sequence goes on along the minus strand of CM073463.1, from coordinate 51,616,980 downwards.
ATAGGATTTTCTTTTATAAAAATTCATAGAAATTCCATTTTTCATCATAAAATATTCCAAAAATTTCTAAAAATTTCCTTCCTCATAAATCTTTAGTTAAACTCTTAAATCATAATTTTTCTTAATAAAAATCATATTAAAACAAATTTCAAAACAAATATCTTTAGTCATATTAAAAGAAAGAATATTTCTAAAAATACCATAAAAATTCAATAGAGGCCGATATAATTATTTTAAGCAACACAATACTTCTTTTACTTAAAAGTCCACTTACTTTTAACAAATCATAATCATTTCTACATAAATAAAAATATATTTGCTTATAGCGCGCCAAAACATAAATTCTCATATTTCTTTTGTAATTCTTTAATCCATGTAATAAATAAACTTATTTTCACCGGTTCTTATCTCTATTTTCAAAATTCTCTCTTTTATTCTAAATTTCCTTTAATTTGAATTTTTGTTAAATTTTACGGTTATTACATTAAAATAGATCCACATCGTGTAGTGAGTTTTACAACTCAGTGAGCAGATAACACCCCCTATAACCTCTTAGGTCAACATATGGATGTACTTTTCATTTCAAAGTTTCTCATATTGAAAAGTTACATTCAGGAGTACATTCATATGGGACCCGCATTTCAAAACATCTCAATTCAAATCACATACAAATATCTGTAACCACATATGATACAAATTTATCTTAAATCGAATTTGATATGCAATAAAAATCAATTCTTTTATATAATGCTCAAGTATGTCATAACTTTCAATATACTCAATAGATAAACATGGAATGTGAGTTCATCACCCTTCTGCCTCCTCACATTACCATAGTCACAATCACAATAGGTAATCAGGGAATGTGAGTTCATCACCCTACTGCCTCCTCACATTACCACTGACTACAACTTCAATAGATCAACAGGGAATGTGAGTTCATCACCCTTCTGCCTCCTCACATTACCACTGTCATCATCACAATAGGTAATTAGCGAATGTGAGTTCATCACCCTACTGCCTCCTCACATTACCACTAATACCACCTTCACAATACCGTCTCAAGCCATATAATCTCGTCATTTCTCATCAATACATATATATTTTTTTATGAATATATAAACATGTATAAAAGTGCATATCCATCATATGCAATGCATCATTATCAAATAATTCGCCATACAATCATATTCAACAACTTATCACTTTACATATCATTTCAAACAGAGCTTTCAGTCTCAGTACAAAATCTTTTATTATAAATTTTTTCAATCAGAGAAATCATATAATCATGCCCATATCCAAGGCAATCATATCACTGTAAAATCAATGTCACATGTATAACATACTTTCTTTGACATGTAATGCGAAATACATGTAAAAATCACATGTTCAATGTATTTCAAAATTCATCTGTTATAAATTACCCATTCAGGGTTTATCACATATATATGCCCTTTCTCTAGGCAATCATATATCTCTATAAATCAATGTCATAAGCATATCATATTTTCTTTGCCATGTAATGCGAAATGCATTTAGAAATAACATATCCAAAGCATTTCAAAATCTATTTCAAAAATCATACTCTTCTTGAACTAGATATCATTTCTCAATCATTTCAAATATTTCAAACCATTTCAGAAACATATGAACATATAAATAACATGTAATCATACTCATTTATCAATGGAAAGTTCAAGAAGAGTAAAAACAAGTTATAGGAAGAATTATCTACTCACAGGTAAGGGCTCCAGATTGGACAGCCCTAAAATCCTCGTTTCTGGTCTGAATTTGACCAAATAAGCTTCAAAAACGTGTCCGGAGGGTCCAAAAACCTTAAATGAGCTCGGTTACTGTTCACCGCCGGAAAATACTATTCACGCCGGAAAACACTATTCACCGCACTATTCACCGCCGGAAAACACTATTCACCGTCATAAAATTACTAATTTTATTCCTTTATTTTTCTTGATGCAGGTTTTCATCCTATCTAACCTTCTCTTACTAATCAGAGCATAACTCCCTCAATTTAACTATGATGTAGGTGATCTTAGTGTCAATTTCAAGATAAAAAAATTATCTAAAACTATTATGTTGAACATTGTAGCGAAAAATTAAGAAACGAAGGTGATATTACTCCCTCAAAGTACAGGATAGTTCCTCTCGGATAGGTTCTGACCTTTACTGACTAATTAGACCATATCTCCCAAATTGGAACTCCAAATTGAGTTATTCCAGTTGGTAAAAATCCATGAGCCATATATATATAATTGTTATGTTGGCGCGCTATTTTAATTCCCTACATAATATTCCCAGAAATTCAAAAACTAAAGCATTAATAACATACTCTTCCCTGAATAAACATTTTCTGACCTCTGCTAACTAATCGGATCATATCTACCTCATATGAACTCCAAATTGTATAATTCCAGTGGGTATATTTCCATGAGACATAGATATATAACTTTCTTGTTAACCATTTATTTTAATTCCATACAGATATTTCCCAGAAATTAAAATACTACAGCTGTCCTAACATAATCTTCCCTGATGAACCATTTTCTGACCTTGGCTTACTAATCGGACCATATCTACCACATGTGGACTCCAAATTGAATGATTCCAGTGGCTAAAAATCCGTGACACACATATCTTTAATTCTTATGTTAACCATTTATTTTAATTCCCTACCAATAATTCCCAGAAATTAAATTACCGAAGCTATCCTAACATATTCTTCCCTGATGATTCATTTTCTGACCTTTGACTACTAATCAGACCATAGCTACCTTATATGGACTCCAAATGGAATGATTCCAGTGGGTAAAAATCCGCGACACATATATCTTTAATTCTTATGTTAACCATTTATTTTAATTCCTTATAGATTGTTCCCAGAAATTAAAATACCGAAGCTTAAAATTCTGTCAACCATAGCCATACCCATGCAGAACTATCTACACCAACCTAAGTATTCAAACATACATCATATGCAAGATCAATATGTAACATGATATAGCAACATCCATGACCAATCATCAAAGTTCTAAGATCAAAATCTCATATAAATATTATGAGTTTCAAAGATTTTCTTCAAAAAGAAATATTGTTAAACTTACCTGGAGCACTTAGTCTCCTAGACTTCTCCTTCCTCTTTCTTCCTTTCTTCCTCTCCTTTCCTCACACTACCTTGCTTCTATTTTTGCTCTCCCTCACTTGGACGAAATTATAATGTTTTAAGGGTGGGTTTTCTTATATAGACCACCAAATAATTTACCTTTCATGATCATGGGTCTACCTTATCACAATTAGGATACACTTTGTTGAATTTTTGGAAAACAAACAACTTATGTTCTTGTCTTCCTCTTCCTTAGTCAAGATATGCATAGAAAAAGGAGATTTGTATTTTGAAAATTATGATGATATGTTCTTAAGATATGGGGCAAGATCCCTTTGATTTAGGGATTCATTTCCTTTTTCTTTTGTCTTAATCAAGTATGATAGATTTGCCTTTTTAAGTGGCAAATTTCTAGCCCTTGAATTTTCCTTACTTAACTAAAATTATTTGTGTAGGATAATGATGTTTTGTCATAATGCTATGTATTATTACCCACTTGCTAAAGTTATGAATGTAGGATATAGATGTTTTTGTCCTAAAGCCTTGTATTATTATTAAAGTGATATTTGAAATGGTTATGTTCATGGCATGATTACCAATGATTTATGGTAATACTTATATTTTGATGAACATACTTGTTATTGAAAGCATATTTTTGGCTATCATTGTGAAAAGAAAAGAAATAAGCACGGTCACATGGCAATCCGTGTGGTGCACCAGTAGGGGACGCCCTACCAACGGTTATGATCATGATAATGAGAAAAGAAAGAGAAAGTGGGCCATGTCGGACGGAGCGAGAAAAGCCTGTACCGGAGAGTAGAGGATACTCACCCTGACCGGGGTAGCTTGAAATGAGAATAAGTTGATGGCCATCATATGATATTTTGAAAATAGTTAATCCTGTCATACATATCATTACAGTATGATTCTTATGTGCATAGATATAATGCATTCATGTGACCAAAGATATTTTCTGTAGTTTATACAGCTGAACATGACGTGATGAGCTTTACTGATGATAATTTATTGTTGAACTTACTGGGATTTAATTCTCACTATATTTCCATATCATGTTCAGAAAATTAATTATGCAGCTTTTGTTGCTAAGGCTCTGGCTTTTAGTGCACATTGGATCGAGTTACTTTATGTTGGGCAGATTTCAGAATCAAATAAGTTGTTTGTGGTCGAGTTGGCTCAGATCCCGGTGAAGGTGCAACCACCCGCACCTGTATCTCCGGAATTGGTCAACCAAAATAAACAAGATGTAAATATCTGTATTTGATATGTTAAACGTTTGTTTTGATTAATGACATGTATGTGAACTCAATATTGTATAATAATAAAGGAAAAAAAAGAGGTTGTTACATAATTGGTATCAGAGCAGGTCGATCCTAGATGGCCAGTGGGTGGATGGTTATCTGAATCGATCTTATAGTGTCTTGAGTATGTTGTGGTTGTGCTGTGTAGGGAATCAGTGACTCATATAGGTAAGAAATTACTAGTGTTTCTTATCTATATGCCGAGGTGGTGTTATGACTGCTGTTAAATATTGTTTTGAAACTAACTATTGGGCTTGATCACCTCAATAGTAGCATAAATTTATTTTTTCCACAGTAGGAAATGGCACCACCAAGGCGGAATCCGGCAAACAATGCGGAGAAAATCTTGCACAACCTTGCCACAGCAATTCGAGAATTTGGTATTGATTTACTCCTTAGAACCCAACTAGTATCTATATCCCTATATAGAATGATATCGATTGAATTTAAAAAAAAAATTGTGATTTGTGAAAAGTGCATGTCTAAGGAAAGCTCTGGCAAGGAAAGACTTGGTACTTAAGCGTGTCCATTAGTGACCCACCTCTCTTTCCTGGGAACTTTTCTGGTGCGCTGTTTATAGACTACAATTACTATCCAGTTACCGAGATATTAGTGTGGAATTTTAACATGGAATTTACCCTAGTATTCATATAAAATTTCCAAGAAGTTTTGAAAGTGCCGGTTTTATTTGAAAAATCTTAGTATGCTCCGTGGTTGCAGTATTTCCACATCAGAAAAGAATTATTCTAGTTACTGGAAAAAAAAAAATTTACAAGACTTGTTAGACAAGGGATTTAAATGCCCTAGTACTTTTATTTGGAGTGCTCTAGTTCTATTTGTGAAAAAGAAAGATGGATCACTATGACTATGCATAGATTGTAGACAGTTGAATAAGGTAACAATGTAGAATAGAAACCCATTAGCTCGTATAGATTACCTGTTTGACCAGTTATAAGGTGTTCAATATTTTTCCACAAATAGATTTGGGATATGAGTAACATTAATTAAGGATAAGAGAAGAGGATGTAGGACTTATTATGGGCATTATGAGTTCTTGGTGATGCATTTAATTGACAAACCTTTAGCTGCATTCATAAATTTAATGAATAGTAATTAGGTCATCCTTAGAACAATTTGTTATTATATATATGGTTGATATACTAGAATATTTCAAAAGTTCAGAGGATCATAAGCAACATTCAAAGATAGTTTTACCAACTCTAAAGGAGTATGGTTGGTGAATATGGTATACAAGTAGAGTCTAAGAAAGTAAAAGTAGTACAATAATAGCTACGTTTTACTACATTTAAAGATGAAGATCCAAATCCAATTTACGCTTCCTGCGGTTATCTGCCGTCCATTCTACTGGAGTAATAGTTAGATCAGGTACATGAACATAGGCTTGTAAAGCATCAATCAACTCCTCAACATTTGAAGCTGAGATGAGAATTTGTCGTGCTGAGTGTGAGATAAACCTCTGTTCCACAGCTTGATCTAGAAAAGATAACAAACCATCAAAGAAGTGATTAACATTTAACAAACCTATCGGTTTGTGATGCATATTTAGTTGTGCCCAAGAGACTATTTGGAAAATCTCCTCTAAAGTACCAAAACCACCTGGTAAGGCAATGAAGGCGTCAGCATTGCTCATCATTCTAGCCATGCGTTCATGCATGGAAACTACCCTATATTCTTCCCCAATTGTCTTCCCTATATTGCTGGATGTAGCTAGAGCTGTAGGAATAATACCTAGAACTTGGCATCCCCCTGCATGTGCAGCTGTAGCCACACACCCCATTAACCCACAGTTACCTCCACCATACACTAAATGAATTTTTCTCCTAGCCAGCACCATACCCAGATTTTGTGCTGCTTTAACATACTCCTCATCTTTTCCAGGACTGGAACCACAAAAGACACAGATATTTCGAAACTGACGGAATGCTGTTCCCTCCATAATTTCTATCACCTTAACTTTGAGAATAGACAAAGATACTAATGTAAGTATTTATAGAACTCAGAGAAAGGCATATTTATAATAGCTATGCGAATAGGCCGGGTATTATTAGAACAACTATGTGAGTGATTGGTGGATATCAACTAAATTAAAGGTAAATAAAAAAATAAAATAAAAAATTTCAAAAATGACGGCAAGCATGTATATGTACAGTAGTATGACTGTGACCCATATTAAGCACATAAAGAGTATAAGATAAGATATCACCAGAAATCTGTCTTTATCTTGTTGTCTTTGATGAAGCATTGATGTTTTGATTCTTGTAGAAAAGTTCTAGGTGATAGCCGTCAAAAAAAAAAAAAAAGTAAAAAAAATAAAAATAAAAAATGCAATCAAATGATTTATTTTGTATTCTCAATGTTTTCGCCAGTCGACTATCAGTATTATTAAGTCAACTAGCTATTTTGAGAAATTTTAATTTGGACTGGTTAATTTATAGTTGATTAATTACATCTATTTTGAAGCAATCAACTGCATCCTACCAGTTAACTACATATTCTTTGATTTTCACAGACTTTTATAAGCTCAGAAATGTTTCTTTTTCCATGTGATATCTTTCCACCGAATACCAATAGATTTAAAGTAGATTCTAACACATATATTCAAAATTTGCGGCCACCGATTTTTGTTGAAATCATAGATAGATTTTGTTTACAGATTTTCAAGAATTGCGGCCACCGATTTTAATATTTTTCAATGCTTTGTCAAAACTTTTGACTTTCGCTTTTGGAACCATTCTCTATTATGCTTTTCGTCTGTTTCACTCATTAACGGTTGGCATTAAATGCAAGGTTATTTTCCCTCATTACAATTAAAGATAATTTCTTCCTTTGAAACTTGGTTGTTATGGTGTCTAAGTTGTTAATAGGTTAAAATAATGAAAGGTTTGAAAATAATGGACGGATGATGGTCTTATGGTGTTTTGACGAATGTAATCAAGAGAATTAGTGGTGTTGAAGTTCTCGAGGAATAAAATATAGGAAGTAGGATTTAAGTTAGTCTTTGAACTCTTAATTTGGAAATATAGAGAATATTCTGAGAACCATGTCCGGAAATAATGTAGGTTATCATGATATTTATGTTAAAGGATTATATCATGCTAAATTGAGTCTAGTATCTAGGATGTGAATTATGTTGGAATTGAGAATTCATGTATGAGTAATTGTTAGGAAAAAAAAAACACAAATCTTCTTCAAATGATTGGGTGAATTAAATGGGATTGGCATAAGCTAGAATGAGGTGCTTTTGGATATGATAGAAGAAATAATTGAAATTTTTGACAATGAGTTTAATGGTGTTAATAAGCTTGTATAGAATTACTGTGATGAGGTAAGTTGGAATTATTAGACATGTGTCAATGGTACATAAACGTTATTAAAGGTTTGAAGGATTTATTGCTATGTATGTTTAACATATTGATTAAAGGATTTAAGGATAAAAATAGATGATAGATTAAGATGATGATATTCAGGGGATGATGTTGATATAAAAAAAAAACAATTTTGACTTGATATAAGTTTGGAATAAGAAAAGATAGTTACACAATATGAAGGTGTATATGTTCCTTTATATGTGTGTTTTCTAATATCGACCCATAGATATATTCATACGGGCTAGAGGATATCAATGGAAGAACTTATGATTGAAAGAAATCCTTATGGTTAAGTTATATGGCAAAATCACTCAAGTGATAGACATATTAAAAAGTAAAGATGTCATACAGAAAAGATATCTCTAATTATTTAGGTAATCAGCTTGGTAACTCTGAATAATGCCTTAATTTCATTCTCTACATGTGGTAGGATGGATTGAAATTCGGGGACCGAATTTCTTAAAGGGGGGAAAAATGTAACATCCCGTAATTTTTAGATATTTTCCTTAGAAATTCTTCACCTTACATATATGCATAGAAATGTTCTAATATTAATGGAATAGGTAAAGAAAGAAAACCTAAGAGGAAATATTAGAAATAAACATGTTAAAGAAAGGTGAAATTCTTAGGTAAAGAAAGATAAATTTTTGTGAAGTAAGGAGAGGTCTTAAAATTTCAAGAAGATCGGATTAGGGTAATCTTTCTTAATTTAAGAGCAAAAGTTACTGAGTTTAGTATCTCCACCCGTAATTGGGCTTTAACCTATAGACACTTCATATAGAGTTTTTCTACTTCACATGAATTTTTAGCAAGCCAATAGGATAGGCCAAGGAAGAAATAAAACATAGACTTGGACTAGGATATAGAAATTGGACCAATAGCCCAAAAATCATGAAAATGTGACCAAGCCCATTATGAAAGGAAGAATTTTAACCAAAGTAAGGAAAATGGGCAAGAATGAGCCCAAACCCAAGAGGAAAAATAAAAATAAAAATAAAATTAAAGTGATGAAACATTAGTGTAATCAAGATTAAGTGACATGGCATTAAGACAAAAATTTAACAAGTGGTGTGATTCTACATTCATCATTTTGGCAAGTGGCATAATAATACAAGGCTTTAGGACAAAAACATCTATATCCTACATTCATAACTTTAGCAAGTGGGTAATAATACATAGCATTATGACAAAACATCATTATCCTACACAAATAATTTTAGTTAAGTAAGGAAAATTCAAGGGCTAGAAATTTGCCACTTAAAAAGGCAAATCTATCATACTTGATTAAGACAAAAGAAAAAGGAAATGAATCCCTAAATCAAAGGGATCTTGCCCCATATCTTAAGAACATATCATCATAATTTTCAAAATACAAATCTCCTTTTTCTATGCATATCTTGACTAAGGAAGAGGAAGACAAGAACATAAGTTGTTTGTTTTCCAAAAATTCAACAAAGTGTATCCTAATTGTGATAAGGTAGACCCATGATCATGAAAGGTAAATTATTTGGTGGTCTATATAAGAAAACCCACCCTTAAAACATTATAATTTCGTCCAAGTGAGGGAGAGCAAAAATAGAAGCAAGGTAGTGTGAGGAAAGGAGAGGAAGAAAGGAAGAAAGAGGAAGGAGAAGTCTAGGAGACTAAGTGCTCCAGGTAAGTTTAACAATATTTCTTTTTGAAGAAAATCTTTGAAACTCATAATATTTATATGAGATTTTGATCTTAGAACTTTGATGATTGGTCATGGATGTTGCTATATCATGTTACATATTGATCTTGCATATGATGTATGTTTGAATACTTAGGTTGGTGTAGATAGTTCTGCATGGGTATGGCTATGGTTGACAGAATTTTAAGCTTCGGTATTTTAATTTCTGGGAACAATCTATAAGGAATTAAAATAAATGGTTAACATAAGAATTAAAGATATATGTGTCGCGGATTTTTACCCACTGGAATCATTCCATTTGGAGTCCATATAAGGTAGCTATGGTCTGATTAGTAGTCAAAGGTCAGAAAATGAATCATCAGGGAAGAATATGTTAGGATAGCTTCGGTGATTTAATTTCTGGGAATTATTGGTAGGGAATTAAAATAAATGGTTAACATAAGAATTAAAGATATGTGTGTCACGGATTTTTAGCCACTGGAATCATTCAATTTGGAGTCCACATGTGGTAGATATGGTCCGATTAGTAAGCCAAGGTCAGAAAATGGTTCATCAGGGAAGATTATGTTAGGACAGCTGTAGTATTTTAATTTCTGGGAAATATCTGTATGGAATTAAAATAAATGGTTAACAAGAAAGTTATATATCTATGTCTCATGGAAATATACCCACTGGAATTATACAATTTGGAGTTCATATGAGGTAGATATGATCCGATTAGTTAGCAGAGGTCAGAAAATGTTTATTCAGGGAAGAGTATGTTATTAATGCTTTAGTTTTTGAATTTCTGGGAATATTATGTAGGGAATTAAAATAGCGCGCCAACATAACAATTATATATATATGGCTCATGGATTTTTACCAACTGGAATAACTCAATTTGGAGTTCCAATTTGGGAGATATGGTCTAATTAGTCAGTAAAGGTCAGAACCTATCCGAGAGGAACTATCCTGTACTTTGAGGGAGTAATATCACCTTCGTTTCTTAATTTTTCGCTACAATGTTCAACATAATAGTTTTAGATAATTTTTTTATCTTGAAATTGACACTAAGATCACCTACATCATAGTTAAATTGAGGGAGTTATGCTCTGATTAGTAAGAGAAGGTTAGATAGGATGAAAACCTGCATCAAGAAAAATAAAGGAATAAAATTAGTATTTAAAAAAGAAGATGAATCTTAATAAATGACTAGTATAGCCATAACCATTGCCATTGTATGAACTTCTTACCATCTTAAGTGTGAAATTTTGACATGGAAATATTTTATAAAGTGATATTTGAAATGGTTATGTTCATGGCATGATTACCAATGATTTATGGTAATACTTATATTTTGATGAACATACTTGTTATTGAAAGCATATTTTTGGCTATCATTGTGAAAAGAAAAGAAATAAGCACGGTCACATGGCAATCCGTGTGGTGCACCAGTAGGGGACGCCCTACCAACGGTTATGATCATGATAATGAGAAAAGAAAGAGAAAGTGGGCCATGTCGGACGGAGCGAGAAAAGCCTGTACCGGAGAGTAGAGGATACTCACCCTGACCGGGGTAGCTTGAAATGAGAATAAGTTGATGGCCATCATATGATATTTTGAAAATAGTTAATCCTGTCATACATATCATTACAGTATGATTCTTATGTGCATAGATATAATGCATTCATGTGACCAAAGATATTTTCTGTAGTTTATACAGCTGAACATGACGTGATGAGCTTTACTGATGATAATTTATTGTTGAACTTACTGGGATTTAATTCTCACTATATTTCCATATCATGTTCAGAAAATTAATTATGCAGCTTTTGTTGCTAAGGCTCTGGCTTTTAGTGCACATTGGATCGAGTTACTTTATGTTGGGCAGATTTCAGAATCAAATAAGTTGTTTGTGGTCGAGTTGGCTCAGATCCCGGTGAAGGTGCAACCACCCGCACCTGTATCTCCGGAATTGGTCAACCAAAATAAACAAGATGTAAATATCTGTATTTGATATGTTAAACGTTTGTTTTGATTAATGACATGTATGTGAACTCAATATTGTATAATAATAAAGGAAAAAAAAGAGGTTGTTACATAATAAATTTCTAGCCCTTGAATTTTCCTTACTTAACTAAAATTATTTGTGTAGGATAATGATGTTTTGTCATAATGCTATGTATTATTACCCACTTGCTAAAGTTATGAATGTAGGATATAGATGTTTTTGTCCTAAAGCCTTGTATTATTATGCCACTTGCCAAAATGATGAATGTAGAATCACACCACTTGTTAAATTTTTGTCTTAATGCCATGTCACTTAATCTTGATTACACTAATGTTTCATCACTTTAATTTTATTTTTATTTTTATTTTTCCTCTTGGGTTTGGGCTCATTCTTGCCCATTTTCCTTACTTTGGTTAAAATTCTTCCTTTCATAATGGGCTTGGTCACATTTTCATGATTTTTGGGCTATTGGTCCAATTTCTATATCCTAGTCCAAGTCTATGTTTTATTTCTTCCTTGGCCTATCCTATTGGCTTGCTAAAAATTCATGTGAAGTAGAAAAACTCTATATGAAGTGTCTATAGGTTAAAGCCCAATTACGGGTGGAGATACTAAACTCAGTAACTTTTGCTCTTAAATTAAGAAAGATTACCCTAATCCGATCTTCTTGAAATTTTAAGACCTCTACTTACTTCACAAAAATTTATCTTTCTTTACCTAAGAATTTCACCTTTCTTTAACATGTTTATTTCTAATATTTCCTCTTAGGTTTTCTTTCTTTACCTATTCCATTAATATTAGAACATTTCTATGCATATATGTAAGGTGAAGAATTTCTAAGGAAAATATCTAAAAATTACGGGATGTTACATTATTTTTCCTCTTGGGTTTGGGCTCATTCTTGCCCATTTTCCTTACTTTGGTTAAAATTCTTCCTTTCATAATGGGCTTGGTCACATTTTCATGATTTTTGGGCTATTGGTCCAATTTCTATATCCTAGTCCAAGTCTATGTTTTATTTCTTCCTTGGCCTATCCTATTGGCTTGCTAAAAATTCATGTGAAGTAGAAAAACTCTATATGAAGTGTCTATAGGTTAAAGCCCAATTACGGGTGGAGATACTAAACTCAGTAACTTTTGCTCTTAAATTAAGAAAGATTACCCTAATCCGATCTTCTTGAAATTTTAAGACCTCTACTTACTTCACAAAAATTTATCTTTCTTTACCTAAGAATTTCACCTTTCTTTAACATGTTTATTTCTAATATTTCCTCTTAGGTTTTCTTTCTTTACCTATTCCATTAATATTAGAACATTTCTATGCATATATGTAAGGTGAAGAATTTCTAAGGAAAATATCTAAAAATTACGGGATGTTACAGCTTCAGCTAGCTGGCCCATGCCTTGAACCTTCCTATAGCATTTCCAGCACCTCCTAAGCCGCCCTTTAGGCCTACACCTGATCAGAATGATATGGATGATGATAACTAATCAGGGAAGTTTCACTGGACCCTTCTCTTTTTTATTACTTGTCTCTCTTATTTTATGCTTTTCTATTCTACATTGAGGACAATGTAAAATCTTAAGTGTGGGGGGGGTCACTTTCTGATTCAGTTGGATGACTGTATAATAACTAATATTTGTGCACTATTTACTTTGCTGTGTACTACAGTAAGCTTCTATGATCTTTACACTTTTATTCTAGTTATTAAATAGGGTGAGCATGTGAACTTTATCTCAATCTATGAGTTTGTGTTAGCTGAACCAATAGCCAATGATATAACTGTTTAAATTGCTTATAGCTCTTGAGAGACGTAGGAAAGTCATAATTATGTGTAATTTTAATTTCTTTTCAATTTATTATTACCTATTTTCTAAAAGCCCTAAAATTCTTTTGCACAGTAATTTTGGATATTTAATTTGTCTTTTACTTAGAAAAATATTATATAACTCAAAAATATTTTATGATCTCATTAAAATTTCTAGAACTTATTTAAATGCTACTTGAGGCGAAATCCTAGGCTAATACTAATAATTAGGAGATGATTTATGCTTTTTTTTAATGAGATTGAGCCTTTCAAGCTTAACCCAAGCAAGTAAATATACTTAGAACCTTTATTTTGAGCTTAATTAACATTTTATTCTATACCCACAAAACAGCCAAGACCAAATTTTGTGATTAATATCTTTACTTTTTTTTACCTGATTCACTCACTCCATGATTAATTTTTGAATGCTTGTTTTGTAGATCAACATTAATAAAAGGGTGGAAGGGTGGAGCAAGGACAAAAGAAAATAAAAAAATCAAAAGAAAATAAAAAGTCCCAAAAGATTAATGAAAGTCTATTCAGTGATTGAAAGAGAAGAAAGAGAGAATCAAGGAAAAGTAGAATGCAGTAAAGCAAGGAAATAAGTGTGGGGGGAAAATCCCCTAATCTTAAGAATTAGCTCAAATAGATTAAAGTTAATCATGTAGTGCTGGGTGATTGAGCTTCAAACTATATCTTATATCTCACCCCATAACCTAGCCACATTACAAGCTGAATTTAGTCCTTTTGATCCTAAGAAATTGTTTTAGCCTACATTAGTGGAGAGTAGCATGAAAAATAAGCCTATGTAAATCTTAAATAGAGTTTCGTGCTCTAATTCTTGAGATATATAAACTCATTTAGGTAAAAGAAAATTAAATCACTCAAAGACACACACACACACTAAGGATTTTAAAGAATAAAATCATAAATTGCATTTGAATTAAATTTTACACATGATCATTTTTTGAAATTTCATTAAGAGCATACAATTTTTACTATGAGGCAGCGCATTGGTAAGCCATTCACTCGTATTATATTTTGAATATTGTTCACATGAATCAATGTTTGCTTGAGGACAAGCAAAAAAGTAAGTGTGGGGGTATTTGACATGCTGTAATTTAAGCATGTTGTTAGCATTATTTTAGTTAGTTTTTATTTAATTTAAGTAGAAAATAGATATGAATTAATTGAATTTTGTATTTTATGTTTTAGGAATAATGAAGAAGGAAAGAAGAGGAAAATAGTGAGAAAATTATAGAAAAATGCTAATTTCTGACCCTTCGTCACTAATTGAGGTATATCTCACTCATTTGGACTCCGATTGAGGTGATTCTAATGGCTATGGAAATAAGAGACATAGTTCTACAACTTTCGTGTTTGGGACTTTGCCAAAATCAAGAAGATTCTAGGCGCTGCGGTGCTCACAAAAGATCGTTGCAGCGCCATGTGAGGATATATCCGGAGCGCCGCGGCGCTGAGCTGCCCAGACTGGAGCGTCGTGGTGCCCGAGTACGTCCGAAGGTGAGCGCTGCAGTGCCTCGTTTATGAAAGTTTGCAATGTCGCGGAGCCCATCGCTGCACTAAGTTGCTGAATTCACGTTTTTTAAGGTTTTTCAACTCCAATTGAAGCCCGATTGGCTGAAATTTGACCTAGAAATACTCCTACTTCAATTAGGAGGAGTTAATCTATAAAAAGGGAGGAAAGCAAGCAGAAATTCATTCAATCCTTCATCCAAGTTCTTAGTTACATTCTTCAATTCTTCTTTAGATTTTCTTATGGCCCTGCGTGGCTAGTTTTTTTTAGTTGGTTGAGGTAGATTGAAACCTCAAGGGATCTTCATGCATTGTGAGATTTGGATTTGATTTTATTATTACAATTTGAATTGAGTATTGATTATTCATCTTCTCTTCTTCTCAATGATTATTCATATGATTGCTAGGAGGCCTACTAGTATATTGTCTGTCTTAATCTACTGTTGAATTATGTTTTGAACAAAGTCTTCAATTCTGTGATTCATGAGACAAATAGGTTTAAGGATTTTCGATTATAAATCATTGAACCTATGATGAATAATTAACTAAATTAGATATAACCGATGTGTTTATATTCGTTTAGCTCTGTGAGTTTCTCTAGTTCTTCATGCGGTTAATAAGTTATGCTTTATCGATGTGCTAAAGGATTGCTTGTTAATTAGGGTTCAATTAGTGTGATTGTCATTAATTTGCTAGGCTTAAGGAGGAACAAGGTTAGAAACCCAATGATAGATATTCAATTACAGATTAATTATGTTGTCAATGATAAATGTAATCCCTTGACGGTGGATATCAACCGAAACCAACATCTTTATCATTAATCACTCTCTCTTCATTACTTTCATTATTGTTTACTTTACTTAAATTTCGATTATCAACCCCCCCTTTTTCAAACACATAAGGTAATTTTAGTCTCTGTGGGATCGACCCTTACTTCCACTACTATAGGTTAGTTTTGAGGTAAGGTATCAATTTGGGAGTACCTGCGATAGTACGCACTAGGGAGGCAACCCAACATAGTCAAAAAACAAAAGAAGGTGGATATCAGAAAAATTCAGGGTCTAGTAATGTAACATGCTCATTCCACCCCAAAAAAATTTAGGAAAGTCCTCTTAACTGATATATTTTCATATATCCTTTCTTACTCTTATCTTTATTTTACATTGAGGACAATTTAAAGTTTGAGTGTGGGGGTGGAAGTATATTTATATGAATAATTGTGACCGTATTTTGAGCATCAATTTTCTAATTTTTACTATTAATGCACTTTTATTACGTTTAGCAAGTTGAGTGATTGTGTGAGTGTTTCGATTTATGTTTTAGGATGCTAGGCACAACCAACAGCCAATAATATGACAACCCAAATTTTTTTAGCTCTTGAAAAATGTAAAAAATTCATGGTTGTGTGCAATTTTATCCCTTTTACAATTTATTACTTTTGACTTTAGAATCCTGAAATATTTTTGCACAATAACTTTGTTCATTCAATTTATCTTTTACTTAGAGAAGGTTTATATAATTCAAATATATTTGATGATCTCTACAGGATTTTAGAACTTATTTGAATGCTGCTTGAGGCGAAATCCTAGACTAATACTAATATTTAAGGGATGATTTAGGCATTATTTGATAGATTGAGCCTTTCAAGCATAACCTAAGCAATGAAATATCCTTAGTTCCTCTATTTTGAGCTTAATTAACATTTCCTTCTAAAAACCACAAATGAGCCGAAAGCCAAATTTTGTATGAACATCCTTATTTTTTATCCTATTGACTCACTCCATGATTATTTTTCTGAATACTTGTTTTGTAGAGTTTTATTTACAAAAGGGTGGAAGGGTGGAGCAAGGAAAAGAAAAGAATTATGCAAAAGAAAGATAAGAAAAATCCAAAGAAGATAAAAGCAAATGTTGTGGGGAAAAAAATTAGAGAACTGAGGAAAAGGATGGATTAAATTCAATTGAAACAAGAAAATGAGTGTGGGGGAAAAATCTCCCCAAATTTTAAAAAACTCAATAGATCATATTTAATCATGTGGTGCTGGGTGATTGAGCCTAAATTTGTATCATTTATCCTACCTTATACCCTGGCCACATTACAAGCTAAATAAAGTCCTATTGATCCTAGAGGTAGTTTTGGCCTATATTAGTGGAGAGTGGCATGAATAATAAGCATATGAAAATCCTAAACTAATTAGAGATGTACAACCAAAATTTTGGGATATATAAACTCATTCAAGTAAAAGAAAATTTATTGACCCAAGAACACACACACAATACGGATTTAGAAGGATAAAATAATGGATTGCATTTGTGTTAACCTTGTGCATGATTATGACCTTCCAAAATTTTTCTAGAGTATATTTTCATGTTATGATGCAAACTTTTGGTAGGCCTAACACTCACTACATTTATTGATTGTTGTTTTTCATCTTTAGGGATTATTTTACTTGAGGACAAGCAAAAGGTTGAGTGTGGGGGTATTTGATGTGATCTTAATTAAGAATGATATTAATACCTAAAACTTACTTTTTGTTTGATTTAAGTAAAATATGAATTAAAAATAGTTTTGTTTTGTGTTTTGTGTTATAGGAACAAAGGAAGAAGAAAAGAGAAGAAAAATACAAGAAATTCATGGAAAAATTATAAATTACAGTAATTCCAAACCTTTCAACACTGTTTAAAACATATTTCCCTCATATGAACTCCAATCAAAGTGATTAAAGTGGATATGAAAAGCTAAAACAATTATCTATAACTTTTATGTTGAACATTTGGTTGTCAAATTGGGGAGATTTAATAGTGTTATAGAGCTCGTAAATCAGAATCATAGTGCAACAGGATGAATCCTGACCTTTGGTCACTAATTTTGGCATATCTCCTTCAATTTAGATAGGATTAAGTGATTCCAGCGGCTATGGAAAGAAGAAACATAGAGCTACAACTTTTGTGTTTAGCACTTTGGCAAATTCTGGAATTTTCTAGGCGCTACGGCGTTGTGTCATTGCATATATGGAGGGTTGCGATACTCCCTAGCACATCATGGCGTTGGCTACCCAAAAGCACTAGGCACCATGGCCCCCTGAGAGTGAATTTCCGTAGCGTCGCAGTGCTGGCCGCTGCACCAGATTGCTGAATTCTCAATTTTTAGGTCTTTTTTACATCAGTTAAAGTCTAATGAGCCGTGATTTGACCTAAAAATAGTTCTACATCAATGAGGAAAAGCCAATTTATAAAAAGGGAAGAGAGGAAGCATCAAAGATCATCAAAGTTCTTAATTATCTTCTTTAATTCCTATTTACATTTTCTTATGGCCTGCGCGGCTGAATTAATTTTAGTTGGTAGAGGCAGATTGAAGCCTCAAGGGATCGTTATGCATTGTGAGATTTGAAGTTGATTTTATTAGTTCAATCTTAACCAGGTATTGATTATTCATCTACTCTTATCTTTTCTTAATGATTGTTCATATAACTACTAGGGAGGCCTACTAGTATATTGTATGTCTTAATCTACTGTTGAATTAGGTTTTGAACAAAGTTTTCATTACTTTATTCATGAAGAAAATAGGATTAAGGATTTTGGATTATAAATCAATAACCCTATAATGAATGATCAACTAAATTAAATATAACCGATGTGTTTATATTTATTTAGCTATATCGGTTTCTCTAGTTCTTTATGCAATTAATAGGTTAGACTTTACCGATGTTCTAAAGAATATCTTATTAATTAGGGTTTAATTAGTACGATTGTTAGCAATTAACTAGGCTTAAGGAGGAACAGAGATAGAA
Source organism: Gleditsia sinensis (assembly GCA_037074535.1). Taxonomy (NCBI): domain Eukaryota; kingdom Viridiplantae; phylum Streptophyta; class Magnoliopsida; order Fabales; family Fabaceae; genus Gleditsia; species Gleditsia sinensis. The sequence goes on along the minus strand of CM073463.1, from coordinate 51,598,355 downwards.
TCCCAATAATAGATATTTGGTTTAAGATTGATGATTTTGTCAGTGATCAATGCAATCTCTTGGTGGTGAATATCGACCGAAACCAACATCTCTCTTACTAATCACTCTCTTAATTATTTTCATTATTGTTTACTTTACTTTATTTGTGATTATCAATCCCCTATGTTCTCAATCACATAAGGTAATACCAGTCTCTGTGGGATCGACACTTACTCCCACTACTATAGATTAGTTGAGAGGTAAGTTATCAATTTGGTTGTACCTGCGACAGTACGCACGAGCTCGACTTAAAGCTCCTTATTTCATTTAGGGAAGATCCTTCATATCCACTTTGAATTGGCTTTGTGTTTGGGTTTGAAATTTTTTTAGGTTCAGCTGTATCATGATGAGGGAAGTCAGTATTAATCAAATATTCAATTAAGTAAGAATTCAACTTTCTTTGGAATAACCGATATCTAGCGTAGCTTTTGGCATCTATTTTAATCTCATCTTTACGAGGTTTTGCCGCAGTAGGAGGTAGCATTCCTCTATCTTTAAGTAGAAAATATTTATTTGAGGTTATCACAGGGGTTGATGCTCCACTATATATGCCCTTTAAGGCTAAGGAAGGTCTCTAAGCCTGGGTTAGGATTCTACAAAATAGAAGGTACATGTATCATATTAGATATTGGTAACAAAATTAGATTATCCTTACCTATTTGTTGCACATTTGGGGCATCCTCCACTATCGTAATTTTTTCTTAGAATTCAACATTCAAGTTGGGTTCAACAGCCTCTTCCTTTATAGGCTTATCAGTGTCAACTTCCAAGTCATCTTTTCCATTATGTGCAAAATTTCCCTCTTTTTTCATTAATGGTGCTGGGGATTGAATTTAAGCTTCAGATTGACTGTTTGTAGCCTTTGTTTTGTTTTCTTGACTTCCCAACTTTTACATTAAGGCTTCTAACTTTTGTCAAGATTGTTATCTCTTCTGAATAAAAAACCTCATCTCTTTTGCATATTCCAAGGCATGAATCTCTATATATTTTACAAATGCTTCTAATGACATACTTCAATTATAATTTGGGGCTAGTTGTTGGCACATCTAATTTTGCATATGTTTAATACTAGTCCTCTCCTCTTGACAGAATTGGTTCCTTTCCTGTTGAAGTAGCCTTATCTCCTGTATATATTTTTAAGTATCAATCTCAAGAGATTTAACCAACTTTTTTAATGACATACCTAGATTAGGATCTTGGACTGATTTTTAGTTGGGGGAATGGTTGTTGATATGTTAGTAATATGGGCATTACTGAGCCTGATATACTAGTGGATTCCCATAATTAAAATAAAAGTTGTACCTCACTTGTGGTGGTCCTGGGAAACTACTACCCATATTTACTTGCTAAAATGGTTCTTCATAAAAATTTGAGTGCCTATTACTAGGATTCCCCATGGTTAAATGATTTCCATAAGACTTTTCTCTTTGCATATTTTCTACACATTGGTGAATAAGAGAAGTCAAATTTGCAATTTTCTATTCAAGGGATGAAGTACTTACCTCACCATTATGTTTTAATGGAGAGTATAGCTTAGTGCCAAATTGTTTTAAATTGACTGACATATTTTTAGTTATAAACAAAAAGGAAATAAAATCCACAATAGGTAAATAGAAACATTCAATGATAACGGTAACAAAAATTAGTGGATATTGTCGCAGGTACACCAAATATAATAAATTCCTTACCTCTAAATTAACTAGTAGTAATGGGAGTAAAGGTCAATCCCACAAAGAGTGGTTTATATACCTCAAAATTAAATGTAAGAGTTTTTTAATGGAGAGTACTATATTTTTGTAGGCATTGTTACATGTTTCCTCCCATTCTTGCAGCTGCATTTTTCTATGTTCATACTTTCGTCCATTCTTATGTTGAAATTTTTGACGGCCCAATATGCCTTGTGTTCAAGTTCACCCAGTATTTGACATGGTATTATGAAGATCAACTAGTAAAGTGACATAATGATGTGTTTTTATTATATAGTCCTATAGGCCCATAGAGCATCATCTAAGTATAAACTCTAATCCTTTTTATTTAGATTAACCATCATTTTGATTATAGACTTGAACTCCCATTTGAACAATTCACCTTGTCCACTAGGTTTTGGATGATAGATAGTTGACACCTTATATGTCATATGGTATATTCTCCCTAATGCTTCCACCATTCAGTTTTAAAAATGAGTGCCTCTATCACTTATCAATGATTTTGGGATTCCAAACCTAGAGAAAATGTTGTAATTGAAAAAATTTCAAACCATTTTAGAATCATTAGTCTGGCTTTAAAACATAATCGATAGTAAGTATAATGTAATTATAACCAAATGAAGTAAGGAAAGATCCCACGAAATTGATGCCTCAAACATAAAAAATTTCACACGAAAATATGGGGGTTGTGGTATCTCATTCCTTTAGGATATGTTACCTATTTTCTTATATTTTCTAATAGTTTAGGCATGACTTACAAAAAAAATAGAGGAGTTTTAAATAAAATTAGCCAATAAACGCCATATTTAAGTACTTTCCTTGCTCTTCTTTTCGTTCCAAAATGGCTTGCACATGCATAGGAAAGGCAGAAGGTCAGAAAAAGAGGTATCTCACTTTCTTGGATGCATCGTCTTATTACTTAGTCCACTTAATGTTTCCATAGATATGAATTATCCTATACATATTATTTGGCATCACTTTTTATCTTATCCTTTGCGGACCAAGATAAATCAGGACTCAGGAGGAAATATGTTAGTAGATAAATAATTGAGAATGTTTATATACCAAGGCAATTTTTTAGCTGCTGAAAATAGATGTTCATTAGGGAATGTTTCTTGTAATTTTATCTTTTCCTCCATATGAACTAGGTGACTTAAGTGACCCACCACTTTATTCTCCGTTCCCTTTTTGTCTTTAATTTCCAAGTCAAACTTAGTTGGAGCAACACCCATCTTACCTTGGTTTCTCTACCTTTTTCATATTTCAAAGTTGCATTATCAGCATAAATAATTACTTTAGTACAAAGAAAATAAGATCTAATTTTCTTTAAAGCAAAAACTATAACTAAAAGTTCTTCTTCAGTTGTGATGTAATTCTTCTTTGCTTTATTCAAAGTTTTGGATGCATAATAGATGAAATAAGTTATCTTTCCAATTATTTGACCCAAACTAGCACCCATTGCATAATTTCTTGAGTCGCACATTATCTTAAATGGTGGACTTCAATTTGGGGGCTTGATAATTAGTGATGATGTTAGCAACTTCTTAAGATTGTCAAATGCCTTTTTGCATTACTCATCAAACTCAAAAGCTACTCCTTTTGTTGCATCTTGCATAAAGGTCAAGCTATTTTGGAGAAGTCCTTTATAAATAATCTATAAAATCTTACTTGTCTAAGAAAATACTAGACCTTTCATACACTAGTGGGGTAGGACAAGGATGAAATCACATTAATTTTAGCTTTATATCCCCATAGATGAGATAACATACCCTAAAACTATACCTTGATAAACCACAAAATTGCAATTTTTAGAATTAAAAACAATGCTAGTTTCCATGCATCTTTTAAGAAGTGTAAGGTTATGCAAACATCTATCAAATAAGACCCATATATAGTAAAATATCCATAAAAACTTATATGATTCACTCAATATAATTAGAGAAAATACTAATCATGCATATTTGGAAAGTAGTTAAGGAATTACAAACCCCAAAAGGAATTTGTTGGTATGCAAAGATTTTGAATGGGTAAGTGAAATTTGTCTTATCTTGATCTTCAAGAAAAATTAAAATTTGAAAGTATCCTAAATAACCATCAAGAAAACAATAGCAAGGATGACTAACTAATCTCTCAAGCATTTGATCAATAAAAGGTAAGGGAAAATGCTCTTTCGGGTTTAAAAATTTAATTTTCTATAATCTATACAATCCCTCCACCTACTTTGAACACTAGTGGGAATCAATTCCTCATACTAGTTTTGCATGTTTGTGATCCCTATCTTCTTTGGCACTACTTAAACTGTAATATCCCATAATTTTATTTTTAAATGATAATGTTTTGTTATGAATAAATATATTTTTATTTGTTTAAAAATGATTATGTTTTGCTAAAAGCAAGTATATTTTTAATTAAAATGATTTGTGTTTTGGTTACAATAATTATATTGGCCTCTAATGAATTTTTGTTGTATTTTTAGAAATATTCTTTCTTTTAATATGAATAAAGATATTTATTTTGAGATTTGTTTTATTACGATTTTTATAAAAAAAAATCATGATTTAAGAGTTTAACCAGAGGTTTATGAGAATGTAAATTTTTAGAAATTTTTGGAATATTTTAGGATGAAAAACGGAATTTATATGAATTTATATAAAAGAAAATCTTAATATTAATTATTAAATAATTACTATTATTATTATTATAATAATAATAATAATAAAGAAATAAAAGGGGAATGGGGAAATGAGTACGGAGGCAAAATAATTTCAGGAGAAATCGAGAAAGATGCATAGTGAATGAATAGTGCGTGAAAAGTAACCTCCAAGATTTTCTCTCAATCTGGAGTACCGATTGGCTTTTGATATCAAAACTGAAGGTGCTACTGTATTCAAGATGAAGAGTACTACAGTTTTGACTGATAAATATTTCAAATCAGCCGTTGTATCGCTGTAGATCTAAAGTAGAAAATCTCGGTAAAAGGTAAATTCTAAAAATTTTTCTTAGAGACCTCAAATTAGAAATCTGACAACGTAGATGGATTCAGAAGTTAGATAAACATTAGGATATGTATTTCTTTCAGTCATTTGGTAACTTTTTATGTGGCGGTAAATAGTGATTTCCCGCGGTGAACAGTACCATGAGCGTTGACCAGCGTTGACCAAGATTCTGAGGTCATTTCTTAAGTTTTTGGACCCTCTGGACACGTTTGGTCAAATTCAACTTGGAAAAGTACAATTTAGGGATGTCCAATTAGGAGCCCTACCTTGTGAGTAGATACTTCTTTCTATGACTTGCTCCATGCTCTTCTTGAATTATAAATTTATTATTGTTTCTGATTATAAATTATTTACGATTATAAGTTTCTGAAATGTGTTCAAGTATCTGTTATACCTACGAATTGGCACATAGTTCAAGAAGAGTATGGTTTTAGAAATGGATTTTGGAACTCATTGAATATGTGGTTCTAAATGTATTTATCATTATTTGATAAAGTGAATATTATGTAAACGATGCATTGATTTGTAAAGCTATATACTTGTGAAAATGATGCATGTCATATTATAAATGAGATTGAATGGCAAGCGTAAAGCTCATGGCGAGTTGCTTGATATTTTACATGTATATATATGTATTTATGAATATCGGCTAGTTGTATGGCTTGTGACGGTACTGAATAGGAGATACCCTATTAGCTTGAGTGAGCTGGGGGAAGGACGCTTCAACCGGGTGATAGTGGTAATGTGAGGAGGCAGAAGGGTGATGTACTCACATTCCCTGATCACTTACTATGACTAGGGTCGAGGTCACTATGCGTATAGCAAATATTTTCATTGCATTGTGACAGTGGTAATGTGAGGGGGCAGTAGGGTGATGTACTCACATTCCTTGATCACTTACTGTGACTAGGGTCGAGGTCACTATGCGTATAGCAAATATTTTCATTGCATTGTGACAGTGGTAATGTGAGGGGGCAGTAGGGTGATGTACTCACATTCCCTGATCACTTATTGTGACTGGGGTCGAGGTCACTATGCGTATAGCAAATGTGTTATATTTTCATTGCATTGACCAGATTGCCGAGTGAGGCAGGTGCATTAAAAGTAATGATTTTACCTTCAAATCATAATATTTTACTATAACTTATATAGTTGAGCATAACAACATTTGTTTAATGATCATACCATGGTGCATATGGTTTTGGATATCTGAATATCCTTTGATTTGATAATATTTGAAATACGGGTCCCATATGAATGTACTTATGAACTATATTTTCTATGTGACACATTTTACAATATAAGTACATCCATATGTTGACCTAAGAGGTCATAGGAGGAATTATTTGTTCACTGAGTTGTCAAACTCACTACACGATATTTCCACATTTTTCAGAGAAGAATATCAGAGTCTGTTTCGGTAGATAGATGATATATTCTCTGGGTGAGTCTACATTTCTTTCAAGACTCACGGTCTTTGAATTATACTGTATTTGTATTCTAGAGTGCTCTGAACGCTACAGGCAGGATCCCTGTTTCTATTGTACTCTGATGTTTATAAACTTGATCTGTATATTGTGTATACATGAAAGATCCTATATGTATTTGTTCCCATGATAAAGAATTGAATTATGTATATTTATGAAGATTATCTTACATTTTAAAAAAAATTGTTTATTTTACGTAACGTAAATTAGGGGCGTTACAAGTTGGTATCAGAGGATTAGGTTTCCCTGTGGCTATCAGAGCAAAGGATTCTTTAGTAGGACCTTTAATATCGATATGAGCCGGACATATTTATACTTCAGGTGCTGTTAAGGGATTCTATAGGGTTTCAAATTCCTTTCTATTCCAAGATTGCTAAAGTTCCTAGTATAAGGTTTATTGAATATTGTGACATTTTTAAAAAAGTATCTATGGGTCAATTATTGCCTGAAAGTCAAAGGGATAGGCATCCTTGAGAATTTAAAGAATTGAGACAAATGCCAATTACGATCGTTTCTGAATATAATATTCGTTTTACCCCGTTGTCTAGTTATGATAGACTTTGATGTGATATTGAGAATGGATTGTTTGGTATCAAGCCATGCCATTTCGGAATGTCACTTTAAGGTGATTAAATTTAGTATTCTTGGAGAATTTTCTTTCTTGATACAGAGAGACCATAGTGAGATATCCAATAATCTAATCTCTGCTTTAGCAGCCCATAAGTGATTACAAAAAGGTGCCAATGATATTTGGCAGTGGTAAGACATATTGATATAACGTATGCCAGTGTAAATTAAGTTCTAGTGGTCAAAAATTTTTTTGATGTAATTCCTGAGGAATTGCCAAGATTACCTTGAAACGTAAAATAAAATTTGGTACTGATTTACTTTCTGAAACCTAACCAGTGTCTGTTTATACCCCCTTATAGAATGATATTGACTAAACTTAAGAAAAAAAAATAGTTACAAGACTTGTTAGACAAAGGATTTATACTCTCCTTGAAGCGCTCTAGACCTATTTGTGGAAATGAAGGATGGATCACTATGACTATGCATAGATTATAGACAGATGAATAAGGTGACAATGTGGAATAAAAAAAACTTGATTTGGGATATGAGTATCATGAATTGAGGATAAGGGAAGAGGATATTAAAAAAAAAGGACTCATTATGGACATTATGAATTTTTGGTTATGTCATTTAGTTTGACAAATGTCTGAGCTTTATTCATGGACTTAATAAATAGAGTACTTAAGCCATTCCTAGATCAATTTGTTATTATAATTATTGACTATACACTAAAATATTATATGAGTTTAAAGGATCATAATTAAAGATAGTTTTACAAACTCTAAAGGAGTATGTTTAGTAAGGATGGTATCCAAATAGATCCTAAGAAAATAAAAGTGGAACAGCAATGGCTACGTTTTACTACAGTTACAGATGAAGATCCAAATCCAATTTGCGCTTCCTGCGGTTGTCTGCCGTCCATTCTATTTGAGCAATAATTGGATCAAGTACATGAACATATGTTTGTAAGGCATCAATCAACTCCTCAGCATTTAAAGCCGAGATGAGAATTCGTCGTGCTGAGTGTGGGAGAAACCTCTGTTCCACAACTTTATCTAGAATAGACAACAGACCATCAAAGAAGTGATTAACATTTAACAAACCTATCGGTTTGTGATGCATATTCAGTTGTACCCAAGCGACTATTTGGAAAATCTCCTCTAAAGTACCAAAACCACCTAATAAGGCAATGAAGGCGTCAGCATTGCTCATCATTAGCCATGCGTTCATGCATGGAAGCTACTCTATATTCTTCCATAATTGTTTTCCCTATGATGCTGGATGCAGCTAGAGCTATAGGAATAATACCTAGAACTTGGTATCCTCCTACATATGCAGTTGTAGCCACACACCCCATTAACCCACGGTTACCTCTTCCATACACTAAATGAATTCTTCTCCTAGCCAGCACCATACCTAGATTTTGCACTACTTTAACATACTCCCCATCTTTTCCAGGACTCGAACCATAAAAGACACAAATATTTTGAAACTGACAAAATGCGGTTCCCTCCATAATTTCTATCACCTTAACTTTGAGTATAGACAAAGATGCTAATGTAAGTATTTATAGAACTCAGACAAGGGCATATTTATAATAGCTATGCAAATAGGCTGGGTATTATTAGAACAACTATGTGAGTGATTGGTGGATATCAGCTAAATTAAAGGTAAAAAAAATTCAAAAATGATGGCAAGCAGGTATATGTACAGTAGTTATGACTGTGACCCATATTAAGCACATAAAGAGCATAAGATAAGATATCACCATAAATCTGTCTTTTTCTTGTTGTATTTGATGAAGTATTGATGTCTCGATTCTTGTAGAAAAGTTGTAGGTAATAGCTGTCATTGTAAAAAAAAAGTGAAAATACAAACCAATTAATTGTTGAAGAGGAACAATCAAATGTTTTCTCAATGTTTTTTCCAGTCGACTATCGGTATTATTAAGTCGACTGGCTATTTTGAGAAATTTTAATTTGGACTGGTTATTTTACAGTTGATTGATTATATCTATTTTGAAGCAATCAATTGCATCCTACCAGTTAGCTATGTATTCTTTGTTTTTCACAGACTTTTATAAATTCGGAAATGTTTCTTTTCCACCGAATATCAACAGTTTTAAAGTAGATTCTGGCACATATATTCAAAATTTGCGGCCATTGATTTTTGCCGAAATCGTAGATTGATTTTGTTTACAGATTTTCAAGAATTACGACCACCGATTTTAATGTTTTTCAATGCTTTGTCCAAATTTTTGACTTTCTATTTTGACACCATTCTCTATTATGCTTTTCGTCTATTGCACTGCATTCTCCCTCATTAATAGTTGGCATTAAATGCAATGTTCTTTTGCTTTATTACAAAGAAATTTAATTTTTTTTCTTTGAAACTCAATTATTATGATATTCGAGTAATTAGTAAGTTCAAATAATAGAGATTTTGATAAGATTTATCTACCAAAGAAGGTACTTCAAAAAAAAATTATTATATCAAGTATGTATAACTGTGTAAGTTGGCAGATTATATGTAAATTATGAAATATACCATGCTAAGTTGAGTCTAGTATTTAAGATTTGAATTATGTTGAGATTGGAATTCCACGTGTAAATAATTGTTGAGAAATAATGTTTCAGAAGAAGCCATAAATTGTGAATATGGATAACCCGAGGCAATAAAGATATAATAAGATATGAAAGAATTGTACTAGTATAATGGTAAAAAGAAGATATAAGTGCAATTTTTTCATTGTTTGGTATGTCAGCAAGTAAAAAAAATGTGGATATATTCTTTCAGGAGAACTATTCAAGAAGCCTAAGGATCTTTGTTAGATTATAGTATAGCTGATAGTAAATCTAATTAATGTGTTTATGCATTAGAAGTTATGTTTCAGGTATCTTTATATAATTTTAGTGAAAATTTGGAGAAAATCATTTATCCTTAGTTAAACTTGCCTCTATCAGTAATTATTAGGTCAACATACAAATGACACTATTTAAAGTTTTACTTAACACATTGTAGGTCTCCTAATGGCTAAATGAGTTGAGTAAAGTTAAGTCCACAGTATATAGGATCGGCCCAGTAGCTTACCGTTGGGCTTTGCCATCTGAATTGAGTAATATTCATTCAATCTTTCATGTGTCTATGCTACGAAAGTATCTACCAGGCACAACACATGTTATTCAATGTTGGAAAATTTAGTTAGACAAAGATTTGTCATATGAGGAAAAATCAGTGACTATAGTAGATAGACAAATGAAGAAATTACATTCAAAAGAAATGTCACGATGAAAGTGATGTAGTAAAAGTACGTTTCAAGGGAGGCTACTTAGGAAAGAGAGAATAATATGCGCGCTAGATACCCACATATTTTTGAGTGAGAAGGTTAGTATCTATTTGCAAATATGGCAATGAACTTGATTAGAAAAATGATAATTCAATACAGGCCAAAAGTCTAAAGGAATCATGCATGTTGAGCACTAGAAATTATCAGTTGGTGACCAAATGTTCTTGAAGAATTTATGGTTGAAAAAAATCCCTATGGTTAAGGTTATATGGTAAAATCACTAAAGTGAAGAGACTTCTTAGAGAGTAAAGATAATATACAAAGGAGATACTTTCAATAGCTTGAGTAATGAGGTTAATAATTGTAATTTATGCCTTGACTTCATTCTCTATTTGTGATAGAATGAATTGAAATTCGGGGACCGAATTTCTTAAGGGGGGAAAGAATGTAATATCCCGTAATTTTATTTTTTTATGATAATGTTTTGCTATGAATAAATATATTTTTATTTGTTTGAAAATGATTATTTTTTGCTAAAAACAAGTATATTTTTAATTAAAATGATTTATGTTTTGGTTACAATAATTATATTGGCCTCTAATGAATTTTTGTTGTATTTTTAGAAATATTCTTTCTTTTAATATGAATAAAGATATTTATTTTGAGATTTGTTTTATTGCGATTTTTATCAAGAAAAATCATGATTTAAGAGTTTAACCAGAGGTTGATGAGAATATAAATTTTTAGAAATTTTTGGAATATTTTAGGATGAAAAACGGAATTTATATAAAAGAAAATCTTAATATTAATTATTAAATAATTACTATTATTCTTATAATAATAATATAAAAAACAAATAAAAGGGGAAGGGGGAAATGAGTACGGAGGCCAAACTTTTTTGGGAGAAATCGAGAAAGATGCATAGTGAATGAATAGCGCGTGAATAGTAACCTCCAACATTTTCTCTCGATCTGGAGTACCGATTGGCTTCTGATATTAAAACTGAAGGTGCTACTGGATTCAGGACGAAGAGTACTACAGTTTTGACCGATCAATTTTTCAAATCAACTGTTGTATCGCCGTAGATTTGAAGTAGAAAATCTCAATAAAAGGTAAATTCTAAAACTCTTACTTAGAGACCTTAAATTAGAAATCCGACACTGTAGATGTATTCAGAAGTTAGATAAACATTAGGATATGTATTTCTTTCGGTCATTTGGTAACTTTTTATGTGGCGGTGAATAGTGATTTATGGCAGTGAACAGTACCATGAGCGTTGACCAGCGTTGACCAAGATTCTGAGGTCATTTCCTAAGTTTTTGGACTCTCCGGACACGTTTGGTCAAATTCAACTTGGAAAAGTACAATTTAGGGCTGTCCAATCAGGAGCCCTACCTTGTGAGTAAATACTTCTTTCTATGACTTGCTCCATGCTCTTCTTGAATTATAAATTTATTATTGTTTTTGATTATAAATTATTTACGATTATAAGTTTCTGAAATGTGTTCAAATATCTGTTATACTTACGAATTGGAACATAGTTCAAGAAGAGTATGGTTTTAGAAATGGATTTTGGAACTCATTGAATATGTGGTTCTAAATGTATTTATCATTATTTGATAAAGTGAATATTATGTGCACAATGCATTGATTTGTAAAGCTATATACTTGTAAAAATGATGCATGTCATATTATAAATGAGATTGAATGGCAAGCGTAAAGCTCATGGCGAGTTGCTTGCTATTTTACATGTATATATATGTATTGATGAATATCGGCTGGTTGTATGGCTTGTGACGGTATCGAATAGGGGACGCCCTATTAGCTTGAGTGAGCTGGGGGAGGGCCGCTCCAACCGGATGACAGTGGTAATGTGAGGAGGTAGGAGGGTGATGTACTCACATTCCTTGATCACTTACTGTAACTAGGGTCGAGGTCACTATGTGTATAGCAAATATTTGCATTGCATTGTGACAGTGGTAATGTGAGGGGGCAGTATGGTGATGTACTTACATTCCTTGATCACTTACTGTGACTAGGGTCGAGGTCACTATGCGTATAGCAAATATTTTCATTGCATTGTGACAGTGGTAATGTGAGGGGGCAGTAGGGTGATGTACTCACATTCCCTAATCACTTATTGTGACTAGGGTCGAGGTCACTATGCGTATAGAAAATGTGTTATATTTTCATTGCATTGACCAGATTGCCGAGTGAGGCAGGTGCATTAAAATTAATGATTTTACCTTCAACTCATAATATTTTACTATAACTTATATAGCTGAGCATAACAACATTTGTTTAATGATCTTACCATGGTGCATATGGTTTTGGATATCTGAATATCCTTTGATTTGATAATATTTAAAATACGGGTCACATATGAATGTACTTCTGAACTGTATTTTCTATGTGACACATTTTAAAATATAAGTACATCCATATGTTGACCTAAGAGGTCATAGGAGGAAGTATTTGCTCACTGAGTTATCAAACTCACTACACGATATTTTCACATTTTTCAGAGAAGAATATCAGAGTCTGATTCGGTAGATAGATGATATATTCTTTGGGCGAGTCTACGTTGCTTTCAAGATTCACGGTCTTTGAATTATACTGTATTTGTATTCTAGAGTGCTTTGAACGCTACAGGAAGGATCTCTGTTTCTGTTGTACTCTGATGTTTATAGACTTAATATGTATTTTGTGTATACATGAGAGATCCTATATGTATTTGTTCCCATGATAAAGAATTGAATTATGTATATTTATGGAGATTATATTACATTTTAAAAAAAATTGTTTATTTTACGTAACGTAAATTAGGGGCGTTATATACACTGAGCTAACCCAACAACTATTTGAAATATAATAGATCTTTCCAACTTTAAGAAGTTTAAGGATTTTTATTTACTATCTCTATCATGGGTGGGTTTAACCATCTTTATCTCTATTATGGTTCATCCAATTGATGTCTTGTGTTCTTTGAGTACTTGCACAAGTTTTTCCTTTTGGGAGGTGCTAAGCTTATTGGAAATTATCACTATAATGTCTTCCATTCTCCTAAAAATGCATATTTACAGTGGTCAAAAATAAGTTTTACATATAAAGTTGGAGCATGTAAAATAAAAGGTAGTGGTTTTTGTAACATCCCGTAACAAAATAAAATTTATTAGACAATTTTTAGATATTTAAGGAAATATAATCCTTATAAATTCTTTACCTTATGTATATGTATAGAAATATTCTAACATTAATGGAATAGGTAAAGAGAGAAAACTTAAGAGGAAATATTAAAAATAAATATACTAAAGAAAGGTGAAATTCTTGGGCAAGAAAGATAAATTTTTTGTAAAGTCAATAAAGGTATTAAAATTTCAAGAAGATTGAATTAGGGTAATTTTTTCTAATTTAAGAGTTAAAGTTACTAAGTTTAGTATCTCCAACCATAAATTGGGCTTTTACCTATGGACACTTCATATAGAGTTTTTATACTTCACTTGAATTTTTAGCAAGCCAATAGGATAGCCCAAGGAAGAAATAAAACATAGACTTGAATTAGGATATAAAAATTGGACCGATAGCCCAAAAATATGAAAATGTGACCAAGCCCATTATGAAAGGTAGAATTTTAGCCAAAGTAAAGAAAATGGGCAAGAATGAGCCCAAACCCAAGAGGAAAAATAAAAATAAAAATAAAAATAAAATGATGGAATAATAGTGTAATCAAGATTAGGTGATTTGACAATAAGACAAAAATTTAGCAAGTGGTATGATAATACAAGAATTTAGGACAAAATATCAATATCCTACACTCATAATTTTAGCAAGTGGGTAATAATACATAGAATTATGACAAAACATCTTTATCCCACACAAAACATTTCAACCAAATAATGGAGATTCAAGGGCTAGAAATTTGTCACTTAAAAAGGCAAATCTATCCTATTTGATTAAGACAAAAAAAAAAGGAAATGAATCCATCAATCAAATCTCACTACTACTTTATTAAAATAAATGGTTAACATACGAATTATAGCTATGTGTGTCACGGAGTTTTAGCCACTAGAAGCACTCAATTTGGAGTCCATATGAGGTAGATATGGTCCGATTAGTAAACAAAGGTTAGAAAATGGTTAATCAGGGAAGACTATGTTTGGATAGCTTCTGTGTTTTAATTTTTGAGAACATTCTGTAGGGAATTAAAATAAATGGTTAACATAATAATTATAGTTATGTTTGTCAAGGATTTTTAGCCACTGGAATCACTTAATTTGGAGTCCATATGAGGTAGATATGGTCCGATTAGTAAGCAAAGGTCAGAAAATGGTTAATCAGGGAAGAATATGTTAGGATAGCTTCTGGGTTTTAATTACTGGGTACATTATGTAGGGAATTAAAATAAATGGTTAACATAAGAATTATAGCTATGTGTGTCACGGATTTTAAGCCACTAGAATCACTCAATTTGGAGTCCATATGAGGTAGATATGGTCCGATTAGTAAGCAAAGGTCAAAAAATGGTTAATCAGGGAAGAATATGTTAGGATAGTTTCTGTGTTTTAATTTCTAGGAACATTATAAAAGGAATTAAAATAAATGGTTAACATATGAATTATAGATATATGTGTGATGGATTTTTAGCCACTGGAATCACTTAATTTAGAATTCTTATGATGGAGATATGGACATATTTGGTAGAGGTCAGAATCTGTCCGAGAAGAAATAACCTGTACATTGAGGGAGTAATATCTCCTTGATTTCTTAATATTTCGCTACAATGTTCAACATAATAGTTTTATATAATTGTTTTATCTTGAAATTAACACCAAGATCACCTACAGCGGAGTTAAATTGAGGGAGTTATGCTCTGATTAGTAAGAGAAGGTTAGATAGGATGAAAACCTGCATCAAGAAAATAAAGAAATAAAATTAATTTAAAAGAAAAAAGAAGATGAATCTTATAAATGAAAATAATAAATGACTAGTATAGCCATAGCCATTGCCATTGTATGAACTTCTTACCATCTTAAGTGTGAAATTCTGACATGGAAATATTTTATAAAGTGATATTTGAAATGGTTATGTTCATGGCATGATTACCAATGATTTATGGTAATAGTTATATTTTGATGAACATACTTGTTATTGAAAGCATATTTTTGGCTATCATTGTTAAAAGAAATGAAATGAGCACGGTTACATGGCAATCTGTGTGGTTCACCAGTAGGGGACGCCCTACCAACGGTTATAATTATGATTATGAGAAAAGAAAGAGAAAGTGGGCCATGTCGGACGGAGCGAGAAAATCCTGTACCGGAGAGTAGAGGATACTCACCTTGACCGGGGTAGCTTGAAATGAGAATAAGTTGATAGCCATCATATGATATTTTGAAAATAGTTAATCCTGTCATACATATCATTACTATATGATTCTTATGTGCATAGATATAATGCATTCATGTGACCAAAGATATTTTCTATAGTTTATACAGCTGAACATGACGTGATGAGCTATATTGATGATGATTTATTGTTGAACTTACTGGGATTTAATTCTCACTATATTTCCATATCATGTTTAGAAAACTAGTTATGCAGCTTTTTTCTTTGGCTCTGGCTTTTAGTGCACATTGGATCGAGTTACTTTTTGTTGGGCAGATCTTAGAATCAAATAAGATGTTTGTGGTTGAGTTGGCTCAGATCCCGATGAAGGTGTAACCACCTGCACCTATATCTCCGGAATTGGTTAACGAAAATAAACAAGATGTAAATATCTATGTGTTTGATATGTTGCATGTACATTTTGATTAATGACGTGTATGTGAACTCAATATTGTATAATAATAAATAAATAAAAGGTTGTTACATAATTGGTATCAGAGCAGGTCGATCCTAGATGGCCATTGGGTGGTTGGTTATCTGAATCGATCTTATAGTATCTTGAGTATGTTGTGGTAGTGCTGTGTAGGGGATCATTGATTTCATATAGGTAAGAAATTACTAGTGTTTCTTATCTATGTGCCGAGGTGGTGTTATGACTGCTGTTAAATATTTATTTTGAAACTAACTATTGGGTGATCACCTCAATAGCAGCATAACTTTATTTTTTGCCACAGTAGGAAATGGCACCGCCAAAGAGGAATCCAGCAAACAATACGGAGGAAATCCTGCACAACCTTGCCACAGCAATTCGAGAATTTGATATTGATTTACTCCTTAGAACCCAACTAGTATCTATATCCTTATATAGAATGATATCGATTGAATTTAAAAAAAAATTAGTTACAAGACTTGTTAGACAAGGGATTTAAATGCCGTAGTTCTTTTATTCGGAGTGCTCCAGTTCTATCTGTGAAAAGGAAAGATGGATCACGATGACTATGCATAGATTATAGATAGTTGAATAAGGTGACCCATTACCTCGTATCGATTACCTGTTTGACCAGTTATAATGTATTCAATATTTTTCCAAAAATTGATTTGGGATATGAGTAACATTAATTAAGGATAAGAGAAGAGGATGCACGAAAATTTTATTTTAGGACTTATTATGGGCAATATGAGTTCTTAGTGATGTCATTTAAATTGACAAATATCTTAACTGCATTCATAGATTTAATAAAGAATAATTAGGTCATCCCTGGATCAATTTGTTATTATATATATTGATGATATATTAGAATATTTCAAAAGTTCAGAGGATCATAAGCAACATTCAAAGATAGTTTTACCAACTCTAAGGGAGTATGGTTGGTAATGATGGTATCTAAGTAGACTCTAAGAAAGTAAAAGTGGTATAACAATGGCTACGTTTTACTACATCTAAAGATGAAGATCCAAATCCAATTTGTGCTTCCTACAATTGTCTGCCATCCATTCTATTTGACCCATAGTTGGATTAGGTACATGAACATATACTTGTAAAGCATCAATCAACTCCTCAGCATTTGAAGCTGAGATGAGAATTCTTCGTGCTGAGTGTGAGATGAACCTTTGTTCCACAACATGATCAAGAAAAGACAACAGACCATCAAAGAAGTGATTAACATTTAACAAACCTATCGGTTTGTGATGCATATTCAGTTGTGCCGAAGAAATTATTTAGAAAATCTCTTCTAAAGTACCGAAACCACTTGGTAAGGCAATAAAGGCATCAGCATTGCTCATCATTCTAGCCATGCGTTCATGCATGGAAGCTACCCTAAACTCTTCCCCAATTATCTTTCCTACGATGTTAGATGCAGCTAGAGCTGTAAGAATAATACCTAAAACTTGGCATCCTCCTACATGGGTAGCTGTAGACACACATCCCATTAATCCACGATTAACTCCACCATAGACTAAATGAATTTTTCTCTTGGCCAGTACCATACCCAGGTTTTGTGAAACTTTCACATACTCTCCATCTTTTGCAGGAACCACAAAAGACACAAATATTTTGAAATTGACAAAATGTGATTCCCTCCATAGTTGCACACACCTTGACTTGGAGTATGAAAGTAAAGATATTAACCTGTGCATTTATAGAACGCAGAGAATGGCATACTTATGATAGCTATGTGAATATGCCGGGAATAATTAGAGCAGTTATGTGAGTGATTTGTGGATATTAGCTAAATTGAAGGTGAAATTTTCTAAAACGACGACAAGCATGTATATATATAGTAGTTGTGATAGTCGCTCATATTAGGCATATAAAGAGAATAAGGTTAAGATATCATCAGAAATTTGTCTTTGTTGTCTTTGATGAAACCTTGATATCTTGATTCTTGTAGAGAAGTTGTAGGTGATAGGCGTAATTGAAAAACAAAAGAAAGTGAAAATGTAAATAAGTTAGTTGTTGAAGAAGGACAATCAAATGATTTATTTTTTTTTTCCAATATTTTTGCCAGTCAACTATTGGTATTATTAAGTCGACTAGCTATTTTGAGAAATTTTAATCTGGACTGGTTATTTTACAGTTGATTGATTACATCTATTTTGAAGAAATCAACTACATCCTACCAGTTAACTACGTATTTTTTGATTTTCACAGACTTTTATAAGCTCAGAAATGTTTCTTTTTCCATGTGATATCTTTCCACCGAATACCAATAGATTTAGAGTAGATTTTGGCACATATATTCAAACCTTGCTTGCGGCCACCGATTTTTGCCGATATAACAGCTAAATTTTTGTTTTCAAATTTTCAAGAATTACGACCACCGATTTTAACTCTCTCTAATGTTTTGTCTAAACTTTTGACTTTCTATTTTAGCACCGTTCTTTATTATACTTTTTGTTTGTTCTACTGCATTGTCCTACATTAATAATTGGCATTAAATGCAAGATTATTTTCCTATATTACAAGAAAATTTAATTAATTAATTAATTAATTAATTAATTAATTATTATATTTGAAACTCAACTATTATGGTGTTTTGACGAATGTAATCAAGAGAATTAGTGGTGTTGAAGTTCTTGAGGAATAAAATATGGGAAGTAGGATTTAAATTAATCTTTGAACTCTTAATTTGGAAATATGGAGAATATTCGGAGAACCATGTCCAAAAATAATGTAAGTGATCAAGATATTGGTGTTAAAGGTTTATACCATGCTAGATTGAGTCTAGTATCTAGGATGTAAATTATGTTGGAATTGAGAATTCATGTATGAGTAATTGTTAGGAAAAATCTTCTTGAAATGATTGGGTGAATTAAATGGGATTGACATAAGCTAGAATGAGGTGCTTTTGGATATGATAGAAGAAATAATTGAAATTTTTGACCATAAGTTTAATGGTGTTAATAAGCTGGTATAGAATTACTGTGATGAGGTAAGTTGGAATTATTAGACATCTGTCAATGGTACATAAACGTTATAAAAGGTTTGAAGGATTTATTGCTACGTATGTTTAACATATTAATTAAAGGATTTGAGGATAAAAATAGATGATAGATTAAGATGATGATATTCAAGGGATACTGTTGATATATGAAAACCAAAAAAGTTACTTGATAGAAGTTTGGAATAAGAAAAGATAGTTACCCAATATAAAGGTGAATATGTTCCTTTATGTGTGTTTTCTAATATCGACCCATAGATATATCCATGTAAAGTGAAGAACTTATGGATGAAAGAAATCCTTATGGTTAAGTTATATGGCAAAATCACTTAAGTGAATAGACATATTAAAAAGTAAAGATGATATACAGAAAAAATATCCTTAATTATTTGGGTAATAACGTTGATAACTCTGAATTGTGCCTTAATTACATTCCCTACATGTGGTAAGATGGGTTGAAATTCGGGGACCGAATTTCTTAAGGGGGGAAGAATGTAACATCCCGTAAGGAAATAAAATTTATTAGACAATTTTTAGATATCTAAGGAAATATAATCCTTATAAATTCTTTACCTTACGTATATGCATAGAAATATTTTAACATTGATGGAATAGGTAAAGAGAGAAAACTTAAGAGGAAATATTAAAAATAAATATACTAAAGAAAGGTGAAATTCTTGGGCAAGAAAGATAAATTTTTTGTGAAGTCAGTAAAGGTATTAAAATTTCAAGAAGATTGAATTAGGGTAATTTTTCCTAATTTAAGAGTTAAAGTTACTAAGTTTAGTATTTCCAACCATAAATTGGGTTTTTACCTATGGACACTTCATATAGACTTTTTCTACTTCACTTGAATTTTTAGCAAGCCAATAGGATAGCCCAAGGAAGAAATAAAACATAGACTTGAATTAGGATATAAAAATTGGACCGATAGCCCAAAAATCATGAAAATGTGACCAAGACCATTATGAAAGATAGAATTTTAACCAAAGTAAAGAAAATGGGCAAGAATGATCCCATACCCAAGAGGAAAAATTAAAATAAAAATAAAAATAAAGTGATGGAATAATAGTGTAATCAAGATTAGGTGATTTGACATTAAGACAAAAATTTAGCAAGTGGTATGATAATACAAGAATTTAGGACAAAACATCAATATCCTACACTCATAATTTTAGCAAGTGGGTAATAATACATAGCATTATGAGAAAACATCTTCGTCCCACACAAATCATTTCAACCAAATAATGGAGATTCAAGGGCTAGAAATTTGCCACTTAAAAAGGCAAATCTATCATACTTGATTAAGACAAAAGAAAAAGGAAATGAATCCCTAAATCAAAGGGATCTTGTCCCATATCTTAAGAACATATTATCATAATTTTCAAAATACAAATCTCATTTTCCTATGCATATCTTGACTAAGGAAGAGAAAGAAAAGAACATAAGTTGTTTGTTTTCCAAAAAATTCAACCAAGTGTAATCTAATTGTGATACAGTAGACCCATGATCATGAAAGGTAAATTATTTGAGGGTCTATTTAAGAGAAAACCACCCTTACAACATTACAATTTTCGTCCAAGTGAGGGAGAGGAAAAAGAGAAGCAACGTAGAGTGAGGAAAGGAGAGGAAGAAAGGAAGAAAGAGGAAGGAGAAGTCTAGAGGACTAAGTGCTCCAAGTAAGTTTAACAATATTTTTTTTGAAGAAAACTTTTGAAACTTATAATATTTATATGAGATTTTGATCTTAGAACTTTGATGATTGGTCATGGATGTTGCTATATCATGTTACATATTGATCTTGCATGTGATGTATGTTTGAATACTTAGGCTGGTATAGAAAGTTCTGCATAGGTATGGCTATGGGTGGCAAACTTTTAAGCTTCTGTGTTTTAATTTCTAGGAATTATCTGTTGGGAATTAAAATAAATAGTTAACATAAAAAGTAAATATATATGTGTCACAGAGGTTTAGCCACTGGAATCATTCAATTTGGATTTCATATGAGGAAGATATGTGTCGATTACTAGTCAAAGGTCAGAAAATGGTTCATCAGAGAAGAATATGTTAGGATAGCTTCTGTGTTTTAATTTCTGAGAATTATTTATGGGGCATTAAAATAAATGGTTAACATAAGAATTAAAGATATATGTGTCACGGATTTTCAAACACTGGAATCACTCAATTTGGAGTCCATATGAGGTAGATATGGTCCACTTAGTAAGCAAAGCTCAGAAAATGGTTAATCAGGGAAGAATATGTTAGGATAGCTTCTTTGTTTTAATTTCTGGGAACTTTATGTAGGGAATTAAAATAAATGGTTAACATA
Source organism: Gleditsia sinensis (assembly GCA_037074535.1). Lineage (NCBI taxonomy): Eukaryota > Viridiplantae > Streptophyta > Magnoliopsida > Fabales > Fabaceae > Gleditsia > Gleditsia sinensis. Next base: position 51,577,114 of record CM073463.1, on the reverse strand, counting down.
ATACTTATAGCTATGTGTGTCACAGATTTTTAGCCACTGGAATCACTCCATTTGGAATCCATATGAGGTAGATATGGTCCGATTAGTAAGCAAAGATCAGAAAATGGTTAATCTTGGAAGAATATGTTAGGATAGCTTCTGTGTTTTAATTTCTGGGAACTTTATGTAGGGAATTAAAATAAATGGTTAACATAATACTTATAGCTATATATGTCATGGATTTTTAGCCACTGGAATCACTCCATGTGGAGTCCATATGAGGTAGATATGCTCCGATTAGTAAGCAAAGGTCAGAAAACAGTTAATCAGGGAAGAATATGTTAGGATAGCTTCTGTGTCTGGGAACATTCTATAAGGAATTAAAATAAATGGTTAACATATGAATTATAGATATATGTGTCACAGATCTTTAGCCACTGGAATCACTTAATTTATAATTCTTATGATGGAGATATGGATAGATTAGTTGGTAGAGGTCAGAACCTATCCGAGAAGAAATAACCTGTACATTGAGGGAGTAATATCACCTTAATTTCTTAATATTTCGCTACAATGTTCTTTATAATAGTTTTATATAATAGTTTTATCTTGAAATTAACACCAAGATCACCTACATCGAAGTTAAATTGAGGGAGTTATGCTCTAATTAGTAAGAGAAGGTTAGATAGGATGAAAACCTGCATCAAGAAAATAAAGAAATAAAATTAATTTAAAAAAAATAAAGATGAATCTTATAAATGAAAATAATAAATGACATTGTATGAACTTCTTACCATCTTAAGTGTGAAATTGTGACATAGAAATATTTTATAAAGTGATATTTGAAATGGTTATGTTCATGGCATGATTACCAATGATTTATGGTAATAGTTATATTTTGATGAACATACTTGTTATTGAAAGCATATTTTTGGCTATCATTGTGAAAAGAAAAGAAATGAACACGGTCACATGGCAATCCATGTGGTGCACCAGTAGGGGATGCCCTACCAACGGTTATTATTATGATTATAAGAAAAGAAAGAGAAAGTGTGCCATGTCGGACGGAGTTAGAAAAGCCCGTACCGGAGAGTAGAGGATACTCACCCTAACCGGGGTAGCTTGAAATGAGAATAAGTTGATGGCCATCATATGATATTCTGAAAATAATTAATCCTATCATACATATCATTACTGTATGATTCTTATGTGCATAGATATAATGCATTCATGTGACCAAAGATATTTTCTGTAGTTTATACAGCTGAACATAACGTGATGAGCTATATTGATGATGATTTATTGTTGAACTTACTGGGATTTAATTCTCACTATATTTCCATATCATGTTCAGAAAATTAGTTATGCAGCCTTTTTCTATGGCTCTGGCTTTTAGCTTCACATTGGATCGAGTTACTTTATCTTGGGCAAATCTCAAAATCAAATAAGATGTTTGTGGTCGAGTTGGCTCAAATCCCGGTGAAGGTGCAACCACCCGCACCTATATCTCCGGAATTGGTCAACCAAAATAAACAAGATGTAAATATCTATGTGTTTGATATGTTGCATGTACATTTTGATTAATGACGTGTATGTGAACTCAATATTGTATAATAATTAAAAAAAAGGTTGTTACAGTTTTTCCTTAGATATGAGTAAATTAATGTATGAGACATTACCTTCATGCAGAATTTTTAGAGAGGTATTCAATGTAGCCACAATCTCCTTTATTTTATTGATTAAAGTTATCTACTTGCTTTCTTTTTTAATGGATTTATCAGTGGTTACTTCCATCTCCTCTTTTCCATTATGTTTAAAATCCTCATGTGCTAAAGAGTCAATTATATTAATCAAATACACAATAGTATCATCATTATCAAGATGTTTCATGGCATCATAAATGTTGAAATTAATAATCTCATTGCCAAATGCCATGGTGAATGTTGCATTATAGACATCAATCTTAGTTTTAGATGTTTCCAAAAATGGCCTTTCTAGTAAAATAGGAGAGGTGTGATCATTATTCTCCATGTCCAAAACATAAACGTTCATGGGAAAAACCAAATTATTTACTTACACTAAAATATCCTCAACTACTCCCTTAGCGTATGCATTTAGATCTGTCAGTTAATGGAATCGCCACACCAGTTTCATTTAAATGTCCTAATTGTAAAGAAGCATAAATAGAATATGGCATTACATTGATAGATACTCATAAATCTATATAGCTTTTTAAACCCTAGTATCATCAATCTTGTAGGGTATTGTGAACATTCTTGGATCTTTACACTATACAAGGAGTTTTCTTTGTAATATAGAGGACACATTCTCTCCCATCCTTACCCTTTCACACCATTTTTTTTCTGCTTCCTTTTAATGGTGCACAACTCCTTTAAAAAATTTGCATATCGAGGTACTTAATAGTATCAATAAGAGGAATGTTAACCTCACATTCTAAAAGCCTTATACAAATAAAAAAATTTCTCAATCACTCTTTTTTCTTTTAAAGTTTATGGAAAAGAAGGATTATGTTTATAATCAAAGAGATAGTAGGAAGCTTATGCTTAGGTATCTCAACTTCCTTAGGGGCATCTTGCTCCTTTTCTTGTTGTGACAACATAGATGTTGCATCTTGAATTTCCTTACCACTCCTCAAAATGATAATACTTGCATTTTATCCTAGGTTTACTGTTGTTTGGGAAGGTATTTTCTTGAGTTTTGTTCTATTAGTTGATTGATGGTATTTGCCATTTGGCCCACTTTGTTTTCCAAATTTTGAATACTATTATTCGCTTTTTATTGGAATTGCCTTTATTCTTGTTGAATTTGCAAGGTTGTAGTAGTAAAAAGTTTAATCATTTCCTCTAATGACATACTTGAGGTAGAATTCTGTTGTCTAGATGGGTAGGGCTATTGATTAAAGCAGTTTTCAATCATAGGCTTATTCAATTATTGGTTCCCATATATTAGATTTTGGTGGTCTTTCCATCCCATATTATAAGTATTTGAGTAGGGGCCGTATTTCTATGGTTAACTTGCCACATTTTCTTATTCTATGGGTTCCTCTTGAAGGGTTTAGGACATATTAATTGGGTGCCCAACTATTAAACATATTCCACAAGTTTTGACTTTTTGCATAGTACCTACAGACTTTTAATTGTAATACCCTATAATTTTGTTTAAATGGTATATTTTATTTTGTAATAAAAGAAGGCATGTTTTAAACCTTAGAAATTGTTACCTTAGAAGCTTTGTAATTGAATCACCACTCCTACTGAGATTTGCCCTATCACCATTCAAGAGAACACGCAAAAGGACTCTAATATGGGCAATTCCCCAAGCACAAAACAAGGGAAGGCAAATCACATCTCATATAAAATGCATCTCGCCCAGATAGGAGGCATCTTACTCTCCATCACATATCATATCTTGTGTGTTGGCCCTCACACGAGGCTAGCACCACCCCTGCTAGCTAAGGTAACAAGGTGCACCAGGGCTAACATCACCTACTATTAGCAAACAATGTTTCTAATAGGATTCCTCCACAAAATTATCATATGCACATATTCCATATTATTCAAAACATAGTTTTTAGTATAATACAGTCTCAGTCTCAATACAGATCATCTGTCAGAATTACCCATTTAGGGTTTATCACATATACAAGCCCTTTCTTGAGGCAATCATATAGCTTTATAAATCAATGCCACGCGCATAAATATTCACTATATCATTTAATGAGAAATACATGTGAAATCAGCTATACCATGAGTTCAGAAATCCTTTTTCAAATCTATACTCTTGAACTAAATTTTAAATTATAAATAATTCAGATAATTTTAATGGCTTTCAGAAACATATAAAAGTGTAAATATTTCATAAAAATAATCAAATACATGCTTAAATATCAAGAAGAGTATAGGGCAAGTCAAAGAAAGAATTATCCACTCACAAAGTTAGGGTACCAAGTTGGACAACCCTAAAATCCACGTTGTCAGTCCAAATTTCGCAAAATAGACCCCACAATTGAGTCCAAAATAATCCAAAACCTTGAAAATGGCTCCAGATTTGAGAAATTTGGCCTCTGGGAGCTCGGTCAATGCAAGTCAATGCAAAAAGGTCCGGTTTCATGGGTTACATGCGCCACCAGGGCGAGTTGCGTGTAGGCGTCACTCGCTGAGGAAGAAGCGGCGTGTAGGGGTGCGTGCAAGGGAGGATGGCCCTAAAATTTGAGATTCTAAGGTTTCGGCACCTTCTGGATTGATCTACAATGTTAGTTTTTGCGTTTGAGAACCACAGATAGGAGTTTCGAAGATTACCTCTTTAGGTGATTTTTCCTTCCATTTTTCTGCCAATCTTTGGCCAATTTTCCAGAAACTAATCAGATGGATTTGTAGAACTCTTCATCCTGAGATCCGTTGGTTGTGATGGTGTCAAAATCCAAGGTTCAGAAGTGGTGAAATCTTAGAGAGAAGTTTTACGGTTAAGGAAGAGAAAATTCAAAGGAGAGAGAGAGGAAATCCAAATTTTCTCGTCCTTTGAGTGGCACAGGGTCTTAAAATATCACGGGGGACCTTTTTGCAAAAAGTTAATTTTAGAGGGAGGTCCTTGCAAATTTTCCTTATTTACATTATGACATCGAAACTTTTAAGAAATTATATTTTGGCCCTAAAACGTAAATTCTCATATTTTCTTTGTAATTCTTTAACCCATGTAGTAAATAAACATATTTTCAACGGTTCTTATCTCAATGTACAAAATCCTCTCTTTTATTCAAAATGTTCTTTAATTTAGAATTTTTTTAAAATTTAAAGTTATTACATTCTTCCCCCTTAAAGAAATTTGATCCTCGAATTTCATCACTATAGTTGCAGATTAATACTAACCTCATTGTTTAAACAAATGTGGATATCTGGCACATATGTCATCCTCTTTTTCCTAAGTATCTTCCTCAGAAGAATGATTTTTCCATATCACTTTCATTGTAGGTATTTCTTTTGACTGCAACTTCTTTACTTGTTTGTCCACTATCGCTATTGGTTATTCCTCATAAGTTAAATCTTCCTGTAACTGAATTTGCGGACTTTGTATAACATGTGTAGGATCCGGTAAATACTTCTGTAGCATAGATACATGAAAAACTGGATGGACATTACCCAATTCAGGAGGTAAATCCAAACGATAAGCTACAGGGCCCTATGTACCAGGGGTTTAACTTCCCTTTCTTCTCAAATCTCACTACTCCTTTCATAGGAGATATTTTCAAAAAAACATGTTCCCCTATGGAAAATTCCAATGGTCAACGTCTATTATCAACATAGGCTTTCTGTCTACTCTGAGCTGTTAATAACCTTTCCTTAATTAATTTTACCTTGACCAGTGCATCATGTATCATATTAGGCCCTAAAATCTTAGCTTTGCCCATCTCAAACCGTCCAATCGGAGAACGGCAACGTCTACCATACAATACCTCAAAAGGAGTCATTTGTATACTGGCTTGATAACTATTGTTATAAGAAAATTTAGGTAAAGGCAAAAATCTTTCCCAGCTACCTTGAAAATCTAAAACACAAGCCCGAAGCATGTCTTCTAATATTGGAATGGTTCGCTCAGACTGTCCATCTGTTTGAGGATGGAATGTAGTACTGAGATTTAAATTTGTGCCCAAAGCTTCTTGGAAAGCTCTCCAAAAATGAGTTGTGAACTGTGGTCCTCGATTAGAAATAATTGATATTGGCACTCCATGAAGCCTTACTATTTCATTCATATATAAACTTGCATACTAGGCTACATTGTATGTGGTTTTCACTAGTAGAAAATGTGCTGATTTAGTCAACCTATCAATGATCACCCATATTGAATCAAACCCTTTTGGTGTTCTTGGTAGCCTCGTAACAAAATTCATAGTTATTCTTTCCCATTTCCATTTAGGTATCTCTATCTGCTTATGTAGTCTTGTAGGCCTTTGATGTTTTGCTTTTACTTGCTGGCAAATTAAACATCGAGATACATAATCCACTATTTCTTTCTTCATACCTTCCCACCAATAAATTTTTTTTAAATCCTTATACATTTTAGTTATTCTAGGATGAATGGTATACATGGATCTATGAGCTTCCTTTAAAATTTCTTTTTTAAGTTTTTCTTTATAAGGTACACATAACCGCTTACCAAATCTCAGAATTCCTTCAGAGTCTACAGTGAATTCAACTTCACAACCATTTTTCACCTCTTCAATTTTCTTGCATAAATAGACATCCTCTTTCTGTGCCTTTTTCACCTTCTCGACCAAAGATGATTGAAACTGTATATGGGCTAATAATATTTCAGGCTCCTTTACTTCCATTACTACCCCATTACTTTTCAGCTTATGTATTTCTTTAACCAACAGCCTTCTTACCACTGTGATGTAAGCCAAACTACTCATAGACTTCTTACTTAATGCATTAGCCACTACATTGGCCTTACCTGGATGATATAGTATTGTGCAGTCATAATCTTTAAGTAATTCCATCGATTTGAGACTTTTATGATATGTATAAATTTTGCATGTCTCACCATACAGATAATGCCTCCAGATTTTGAGAGTAAAAATGACTGTTGCCATTTCCAGGTCATGAGTCAGATAATTTTGCTCATGTGGTTTAAGCTGTCTAGATGCATATGCAATGACTCGACCATTTTTCATCAACACACATCCTAATCCAATTCTCGATGCATCACAATATACCGTGTATCCTCTAGTACCTGAAGGAATAGCCAATACTGGCGCCGTAGTTAAACGTTCTTTGAGTTTTTGGAAACTTCTTTCACATTCATCTGATCAGTCAAACTGTATTCCTTTTCTTCTCAACCTCGTCAAAGGAGTAGCTATTTTGAAAAATCTTTAACGAATCTTTGGTAATATCCTGCTAAACCAAGAAAACTACGAATTTCGGTAATTTTCGTAGGGCGTGGCCATTGTTGCACTGCTTCTATCTTTTTAGGATCAACTTGAATACCATCCTTGGTAACCACATGCCCTAAGAAAGCAACACTACTAAGCCAAAATTCACATTTTAAAAACTTGGCATACAACTGATGTTTTCTTAGGTTTTGCAAAGCTATTCTTAAATGTCGCTCATGCTCCTCCAAACTTTTTGAATATACCAGGATATCATCGATAAATACAATAACAAATTGATCCAGGAAAAGTTTAAATACTCTATTCATCAAATCCATGAATGCTGCTGGAGAATTTGTTAAACCAAATGGCATTACTAAGAACTCATAGTGCCCATATCGAGTCCTAAAAGCAATTTTCAGAATATCTTCCTTCTTTATCCTCAATTGATGATACCCGGATCTCAAAGCAATTTTCAAAAAACATTGGGTATCCTGTAACTGGTCAAATAAATCATCTATACCAGTTAATTGATACTTATTGCGTATTGTTACCTTATTTAATTGTCTGTAATTAATACACAGCCGTAACAATCCATCTTTCTTTTTCACAAATAGGATAGGAGCACCCCAAGGAGAAGTACTAGGGCATATAAATCCCTTGTCTAACAAGTCCTATAACTGGTTTTCCAATTCCTTGACCTCAGTCGGTGCCATTTGTAACAACTTTTTTTATTTATTATTATTATACAATATAAAGTTTACATACACATCATTAATCAAAATGTACGTACAACATTTCAAACACATAAATATCTACATCTTATTTATTCTGGTTGACCAATTCTAGAGATTCGGGTGCGGTTGGTTACACCTTCACCGGGATCTGTGCCAACTCATCCACAAACATTTTATTTAGTATCAGCCCACCATAGAATAACTCAATCCAATATGCACTAAAAGCCAGAGCTATAGAAAAATCTGTATAACTAATTTTCTGAACATGATATGGAAATATAGTGAGAATTAAATTCCAGTAAGTTCAACGATAAATAATTATCAATATAGCTCATCACGTCCTGTTCAGCTGTATAAACTACAGTAAATAACTTTGGTCACATGAATGCACTATATCTATGCACATGAGAATCGTACAGTAATGACATGTATGACAGGATTAATTATTTTCAGAATATCATATGATGACTATCAATTTATTCTCATTTCAAGCAACCCCGATCAGGGTGAGTATTTTCTACTCTCCGATACAGGCTTTTCTCGCTCCGTTCGACTTGGTCCACTTTCTCTTTCTTTTCTCATTAACATGATCATAACCTTTGGTAGGGCGTCCCCTACTGGTGCACCACACGGATTGCCATGTCACCGTGCTCATTTCTTTTCTTTTCACAATGATAGCCAAAAATATGCTTTCAATAACAAGTATGTTCATCAAAATATAACTATTACCAAAGGTGGTAAGAAGTTCATACAATGGCAATGGCTATACTAGTCATTTATTATTTTTATTTATAAGATTCATCTTCTTTTTTAAATATTAATTTTATTTCGTCATTTTCTTGATGCAAGTTTTCATCCTATCTAACTTTCTCTTACTAATAAGAGCATAACTCCCTCAATTTAACTCCGATGTAGGTGATCTTGGTGTCAATTTCAAGATAAAACAATTATATAAAACTATTATGTTGAACATTATAGCGAAATATTAAGAAATAAAGGTGATATTACTCCCTCAATGTACAGGTTATTTCTTCTCGGATAGGTTCTGACCTCTACCTATTAATCTATCCATACCTCCCTCATAAGAATTCCAAATTCAGTGATTCTAATGGATAAAAATCCGTCACACATATATCTATAATTCATATGTTAACCATTTATTTTAATTCCTTATAGAATTTTTCCATAAATTAAAACACCAAAGCTATCCTAACATATTCTTGCCTGATTAATCATTTTATGACATTTGTTTACAAATCGAAACATATCTACCTCGTATGAACTCTAAATGGAATGATTCTAGTGGATACAAATCCATGACACATATATCTATAATTCCTATGTTAACCATTTATTTTAATTCCTTATAGAATGTTCCCATAAATTAAAACACCGAAGCTATCCTAACATATTCTTCCCTAATTAATCATTTTCTGACCTTTGTTTACTAATCAGACTATATCTACCTCATATGAACTCTAAATGGAATGATTCTAGTGGCTAACAATCCATGCGACATAAATCTACATTTGCTATGTTAACTATTTGTTTAGATTCCCTATAGAATGTTCCCAGAAATTAAAACACAGAAGCTTAAAATTCTGCCACCCATAGCCATACCCATGCAGAACTATCTACACCAACCTAAGTATTCAAACATATGTAATATGTAACATGATATAGCAACATCCATGACCAATCATCAAAGTTCTAAGATCAAAATCTCATATAAATATTATAAGTTTTAAAACTTCTCTTCAAAAAAAATTGTTAAACTTACCTAGAGCACTTAGTCCCCTAGACTTCTCCTTCCTCTCCTTTCCTCACTCTACCTTGCTTCTATTTTTCCTCTCCCTCACTTGGACAAAATTCTAATGTTGTAAGGGTGGGTTTTCTTATATAGACCACCAAATAATTCACCTTTCTTAATAATGGGTCTACCTTATCACAATTAGGTTACACTTGGTTGAATTGTTGGAAAACAAACAACTTATGTTCTTGTCTTCCTCTTCCTTAGTCAAGATATGCATAGGAAAAGGAGATTTGTATTTTGAAAATTATGATAATATGTTCTGAAGATATGGGACAAGGTCCCTTTGATTTAGGGATTCATTTACCTTTTCTTTTGTCTTAATCAATTATGATAGGTTTGCCTTTTTAAGTGGCAAATTTTTAGCCCTTCAATCTCCATTATTTGGTTGAAATTATTTGTGTGGGATAGAAATGTTTTTTCCTAATGCTATGTATTATCATACCACTTGCTAAAATTATGAGTGTAGGATACAGTCTCCATATCATATGTTTATACAGTCTCCATTCCTAGTATCACATCGAAGACTACCATATCTAGAACTATCAAATCTACAAGAGTCTCCATATCTTCTATCAAAATCTCGCATGATTTATACACATAATTTGCTAATAAGAATTCTCCCATTAGAGTAGCAACTATGAAAGAACAATGTAAACTAATAGGATCTCTATCCAATTTCTTAGCAAATCATGGTTATATATAAGAATGAGTAGAACCAGGATTGAGCAGGACATATGCTTTGTGGGAACATACTGATAATGTACCTGTCATAACTGCATTTGAGGCCTAAGCATCCTGTTGTGTCACAGAAAAAACTCTAGCTTGTTCTCGGCCTCGACTTTTTGATCGTCTACCAATATCACCACTACTTGCTTGAATTGAAGTTGCTTTATTTAGTCGTGCTGGTACAGATGCAAATGGTGAAGCTAGTTATACTGATGCTTGACTAAAACTTCGTAATTATGGATAATTCCTCATTGAATGACCCATTTGTTCACACTTAAAACATGCACCAGTTTCTCTACGACATTGTCCAGTATGAGGCTTGCCGCAAATGGGACATAGTGGAAATGATCTTGAATCCTATGGTCTCATATCTCTTTGATTTATTCTTTGCTTGTTGATATTCATTGATATATGGGTAAAGCTACCAGATCATGTTTAAGTAAAACGCTGTGGATTTTGAAATCTTGATCCTTTGAGATTAGGATTATAACTTGTCAGAACATTACTATCTCGCTCTCTTTTTCTTCTCTTTAGACCCTCAATATCTTCTTGCTCTTGTGTTTCCATCATTCTAGTACAGTCCACAGCTGCTAAATAAGTTAGAAAATGATTCATCTGAGGACCCACTGATTTAAACAATGGGCGTATAAATCCCAAAACAAATCTCTTAATTCAATCTTTCTCAGTAGAAACCAGATATTATGCATATCTGGAAAATCGGGTAAAATTGATGTCATATTTAGAAACTGTCATGTTCAGTGTTTTTCTTAGTTCTTCAAATTCTCTGACCCTCTTGTCTCTTTCACTCATTGGCAGAAAGTGATTCATAAATGCTTCCTTAAATTCATCCTACTCCACTGGTGTTAAAATAATTGCCCTTCCTTGTACAAGTGTCTCAAACCAAACTTGGGCCACATCTGATAGTTGAAAAGACACCAGTTCAACAGATCTTATACTAGAACACCCCAAAGCTCTGAGAACTCGTTCCACAACATCAATGAATATATGTGGGTCTTCCTGGATATTTAACCCAAAAAAAGTTGGAGGTTTCAACTTAAGGAATTGCGGTAATGACATCTTAATCCCTGTAAACTTGTCCTCTTGCTCTGCTAATCTTCCCAATTCTTATGCTTCAGGAGAATTTTCTGGTGGCTGGCCATCCCTTCTGCCCTGTTCTACTATAAATCCAGCCAATGTCTCAAACTCCTATGTATACCAATAATTATATCAATTGTTCTATCATGTGGCTCCTGAGGGGGTTCTACTTTCTCCTCAGGAACTCTATCAGATATATAGGCTTGTTCATCATGTCTCGAGGTTCTTATACCCCGTACATGCCCTCGGCCTCTGCCTCTTCCTCTAGGTCGGCCTCTACCATGGCCTCTTTGTATTGGAATTGTAGATTGTGCAAACTCTTCTGTAGAGGGTGCACGATCTACAGATTTCTAGTAACTGCTCTAGTTCTTAGCGGCATCATCGACTATATAGAACAAAACACCTTTTTAAGATACCATAATATTTAATCAATCCTTATACTAGGAACTTTAACAAACTTGGAGTGGAAAGGAAGTTAATATCCTATAGAATCTCTCAGCAGCACCTGAAGTATAAATATGTCTGGCTCATATCCATACTAAAGGTCCTACTAAAGAATCCTTTGCTTTAATAGCCACATGAAAACCAAATACTTTGATACCAATTTGTCACGCCCCAATTTAATGGAACGCGAATAACACATCTATCAGAAAACTTCACCACTTATTTATTTGCATACAGCTCACAATATCACATATCAAGAAAATATCATATGTTTACAAGTTTCCAATATAGCTAATTATACATGCCAAAACTACACTTAACAATATTACAGCAGAAGCAGAGATCCTGCCTGTGACATTCAGAGCAAACTCTAGATTACAATGACATAATAGTTTAAATATTTCGAGCCTCGGAAGCAACGTAGGCTCACCCAGAGAATATAACACCTATCAGATCACGTAGCTGCAGGGCTAATCTCTGTATCTTTATCTAAAAAATGTGAAAATATCGTGTAGTGAGTTTAACAATTCAGTGAGCAGATAATACCTCCTATGACCTCTCAGATCGATATATGGATGCACTCATTTATTAAAATTTATCATATCAGAAATTACAGTTCAGAAGTACATCCATATGGGAACTGCATTTTCAAATATTCTCAGTTCAAATCAATTTAAATATCTGTATCCATATATGATACAATATGCTCATTAATCAAATAGTGATAAGCATTAAAATCATTTCTTATAAAAATGTTAGGAGGATGCCATATTAGAACCACCATATCAGGTTCAACCCCTTCCGTACTTTGTTGGTGTAGGATTTACCAAAACTCAGCATCCCGCTGAGGTTTGCCCTACCACCATTCAAGATGACACGCGAAGGGACTCTAATATGGGCAATTCCCCAAGCACAAAGAAAGGGAAGACAGATTACATCTCATACAACAGGCATCTCACCCACATAGGAGGAATCCCGCTCTTTATCACATATCATATCCTATGTGTTGGCCCTCACACGAGGCTAGCACTACCCCTACTAACTAAGGTATCAAGGTGCACCAGGGCTAACATCACCTGCTGTTAGCAAACAGTTTTTCTAATAGGATTCCTCCACAAAATTATCATATGCACATATTCCATATTATTCAAAACAGAGCTTTCAGTATAATACAATCTCAGTCTCAATACAGATTATCTGTCAGAAATTACCCATTCAAGGTTTATCACATATAAATGCCCTTTCTCGAGGAAATCATATAGCTTTATAAATCAATGTCACGCACATAAATATTTACTATATCATTTAATGAGAAATATATATAAAATTAGATATACCATGAGATCAGAAATCCGTTCTCAAATCTGTACTCTTCTTGAACTAAATTTCAAATTGTAAACAATTCAAATAATTTTAATGGATTACAGAAACATATAAAAGTGTAAATATTTCATAAATATAATCAAATACATGCTTAAAGATCAAGAAGAGTATAGGGCAAGTCATAGAAAGAACTATCCACTCACAAAGTTACGGTACCAAGTTGGACAACCCCAAAAATCCATGTTTTCAGTCCGAATTTGGGAAAATGGACCCCATAATTGAGTTCGGAAGGTCCAAAAACCTTGAAAATGACTCCAGATTTGCGAAATTTGGCCGCTGAGAGCTCGATTAACACAAGTCAATGCAACAAGGTCCAGTTTCATGCGATATACACGCCACTAGGGGGAGTTGCGCGTGGGCATCACTCGTGAAGGAAGAAGCGAAACGTGGGGGCACGTGCAAGGGAGGATGGTCCTGACATTTGATAGCCTAAGGTTTTGGCACCTTCTGAATCGATATACGTTGTTAGTTTTTGCATTTGAGAACCACAGATTGGAGTTTCAAAGATGACCTCTTTAGGCAATTTTTCTTTCCATTTTCCAGCTAATTTTTGGCCAATTTTCTAGAAACCAATCGGATGGATTTGTAGAACTCTTCATCCTGAATCCGTTGGTGGTGTTGGTGTCGAAATTTGACGTTTGGAAGCGGTGAAATCTTAGAGAGAAGTTTTAGGGTTTCAAGAGAGAAAATTCTGAGGAGAGAGAGGAAATATGGATTTTCTTGTCCTTTGAGTGGCTGAGGCCTTTAAAATATCTCAGGAGACCTTTTTGCAAAAATTCAATTTTAGAGGGAGGTCCTAGCAAATTTTTCTTATTTACATTTTGACCCCAAACCTTTTAAGAAATTGCATTTTGGCCCCGAAACTTAAATTCTCATATTTTCTTTGTAAATCTTTAACCCATGTAGTAAATAAACATATTTTCAATAGTTCTTATCTCCATTTACAAAATCCTCTCTTTTATTCAAAATTTTCTTTAATTTAGATTTTTTAAAAAAATTTAAAGTTATTACATAGTAATTCTATGGTTAGTTGAAAATTTGGAAGGAAAACGGAAGAGGACTTAATAAAATGATGAACTATAATTTTAGGAAAGGCTAGGCTAAGAAACTTGGATTTTAGAGTAACCATGGAAGCTTCGGTTTTTGAAATTCTAGGAAGAATAGGTTAGGAATTAAAAGAATTGGTTAACATAAAAAACGTAGATATATGTCTCGTGGATTTTTAGCCACTGGAATTAGTTAATTTGAAGTCTAGATGAAGGAGATATGGTCCAATCAGTAAGAAGTGTTTAGAAAATAGTTAACTAGAGAAGAATCTATTAGGTAAGTTTTTGTATTTGAATTTCTAGAAAAACTCTGTAGGGAACAAAAAGAACATTGTTAACATAATAAATATAGATATATGTCCTACGAATCTAAAGGCTCTGAAATCACTTAATTTAGAATCCATATGAGGGAGATATGATTGATTAATGAGTAGAGGTCAGAATAAGTCTAGAATCCAAGGTGGTAAATATGAGCATTTTTGTTTTTGATTTTCTGGGAATAATTCATAAGGAATCAGAAGAAATGATAAACATTAAAGTTATATATAAGTGTCTTAGATTTTTATAGGCTATATAATAACCTCAATTGGAGTTCATATGAGGGAGATATGGTTGAATAAGCAAGGAAAGGTTATAGAACACAGTCAAGTCATGTTTTGGGTTGCTTCAACACGAGTAAACCGTGTTCAGGGCTATTTTTGAGTACGTTTGAAGTATTTTTCAAGCATGGCCGTGTCTTAAAATATGGCTAGGCCGTGTTAGAGGCTGGTAAAGCTTATTTTCAATATTTTTCTACCCTAAATGAATCTCATTAACTATAGGGTAATAATAGAAACTAAAAAGGAAAAGATGCCCTATAAATTTGTGAGAACATGTGTTCGAAATTATATAAGTAGGAGAAAATTAACTAGAGGCAAAACATAAAGAAATGAAAAGATGAAAATAATATTTAAGAAAGAAGAAGAATCTTATAAATGAAAATAATAAATGACTAGTGTATGATCATGGCATGATTGCATTTTACCAATGATTTTGGTATTAATTATGCTTTGATGATAAATTATGGCATGTGTGTAACATCCTAAGTCTCAAATAATGTTAGATTAATTTAAGAATAAGTAGAAGACATATATGAACAAGAATTAAAATGTGTAGTTGTTTGACAATAAAGTCTTTATAAAATATGTGGTACCTTTTTTTTTATCATTAGAAGTAATATAAATAAAACTTTTTGGAGCATAAATGAGAGGAATAAGATACAAATATATTCATTATGATGCTCCTAATCTAGGATTAGTAACATATTAAGGCAAGCAGAAGCATTACGTGATGCCATCAACACACACACACACACATACATATATATATTTCCACTGCCTCCACTATGCATATTATAATATATATACATATGCATGCACTTAAGTGGAGGAACAGTAAGAATCCTACCTCCCTACCCTACAGAACCCAAGGAATCCCTACAAAACACAGCATTCCTTTTGCCTCTTGAGTGGGGGAAAACAACAACCAGCATTATGATGTCTAGGCATACATTTGGGTAATGGGCAGCAAATTTCACACCACCCTTGGCTCATGAAAGCAGCAGACAAGGAAGAGAGAAGGGAGCTAGAAATTTTGAGAGACAAGAGGCAGAGAGAGAGCAGCTAGAAAATCTTAGAGACAAAGGGGAGAAAATGCCAAGAACTTGAGAGAGTTCTTTCTTCTTTCTTCCTTCACCGTATAGCAGTGAGAGTGGGAGTTGAGTGTTGAAATTTGAAGCCATGCTCACACTATTCATTTGTCCAAAAACGTAACTGATTTTGCAAGGGAAACCAAGAGGAGAAGTAAGTTAAAATTTAAGAGCCATAGGAGTATTTCTGCACAAGGTGAGTTTCCCCTATTGAGAAAAGTTGGTTTGTAGTGAGTTGAGTTCATTTTGGGTTCTACATGGGTGATTCTTGAGCATGAGATGCAAGAGGGTAAATTTGAAAACATGGAACTCTAGGGGTAGGGAACAGTCTTTTCCATCTAAGTAAAAAACATGTTGAAACACTACACATTCTGCCCTAGGAAGTTATTATTGCTGCACCTAAAGTTTTTATGCCCTGTGTTCTTGGACTATTTGATTGGGTAAATGGCCTTTAAATTCTATAATTTTTGGTTATAAAAGTCATGAAATATTGGTAATCTATTCTAGAATTTTTCGTAATTTTTGAGAACCTACAAATTGGCCATTTGCAATCAAAACAGAGCTAGGAAAAATCTACTGGACAACTTAGGCTGTTGATGGAAATACTAAACACTAAAGGGGTTAGAAGTTGAATTTTTGTATGAAAATTTTATGGAAAGTTATAAGAATCCTATTTAAGGACCTCACAAAAAGTGATAGAAATATAGTCTATTTAAGACATATAATAAAATACAGAAATTCTAGGGGACAGGAAGTGAGTCAGAACAGACCAGAACTGGGGCAGCCATAAAAAGTTGGTTATTCGAGGGGACAATTGAATTAGGTTTTACTCGAAATTATTATGGTTATTATATAACATACCTAGTATGCTCCATATCAAATATCACAAATTTTTAAGAAGTTTTTCCCATCAAAAGGATTGTAAAACAGAATAGAAATGGTACTGAAACCAATATGCATTATTCTGGGTTATGGAGGTAGTTCTTAGGGTGAATGGAAGAGTTAAGGGCTGAGAGACCCAAGAAATAAAATAGACATGTAAAGGAATCTCCATACAAAATTTTAGAAATTTTAGAAAACTTTTGTTATATTTATTAATAATTACAAAACTGAACAAAATCACGGGTCTTTTAAGGGAGCAGGAACTCTTAAACTAGAGACTTAAGATTTTAGGTGTAACATCCCTAATTTTCTTTATTTTATTAATAAAGGTATATAAATATTTAATTAAGGAAATAAAATTTATTAGACAATTTTTATATATATAAGGAAATATAAGCCTTAGAAATTCTTCACCTTA
This sequence comes from Gleditsia sinensis, assembly GCA_037074535.1. Lineage (NCBI taxonomy): Eukaryota > Viridiplantae > Streptophyta > Magnoliopsida > Fabales > Fabaceae > Gleditsia > Gleditsia sinensis. The sequence continues at coordinate 51,560,021 of CM073463.1, read as the reverse complement.
TGTATATGCATAGAAAATATTTCTAACATTAAGGGAATAAGTAAAGAGAGAAAACCTAATAGGCAAAATTAGAAATAACATACTAAAAAAAGGAAAAATTCTTGGGTAAGGAAGATAAATTTTTGAAAAGTAAGTAAAGGTCTTAAAATTTCAAAAAGATTGAATTAGGGTAATTTTTCCTAATTCAAGAGCTAGAGTTCCTAAATTTAACATCTCTACCCATACATTTGGCTTTCACCTATGGACAGTTCATATAGAATTTTTTCTACTTCACATGAGTTTCTAGCAAGCCAACTGGATAGCCCAACCAAGAGACAAAACATAGACTTAGATTAGGTGTTGTTGCTTTAATTAAAACTCACAAGCACATGAATCTATTGGAGTATAGATTTAGTGGTATGCAAAGATCGATCCTACAAGGATTGCCAATTGAGAGAAAATCTAATTCAGATCCAAAATAAATATTTCTAACCTAATTGTCAGAATGTTTGTTTTGTGAGAAGAGTACTGAACAGAGTATGCAAAGAACTAAAATACTGAAACTAAATAGGAATGCATTCAAAGTAAAGAAATATGCTAAGGTTAGGGGATCCACTCTTGGTACATCAAATAAAAATAAATTTTAACTCTTTTATTACTCAAATGGAATCCTCACATAAATGAAGTTCCATTCAGAAGATATGTTACATTAAACACACTTTGGTTTATAGATGAAGTGTATTTGCCTTTTTTTGGTATTACTAATAATAAATAACTCTTGTAAAATGGATTCAACTATAGATTGTGCCAATCATTATGTTGTCTACAATAAATCAAGAAAGATTCAAGCATTTCTCGTTTGAAAGGTTGTCTACAATGTATCAAGATTCACACTTTACAAAATTAAAAATGAAAGATGTAAAAGGAAGAAAAACATAACAACAGAAAGGTGACAAAGCTAGTAATAATAATATAAAGTAGGTGGTAAAACCAGCCATTAAGAAATAAAATAACAAGAAAATAAATAACAGAGGGGCAACAAAACCATCCTCTAAGAAAGTAAATAACAAGAAAATAAATAACAGAGGGGCAACAAAGTCATCCTCTAAAAAAGTAAATAACAAGAAAATAAATAAAAGAAGGGCATAAAATATATAACAGAGAGGTGGCATAGTCGTCCTCTCAGAAGGAAAATAACAAGAATATAAATAACAAAGGGGCAACAAAGCCTTCCTTTAAGAAAGAAAATAGCAAGAAAATAAATAAGAAGATAAATACAACATCAAATATAAACATTGAAATTAAGAGTTAAATAAATTATTATTTACATACCAAAAGTTTCACCCTTTCACCTTAGCATTAGGAAATTAGTTCTCCATAATCAAAGTAAGAAAGCAAAATGAAAGATGAAGAAGCATTATAAAATTTATGAAAGAAAGTAAAGATACAAAATGTATAAAGAGAGAAAAATATTACAAACACTTAGAAGTCCAACAAAAAGTTTCCAAGCTCACTCTTCAGCCTTTCTCCCCTCTTTTTAGCTCACAAGATGTCTCTATTTATAGACTAAACAAGGCGAGTAGGCAACAAAAATGGTAGGTGTAACATCCCTAATTTCGTTTCATGAATTAATAAAAATAAAAAGTATTCAAAGTAACATCCCTAATTTCGTTTTCTAAGGTACATAAATATTTAATGAAGGAAATAAAATTTATTAGACAATTTTTAGATATCTAAGGAAATATAATCCTTAGAAATTCTTCACCTTACGTGTATGCATAGAAATGTTCTAACATTAATGGAATAGGTAAAGAGAGAAAATCTAAGAGGAAAAATTAGAAATAATATACTAAAGAAAGGTGAAATTCTTGGGTAAGGAAGATAATTTTTTGAAAACAAGTAAATGTCTTAAAATTTCAAGAAAACATTGGATTAGGGTAATTTTTCCTAATTCAAGAACTAGAGTTACTAAGTTTAACATATTCACCCATACATTGGGCTTTCATCTATGGACACTTCATATAGAGTTTTTCCACTTCACATAAATTTCTAGCAAGCCCATTGGATAACCTAAACAAGAAATAAAACATAGACTTGGACTAGGACATAGAAATTGGATCGATAGCCCAAAACATATGAAAATGTGTCCAAGCCCTCCAAGAAAGGTATACTTTTATCCAAAGCAAAGGAAATGGGTAGGAATAACCCAAATCCAAGAGAAAAAATAAAATAAAATAAATGATGTGATAATATAATAAAGATTAGGTTACATGGCTTTAAGAAAAAACATCTATATACTACACTCATCATTTTAGCAAGTAGTATCATAATACAAGGATTTAAGACAAAACATCTATATCCTACACTCATCATTTTAGCAAGTGGTATGATAATACATGACATTAGGACAAAACATTCCTATCGCACACAAATAATTTTAACCAAATAATGGAGATTCAAGGGTTAGAAATTTGCCACCTAAAAAGGAAAACCTATCATAATTGATTAAGACAAAAGAAAAAGGAAATGAATCCCTAAATCAAAGGGACCTTTTCCCTTATCTTAAGAACATATTATCATAATTTTCAAAATACAAATCTCCTTTTCCTATGCATATCTTGACTAAGGAAGAGGAAGACAAGAACATGAGTTGTTTGTTTTCCAAAAATTCAACCAAGTGTATCCTAATTGTGATAAGATAGACCCATGATCATGAATGGTGAATTATTTGGTGGTCTATTTAAGCAAAACCCACCCCTATAACATTAGAATTTTCGTCCAAGTGAAGGAGAGGAAAAATAGAAGCAAGGTAGAGTGAGGAAAGGAGAGGAAGAAAGAAAGAAAGAGGAAGGAGAAGCCTAGAAGACTAAGTGCTTAAGGTAAGTTTAACAATATTTCTTTTTGAAGAAAAGATTTGAAACTTGTAATATTTATATGAGATTTTGATCTTAGAACATTGATGATTGGTCATGGATGTTGCTAAATCATGTTACATATTATGTATGTTTGAATACTTAGGCTAGTGTAGATAGTTCTACATAGGTATGGCTATGGGTGCCAAAATTTTAAGCTTATGTTTTTAAAATTATGGAAAGAATCGATAAGGAATTAAAATAAATGGTTAACATGAAGAATTATAGATATATGTGTCACAGATTTTTAGCCACTGAAATCGCTAAATTTGGAGTGCATATGAGGTAGATATGGTCCGATTAGTAAGCAGTGGTTAGAAAATGGTTAATCAGGGAAGAATATGTTAGGATAACTTCTGTGTTTTAATTTCTGGAAACATTTTGTAGGGAACTAAAATAAATAGTTAACATAAGAATTATAGATATATGTGTCACGGATTTTAAGCCACTGAAATCACTCAATTTGGAGTCCATATAAGGTAGATATGGTCTGATTAGTAAGCAATGGTCAAAAAATGGTTAATCAGGGAAGAATATGTTAGGATAGCTTCTGTATTTTAATTTGTGGGAACATTCTGTAGGGAATTGAAATAAATGGTTAACATAAGAATTATAGATATATGTGTCAAGGATTTTTAGCTACTAAAATCACTCAATTTGGAGTCCATATAAGGTAGATATGTTCCGATTAGTATGCAATAGTTAGAAATTAGTTAATTAGGGAAGCATATTTTAGGATATCTTCTGTGTTTTAATATCGAGGAACATTCTGTAGGGAATTAAAAGAAATGATTAACATAAAAATATGTGTCATATATTTTTAGCCATTGGAATCACTTAATTTGGAGTTCTTATGAGGGAAATATGGATAGTTTAGTAGGTACAGGTCAGAACCTACCCGAGAAGAAATAACCTGTACTTTGAGGGAGTAATATCACATTGATGTCTTAATATTTTGCTAAACTGTTCAACATAATAGTTTTAGATAATTGTTTTATCTTTAAATTGACACCAAGATTACCTACATCGGAGTTAAATTGAGGGAGTTATACTCTGATTAGTAAGAGAAGGTCAGATAGGATGAAAACCTACATCAAGAAAATAAAGAAATAAAATTAATATTTAAAAAAGAAGAAGATTCTTATAAATGAAAATAATTAGTATCAGAGCAGGTTGATCCTGATGGCCAGTGGGTGGATAGTTATATGAATCGATCTTATAGTGTCTTGAGTATGTTTGTGGTTGTGCTGTGTAAGGATTAGTGAGTTCATATAGGTAAGAAATTATTAGTGTTTCCTACCTATATGCCGAGGTGGTGTTATGACTGCTATTAAATATTTTTGAACTAACTATTAGCCTTAATCACCTCAATAGCAGCATAACTTTGTTTTTACCACAGTAGGAAATGGCACCACCAAGGAGGAATCTAGCAAACAATGCGGAGGAAACCCTGCACAACCTGGCCACAACAATTCGAGACCAAGTCATGACCACTAATCAAATTCTACAATACCTCCAGAATGCTAATAACTCGAATGGTGTGAATGGTGCAAACAATCGGATGGCTATAAATAATAACGGCAGATCCGAGTTTGATCATGTTAATGAGAAAAGAAAGAGAAAGTGGGCCATGTCAGACGGAGTGAGAAAAGCCCGTACCGAAGAGTAGAAAATACTCCCCCTGACCGGGGTAGCTTGATATGAGAATAAATTAATAGTCATCATATGATATTCTGAAAATAGTTAATCCTGTCATACATGTCATTATTGTATGATTCTCATGTGTATAGATATAGTGCATTCATGTGACCAAAGATATTTGCTGTAGTTTATACAGATGAACATGACGTGATGAGCTATATTGATGATTTATTGTTGAACTTACTAGGATTTAATTCTCACTATGTTTCCATGTCATGTTCAGAAGAATAATTATGCAAATTTTCTCTGTGGCACTGGCTTTTAGCGTATGTTGGATCAAGTTACTCTATTTTGAGCTGATCCCAGTAATATATATGGTGTATATGGTCGAGTTGACTAAGATCTCAGTGAAATTGCAACCACTCGCACCCGTATCTCCAGAACTAGTCAACAGGGATGAATAAGATGTAATTATATATGTGTTAGACTTTTGTATGGATGTTATTGATTAATGATATGTATGTAAACTCTGTATTGTATAAATTAAATAAATGTTATTTTGAGTTAAGTTGTAACGAGGTAATAACTTCATGGTATTTTAAAAAAAATTATTACTTAAATGGAGTTGTTACAGTAGGTAGCAAATTGCATTAAAGTTGACAAGTTGTGTTGCATTATGTGCCCTCAAAGTCATCATGATATATCTCCTTGATAGCCACTGAATCTACAAATCCAATCAACACAACAGCTGTATATATTTTCATTATCTTTCCATCCATATAAGTTGGACAAAAAATTGGCCACGTATTTTGTGATTTATGGCAAAAACACTGGAGCAAGGTTAGGCTAGACTGCAATAGTAAATTTGATCTTTTCTAGCCCATTTTTGGCTCATTTAATGTTCGAATTTGTTGACCACTTGAACATGAAAGTTGTAGCAAATCATATCTGTTATAAAATTTTGTATCCATTGAATATGTATTTTCTAAAATATGGCCCAAATACTACAGTAAGTTAGGCTGGAATGTGTAATATCCCGTCATTTTTATTTTTTAAATAATAATGTTTTGCTATATTTTTATTTTTTTAAGATTATGTTTTGCTAAAAACAAATATACTTTTAATTAAAATAATTTTTGTTTTGCTTAAAATAATTATATTGGCCTATAATAAATTTTTGTTTTATTTTAAGAAATATTCTTTCTTTTATTATGCATAAAGATATTTCTTTTATGATTTTTTTTATTAAAATTTTATCAAGAAAGGTCATGATTTAAGAGTTCAACTAAAGTTTTGCAAGAATATAATTTTTTAGAAATTTTTGAGATATTATAAGATGAAAAATAGTATTTATATGTATATAATCAAAATAATAATAATAAATTGTTATTATTTAATTATTAATTAAATAATATTTTTTATAAAAAAAAAAGAAAGAAAAGGGTGGGAGACGAGGAATCTGCAAAATCCCAATTCGTAATCGATCAATAGTATGAATAGTAACTTCCATGTTTTCTCTCTAGATCTGGAGTGTCTATAGGCCTCTGATCTCAAAACTAAGGGTACCACTGGATTCAGGACAAAGAGTAATACGATTTTGACCGAACAATTTTTCAAATCAGCTTCAAAGATCGCTACAGATCAGAAGTAAATTTTTTTAGAAAAAGGTAAGTTCTAAAACTTCTATTTAGATACCTCAAATTGAAAATCTGACACCGTAGATGGATTCAAGAGCTAGATAAACCTTAGGATATGAAATTTTTCGGCCATTGACAACTTTTGGTGCATCGTGAACAGTAAATTCGTGCGAGTATGAATAGTGATTTTCGGTAGTGAATAGTATTTTTTGACCGTAAATAGTATCCATCAGTTGACAAGTGTTGACCAAGCTCCAAGAGGCCAAATTATGCGATTTCAGAGTCATTCCCTAGGTTTTGAGACCTTTCGGACTCATTTTTAGGTCTATTTGGTCAAATTGAGATTGAAATAGTGCATTTGTCCAACCTGAAACCTTACCTTGTGAGTAGATAATTCTTTCTATGACTTACCTCATGCTATTCTTGAACTTTAAATGTATAATTGATTATGTTTACAAGTTATTTATACTTGTATATGTCTATGAAATGGATTAAATTATCTGAATTGTTTACAATTTGGTATGTAGTTCAAGAAGAGTATGGTTTTGAAAATGAATTTTTGAATTCATTGAATATATGATTTTAAATGTATTTCTCATTGTATGGTCAAGGAAATATATCATACCAAAATTCTACATCAGAGGTTAATATTTATACAGAAGTAACACTAAGTTATATAGTTACATTATTCTAACATTAGACCTTACATAACGTACCACCCGTGGGGTTCAAAGGACAGAGGAGATGGTGATGGCATAGGGATCTTCATGAGACATTGCCATCCACTAGATCTCTTTGATCGAGTGCACAGAAATACCAAGCATATAATTTACTTTTAACTAAACATAACACCAAAAATAATGAGAACTGAAGTTCCCAATAGGTTTAACATTAAATACATCATATAATAAGTAAAAAAAATCACAATGTTATGTCTAGCTATATAAACTATAGAAAACGTCAATCTTTTTGTGATGAAGTCATAATATTTTCAAATGCGTGATTTACATAATACGATCACATGTGCAACAATTACAAATATAATTTATAGAGCTTTTATGCATGGTAATTGATCATCTGCAGCCACAAGTTCTATATATAGTGTATGATCATTTGCAGCCACGTGACTAATCATATGTAGCCACAAATTATGTATATATATATATAGTGACTGATCGTCTACAACCACAAATTCTATATATATATAATGACAGATCGTCTATAATTTCATCTTTGTTCAGCAACAGGTTCATGTGAGCCCTCTCTTTTTTGCTACTCACACACCACTGTTACCTAGTCGAATTGGCCTTACTCCCCTTTGGCACACTTAAGGCTAATAGGGCGTATTCCTCATCTTAAGCCATACGACCTCGTTTGGTCACCTTACTATTCTAAGGGTCATCCAGCGTCATAGTTCATCTTTTATAATATTTAACCACAACCATAACATCATCATCATCAATATTCAATAATATGCATTAACATCATATAACCATGTATGCAACATCAATATTCAACAATATACATTAACATTACATAGCCATGTATTCATTACATATTTCCTCAAGTTAACCACCATGAGTATTATGCTTGCCATCATCGACCAAGTTCATCACGTCATATAACAAATAAGTATTAATACCTGTATCATCATATAGCAATGTTTGAATCATACTGCCTAATTAGCATGCATTAATACAATTATGTATACTTCATATGTCTAATCATCATCACCATCACAACAGGATTATGCATTAACCAAGTACATCACTAATATCATTTTTGTTATCGTCACCACATCATTTAACAAATATGTATTAATACGCTTACCATCATGTAACAATGCATACATCATATCATCTAATCATCATGCATTGATATAATAGTATAGGCATTACGTCATCATCTTCACCCTTTAACAAATATGTATTAATATACATTGTATGTTATGCTTATTATTGCAAGGAATAGGGAAAACTAGTTTTATATCACGAGGATTATAGGGCACTCTTCTTTAATTTAGTTTATATAATTATCGTGTAGTTATTAAGGTTTATTTAGGGTGGAAATTAGTTAAAACTAAACTAAACAAACCCCTAACACAGCCTGGCCTATCTTGTAACATGGCCATGCTTAGACATGCACAGAACTCTCACCTGCGTTAAACACAGCTGCTATGCTTTGGGTTGTCTCGTGCTATAAGTTTCCAACCAGCATGATCTTCCCTCACTAATCAGACCATAACTCCCTCATTTCAACTCCAATTAAGGTGATTTTGGTTTCTATGGAAAACTATCAACTCCAATTGAGGTGATTTTGGTATCGATGGAAAACAAAGACAATTCTCTACAACCTTTATGTTTACCAATTTGGCTAGTTAGTATTATAAATAGGTGTAAAAGTGTCTTAAAAACATAATTGTGAATCTAAGCATTGGATCTTACCTTTCTTCATTCACTAGGGCATAACTCTTTCATATTAACTTCGATTGACGTGATTCTAGATGGCAAATCACCCCAAATTTCCAAGGCAAACACAACACTTCTAATTTTAGGATTCAGTCTTGCCTTAAATTTTACTGCTTTTGTAGCTTTATTTGGATTATATCTCAGAAAGGTTGAAAATTCATATAATTCTTCAAATTTGGCAATATACTAATCAACAATCCAGTTGCCTTGTTGAAGCTGAAGGAATTCGATCTCCCTTTCAGCTCTTACACTATTGAAAAAATACTTGTCTATAAAAGTGTCTTGGAATACCTTCCACGTAATATGTAACATCTCTAATTTTGTTTCTTTTATTGATAAAAGTACATAAATATTTAATTAAGGAAATAAAATTTATTAGACAATATTTTAGATATCTAAGGAAATATAATTCTTAGAAATTCTTCACCTTATGTATATGCATAGAAAATGTTTCTAACATTAAGAGAACAAATAAATAGGGAAAACCTAATAGGAAAAAAAATTAAATATAACATACTAAAGAGATGCAAAATTCTTGGATAAGGAAGATAAATTTTTAGAAACAAGTAAAAGTCTTAAAATTTCAAGAACATTAGATTAGGGTAATTGTTCCTAATTCAAGAACTAGAGTTACTAAGTTTAACATCTTTACACATACATTGGGCTTTTACCTATGGACACTTCATATAGAGTTTTTCCACTTCACATAAGCTTTTAGCAAGCCCATTGGATAACCTAGGCAAGAAATAAAACATAGATTTAGACTAGGATATAGTAATTGGATCGATAGCCCAAAAATTATGAAAATGTGACCAAGCCCTCCAAGAAAGGTAGAATTTTATCCAAAGCAAAGAAAATGGGTAGGAATAAGCCCAATTCCAAGAGGAAAAATAAAATAAAATAAATTAGGTGATGATATAATAATCTAATAATAATAAAGATTAGGTTACATGGCATTAAGACAAAAATTTAGCAAGTGGTGTGATTCTTGTTCATAATTTTGGCAAGTGGCATGGTAATACAAGGCTTTAGGACAAAACATCTATATCCTACACTCATAATTTTAGCAAGTGGTATGATAATACATGGCATTAGGACAAAACATTCCTATCCCACACAAATAATATCAACCAAATAATGGAGATTCAAGGGTTAGAAATTTGCCACCTAAAAAGGCAAACCTATCATACTTGTTTAAGACAAAAGAAAATGGAAATGAATCCCAAAATCAAAGGGACCTTATCCCTTATCTTAAGAACATATCATCATAATTTTCAAAATATAAATCTCCTTTTTTCTATGCATATCTTGACTAAGGAAGAGGAAGACAAGAACATAAGTTGTTTGTTTTCCAAAATTTCAACAAAGTGTATCCTAATTGTGATAAGGTAGACCCATGATCATGAACGGTGTATTATTTGGTGGTCTATTTAAGCAAAATCCACCCCTACAACATTTTAATTTCGTCCAAGTGAGGAAGAGAGAGAAATAGAAGCAAGGTAGAGTGAGGAAAGGAGAGAAAGAGAGGAGAAGAAAGTAAGGAAGAAGAAGGAGAAGTTTAGAAGGCTAAGTACTCAAGGTAAATTACCTTAATCTCCACTTGAATCCATTTTTTCTTCTTCATCCTTGAGGATAAAAAACTCACCCTCCTTCTCTTACCTAAGCTGCTAGAAAAGTTAAGGGAATGGAGGAATCTTGCTACTTCTTTCAAGAGGAAACAAGAGAACCAATTCATTAAGTGAGCTAGGGAGATTCTTAGGTAAGTTTAACAATATTTCAGAAAATGGTTCATCAGGGAAGAATATGTTAGGATAGCTTCTGTGTTTTAAGTTTTGGAAATTATCTGTAGGGAATTAAAATAAATGCTTAACATAAGAATTAAAGATATATGTGTCACATATTTTTATCCACTGGAATCATTCAATTTGAAGTCCATATGAGGTAGATATCATCTGATTAGTAAGCAAAGATCAGAAAATGGTTCATCAGGGAAGAATATGTTAGGATAGCTTCTGTGCTTTAAAATCTGGGAATTATCTGTAGGGAATTAAAATAAATAATTAAAATAAGAATTAAAGATATATGTGTCACGGATTTTAACCACTGGAATCATTCCATTCGGAGTCCATATGAGGTAGATATGGTCCGATTAGTAGTCAAAGGTCAGAAAATGGTTCATCAGGGAAGAATATGTTAGGATAGCTTCTGTATTTTAATTTATGAGAATTATCTGTATAAAATTAAAATAAATGCTTAACATAAGAATTATAGATATGTGTGTCACGGATTGTTACCCACTAGAATCATTCAATTTGGAGTCCTTATGAGGAAGATATGAGTTGATTAGTTGTCAAAGGTCAGAAAATGGTTCATCAGGGAAGAATATGTTAGGATAGCTTCTGTATTTTAATTTTTGAGAATTATCTGTATGGAACTAAAATACATGGCTAACATAATAATTATAGATATGTGTGTCACAGATTTTTAGCCACTGAAACCACTCAAGTTGGAGTCTATATGAGGTAGATATGGTCTGATTAGTAGGTAGAGGTCAGAACCTATCCAAGAAGAAATAACCTGTACATTTAGGGAGTAATATCACCTTGATTTCTTAATATTTTGCTACAATGTTCAGCATAATAGTTTTAGATAATTGTTTTATCTTGAAATTGACACCAAGATCACCTACATCGAAGTTCAATTGAGGGACTTATGCTCTGATTAGTAAGAGAAGGTTAGATATGATGAAAACTTGCATCAAGAAAATAAAGAAATAAAATTAATATTTAAAAAAGAAATCAAGGTGATATTTGAAATGGTTATGTTCATGGCATGATTACCAATGATTTATGGTAATAGTTATATTTTGATGAACATACTTGTTATTGAAAGCATATTTTTTGCTATCATTGTGAAAAGAAAAGAAATGAGCACGGTCACATGGCAATCCGTGTGGTGCACAAGTAGGGAATGCCCTACCAACGGTTATGATTATGATTATGAGAAAAGAAAGAGAAAGTGTGCCATGTCGAACGGAGCGAGAAAAGCCCGTACTGGAGAGTAGAGGATACTCACCCTGACCGGGGTAGCTTGAAATGAAAATAAGTTGATGGCCATCATATTATATTCTGAAAATAGTTAATCCTGTCATACATATCATTACTGTATGATTCTTATGTGCATAGATATAATGCATTCATCTGACCAAAGATATTTTCTGTAGTTTATACTGCTGAACATGACATGATGAACTATATTGATGATAAATTATTATTTATTGTTGAACCTACTAGTATTTAATTCTCATTATATTTCCATACCATGTTCAGAAGAATAATGCAAATATTCTCAATGACACTTATTATTTCTGTACGTTGGATCGAGGTGCCCTACCTTAGGCAACTACCAGTTATATCAGATGTATCTGTAGTAGATGTGACTAAGATTCCGGTGGAGGTGCCACCCGCACCAGTTTCCCCGGAAGTAGTCGACATAGATGTTTGTAAAATAGTGGTGTGTATGGAAACTCAGTATTGTATCACTGTTAATAACAATTATGCTTGGTTAAAGTGATTATTATTACGAGTTAAGTGGTTAGAATTAAAGTAGTAATAACTTCATGGAATTTTACAAATATATAAAAAAAAATTTGTTACATTTACATAAATGAAGTTGTTACATAATTGGTATCAGAGCAGGTCGATCCTAGATGGCCAGTGGGTGGATGATTATTTGAATCGATCTTATAGTGTCTTGAGTATGTTGTGGTTGTACTGTGTAGGGGATCAATGATTCATATAGGTAAAAAATTACTAGTGTTTCCTATCTATATGCCGAGGTGGTGTTATGACTGCTATTAAATATTTTTGAACTAACTATTGGGTTTGATCACCTCAATAGCAGCATAACTTTGTTTTTGCCACAGTAGGAAATGGCACCACCTAGGAGGAATCCAGCAACCAATGCAGAGGAAACCCTGCACAACCTTGCCACGGCAATTCGAGACCAAGTCATGACCACCAACCAAATTTTACAATATCTCCAAAATGCTAATAACCCGAATGGTGAGAATGGTGCTAACAACTAGATGGCTGGAAAAGATAATGGCATATCTGAGTTCTTGAGGACTAGGCCACCTTGTTTCCAAGTTGGCTATGACCCAACGGTAGCCGAAAGGTGGATAAGGGAATTAGAGAAAATCTTTGAAGTGATGGGCTGTACTGAAGAGCAGCAAGTTATTTTTACTGCATATATGTTAAAGGATGAAACAGAATACTGGTAGTGTGGAGCTAGAGAAATTTTAGCTCATCAGGGAAGACAGATCACCTGGCCAGTGTTCAAGAACTTTTTTTTTAAAAGCACTTTCCAAGTACTGTACGGGCAGAGAAAGGGATTGAATTTCTCCAACTCAGGCAAGGCAGCATGACCGTGGACCAGTATATTGCAAGGTTCGAGGAGCTGTCTAAGTTCTCCTCTTATCTGCGATATAAACCAGATGAAGCATGGAAGACGGTTAAGTTCAAAGCGGGACTAAACCTGGAGATAAAGAATGCTGTTATAGCTATGGAGATAAGGGAGTTTGTACCTCTGAAAAATAAATGCAGACTCCTGGAAAAGAGTTTAAGGGCAGTGGAGGACGAGAAGCAAAGGCGAAACCTATGGAAGAGGAAGAAAAATTTTCTCAACCCTGGAAAGAACGTGAGAAGAAGTGGATATGGAGCTGGTAAGAGGCCATTGATTGCGGGTCCTAGACCTTTTCAACAAGACCTCGCCCCAGTCAAGTGCGCTAAGTGCGAACGCATGCATGGTAACCGGCCATGCTACATGGGATAAGATGTCTGCTTCAATTGCGGACAAAAAGGACATTTTGCAAGAAACTGCCCACAAAATGTGAGGAAGCAGCCAGAACAGAGGCCTCAGGTGAAAGGAAGGGTTTTCACCCTGAGCGGCCAAGAGGCAACTCAATCTTCTGAAATGATTCAAGGTACATGCTATATCTATGGATTTGCTCTTATGGTGTTATTTGACTCTGGTGCTAGTCATTCATTTATATCGAAAGAATGTATTAGGAAGTTTCAGTTTCCTATTTCTGAAACTCCCTATGAGCTATCCGTAGTAACCCCTCTAGGGGAACGGGTATTAACTTCCTCTGTATGTAAGGACTGTCAAGTCACCATCTAGGAGAAAACTTTTTCTGTAGACCTCGCCTGTTTACCTTTAAGAGGTATTGAGGTCATTCTAGGGTTAGACTGGATGTCTAGAAATCGAGTCTTGCTGAATTGTTGTAACAAGACCGTTGAATTTCTACCTCTTAGTTCAAAAGAGGAGATCCAGTTATTGATGCTAAATGCCAATCAAGTTAATAGGGAGTTGAAGAATGGAGTACTTGGATACATTCTCTTGTATTTATCAAACCTAGAAGTAGAATCGAAGCTTGATGAAATCCCAATAGCCAACGAGTTTCCTGAAGTATTTCCATAAGATATTCTAGGCTTACCTCCCAAGAGAGAGATAGAAGTCTCTATTGATCTCCTACCTGGGACAGGGCCTATCTCTATTGCACCATATCGAATGGCCTCGAAGGAACTACAGGAACTCAAGAAGCAGTTAGAGGAACTATTGGACAAGCAATTCATTAGACTGAGTGTATCACCTTGGGGAGCTCCTATATTGTTTGTTAAGAAGAAAGACGGGAGCTTTAGACTATACGTAGATTACAGACAGCTGGATAAGGTGACTATCAAAAACGAGTACCCTCTCCCTAGGATAGATGACTTATTGGATCAATTGAAGGGAGCCTCCATCTTTTCTAAAATTGACTTGAGGTCAGGATATCATCAGATTAGGATCAAGGAGGAGGATGTACCAAAAACTGCCTTCAAGACTAGGTATGGGAACTATGAGTTTCTCGTAATACCCTTCGGGTTGACGAATGCACCTGCAATTTTCATGGATTACATGAATTGCATTTTTCGACCCTACCTAGATCAATTTGTTGTAGTGTTCATTGATGATATCTTGATATATTCTAAGAGTGAGAAAGAACATGAACAACATCTCCGAATTTTGCTCCAAGTGCTGAAAGAGAAAACTTTATATGCCAAATTGGAGAAGTGTGAATTTTGGCTGTCAAAGGTAAAGTTTCTCGGACATGTCATCTCTAATAGAGGGGTAGTCGTAGATCCTAGCAAGACGGAATCAGTAATTCAGTGGGAGAGACCAAAGACGGTTATGGAAGTTAGAAGTTTCCTGGGTTTGGCAAGTTACTACAGGAGATTTATACAAAACTTCTCTCGTATAGCCTTGCCATTGACTAAATTGACCAGTAAGGGAAGTCTTTTCAAATGGACTAATCAATGTGAAGCTAGTTTTCAGGAGCTGAAGACAAGACTGACCACTCCTCCTATTTTAATTATTCCAGACCCCACAGGACATTTTGAAGTGTATAGTGACGCTTCAAAGAAAGGGCTAGGATGTGTGCTGATGCAAGATAAGAGAGAAGTTGCTTACGCCTCTAGGCAACTGAGACCCCATGAAGGAAACTATCCAACCCATGATCTTGAATTAACGGCAGTGGTGTTTGCCTTAAAGATTTGGCAACACTATTTGTACGGGGCAACCTTTGAAGTATATTGTGATCATAAGAGTCTTAAATACCTTTTAGATCAGAAAGAGTTAAATATGAGGCAACGAAGATGGGTAGAATTCCTCAATAGGCTTTGTTGTGGGATTACCTAAGACTTCAGTGGGACATGACTCTATCTGGGTAATAATTGACAGATTAACTAAATCTGCTCACTTTTTGCCCATAAAAATTAACTATTCACTGGATAAATTAGCCCAATTGTACGTTCAGGAAATAGTTAGACTGCATGGATTTCCCTTAAATATCGTTTCTGATAGATATTCGAGGTTCACATCGAGGTTTTGGAAGGCGTTGCAGGATGTTTTTGGTACTCAGTTGCGGTTTAGTACTGCCTACCATCCTCAAACTGACAGGCAAACAGAACGAACCATTCAAACCCTAGAAGATATGTTGAGGGCCTGTGTGATAGAGTAAGGTAAAGGATGGGATAAGTACCTACCTTTAGTAGAGTTTGCTTATAATAATAACTATCACTTTAGTATTAAGATGGCCCCCTATGAAGCTTTATACGATAGAAAGTGCCGATCTCCACTATGTTGGTTTGAGGAAGGAGAAAAGAACTTGTTGGGTCCTGATCTAGTTCAACAAACCACTGAACAAATTAAGATTATACGAGACAAAATACTTACAGCTCAGAGTCGGCAAAAGAGTTACTATGATAAGAGACATAGACCTTTAGAGTTTGAGGAAGGAGACCATGTATTTTTGAAACTTTCCCTGACTACTGGAGTTGATAGGTCTCTCAAAACAAGAAAGCTAAGTTCACAATTTTTAGGACCCTACCAAATTCTGAAGAAAGTAGGGACATCAGCATATCAAGTTGCTCTCACACCTAATTTGACTAACCTGCATAATGTTTTCCACGTATCACAGCTGCGGAAGTATCTTCCAGATTCATCACATATAATACAGGATGAACCAATCCAAATAAAGGAGAACATGACATACCAGCTAGTACCTGCATCCATATTGGACACTGACGTGAAGCAACTGAGAAATAAAATCATTCCCCTTGTTAAGGTGTTATGGGAAGGTTTGACTCCGGAAGAAGCAACTTGGGAGCTGGAAGAAGTCATGAGGAAGAAATATCCGTAATTGTTCTTATTAGGTAATTTCTAAAATTTTGAGGACAAAATTTCTTTTAGGAGGAGAGAAATGTAACATCCCTAATTTCGTTTCTTTTATTGATAAAAGTACATAAATATTTAATTAAGGAAATAAAATTTATTAGACAATATTTTAGATATCTAAGGAAATATAATCCTTAGAAATTCTTCACCTTATGTATATGCATAGAAAATGTTTCTAACATTAAGAGAACAAATAAAGAGGGAAAACCTAATAGGAATTTTTTTTTATAAAAAACATACTAAAGAGATGTAAAATTCTTGGATAAGGAAGATAAATTTTTAGAAACAAGTAAAGGTCTTAAAATTTCAAGAACATTGGATTAGGGTAATTTTCCTTAATTCAAGAACTAGAGTTACTAAGTTTAACATCTTTACCCATACATTGGGCTTTTACCTATGGACACTTCATATAGAGTTTTTCCACTTTACATAAGTTTCTAGCAAGCCCATTGGATAACCTAGGCAAGAAATAAAACATAGACTTGGACTAGGATATAGTTATTGGATCGATAGCCCAAAAATTATGAAAATGTGACCAAGCCCTCCAAGAAAGGTAGAATTTTATCCAAAGCATAGAAAATGGGTAGGAATTAGCCCATAATGGGTAAGAATAAGCCCAAATCCAAGAGAAAAAATAAAATAAAATAAATTAGGTGATGATATAATAATGTACTAATAATAAAAATTAGGTTACATGGCATTAAGACAAAAATTTAGCAAGTAGTGTGATTCTACATTCATAATTTTGGCAAGTAGCATGATAATACAAGGCTTTAGGATAAAAACATCTATATCCTACACTCATAATTTTAGCAAGTGGTATGATAATACATGGCATTAGGACAAAACATTCATATCCCACATAAATAATATCAACCAAATAATGGAGATTCAAGGGTTAGAAATTTGCCACCTAAAAAGGCAAACCTATCATACTTGTTTAAGACAAAAGAAAATGGAAATGAATCCCTAAATCAAAGGGAACTTGTCCCTTATCTTAAGAACATATCATCATAATTTTCAAAATGCAAATCTCCTTTTTCTATGCATATCTTGACTAAGGAAGAGGAAGACAAGAACATAAGTTGTTTGTTTTCCAAAAATTCAACAAAGTGTATCCTAATTGTGATAAGGTAGACCCATGATCATAAACGGTGTATTATTTGGTGGTCTATTTAAGTAAAACCCACCCTTACAACATTTTAATTTTGTCCAAGTGAGGAAGAGAGAGAAATAGAAGCAAGGTAGAGTGAGGAAAGGAGAGAAAGAGAGGAGAAGAAAGGAAGGAAGAAGAAGGAGAAGTTTAGAAGGCTAAGTACTCAAGGTAAGTTACCTTAATCTCCACTTGAATCCATTTTTTCTTCCTCATCCATGAGGTTCAAAAACTCACCCTCCTTATCTTACCTAAGCTACTAGAAAAGATAAGGGAAGGGAGGAATCTTGCTACTTCTTTCAAGAGGAAACAAGAAAACTAATTCACTAAGTAAGCTAGGGAGATTCTTAGGTAAGTTTAATAATATTTCCTTTTGAATAAAACTTTTGAAACTTATAATATTTATATGAGATTTTGATCTTAGAACTTTGATGATTGGTCATGATGTTGCTATATCATGTTACATATTGATCTTGCATATGATGTATGTTTGAATACTTAGACTAGTATAGAAAGTTCTGCATAGGTATGGCTATGGTTGGAAACATTTTTAGCTTCTTTGTTTTAATTTTTAGAAATTATCTATAAGGAATTAAAATAAATGGTTAATAAAAGAATTAAAGATATATGTGTCACAGATTTTTAACCACTGGAATTATTCAATTTGGAGTCCATATGAGGTAGATATGGTCCGATTAGTTAGCAAATGTTAGAAAATGGTTCATCAGGGAAGAATATGTTAGGATAGCTTCTGTGTTTTAATTTCTAGGAATTATCTATAGGGAATTAAAATAAATGGTTAACATAAGAATTAAAGATATGTGTGTCACGGATTTTTACCCACTGGAATCATTCCATTTGGAGTCTATATGACGAAGATAGGAGTTGATTAGTAGTCAAAGGTCAGATAATGGTTCATCAGGGAAGAATATGTTAGGATAACTTCTGTGTTTCAATTTCTAGGAATTATATGTAGGGAATTAAAAGAAAAGGTTAACATAAGAATTAAATATATGTGTGTCACGAATTTTTATCCATTAGAATCATTCAATTTAGAGTCCATATGAGGTAGATATGATCCGATTAGTAAGCAAAGATCCGAAAATGGTTCATAAGGGAAGAATATGTTAGGATAGTTTATGTGTTTTAATTTTTGAGAATTATCTTTAGGGAATTAAAATAAATAATTAACATAAGAATTAAAGATATATGTGGCACGGATTTTTAGACACTGGAATCATTCCATTTGGAGTCCATATGAGGTAGATATGGTCCAATTAGTAGTCAATGGTCAGAAAATGGTTCATCAGGGAAGAATATGTTAGGATAGCTTCTGTATTTTAATTTCTGGGAATTATCAGTATAGAATTAAAATAAATGGTTAACATAAGAATTATAGCTATGTGTGTCACGGATTTTTACCCACTGGAATCATTCAAGTTGGAGTCCATATGAGGAAGATATGAGTTGATTAGTTGTCAAAGGTCAGAAAATGGTTCATCGGGGAAGAATATGTTTGGATAGCTTCAGTATTTTAATTTCTGGGAATGATCTATATGGAATTAAAATAAATGGTTAACATTATAATTTTATATATGTGTGTCACGGATTTTTAGCCACTGGAATCACTCAATTTGGAGTCCATAGGAGGTAGATATGGTTCGATTAGTAGGTAGAGGTCAGAACCTATCCGAGAAGAAATAACCTGTACATTTATGTAGTAATATCACCTTGATTTCTTAATATTTCGCCACAATGTTCAACATAATAATTTTAGATAATTGTTTTATCTTGAAACTGACACCAAGATCACCTACATCGAAGTTCAATTGAGGGAGTTATACTCTGATTACTAAGAGAAGGTTTGATATGATGAAAACCTGCATCAAGAAAATAAAGAAATAAAATTAATATTTAAAAAAGAAGACAAATCTTATAAATGACTAGTATATGCCATAGCCATTGCCATTGTATGAACTTCTTACCATCTTAAGTGTAAAATTCTAACATGGAAATATTTTGTAAAGTGATATTTGAAATGGTTATGTTCATGGCATGATTACCAATGATTTATGGTAATAGTTATATTTTGATGAACATACTTGTTATTGAAAGCATATTTTTAGCTATCATTGTGAAAATAAAAGAAATGAACATGGTCACATGGAAATCCGTGTGGTGCACCAGTAGGCGATGCCCTACCAACGGTTATGATTATGATTATGAGAAAAGAAAGAGAAAGTGTGCCATGTAGGACAGAGCAAGAAAAGCTCGTACCGGAGAGTAGAGGATACTCACCCTGACCGGGGTAACTTGAAATGAAAATAAGTTAATGGCCATCATATGATATTCTGAAAATAGTTAATCCTGTCATACGTATCATTACTGTATGATTCTTATGTGCATAGATATAATGCATTCATGTGACCAAAGATATTTTCTGTAGTTTATACAGCTGAACATAACATGATGAACTATATTGATGGTAAATTATGATTTATTGTTAAACCTACTGAGATTTAATTCTCACTATATTTCCATATCATGTTCAGAAGAATAATGCAGATTTTCTCAATCACACTTATTATTTCCGGACGTTGGATCGAGGTGCCCTACCTTGGGCAACTACCAGTTATATCAGATGTATCTGTAGTAGATGTGACTGAGATTCCGGTGGAGGTGCCACCCGCACTAGTATCCCCAGAAGTAGTCGACATAAATGATTAGAACTAATATTTATCTTTGTACAAATGTTTGTAAAATAATGGTGTGTATGGAAACTCAGTATTGTATCACTATTAATAACAATTATGCTTAGTTAAAGTGATTATTATTACGAGTTAAGTGGTTAAAATTAAAGTAGTAATAACTTCATGGAATTTTACAAATATAAAAAAAAAATTTGTTACATTTACATAAATGGAGTTATTACATAATATGTCTACCCTGATGATTTAGTAGCTCCTTAACTCCTCTCCACCAATACTCAGCTTCCTCTTTCAGCATATACACTGCAAAAGCAACCTTCTAGTCGTTGGGATAGTTTAAGACTTCAAAAATCTAGCTCTGTCAGCCATTGTTCAACTACTATAAGGTCATATCCACCTATAAAAGAAGAGCTTAGAGTTCTCATAAATTCTACCCAGCCATTTCTATTCCCCACATTCCTCTGGTTCCCTCTAACCTCTTTGTCATTATTATAATTCTGCATATGTCACAGGATTTGATTTCTGGCAACTACTTAGTCTTAAATAATTGTAGTCAGGTCATGTAAGATATCTTCCACAGTACTCGTCAGATTTCTTCTTGGTGGTGCCATCATCTATAGTATTAATTAAAGGAAGTCAGTCACTATTGAGTTGATTTTACAGTAGTCATTACACCACTCAAGTATATAGATAGAAAACACTAGTAATTTCCTTACTAAAGTTATATGCTACCTTACACAATATATCCTTATGACTATTCAAAACATTCCTAGATTGATATAAGCAACCATCCACCCCTATGGTCACTTAAGACAGACCTTCTCTGATCACAACTTGTAAGAGCTAGTTTTTTCTCCTAAGATTAATATGGCAACAGATAAAACATTCAATGCATCAAATAATACACATGAATATAAACAACATATATTTCATAACCATCCTACCAAAAGGCTACATCAGAGGTTAATATTTATATAGAACTAACACTAAGTTACATAGTTACATTATTCTAACATTAGACCCTATACAACATACCACCCCTGGGGTTCAAAGGGTGAGAAGGTGATGCTGACTTTGGGATCTTATGAGGCATCACCATCCACTCAATCTCTACAATCGAGTGCACAAAAATAGCAAGCATATCATTTAGTTTTATCTAAACATAACACTAACAATAATGAGAACAAAAGTTCTCAATAGGTTTAACATTAAATACATCATATAATAAGTAAGAAAAATCACAATGTTATATCCAGCTGTAAAAACAACAGAAAACATCAATCTTTCCATGATGAAGTCATAATATTTGCAAATGCATGATTTACATAATATGATCACATCCTCAACAATTACAAATATCATTTATAGAGATTTTATGAAAGGTGACTGATCATCTATAGCTACAAGTTCTATATATATAGTCACTGACTGTTTGCAGCTACAAATTATGTGTGTATATATATATATATAGTGATTCATCATCTGAAGCCATATGACTGATCGTCTGTAACCATAAACTCTATATATATATATATATATATATATATATATATATATATAATGATAGATCGTCTATAATTTCATTTTTGTTCAATAACAAGGCAATGTGAGCCCTCTCCCTCCAGCTACTCATACACCACTGTTACCTAGTCAGAGTGGCCATACTCTCCCTTGGCACACTCAAGGATAATAAGGCATCTCCTATTTGGTATCGTCTCAAGCCATACTACTTTGTCTGGTTACCTTACTATTGTAAGGGTCATCCTATGTCTTAGTTCATCTTTTATAATATTCAAAACATGATCATTAGCAATATTCAACAATATGCATTTACATCATATAACTATGTATGCATCATCAGTGTTCAATAATATGTATAAACATTATATATCCATGTATGCATTACATATTTCATCAAGTTAATGACCATAAGCATTATACTTGTCGTAATTAACCAAGTTTGTCACGTAATATAACAAATATGTATTAATACCTCTATCATTCTATAGTATTGTATGAATCATACCGTCTAATTAGCATTCATTAATACAATTATGTTTATTTCATACCCTCTAATCATCATCACCATCACAATAGGATTATGCATTAACCAAGTACATCACTAATATCATACTTGTTATTGTCACCACATCATTTAACAAATATGTATTAATACACCTACCACCATGTAACAATGTAAACATCATATCATCTAATCATCATGCATTAATAAAATAATATAGGCATTACGTCATTATCTCCATCCTTTAAAAAATATATATTAATAAACAATGTATGTCATGCTTATTATTGCAAGAAATATGGAAAACTAGTCTTATATCATAAGGATTATAGGGCTCTCTTCTTCAATTTGGATTCTATAATTACCATGTAGTTATTCAGATTCGTTTAGGGTAGCAAGTAGTTGAAAATTAGCTAAACCAACCCTAACATAGTCTGGTCATGTCCTGTAACATGGCCATTCTTAGAGTTGAACAAAACTTGTACCCGTACCGAACACGGCCATTCTCTAGGCTGTCTCATCCTCTAGGTTTCCAACTTGCATGATTTTCTCTCACTAATCAGACTATAAATCCCTTATTTCAACTCTAATTAAGTGGATTTTGGTTTCTATGGAAAGATAATACAATTCTATACAACCTTTAAGTTTACCACTTTGGCTAATTAGCATTATAAACATGTGTAAAAGGGTTTCAAAAATAGCATCACGACTCTATGCGTTGGATCTGACCTTTCTTCATTCACTAGGGAATAAGTATTTAATATTAAATCTAATTGATGTAATTCTAGAGGGCTTAGAAATTTAAGACATAGGACTACAACTTTTGTGTTAGTCATATTTCAAAATTCGACAAAAATTCCAACTCTTAGAACCATCATTTCAAAGCATCGATTTTCATTGTCTTCAAGCTAAATTTTAGCACAATACATGTATCACATATGCATCCAAACCTTTAATCTACATGGCTAATAATAAGTATGCATCATCTCATGCAGGAATTCAAGGAAAATTTAATGTTAAACTTACCAAGATATCTACTTTCCTATTTTCTATCAAAGAGCCCTTGAATTTTCTTTCCTTGATCAACTTCTAACTCTTCCACCCTCCTCAAATTTCTACATGCTTTACCATTAAAACAAGACTTTAGAAGCTTAACCATAAGG
This sequence comes from Gleditsia sinensis, assembly GCA_037074535.1. Classification (NCBI taxonomy): domain Eukaryota; kingdom Viridiplantae; phylum Streptophyta; class Magnoliopsida; order Fabales; family Fabaceae; genus Gleditsia; species Gleditsia sinensis. The sequence continues at coordinate 51,536,561 of CM073463.1, read as the reverse complement.
ATGAGAGGATATTGAGGGCTTAGATGCATAAAAATCACCTTAGATATCTTCACTTGGCATTTCTCTCTCTTCTTTCCTTCTCTTCTTCTTCTTTGGGCTTTCTTCCTCTTAGTTGACTTCTTCAAGAATTCACCCAAGAAATAATAAAAAAAGAAGGCCTTCTAGAAGTTAACATTTTCTTCTTCTAACTAAATACTTCAATCAAGCAATTTACAAGTTTGCCACTCCATTACATCCCAACTATCCATTACTTAAGGCTTTGTTTGGCTTCCCCAAATTCTCCAAAAGCTTTAATTCCACTCTTTAGAAAATGCCAAAGGGTTTTATGGGACTTACCCAAAACATATCCCTAGCTCATTTCTCAATGTTCGGTTATAGCCCCAAAGAATTAGAAATTACAATTTTTCCCCTCTTAGATTTCCTTTTTACCATTTAGTTACTTTATAATTTTCTAGGTTTTCTTCAATGACTTATTTCATTCTCTTTTCTTCCCTTCACTATAAAAATTATTTTTCTATTTAATAAAAATAAAGGGATGTTACAAAAAACATGGAGAGGTGCAGCATCAAAATTTAAGCCAATTTTTGGTTATTTTAAGGTGTGGACAGCTTAAGGTAATGGGTTCAAAACTTGGGCTTTTGATGTTATTTGAAAATTCTGGGTATATGTTCATGTTTAGGACATATCATAATATCACTATACAAATTTTCATGCCTAAATAACATCCTTTTGGGACTTAAATCACAAGAATCATTCTTCTATGAATAGTATTATGAATATTACCTATGTGGTGATGTTGCCATTTGAATTGTCCTAATGGTAAAGTGTGATTTGGAGATTCAAATAACTAGTTTAGGTTTGGAAATTTTTTTGAGAATTTGCCTCATTTGAAGCTTGAAATGGTGGTATGGAATTTGGAAAATTGTGAATTTTAGGTGGGTTTAGTTACATTTTAATTCCATGGCATGAATCTTGTAGAATATGAATTGATATGGAATTATGGATTAGCATATATTTGAAAGCTATTAATAATTCATCAAATTATTTAAGTGTAGTAATGATTGAATTTCAAAAGGCAATAAATGTTATAAGGATGGCAAAATGCTAGGCTTTAAGCTAGTTATTTTTGACCATGTATGCCTACTATTGTTTTCAATATGACTCTCTAGGTTTTAAAGTCTACCAAGACTAATTGGGAATCAAATTGAATTAATGGAACACCAGAGGAGTGAAAGGAATTTGGCTACTTTGGGCCTCCAAAGTTGTAAGTAGATATTATTTGCTAGAACATGTTACTTTCTATGATGGTAGATGTTTATTCAAGTTTGCATAACTTAGCTCTTATATGTTTTAGTTGTATTTAAAGAATCACATTTATTCACCTTTATGTTTATATTTTTGAGTTGGATGCATATTATGTTAGTATGGATTTTTAATCTTAAAATTTTAGGTATGTAGAACATGCCTCTATTATGAATCCCTTAATGGAACATGTTATGAAACTTTGAATTGACCTAATTGTTACTTTAGAACATGAGCTTGAATGTGTAAATAATTATTGTATTTGGCTTGGATGAAAAAGAACCCTTTACTACCATGTGGTGATAGCCCATTGATTTGAGATTTATTGATACCTAAGAATGCTATATGGAATAAATTGTGTTAAGTTTAGAAAGTTGGCCTATATAATTTTGATTTGAAAATGTGCAAGGTATTAATATCCTTTTTAGATAAGAAATATTATGGAAGGATGTTCTCAAAGGAAAATGTCATTGTGTTTTTTATGCATTAATTTTCTTATTTGATTTCTCACACTCTTTTATTTCATTGGAGGAATCAATGTTAGAGCTAGCAATAGTGATTTCTAGCCTTAGTGCACCTTAAACCCCAACTATCACCTTATTTAACTATCTATAATCTATGCAGCATCACAACGATCCATCTTTCTTTTTCATAAATATAACTACAAAAATCAAAGAAAAAGTACTAGGGCGAATAAATCCCTTATCTAACAAATATTGCAATTGATTCTTCAATTCCTTAAATTCAGTGGGTGCCATTCTATATAAGGTATAAACACAGGTTGGATTCCAGTAAGTAAATCAATATCAAATTCTATTTATTGTTTCGAGGTAATCCTGGAAATGTCTCTTCCTAGTGATGTGATATGGAATATATAAGATTAAAGGCGCAACTTCCTCTTATAAAAATGATATGATAGTGATTTCTCCCTCTTGCTATTTGCTTAAGATCTTAGTATGGTTCTGATTTTGAGTCCTCCTAAGTTACCATGCAAAACCTATTTTTCTAATAATTTACTTTTGAGCTAGATTGTGAATTATTCTCTTAAAATACTTTTACTTTTTTAGTAATTCAATTTTATTAACTCTTATTTATGTTTTCAAGTTTCCATATTAGCAAACTTTATTTCATTAGTTCTTTTAGTCTATTGAAAGTTCACACAATGTACAACTAGTGCAAATGGCTTGTTCTATTTCAATTATAATAGATTATAGCTACTCATTGAGTTGCATAAACTCGCCTCACTTTCTTTTTGTTTTTCATATAGTTCAAAAGAAGGAAACCAACCTCTACCAACCTAGGAATAGTGTGGATTTTTTAGTAGTAAGCCCTCCAATAGTGGGGCTCCTTAGGTATTTTGTATTCATGTCCACTGAACTCTAGAAAGTGCTCCGATGGTCATAGATAGAATCCCCACTTATGTTGTACTTCAAATCAAAATATTGCTATGATTATGGTTTTATGACAACAAATATTTGAACATTTATTTATGAAAGCATGCTTTTATGCTACATATATTGAATAATTTTAGTATGTAGTATTTATCAGATTTTGGTAAGTTTCTAATATGATATGAGATATGAAATGTGAAATGTAATTATGGTTTCTGATTATCTATGATAAGACTTTCAATTTTAGGGTTAACCCCTTGTGTTGTGCCAATCACATGCTCTAGTAAGGGGGTCATGACATTGATGAATGAGAAAAGTCAAACTCATAATAATTTATTTGAGAGAATAAATAGTTACCTTTTTAGCATGCATTGATAAAGGATCATGCTTAATGCCAAATTTTTGTGTTGGTGGCCATGTTCACAATCAAGTTCCTTGCATCTTTAGGAGTTTTATCTACCAAGACTCCACTTGCTACATCAATTAAGCTAATTTCAGTTACTATGAGTCTTTCATAGAAGTACTAAATGAGCTCATTGATTTGTAGTAAGGGAAACTTGTACATAATGTCTTAAACCACTCCTAATACTTGTAAAAAGATTTTCCACTATCTTTCCTCACACTACAAATCTCCTTTCTAATGTTGGTTGCACCTGAGGTTAGAAAATACTTTTCTAGTAACAACCTCTTCATGTCATTCCATGTTGTGATAGTACCAAAGGGTAAGTAATATAGTTAATATTTAGCCAAATCCCTCAAGAAAAATGGGAAATCACTCAACTTTATTTTTTCCTCACTTACCCATATCATTTTCATGCTCATACATACTACATGGAATTCCTTCAGGTGTTTATATGGATCTTGACTTGCAAGACCATAAAAAGTAGGTAAGAGATGTATTAGCCCATATTTTAATTCAAAATTAACATTAGTATCAAGAGTAGGAAAAGTAATGCATAAAGGTTGTTGATGCAAATCTATAGCAATAAGCTCATTAAGAGTAGGATTCATGGCCATGATTTCTTCTGGATCAGGATTTCTTTAAGTCTATTTTTTCCTTTTGCAAAAATTCCTCTTAATCTCTAGATCATACCACAATTCAATTAGGTTAGAAGAATGAGTTGAAGTCATAAACAAGATACACAAAAGCATAAAATCAAATATATGCAATCCTCGGTAATGGTGCCCAAATTTGGTGCTTTGTTGCAAGCACCCAAAAATAATAAACTTATCCTTGGAAACAAATAAATGCAATACAGGGAGTAAGGGTCAAAACATAGAGAGTATGTAATTATAAATTTTGTTTAAACAATAAAAGGGGGGTTTGTGATTGAAATTAAAGTTAAAAGGAAACAAACAAAAAATTAAAGCAAGAGTAAAAAGAAATCAATATAAAGAACGTTGTTCTAGGCCAACATCCACCATAAAGAATCTCATTGATCCTTGATAAAAAGATCAATTCACATATAAATATTTACCATTGGAAACTAAATTTTTATCCCTGCTTAATTTTAGTTAATTAGAATGCAAGCAACCTAATTAACCCTTGCTACTAACTAAGCCCTAAACAAGTGTTAAGGATTTAATCTAATAGTAGCAATAAGAATAAAGAGATTAGTAAAGCTAAATAGCATAAGCACAAGTTGTTGCATTTAATTTAGTTAAATGTTCTTCCTAGATTTAGCAACTCCTAACATAGAAAATTATTATGCCTAGTTTCTTTGTAAATTAGAGTGATCAAATAGTTTCAAATTTGATATTTAATTTAGTGGTAGTTTGGTTCAAGCAATAAACTAGTAGACCTCCTAGCAATCATATAAAATAAACATAAAAGTAGAGTAGAAAACAAATATTACTAAATTATAAATTAATCAAATAAGAAAAAAATCACATTTAAAACTAGGACTTCTTGAGGTTTTTGTATCTCTCAACCAACTAGAGAAATTTAGGCACCAAAGGACATAATTAAAAAATAAAATAATAAAAAAGAAAAAAGAAGAAAGATGGAGAAATCTTCTACAAAATTGCCTTAGAAGACTATCCAAAGGTGTATGCGATATATCCCACATTTTTTTCTGTTTGCTATTTATAGATAGTTTGTTGTGTAACAACCATTTTTTTTATAGCAACCGATAACACATTCTAAGCAATGAACCATACACATTTATATAAGCAGCTAATATTCCATCATCATAATATCCGAACCACATCAAATATTACTATTTATACATAAGTGACACTGAGTCACATAACTACATCAACTTAACAATGAACCCTATACTGCATATCTCCCCTGGGTGTAAAGGGTGAAGGAGGTTATGCTGGCATCAGGATCTGTACAAGGCATCGCTATCCACTGGATCTTCTATGATCAAGTGCACGGAAGCAACTATCATATCGTTTGTTCTTGTCTGAACATAACACCAACAATAATGAAAATGGAGGTTCCCAATAGGTTTAACATTAAAAGCATTATACAGCAAATAAGAAAATCATAGTGTTATGTCCAGCTATATAAACTATAGAAAAAAATTTCTCTTTTTATATGATAAAATTACAAGAATGTATAGCATGCTTTCATATTCAATAGACAGGTTATGAATCAATATCAGGCATGTATAATAACCAAGTTATACTTCAATAATATGCTTGTATATTTAACTTTTCAGTGTTTTCATGTAGGGTGACGATCGTCTGTAGTCACATCTCAACACTCAGGGACTAATCATCTGTAACCACATCTCCACACTCAGTGACTAATCGTCTGTAGCCACATCTCCACACTCAGTGACTAATAGTCTGTAGCCACATCTCCACACTCAGTGACTAATCATCTGTAGCCACATCTCAACCATATACATTAATATTATATAAGCATGTATACATCAAACAACTCACCTTTATCATCATGTTTGCCATCCACAATCACTTCGTCCCTTCATATAATCGCTATGTAATAACCCCTTTATCGTCATATAGTAATGTATACATCATATTCTTTAATCATCATGACCATCACAATAGGACTATGCATTAACCAAGCACATCACTAATATTATGCATAATATCATCACCACATCATTTAACAAATATGTATTGATACACTTACCAACAATGCATACCTTATATCATGTAATCCTCATGCAGTGATATACTAGCATAGGCATCAAATCAACATTCATTTCATCCATACATTGCACATCTAGCTCATATGCAATTCACTTATATATATCTCATCAATACATAACAAATTCACTTGCATAGGTCTCATTAATATGTATTTTTATCCATAAATTAAACATACATCTGATCAATATACAATATGTGATTTAATTTCTCATAATAAAAGGATAGAATTCACCCTACAATGCATCATTAAAAAGGTATTTATTTGTATTTTAGTTCCCCTTAACATCACCCATTCATTGGAGTTCATTTAGAGCTTTTAAAATGTAAAACAGAGTAATTCCAGCACCAAGTACGGTCGTGCTTGAAGTTGTGCAAACCGTGTTGAAAAATCACAAAACAGCCCGAAGCATGGCCAGGCTATGTCACGAAGCGCGACCGTGCTTCGGGTTTTCCTACACTCTAGATTTCCATCTAGCCAGGCCGTCTTTTACTAAAAAGACCATAACTCCCTCAGTTTAACTTTGATTAAAGTGATTTCGGTGTCTATAGAAATTACGACAATTATCTACAATTTGTATGTTTACTACTTTAACAAATTACAAACAGAAATAGTTGAAAAAGGTGTCTGAAAACAACATTGCAATTCTATACGTTAGATCTGACCTTTCTTCACTCATTAGGCGATATCTCTCTCATTTCAAATATTATTAAGGTGATTCAAGAGGCATTAGAACGCTAAGAAACAGGTATACAACTCATCGCTTGAACATATTTCCAAATTTGATATAAAACATAACCAACAGAACCAACCATTCGAAGCATCAATTTTTACCCTTTTCAAGCCAATTTCAGCAAGCACATATATGATCTATGCATCCAACTCTCACTTTTCATTGCCAAACATAAATATATATCATGAATCATCAAAAGAGGATATTTGAAACACTTATAAATCATTCAAAATACATAAAATTCCATGGAAATATGAATACTGTTAAACCTACCAAAATCAGAGATTCTTTCTGTCCTTGGATTTCCTTCTCTTTGAACACTTCTCTTTCTTCCTTTCTCTACAAATGCTTGGGCCTTCACCTTGTGTCTTTTTCTCTCCTTTCTCTCTCTCTCTCTTATTTTCCCTCCTTTCCTTCTCTCAGTCTTTCTCCCTTCTTTTCTTTTCCCTGACCGCTACCTCCCTCTCCCTTTACCTTTTGGCCTACTTCTTCTCCAAGCCAAGATTTTGTCAAGTCAAGGCTTTCTCTCCAAGCCATCCCTCTCCCCTTCTCTTCCTTGGTTCGTCGACTTTCCCCTTGAGTCAAGCAAGGAAAAGATATTTTATTTAATCTTCCTCAACAAGCCATCATCCTCCTATCTCAAAACCTTACTTTATCCAACTATTACAACCTTGCCATCCCATCACAATTGAACTATGCCATTAGGTAACGCTTTGTTTGGTTGTCGGAAAATTCCACCAAATGCTTTAATTCTAAGCTTTTATCGATGTTCCATTTCATTCTCTTCCATTTCCTTCACCATGAGAATTATTTTCCATTTATTAAAATCTAGGATGTTACATGTTGCACTAGCATTACGACTTGCTCAACATTTTCGCTTCTATTTTCCTAGTCGAGTGAGGTTTTTTAGCATTATAACTCTAGGTCATTACCGTCGTGATGCTATAGTGTAACAACTTTTTTATTATTATTATTATACAATATAGAGTTTACATACATGTCATTAATCAAAACATACGTACAACATATCAAACACATAAAAATCTACATCTTATTTATTCTGGTCGACCAATTCTGGAGATACAGGTGCGGGTGGTTGCACCTTCACCGGGATCTAAGCCATCTCAACACAAACATTTTATTTGCTTCTAGGATCTGCCCAACATAAAGTACTAGATCCAACGTGCACTAAAAGCCAGAGCCATAGAAAAAGCTGCATAACTAATTTTCTGAACATGATATAGAAATATAGTGAGAATTAAATCCTAGTAAGTTCAACAATAAATCATTATCAATATAGCTCATCACGTCATGTTCAGCTATATAGACTACAACAAATATCTTTGGTCACATGAATGCACTATATATAGGCACATGAGCATCGTATAGTAATAACATGTATGACAGGATTAATTATTTTCAGAATATCATATGATAACTATCAATTTATTCTCATATCAAGCTACCCCGATCATGGTGATTATTATCTACTCTCCAGTACGGGCTTTTCTCGCTCTGTCCGACATGGCCCACTTTCTATTTCTTTTCTCATTAACATGATCATAACCATTGGTAGGGTGTCCCTTACTGGTGCACCACACGGATTGCCATGTGACTGTGCTCATTTCTTTTCTTTTCACAATGATAGCCAAAAATATGCTTTCAATAACAAGTATGTTCATCAAAATATAATTATTATCAAAAATCATTGGTAATCATGCCATGAACATAACCATTTCAAATATCACTTTATAAAATATTTCCATGTCAAAATTTCACACTTAAGATGGTAAGAAGTTCATACAATGGCAATGGCTATGTCATATACTAGTCATTTATTATTTTCATTTATAAGATTCTTCTTCTTTTTTAAATATTAATTTTATTTCTAGGTTTTCATCCTATCTAACCTTCTCTTACTAATCAGAGCATAACTCCCTTAATTTAACTTTGATTTAGGTGATCGTGATATCAATTTACAGACAAGAAAATTATCTAAAACTCTTATTTTGAATAGTTGAACGAAATATTAAGAAGTCATGGTGATATTACTCCCTCAAAGTACATCTTATTTCTTCTCGAGTAGGTTCTGACCTCTACCTACTAATCTATCCATATCTCCCTCATAATAATTCCAAATTAAGTGCTTCTAGTGGCTAAAAATTTGTGACACATATAGATATAATTCTTATGTTAACCATTTATTTTAATTCCCTACAGAATGTTCCTAGAAATTGAAACATAGAAGCTATCCCAACATATTCTTCCCTGATTAACCATTTCTGACCTTTGCTTACTAATCGGACCTTATCTACCTCATATAGACTCCACATTGAGTGCTTTCAGTGGGTAAAAATCCGTGATACATACATCTACATTTTTCATGTTAACCATTTGTTTTAATTCTTTACCAATTCTTCCCAGAATTTTAAAAACAGAAGCATAAAAGTTTTCCACCCATAGTTATACCTATGAAGAACTATCTACACCAACCTAAGTATTCAAACATACATAATATGTAACATGAAATAGCAACATCCATGACCAATCATTGAAGTTCTAAGATCAAAATCTAATATAAATATTACAAGTTTCAAAATTTTTCTTCAAAAAGAAATATTGTTAAACTTACCTAGAGCACTTAGTTCTCTAGACTTCTCCTTCCTCTTTCTTCCTTTCTTCCTCTCCTTTCCTCACTCTACCTTGCTTATATTTTTCCTCTCCCTCACTTGGACAAAAATTCTAATGTTGTAAGGGTGGGTTTTGCTTAAATAGACCATCAAGTAATTTACCTTTCATGATCATGGGTTTACCTTATCACAATTAGGATACACTTGGTTGAACTTTTGGAAAACAAAAAACTTATGTTCTTGTCTTCCTCTTCCTTAGTCAAGATATGCATAGCAAAAGGAGATTTGTATTTTGAAAATTATGATAATATGTTTCTAAGATAAGGGACAAGGTCCCTTTGATTTATGGATTCATTTCCTTTTTCTTTTGTCTTAATCAAGTATGATAGGTTTGCCTTTTTAGGTGGCAAATTTTTAGCCCTTAAATCTCCATTATTTGGTTGAAACTATTTGTGTGGGATAGGAATGTTTTGTCCTAATGCCATGTATTATCATACCACCTGCTAAAATTATGAGTGTAGGATATATATGTTTTGTCCTAAAGCCTTGTATTATCATACCACTTACTAAAATTATGAATGTAGGATATCACACCACTTGTTAAATTTTTGTCTTAATGCCATGTCACATAATCTTGATTACACCATTATTTCATCACTTTATTTTTAATTTTATTTTTAATTTTCCTCTTGGGTTTGGGCTCATTCTTGACCATTTTCTTTACTTTGGTTAAAATTCTACCTTTCATAATGGGTTTGGTCACATTTTCACGATTTTTGGGCTACCTGTCCAATTCCTATATCCTAGTCCAAGTTTATATTTTATTTCTTCATTGAGCTATCCTATTGGCTTGCTAAAAATTCATGTGAAGTAGAAAAATTCTATATGAAGTGTCCATAGGTGAAAGCCCAATTTATGGGTGGAGATACTAAACTTAGTAACTTTTGCTCTTAAATTAAGAAAAATTACCCTAATCCAATCTTCTTGAAATTTTAAGACCTTTACTTACTTCACAAAAATTTATCTTCCTTGCCTAAGAATTTCACCTTTCTTTAGCATGCTTATTTCTAATATTTCCTCTTAGGTTTTCTTTCTTTATCAGTCCATTTGAAAAGACTTCCCTTCCTGGTCAATTTAGTTAATGGCAAGGCTATACGAGAGAAGTTTTGTATAAACCTCCTGTAGTATCCTGTCAAACCCAGGAAAGTTCTAACTTCCGTAACTGTCTTTGGTCTCTCCCACTGACATGACATGTCTACCCCTCTATTAGATATGACATGTCTGAGAAACTTCACCACTGACAGCCAAAATTCACATTTCTCCAATTTGGCATATAACTTTTTCTCTTTCAGCACTTGCAGCACGATTCGGAGATGTTGTTCATATTCTTTCTCACTCTTAGAATATATCAAGATGTCATCAATGAATACTACAACAAATTGATCTAGGTAAGGTCGAAAAATGCAATTCATGTAATCCATAAAAATTGCAGGTGCATTCGTCAACCCGAAAGGCATTATGAGAAACTCATGGTTCCCATACTTAGTCCTGAAGGCAGTTTTTGGTACGTCCTCCTCCTTGATCCTAATCTGATGATATCCTGACCTTAAGTCAATTTTAGAAAAGATGGAGGCTTGATAAAGGGGAATTTTGAGTGTTTATAGGTCATATTTTGTCCCCTAATTTATAGTAACTGTTAGATATTTCTATGCTATTGGCTATATTTTGTTCTGGGTACTGCTATGGTTCATTTTGTGACTGCAGGAGAGCAAAAGAAGTCAAGAAGCAAGGAAAAACAGTCATGGAAAGACCTTAAAAGACCTGGGATATGCTAAGGAAGAAGCAAGGAGGCTGTACGTCAAAAATCATGAAGAAAGGAGCATGGCAGCATGCAGCACGGCCTGGCCGTGCTTGGTGGCCAGCAACAAGGCCAGGCCATATTCTGGGCAGATGGTGCAGTGCTTCCCCAATTTCCAGCCTGAAGCACGGCCGTGCTGCGGGTCTACGAGCTCCGTGTTTTTTAGGGTTTTGGCCGCCGAAATTGATGTATAAGCGAGGGGATGCGCAGTTGAGACTAGGGGGACCGTAGGAGACACTTGGGAATCACTTTCTAGGCTTAGGAAACACATTTAGACTAGGTTTTTACATATATCATTGATGATTTTGATGTTCTAGAGTAGATTTTACTGCATTGAAGGTTGTAATTCGTCTGAACTTTGCTCCATACCAGGTTATATCTTTCTACTTCAGTTCTTTATCTCTTCTTCTACCTCCATTCATTCTCTTGAGATTATATCAAACTATCATGGTTAATTTAATGATTATGAACTTGGTTTCTGATTCTATGATGTGTGAGTAGTTTCTATCTAGGGTTTTGGTAAACCCCAATTGTGATACAATGATACTATGTCTATGATTTGAATTATGGAACCCTAATTATAATTAGGACTAGATTGTTATGGATTAACTATTGTTTGCTTGAATTAGTTGATGGAATGCCTGATCACCAATCTATCACATATTTGGTTTTTAATCGATGAACTGATAGGTGAAGATTAAAACCGAAATCCAATAGTTAATTAGGGTTGTCTTAATCACGAAAGTAGTTTAAGATACTCTAGGCTAGAATCAATTAATGGGAACGAGAAAACCGATTAATTGCATTCTATGGTTGGCATAAAGCTTAATGGACCTAGGTTGACTAAGAACCACGAAAGTAGGTAATTTGATTAACCTAAGTACGATTAGTAATTCTTGAAAGAGATTACTAATTAGTTTAGGCTGAACCATCCCCGATAATCTAGACATTTGTAATTAGGGGTAAATATCAGTTGTTGAGTATCACAAGCGTGGTGAACCCTAACCCTAGGCTTAGTTTAATTGGTTATTTTAACTTGTTTCATTGCGAAATTTGCACATCGACTCATATCGATTTAGATAACACTTTTTGTGAGATTCTGGTAATTGGCATTATTCTCTGTGGGACACGACCCGTACTTTCCAGACTAGCTATAGCTACGCCGTGCACTTGCGGTATAGAGTAAAACACACGTAACAAGTTTTTGGCGCCGTTGCCGGGGAACAAAGCCAATATTAGATATTTTACAAAATAGCTAGACTAGATCAATTTCAGTTTACTTTTCTTCTTTATTTTTCTGCACAATTTTTATTTGCTGAATTTGCTTCTTTTCTTCCTTCATAGGTGTGTTTCTTTTGTATGCGAAGAAACCGTGGGTTCATTACTGAGTTTGACCCGAAAATTGAACGCACCCTACGAAAAATAAGAAAAAGTAAGCAGTAAGAGAATTCTGCAGCTACTATGGGGGAAAGAGATAACCGGTCACTGAAGGACTTCACAGCCCCGGACACACATGGCCTGAACCCCAGCATAGTCAGGCCAGTGGTAGAAGCAAATAATTTTGAGCTAAAGCCATCTCTCTTATAGATGGTTCAGCAGAATCAGTTTGGAGGGTCACCTACTGAAGACCCAAATTTACATCTCTCAATGTTCTTGGAATACTGTGACAACTTGAAGTTGAATGGGGTCTCCTCAGATGCTATCAGATTAAGATTATTCCCTTTCTCACTAAGGGATAAGGCACGAGCTTGGCTGCACTCTCTCCCATCGGGGTCCATCACCACTTGGCAGCAACTTTCTCAAGCTTTCCTGACCAAGTATTTCCTGCCAAGTAAGACGGCCCATTTGATGAACCAGATTACTACATTTGCTCAGAGGGACGGAGAATCCTTATATGAGGCATGGGAGAGATTCAAGGAGCTCCTCAGGGTATGCCCATATCATGGGCTAGAAAAATGGTTGATAGTCCATACATTCTACAATGGACTAGTTTACAGCACTCAGATGTCTGTGGATGATGCAACTGGAGGAGCACTGATGAACAAGACGGTTGATGAAGCCTATGAGTTGATTGAAGACATGACTCAGAACCACTACTCCTGGTCTAGTGAGAGGCAGACCAGAAAGCCAGCAGGTATGTATAAAGTAGATGCTTTCAATCATCTAACTTCTAAGGTTGATGCTTTATTCCAGAAACTGGATAAACTGAGCATCAATGCTATTGCATCACCTTCTTCTTCTGTATCCTGTGAGATTTATGGAGGTGTAGGGCATGCAGCCAATGAGTGTCATCTTGGTAGTTCTATAGTTCAGGATTGTGAGCAAGTCAATTTTGTGAACAATCAGAAGAACAACCTGTACAGCAATACTTACAATCCTGGCTGGAGAAACCACCCTAACTTGTCATATAAGCCGAATGCTGGTCAGCAGCCCCAAAATAACTTTAGACAACCTCCAGGCTTCCAGAATCCAAGGCCATACAATCCTCCTCAACAAAAGTCAAATATGGAGGCTGTAATGGAGAATTTCATCTCCACACAGAGCAAGCAGAATGAGGAGTTTAGAGCTCAGAATCACAATATGAATGAAGCAATTAAAGACCTGGCTTCTAAAGTGGATTCACTTGCTACCCATAACAAGATGTTAGAGACCCAGATAACGCAGCAAGCGAGCTCTTCAACCAAAAATTTTGGTAAGTTCCATGGTCAACCTGAGAACCCTAGAGAACATTGTAAAGCTATCGCTTTGAGAAGTGGTAAACAATTGGGTGAACCAGTGGAAAAGGAGGATGAAAAAGAAGTTGAGAAAAGGGATGTGCCTCAGCCAGTGAATGAAGAAGAAGAACCAGTTAGTGGGAGGAAGGAAATTAATGAGCCTGACTATGTAGCTCCTGAACCGTATATGCCACCAGTTCCCTTCCCCCAAAGACTAGCCAAGGCTAAGTTAGAAAGACAGTATGGAAAGTTTCTGGATGTGATGAAAAAGTTGCACATCAACATTCCATTCTTGGAAGCAGTATCTCAAATGCCTTCATACGCCAAATTTCTGAAGGAAATCCTCTCTAATAAGAGGAAGATTAAGGAATATGCCACTGTGGCATTGACTAAAGAGTGCAGTGCCCTGATTCAGAACAAACTACCTCCTAAACTCAAGGATCCTAGGAGTTTCTCAATACCTTGTTCCATTGGAGATGTGCAGATCACTAAAGCCTTATGTGATCTAGGAGCAAGCGTAAGCCTTATGCCATTATCCATTTGCAAGAAGCTCTAGATGGGAGATCTGAAACCTACCACTATTTCTCTACAGTTAGCGGACCGATCCGTTACTCACCCGGTAGGTATATTAGAGGATGTGCCTCTAAAGGTAGGTAAGTTTTTCATACCTAATGACTTTGTGGTATTAGAGATTGAGGAAGATAGCCAAATCCCCATCATTCTGGGAAGACCTTTCCTAGCCACTGCTGGTGCTGTTATTAATGTTAAAGATGGAAGGCTTTCCCTGAATGTAGGGGATGAGAAGATTGAATTTAATCTTAATGATGCTATGAAATGTCCATCCTTAGGTGATACTTGTTGCATGATTGATATAATTGAACAAAATATTGTTGATAATGTAATGAGTTTGTGCCCTACTGATCCACTTGAGCTTTGCCTTTTGGATAGTTCTGTTTCTTGTGCTGAGCAGGTAAAAGCTGATGGCTACACTAGATTGCTTGATGAAAGCCCTAAGCTCACCTCAAAAGTGAAAATTGAAAAGCTGGAACAGGACCACAACCACAAATCAGCTGATTTAGAGGAAGGCAAAACACCTAAGGTAGAATTAAAACCTCTTCCCTCTACTCTCAGGTATGAATTTCTGGACCCTAACTCTTCATATCTAGTCATAGTGAATGCTGATCTGAATACTGAGGAAACTGGTAAATTGCTTGATGTACTTAGAAAATTTCAGAAGGTGATTGGGTATAGTTTACATGATATAAAAGGGATTAGTCCATCTGTTTGTATGCATCGTATAAGTGTTGATAATGACCATAAACCTTCCAGGGAACATCAAAGAAGACTCAATCCCAACATGAAAGAGGTAGTCAAGAAAGAAATACTCAAATTACTTGATGCAGGTATTATCTATCCTATCTCGGATAGTGAATGGGTAAGTCCTGTCCATGTGGGTCCTAAAAAGGGAGGTATGACTGTTGTTAGAAATTTTAATGATGAATTAATCCCTACTAGAGCTGTTACGGGTTGGCGCATGTGTATTGACTATAGAAAATTAAATAAGGCCACCCATAAGGATCACTTCCCTCTGCCTTTTATTGATCAGTTATTGGAAAGGTTGGATAAACATACGCACTTCTATTATATGGATGGATACTCAGGATTCTTTCAGATTCCTATCCATCTAGACGACCAGGAGAAGACTACGTTCACATGTCCCTATGGCACCTTTGCATATAGAAGGATGCCATTCGGATTGTGTAACGCACCAGCCACCTTCCAGAGATGTATGATGGCTATTTTCTCTAATTTTATAGAGGAAATAATGGAAGTATTTATGGATGACTTTTCAGTCTATGGTACCTCATTTGATGACTGTTTGAAAAATTTGACGCAGGTACTTAAGAGATGTGAGGAAGTCAATCTAGTCCTGAATTGGGAGAAATGCCACTTTATGGTGAGAGAAGGAATAGTTCTGGGACACTTGGTGTCTGAAAGGGGAATAGAGGTGGATAAGGCAAAGATAGAGGCGATTCAAACTATGCCACCACTATTAAATGTTAAGGAAGTGAGAAGTTTCCTTGGGCATGTGGGCTTCTACAGGAGATTCATCCAAGACTTCTCAAAAATCTCTAAACCCTTGACTAATTTACTTGTTAAAGATGTCCCATTTGAATTTGATAATGACTGCTTGCATTCTTTTTGTAGGTTGAAGGAGGCGCTTATATCTGCACCCATCATCCAACCTCCTAATTGGAGCCTTCCCTTCGAAATAATGTGCGACGCAAGTGACTATGCTGTGGGAGCTGTACTTAGGCAAAGGAGGGACAAAAAGCCCTATGTCATCTACTATGCTAGTAAGACACTAGATGAAGCTCAAGTCAACTACTCTACCACTGAAAAGGAGCTCTTGGCAGTAGTATTCGCAATTGATAAATTCAGGCAATATCTGCTGGGATTAGAAGTCGTAGTGTTCACAGATCATGCTGCCATCAGATACCTATTAAGTAAGAAGGATGCTAAACCAAGGCTGATCAGATATATCCTCTTACTACAGGAGTTTGATCTTGTAATCAGAGATAAGAAAGGGATAGAGAATGTGGTTGTAGACCACCTTTCAAGGCTCAGGCAAGATTTGAAGAGAGATGACAAAGATGATTTGCCTATTGATGATTCCTTCCCTATTGATCAACTGCCGATGGTCACTTATGCTGATGCTCCTTGGTATGCAGACTTGGTGAACTTTCTTGCATGCAAAATACTCCTTAAGGGATTGAGCTATCATCAGAGAATGAAATTCTTCTCTGACATTAAGTCCTACCATTGGGATGATCTATGCTTATACAAGTGGTGTGCAGATGGCATATTCCGAAGGTGTATTCCGGAGGAAAAAGTTTACAGTGTTATATACCATTGCCATAGTTCACCTTGTGGAGGCCATACCAGCATCTCTAAGACTTCAGCTAAAATTCTTCAAGCTGGTTTCTATTGGCCCACGCTTTTTAAGGATGTGCACACTTTTGTTAAAGCGTGTGACCGGTGCCAAAGAGTTGGCAACATATCTAGAAGGAATGAGATGCCTCTGAATAGCATTTTAGAAGTTGAGATATTTGACGTTTGGGGCATTGACTTTATAGGTCCATTTCCTTCTTCATGTGGGAACAAATACATTCTAGTGGCTGTGGACTATGTTTCTAAGTGGGTTGAAGCAGTAGCATCCCCCACCAATGATGCCAGAGTGGTTGCCAAGCTCTTTAAAAGGGTAATTTTCTCGAGATTTGGAGTGACCCGAGCCGTGATAAGCGATGGAGGTTCTCACTTCACTGAGCAACAATTCCAAAATCTTTTGAAGAAGTATGGAGTCACCCAAAAAATGGCTCTAGCCTACATCCTCAGACTAGTGGGCAAGTAGAGATATCAAATAGATAGATCAAAGCTATATTGGAGAAGACCGTCTCGAAGGCTAGGAAGGATTGGTCTCTAAAACTCGATGACGCATTATGGGCCTACAGGACTGCCTATAAGACACCGATAGGGACCACACCCTTTCGGTTAATATATTGGAAACCCTGTCATTTGCTGGTAGAGCTTGAGCACAAGGCGTATTGGGCGGTCAAAACAATTAATTTTGACCTGTCAGCTGCTGGGAAGAGGAAATGTCTAAAACTAAATGAGCTAGATGAGTTGAGGCTTGATGCTTATAACAATACCAAGTTATACAAGGAAAGAACAAAAATATGGCATGACAAGCACATCCTTAGACGCCAATTTCAAGTAGGAGATTGGGTCTTGCTGTTTAATTCAAAGTTGAAACTCTTTCTCGGGAAACTTCGTTCTCGATGGTCCGGTCCATTCCGAGTGACTCAAGTCTTTCCTTATGGAGCAGTGGAGGTGTGGAGTGAATCCACCGGATCTTTCAAGGTCAACAGGCAACGTCTCAAGCATTTTGTGACGGGACAACCAGTTGAAAAGGGAGCTACCCAATCTCTCTTAGAGCCCCCCTCAATCTATTGAAGAGCAAAGGAGTCGAGCTAATGACTTTAAACAAGCGCTTAGTGGGAGGCAACCCACATTTTGACTTTTAGAGTTTTCTTTTGTTTGAATTCTTGATTTAAGTTTTGGTTTCCATTTTAGAATATTAGGTTGAAGTTTGTTGAATGTTTTCCTTGATTTCCAGGTTCATTACGATGTTTCCAAGTGGTCTAAAAGAGTTAGAAGCAAAGGTGCTTGAAGTGGATCCAAAGAAGAGGCAGAAATAGAAGAATAGAGTATTTCTAGCCAACAACACGGCCAAGCGGTGTCCCAGGACACGGCCGTGCCCCAAAAAAAAACGCTGCAGCTGGCCCGCCCGAAGCACGGCCATGCTGCGGGCGAGGCCTCTTTCAAATTTTCTTTCTTTCTTTTTCTCCCCCTCTTTTACTGGTGTTTGCCCCATTCCTTCTTTTGCCCTAGCCGTGTTCGACCCTTCCTCTTCCCTCCTCACTTCGGCCATGCTTCCCTTCCCCTTTCCTTCTCCTTGATTTACCACTTCCCCATGCCCTAGCTTTTCCCTTTCCTGCTCTTTCTTGAGTTCTCCTACGCACCCATCACTCTTCCCTCCTCCACTTCGGCCAAATCCCCACCAAATCCCCCTCCCCTGTTTTTCCCATACCCATCAACTACCACTACCCCACGCCCTCTCCCTTTGTTTTGTCCCCTTCTCCTCATCCCCTTTCTCATGTTTTCCCTTTTCCCATTGATGAGTGGTTGAATCTCCCCATTGCAGCGCCTTCTTCAGGTATTCTCCCTATCTCTTCCTCTCTTTTAACTTTTCTGCATATAATCTCTTATTTACTTTAGCACCTAGTTCTAGCTGTGATTGGACTTTCATATGGTATGATTAATTGTTGTTAACCCTTAATTTGTGACCCTAGTTCTGAATGATTTGAGTTGTTGATCAACATTTAGACTGGTTCTTCACTTTACTGAATTTGGGTTGTTAGATAAGTTGTGGTTCAAGTTTACTGCTTACACAGGTTTAAATTTTCCGGTTCTAATTTTTAGACTATTGGATAATGCTCTGAAAATATATTCTAGCTCTGCATTTGCCTGATATTGAACCATATATTTTGGATAGCCTAGAACTTCTGGTTCGAAGCTCTGTTCCACACTTTATTGAACTCTATGATGCATTAGTTCATCCACTGTTTTGGGTTATTGAATTGATCATATCTTTATGTTTTATTCAGTACCCTCCTATTCTGAACATTGTTAGTTTTTTGTTGCATTGTACGGTACTGTTATATATATCTCCTTTGTGCCACATCTCCCTCTGTTTAGCCCTAAATTGCTTGCTCCATAACTCCGATTGCATTGGACTTATTGGGTGATTTAACTATCTCCATATTTGGTTGGGTTTTCTGCTTTGGCATCCTCTGCTTTTCATTATTTCTATAACTATGGGTCCCAAAAGAACCCGAACAGGGCCATCTTCCTCCCAGTCCCATCAAACCCGTAGAGGACATAACCAACCACCACCCCAACTTCCTCATCAGATAAATGAGTATGGTATTATATTCGTTGACGACAGTCAAGGAACACGATACGATACTCTTGTTAGACGGGGAATGCTGAGTACCCGGTATATGGATGAGGTTTGTTTGGAGCGGCTTGGACTTTTAAATGACGTCCAATACTTGATTGATAGGATTGGATGGAACACCTTTATATCCCTGAAATACCTAGCCCATCCTAGACCCACCTTGGAGTTCTTTAGCTCCATTAACATAGTCTTGTTTCGAGGCCCCAATGTTAATCAGGGCCAAGTAAACTTCAGGCTATTTAACCGTACCTTTAATCTTACATTAGCTGAATTTAATGCACTGTTTAGCTTACCCCCAGGAGGTACTAGAACAGTACCCTCAAGTTTTCTTTTAAACATATGTTGGCATTCAATTGCCATAGACGGGCAATACAGTGCATCGAGTTCAAAAGCCTCTTTCATTTGCAACCCCACCTTGCGATATTTACAAAGACTTATGGCCCATACTATTTTTGGTAGGGCTGAGAGTGATAGGGTAGCAAATCAAAGAGAGCTTTATTTTATACACTCTATGATTCATGGTACAAAGCTGGATACTGGAGCCTTCATGGCTCATCAGATGTCTAGGATAGGTAGGGCCATGAATGGGAAAGTTATAATGGGAGGATTGGTTACTGCTGTGGCTAGAGGATTAGGGTTTGAGGCTAATTTGCAGGGAATGCAACCAGTAATTGGCAGTAACAGGATTGATTTGGAATCCTGTTTAAGTATGAAATTAGTTGTCAAGAAAGACGCCGAATACTGGTTGTAGTTCCGCGGTCATACACTTTTTTGCCTCCCCAACCCTGCTAGAACCGCAGTGACCAACCAAGCAAATTGGACCTATTCCATTGAGGAGGATAGTAAGGGTGATGAGATTCCTCCAGAGGAGGACGAGTACCCCATGGAGCCACTGCTAGCTCTTCCACCCCCACCCCACCCCCATCACACTGCCAGTGCAGGTCCATCATCAGCTCCCTCCGAGGATCTGAATTCCATATCCTCCTGGCTCACTCGCATTGAAGCCGAGCAGCTTTCACAAAGAGCCATCCTGCATGCCATGTAGACCGAGCAACATTCCCACAGCACAACCCTGCATACAATGTAAGAATCCATCCAAAGCATGTAGGGTATGATGCAAGCATGCTACAACTGGCACTTGGGCCAAAACCCACCTCCACCACCATCGGACGACCAGTGACTACGTAAGTACTTTCATCCCTCTACCTTTTTTTTTATCATAGTTATGACACTAAGGACATCATCTGGTCTAAGCATGGGTGTGTACTTCCGTACCTGAGTTTACTTGTATATATTGTACATACTGAATTTCCTTTGTCCTGCTGCAATATCACATAGTTACTACTCCTAAGATAGACTGGTGTAGTATAAGTTGATTTTAACTCATGAACATGTGATGCATAATAGGGTATGAAATAGGTAGCTATTACTTTAGTCTCTCTTTTCTAGCATTAAACCTCTAATTTTTCAAAAAAAATAAATATCTCTCTATTGTGCTGTAAATTGTATGATTGGGTTGATTTTTCACACTATGAGAGTGTGAAGGTAGGGAGAGGTGAAAAATGAGGATATGTGAAACCCAAAAAGTTTTCACTTTGAGTACTTCCTTCAAGGCACTAAAAAGACCTTAGTATGAGTACCTAGATGTTTTTACCCTTGTGAGATGGAGCATAAAATGCACTCACAGCATATTTCTAAAAACAAAGAGAAAGAAAAGAGACAAGAGAAGAAGAAAATGAGAAATAAAAGACATGGGTTAAGAAAAACAGAAATAAGGGTAAAGCAACATAGGGAGATCTAAAGGATTAGGTAGCCTAGTTGAGTGTTTGAAAATCAGTCTGATACATACAACCACTAGTCACAATCGAAAAAGATTTTTATTAGAAGAATTTCTGGTTTGATCTTAGAAGAATAGAGACATTTTGATTACTGTTTATTCATATATTTATTGTGTGCACATAGATTGAGTGAAAAAGTTATCTATACTACATTTTTCTATCTTGTGGAATCTGATTGCATCCTTCTCCCCTTTCCTTCTGTTATGGCATGTCATTTGCTTGAGGACAAGCAAAAGTTTAAGCATGGGGGAGTTGATAAAGGGGAATTTTGAGTGTTTATAGGTCATATTTTGTCCCCTAATTTATAGTAACTATTGGATATTTCTATGCTATTGGCTATATTTTGTTCTGGGTACTGCTGTGGTTCATTTTGTGATTGCAGGAGAGCAAAAGAAGTCAAAAAGTAAGGAAAAACAGTCATGGAAAGACCCTAAAAGACCTAGGATATGCTAAGGAGGAAGCAAGGAGGCTGCACGTCAAAAATCATGAAGAAAGGAGCATGGCAGCATGAAGCACGGCCTGGCTGTGCTTGGTGGCCTACAACACGGCCAGGCCGTGTTCTGGGCAGATGGTGCAGCGCTTCCCCAATTTCCAGCCCGAAGCACGGCCGTGCTGCGGGTCTGCGAGCTCCGTGTTTTTTAGGGTTTTGGCCGCCGAAATTGATGTATAAGCGAGGGGATGCGCAGCTGAGACCAGGGGGACCGTAGGAGACACTTGGGAATCACTTTCTAGGTTAAGGAAACACATTTAGACTGGGTTTTTACATATATCATTGATGATTTTGATGTTCTAGAGTAGATTTTACTGCATTGAAGGTTGTAATTCGTCTGAACTTTGCTCCATACCAAGTTATATCTTTCTACTTCAGTTCTTTATCTCTTCTTCTACCTCCATTCATTCTCTTGAGATTGTATCAAACTATCATGGTTAATTTAATGATTATGAACTTGGTTTCTGATTCTATGATGTGTGAGTAGTTTCTATCTAGGGTTTTGGTAAACCCCAATTGTGATACAACGATACTATGTCTATGATTTAAATTATGGAACCCTAATTGTAATTGGGACTAGATTGTTATGGATTAACTATTGTTTGCTTGAATTAGTTGATGGAATTCCTGATCACCAATCTATCACATATTAGGTTTTTAATCGATGAACTGATAGGTGAAGATTAAAACTGAAATCCAATAGTTAATTAGGGTTGTCTTAATCACGAAAGTAGTTTAAGATACTCTAGGCTAGAATCAATTAATGGGAACGAGAAAACCGATTAATTGCATTCTATGGTTGGCATAAAGCTTAATGGACCTAGGTTGACTAAGAACCACGAAAGTAGGTAATTTGATTAACCTAAGTACGATTAGTAATTCTTGAAAGAGATTACTAATTAGTTTAGGCTGAACCATCCCCGATAATCTAGACATTTGTAATTAGGGGTAAATATCAGTTGTTGAGTATCACAAGCATGGTGAACCCTAACCCTAGGCTTAGTTTAATTTGTTATTTTAACTTGTTTCATTGCGAAATTTGCACATCGACTCATATCGATTTAGATAACACTTTTTGTGAGATTCTGGTAATTGGCATTGTTCTCTGTGGGACACGACCCGTACTTTCCGGACTAGCTACAGCTACGCCGTGCACTTGCGGTATAAAGTAAAACACACGTAACAAGGCTTCCTTCAGTTGATCCAATAAGTCATCTATCCTAAGGAGAGCGTACTTGTTTTTGATAGTCACCTTATTCAGCTGTCTGTAATCTATGCATAGTCTCAAGCTCCCGTCTTTCTTCTTAACAAACAATACAGGAGCTCCCCAAGGTGATACACTCGGTCTAATGAATTGCTTGTTTAATAGTTCCTCCAACTGTTTCTTGAGTTCTTGTAGTTCCTTCGAGGCCATTTTATATGTTGCAATAGAGATAGGCCCTATCCCAGGTAGGAGATCAATAAAGAACTCTATCTCTCTCTTGGGAGGTAAACCTAGAATATCTGATGGAAATACTTCAGGAAACTGGTTGGCTATTTGGATTTCATCAAGCTTCGATTCGACTTCTAAGTTTGATAAATACAAGAGAATGTATCCAAGTACTCCATTCTTCAACTCCCTATTAACTTGATTGGCATTAAGCATCAATAACTGTACCTCCTCTTTTAGAGTAGGAGGTAGAAATTCAACAGTCTTATTACAACAATTCAGCAAGACTCGATTTCTAGACATCCAGTCTAACCCTAGAATGACCTCAATACCTCTTAAAGGTAAACAGACGAGGTCTACAGAAAAAGTTTTCTCCTGGATGGTGACTTGATAGTCCTTACATACAGAGGAAGTTAATACCCTTTCCCCTGTGGGGGTTACTATGAATAGTTCATAGGGAGTTTCAGAAATAGGAAACAGAAACTTCCTAATACATTCTTCTGATATAAATGAATGACTAGTACCAGAGTCAAATAACACCATAAGAGCAAATCCATAAATATAGCATGTACCTTGAATCATTTCAGAAGATTGACCTGCCTCTTGGCCATTCACAGTGAGAACCCTTCCTTTCACCGAGCTGCCTCTTGGCCATTCAGGGTGAGAACCCTTCCTTTCACTTGAGGCCTCTGTTCTGGCTGCTTCTCCACATTCTATGGGCAGTTTCTCGTAAAATGACCCTTCTGTCCACAATTGAATTAGACATCTTGTCCCATGTAGCATGGCCGATTACCATGCATGCGTCTGCACTTAGCGCACTTGACTAGGGCGAGATCTTGTTGAAAAGGTTTGGGACCCGCAGTCAATGGCCTCTTACCAGCTCCATATCCACTTCTTCTCACATTCTTGCTAGGGTTGGGAAAAATTTTCTTCCTTTTCCATAGGTTTTCCTTTGCTTTTCGTCCTCCACTGCCTTTAAACGTTTCTCCAAGAGTCTGCATTTATTGGTTAGAGGCATAAACTCCCTAATCTCCATAGCTACAACAGCATTCTTTATGTCCGGGTTCAGTCCCGCTTTAAACTTAATAGCCTTCCATGCTTCATCAAGGTTAAATCGCATATAAGAGGAGAACTTAAACAATTCCTCAAACCTTGCAATGTATTGGTCTATAGTCATGCTACCCTGCCTGAGTTGGAGAAATTCAATCTCTTTCTCCACCCGCACAGAACTTGGAAAGTACTTTTCCAAAAAGGTGTCTTTGAACACCTACCAAGTGATCTATCTTCCCTGGAGCTAAAACTTCTCTAGCTCCACGCCACTAGTATTCTGCTTCATCTTTTAGCATATATGCAGCAAAGATTACTTGCTGCTCCTCAGTACAGCCCATCACTTCAAAGATTTTCTCTAACTCCCTTATCCATCTTTCAGCTACAATCGGGTCAAAAATGCCTTAAAAACAAGGTGGCCTAATCCTCAGAAACTCGGATATGCTGTTATCATTTCCAGCCATCCGGTTGTTAACACCATTCACACCATTCGAGTTATTAGCATTCAAGAGGTATTGTAGAATTTGATTAGTGGTCATGACTTGGTCTCGAATTGCCGTGGCTAGGATGTGCATGGTTTCCTCCGCATTATTTACTGGAGTCCTCCTTGGTGGTGCCATTTCCTACTGTGGCAAAAACAAAGTTATGCTGCTATTAAGGTGATCAAGCCTAATAGTTAGTTCAAAAATATTTAACAACAGTCATAACACCACCTCGGCATGTAGGTAGGAGACACTAGTAATTTATTACCTATATGAATTCACTGATCCCTATACAGCACAACCACAAACATACTTAAGACACTATAAGATCGATTCAGATAACCATCCACCCAGTGGCCATCTAGGATCGACCTCCTCTGATACCAATTATGTAACAACTTTTTATTATTATTATTATACAATACAAAGTTTACATACATGTCATTAATCAAAACATACGTACAACATATCAAACACATAAAAATCTACATCTTATTTATTTTGATTGACCAATTCTGGAGATATAGGTGCGGGTGGTTGCACCTTCACCGGGATTTAAACCAACTCGACCACAAACATTTTATTTGCTTCTAGGATCTGCCCAACATAAAGTACTTGATCCAACGTTCACTAAAAGCCAGAGCCATAGAAAAATCTGCATAACTAATTATTTGAACATGATATGGAAATATAGTGAGAATTAAATCCCAGTAAGCGCAACAATAAATCATCATCAATATAGCTCATCACGTCATGTTCAACTGTATAGACTACAACAAATATCTTTGGTCACATGAATGTACTATATCTATTCACATGAGAATCGTACAATAATGAAATGTATGACATGATTAATTATTTTTAGAATATCATATGATAACTATCAATTTATTCTCATATGAAGCTACCCCAGTCAGGGTGAGTATTATCTACTCTCCAGTACAGGCTTTTCTCGCTCCGTCCGACATGGTCCACTTTCTATTTCTTTTGTCATTAACATGATCATAACCGTTGGTAGGGCGTCCCCTACTGGTGCACCACACAAATTGCCATGTGACCGAGCTCATTTATTTTCTTTTCACAATGATAGCCAAAAATATGCTTTCAATAACAAGTATGTTCATCAAAATATAATTATTACCAAAAATCATTGGTAATCATGCCATGAACATAACCATTTCAAATATCACATTATAAAATATTTCCATGTCAAAATTTCACACTTAAGATGGTAAGAAGTTCATACAATGGCAATGGCTATGGCTATACTAGTCATTTATTAAGATTCATCTTCTTTTTTAAATACTAATTTTATTTCTTTATTTTCTTGATGCAGATTTTCATCCTATCTAACCTTCTCTTACTAATCAGAGCATAACTCCCTCAATTTAACTCTGATCTAGGTGATCTTGGTGTCAATTTCAAGATACAACAATTATCTAAAACTATTATGTTGAACATTATAGCGAAATATAAAGAAATTAAGGTGATATTACTCCCTAAATGTATAGGTTATTTCTTCTCGGATAGGTTTTGATCTCTACCAACTAATCGGACCATATCTACCTCATATGGACTCCAACTTGAGTGATTCCAGTGGCTAAAAATCCGTGACACACATATCTATAATTCTTATGTTAACTATTTATTTTAATTCCATACAGATAATTTCCAGAAATTAAAATACAGAAGCTGTCCTAACATATTCTTCCCTGATGAACCATTTTCTGACCTTTGACTACTAATAAGCTCATAGCATCCTCAAATGGACTCCAAATTGAATGATTCTAGTGGCTACAAATCCATGACACACGTAGCTATAATTCTTATGTTAACCATTTATTTTAATTCCATACAAATAATTCTCAGAAATTAAAATACAGAAGCTGTCCTAACATAATCTTCCCTGATGAACCATTTTCTGACCTTTGACTATTAATCAGCTCATATCTTCCTCATATGAACTCTAAATTGAATGATTCCAGTGGCTTAAAATCCATGACACATATAGCTATAATTCTTATGTTAACCATTTATTTTAATTCCATACAGATAATTCCTAGAAATTAAAATACAGAAGCTGTTCTAACATATTCTTCCCTAATGAACCATTTTCTGACCTTTGACTACTAATCGGACCATATTTACCTCATATGAACTCCAAATTGAATGATTTCAGTGGCTACCAATCTGTGGCACATATATATTTAATTCTTATGTTAACCATTTATTTTAATTCCCTACAGCTAATTCCCAGAAATTAAACTACAGAAGCTATCCTAAACATATTCTTCCCTGATGAACCATTTTCTAACCTTTGCTTACTAATCGGAACATATCTTCCTCATATGAACTCTAAATTGAATGATTCCAGTGTCTAAAAATCCATGACACATATATCTATAATTCATATGTTAACCATTTATTTTAATTCCTTATAAATTGTTCCCAGAAATTAAAACACCGAAGCTAAAAATTCTGCCACCCATAGCCATACCCATGCAGAACTATCTACACCAACCTAAGTATTCAAACATACATCACATGCAAGATCAATATGTAACATGATATAGAAACATCATGACCAATCGTAAAAGTTCTAAGATCAAAATCTCTTATAAATATTATAAGTTTCAAAAGTTTTCTTCAAAAAGAAATATTGTTAAACTTACCTAAGAATCTCCCTAGCTTACTTAGTGAATTGGTTTTCTTGTTTTCTCTTGAAAGAAGTAGCAAGATTCCTTCCTTCCCTTAGCTTTTCTAGCAGCTTAGGTAAGAGAAGGAGGGTGAATTTTTGAACCTCAAGAATGAAAAATGGACTCAAGTGGAGATTAAGGTAACTTACCTTGAGTACTTAGCCTTCTAAACTTCTCCTTCTTCTTCCTTCCTTTCTTCTCCTCTCTTTCTCTCATTTCCTCACTCTACCTTGCTTCTATTTCTCTCTCTTCCTCACTTGGACGAAATTAAAATGTTGTAGGGGTGGGTTTTGCTTATATAGACCACCAAATAATACACCTTTCATGATCATGGGTCTACCTTATCACAATTAGGATACACTTTGTTGAATTTTTGGAAAACAAACAACTTATGTTCTTGTCTTCCTCTTCCTTAGTCAAGATATGCATAGAAAAAGGAGATTTACATTTTGAAAATTATGATGATATGTTCTTAAGATAAGGGACAAGGTCCCTTTGATTTAGGGATTCATTTCCATTTTCTTTTGTCTTAAACAAGTATGATAGGTTTTCCTTTTTAGGTGGCAAATTTCTAGCCCTTGAATCTCCATTATTTGGTTGATATTATTTGTGTGGAATAAGAAAGTTTTGTCCTAATGCCATGTATTATCATACCACTTGCTAAAATTATGAGTGTAGGATATAGATGTTTTTGTCCTAAAGCCTTGTATTATCATGCCACTTGCTTAAATGATAAATGTAGAATCACACCACTTGCTAAATTTTTGTCTTAATGCCATGTAAACTAATCTTTATTATTATTATTATTATTATTATTATTATTATTATTATTATTATTATTATTATTATTATTATTATTATTATATCATCTATTTTATTTTATTTTATTTTTTCTCTTGGATTTGGGCTTATTTCTACCCATTATGGGCTTATTCCTACCCATTTTGTTTTGCTTTGGATAAAATTCTACATTTCTTGGAGGGCTTGGTCACATTTTCATAATTTTTTGGGCTATTGGTCCAATTACTATATCCTTGTCCAAGTCTATATTTTATTTCTTGTTTAGGTTATCCAATGGGCTTGGTAGAAACTTATGTGAAGTGTAAAAACTCTATTTGAAGTGTCCATAGGTAAAAGCCCAATGTATGGGTAAAGATTTTAAATTTAGTAACTCTAGTTCTTGAATTAGGAAAAATTACCCTAATCCATTGTTCTTGAAATTTTAAGACCTTTACTTGTTTCTAAAAATTTATCTTCCTTATCCAAGAATTTTACATCTCTTTAGTATGTTATTTATAATTTCTTTCCTATTAGGTTTTCCCTCTTTATTTGTTCTCTTAATGTTAGAAACATTTTCTATGCATATACATAAGGTGAAGAATATCTAAGGATTATATTTCCTTAGATATCTAAAATATTGTCTAATAAATTTTATTTCCTTAATTAAATATTTATGTACTTTTATCAATAAAAGAAATGAAATTAGGGATGTTACATATTTGGTGTCGCATTGGTAAAATTTTGCAGTCACAACACTGGGCATTTTGTTTTGGATACTTGAATTCTTAGCTTCTACGCTCTAATTTAGTTCCAATTTACACCCAATGCTTCCAATTGCACGCTAAATCATAATATAAGCTTAATATATATAATGAGGCATCAAATGGACATAAAAGACTAAGTATTAATGGAAAAAAATATAACATGTTATAAACACATCACATATCAAAGAGCAGAAGAAACCTACAAAACAACTTTAGAAACCACTCCAAAACTTAGGTTAGTAAAGATTTTAAAATATGCAAGCACATCAATGGGAAACAATAAGAATTTAAAAACAATAAAGAGTAGAAGATGGAAGGAACTCACCTATTTCTCTTGCTTTAGGAGGTTGCCAAACAACAAAGGCAACCACTTCTTGAGTAAGACACTTGGACAAAGTTTCCGATAAATAATTTATGCACTCATTATCTAAGTCCCACCTGCAAAACACACTATTTCTTTTTCATAGATACCTAAGTCTTTTTGGGCCCTTGAAGGTTAAAAGTATCACTAGTAGCTTTAGTTACCCATTTCATTTTGTTCCCATGCAAATGATCATTCTTATAAAACTATGTGTTTTCATTATGACCATTTTTACAACAATAAGAACAAGTAATGTTTGAATTTCTTAATATGATAGCAGGCACAACAAAATTCTTATAAAATTTTTCTCTAGTTTTTGGTTTATAACCTATAGCAGCTTTATCAAACATACATCCTTGGTTACCAACCTATATATACATACTATGTCTTCCTTTAGTGAACTTAGCTAGCACATTATTTAAGTTCACTTTGCCTTTCTTAAGTAAGATAGACATATGTACTTTTCTTTAGAGAAGTAATTTTTTATTTTAAGACAATTTTTTTCATTTTCCAAATCAAAAACTTTCTTTTCAAAAGAAGGGCATTTATTTTTTAATAAAGTAACCATTTTAGTAACAAAAACATATTCATTATACAACTTCTCAAAACCATCTAACAATTAATCATAAGAGGGTTTTGAACTCCTTACCTCACCCTTTTCCATTATACAAAGATTTGCTTCCTCATCATCATTAGATTCAATGTCACTACCTCCCTAAGTGGCCATATACCTTTTTCCTTTTTTATCCTTTTCATCTCCTCTTCTTTTGTCAAAGGACTCTTACTTTTTAGAAACTTTGTGCACTCATATTTCATGTAACTAGCTTTACCACATTCATATTGTTGTTTTAATTAAAACTCGCAAGCGTACGAATCTATTGGAATATAGATTTAGTTGTATGTGAAGTCGAGGTCTAATACTGAACAAAGATTTTCTTTTGTGAGAATAATTTTGAACAAAGTATCCAAGATATAAAATACTGAAATTAAATAAGAATATATTCAAAGTAAAGAAACATGCAAAGGTTAGGGGATCCACTTTTAGTATATCAAATAAAAATAAATTTTAACTTTTTTATTACTCAAATGGAATCCTCACATAAATGAGGTTCCATTCGGAAGATATGTTACCTTAAACTCACTTTGGTTTACATATGAAGTGTATTTGCCTTCTTTATATTGTATTACAAATAATAAAACAAATCTTGTAAAATGGATTCAAGTATACACCGTGCCAATTATTATATTGTCTACAATAAATCAAGAATGATTCAAGCATTTATTCTACCAAAGATTGTCTACAATGTATCAAGATTCACAATTACAAAATAAAAAATGAAAAGATGTAAAAGCAAGAAAAACATAACAACAGATAAGTGGCAGAGTCAATAATAATAATATAAAGTAAGCGGTAAAACCTGCAATTAAGAAATAAAATAACAAAAAAATAACGATAGAGGGACATCAAAGCCATCCTTAAAGAAAGAAAATAACAAGAAAATAAATAATAGAGGGGCAATAAAGCCATCTTCTAAGAAAGAAAATAAATAAGAAGATAAATACAACATCAAATATAAACATTAAAATTAAGAGTTAGATAAATTATTATTTTCATACTAAGAGTTTCACCCTTTCACCCTAGCATTAGGAGATTACTTCTCCATAATCAAGGTAAGAAATCAAAATGAAAGATGAAGAAGCATAATGATATTATGAAAGAAAGTAAAGATACAAAATGTCTAAAGAGATAAAAACATTACAAGCACTTAGAACTCTAACAAGAGCTTTTCCAAACTCTCTCCCAACTCCTTCACAAGCCTTCTCAGGCCCTTTATTTGTAGATGCAATTAGGTGTGGTAATTGTCAACAATGATAGCTAATAAGTTGAATTAAGTTGACAAATTGGGTACCAAAAGTAATCCTTGAATTATTGCTTTATATCCATCAAATTTATTGACCCTAAAAATATAAAAGTAGTAGATAATTGCATTATCTTTCCAACCATATAAATTGTGCACAAATTGGATACGTAATTTGTGACCTATGGCCAGAATACTAGAGCAAGGACAAGCTGGCCTACAACAACAACATATTCTATTCTAGCCAATTTAGGCCCATTTAATGTTCTACTTTATTGACTATGTGAACATGAAAGTTGTAGAAAATTATATCAGCTACTCACCCACCAAATTTTGTATATATGGAATATGTATTTTTTGAAATAGAGTCAAATACTACAGTAAGGTTAGGCTGGATTGCAACAGTAAACATGTTCTTTTCTAGCCCAATTTTGGCCCTTTGGATGTCTGAATTTGTTGATTATGTAAACATTAAAGTTTTATACAATTGTGTTAGCTATTCATCTACCAAATTTCGTACGTATTATATATGTATTTTTTGATATACGACCAAAATACTACAGTAAGATCAAGTTGAAAATCAAGTAGCAAACATATTTTTAACATTGGGTGTTCTACCTTGAATCTTTATATTTCAATTCTTTTAGAAATATGGTCATAAATCAAGATTGAATTCATGCATATATCCATTAGGATGCGTCTCAAGAGTCAAAAAGATAATGCTCATTACTCAACCATCCTCAATGAATTTATTTTGTCTGCTTGATTTATAGATATCATTCCCAAAGAACCACAATTTAGCTTTGATTCCTACAATTGAGTCTATTTTCTACTCTTCTCACCATCTGTAAAAAATACACAAAACTAAAGACAAATAAAGGAGATAAACGCTTAATTAAAGAAAAAAGATAAGATGAAAATATTTAATTTATGAGTATAAAACTCACTCATCACATATAATATGATAAGGAGTCTACATGCTCCTTCTTGATTCGTTTTGAAATAAGGTCATTTTCCTTGGCCATTTCTAATAAACCTATCAAAATTTTTAACAAATAAGGCAACTTTGTTAAGTGTAAGTTCAAAATTACTCATAAGGATTTTATTAACTTCATCGCTATGATCTTTCTCCTTTTGATGCGATGATGTAGCTTTGAGAGCTATAAACCTTTTCTTTTTATCTTACTCTTCCTCAACATTAAACTCAACAAGGTAAGCTTTATACTCCAAAATATTTCCAAATAATGCTAACACGAATTAAGTAGAAGGTCCTTGTGCTTCTTTGATAGCAATAATCTTGGGCTGCCATTCCTTTGTAAGCGACCTAAGGATCTTGTTCACTTTATCCTTGGGTGTATATACTTTACCTAGAGCTGCCAAAAGATTTACAATACGAGTAAATCATATTTTCATATCTTTGAAGGATTCTTCATTTTTCATTTTTAAAAGCTCATATTGGTGTGTGAGAATGTTAATTATGGATTCCCTAACTTCCCTTGTACCTTTATGGGCTAGTTCTAAAACATTCTACATCTCGTCAACAAAGCTATAGTTTCAGATTTTAAAATAATCATTTTGAATTAATGCACTTTTGAGGATGATTTTAGCCTTGGCATTAAGTAGGACACTTTTCTTATTAGATTTATTCCAAGCACTTTTAGGCTTAAGTCTTGTTAAGCCTCCTTCAACAACAATTGTAATGAAGAGGCCATTTTCAATGACTTCTCATAATTCAATGTCAATAGCCTCTATGAAAATATTTATTCTTAGCTTCCAATAGGTATAGTTTTGATAATGGAAACCTAGAGGCTTATTAATGGAATACCCTATAGGAAAAACACTATTACCCATTCTGGCCATGTAGCTGTTGAGATGGTTAAGTCTTTTTAGGAGCCTAAACTCGGATACCACTTGTTAGGAATGGTTCATGATGTGTCTATAATATATTTCATTTTTCTCGATTAATAATTAATCTTTAATATTTATTTGGTGCCTAAATAAAATTATTAAGCTTATTTTTTGATTTAGGAAGCATTTGGAGGCATTGAAGGAAAAATAGAGCTAAATTGAAGCAAAATAGTTGAAAATACAATTATTCAAAACAAAATCTCTAGCATCACAATGTTGGCAAGTTATCACCGTAACATGAGAAACTAGAAAAATATAGACAAATTCTAGTAGCTTCAGTGTTGCAATTTGTAAAGATAGAACCGCAACGCTAGAAAGATTACTAGCAACCCTAATTCTAGTAATGGCTGCATAGAGATGGTGAAGACCTAGCACTGTGATGCTAGTAGAAACCTTCTTTGATTAGAATTCCTAAAACAATAGCGTCACAATGGTGAAGATCTAGCGCTACGACACCAGGGCGGCAAACTTGCCTCATTAGGAATTGTTAGATCTAGGAAGAATTATTGAATGGATTAAATGCCACCACTTGTGTTTGTGTTTTTTTTGCTTTATCCATTCCTCTAATTCTTTATACAATTGCTAAATTAAATCCTTAATGCTTATGTAAGGTTTGATTAATAGTTAGGGTTAATTAGGTTGCTTGTATTCTAATTAACTAAACTTAAGAAAGGATAGGAATTTAGATCCAACGAAAAATATTTGAATATGATTTGAATTCTAAAGATTGATGAATAAAGGTATAAATCTAATTATGGAAGTTGACTTTGGCCATTTCTTTCTTGTTTGATTACTTCTCTTTACTGCTATTGTTTCTTTGTTGTTTCTTAATTTTGTTCTCATTACTTTAAAGCCCATTTCTCTGTTCACAAAATTATAAAGCTAAGCTACACATTCTCTATGGATTCAACCCTTACTCCTGCTACTGCATTTATTTGTTTCCAAGGGTAAGGTTTATTATTTTTAGGTGCCTACAACAACACATCAAATTTTAGTGCCATTACAGTAGAGTGTTTTAGTTGAATTTGTTCTTTTATGACTCTTAATAATTTTTCTTTTCTTTTATTTATTTCTATTTTTAACTATGAACATGATAGCCTAATTCCAACAATTTAGCACTAGGCAATGCCCTCAATTAAGGAAAGCCAGTAAAGTAATCCTCTTATCCCTTGAATAGAAAATTACAAATCTATCAACTATTAAGTGGTGTGTACTATCGTAGGTACACCTAAATTGATACCTTACCTCCCAACTAACCTATAGTAGTGGGAGTAAGGGACGATCCCACAAAGACTGGAATTACCTTATGTGATTGAGAGAAGGGGGATTTGATAATTGTAAATAACAAAGTAAACAATAATGAAAGTAATTAAGAGAGTAATTAATGAGAGGCCTTGGTTTCGGTCAATATCCACTGTTAAGGGATTGCATTGATCATTGACAATATCATCAATCTTAAATCGAATATATACCATTGGAATTCTATCCCTGTTCCTCCTTAAACCTGGTAAATTGATAACAATCGCACCAATTAACCCTATTAATAAGATATCCTTTAACACATCAGTAAAGTCTAACCTATTAATTGCATGTAGAACAAGAGAAATTAATAGAGTTAAATATATATAAAAACATCAGTTATATCAAATTTAGTTGACCATTCATCATAGGGTTAATGATTTATAATCCAAAATCCTTAATCCTATTTGCTTCATGAATATAGTAATGAAAATTTTGTTCAAAACCTAATTCAATAGTAGATTAAAACAGATAATATACTAGTAGGCCTTCCTAGAAATTATATGAATAATCATTGAAAAGAGAAGAGTATATGAATAATCAATACCCAGTTAAGATTAAACTAATAAAATCTATTCCAATTCTCACAATGCATAATGATCCCTTGAGGTTTCAATCTTCCTCTACTAACTAAAAATAAATCAGTCGTGTAAGGCCATAAGAAAATTTAAACAAGAATTAAAGAAGGTAATTAAGAACTAGAATGATCTTTGATTCTTGCTTTCTTCCCTTTTATAGATTGGCTTCTCCTTCTTGAAGTATAATTTTTTCTGGGTCAAAATCCGCCCCGTAAGGTGCCATTTGGAGCCAAAAAGACTTAAAAATCACGAATTTAGCATTCTGGTTCGGCGACGAGCACCGTGGCACTATGGAAATACTCTGACGGGGTGCCACGACACTTCAGACATTGGCCTCGAGGTGTCGCGGCTCTTGGGTCTAGCACTGTAACTCTCAAGTTTTGGGTTCTTCAGCGCCACGGCGCGCTGGGGAGCACCGCAGCGCTATAGATAATCCTTGACGCAACGCTCTATTGCGAGTGCCATGGTGCCCTGACAATTCTAGATTTTGCCAAAGTTCCAAACACAAAAGTTTTAGATCTATGTCTTTTATTTCTAGAGCTGCTGGAATCACCTCAATCGGAGTTCAACTGAGAGAGATATCCCTTAATTAGTGATAGAGGGTCGAAAATTAGCAATTTTCCATATTTTCTCTCTATTTTCCTCTTCTTTTCTTTCTTATTATTCCTAAAACATAAAACAAAAAACTTAATTAATTATTATTTATTTCCTACTTAAATTAAATAAAAAGTAACTTAAAACATGCTGATGACTTGCTTAATTTATAGAATGTCAAATACCCTCACACTTACCTTTTTGCTTGTCCTTAAGCAAATTAATTCATGTGAACAATATTCAATATATGATATGAGTGAAAGACTTACTGTCACGCCCCTAATTTTAGGGCACGTGAAACACATATTTTATGATCATATATTTTCCATAACATGTATAATACACTCTGTTACAAATATGTATTTCTATATAAACACCAAATCTATAAACATCAAAGTACAGTAGAAGCAAGGATCCTTCCTATGGCGTTCAGAGCATACTTTAAAGTACAAATACAATATAAATGAAAATCTATGATCTATGGAAACATAGTAGGCTCACCCAGAGATCATGTCGTCTAGCTGGTCAAGTATCTGAAGGGAAAGGACCAAACTCTATATCCTTATTTGGAAAACATATCAATAACGTGTAGTGATTTTTACAACTCAGTGAGAAGATAATACCTCCTATGACCTCTTAGGTCAACATATGAATGTACTCTTTATTTTAAAACTTGTCACATTGAAAATCACAATTCATAAGTACATCCATATGGGACTCGCATTTCAAATAATCTCTATTCAAATTCAATTCATAAGTAATACTGTAAGAACGATAATAAAATCATGGTATGCATCAACATAATTCTTATGAAAATATTTAGAGGATCCCATATCAAAACCACCATATCAGAGTTTAACCCCTTCCGTACTTTGCTGGTATAGGATTTGCCTAAACTCAGCATCCCGCTGAGGTTTACCCTACTACCATTCAAGAGGACACGTAAAGGGACTCTATATGGGTATTTGCCAAGCACACAGCAAGGGAAGGAAAATCACATCTCATATAATTGGCATCTCGCACATATAGGAGGTATCCCGCTCTCCATCACATATCTTCTCTCGTGTGTTGGCCTTCACACGAGGCTAGCACCACCCTCCTGCTAGCTGAGGCAATCAAGGTACACCAGGGCTAACATCACCCGCTGTTAGCAGATAGTGTTTTCAATAGGATTACTCGACAGAAAATATCATATGAACATATGCCATATAGTCCAGTATAAACTTCTCAATATAATACAGACTTTCAGTTTCAGTACAGATTCATCTATCATAATTCCTCATTCAGGGTTTATCACATGTACATGCCCTTTCTCGAGGCAATCATATAGCTTTATAAACAATGCCACATGCATAAATATTCACTTTATCATTTAATGAGAAATACATGTGAAATCATATACATCATGAGTTCAAAAATCCATTTTCAAATACTATACTCTTCTTGAACCATATTTCAAATTGTAAGAAAATAAAATAATTTTAATGCATTTCAGATTCATATATTTCTTAAACATAATTAAATACATGTTTAAATACCAAGAAGAATATAGGACAAGTCATAGAAAGAATCATCTACTCACAGGGTAAGGGCTCTAGATTGGACAACCCCAAATTGCAATTTTCCAATCCACATTTGACTAAACAAATTTCAAAAACGTGTTAGGAGGGTCCAAAAATCAAGGAAATGTTTCCGGGAACTTGGTCACTATTCATGGCAGGAAAACACTATTTACCAAGAACAAAAAGTTGTCAAATAGTTGAAAATTTTCATATCCTAAGGTTTATCTAGCTCTTAAATCCATCTACAGTGTCAGATTTCTAATTTGAGTTCTCTAAGTAAGAGTTTCAGAGTTTACCTTTCTATGAGATTTTCTACTTCAGATCTGCGACAATTCAACGGTTGATTTGAGAAATTGTTCGGTCAAAATCGTAGTATTCTCCATCCTGAATCTAGTGGTACCTTTAGTTTTGATATTAGAAACCTATAGACACTTCAGATCTAGAGAGAAAAATAGAGGTTACTATTCACCTTCTCATTCTCCGTTCGTCTCCCCACTTCTGGTTTCCTCTTTGATTTAATTTTATAATAATAATAATTATTATTATTTAATAATTAAATATTTAGATTTATTTTTATTTTATTTCATATATATTCATATAAATTCCATTTTTTATCCTAAAACATCCCAAAAATTTCTAAAAATGTACATTCTCATAAAACTTTAGTTGAACTCTTAAATCATGATTTTTCTTGATAAAAATCTTAATAAAAAAATCACAAAATAAATATCTTTATACATAATAAAAGAAAGAATATTTTTAAAAGTACAACAAAAATTTATTAGATGCCAATATAATTATTTTAAGCAAAACAATAATTATTTTAAACAAAAATATATTTACTTCCAGCAAAACATGCATAATCATTTAAAAAAAATATATACTTGTTTATAATATAATATTATTTAAAAATAAAAATTTTGGGATATTACACTTACCAATATGTTGCCTCATATTGAAAATTGTATGCTCTTAAAGAAATTTCATAAAATTTAATAATTATGTGCAATATTAACTCAAATACAATCCATGATTTATTTTCAAGAGCCCTGAGTGTGTGTGTGTGTTTTTGAGCTCTTCAACCATCTTTCACTCAAATAAGTTTATATATCTCAAGAATTCGGGTATGGATCTCCTTTTAGGATTTTGATATGCTTATTTTTCATGCTACTCTCCACTAATTTAGGCTAAAACTACAGAATATATAAATTTAGGATTGATCACCTAGCACCACATGATTAAGTATACTTCTTTTGAGCTTTCTCAATTTTGGGGAATCCCCCCCCCCACATTTATTCCCTTACTTTACTGGATTCATTTATTTTTTTTCCCTTAATTCTCTGTTTCTCTTTTCTTTCACTGCTTAGACTTTCATTAGTATTTTTGGACTTTTTCTTTCCTTTTGATTTTTTCCTTTCTTTTGTCCTCGCTCAACCCTTTCACCCTTTTATTAATGTAGCTCTACAAAACAAGCATTTCAAAATTAATCATGGAGTGAGTGAATTAGGAAAAACAAATAAAGGTATTAATCATAAAATTTGGTCTTGGCTCTGCAGTGGGTATGGAAAAAAAGAAATATATTAATTAAGCTCAAAATATAGGTGCTAAGGATATTTTATTGCTTAGGTTTGACTTGAAAGGCTCAACCTCATCAAATAATGCCTAAATCATATCCTAATTAATAGTATCATCCTAGGATTTTGCCTTAAGTAGCATTTAAATAAGTTCTAAAAAATTGATGAGATCATAAAATATTTTGAGTCATATAAACTTTCTCTAAGAAAAAGATAAATTAAATACCCAAAGTTTTTGTGCAAAATAGTTTCAAGATTCTAAAAAATGGATAATAATAATAAATTGCAAAGAAATTAAAATTACACATAATCATGATTTTCCTATGTTTCTCAAGAGCTATTAACAATTTAAACATTTATATCATTGGCTATTGGTTTGACTAACACTAACTCCAAGATTGAAATAAGTTCACATGCTCAACCCATCCAATAACTGGAACTAAAAGTGCATAGATCATAGAAGCAAAGTAAATAGTGCACAAGTATATGATTTATTATACAGTCATCTAACAAAATCATAAAGTGACCCCCCCACACTTAAGAACTTACAGTGTCTCCAATGTAAAATAGAAAACAAAAATATAGTAGAGACAAGTAATAAAATGAGGAGGGTTTCAGTGGAACTTCCCTAATTAGTTGTCACCATCTATCTCGTCCTGCTCAGATGCAGGCCTAAAGGGCAGTTCAGGAGGCGCCGGAAATGCTATTGAAAGGTTCAGGGCGTGGGCCAGCTGAGTTAAACAAGCATTGTTATGCTGTGCTATGGAGTAATGGTAGAGTGCCAGATCATTCATCTGGTGGCTCAAACACTCATTTCGCTCCCATAAGTCTTCAATAGTATTTTGGGATGGTGGTAGGGCTAAATTGCTACCAAGTTCCCCTGTAGTCAGTGACTAAACCCCTAACTCCTCCTCTTCTACTTCCTTATGCCTTTTATATTTTTGTATGTCTGCATAGGATATAGGTCTCATTGGTTGGATGAGAGCCTCAGTGGAATCCCAACTTACTTCTGCATTCCTACATAAACTAGTGATTAGTCTAGGAGCAAAGAGGGAGCTGCCTTGAGAATTAATGCAGCCTAGCACCTATCTGTAGATAATTTTCCCTACATCAATAGAAAAGCCCTTCAGTATAACATAAAGCAGAATGGCCCTGTCCCTCCTTAGTTGACTCATATTCAAGCTGAGCATGAATCTTGATGACATGAAATGGTGCCAGGCTTTAGCCACTTTATTCATGTCGACTTTGGCAAAGTACACTGGTTAGCTATTATTATCCAATTTCCATGAAGCCCCTCTGTAGCAAAGAGTGCAAATAATGTCTTCAAAATCAATGTATGACTAAAGAAGCACCGAGTATTCATCATCCTCAATGTCATGCAGTGAGTAAAACTCATTGATGGAATGCGGAGTGAATTTCACCATACTGCCTTTAACTCGTGCTTTATGACGTTCGTGGGCTGTAGCATTAGAGTAAAACTCTTGTACCACGGGAATGACCCCTGGTTCTGGATTCTTGCAAAAAAACTCCTAATGCCTATGAAGGATATTGTCTCTATGAGGTAACCTAGGAGTGACAATGAATCCTCGTTTTGGAACGATGGGTTTGTTCACTACCACTTCGATGTGGTGATGATAAATCTCTTCAGTCGCGAATGTTGTGCTATCGAATGCTGGAGGGTCATTGGCTCTATTTTTCCTCTTTGAGAGACCCAATTTTGAAGTTTTAAGAGCTATTGCACTTAAAAACTCACTAGGGCATTTACCAAACACCTGGTGTGCACTCTTGAAATATGGGAAGAATGGGTGGTAGATTCCCAACTTGAAGTCCCAATTAAGTGCAACCAAGTAACAATGGAGTATGGAGATCAATCTATAGTAGGAAATATGAAGAAAATCATACCCAATTGAGCTTGATTTGTGGCTATAAGATGCAAGATCAAAATTGCCTTAGAAACACTAGAAAACTTCCAATGAATCCCAATTAATTGCTGAAAGAGTTGCTCAATCTTGCAAAAGAAGATGAAAAATCACTTAATTCAAATAAGGAAAAATAATTAAAGGCTATTAAGGTTGATTGGTTGAAAGGAATTGTGTTTGAGGGTGAAGGGGAGTAAAAATTAGGTGTGGGAGTGAAGAGGCCACGGGCCTCTTATAGAGAGCATCGCGGTACTCCGCGCTCTCTACTGTAACACAGAGTGTCGCGGGGCTCGCCCATTCTGGGTCTTGAGTGCATCAACGCCGAGCGTCTGCAGGTCAAATTTTTTTTTTCAAATAAAAGAAATCAAATTATGGATAAGAAGAAGAATTGTTGTTGGGTTACCTCCTAACTAGCGCCTTTGTTTAATATCGTTGGCTTGACTCAGGTCCCTATCTTACTTATGGAGGCTCCTTGATGTTCACTTTAAATTTCTGAGACTTGTTCAATCTTTGAAATTCAACTACACGACAAGAAGCCACATTAGTGATGATAAGGGGTCTTAACCAAAGGAGAGATTTCTTACCTTTGTGAAGCCTAACCCCTTTGATTTCTAGAACTTGATTCAACTCTAGAGTGGGATCTATGCCTTTAAGGTTTGTAATTGTTTCTGTAATGGCATTTTTGTGTGTGAAGAATATGCATCAATATTTCTTCTTTTTTAGCACCTATATTTTTAGCAATTATGATAGGTGATGCATCTCTAACTTTTAAGTATTTTAGGTCATTAAGAAGATGTGACAAATTTGATCTAAGGTTCTGCAAAACAGAAGGTGCAAGAGTAGTATCAGAAATTAGTAATGTCATAGAAGCAACCTTACCTATTGCTGATCCTTTTGAAAAATCATTGAGTGTAACTAGTTCCTTTTTTGTCTTCACATCTAGGTCTATCTCACCATTATTTTTCTCTATAGATTTGGTCACACTTTCATCCTATCTTCTCCATCTGATTCAAACACATCGTGTGCCAAAGAATCAAGTACATCTATAGAATAAACAAGAGTATCATCACCTAGGTGTTTCATGGCTTCATACATATTAAATTTTACAACTTCACCATCAAATTCCATAGTGAATGTACCATTGTGAACATCTATCTTGGTCTTAGAGGTTTCCAAGAATGGTCTCCCTAATAATATTAGAGAACTAAAACCCCTATTTTCATGTAGCACAAATAAAAATCTATAGGAAAAATCAAATCATCTACCTATACCAAGATGTAATATCCCTAATTTTGTTTCATTTATTAATAAAGATACATAAATATTTAATGTAACATCTCTAATTTCGTTTCTTTTATTAATAAAGGTATATAAATATTTAATTAAGGAAATCAAATTTATTAGACAATTTTTAGATATCTAAGGAAATATAATCCTTAGAAATTCTTCACCTTATGTGTATGCATAGAAAATGTTTCTAACATTAAGGGAATAAGTAAAGAGAGAAAACCTAATAGGAAAAATTAGAAATAACATACTAAAGAGAGGCAAAATTCTTTGGTAAGGAAGATAAAATTTTGTGAAGTAAGTAAAGGTCTTAAAATTTCAAGAAGATTGGATTAGGGTAATTTTTCCTAATTCAAGAGTTAGAGTTCCTAAGTTTAACAACTCTACCCATAAATTGGGCTTTCACCTATGGACACTTCATATAGAGTTTTTCCACTTCACATAAGTTTCTAGCAAGCCAATTGGATAGCCCAAGCAAGATATAAAATGTAGACTTGGACTAGGATATAGAAGTTGGACCGATAGCCCACAAATTATAAAAATGTGACCAAGCCCTCCATGAAAGGTAGAATTTTAGCCAAAGCAAAGGAAATGGGTAAGAATGAGCCCAAATCCAAGAGGGAAAAAATAAGAAGAATCATGTGAGGAAATAATAGTGTAATAATAATTAAAATTAGGTCACATGGTATTATGACAAAACATCTATTTCTTACATTCATAATTTCAACAAGTAGGTAATAATACATGGCATTATGACAAAGCATCCTTATCCTACACAAATAATTGCAGCCAAGCAAGGGAGACTTAAGGGCCAGAAATTTGCCACCTAGAAAGGCAAACCTATCATACTTGATTGAGACAAAAGAAAAAGGAAATGAATTCCTAAATCAAAGGGACCTTGTCCCTTGTCTTAAGAACATATTATCATAATTTTCAAAGTACAAATCACCTTTTGCTATGCATATCTTGACTAAGGAAGAGGAAGACAAGAACATGAGTTGTCTTTCTCCAAAAAAAACCTAGTGCGTCCTAATTGTGATAAGGTAGGCCCATGATCATGAAAGGTGAACCACTTGATAGTTTATTTAGGCAAAACCCACCATTATAACATTAAAATTTCATCCAAGTGAGGGAGATGAAAAATATAACCAAGGTAGAGTGGTGAAAGGAGAGAAAGAGAGTAGAAGAAAGGAAGGAAAAGGAAGGAGAAGTCTAGAGGATTAAGTACTCAAGGTAAGTTAGCTTAATCTCTACTTGAATCCATCCTTTTTCTTCATCCTTAGGGTTCAAAACTCACCCTCCTTCTCTTATTTAAGCTACTAGAAAAGCTAAGGGAAGGGAGGAATCTTGTTATTTCCTTCGAGAGGAAACAAGAAAAAGAATTCACTAAGTGAGCTAGGGAAATCTT
This sequence comes from Gleditsia sinensis, assembly GCA_037074535.1. Taxonomy (NCBI): domain Eukaryota; kingdom Viridiplantae; phylum Streptophyta; class Magnoliopsida; order Fabales; family Fabaceae; genus Gleditsia; species Gleditsia sinensis. Next base: position 51,493,350 of record CM073463.1, on the reverse strand, counting down.
TAGGTAGGTTTAACAATATCTCTTTTTGAAGAAAAGCTTTGAAATTTGTAACATTTAAATGGGATTTTGATCTTAGAACTTTGATGAGATTTACAATAGTTCCTACTTTGATGATTGGTCATGGATGTTGTTATATCATGTTACATGTTATTTTGCATATGATGGATATTTTGAACATTTTGATTGGTGTGAAAAGTTCCACATAGGTATGGCTATGGGTGGTAAAATTTTATGATTTTTATGCTACTATTTTATATATTTGAATGTGGTAAAAATTAATGTAATATGATTATATGTAAATTAGGAAGAAAATGGAAGAGGATGTAATATAATGATGAACCAAAACCTGAGGAAAGTTTTTGTTAGGAAACTGGATTTCAGAGTAACCAGGGAAGTTTCTGTTTTTGAAATTTTGGGAAGAATCGGTTAGGAATTAAAAGCAATGGTCAACATGAAAAATGTAGTTTATATTCACAGATTTTTAGCCACTATAATAACTTAATTTGGAGTCCATATGAGGTAGATATGGTCAGATTAGTAAGCAGCGGTCAAAAAATGGTTAACCAGGGAAGAATATGTTAGGAAAGTTTCTGTGTTTGAATTTTTGGGAAAATTCTATAGGGAATTAAAATAACTGGTTAACATAACATATATATATATATATGTCTCACGAAAATTTATCCACTGGAATCACTCAATTAGAAGTTCATATGAGGGAAATATGGTCAGATTAGTATGTAAAGGTCAAAACCTACGCAGCAAGAAATAATGTTTAAATTGAGGGAGTAATATCACCATGATTACTTTTTATTTCGATACAATTTTCAACATAATAGTTTTAGATAATTGTTTTATCTTTAAAAGAACACCAAGTTCAACTAATTTGGAGTTAAAATGAAGGAGTTATGTAATGATTAGTTATAGAAGGCCAGGTAGGACGAAAACTTGCATCAGGGAATAACACAACATAGAGCATGGCTAGGCCATATTCTGTGCTGGAAATGGCATTTTTAAGCCTAAAGCGTGGTTGTTTTACAGGAAATGGCCAAGCCATGTTATAGGATATGTTTAGGCCATGTGGGAAGCTGGTAAAGCTTATTTTCAACATTTTTCTACCCTAAATGAACCTCATTAACTATAGGATAATAATAAAAACCAAATTGAAGAAGAATGCCATATTAAATTAGTGAGAACATGTGTTGAAAATGATATAAGTAGGAGGAAAGTGACTAGAGGCCAAGCATAAATAAAATGAGGAGATAAAAATAGTATTTAAAAAAGAAAAAGAATCTTATAAATGAAAATAAAAAATGACTAGTGTATGCCATAGCCATTGCCATTGCATGAACTCCTTCCCATCTTAAGTGTGTAATTTTGACATGGAAATATTTAATAAAGTGATATTTGAAATGGTTATGTTCATGTCATGATTACCAATAATTTTTGGTACTGATTATATTGTGATGAAAAATTATGGCATGTGATTATAATGAACATACTTGTTAGTGAAGTCATATTTTTTGGCTATTAATGTGAAAAGAAAAGAGCACGATCACATGGTAGTCTGTGCAATGCACCAGTAGAGGACGCCTTACTTACGGCTATGATTATGTTAATGAGAAAAGAAAGTGTGCCATATCAGACAGAGCGAGAAAAGCCCGTACCAGATAGTAGAAAAAACTCACCCTGATCAGGGTAGCTTGATATGAAAATAAGTTGATAGGTATCATATGATATTCTGAAAAATAGTTATTCATGCCATACATGTCATAACTATACGATTTTCATGTGCATGGATAAAGTAAATTCATGTGACCTAAGGATATTTGCTGCAGTTTATACAGATGAACATGATATGATGAGCTATATTGATGATAATTATGATTTATTGTTGAACCTACTAGGGTTTAATTCTCACTATATTTCTATATCATGTTTAGAAAACTAGTTATGCAAATTTTTCTAAGGCTCTGGTTTTTAGTGCACGTTGGATCGAGTTACTCTATGTTGGGCAAATCTCAAAAATTAATAAGATGTTTGTGATCGAGTTGGCTAAGATCCCGGTGAAGGTGGAACCACTCGCACCCGTATCTTTGGTGTAACAACTCTATTTATGTAAATGTAACAATTTTTTTTATATTTGTAAAATTCCATGAAGTTATTACTACTTTAATTCTAACCACTTAACTCATAATAATAATCACTTTAACCAAGCATAATTGTTATTAACAGTGATACAATACTGAGTTTCCATACACACTATTATTTTACAAACTACACACCATTATTTTACAAACATTTGTACAAAGATACATATTAGCTCTAATCATCTATGTCGACTACTTCTGGGGACACTGGTGCGGTGGCACATCCACCGGAATCTCAGTCACATTTATGACAGATACATCTGAAATAACTGGAAGTTGTCCAAGGTAGGGCACCTCGATCCAACGTACAGAAATAATAAGTGTCATAGAGAAAATCTGCATATTTATTCTTCTGAACATGATATGGAAATATAGTGAGAATTAAATCCCAGTAAGTTCAACAATAAATCATAACTTACCATCAATATAGTTCATCATGTCATGTTCAGCTGTATAAACTACAGAAAATATCTTTGGTCACATGAATGCATTATATCTATGCACATAAGAATCATACAATAATGATATGTATGACAGGATTAACTATTTTCAGAATATCATATGATGGCCATTAACTTATTCTCATTTCAAGCTACCCCGGTCAGGGTGAGTATCTTCTACTCTTCGATATGGGCTTTTCTCGCTCCATCCGACATGGCCCACTTTCTCTTTCTTTTCTCATTAACATGATCATAACCGTTGGTAGGGCGTCCCCTACTGGTGCACCACACGGATTGCCATGTGACCGTGCTCATTTCTTTTCTTTTCACAATGATAGCCAAAAATATGCTTTCAATAACAAGTATGTTCATAAAAATATAACTATTACTATAAATCATTAGTAATCATGCCATGAACATAACCATTTGAAATATCACTTTATAAAATATTTCCATGTCATAATTTCACACTTAAGATGGTAAGAAGTTCATACAATGGCAATGGCTATGGCATATACTAGTCATTTATTATTTTCATTTATAAAATTCGTCTTCTTTTTTTAAATATTAATTTTATTTCTTTATTTTCTTGATGCAGGTTTTCATCATATCTAACCTTCTCTTTATGCTTGGCCTTTAGTAATTTTCTTCTTATTTATATCATTTCCAACACATGTTCTTACAAATTTATAGAGCATTGTTCTCCAATTTGATTTCTATTATTACCCTATAGCTAAAGAGGTTCATCTAGGGTAGAAAAATGTTGAAAATAGGCTTAACCAGCTTCCAACATGGTCTGGCCATGTTCCAAGACATGGCCATGCTTTAAAAATACTTCAAGTGTACTCAAAAATAGCCCCGAACACGGCTAGCCCGTGCTTGAAGCACCCAGAACACGACCTGGCCGTACTCTGTGACCTTTGCTCACTAATTAATGTATAACTCCCTCATTTTAACTCTGATTGAGGTGATCTTGGTGTCTATGGAAAGCTAAGGCAAGTATCTAAAACTATTATGCTAATCATATCAGCAAAATAGTAATAAATCTTGGTGTTATTACTCCCTTAAATTCAATATTATTTCTTCTCAGGTAGGTTCTAACCTTTACTTACTAATCTAACTATATCTCCCACATACGAATTCCAAATTAAGTGATTCCAATGGTTAAACATCCGTGACACATAAATATATAATTCATATGTTAACCATTTATTTTAATTCCATACAGATAATTCCCAGAAATTAATGTACAGAAACTATCCTAACATATTCTTCCCTGATGAACCATTTTTTGACCTTTAACTACTAATCAGACCATATCTACCTCATATGGACTCCAAATTAAATGATTCCAGTGGATAAAAATTAGTGACATATATATCTTTAATTCTTATGTTAACCATTTATTTTAATTCCTTATAGATTGTTCCCAGAAATTAAAACACCAAAGCTTAAAACTCTGCCAACCATAGCCATACCCATGCAGAACTATCTACACCAACCTAAGTATTCAAACATACATCACATGCAAGATCAATATGTAACATGATATAGAAACATCCATGATCAATCATCAAAGTTCTAAGATCAAAATCTCATATAAATATTCTAAGTTTCAAAAGTTTTCTTCAAAAAGAAATATTGTTAAACTTACCTAAGAATCTCCCTAGCTTACTTAGTGAATTGGTTTTCTTGTTTCCTCTTGAAAGAAGTAGCAAGATTCCTTCCTTCCCTTAGCTTTTCTATCAGCTTAGGTAAGAGAAGGAGGGTGAATTTTTGAACCTCAAGGATGAAAGACAAAAATGGACTCAAGTGGAGATTAAGGTAACTTACCTTGAGTACTTAGTCTTCTAAAATTTTCCTTCTTCTTCCTTCCTTTCTTCTCCTATCTTTCTCTCCTTCTAAATTTACCTTGAGTACTTAAACCACCAAATAATACACCTTTCATGATCATGGGTCTACCTTATCACAATTAGAATACACTTTGTTGAATTTTTGGAAAACAAACAACTTATGTTCTTGTCTTCCTCTTCCTTAGTCAAGATATGCATAGAAAAAGGAGATTTGTATTTTGAAAATTATGATGATATGTTCTTAAGATAAGGGACTAGGTCCCTTTGATTTAGGGATTCATTTCCATTTTCTTTTGTCTTAAACAAGTATGATAGGTTTGCCTTTTTAGGTGGCAAATTTCTAACCCTTGAATCTCCATTATTTGGTTAATATTATTTGTGTGGGATAGGAATGTTTTGTCCTAATGCCATGTATTATCGTACCACTTGCTAAAATTATGAGTGTAGGATATAAATGTTTTTGTCCTAAAGCCTTGTATTATCATGCCACTTGCCAAAATGATGAATGTAGAATCACACCACTTGCTAAATTTTTGTCTTAATGCCATGTAACCTAATCTTTATTATTATTACATTATTATATCATCACCTAATTTATTTTATTTTATTTTTCCTCTTGGATTTGGGCTTATTCCTACCCATTTTCTTTGCTTTGGATAAAATTCTACCTTTCTTGGAGGGCTTGGTCACATTTTCATAATTTTTGGGCTATTGGTCCAATTACTATATTCTAGTCGAAGTCTATATTTCATTTCTTGCTTAGGTTATCCAATGGGCTTGCTAGAAACTTATGTGAAGTGGGAAAAACTCTATATAAAGTGTCCATAGGTAAAAGCCCAATGTATGGGTAAAGATTTTAAACTTAGTAACTCTAGTTCTTGAATTAGGAAAAATTACCCTAATCCAATGTTCTTGAAAATTTAAGACCCTTACTTGTTTCTAAAAATTTATCTTCCTTATCCAAGAATTTTGCATCTCTTTAGTATGTTCTTTGTAAAACCTCATGAAATCATTACCTCTTCCCATTTAATTACTTAATTCATAATAACACTTAATTAATTTAACCAAGAATAATCAAGGTTTAAGGTCTACCATTAACATTGATACAATTCTGAGTTCACATACACATCATTAATCAAAACATCTATACAAAAAAAATGAAACACATAAATATCTACATCTTATTTATCCGTGTTGACCAATTCTGAAGATATGGGAGCAGGTGGTTGCACCTTCACTGGGATCTTTTCCAACTCGACCACAAACACCTTATTAATTTTTGGGATCTACCCAACATAGAGTAACTCAATCCAACGTGCACTAAAAGCCAGAGCCAAAGAAAAAGTATGCATAACTATTTTCTAAACATGATATAGAAATATATTGATAATTAAATCCTAGTATATTCAACGATAAATCATAATCATCATCAATATTGCTCGTTACTTCATGTTCATCTGTATAAGTTACAATCAATATATTAGGTCATAAAAATGCACTTTATATACGCACTTGAAAATTGTGCAGTAATGACATGATGGCTATCAACTTATTTTCATATTAAGCTACCCCGATCAGAGTAAGTACTTTTTACTCTCTGGTGCGGGCTTTTCTCGCTTCTCCCAACATGGCACACTTTCTCTTTCTTTTCTCATTAACATAATCATAGTCATGAGTAAGGCGTCCCCTACTGGTGTACCACACGAACTGCCATATGACCATGCTCGTCTCTTTTCTTTTTCTTTTCTTTTCACTTTAATAGCCAAAAATATGATTTCAATAACAAGTATGTTCATTATACTCACATGCCATAATTTATCATCAAAGGACAATCACTACCAAAAATCATTGGTAAAATACAATCATGTCATGATCATAACCATTTTCAAATATTACTTTATAAAATATTTTCATGTCAAAATTATAGACTTAAGATGGTAAGGAGTTCTTGCAATAGCACTGGCTAGACACTACTTATTTATTATTTTCATTTATAAGATTCTTCTTCTTTTTTAAATATTATTTTCATCTTTTTATTTTCTTTATGCTTGACCTCTAGTTACTTTCCTCTTACTTATATCATTTTCAACACATGTTCTCACAAATTTTTATAGGGCATTCTTCACCAATTTGGTTTCTATTATTACCCTATAGTTAATAACGTTCATTTAGGGTAGAAAAATGTTGAAAATAAGTTTTACCCTATAGGGCATTCCTCACTTATTCAACCATATAGCCCTTATACAAACTCCAATTGAGGTGATTCTAAAGCCTATAAAAAGCTAAGACACTTATTTACAACTTTCATGTTTATCATTTCTTAATATTCCTTACGAATTATTCCCATAAAATTGAAAACAAAAATGCTAACATTTACCACTCTGGATTCTAGACTAATTCTAACCTCTACTAATTAATCAGCCATATCTCCCTCACATGGACTCCAAATGAAGTGACTTCAGAGCCTATAGTTCAGTGAGACATATATCTATGTTTATTATGTTAACAATTTCCTTTAGTTCTGTATAGAGTTTGCCCAGAAATTCAAACACAGAAGCATACTTAACAGATTCTTCCCTGGTTAGCTAGTTTCTGACCACTGCTTACTAATATGGCCATATTTCCCTCATATGCAATCCAAATTGAGTTATTTCTGGGCCTAAAAGTCCATGAGACATATATATAAATTTTTAATGTTAAACATTGCTTTTAGTTCCCAACCTATTCTTCCTAGAATTCCAAAAATAGAAGCTTGCCTAGTTACTCTGAAATTCAGTTTTCTTAGCTCAACCTTTCCTAAAGTTCTAGTTCATCCTTTTATTAAGTCCTCTTCCATTTTTCTTCCAAATTTTCATCTAACCATAGAATTACTCATCTCAACATTTAATTATATTTCTTACTAAATTTAACATATTCCATCATCCACTTCAAAAGAAAAATAGAATCAAATCATGCATCACTAAGGTTGTTTCTCAACAAAAATTTCTCATGGTCTTCCCCTAGGTGTTTAAGGACATACTTAATTTATCAACCTAACCATCTTCCATCCATTTTTACCACATCCGAATATGCATTACAGCATTACAAATATCCCTAAAAGTTTTCCATCCATAGCCATGCTTAAGCAAAAAAATTTCATACCAATATATGCATTCAAACATCCATCACATGCAAGATCAACATGTAACATGATATAGAAACATCCATGGCTAATCATCAAAGTAGCAAATTTCATCAAAGTTCTAGGATCAAAATCCTATATAAATGTTACAGATTTCATATATTTTCTTTAAAAAGAGATATTGTTAAACCTACTTATAGATCTTCCTAGTTCACTTAGTTAATTCTTTTTCTTGTTTCTTCTTGAAGGAAGTGGCAAGATTCCTCCCTTCCCTTAACTTTTCTATAACATCCCTAACTTTGTTTCTTTTATTAATAAAGGTACATAAATATTTAAGTAAGGAAATAAATTTTATTCGACAATTTTTAGATATCTAAGGAAATATAAACCTTAGAAATTCTTCACCTTATGTGTGTGCATAGAAAATGTTTTTAACATTAATGGAATAAGTAAAGAGAGAAAACCTAATAAGAAAAATTAGAAATAACATACTAAAGAGAGGTGAAATTCTTAAGTAAGGAAGATAAATTTTTAGGAAGTAAGTAAAGGTTTTAAAATTTCAAGAAGATTGTATTAGGGTAATTTTCCTAATTCAAGAGCTAGAGTTCCTAAGTTTAACATCTCTACCCATACATTGGGCTTTCACCTATGGACACTTCATATAGATTTTTTCCACTTCACATGAGTTTCTAGCAAGACAATAGCATAACCCAAGCAAGAAATAAAACATAGACTTGGACTAGGATATAGAAGTTGGACCGATAGCCCACAAACCATGAAAATGTGACCAAGCCCTCTATAAAAGGTAGAATTTCAGCCAAAACAAAGGAAATGGGTAAGAATGAACCTAAATCCAAGAGAAAAAAATAAGAATCATGTGAGGAAATAGTAGTGGAATAATAATGAAGATTAGGTCATATGGCATTAAGACAAAATATCTATATCCTACATTCAAAATTTTAGCAAGTTGGTAATAATACATGGCATTAGGACAAAACATCTATATCCTACATGCATAATTTCAACAAGTAGGTAATAATACATGGCATTATGATAAAACATCCTTATCCTTCACAGATAATTTTAACCAAGCAAGGGAGACTCAAGGGCTAGAATTTGCCACCTAAAAAGGCAATCCTATCATACTTGATTGAGACAAAAGAAAAAGGAATTGAATCCCTAAATCAAAGGGAACTTGTCCCTTGTCTTAAGAACATTTTAACATTATTTTTAAAATACAAAACTCCTTTTGCTATGCATCTTGACTAAGGGAGAGGAAGACAAGAACATGAGTTGTTTTTCTCTAAAAAACAACCAAGTGCATCCTAATTGTGATAAGGTAGACCCATGGTTATGGAAGTTGAACCACTTGATAGTTTATTTAAGCAAAACCCACCCTTATAACATTATAATTTTGTCCAAGTGAGGGAGAGAAAAAACATAAGCAAGGTAGAGTGAGGAAAGGAGAGAAGGAGAGGAGAAGAGAGGAAGGAAGAGGATGGAGAAGTCTAAAGGACTAAGTATTCAAGGTAAGTTAGCTTAATCTCCACTTGAATCTATCTTTTCTCTTCATCCTTAGGGTTGAAAAATCACCCTCTTTATCTTATTTTAGCTGCTAGAAAAGCTAAGAGAATGGAGGAAACTTGCTACTTCCTTCAAGAGAAAACAAGAAAAAGAATTCACTAAGTGAGCTAGGGAGATCTTTAGGTAGGTTTAACAATATCTCTTTTTGAAGAAAATCATTGAAATTTGTAACATTTATATGGAATTTTGATTTTAGAACTTTGATAAAATTTACAATATTTGCTACTTTGATAATTGTTCATAGATGTTGCTATATCATGTTACATGTTATCTTGCATATGATGTATGTTTTGAACATTCGGTTGGTGTGGAAAGTTCTGCATAGGTATGGCTATGGGTGACAAAGTTTTAGAATTTTTATGCTGCTATTTTATATATTTGAATGTCGTGAAATTTGATGGAAGATGATTAGAGGTAAATTAGCAAAAAAATGGAAGAGAACTTAATAAAATGATGAACTAAAACCTTAGGAAATGTTTGATTAGGAAACTAGATTTCAGAGTAATCAGGGAAGCTTCTCTTTTTGAATTTATGGGATGAATTGGTTAGGAATGAAAAGAAATGGTTAACATGAAAAATGTAGATATATGTCTCACATAATTTTAGTCACTAGAATCAATTAATTTGGAGTCTAGATGAGGGAGTTATGGTCAAATTAGTAAGCAGTTGTTAGAAACTAGTTAACCATGGAAGAATTTGTTAGGTAAGCTTCTGTGTTTGAATTTCTAGGAAAACTCTGTTGTGAATTAAAGGAAATTGTTAACATAATGAATATAGATATATTTCTCACAGATCCATAGGCTTTGAAATCACTTAATTTGATGTCCATATGAGGGTGATATGGCTTATTAATGAGTGGAAGTCAGAATTAGTCTAGAATCCAGGGTGGTAAATGTAAGTGTTTTGGTTTTCAATTTTTTGGGAATAATTCATAAGGAATCTAAAAAATAGATAAACATGAAAGTTATTTATAAGTGTCGTTTATTTTTATTGGCTTTGGAATCACCTCAATTATAGTTTGTATGAGAGAGATATGGTTGAATAAGTGAGGACAGGTCACAGAACACGGTCAAGCCGTGTTCTGGGTTGCTTCATCATTGGTATGTCGTATTTAGGGCTGTTTTTTAGTACATTTGAAGTGTTTTCAAGCATGTCTGTGTCCTGAAACATGACCAGGCCGTATTAGGAGTTGGTAAAGCTTATTTTTAACATTTTTCTACCCTAAATAAACCTCATTAACTATAGGGTAATAAGAGAAACCAAATTGGAGAAGAATACCCTATAAAATTTGTGAGAACATATGTTGGAAATGATATAAGTAGGAGAAAAGTAACTCGAGGCCAACCATAAAGAAAATAAAAAGATAAAAATAATATTTAAAAAAGAAGAAGAATCTTATGACTGGAAATATAAATAACTAGTGTATGCCCTAACCATTGCCATTGCATGAACTCCTTACCATCTTAAGTGTATAATTTTGACATAGAAATATTTTATAAAGTGATATTCAAAAATAGTTGTGATCATGACATAATTTTATTTTACCAATAATTTTTAGTAGTAATTATGCTTTGATGGTAAATTATGGCATGTGAGTATAATGAACATAATTTTTATTGAAATCATATTTTTGGCTATTAACGTGAAAAGAAAAAGAAAAGAAAAGAGATGAGCACGGTCACATGGTGGTCCATGTGGTGCACCAATAGGGAACGCCCTACTCACGGCTATAATTATGTTAATGAGAAAAGAAAGAGAAAGTGTGCCATGTCAGACAGAGCAAGTAAAGCCTGTACTAGAGAGTAGAAAGTACTCACCCTAACGGGGGTAGCTTGATATGAAAATAAGTAAGTAGACATCATATGATATTCTAAAATTAGTTATTCATGCCATATATGTTATTATTGTATGATTTTCATGTGCATTCCTGTGACCTAAAATATTTACTGTAGTTTATAAAGAAGAATATGATATGATCATCTATATTGATGATAATTATGATTTATTGTTGAACCTACTGAGATTTAATTCTCACTATATTTCTATATCATGTTTAGAAAACTAGTTTTGCTGATTTTTCTTTGGCTCTGGCTCTTAGTGTACATTGGATCGAGTTACTCTATGTTGGGCAGATCCCAGAAATTAATAAGGTGTTTGTGGTCGAGTTGGCTAAGATCCTAGTGAAAGTGCAACCACCTGCACCCATATCTCTGGAATTGGTCAACATGGATTAATAAGATGTAGACGTATATGTGTTTAATTTGTATACGAATGTTGTTAATTAATAATGTGTAAACCTTCATTATGCTTTGTTAATTTAATTGAATGTGATTATGAGTTAAATAGTTAGAAGTAAAGAGGTAATGACTTCAAGGGATTTTAATATATATATATATATGTAAAAAAATGGAGTTGTTACATTTTTCAACAGCTTAAATAAAAGAAGAAGGGTGAGTTTCGAACCCTAAGGATAAAGAGAAAAGATGGATTTAGGTGGAGATTACGCTAACTTATCTTAAGTACTTAGTCCTTTACACTTCGCCTTCTTCTTCCTTCCTCTCTTATCCTATCTTTCTCTCCTTTTCTTACTCTACCTTGCTTCTGTTTTTACTCTCCCTCACTTAGACGAAATTATAATGTTATAAGGGTGGATTTTGCTTAAATAACTGTCAAGTGGTTTGCATCTCATAATCATGGGTCTACCTTATCACAATTAGGATGCACTTGGTTTGCAATTTGGGATAAAGCAACTCATGTTCTTGTCTTTCTCTCCCTTAGTCAAGATATGCATAGCAAAAGAATATTTTTATTTGAAAATCATGATAAAATATTCTTAAGACAAGGGACAAGGTCCCTTTGATTTAGGAATTCATTTCCTTTTTCTTTTGTCTCACTCAAGTGTGATAGGTTTTCTTTTCTAAGTGGCAAATTTTCAGCCCTTGTGTAACATCCTAAGCCTCTTATAAAGTTAGATAAATTTAAGGATGAGTAGAAAATACATATGACAAGTAATCAAGATGCTTAGCTATATGACTATAAGGCAAGTATAAATTAGGTGACATAGTTAATGTTGAATCATATAACTAAAATTCTTAGGATCAAAATTCTTAGACATTACTAGTCTAGGATTAGTGACAAACTAAGACATAAGGAACAAGAATTAAAATGTGTAGTTGTTTGACAATAAAGACTTCATAAAATATGTGGTACCATTTCATGGTTAGAAGTAATATAAATAAAATATTTTTGGAGCATAAATGAGAGGAATATGATACAAATATATTCCTTAGGATGCTACTAATTTAGGATTAGCAACATAATAAGGAAGGAAGAAGCATTATGGGATGCAATATGAATATATATATATATATATATATATATATATATATATATATAGTTTCTCTCAATTACACCATGCATATCCTAAGATACATATATTTACCCATGCATGCAAGCGAGGATGTGAATCAATACACAAGAAACTTTTGTAGGTTAAAAAAACACACATGCACGTAGGAAATATAAGCTGAAACATGCACCCAACCTTGCTCCACATTCAGCAGAAAAATGTCCCACACTTGCTCTATAAACCAAGCAGGAACACACCCATATAGCAGTAGGAAAACAAGCCATATTGCCTAGCAGAATGCACGCCACATTTACACCAATAACCAGGAGAGAAACCTATCCCACATGCAGCAGAATCATGCCCTCACATGGTAGAATCTTCACACCCACCATTGCTCCACAAAGACAAGCAGAAACACACCAACTTCAGCAGCAAATTCAAGCCAGAAAATAGAGCATCACGCAGCAAGATTTCTGGCAGCCTAGGTCCCTCTAATGTGTCATGCAATCACCCACCCTTTAAGCATAATATAATAGAGTTATGCATGCAATAACCCACGTGGAGAGGCAGTAGAAAACCTACTCCCTACCCTACAGAATCCAAGGGATTCCAGCAACCTTTAGCGCCTAGCAGCTTGCATCTTTGGTAGCAGCAGAATTGCCTGGACTTGCCTCACGCTAGTAGGAGAAATGAGAGAGGGAAGTGGTCAAAAAACTGAAGAGGAAGAGGAAGGAAGTGGGAGGGAGTAGCCAAGAAGAAGAAGAAGGTTGAGAGAAGAGGAAGAGAGTGGTGAAAGAACTAAAAAATGTGGAGAGTTTTCTTCCCTCACCATAAGGCAGTGAGAGTGAGAGTGAGTGCTGAGGTTTGAAGCCTTGATCACCCCATATTTGGTGTAAGAAACATAGCTAAGTTGCAAAGGAAACCAAGAGGAGAGGGAAGCTGCAAATTGAGAGCCATAGGAGTAGGTTTACATAAGGTAATTCTGGCTTCTAATAAAAATCTGGTTTAGAGTTTATTAGGTTAATTTTAAGCTTTGCATGGATGACCTTCTGTCTAAAATATGAAAACGTGTTCAACAAAGAAGTTTTATCTCTATGTTTTATATTTCCATAGAATTTGGAATCACATCAATCGGATGTAAAATGAGGGAGTTATACTCCAGGGAGTATGAGAGGTCAGAATCGGGTCTGGAATTCAGGCTAGTGAAGAATAGCTTCAGTTTTCAAATTTCTGGGACTAACCTATAAGGAATATGAAGACATGGATAAGATGAAAGTTATAGATATATTTCTCATGATTACATATCCACTGGAATAAACCATTTTTGAGTTAATATGAGTGAGTTAAGGTCTGATGAGTGAGTAAAGTTCATAGAGCATAGAAGGGTTAGGTTGAGAAAATAGAAACCTTTTAGCACTCGATAATATTGACTTAGTAAATTTAGTAAATGGCCTTTAAATTCTATATTTTTTTTTGGGAAGAGTCTTAATATGTTCATAATTAATTCTGAAAAATTTCGGGATTTTTGAGAACCTACAACTAGGCCTTTTTCAATTAAAACAGTGTTGAGAACAATCTGCTGGACAGTTTAGACTGTTGATGGAAATACAAAATATTGAAGGGGTTAGATGTTGAATTTTTGTATGAAAATTTTATTACAAGTTATAGGGATTCTAAATAAGGATCTCAAAAAATTTTAGAAAATTATGGGCAGTTTAAGGCATGTAATAAAATGTAGAAATTTGGTAGGGCAGGAAATTAGTCAGAACATACCATAACAGGAGACAACATTAAATCTAAGGTTATTTGAGGGGAAAATGAATTATTTTTTACTTGAAAGTTTTATGGTGATTATATAACATATCTAGGATGCTTTATATAAAATATCATGAATTTTGAAAAAGTTTCACTAACCCAAATGAATGCAAAACAGAATAGAAATGGAACTGAAACTAATCTGCACTATTCTGGTTATGAAGGTAGTTTTTGGGGTTGAATAGAAGATTTAAGGGTTGAGAGAATTAAAAAATAAAATAAACATGTAAAGGTACCTCCATACAAAATTTTATAATTTTTAGATGACTTTTGTCATATTTAATAATATCCCCAAATCTCAAGAAAATCATAGTCTTATTTTGAGGAGCAGAAGTTTTTAAACTAGAGATTTATGACTTTAGGTACTAATATGCTGCATTAACCAAGAACTCTTATATGTTTTAATTTGAGTTTCTAGTAGTAACCTTGGCAGCTTGGAAAGGAAGTGATTGTGCTGGAATTGAGGTAGCTAGCTCTTCCTTAAAACACTCTTTATGTTTATGAACTTGAATTTATCAAATTTCACTGGTTGCCTGACTTTTATGCTATGATGAATGATGATTTAAAGATATGTATTGTATGCATTCTTAGGAATTAAGTGGGTGCACAAAAGGGTGCCAAGTAAGCCCCATTTCCCTCACGATTGGCCAATAATAGGAGATTCATAGCCCTTTGCAGGTATGGCCGTATTTGACTGCACTAGGTAAGTAGACCATGATGTTATGGGTCCCTAGTGTGACCAAGATGCTTTATGTATGTATGGTCAGTGCTTATGTTTCAGTAAAATAATTTGAGATGTTTTAAGGAATGGAATGTGTACTATTTTTTTGAAAAATTTGCTAGCTATTAAGATTATCATCTCACTTTTTATGTCCACATAATCACATTCCAGGTACTCCAACAAGAGTTGAGCAACAAGGGTCTCAAGGTTGACTCATATGATCATGATTATATTTTCCTTGGTTGTGTAACATATGTGGGATGGCCTACATGAGTGTTAATTACTGTTTAGACAGTTGATAATGTGATGTCATATAAGTTATGGGCTGTACTATTTTCTTTTATGTCATGAGATCCTTTATATTGTAAGTATTGCATATCATGCCTAGCTAGTTGCCTATAAGGAAATGAGATTTGAAAATGCTTGGAATAGCCCGAATTACTTGTATGCTTATCCAAGAAAGATAACTAACAATATAAGTGAATAGGTGAATTTATGGGCTAAGTGGTCATTGCTAAGAATTTATAAATAATAAGGAACATTATAGATTACGATTTAGATTTTGGAGGCTTTACACCTTGAATCTCCCTTACTTGGCTGAAATTATTTCTGTAGGATAGGGATATTTTGTGATAACGCCATGTATTATTACCTACTTGCTAAAATTATGAATGTAGGATATAGATGTTTTGTCCTAATGTCATTTGTTATTACTTTCTAATTATGAATGTAGGATATAGATATTTTGTCCTAAAGTCATATGACCTAATCTTGATTATTATTACACTACTATTTTCTCACATGGTTCTCATTTTTCCCTCTTGAATTTGGGCTCATGCTTGCCCAATTCCTTTACTTTGGCTAAAATTTTACCTTTCATGGAATGCTTGATCACATTTTCATGATTTTTGGGCTATCGGTCCAACTTCTATATCCTAGTCCAACTCTATGTTATATCTCTTGCTTAGGCTATCCAATTGGCTTATTAGAAACTCATGTCAAGTGGAAAAACTCTATATGAAGTATCCATAGGTGAAAGCCCAATGTATGGGTAGAGATGTTAAACTTAGGAACTTTAACTCTTGAATTAGGAAAAATTACTCTAATCCAATCGTCTTGAAATTTTAAGACCTTTACTTACTTCCCAAAAATTTATCTTTTTTGCCCAAGAATTTCGCCTCTCTTTAGTTTGTTATTTCTAATTTTTCTTATTATATTTTCTCTCTTTACCTATTCCCTTAATGTTAGAAACATTTTCTATGCATAAAAATAAGGTGAAAAATTTCTAAGGCTTATATTTCCTTATATATCTAAAAATTGCTTAATAAGTTTTATTTCCTTTATTAAATATTTATGTACCTTTATTAATAAGAAAAAATGAAATTAAGGATGTTACAAATGGTTCCAATTTCAAAGATGTATATACGGAATATGGCATGACATTGGTGGAGCTCCAAAATCTAACATAGCCTTTTTAATGTTAGTCTCCCTAATTTTGCATGGAATTGTAAATATACCTAGATTCTTGCATTTAGTGGAGAGTTTTTTTTGTGTCATGGAAGATAAATTTTGACTTATCTGAACCTTTTCAAGTCCCTTTAATTTTTTCCTTTTCTTTTGAGTACACAATTCTTTTAAGAACTTTGCATATTTTGGCACCTGTTTAATAGCATCAAGAAGTGGGAGATTAAATTCACATTTTCTAAAGATGTCATACAATTTAAAAAATTTCTCATTTAGCCTATTCTCTTTAAGAGCTTCTAGAAAATGGGGCACTACTTCATAATTTAAAGTAGATGGACACTTACCTATAGATTTTTCATGCTCCTTATTTAATTTCTCATGTTCCTTAAGAGAAGAAAGGGATGGTGGACCTTCAATTTTCTTATCATTCCTTGAAATAATTACATTGACATTTTCTTTAGGATTTACCACAGTTTTAGAGGGTAACATACCTGAGTTTTAAGCATCCAATCAACTCACTGTGGTTGTTAACTGACCTATATGAGTTGTCAAATTCTGAATGCTAGCTCTTGTCTTGTGCTAAAATTGCTGAGAGTTATGCACAAGAGTTTTCATAACATCTTCCAATAGATTACTTACCTGGTGATCCTGAGATGTATTCTGTCTAAGATAATAGGCTTGTTGATTTTACTAAAAAAATTTTCCTACAGGACTATTTAGTACATTCCTATATCTTAAATTAGGATGATCCTTCCATCCAGGATTATATGTATTAGCATAAGGATCATACATCTTTGGTTAGCTAGGAAAA
Source organism: Gleditsia sinensis (assembly GCA_037074535.1). NCBI lineage: Eukaryota > Viridiplantae > Streptophyta > Magnoliopsida > Fabales > Fabaceae > Gleditsia > Gleditsia sinensis. The sequence goes on along the minus strand of CM073463.1, from coordinate 51,476,045 downwards.
TCTCTTATAGCATTAGCTTGTTCTATGGATTTCTCTTGAAGTATAGGACACATGTCAGTTGGGTGTCCTATGGCTAAAAATATTCCATAGACTTTAACTTGCTGCAGTGTACCTCTAGCCATTTTGGCACATAAGAGAGGTAAGTTCAGATATTTGTTGTTGAAGAGAAGTAGTATTTACCTCGTGGGCATGTCTTGGAGGATCATGCCTAATGACAAATTGTTGGGAGTTGGCACCCATATTTGATATTAGGACTCTGGCTGTAACGACCGATTATATATATATATATATATATATATATATATATATATATATATAGTAACTGATAACACATTCCAAGAAGCAAACCATACACATTTATATAAGCAGCTAATATTCCATTATCATGATATCCAAAACTACATCAGAGATTAATATTTATACATAAGTGACACTGATTCACATAACTATATCAACTTAACATTAAACCCTATACCGCATATCTCCCCTAGGTGTAAAGGGTAGAGGTGGTGGTGCTGGCATCGGGATCTATACAAGGCATCGCCATCCACTTAATCTCTATGATCAAATGCACGGAAGCAGCTAGCATATCATTTGATCTTATTTGAACATAACACCAACAATAATGAGAACAAAAGTTCCTAATAGGTTTAACAATAAAAGCATCATATAATAAATAAGAAAAATATAGTCTTATGTTCAGCTGTATAAACTATAGAAAACCTTTTCTCTTTGTATATGATAAAATAACAAGAATGTATAGCATGCTTTCATGTTCGATAGATAGGTTATGCATCAATATTAGGCATGTATAATAACTAGGTTATACTTCTATATTATGCTTGTATATATATATATATATATATATATATATATATATATATATATATATATATATATATATATATATATATATATATATATCTTTTAATACATGGTAACTGATCGTCTGTAGCCACAAGGTCAACAAACAGTGACTAAACATTTGTAGCCACATCTCAACACTTAGTAACTAATCGTCGGTAGCTATATCTCAACACTCAGTGACTAATCGTCTATAGCCATGAGTTCAACCATATACATTAACATGATATAACCATATATACATCAAATAACTCACCTTGATTATCATGCTTGCCATCCACAATCAAATTCGTCTCTTCATATAATCACTATGTAATAACCCCTCTATTGTTACAAAATAATGTACACATCATATTCTTTAATCATCAAGACCATTACAATAGGATTATGCATTAACCAAGAACATCACTAATATCATGTATAATATCATCACCACATCCTTTAACAAATATGTATTAATACACTTACCATCATGTAACGATGCATACATTATATCATTTAATCATTATGCATTAATACAAAAGCATGGCAATACCTCATCATCTTCATCATTTAACATATATGCATTATTACACAATATATATCAAGTTTGTTATCACAAGAAGTAGTGAAAACTAACATTATATCACCAAGATTATAAGGCATTCTTCTTCAATTTGGTTTCTATAATTATCATCTAGTTAATGGGGTTCATTTTATGCCATTTGTAACTAAAACCGGGAAAAAATAGTTCCCAACATGGCATTAGAATGTGCAAAATGTATTGCAACCTCAAAAACAGCATGAAGCATGGCTTAACCATGTCACCAAGCACGGCCGTGCTTTAGGTTTTCTTGCGCTCCAGGTTTCTATCCAGCCTGATCTTCTCTCACTAGAAAGACCATAACTCCGATTAAGGTAATTTTAATGTCTATGAAAAGTTAAGACAATTATATACAACTATTATGTTTACCACTTTAACATATTAGAAACATAAATAGGTGAAAGAGGTGTTTGAAAACAACGTCGTGACTTTGTGCATTAGATCTAACCTCTCTTCACTCATTAGGGCATATCGCTTTCATTTCAAATCCGATCAAGGTGATTCCAGAGGCATTAGAAAACTACGAAATAGGGCTACAATCAAGTGTTTAACAGATTTCTAAATTTGATATAAATCATAACTCCTAGAACCAACCATTCAGAGCATTGATTTACACCCTTTTCAAGCCAATTTCAGTAAACATATGTATGATCTATGGATCCAAACTCTCACTTCTCATGGCTAAACATAAATATGCATCATGCACTATCAAAATGGAATATTTGAAACAATTTTAGATAATTCAAAATACATGAAAATTCCAAGGAAAGATTAATGTTAAACCTACCAAAAACTATAGATCCTTTCTATTCTCAAACCCTTCTTGGATTTCCTTCTCTTTGATCACTTCTCACTCTTCCATTCCTTTCAAATTCCTACACTTTCACTATAGGAAAACAGCTCTTAAAGCATCCAAGATGAAGAGAAGAATGGATTTAAGCTTGGACATGCAAAACTCACCTTAGATCATCACCTTACTTCCTTTCTCTCTCCTCTTTCTCTTCTTTTCCTTCCTTTTCTTCTCTCGGTCTCTCTCTTTTTCTCTTCTCCCTTGTCTGTTGCCTTTCCTTCTCCCTTGAGATTTTCATCCCTTGGTCGAATTCCTCTCCAAGTCAAGGGATAAGCTTATTTTAATTCGAAGCTTCCAAAAGGTTGCCTTTCCTTAATGCATGCCCTCCCTTTCTTTAAGTATTACACTTTTTCCATTCTATTACATTGTGACTAGATCCTTAACCAAGGCCTTGTTTGGCTTCTTCAATTTCTCCAAATGCTTTAACTCCTCTTTTAGGAAGATTCCAATGGGCTTTTGGAGTCACGCCTAAAACATATCTTTAGCTCAATTCTTGATGTTTGGTTCTAGTCCCAAAGAATTAGAATATTACATTTTCTCCCCTTCTAGTTTTCCTTTTTGCCATATAACCATTTTATAATTTTAAAGATTTCTTCAATGTTTCATTTCATTCTCTTTCCTTCCTTTCACCATTGAGAATTATTTTCCATTTATTATAATCTAGGATGTTACACTGGCTACTTCAGGAGTCTTGTCTACTAGTGCTCCTCCACTAACTGCACCTATCATGCTCCCATCTCCCTGTAATAGGCCTTCATAGAAATATTAGATTAGTAGCTACTCACTAATCTGATGACGTGGGCAGCTTACACAAAGCTTTTTAAATCTCTCCCAATAATCATAAAGTGTCTTTACATGCAATTTTCTAATGCCACATATTTCCTTGCTGATATTAACGGCTTTATATGCGGGAAAATATCATTCTAGAAATATTCTCTTCATCTTATTCCATTGGTGATAGTGCCAAACGGTAAATAATATTGCCAATCTTTGGCTGAGTCTCTTAATGAAAACGAAAAATCCTTGAGTTTTATTTGTTCCTCATTTACTCCAAGGGGCTTCATGCTGGTAAATACCACATGGTATTCCTTCACAAATATTTATATGGATCTTCACCTACAAAACCATGAAAATTAGGTAAGAGATGAATTAATCTAGATTTTAATTCAAAATTAACATTATCATCAAGATTAGGAAAAGTAATGCATAAGGGTTGCTGATGCAAATCTAGAGCTGCAAGCTCCTTCAGAGTGGGGTGCCTAGCCATGATTACTTTCTCTTTTTCATGATAAATGTCTTCTTGAAGTTCTCTTCTATGCTTGTACTCAGATTTTCCAATATTTGGATTGAATTGTAAATCTTGAGAATTAGAAGAATGAGTCACAAGCATAAATCAAAATAAAAATCACAAAACAGGTAATAGACGAAGTCCCCGGCAACGGCGCCAAAATTTGGTGCGTACTGTCACAGGTACATCCAAATTGATACCTTACCTCTTAACTAACCTGTAGTCGTGGGAGTAAGGGTCGATCCCACAAAGACTAAAATTACCTTATGTGATTGAGAAAAGAGGGATTTGATAATTGTAAATAACAAATTAAACAATAATGAAAGTAATTAATAGGGTAATTAATGAGGCGTTGCTTTCGATCAATATCCACTGCCAAGGGATTGCATTGATCATTGAAAATATCATCAATCTTAAATCGAATATCTACCATTGGGATTCTATCTTTGTTCCTCCTTAAGCCTAGTAAATTGATAACAATTGCACCAATTAAACCTTAATTAATAAGATATCCTTTAACACATCAGTAAAGTTTAACCTATTAAACAAGAGAAGCTGATAGAGTTAAACAAATATAAACACATCGGTTATATCTAATTTAGTTGATCATTCATCATAAGGTTAATGATTTATAATCCAAAATCCTTAATCCTATTTGCTTCATGAATACAGTAATGAAAACTTTGTTCAAAACCTAATTCAGTAGTAGATTAAAACAGATAATATACTAGTAGGCCTTCCTAGCAATTATATGAATAATCATTGAAAAAAGAAGAGTAGGTGAATAATTAATACTCGGTTAAGATTGAACTAATAAAATTTATTCCAAATCTCACAATGCATAAGGATCCTTTGAGGTTTCAATCTTCCTCTACCAATTAAAAATAAATCAGCCGTACAGGGCCATAAGAATATCTAAACAAGAATTAAAAAATTTAATTAAGAACCTAAATGATCTTTGATGCTTCCCTTCTTTTCTTTTATAGATTGGTTTCTCCTCCTTAATGAACAATTGTTTCTAAGTCAAAATCCGGTTCGTCGGACTTCAATTGGAGCCAAAAAGACCTAAAAAGTGCGAATTCAGCATTATGGTACGGTGGCGAACGTCGTGGCACACTACATGGGTGCCACGGTGCTACGAAAATACTCTGACGAGGCATTGAGGCATTTGGTCTTCTTCAGCTCGAGCGCCGCGGTGCTCAAGTTCTAGGTTCTTCAGCGACGTAGTGTGCTAGGGAGCGTCGTGGTGCCCTGGATAAGCCTTGACACAATGCCCAAAAACTTCTTATTTTGCCAAAGTATTGAACACGAAATTTTTTCTTCTTTCCATAGCTGCTGGAATCACCTCAATTGGAGTTCAACTGAGAGAAATATGATTTAACTAGTGGCGGAGGGTTGAAAATCAGCATTTTTCCATATTTTCTCTCTATTTTCCTCTTCTTTTCTTCTTTATTATTCCTAAAACATAGAACACAAAACTAAATTAACTCTTATTTATTTCATACTTAAATTAAATAAAAAAGGAACGTAAAACATGCTGAAGACATGCTTAATTTATAGCATGTCATTAAGCATCAAGGGGTTGCAGGAACCATGCAAACTAGACAATCTTATTGAAATTATTTAGTAACAAGGTATACTATTAATAAGTACCCAATCTTTCAATAAAAGACAATCGAAAAGGTAAATTGAATAATCAGTTTTTCTAGACAATCATAAGTAAGGTATGATTCCTATTCACACATGTATAATCCTAAATAAAGGGATCACTTCTATCTTGGGTATGAAAATCCACCAGTATATTAGGCTAACAACCCTTAATATTACCAATAATATCAATAGAAAAATTCAAGTATATCTTTAGAAAAACTTGTTGGTCTCCTCAATACTAACACTTTGCAAATTCAAAAGGAAAGGCAACAATTTTAATAAGAGATAAGGGGGAGTGCTCAAAATTTAGAAAACCAGATGAGCCAAATAATAGCTGTATTCAATCAATTAGGAGCTTAAAATTCAAATAACCTACCTTTTCAACTAGTAAAAATCCAATTGTCCTACTTGAAGATGGTGCAGAAAATGAAATCTAACAAAGGTGGTACTTATGCCAACAACCTAAAAAGAGGAGAGCACTAACACTCTCAATAGTAATCGCAGACCAAAGAGTAAGTGCATTGGTTCATATTTAGTTTATAGAATTAATATACTTGATTACTTAGTGTAGGAAAATTTTGCATTTAATGGAAAGGAAAAAGTGGATGTTGACACTAGTAAGCCTAGTAAGAAAGAGGTTGAGAAGTTGACTTCAAAGGCTAGAATTACGGAAAAATTTGCATAAGTGAAGGAAACCCTAAAAAGTGTTCTAAACATGTAAGGATCCTCCTATTTCATTGTCAATTTCTAATGAGATACTTGCCTTTTCTATTTTGTAGGATCTTGGCCTATATTTAAAGTCTCTTCCTAAGAATATGATAGTTGGAGAATCACCTTTAGTGATAATCTTTAGAGGGTCTAATGCACAACAAATAGAAAAGTTAGTGCAAGCTCTTAAAAAGCAAAAAGAAAATGCAAGCCACAAAATTGGAAATATCATAGGACTTGACCCATCCTCTTGCATACATCATAGCCTATTTAAAGAGAGAAGAGAATTGCCACCTAAATTGGCTAATACTTAAAAAGATGAAATTAAGAGCAATGCCAAACACTTCAAGGTGTCAATTATTTTAAAGTTAAGTTTAGTTTTCAATTGACTAGACTTTCAATTATCACTGATAGGTTCTTATGATGCAGAAGAACTTCAAAGTCCTACATATTCCAAATCATTTAGGATCAAGGAGGAACCTAATTAAAGGAAGCAATAAGCTGACCTAAAGATGTTAAATAAAGGTGCTTCTTGGGAAGCAACCCAAGGGAGTCAATCCTTTCATTTTGTTTTCTTTATTTATAATTTTCTATTTTAGTTTATTTTTCAATTTTTTGCATTTTTACTTTACATTGTTGACAATATAAGTTTTAAGCTTAGGGAATGGATTATGTGTTTCTAAGAGTTTTTAGAGTTTTTTTAGGAATTTCTAGGTCTTCTAAAAAATATTTTACTGCTTCTCTATTTTAAGGTTTGGTCACATATGCCACAATCAAAGTTCAATTAAGCATAAATAATTTATAACATGATTGAATGGCTTATATTTTCTACAATTTAACTAGTAATTTTCTTTAAGATAGTGACTGAACTTAATAGACAAAAGCTATGAGATTTTGAACCTTTGTACTGACATATCTATAACATCTCATTTTCTTTCATGAAAGATGTTCTTTCATTAGTTTTTCTCTATAGAACTTGTATAAATTCTTTTCAAAATCACATTGACATATGCATGCATAAATATGATTAAGGCATTTCTTTTCATAAGCTACTTAGCCAAATAGCATACTTACATTAATTTTCATTTGTTAACCCCTTTTGAGCTATTATTGCCTTTGTTTTTTATAACCTATATTAAAAACTTAGAAACAAAAAAAAATAGTACCTTTACCTAAGCCATAAAAGGAGCATTGTTCTTTATGATATGGTTGGGTGTACAAAAGAAATAAGTGTAGGGGTGTGTAAAGTTGGTGAGGCTGTAATTTAAAATTTAATGTTGATCTATAAAGTTCCAAGTATAATGGAAAAGAGAAAAGAACAAAAGGAAAAAGAAAGAAAAGAAAAAAAATGAAAAAGGTGAAAGAAGTGTACCCTACTGTAAAAAAAGGTTACTTCTACAAGGGTTATGCATATTGTGAATGCTTTGAAGCCAAGTTGAAAGGGCCCCTACATAGAGTAAATTACTTTTGTATCATAATTATTTGATCTTCGATTGAATTATTATTATTTTTTCTCCACTAGCTTCAATGGTTTTTGAGCTACCTTGCCTAAACACTTTTCACCTTAATCCTAAGCCATATTACAACCCTTGAAAAATTCCTCTTGATTTATATGTGTGTGTGATCATATTGATAGAGAATAAAAAACTATGCAAGCTTATGGTAAAGCATTTTTGTTGAAAATAAATTGAGTGAAATACCTACCTTTCAAACACATTAGAGAAGATAACTTATTCCCATGAGAGTCTACATGTTTAGATTATTATTATCTCCAAAAGTAAAATTTCTCTTTAAGTAATAGAAAGAAATGTTGAATTCATGATGTGTTATGAGTTTTTGAAAAGCTTAATTATTCTTTGTTAATGGCATTACAACCTCGATGTAGTGGTAAGATTGAAATTTTCTCGAGGACAACCAAAAGTTGAAGTGTAGGGGTATTTGATGTGTCTATAATATATTTTGATTTTCCTTATTAATACTTAATCTTTTATATGTATTTGGTGCCTAAATATACTTATTAAGCTTATTTTGTGATTTAGGAAGCAGTTAGAGGCACTAGAGGAAAAATGGAGCTAAGTTCGAGCAAAGAAGCTAAAAATACAACTATACAAAACAAAAGCTCTAACATCACGATGCTAGAACCCAGAAAAATAGAGATATATTTAGTAACTTCAGCATTGCAATGGTGTAAAGCTAGCACTAGGATGCCAAAAAGATGAGTAGCAACCCTAATTCTAGTAGTGGTGGCAACATGACGATGAAGACTTAGCGCCATGATGCCAGTAGAAACCTTGTTTGATTAGGATTCTATAAGCAATGGCAACACAACAATGAAGACATATTGTTGTGATGCCAAGGTGGAAAACTTTCCTATAAAGAGATATGTTGAAGCTTTAGTTATATGTCTCATACACCACTTGGTAGACTTTTCTCCCATCTTCTTTAATTTTTATATTCATGGCTCTACATAGCTAGTTTATTTTGATTGGTCCCAAGAAACAAAAACCTCAAATTATATGACTATGTGAGATCATATTTGTGTTTGAATTCTTTAATTTATATTTGAGTATAACTTCTTCTTCTATTCTTCATCTGAAGATTCTCTCAATTGATTACTAAAAATGATCCATTAGTTATTGATTACTTTAATCTTCTGCTAAATTAAATATCAAATCTAAAATTGTTTAATCCTTTTTTATTAACGAAGCAACTAGTTTAACAATTTTTCACGTTAGGAATTGTTAGACCTAGGAAGAATAATTGATTACATTAAATGCAACCACTTGTGTTTTTATTGTTTAGTTTTACCTATTTCTCTAATTATTTACGTAATTGCTATATTAAATCCTTAACACTTGTTTAGGGGTATTTTAGTAGTTAGGGTTAATTGTCCCTTGTATTCTATTTAACTAAACCTGGGGAAGGATAGAAATTTAGTTCCAATGGTAAATATTCAAATGTGAATTAAATTTTACTGATCGATGATTAGAGGTATAAATTTAATAATGGATGTTGAATTTGGCTAATGATTTCTTATTTGATTACTTCCCTTAAATGCTATTGTTTCTTTGTTGTTTCTCAATTTTGTTCTCATTACTTCCAACCACTATTCTCTTTTCAAAAAATTATAATGGTAAGCTACATGCTCCCTGTAGGTTCGACCCATACTCTTGTTATTGCATTTATTTGTTTCATACGGTATATTTTTGGTGTCTATGACAACACACCAAATTTTGATGCCATTGTCGGGGAGTGTTTTAGTTGAATTTATGATTTTATGACTCTTAATTTCTTTTCTTTTCTTCTGTTTATTACTATTTTTAACTGCGAACATGGTAAATCAATTTTAGAAATTCGACACTAGGCTATACCCTTCATTAAGATAAGCTAGTGAGGTAAGCCTCTCTTTCCTTAAACAATTGTGTTCCTATATCCAAATTCATCAAGGTTTCCTCTCCTTTACTTAAACCTCGCAAAGAAATAAGATAGAAGGCTCAAATCCTCTCGTATAGAGTGAATGTATTAAAAAAAATAAGCTTATATAAGAAAAATAGAGGAAAACAAGAGCTTAAGAATTAAAAAAGATGATAAGCATGGTTTTTCTTGTCTTCTAATGTTCAAGACACTTGGTATTTATAAGGAGATGAAGTTTATAGCCATTGGAACTTAGTTAAGATCGAAATCAATGAAATCTAATAGCTATAAGGCCATGAATTTCATTCCAAATTATGCATTAGGTGCCCACTTCAGGTTAGACCTACCTTTTTAGCATGAAAATCTTTGATTTTCATATCTATATAATGTCATGGGCTTCCACTAATAGTTATAGGCACTTGTCGTTCTTGTAAATGAAATTTTAAAATCAAATAAGTGTCCAATGGACATTATTGGCTTTTCTTGGTCCTCTTAACTGTTAATTTTAAAAACTTCAAGAGCCTATAGGTGTCCACTACTACCGTTAAGTGCTTTTTGGTCACTGTTTTGTAAATTTTCTCTCTTTTAAGCCACTGTGCACCTGCTAAGTTAAAAACAAGCTTTCAAGCCACTTTGAAAAACATGTTTTTAAGCAAATTTTACAAACTAAATTAGCAACAAATTTAGAAAAACCATTAAAGATTTTTAACATATTTAACAAATGAAGGTTTCCTAAGTTTTCTAAAGCAAAAGGGAAAAACAACATTCAAAGTTTGGTTCCTTTATGGTAACATAAATAGGGTAAAAAATGTTCCCCTTTTTTTATGGTGACAAACTAAATAAAAAATAAAGCTCAACTAAGAGATTGTTTGTTAATGGAGGAAAGCTACCCTTCAAAATATGCAAATTTCTTAGCTAATAAACAAGCTTATAGTAGTAAATATTTTGGAAAACAATTTTGAAAAAAAAATGTTATGGTTATCAAGAAATATCAATCTTCATTTTTATCAAGCATGCAATATATATCAATCACAAGCAACATTCCAACATGCATATATATATATATATATATATATATATAAACATAACAAAGAAACCATAATTCATACCTTTTTCCATAATGTTATTACGCCTCCACTAATTGCTATAGGCACCTATTATTCTTGGAAATTAAATTCTAGAATCATATAGGCATCCAATGGATGTTATAGGTTTCTATTGGTCCTCCTGATTGTTAATTTTAAGAACTCTAGAAGCCTATAGGCATCTGTAACAACTTTTTTTTTAAATATTATACAATATTGAGTTCACATACACGTCATTAATCAAAACGTACATGCAACATATCAAAGACATAGATATTTACATCTTGTTTATTTTGGTTGACCGATTCCGGAGATACAGGTGCGGGTGGTTGCACCTTCACCGGGATCTGTGCCAACTCGCTCACAAACATTTTATTTAGGATCTGCCCATCATAGAATAACTCGATCCAACGTGCACTAAAAGTCAGAGAGCTATAGAAAATCTGCATAACTAATTTTCTGAACATGATATGGAAATATAGTGAGAATTAAATCCTAGTAAGTTCAACAATAAATCATCATCAATAAAGCTTATCACGTCATGTTCAGCTGTATAAACTACAGAAAATATCTTTGGTCACATGAATGCATTATATCTACGAACATAAGAATCATACAGTAATGATATGTATAACAGGATTAACTATTTTCAAAATATCATATGATGGCCATCAACTTATTCTCATTTCAAGCTACCCCGATCAGGGTGAGTATCCTCTACTCTCCGGTACGGGCTTTTCTTGCTCCATCCGACATGGCCCACTTTCTTTTTCTTTTCTCATTAACATGATCATAACCGTTGGTAGGGCGTCCCCTACTGGTGCACCACACGGATTGCCATGTGACCGTGCTCATTTCTTTTCTTTTCACAATGATAGCCAAAAATATGCTTTCAATAATAAGTATGTTCATCAAAATATAACTATTACCAAAAATCATTGGTAATCATGCCATGAACATAACCATTTCAAATATCACTTTATAAAATATTTCCATGTCAAAATTTCACACTTAAGATGGTAAGAAGTTCATACAATGGTAATGGCTATGGCTATACTAGTTATTTATTATTTTTATTTATAAGATTCATCTTCTTTCTTAAATATTAATTTTATTCCTTTATTTTCTTGATGCAGGTTTTCATCACATATAACATTCTCTTACTAATCAGAGCGTAACTCCCTCAATTGAACTCCGATATAGGTGATCTTGTTGTCCATTTCAAGATAAAACAATTATCTAAAACTATTATGTTGAACAGTTTAGCTAAATATTAAGAAATCAAGGTGATATTACTCCGTCAAAGTATAGGATAGTTCCTCTCGGATAGGTTCTAACCTTTAGCAACTAATCTATCCATATCTCCCTCATATGAATTCCAAATTAAGTGATTCCAGTGGTTAAAATTCCGTAACACATCTATCTAGAATTCATATGTTAACCATTTATTTTAATTCCTTATAGAGTGTTCCCAGAAATTAAACTACCGAAGCTATCGTAATATATTCTTCCCTAATGAACCATTTTCTGACCTTTGCTTACTAATCAGACCATATATACCTCATATGGACTCTAAATTGAATGATTCCAGTGGCTACAAATCCGTGACACATATATCTTTAATTCTTATGTTATCCATTTATTTTAATTCCCTACAGATAATTCTAAGAAATTAAAATACTGAAGCTATCCTAACATATTCTTCCCTGATGATCCATTTTCTGACCTTTGACTACTAATCGGCTCATATATTCCTCATATGGACTCCAAATTGAATGATTCCAGTGGCTAAAAATCCATGACTTATATAACTATAATTCTTATGTTAACCATTTATTTTAATTCCATACAGAAAATTCCTAGAAATTAAAATACAGAAGCTGTCCAAACATATTCTTCCCTTATGAACCATTTTCTGATCTTTGCTTACTTATCGGATCATATCTACCACATATGTACTCCGCATTGAATGATTCCAGTGGCTAAAAATCCATGACACATATATCTATAATTCATATGTTATCCTTTTATTTTAATTCCTTATAGATTGTTCCCAGAAATTAAAACACCGAAGCTTAAAATTCTGCCAACCATAGCCATACCCATGCAGAACTATCTACACCAACCTAAGTATTCAAACATACATCACATGCAAGATCAATATGTAACATGATATAGCAACATCCATGACCAATCATCAAAGTTCTAAGATCAAAATCTCATATAAATATTATAAGTTTCAAAAGTTTTCTTCAAAAAGAAATATTGTTAGACTTACCTGGAGCACTTAGTCTCCTAGACTTCTCCTTCCTCTTTCTTCCTTTCTTCCTCTCCTTTCCTCACTCTACCTTGCTTCTATTTTTCCTCTCCCTCACTTGGACGAAATTCTAATGTTGTAAGGTTGGTTTTTCTTATATAGACCACCAAATAATTCACCTTTCATGATCATGGGTCTACCTTATCACAATTAGGATACACTTTGTTGAATTTTTGGAAAACAAACAACTTATGTTCTTGTCTTCCTCTTCCTTAGTCAAGATATGCATAGGAAAAGGAGATTTGTATTTTGAAAATTATGATAATATGTTCTTAAGATATGGGACAAGGTCCCTTTGATTTAGGGATTCATTTACTTTTCTTTTGTCTTAATCAATTATGATAGGTTGCCTTTTTAAGTGGCAAATTTCTAGCCCTACAATCTCCATTATTTGGTTGAAATTATTTATGTGGGATAGAGATGTTTTGTCCTAATGCTATGTCTTATCATACCACTTGCTAAAATTATGAGTGTAGGATATAGATGTTTTTGTCCTAAAGCCTTGTATTATTATGCCACTTGCCAAAATGATGAATGTAGAATCACACCACTTGCTAAATTTGTGTCTTAATGCCATGTCACCTAATCTTGATTACACCATTATTTCATCACTTTAATTTTATTTTTATTTTTATTTTTCCTCTTGGGTTTGGGCTCATTCTTGCCCATTTTCTTTACTTTGGTTAAAATTCTACCTTTCATAATGGGATTGGTCACATTTTCATGATTTTTGGGCTACGGATCCAATTTCTATATCCTAGTCCAAGTCTATGTTTTATTTCTTGCTTGGGCTATCCTATTGGCTTGCTAAAAATTCATGTGAAGTAGAAAAAACTCTATATGAAGTGTCCATAGGTTAAAGCCCAATTATGGGTGGAGATACTAAACTTAGTAATTAAGAAAAATTACCCTAATCCGATCTTCTTGAAATTTTAAGACCTTTACTTACTTCACAAAAATTTATCTTTCTTTACCTAAGAATTTTACCTTTCTTTAGCATGTTTATTTCTAATATTTCCTCTTAAGTTTTCTTTCTTTACCTATTCCATTAATATTAGAACATTTCTATGCATATATGTAAGTTGAAGAATTTCTAAGAAAAATATCTAAAAATTACGGGATGTTACAGCATCCACTGCTACCATTAGGTGCAATTTGGTCCTTGGTTTGCAATTTTGCTCTCTTTTAAGCCATTAAGCGCTTGCTAAGCTTAACAAGCTTCCAAGGCACTTTGACAAATATTTTTTTTAGCATTTACAAACTAAATCACCAAAATCTTATAAAAACCATTACCAAATATTTCAAAAACATTTAAGAGCTCAAGGTTTCCTAAGCTTTCTAATTTACACAAAACTAAGGCTAAGGCAACCTAAAGAGAAATATTCATGCAAGCCTTTGTTGTATCCTTTGAAATATTCATGTAATCCCTTAATGCAGCTTCTCCATACTTGTTCATTTCATTAAAAACTCTTTTTACTTTGTTTGTTATCATCAAAACCATTAAAGGAACATCAATGTGGTAAACAACATCAATCTTTTTCAAGGACTTCCATCTACACCATGCGTGTTGCCTTAACATCCACATCAAGGACTACAATCAATTTTATTGGTGCTAGTTTCTCTATTAGCCATGAATATTTATTGGAAGTCATCTCTTCCAAAAAATCATAAGAATCATATATAGGCTTTCCTATCAATGCTCCTTCAATTTTTGCATCTATAGTTGTTATAGTCAGACCCATTAAACTATTGTAAAAGGTCTAAAGTTATAGCCACTTGGGTAGTCTATGATGTGGACACCACCTTAACAAGTCTTCATATCTCTCTAAAGGATTATAGTGTGATTCATATTCTAGTGACATTTTTGAGGTGATGTTGTTCTTAATTTTGGTTGTCTTGGCTATGTGAAAGAATTTTGTAATGCCCTTAAATTTTGGAACAATTTAATTCTCAAAATGCTTTTAGCTTATTAGTTTAGAAAGGAATTTTGAAATGGTTTATGTAAAATATTTTTTAAATAAAAAGTATGTGTTCACCCTTGAAAATTATTTACTTGGAAACTAGTTAAGTCACATCATAAACTTTATTTGTTCTAGTTTCCAATTTTGCCCTTACACTTTTATAAAAATTCCATCTATGTCCCTTGCTTTTAGTTTCCCATTTTACATTTCCACTTTTACAAAATTTCCAAGTATGTCCTTATTTTTCATTTCCAATCTTGCCCTTACGGTTTTATGGAAATTCCAACTATGTCTTTCTTTTTTGTTTCCAATTTTGCCCTTAAAAGTTTTTTAAAAATTCCAAGAATACATCTCTTAAAAATATGATTTTTCCTTGGACAATTTTCCCTTTAAGTAACCTAAGAAATGACCAAAAGACCTCCCCATCCTAATCTACATTTCAATCAAATCTATTGGAAATTTCTAGTAGATTAGCATCACCTTGCAGCTCCAAAAATAGGGCAGAACTTTCCGCTTCCAAATGCAACCTTCTTCCCCAATAATCAAGCCAAATATACCACTTTTAATAAAGCTAAAAGCTTCTCTTTGGTGATGGGAATCATATAGAAGTGCAGCTCCAAGTTTCAAGTAAATTTTTGGGTGTTGTTGGAATTTAAGATAGCTAAAGGTATAAGTTAGGACCCTTGAGATTTTGAATGTCATATGAATTTTTTTGGTTTCTACTTGTGTTTAAGACATATTAACACATCTTCATGAAACTTTTCATGCAAAAATAACATAATTTGGGCACTTAAATCAAAAGAAACTTAAGCTATGAATAGTAATAGCGAAAATCTGCTTATCTCTTGAGTTATCCTAATAATGGTATATGATTTGGAAATTTAAATAAGATTTTTATCTTGGAAAATTACTTAAGGTAATGCCTTATTTGAGGGTTAAAATGGTGGTTTGTAAGTTGGAAAAAAATTAAATTTTTTGGGGATATGTTGCACTTGAATTCCATGGTTTGAATATTGTATGTAATAGATTGGTATGATATTGTAATTTGGCATACATTGAAGGCCATAAAGTTTGGCCGAAATGGTGCCCAAAAAGTGAGAAAAGTTTCAAGAAGAAATAAACCATGTGAAGGTGGCAAAATGCATGGCTTAGGATTAGCATTTTTGCTCCATGGATGTTTAATAATTTTCCTACATGAATCCTTAGGTGTTGGAGCATTCCAAAGGTGATTTGGAACTAAATTGGGTTGTGGAACTATAAAAGAAATGGAAGGAATTTTATTGTTTTAGATCTTCCAAGTGGTGAGCAAATATGGTTTTCTATGACATATTATTTTTAGGAATGTAATTCTCACTCGATTTACACACAATTCTTCTAATTTGTGAAATGTTTGCTTATCTTGCACTATTTATTCTTTATGTGATTTTATATGTTTAAAGTATGGTATATTTTATCTATTCTTATTTTTACCTATCTAATGTACATGTATATAATATCTAAATGAATTCCTATTCTTAGGTAGTTAGATTTGCATGACAGGCCTCCAAAATAAATCCATGCATGATATGTGACATAAAATCTTGATTTGGCCAATTTGTTACTTTGGTTTATATATGTAATGGGGAAAATGACCATTCTTTTAATTAAATGTGTGACGTGGAATATTTATAACATTGTGGCTTTATTCCATGGTTTTGAAGATGGAGTAATAGTTATGAATGGATATGTGAAACCTTGTGCTAAAGGTTGGAAATGTCTTATATGGTTTCAAATTGAAAATATTCAAAAATATGGAAATATTTTTTTTTTCACAAAATGAGTTATAAAGGGATGTTAAATTAATGAAAATGTCACCATTCTTTCATGTATAAATTCATTCATTTTTATTTCTTACATTTCATCTTTAATACATTGGAGGAATCATCATAAACATTATTAGCTAGCAACAATGATTGTTAGCCATGGTGCACCTTGAATCCTAGCTAATAAGGCTATTGCTAGCCCTATATGATGTCTAACACAAGGTGATTGGTTTATGTTGAAGTTGAGGCATAGCTTCCTCCTACGGATTAATGTGGTGGTGATTACCCTCCCTTGTTGTGTCTTGGGATATTAACATGGTTCTAATTTAGAATCCTCCTATAAAAAACCTAGAATTTATTTTTATCTTTCTAGTCACTTATATTAGCATAAGAAATCAATACTTTTTTTACAAAAATTTAGATGTTTCTCTCTTAAGGATTTAATTCAATACTTTCTCTTTAATAATTTAATTTATTATTTTTCCCATCTTTCCTTTCAAATTTTCTTATTAAATAAAATTAAATAATTAAGTTTCTTTACACACATAAATTGTTCCAATATTCTTTTTAATTTATTTTTATTGCATGTTATTCATTGTGATTTTATTTACCATAAAAAGCTCGTGCATATGGCTTGTTCTATTTTTGTTATGGTATACTATATCTGCTCACAAAGCTGCATAAACTCTTTCCTCTTCTTTCTATGTTTCCAGACACCTCAAAAGAAAGTGTCCAGCCTCCCTCAATTCAGGAGTAGCATACATAGCTAGTGGTTAGCTGCTTTGGGGTATTTTGTTTCATGCCCCTGTAGATTAAGTGGCGCTCTAATGATTATAGGTAGGATTCCCACCCTGATATATCTTGGATCTATATAATGTTGTCTTATGACATGATATCAGAATATTTATTTAATATAACATGTATACAATACTTTTCTAAGTTTCATTATCATAAGCTATGTGAAATAAGGAAACGAATAGTTGTTTTTTATTATCTTTGTTGAGGCTCATGATCTAAGCGTTAACTCTTTATGCATGTCAGTCACATACTTCCACTTAGAGGGTTATGAAAAAGTTGGTATCAAAGCCTAAGTTTTCCTACGAATCATCAACGCAGGGGATTCTTTAGTACGGCCTTGTGTATGGGTATGTTGCAAGCCATATATATACTCAAGGTGTTGGTAAGGGATTCTTAGTGATTATTGTCACAGGTACACCAAATATAATTAATACCTTATCTAAAAACTATCTGTAGTAGTGAAAGTAAAGGATAATTCTATGGAGACTAGTATTACCTTTTGTGAATATGATAAATGGGGGGGGTTTCAAATGCTATAAATAAACTATCGAAGTTAGAATGAAATGATTGCAATAAATGAATATGAAAGTGCTTAATGACAAAAGTGTTGGTTTTTGTTGATATGCACCATCAAGGATTGCATTGGAATCCCAATGATATATATTCAATTAAAGATTAATTTTGTTGTCGATGATCAATGTGATTTCTTGATGGTGGATATCAACCGAAACCAGCACCTTTATTATTAATCACTCTATTTTGAATCACGTGCATTCTCTTTTACTTTGTTTTACTTTCATTAATCAAACCCCCTTATTAGAATCACTAAAGATAATACCAGTCTCTGTGGGATCGACTCTTACTCCCACGATTATAGGTTAGTTGAGAGGTAAGGTATTATATTTGGTGTACCCGTGAGGTACACACCAGTAGTCCTCCTAGCAATCATATGAAACAATCATGGAGAAGAATAATAAATGAATAATTAATATTCAAATAAAATTGAACAATCAAACCATAATCCTAATCTCACAATTCATAAAAATCCTTGAGGTTTTAGTCTTCCTTAAGCAACAAAAAAAATTACCCACGCAAGGGAATAAGTAAACCTAAGAAAAGATGAGAGAATAAAGAGAGTTCTTGAGAATGAGATGTAATTGATGCTTACTTCCCCTCCTATTTAAAGATAAATGTGTCCTTGATGATGTAGGATTTCTTTTAGTGCCCGTTTATTTGGGTGGAATAAATTTCGTTAGAATGGAAAGAAGAAAGGAAGAGGGAATGGAATGTCATTACCTTGTTTGGTATGAGATGGGAAAGAATTAGATAATGTGATATTTCATTATTTGATTAATAGATAAATTCAAGGAATAAAAAGATAGGATAAATAAAATGATTAAATTAATCTTAATATAAAATAATTAAATTAATTTTTTAATAAAAAAAATAGATTTCCTTTAAGAATAAATCCCTACAAATTAATTTTTACAAAATATAATCAAATTAATTTTTCTAATAATTAATTAAATTATTTTAATAAAAAAAATGAAATTAGCCTTAATTTATGGTGGAATATTGGATTCCACCGTTTATGGGAAGGAGTCCCTTTTCCATCAAAGCAAATAATGGAATGTTTAATTCCATTCTAGTTTTCATTTCATTCCGACAAACCAAACGTGCTGTTAGGTCATTTCTCAGCCTATCTAGCTTAAATCAAAGAGAAAAAGACATGAAATATTGCTACTTGCATCTCCTGCTGCAACAACGAGCATTGCAGCGCTCCGTCTTTTGTTTTGCACAATGCCACAAATCTCACTTTGAGCGCCACAACATTCCATATTCTAGGTGACATAGCATTGTGGCGCTTTGATTTTTCCAAAATTTTCTGAAGTGGTCAACACAAAAGTAGTTCTATGTCTTAGCTTTCAATAGCCATTGGAATCACCTTAATTGAAGCTTATATGAGATAGTTATGCCCCAAGTAGTGACAAAAGGTTAGGATCCACTACAATTCAGTATTTTTCATGATTTTTCTCCTTTTTTCCTCTTATTTTCTTTTTCCTATGCTCCTACAACACAAAAGACAAAAATAAACTAATTCAAAATTATACTTTACCTAAAATTATACTTTACCAAAAAGTTTAAATATACTAAAATTATGCTTATCTATACACGCATCAAATATCCCCATACTTAACCTTTTGCCTGTCCTAAAGCAAAATAATACACAAAGACAAAATCAAAATTCAATGTATGTATTGAATGCTAGGCTTACCAAAAATTTGCCTCATAACATGAAAATATGCTCAAGAAAAACATCAAAAATATCTTAACCATGCACAAAATTAACTCAAAGGCAATCCATAATTTATTCTCTTAAACCTTGAAAACATGTGTGTCTTTTAGGTCAGTTAATTTTCCTTACCCCAACGAGTTTATATATCCCAAGAATTTGGGTGTGGATATATATTTAATTCAGGATTTCCATAGGTTTATTTTTCATTCACTCTCCACTAATATAGGCCAAAACTACCTCTAGGATCAATAGGGTTTTATATAACTTGTAATGTGGTCAAGGTATAAAGTTGAACATAGGATATAATTTTAGGTTTAATCACCTAACACCATGTAACGACCTTAGTGAGATTTTTTTTTATACATGCCCCTTATCTCTACTAAAGCCATTACTTATGTTACCCAATTCATGATACTAACTATTCATTGGTCATACTTAAATATAATCATATTATTGTTATGCTCGTCATTATACTAAAAAAACTAGCATATATTTCATTAAACATCAGTTGTGTACAACCAGTTAACTGTTCACAATAGTAGCACAGATACTACTCATAGTACAAAAAGCAAGAGGGTATCTGACTACTTTCTAAAAGAATTGGTTAGCTGTCAAGTTATTGCATACATTATATATCTACTCAAGGTCTAGTCTTAAACATCAGCAAACTCCCCTTATGGGTAGACAGGGGCAGGTGGAGGCAGATATAGTAGGATCTCAAGTAGTTCTATCATCGTCAACTATAAGACCATAGAAACTAGTACTAGAAAGGGTACATGTACCTAGTCTACTACAAACATCAGCGTCATAGTGTACACTTACATACTACTATATGTCTTTATCTGAACATAGCACATAAAGATAATGAGAACTAGGTTCCCCGTAAGTTTAGCAGTAATGTAAATGAGTATCATGTACTATATTTAGCTGTATAAGCTATAAAAAAAGGGCCACAATCATCCGATGCACATGCAATACAAGTATACATATATATATGCAATCAGGTTATGATGTTGCATTACAATAATAATGATAACAATAGATATAGCTATCTCATCAAGCAAATCACGCATTGTGGTGCAATATCATATCCTCATCTAGCTAATCCACTGATTTATTCACCAGCTTATCTCAATATTTCCATTATGGTGCTAATCAGTGTAAGTCTCACTCTACTCACTCTTAAACACAACAGGTCAATGTAAGCCTTCCCTGACTCACTCCCAAACGAGCTTGCCTAGCCTCGTTCAAGCATGGCATAATTCTCATTTCAATTTATCATCAATAGTCCGTGAATAGGGCACCCTCTATCTGGTCTACCAACACGAAAGTCATGTGACCTCTCTAGAGTCACCTTACTACATCAAGGGTCATCCTCCTATCCCGTCTGCCACCATAGCTATCTGAGGGTCACTATATATCAGCTCTTTTCCCCTAGTAAGTTTAATCAATTCTTTTAATATTAAACATACCTAGGGAAAAACGTGCCATTACACATTGTCACTGTGTGGCTCCTTTTATCATAGTTCATAAATCCATTGATATTATGTACATCATACACTATCATTTATGTATGAAAAATACCATAACCGTACATAATTCAGTCTCAAGTTCATGTGCCAGTAGTACCCATAACCAGTACTCTCATATTTTCTCATTTTCCCTTACCACATACGTTGGAAAGAGATTAGCCAACCAGCTTAGTATCAAATTCAGGGGACCCATTATAACCTTACATAATTTATTCGAACATTTTCTCTCGACTCTCGATGCTTAATTTTTCATTAAAAATCTAGTCTCCATTTGTTACTATTCATTTGGTAGGGTTACTATTCATTTGGTATTTTTCCCACTTTCGCTATATCATTTAACCCCTATAATTAATTCAAAAGGTCAATTTCTTTCGGTCAAGAATCTCCTTAGATGATATATAGGCCTTAGGGTACAAAACCCTAATTATTTCTTTTCTCTAGGCTTGTCAAATTTTGTGCAAAATATTGCCCATATTTTTGGTTGTTTTATGGTTCCATTATTTCTCATTTAGTGCATATAATATATTAATCCACCAAATTACTTTCTTTGGCTGTTATTTTTCTCATCCAAGGATTATATTCATGTAACATCCTTTTTGTTCACTTATTTTCATTTTACTTATTTATTTCTTATTTATTCTTCTTAAACTAATTTTTACTTCTAATTTAAGGCAATTCCTAATCAATTTTGGTTTAATTCCTTAAATTACTTAAAAATTCAATTTTATCTACTTCCAAAATTTCTATGCACACCTATATCTCTAATCATCCATATTATATTATTTTTATCTTACAATAATTAATTTTACCTTTTTATCCATTATTTTTCCTATTTTCCGATTTATCTCTCAATTTCCCTATAATTTCAGTTTTAACCCATTTTTCACCTCGAAACACTAATTTTTAATTTTCTTAATTTATGGTTATGTCTCAGCTTGCTAAATTTCAATATTTGAAGAAATATAACATACATTTTTGGCCTCCTATATTTTGCAGCAAAAACTAGAACTTATATTTTTCCATGATGTGCACTTAGTGTTGTACTTTAGGGTAGATATTTAGTTCCAAAAATTTTGCCATGGGTTCCCCTTGAATTTGGCACTTTCCAAGCACAAAACGATCACCGATTTAGGCACCATACCAGTCCCAAAACAGTAGTTATGCAGTTCCAACAATTAACATTCTAGCACATGAGATTAAGGTGTCAGGCATCATAAATATATATATGTATACACATGCACCAAGTGAACAAACTGTATGGCAATTATTTTGAACAAAATTCTAGCAAAAGAAACCATCAAAATTCTATCCAAATGATCAAACAAATTTTCAAAAAAACTTAGAAAAGTAATTGCTACTCAACTCACTCAAAATGGCTCCCACAAAACTAAGCTTATTTCCTTGCTTGTTTCTCCTTCTCTTGGCAACAAATTCTCACGCTTTTCTCATTGTTCCAACAGCTCCAAAGGATGAGAATAATCTCAGAAAATCACACAAAATAAGAAGAAAGGAGGATTCAAACCATTAAAAATTAACATTTACCTTAATTTCTAGCTTTTTCTTGCACTTTCTCTCTCTCTCTACCTCACGGCTCCTTACTCAACATTCTTCCCTAGTTATAGCGTGATTCCCAACTTCCTCAAGTTTTCAATACACCTCATAAGCCAACTTGCATCCTACATTAAAACATTTTGGACTATGTGATGATTAAAGTAACTACTTTTCCCCCACGGTTATCCTAATGAGTTAACACCATTTGCCTTAATATTTTCTTGGACGCCAATGCATCTAGCAAAGAGTTCTTGGTCAGTAAATATTCCTTCTCTAATATTTCATGATGTTAGCATAAGATATTTTCTAATTTATCCCATTAACTATATATTTAATTCAAAATAAATTCTTAACTATTTCCTAAGGATTTTGATTGCTTCCTAAGGTCATTCTAAAGTCCTCCTCCCCTTCTCCTTAGCCGTGGGCTTGGTGTTTCTTGGAGAAAAATTTACACAAATTTTTTTTAAAAAGTCTTGTGAAGCACATATTGAATTTTATGTCATAAATTCTTATATTATCCCTACTTAATTTTTTTAAAAAGCTTGTTTAGCTCCAAATTAATTTTCTAATCCTCCTTGAATATTAATAGAAATATTATTAATGTCATCTAAATCCAATTAAACCATCCCCTTAGCCTAATTTTTGCTTTTTAGGCTTTTGTGCATGCTTTTTCCTTAAATTTCCATAAATTCTAAACTCTTGTATTATTTGTTTTAAAATATTTCTTGTGGCCTATTACGGTTACTTAATTGCATTTTAGCTTTCATAATTTTCTCCCACTTATTTTCCTCTTTATTTCCACTTATTTAGGCATTCAGGGCTTTAATTGGAATTAAATATAATTTATTCCAATCTTTTCCTAAAATTCATGCCTCATCATATCTCTACTTATTTTTCCTTCTAGAATACTTTAAAAATAATTTCATGAAATATAGGTGCCATTTAAAACTTTTGAGGGTGTTACACACCATATGATTATAACCGATCTCTTAAGCTATTTTAAGTTTAGGGAATTTCTTTCCCCATACTCAATTTCTTGCCTAACTAAACTTGTTCAATCATTTTCCTTGTTTCTCTATTTTTGTTTTCATCCACCGTCAAAAGCTTTCATTCTTTCTTTTGTATTTCTCTTTTCTTTTCCTTGGATTTTTCTTTTTTTCCTTTACTCCAACCTTCCACCCTTTGAGTAATGAAGATTTTCAAAACAATTTTCAAAAAAATAATCATGAAGTCAATGAATAGAGTCAAAAATATGGATATTCATCATGAAATTTTTTTTTGAATCTTTCATGGGTATAAAATAAAAAGTCATCAAGCTCAAAATAGAGGAAATAGATATATATAGTTACCTTAAGTTAGACGTGAAATGCTCAATCAGTCAAACAATGCCTAAATGATTTCTTAAATAATATTGTTAGCCTAAATTTTTGCCTCAAGTAGCATTCAAATAAGTTCTAGAATTCTTTTGAGATCATAAACTATAATTGAATTATATAAACATTTTCTAAGTAAAAGAAGAGATTAAATGCTCCAATTTGTTATGAAAAAAGGTTTCAGGATTCTAAAGTCAAAAATAAATTACAAAAAAGTTAAACTTGTACATAAAAATAATTTGTCTACATTTTTCAAGAGATGAAAAATTTTGGGGGTAGTTATATCATTAGCTATTGGTTTGGCCTAAAACCTTAAACATAAATTGAATACAATCACTCAACTTGCTAAACATAATAAAAGTGCAATGATAGCAAAAGTTAGAAAATTAAAGCTCAAATTGGGAGTCACAATCATTTAGTCAAATATACTTCCACCCACACTCAAACTTTACATTGTCCTTATTGTAAAATAAAGATGAGAATAAGGAGGGAGATATGAGAAGATATACCCTGAATTCTTTTTATTTTCTATAGTTGGATGAAGCTGTTCTATTGTTGGACCCTAAATTTTCCTAATTTTCACTTCTTTTTTGGAACAAGAAAATACCATGTTAAGTTGTCTCCCTATAAGTGCCTTTGTTTAATGTCGTTGGCTCAACTTAAAGCTCCTTATTTCATTCAGAGAGGATCCTTGATGTCCACTTTAATATAAAATTTCTAAGAATTATTTAAGTCTTGAAGTTCTACTGCATTATAAAAAACACATTAGTAATAACCAGAGGCCCAAACAAAAGTGGATTATCTTACCTTTATAGGGTTTAGTCCCTTTGATAGATAAGGCCAAATGTAGTTATATAGCTAGATCTATGCCTTTAAGTTTCACAATTGTTCTTGCAATGGCAATTCCTTATTCTTGAAACATATTTATTAATATCTTCTCTTTTTTAGCACCCATATTTTTAGGAACTATGATAGGTGGTGTCTCTCTAATTTACAAGTACTTTAGGTGGCGAGGAAGGGATTTCAAGTGTGAACCAAGATCTTTAAAATAAGATATGCATGTGTTTCATTAGAAATTAGTAATAAAGCAAGAGGATCCTTACCTATTTACTGCACATCCTTTCCTACATATTCAATCATATTAATAGCATAGATAGGTTTATCATCATTAAGATCTTTTATGGCATTACAATTACTAAAATTGATAATTTTTTCTTCAAATTTCATTGTTAGTGTGACACTATGAACATCTATTATAGCTTTAGATGTCTTTAAGAATGGTCTCCCTAGCAAAATAGGAGTGGTTTAATCACCATTCTCTATATTAAGCACATAAAAATTGGCAAGAAAAATTAGATCCTTAACTTACACTAGAACATCCTCAACTACACCCTCAAGAAGGGTGTTAGATTTATCAACCAATTGAATTATAACACTAATTTCTTTTAAAGGTCCAAGTACTAAAGATGCATAGAGTATGGCATGATATTAATAGATGCTCCTCGATCTAGCATAGCCTACCTAAATTTATCGTTACCTATAGAGCAGAGGATAGAAAACATACTTATTTATCATTTATCTCATTTTTTACAATTTTAACATACATCTCAATGAACTTGTTTTTCCATAGTTCTCCAATGCAAAGAGTTTTCTCTTAAATTCACGTGTTAATATAATTTCATTCTAATCATAGTTTGGATTACCAGAATTCACACAATTTTGGATCATCTTTCAACATACTCTAAACTTTGATATCTCTATTACTATAATATAACCAAAGATATTGCAAAGTTTGTTACTCAATGCTTGATGTGTCAATAGCTGAAAGAATAAACCAGAAGCCTACAGGCTTACATCAGTATATTGAAATACCATAATATAAAAGGGAGAGGATCACCATGGATTTCTACACCGGGCTATCGAGAACTCTAAAGGGATATGAATCGATTTGGGTAATTATTGATTAGATAACCAAATTAGTCCATTTCTTACTAATGAAGACGGTGTATAACATATCCAAATATGCAAACCTTTATCTAAATGAAATAGTCAGGCTGCATGAAGTTCTAATGTTTATTATATTAGATTAGGGCCCATATTTTATAGCCTAGTTCTAGAGAACTTTCCAAGACGCTTTGGCAATGAGGTTAGACTTAAGCACCACCTTTCATCCCAAAACTAACGGTTAATATGAGCAAACAATTCAAATTTTGGAAGATATGCTTTGAGCTTGTTTTTTAGAGTTTAGAGGAGTTGGGAAATTTTTTTTATCGTTAATAGTTTTCTTATGATAACATTTACCATGCGAGTAATCAAATGGCTCCATTTGAAGCATTATATGGAAGGTGTTGCCTACCTCTTGTTGGATGCTCTAAAATGGTAGAAGCCAAGATTTTAGGGCATGACTTAGTGTAAGAGGCAGTTGATAAAAGAAAGGTTACTAGCTGTAAAAATCCTATATGGATAACAAGCATTAAGCCTTAGAGTTTTTCATAGGTGATCAAGTGTTGAGTTTCACCTATGAAAGGGGTCATGAGGTTTAGTAAAAAAGGAAAATTGAATCTGAGATACATCAGCCTTTTTGAGATTCTGGATAAAATGGGTCTAGTGGCATACCACTTAGCTTTACCACATGAATTAAATGAAGTTTATCCAATTTTCCTTGTGTCAATGCTAAGAAAGTATTTATCAGACTCTTCTCATGTTAGTCTGCCTTAAGAAATACAATTGGACAGAATTTTGTCTTATGAGGAGAAACCAATGGCCATTATGGATAAGCAGGTGAAAAAGCTAAAATCAAAGAAAATTCCCATAGTAAAAGTAATATGGGATAACGGTTTGGTAAAGGAAGCCACGTGGGAAGTGGAAAGTGACATACGAGAGATGTAGCTCAACTTGTTGTATGGTAAGATTTATGTTTATACTTATGCTTGGTTTTATGGTTTTGAAATTCAGGGACTAAATTTCTTAAGAGGGGAAGAATGTAATGACTTTAAATTTAAATTTCCTATATCTTGTTTATTAATGTGGCTATCTTGTGTTATGGTTGTATCTCTTAATATCTACTCTTTTAAAATTAATCGATATCTTAATACATTTTAAAATCTTATATTTTTTGGTTGTGGAAAAGATTCAAAGTGTTAGGTACAAAATAAAAAAAATTGAAGCAAAGAAGTTGATAAATATAGAGTTAGGATAACTTGGACTTTTCTTCACTAATTTGAGCATATCTCCATCATTTAAGCTATAATTTAGGTGATTCAAGGGACTATGAAAAGTTAAGATAAAGAGCTATAACATTTGTGTTGGACATTTTTGTTAATTATGCAAAAGTACCCAACAATGTGGTGTTGAACAGTAGCATCGTGGTGGCAAAGTAATGTAGTGTAGCCTCCTCAAAATAGAGAGCACAAGCACTGCAACATAAAAATGTGAAAGGGGATAGGTGCCATGGTATGGCACAATAGCACCATGGCACTTCCAAGCTATTAAGTCCTCCCCTAGGCCTTTGTTCCTTCCCCACATGCAGAACCTTCTCTTCCTTTCTCCCTTGCATTTTCTTACCCTTTAACTTCATTATACCATAACTTTCTCTCAAACTATCAAAGGTACTATTGGACTAATGGTGATGAAAACTCTTATCATTATTTGCCAAGGCTAAACTTCTAATTTTGAAATTAATGCCATAGATAGCCATAGCATTAGATGTTATGATAGGGTTTAAAGTTTCATGACCATAGGATAGATTTATGGCTAACATGAATAGCTTTTCCCATAAGTGTGAATAGTGATTTCATGACATGTTTAGAATCTAACTATTTGAAGTTGTTTCCTAGGTTTTAAGATGTCCTAAGACCAAATTTGAGGTTTGTTTGACTGTTAGACTCTAAAAGTTGGAGGATAAAGTTTATCTAACCGTGAAGTTAAAGTTGTGAGTATATATTGTTTATTATAATTCATTTTAAATAAATCTTCTTCATTAATATACATTTATTTTTGTTTAGCATTATTTAAATACCCTAATTTGTATAAATTTGGTAATTTAACTCACATTATATCTATTTTGGAAACTATATTCATTTCATTTCTAGGACCTTGATAAATTTCCAAATACATACATTAATTGCATGGATTGTTTTTATTCTTAGAACCTTAGGTATGCAAAGAAGGCCTCTAAAAGAAATCCTTATATGATATATGCTATAAATTGAAATGAGTTGTTGCTTAGTACTGAACTTTGGATATGGGTGTGTAAATGACTTCTTTCACTTCATTAGGTTAAAATGAAATATTTTTGTGATGTTGTGATCGTTAAAACCTTGATTTGGAATTTGGTTATGTTTGAGCATATTATGAATAAAAAAATATGGGAATTGGAGTTTGATATTTATGAGATTTTAACCTAGACATTTACCTTGGTACCGATGTTGGTTTGAGATAGGCATGTGCTAGAATGATGTAGTTCATAAGAAACCTTATTTCTATCTTTTAGATATAGTGATTTAAATTTATTATTTTTATATTTTACTTATTCCAATTCTTTTTGGAGGATTCAATGTTAGAAGTTGTCAGTTAGCAACAACAATTGCTAGCCTTGGTGCAACTCAAAATGTAACACCCTGAAGTTTCTATTATTTATCTTCATAAAATACGATGTTAAGAAGGATTAAAGGGAGTATTTATGAAGAAATAATTATGAATATTAAATAAGGAATTTCTCTTTTTTGAAGGAAAGAACTAAGGATCGAATAGTAATTTCTTCGTTTGTAGTACCACAAATGGGCAATAAGAAGAGGAATAACGAACCATGAAGAGAGTTGCACAAAAAGCCATTGGAGTATACCTCAAGAAGAGATTAAACACTTGGAAAATTTCCAACTCACCAAACAAGGCCTTAGCTAATGGCTTAGTTACAATGTAATGGCATGGCTTTCTTATAATACTTGGAGACAGAAAGGGTCTTGGTTAAGGGGGAAGAAGCTTCTCCAAGAAGCTTTAATATTTAATTGTTTTCCCTTGACTTAGTGAACAAGTTGCCATCCACTAAGGAACAAAAACCAAGTCATAGCAAGGAGAAGAGGGAGGAAGAAAGAAAAGAGAAAGAGAAGAAGAGAGAGAGAGGAAAGGAAGAGAAGAGTGAGAAAGCTGAAAGGAAAGGTGGAAAAGGTGAGTTAATCTTCCCTAATCTTATGTTTTAGTCTTGGAAATTCTTGAATCTTATAGTGGGGGAAAAATTTGCAGTTTGG
Source organism: Gleditsia sinensis (assembly GCA_037074535.1). Classification (NCBI taxonomy): domain Eukaryota; kingdom Viridiplantae; phylum Streptophyta; class Magnoliopsida; order Fabales; family Fabaceae; genus Gleditsia; species Gleditsia sinensis. The sequence goes on along the minus strand of CM073463.1, from coordinate 51,446,727 downwards.
TGGTGGAAGCTAGTGGGAGAAAACCTATCATTTAGTGAGAGAAATAAGCTTTGATGGTGTAAAAAGGTAAGATCAACACCCTATTAATGAGCTTTCTTAGTTGAATGGTTTGATCAGTACCTTATATACATTAATGGAAGCATGATGGTAGGATAGATGGAAATATTGATGATGCATTTATGGTGTTGATGGCTAACTTTTATATATGTGCAATATGTGGTAATTTGTGAGAAATTGTTGTGGTTAGAATTTTAGAGTTTAATCCATGATTTTGAAGGATATGTGTTGTGGATAATCTATATTTTATATGGTTTAGATGGTTTCTTGGTTTGATGGCTGGTTTTGGGAGAAAAAAGGTGGTCTTTTTGAGTTTCATGCCCAAAGCATCGCCTTGCTCTAGCTGGTTTTGGAAAAAGGTGTAAAACACGGGTAGAGCACAGCCGTGCTTGGTGACACAGCCAAGCCATGCTCTATGCTAGTTTTTGGGAAACACGAGCTAGATGTAGAGAGCATAGGGAAGAAGCACATGCAAGAAGCACGACCGTGCTTCATGCTGTCTTGCTTATTTTGTTGTTTTCTTGTTTGCTTTTTGAATCTTAACCAATAACCAATGTTTATAAAATTATAATTGGAGTTCTATGATCCATATATCAGAGAAAAATTTTAGTATTTACTTAGTTGTGTAATATCTTTTGAATTAACTATGAATGCATGAAGGAATTATGTATGAATGCTATATTTGAATGCCATAAACTACTTTTATATGCAACAAAAAAGGGTAAATGATATATGGATGCTATGGAAAGATGCAAGTGCATGTATGTTTTACTTTATATGATATGATTAGTTATTATAGCATGCATGAGAGTAAATGTTGACTATGCTCATTTTGATTAATGTATAAGCTTTTTGTTAAGATAAATGGATGAAAAATGTGTAAAAGAGATGAGCTAGTCAAGAGGACCTTCTCTGAAGCAGGGTGACTTGACAACAGGTGTCACCTTACTGTGTTGAGGTGACTAACGATCAGAATGATTCTCTTTGAAGCAGGGTGGGCTGGCAACAGGTGTCACCCTTACTATATTGAGGAAACTGATAAGTCCAAGATGACCCTTACCCAACTAAGGTGATTCGACGACATGTGGCACCTTGTGGAGGTAAGGTGACTGAAGAGTCATGGCTGTGATACGATACTGAGATAAGTGATGCATTATAGCCTAGAGTGGTCAATGTGGGAAAGACTGCTCCGACCAAGGAACCTAGTAGTGGGTGAGTAGCAAGAAAGGTAAAGGCTCACGCCACACTGAGGTTAGAAAATTGAGAAAAATATCAAATGATGAGCCACTATGAGCAATGTACAGGTAACTCATTAATATATGGTTTGTTATATTTACGTGATATTGATGCATAACCTATATAAAGACTATATGTGTTCACTGTACCTTTATTGCGCAAAAGAGAAAATATTTTCTGTAGTTTATACTACTGAACATAACCCATAAAATTTTCTATTATGCTTCTTACTGCTGGATGTTGATTTTGTTGGGATTTTATATTATATCTCACTATGTTGTAGTGTTATGTTTAGATCATTAGCTTGACATTCATGGTTCTAACCATTCTGCTTGAGCTTCAGACTATGGACGTTCCTTACTTAGGATAGTTCACAATAGTGGTAAACCTGCTAGTTATCAGTATGTAACAAGTACCTGCACCTGAGCTGCCTCCTCCACTAGCAGTACCCTAAGGGTGATGGCCCTAGGGGGTAGTAGGCTAGTAGTTATGTATATATTTTGTTGATGTAGATGGGCTAACCTACGGTACTTCACCTTTTGGTTGTATGCTTAATACCTAGGGTTACACGTGTACATTTAAATTAATCTCTGATGTGATGTAAACTCATGTATGTATATATATATATTTATAAGATGTATATCTTTTGGATGGTTATTTATATGTTGTGTTAATCACCTAAAACAAAACAAAAAATGGTCGTTACACAAAACCCTAGCTAGTAAAGGGGTTGCTAGCCTGTGTGAAGGGTAACGCAAAGAGATTTGAGATTATGATGGCTAGGGAGCTGAGACAATCTCTGTCACACCCCTAATTTAAGGGCACGTGAAACACATACTTTACAAACAGATATTTACCATAACCTACATAATATACTCTTTTATCAATAAAAACATATACATATAGGTTATCCCATGTATACACAAAATACATACTGAGCTTATAGATATCAAAGTAACAGTAGAAGCAAGGATCTTACCTGTGGCATTCAGAGCATACTCGAGAGTATAAGTACAATATAAATCAAAATCTATGAGCCCTTGAAACAAAGTAGGATCACCTAGAGAATATGTCTTCTAGCTAATCACCTATTGGAAGGACCAGACTCTGTATCTTTATCTGAAAAAAATATAGATATCGTGTAGTGAATTTGACAACTCAGTGAGCATATAATACCTCCTATAACCTCCTAGGTTAGCATATGGATGGACTCATATTTTAAAGTTTGTCATGGAAAATACAGTTCAAAAGTACATCTATATGGGATCCACATTTCAAATATTCTCATTTTAAAAGATATTTAGAGGTTCAAAACTAAATACAGTACGGTATGGTCATAAAATAAATCTTGTTATGAACCAAAATATTTCACATGTAAATATTGAGAGGATTCTATATCAGAACCATCAAATAATCACAAGCATATAGCAAGGGAGGGAAAATTACATATTAGATAGGAAGCATTCTGCTCTCCCCACATAACATATAAGAGGCATCATGCTCTCCCCACATAACAGATAGGAGGCATCCCACTCTCCCCACATGACAGATTGGTGTGCACTGTCGCAGGTACACCCAAATTAATACCTTACCTCAAAACCAACCTGTAGTAGTGGGAGTAAGGGTCGATCCCACAGAGACTGGAATTACCTTATGTGATTGAAAAAGGGGGGTTTGATAATTGTGAATAAAATAAATTAAACAATAATGAAAATAGTGAAAAGAGTAATTAATAAGAAAAGCGTTGGTTTCGGTCGATATACATCATCAAGGGATTGCATCGATCATTGACAAAATTATCAATCTTAAACCAAATATCTATCATTGGGAGTCTATCTCAGTTCCTCCTTAAGCCTAGTGAATTGATAACAATCGTACCAATTAAACTCTAATTGATAAAAAATCCTTTAACACATCGACAAAGTCTAACTTATCAACTGCATTAAGAACGAGAGAAACTGATAGAGCTAAATAAATATAAGCAAATCGATTATATTTAATTTAGTTTATCATTCATCATAGGGTTAATGATTTATAATCCAAAATCCTTAATCCTATTTGCTTCATGAATCAAGTAATAAAAACTTTGTTCAAAACCTAATTCAGCAGTAGACTTAGACATACAATATACTAGTAGGCCTCCTAGCAATCACATGAAAAATCATTTAGCAAAGAAAAGCAAATGAATAAACAATACCTAGTTAAGATTGAACTATTGAAAAAAATTCCAAATCTCACAATGCATAAGGGTCCCTTGGGGTTTCAATCTACCTCAACCAACTAAAAAGAACTAGCCACGCAGGGCCATAAGAAAATCTAAAGAAGAATTGAAGAACTTGGATGAAGAATTGGATCCCTTCTCTGCTTGCTTGCCTTTCTTTTTATAGATTCCCCACTCTTAAACGAAGTAGGAATGTATTTAGGTCAAAATCCCCATCCATCAGCCTTCAATTTGAGTGAAAAGACCTAAAATCGTGAAATCAGCAAGTTTCTACGGCGCTACAGAAAACATGTCACAGGGCGCCGCGGCGCTGACTGTGTCGAAGATGCTCAGCTGCCGCGGTGCCCTGGGTTGAGCGCCGGCGCTCCCTCCTGGGTAGCTCCGCGTCACGACACGTTGGGTAGCTCCGCGTCGCGGTGCTCCGGATTTGTCTTAACGTGGCATCGCGGTGCTCTCTTGTGACCGCTACGGTGCCTAGAATCTTCTAGATTTTGACAAAGTACCGAAAATGCAAGTTGTAGCTCTATGTTTCTGCTTTCCATAGCCGCTAGAATCACCTCGATCGGAGCTCAAATGAACGAGATATGCCTCCATTAGTGATGAAAGGTCAGAAATCAGCATTTTTCATGATTTTCTCTCTATTTTTCTCTTCTTTTCTTCTTTATTATTCCTAAAACATAAAACACAAAAATTAATTAAATCCTATTTATTCACTATTTTAATAAAATAAAAAGTAACATAAAATATGCTAAATACATGCTAAAATTATAGCATGTCAAATACCCCCACACTTACTCTTTTGCTTGTCCTCAAGCAAATTAATTCATGTAAACAGAATTCAATATATGAAATGAGTGAATGGCTTACCAATATGCTGCCTCATAGTGAAAATTGTATGCTCTTGAAGAAATTTCAGAAAATTTTCATTCCCATGTGCAAAATTTAATTCAAATGCAATTTATAATTTTATTCCATAAAATCCATAGTGTGTGTGTGTCTTTGAATAATTTAATTTTCTTTTACCAAAATGAGTTTATACATCTCAAGAATTATAGCATGGCTCTCTATTTAAAATTTCCATAGACTTATTTTTCATGCTACTCTCCACTAATGTAGGCTAAAACTACTTCTTAGGATCAAAAGGACTAAACTCAACTTGTAATGTGGCTAGGCTATGGGGTGAGATAAAAGATATAATTTAAAGCTCAATCTCCCAACATCACATGATTAACTCTGATCTATTTGAGCTAATTCTCAAGATTGGGGAATTTTTTCCCCCACACTTATTTCCTTGCTTTTCTGCATTCTACTTTTCTTTGATTCTCTATTTCTTCTTTTTCAATCACTGGATAGACTTTCATTAGTCAAAATTTGGTCTTAGCTGTTTTGTGGGTATAGAATAACATGCTAATTAAGCTCAAAATAGAGGTTCTAAAGATATTTACTTGTTTGGGTTAAGCTCGAAAGGCTCAATCTCTTAAAAAAAATGCCTAAATCATCTCCTAATTGTTAGTATTAGCCTAGAATTTTGCCTCAAGTAGCATTTAAATAAGTTCTAGAAATTTAAATGAGATCATAAAATATTTTTCAGTTATATAATCTTTTTCTAAGTAAAAGAGAAATTAAATATCCAAAATTACTATGCAAAAGAATTTCAGGATTTTTAGAAAATAGGTAATCATAAATTGAAAAGAAATTAAAATTACACATAATTATGACTTTCCTACATCTCCCAAGAGTTATAAGCAATTTAAACAGTTATATCATTGGCTATTGATTTCACTAACACACTCATAAATTGAAATTTTGTTCACATGCTCACCTCATGACAGGATTAAAAGTGCACATATCATAAAATTATAGTTATGCATCAAAGTAGGAAAGTGCACAAGTGTATGATTTATTATACAGTCATCCAGCTGAATCATAAAGTGACCCCCCCACACTTAAAAACATACATTGTCCCCAATGTAAGAATATAAAAGAGAATATAATAGGGACAAGTAATAACATAAGGAGGGGTTCAGTGAAACTTCCCTAATTAGTGATCACCATCCATCTCATCATGCTTAGGTGCAGGCCTAAAAGGAGGTTCAGGAGGTGCCGGGAAAGCAATTGGGAGGTTCAGGGCATGAGATAACTAGCTAAAACATGCATTATGATGTTGTGCAATAGAGTACTGGTAGAGGGCCAGATCATTCATTTGATGGCTCAGACACTCTGTGTGCTCCCATAAATCTTCAATGGTATGCTGGGATGGTGGTGGAGCTGAGCTGCTGCCCAGTTCCTCTGTAGGTACTGGCTGAATCCCTAGCTCCTCCTCTGCTGCTTCTTCATGGCCTTTGTATTTTTGTATGTCTGCATAGGAAATAGGTCTCATTTGGTGAATGAGAGACTCAGTGGAATCCCAGCTTACTCTTGCCTTCTGACATAGACCAGTAATTAAACTAGGGACAAAGAGGGATCCGCCTCTAGCACTAATACAGCTGAGCATCTGCCTATGAATAATCTTGCCTACATCAATAGAATGGCCCTTTAGTATTGCATAAAGAAAAATGGCCCTGTCCCTCCTGACTTGACTCATGTTGAAGCTGGGCATGAATCTTACTAACACGAAATAGTACCATGCTTTAGCCACTTTATTCATATCAGCCCTAGCAAAGTATACCAGATGGCCATTTCTATCCAATTTCCAGGAGGCCCCCTGTAGCATAGAGTGCATATAACGTCTTCAAAGTCAATGTATGATTGAAGAAGCGTCGTATATTCATCATCCTCAATATTAGGCAGTGAATAGAATTCATTAATGGCATGCGGAGTGAATGGCACCATCTTGCCTCTAACCCGTGCTTTATGACGTTCGTGAACTGTGGCATTGGAGTAGAACTCCTGTACCATGGGAATAACTCCTGGTTCTAGGTTCTTGCAGAAAATCTCCCAATGCCTATGGAGGATATTGTCTCTGTGAGGTAGCCCTTCGGTGATAATAAATCCACGTTCTGGAACGATAGGCTTATGCACCACCACTTTGATGTGGTGTTGATAAACCTCTTCAATCACAAATGCCACAGTGTCAAATGCTGGAGGGTCCTCAGCTTTGATCTTCCTCTTTGAGAGGCCTAATTTGGAAGTTTTTGGGGCCATTGCACTTGGCAAATTCACTGGGGTGTTTTATCAAACACCTATTGTGCGCTCTTGAAAAATTGAGAGAATGGATGGTAGATTCGTAGCTTGAAGTCTCCCAATGCAGTGAAAACCAGTAGCAATGAAGTATGGAGATCAACTTCAGCAGGATAAACAAAGTAAATTGTACTCAATTCAGCGTGATTTGTGGCTGGAAAGTGCAAGGACAAATGTGCGTTAGAACCCTAGAAAAATTCCTTGGAAGTCGACTCAATTGCTGGAAGAAGTGTATAATCCTGTCAAAGAAGATGAAAAATCATGTAAGGTAAGTAAGATAACATAATGGGAGGTGGGTATGGTTGATCGAAGGTAAGAAAGAGGATTTGGAGGTGAAGAGATGCAAAATCGCAGCTGGAGGACGAAGAGTTTTGCGATCCTCTTATAGAGAGCGCCGCGGCGCTCTCTGCTGCATCGCGGAGCGCCGCGGCGCTCACACATTATGGGTTTGTAGCGCCGCGGCGCATATGCGTCCGCAAGTCTACAAATTTTTTTTTTAAATAAAGAAAAATTAAGAAGAAGAAGAATGGTTGTTGTGTTGCCACCCAACCAGCGCCTTTGTTTTACGTCGTTGGCTCGACATAGATTCAAAGAAAATCAATGAGAGTCTTGAAAAGTTATCCATTGTGCTTCCTCTTGCTGAAATCCTTCATAGTAAGGTTTAAGCCTATGCCCGTTGACTTTGAAGCTATACTGGTTATTCATGCTCTTTATTTCAACTGCACCATGAGGAAAAATATTAGTAACAATAAATGGTCCCTCCCATCTAGAACGAAATTTACCTGGAAACAATCGGAGCCTAGAATTGCAGAGGAGAACTTTCTATCCTTTGCTAAACTCCTTACGTGAAATCATGCGATCATGTAGGAGTTTAGTTTTGGCCTTATAAATATTTGCATTGTCATAGGCCTCGTTTCTAATTTCCTCTAATTCTTGCAGCTGTAATTTTCTGTGTTCTCCACTTTCTTCCACATTCATGTTAAATTTCTTTATAGCCCAAAATGCTTTATGTTCCAATTCAACTGGAAGATGACAAGTTTTTCCAAATACTAACTTGTATGGAGACATACCAATTGGAGTCTTATAGGCTATTCTGTATCCCCATAGAGCATCATCTAATCTGAGACTCCAATCCCTGCGATTAGGATTTATTGTCTTGCTAATGATATTTTTGATTTCTCTGTTGGATACCTCAGCTTGCCCATTGGTCTGGGGGTGATATGCAGTTGACAATTTATGAGTGACATTATACTTCTTTAATAGGGCTTCAATAGTCCTATTGCAAAAATGTGTTCCCCTGTCACTTATCAAAGCTCTTGGAATCCCAAATCTTGAAAAAATATGGGATTTAATTAAATCTGCAACCACTTTAGAATCATCAATCCTGGTGGGTTTAGCTTCCACCCACTTTGAGACATAATCCACAGCCAGCAAAATATAATTATATCCATATGACAAGGGAAAAGGTCCCATGAAATCAATGCCCTAAACATAAAAAATTTCACAAAATAATACTGGTGTTTGAGGCATCTCATTTTTCTAGATATATTACCTATTTTCTGACAGTTAGTACATGACTTACAAAAACAATATGAATCTTTGAATAGAGTAGGCCAGTAAAAACTGTAGTCCAACACTTTCTTTGTTGTCCTCTTTGATCCAAAGTGTCCTCCACATGCATAAGAATGACAAAAAGTTAGAATTGATAAAACTTTAGAATCAGGAATACACCTTCTTATAATTTGATCTGAGCATTGCTTCCAAAGGTAAGGATCATCCCATCTGTAGTATTTGGCGTCACTCTTGATCCTATTTTTAGCTGCCCTAGTCAAAAGAGGAGGTAACTGATTAGTAGCCAGATAATTTACAATATGTGCATACCATGGCATATGAATTGAAACTGAAAATAAATTTTCATCTGGGAATGATTCTTCAATTTTCAATTTTTCTTCCACATGTGTCAGGCGGCTCAAGTGATCTGCTACATTGTTTTCAGACCCTTTCTTGTCTCTAATCTCTAAATCAAATTCTGTAAGCAGTAGCACCCATCTGATTATCCTAGGTTTAGCCTCCTTTTTCATCACCAAATACCTCAAAGCTGCATGATCAGTAAAACAATAATTTTAGTGCATATTAAATATGATCTAAAATTTTCTAATGCAAAGACTACAGCTAAGAGTTCTTTTTCAGTGGTGGTATAGTTCTTCTGGGCATTATTCAGTATTCTAGAGGCATAATATATCACATGGGATGTGTTTCCAATCCTTTGGCCTAGTACTGCTCCAACTACATGGTCACTGGCATCACACATAATTTCAAAAGGGATGTTCCAATCTGGTGCTTGGATGATTGGAGCTGAAATCAAGGACTCGTTCAATTTGTCAAAAGCTTCCCTGCATTATCCATCAAATTCAAAAGAGACATCCTTCTGAAGCAATTTGCACATAGGTGCTGCTTTCTTAGAAAAGTCCTTTATGAATCTCCTATAAAAACCTGCATAGCTGACAAAAGAACGAACTTCCCGCACACAAGTGGGATAAGGTAGAGTTTGTATAATATCAATCTTTGCTTTATCTACCTCTATTCCTCTTTTTGAGATAACATGGCCTAAAACTATACCTTGTTTAACCATAAAATAACACTTTTCAGAATTTAAAACAAGGTTAGTTTCTTGACATCTTTTCAAAATTAGTGAAAGGTTATGCAAACAATCATCGAATGAATTCCCATAAACTGAAAAATCATCCATAAATACCTCAATAAATTTTTCAAGGTAATCTGAGAATATGCTAACCATACACCTTTGAAAAGTAGCAGGGACATTACAAAGCCCAAATGGCATGCGCCTATATGCGAATGTCCCAAATGGACAAGTGAAGATTGTCTTTTCCTGGTCTTCAAGAGCAATTGCAATTTGGAAATAGCCTGAATAACCATCAAGAAAACAGTAGTAAGGTTTACCAGATAATCTTTCAAGCATTTGATCAATAAAAGGTAAAGGAAAATGATCTTTTCGGGTTACAGAATTTAATTTTCCATAATCTATACAAACCCTCCACCTATTTTGAATCCGGGTGGGTACCAATTCCTCCTTTTGATTTTTTATCACAGTTATTCCTGTTTTCTTGGGAACCACTTACACTGGGCTCACCCAATGACTGTCTGAAATATGGTATATTACCCCAACCTCCAACAATTTAAGAATTTCTTTCTTCACTACATCCATCATAGGTGGATTTAGCCTTCTTTGGGGCTATCTAGATGGTTTAGCTCCTTCTTCCATCAATATTCTGTGCATACATGTAGAAGAGATTATTCCCTTAAGATCAGCTATGGTCCAACCTATTGCAGTTTTGTGTTCTTTAAGAACTTGGATTAGTTTTGCCTCTTGATCATTTTCAAGCTTGTTAGAGATAATAACAAGAAGTGTTTCTCCCTCTCCCAAGAATACATATTTGAGGTGATCAGGGAGTGGCTTCAGTTCAGGAGTAGGAGCCTGCACAACAGAAGGTAGAAGAGAAGTATCAAAAATTGGTAATTCTATATAAGAAACATTACTTGTTGGTGGTTCTTCTGAAAAACCATTTAGTGCAACCAGTTCCTCTTTTGTTTCTTCATCTAATTCTATCTTACCATCATCCTCTTCTATGGATTTGCTCACAATCACTTCCAATTTATCTTGTCCATCTAATTCAAATACATCATGTGCTAGGGAATCAAAGATATCTATAGAATAAACAGGAGTATCATCACCTGGATGTTTCATGGCTTCATACATATTAAAATTTATGACTTCACCATCAAATTCCATAGTGAGTGTGCCATTGTGAACATCTATCTTGGTTTTTGAGGTTTTCAAAAATGGTCTCCCTAATAATATTGGCGATGTAAAATCCCCATTTTCCATGTCTAGTACATAAAAGTCTGCAGGAAAAACCAAATCATCTACCTGTACCAAAACATCCTCAATTACTCCCTTGGGGTATGCAGTGGACCTGTAAGCTAATTGAATGATCACATTAGTAGAGTTCAATGGTCCTAATTTCAAGGAAGTATATATAGAATATGGCATGACATTTATGGAGGCTCCTAAATCCAACATAGCTTTTTCAATATGAGTATCCTCAATTTTACATGGAATAGTAAACATACCTGGATCCTTGCATTTAGTGGGGAGTTTTGTTTGTATCATGGCAGATACGTTCTGACTCATTTGCACCTTTTCAAACCCCTTCAATTTTTGATTTCTTTTTTGAGTGCATAATTCTTTCAAGAACTTTGCATATCTTGGTACCTACTTAATAGCATCTAGGAGGGGAATATTAACTTCACATTTTCTAAAGATATCATACAATTCAGAAGTTTTCTCATTTAGCCTATTCTCTTTAAGAGCTTCTGGAAAAGGAGGCACTACTTCATAATTTAAATTAGAAGGGGACTTACCTGTAGGTGCTTCATTCTCTTTAATTGATTTTTCAGTTTTCTTAGGAGAAGAGGGTGCTGGTGGACTTTCAATGTCCTTACCATTCCTTAAAAAAATTGCACTAGCATTCTCTCTAGGGTTCACCACAGTTTGTGAAGGTAACTTACCTGAGTTTTGAGCATCCAATCGACTCACTGTGGTTGCTAACTGACCTACTTGAGTTTTTAGGTTCTGAATGCTAGCTCTTGTCTCTCGCTGAAATTGATGAGAGTTATGTACAAGAGTTTTCACAATGTCTTCCAACGGATTACTTACTTGTTGATCCTGGGGTGCATTCTGTCTAGGATAATAGGCTTGCTGATTTTGTTGAAAATTTTGTCCTGCAGGCCTATTTTGTGCATTCCTATATCTGAAATTGGGATGATCCTTCCATCCAGGATTGTATGTATTAGCATATAGATCATACCTCTTTGGTTGGCCAGGAAAACCTCCTACAACATTCGTTTGTTCTGTGGATTCCTCTTAAAGTGTAAGACACATGTCAGTTGGGTGCCCTGTGGCTGAGCATATTCCACATACTTTAACTTGCTGTAGTATACCTGTAGCCATTTGGCGCACAAGAGAAGTAAGTTCAGATATTTGATTCTGAAGAGAAGTAGTACTTACCTCCTAGGCATGCCTAATAGGAGGATCATGCCTAACGCCAAATTGTTGTGAATTGGCAGCCATATTTAATATCAGGATTCTGGCTACCTCAGGAGTTTTATCTACTAGTGCTCCTCCACTAGCTGCATCTATCATGCTCTTATCTCCCTGCAAAAGACCTTCATAAAAATATTGGATTAGTAGCTGCTCACTAATCGTATGATGTGGGCAGCTTGCACAAAGTTTCTTAAACCTCTCCCAATATTCATAAAGCGTTTCACCATGCAATTGCCTAATGCCGCATATTTCTTTCCTAATAGTAGCGGCTCTAGATGCAGGAAAATAACGTTCTAAAAACATTCTCTTCATCTCATTCCAGGTAGTGATAGTACCAGAGGGCAAATAATACAACCAATCTTTGGCTGAATCTTTTAAGGAAAAAGGAAAATCCCTGAGTTTTATTTGTTCCTTAGTTAGTCCAGGGGGCTTCATACTAGTACATACCACATGGAACTCCTTCAGATGTTTATGCGAGTCTTCACCTATAAGACCATGAAAATTTGGTAAGAGATGAATTAAACCAGATTTCAACTCAAAATTAACATTGTCATCAAGATTAGGAAAAGTAATGCATAAGGGTTGCTGATGCAAATTAGGAGCTGCAAGCTCCTTCAGAGTGGGGTGTATGGCCATGATCACTTCCTCCCTATCCAGATCAACGTTTTCTTGAATTTCTCTTCTGTGCCTGTATACAATTTTTCCAATATCTGGATTGAACTGTAAATCTTGAGAATTAGAAGAACGAGTTACAGGCATAAATAAAAAAAATCACAAAAAGTAATGACGCAGTCCCCGGCAATGGCACCAAAATTTGGTGCACACTGTCGCAGGTACACCCAAATTAATACCTTACCTCAAAACCAACCTGTAGTAGTGGGAGTAAGGGTTGATCCCACAGAGACTGGAATTACCTTATGTGATTGAAAAAGGGGGTTTGATAAATGTGAATAAAGTAAATTAAACAGTAATGAAAATAGTGAAAAGAGTCATTAATGAGAAAAGCGTTGGTTTCAGTCGATATTCACCATCAAGGGATTGCATCGATCATTGACAAAATTATTAATCTTAAACCAAATATCTATCATTGGGACTCTATCCCAGTTCCTCCTTAAGCCTAGTGAATTGATAACAATCGTACCAATTAAACTCTAATTGATAAAAAATCCTTTAACACATCGGCAAAGTTTAACTTATCAACTTCATTAAGAACGAGAGAAATTGATAGAGCTAAATAAATATAAGCAAATCGATTATATTTAATTTAGTTTATCAATCATCATAGGGTTAATGATTTATAATCCAAAATCCTTAATCCTATTTGCTTCATGAATCAAGTAATAAAAACTTTGTTCAAAACCTAATTCAGCAGTAGACTTAGACATACAATAAACTAGTAGGCCTCCTAGCAATCACATAAAAAATCATTTAGCAAAGAAAAGCAGATGAATAAACAATACCTAGTTAAGATTGAACTATTGAAAACAATTCCAAATCTCACAATGCATAAGGGTCCCTTGACGTTTCAATCTACCTCAACCAACTAAAAAGAACTAGCCACGCAGGGCCATAAGAAAATCTAAAGAATAATTGAAGAACTTGGATGAAGAATTGGATCCCTTCTCTGCTTGCTTGCCTTTCCTTTTATAGATTCCCCACTCTTAATCGAAGTAGGAATGTATTTAGGTCAAAATCCCCGTCCATCAGCCTTCAATTTGAGTGAAAAAGACCTAAAATTGTGAAATCAACAAGTCTCTACGGCGCGCTGTGTCGAAGATGCTTAGGCGCCGCGGCGCCCTGGGTTGAGCGTCGTGGCGCTCCCTCCTGGGTAGCTCCAGATTTGTCTTAACGTGGTGCCATAGTGCTCTTTTGTGAGCACCGCGGCTCCCAGAATCTTCTGGATTTTGCCGAAGTGCCAAACAAGAAAGTTGTAGCTCTATGTTTCTTCTTTCCATAGCTGCTACAATCACCTCGATCGGAGCTTAAATGAGCGAGATATGCCTCCATTAGTGATGAAAGGTCAGAAATCAGAATTTTTCATAATTTTCTCTCTATTTTTCTCTTCTTTTCTTCTTTATTATTCCTAAAACATAAAACAAAAAAATTAATTAAATCCTATTTATTCACTATTTAAATAAAATAAAAAGTAACATAAAATATGCTAAATACATGCTAAAATTATAGCATGTCATAGATCCCGTGTGTTAGTCATCACACGTGACTAGCACCACCCCTGCTGGCTGAGGTGTCAAAGTGCACCAGGGTTAGCATCTCCTACTGTTAGCAAACAGTGATTCCAATAAGATTCTTCCACAGAAAAATATTTGTATAACATACTATATCGTTTAGAATCAGAAATACCATTTAGAGTCAATTTCATTGTCAAAGATTTCCAATCAAGTGTAACAAGTATTCATTTTCAAATGATAATATAGGTATAAATCAATGATACTTGTACAAAAATGTATTCTTTCCAAATTCATGTATGAAATTACATGTTCGAAGAATTTTTAAAAGTAGTATTAAACATATACTATTCTTGAACTTATACCAGTTAATAATCAATTATGACCATATAAACTATTCTCGCTATCAAATAAATAAATATAATTTCATATGCTAGTTAAGGTTCACATTTATAGTTCAAGAATAGCATAGATAAGTCATAGGAAGAATTATCTAAGCACAAGGTAAGGCTTTAAGTTGGACAGCCCCAAAATGTACTTTTTCAATCCAAATTTGACTAAATAGACCTCAAAAACAAGTTCGGGGTGTCCAAAAAATCTAGGAAATGATTCTGAGAGCTTGGTCAACATTGGTCAACCGATAGTCGCTATTCATGATAGAAAATATTGTTCACATCTGTCGAAATCACTATTCATACAAGTCAGATTCAATGTTCACATCTACCAGAATCACTATTCACGCCAGTCGGAATTATTGTTTATGATACCAAAAGTTGTCAAATGGTGCGTACTATCGCAGGTACACCCAAATTGATACCTTACCTCTCAACTAACCTGTAATAGTGGAAGTAAGGGTCAATCCCACAGAGACTAGTATTACCTTATGTGATTGTGAAAAAGGGGGATTTGATCATTGTTAATAATAAAGCAAATAATGAAAATAATTAAGAGAGTAACTAATAAAAGAGGCGTTGGTTTCAATCGATATTCACCATCAAGGGATTGCATTGATCATTGACAAAATTATCAATCTTAAACCAAATATCTACCATTGGGATTCTATTCCTGTTCCTCCTTAAGCCTAGTGAATTGATAACAATCGTACCAATTAAACCCTAATTAATAAGATATCTCTTAGCACATCGGTAAAGTCTAACCTATTAATTGCATGAAGAACGAGAGAAACTAATAGAGTTAAATAAATATAAACACATCGTTTATATTTAATTTAGTTTATGATTCATCATAGGGTTAATGATTTATAATCCAAAATCCTTAATCCTATTTGCTTTATGAATAAAGTAATGAAAACTTTGTTCAAAATCTAATTCAGCAGTAGATTTAGACATACAATATACTAGTAGGCCTCCCTAGCAATCATATGAACAATCATTAAGAAAAGATAATAGCAGATGAATAATTAATACCCGGTTAAGATTGAACTAATAAAATCTATCCTAAATCTCACAATGTATAATGATCTCGTGAGGTTTCAATCTTCCTCCACCAACTTAAAGTAAATTAGCCGCGCAGGGCTATAAGAAAATTTAAACAGGAATTAAAGAAGGTAATTAAGAGCTTGAACGATCTTTGATGCTTCATTTCTTCCTTTTTTATAGATTAGCTTCTCCTCCTTGAAGTAGAATTGTTTCTAGGTCAAAATCTGGCCCGTCGTGCTTCAACTGGAGTCAAAAAGACCTAAAAATCGTAATATCAGCATTTTGGTATGGTGGCGAATGTCGCGGTGCTTCAAACATTGGAATCGGGCCACTACAACTCTCTAGGTTAGGTGCCACTACACTGGGTCTTCCTGGCTCGGGCACCACGATGCTTCGAAAACTGGCATCAGGCCACTACGTTTCTTTTCTGGGAAGCTCAGCACCACGGTGCCCAGAAACTTCTAGATTCTACCAAAGTACCAAACACAAAAGTTGTAACTCTATGTCTCTTCTTTCCATAGCCACTAGAATCACCTTAATAGAACTTCAAATGAGAGAGATATGCTTCAATTAGTGACTAAAGGTCGAAATTCAGCATTTTTCCATATTTTCTCTCTATTTTCCTCTTCTTTTCTTTTTTATTATTCCTAAAACATAAAACAAAAAAATTAATTAATTCCTATTTATTTCCTACTCAAATAAAATAAAATACTAAATACATGCTTAATTTATAGCATGTCATCAAATAACTGACAAAATTCATATCCTATAGTTTACTTATCTCTTGAATCCTTCTACGGTGTGAAATTTTCAATTTGAGGTCTCAAAATTGGAGTTTTAGAGTTTACCTTTTTTTAGAATTTTCTACTTTCGATCTGTGGCGATTCTTCAACCGATTTGAAAAGTTGTTCGACCAATATCGTAGCACTCTCTGTCCTAAATCCAGTGGTACTCCAGATCTAGAGAGAGAAAATAGAGGAGAGAAAGTGAATATTAATCTCCTAATAAACCTGCGAAGATTTTTAAAATAAATGATGGAGGGACTAAATAGCAATTTGCTAATTGTTGGAGGAAGTCCTTTAAATTTTATTATTTACATTTTGACCCTAAAAATATTAATAATTTTTCATTTTCATCCTTAAAACCTTTCAATTACATCCCTACTATTTTATTTCTTTTAATAATCCATATATAAATGAAAATTTCTAAATCTTAGGTGTTACATTCTTCCCTCCTTAAGAAATTCAATCCTCGAATTACTAACCATCCTATCATAAGTAAGGAATGAACTCAAGGAATAAATTACAGTTATTAACCTCACTACTCAAGCTATTGGAGATATCTGTTTTATATATCATCTTTACTTTCTAAAGGGCCTCTTCACTTGAGTGATTATGCCAAATAACCTTAACCATAGAAATTTGCTTTAACCATAAGTTCTTCACTTGTCAATCAATAATAAACATTGATTTTTCCTCATAATTAAGCTAATTCTTGTCCAATTGAATTTCTTGGAATTAGATAATATGAGATAAATCTGATAGGTACTTCCTTCACATTGATGTAAGAAATACTATATCAACATAACTTAATCCTGATGGCAAGGCTAGACGATATACTATTATGTTTACTTTTTTCAAGATTCCAAAAGAGCCTATATACTAAAGCTTAATTTTTTTCATCTTTTCAAACCTCATTACCTCTTTTATAGGTGAGTCCTTCAAGAATATTTGATCACCAGCTGATAATTTCTAGTGCTCTAACATTTATATTCCTTATAGACTTTTGGCCTGTATTGAGTTACTTGTATTCTTTTCCTAATCAATTTCACTTTATCAACGGCATCTTACAATAAGTCTAACCCCACTAAATTATTTAACAGAAAGTTTGTAACACCTCTTACATAAGGCTTTAAGTCATCCAATATCACTTTATTATAGGCAAATTCTGCTAAAACAATTTCACCTAACTCGAAGACATATGCTTGAAGCATGCTCTCCAAACTAGCATCATCAATTTATGTTAACCATATTCTATGTATTGTATGTTATACCAAATTAGATTCCAAAAGCTTAACTTTACTTAACTCATCCACCTATTAGGAGACCTACGATGTTTCATGTAAAAACTTAAATGGTGTCATTTGTATATTAGCCTGAGAACTACTACTATGGGTAAATTCAACTAAGGAAAAATAATTTCTCCTAACTTTCACCAAAATTATATAAAGATACTTGAAACATAACTTATAATGTGTAAACACATCATTTAGATTTACTATCAGTTATACTATAACCTAACTAAGATTCAAACGCTTCCTGAATAGCTCTCCTAAAACAATATATTCAATTCTTACTTGTTGACATACCAAACAACAAAAAATATTTCACTTGTATCTTCTTTTTATTATTATACTAGTACAATTCTTTCATATCTTAGTATATATTTATTGCCTTGGGGTTATCTATATTTACAATCTATGGCTTCTTCGAAAATCTCCATTCTTAACTCAACTATATTAAGTAAACTTGGGTGTTTTGCATACCTTAGTACCCAATCAGTACATACTGTAAACTCCTTATTCTTTTTAATTTGCACGTAATCTACCAAATTACACAGTTATATATACTTGATATAAAGATTATTTTTAAAAGTACTTTCTTTGTTAGATAAATCTTTTCAAAATCTCCATTACTTTAACCTACTAACCACTTGGATACCATAATAATTGAGTTGCAAAGAAAAGAAATTAACCCTCCTTCTAATAAGAAAAAAAAACTTGCATTTAATGTCAAACATTAATGAGGGATGACGCAGTAGAAAAAGAGGAATACATAATGGAGCATGGTGCCAAAATAGAAAATCAAAAGTTTGGACAAAGCATTAAAAGAAAATTAAAATTGATGGCTGTAATTCTTGAAAAGCTGTAAACATAACTTATTTGTTATTTTGGCCAAAATCAGTGGCCGCAAGTTTTGAATATATGAGCCAAAATCTAATTCAAAGCTACTATTATTCGGTGGAAGAATAGCACATGGAAAAGAATTATTTTTGAGCTTATAAAAGTTTGTGAAGAACAAAAAGTATGTAGTTAACTAGTAGGATGTAGTTGGTTGCTTCAAAATATATGTAATCAATCAACTGTAAAATAAACTAGCCTAAATTAAAAATTCCCAAAATAGCTAGTTAACTTAATAATACTGATTGTTGACTGGCAAGAACAATGGGAAAACAAAATAAATCATTTCATTGTCCCTCTTTAACAATTATTTGGTTTGTATTTTCACTCTTTTTTTTTCTACAATGATGCCTATCACTTACAATTTTCCTACAAGAATCAAAACATCAATGCTTCATCAAGGACAACAAGGAAAAATAATTTTTTTTGTGATATCTTAACCTTATTCTCATTATGTGTTTAATATGAGCCACAATCACAACTACTGTACATATACATGTGTGCTATCACTTTTTTTTGAATTTTTCACCCTTAATTTAACTTATATCCATCGGTCACTCACATAGCTATTCTAATTATGCCTGGCCTATTCACATAGCTATTATAAGTATGCCCTTCTCTGAGTTCTATAAATGCACATATTAGTTTCTTTACCTTCGTACTCAAAGTTAGGGTGAGTGTAGTTATGGAAGAAACTGCATTTCATCAGTTTCAAAATGTTTATGTCTTTTATGGTTCTAATCCTAGAAAAGATGGAGAGTATGTAAAAGCAGCACAAAATTTGGATATGGTGTTGGCCAGAAGAAAAATTCATTTAGTCTATGGTGGAGGTAATTGTGGGTTAATGGGGTGCGTGTCTACAGCTACACATGTAGGAGGATATCAAGTTCTAGGTATTATTCCTCCCGCTCTAACTGTATCAAACACCATAGGAAAAATAGTTGGGGAATAATTTAAGATAACTTCTATGCATGAGTACATGGCTAGAATGATGAGCAATGTTAATTCCTTCATTGCCTTACCAAGGGGTTTTAGTACTTTAGATTAGATTTTTCAAGTAGTCTCCTGGGCACAACTGAATATCCATCATAAACTAATAGGTTTATTAAATGTTAACCATTTCTTTGATGGTCTGTTGTCTTTACTTAATCAAGTTGTGGTACAAAGATTTATCTCACACTCAACACGACGAATTCTCATCTCGACTTTAAATGTCGATGAGTTGATTGATGCATTACAAGCATTTATTCATGTAATTGATCCAACTATGGCCCAAATAGATTGGATGACAGACAATAGCATAAAGCATAAATTTGACTTAGATCTTCATCTGTAACTCTAGTAGGACATGGCCATATTGTTGTACCACTTCTACTTTCTTAGGGTATACTTGAATACTATCCTTACTAACCACATGCCCTAAGAAAGTAACACTAATAAGTCAGAATTCACATTTTGAAACTTAGCATATAGCTGATGTTTCCTTAAAGTTTGAAAAACTATCCACAAATGTTGCTTATGATCCTTTGAACTTGGAATAAATACAATAACAAGTTGATCCAAGAATAGCTTAAGTACTTTATTCATTAAGTCCATGATTATAGTTGGGATATTTGTCAAACCAAATGATATCACTAAAACTCATAGTGCCTATGCCAATCCTGAAAGCAGTTTTCAAAATATCCTTAATTAATGATATCCATATCTCAAATCAATTTTTTTTTAAAAAATATTGAGCACCCTATAGTTGGTCAAACATATCATCTATATGAGGTAATGGATATTTCTTACCCACTATCACTTTATTCAATTATTTGTAATCTATGCATAACGACAATGATCTATTCTTCTTTTTCATAAATAGGACTAGAGCACCTCAAGGAAAAGTACAAGGGCTAATAAATCCCTTATCTAACAAATCTTGCAATTAAGTCTTCAATTCCTTGAGTTCAGTGGATGCCATTCTATATAAGTATATAAATACTAGTTAGGTTGTAAGAAGTTAATCGATACCAAATTTTATTTTACGTTTCGGGGTAATCATGGCAATTCTTCTGTGAACACATCCAGAAATTCTTTAACCATTGAAACTTGATTTACACTGGTATACTTTATATCAACATCTCTCACCACTGCCAAATATCCTTGGCACCTTTTTTTTAATAACTTATGGGCTGTTAGAGCAGAGATTAGATTACTGAGTACCTAACTATGGTATCCTTGTATAAAGAAATGAGATTCTCTAGGAATATTGAATTTAATCACCTTAAGATTACATTCCAAAATGGTATGGCATGATGCCAACCAATTCATTCATAATATCACATCAATGTCTACCACATCCAACCAACCAAGTAAAACAGATATTATATTCAGAAACTATCATATTTGGCGTCTTTTTCAATTCTTCAAATTCTTTGACTCACTTATCCCTTTCACTTTCAAGCAGAAATTGACCATAGATACTTTTTTTAAAAAATGCCACAATATTCAATCAATCTTATACTAGGAAGTTTAGTAAACTTAGAATAAAAAGAAAATTGAAACCCTATAGAATCCTTTAGAAGCACCTAAAGTATAAATATGTCCAACTTATATTAATAGTAAAGGTTCTACTAAAGAATTCTTTGCTCTAATAGCCACAGGGGAACCTAATGATCTGATATTAACTTGTCACTCCCCCAATTTAAGGGCATGTGAAACACATACTTTACAAACAGATATTTACTATAACTTGCATAATATACTCATTTATCAATGAAAACAGATACATATAGGTTCACCCATGTATACACAAAATACAGACTGAGCTTATAGATATCAAAATAACAACAGAAGTAGGGATACTGTTTGTGGCGTTCAAAGCATACTCTAGAGTACAATTACAATATAAATTAAAATCTACGAGCCCTAGAAACAAAGTAGTCTCACCTATAGAATATGTCATCTAACTGATCACCTATCGGAAGAATCAAACTCTGTATCTTTATCTGAAAAAAAATGTAGATATTGTGTAGAGAATTTGACAACTCAATGAGCAGATAATACCTTCTATGACCTCCTAGGTCAGCATATGGATGAACTCATATTTTAAAGTTTGTCATGGAAAATACAGTTCGGAAGTACATCCATATGGGACCTGCATTTCAAATATTCTCCTTTCAAAATATATTCAGAGGTTCAAAACCAAATATAATATGGTATGGTCATAAAATAAATCTTGTTATGCACCAAAATATTTCACATGTAAATATTGGGATTATTCCATATCAAAACCATCTAATAACAGACAAAAGACTTCCTGCTCTCCCCATATAATAGATAGGAAGCATCCTGCTCTCCCCACATGACAGATCCCGTGTTTTAGCCGTCACACGAGGCTAGTACCACCCCTGCTAGCTGAGGTGTCAAGGTGCACTAGAGCTAACATCTCCTGTTGTTAGCAAATAGTGTTTCCAATAGGATTCCTCCACAGAAAAATATTTGTATAACATACTTAATCATTTCGAATTGAAAATATAATTTAGAGTCAATTTCCTTGTCAGAGATTTCAAATCAAGTGTAAAATGTGCTCATTTTCAAATAATAATATAGGTATGAATCAATGATACTTATACAAAAATTTATTCTTTCCAAAGTCATGTATGAAATCACATGTTTAAAGAATTTTTAAAAGCAGTAATTAAACATATATTATTCTTGAACTTATACCAGTTAGTAATCAATTATAACCATATAAACTATTCTCACTGTCAAATAAATAAAAATAATTTCATATGCTGGTTAAGGTTCACATCTATAGTTCAAGAATAGCTTAGAGAAGTCATAGCAATAATTATCTACTCACAAGATAAGGCTCCAAGTTGAACAGCCCCAAATGTACTTTTTCAATTCAAATTTGGCCAAACAGACCTAAAAAATGAGTCCAGAGTGTCTAAAATCCTAAGAAATGACTCCAGGAGCTTGGTCAACGCCGGTCAACTGATAGTCACTATTCATGGTAAAAAATATTGTCCACATATACCGGAATCATTATTCATGCCGGTCGGATTCACTGTTCACACCTACCGAAATCACTATTCATGCTGGTCGGAATGCCTGTTTATGACACAAAAAGTTGTCAAATAGATGAGAAATTTCATATCCTATAGTTTATCTATCTCTTGAATCTATCTACAGTGTCAAATTTTCAATTTGAGATCTCTAAATAAGAGTTTCAGAGTTTATCTTTTTCTATGATTTTCTACTTCCGATCTGTGATAATTTTTTAGTCGATTTGAAAAATTGTTTGGCCAATATCGTAGTACTCTCCTTCCTGAATCCAGTGGTACCCTTAATTTTGAGATAGGATACTCGAAAGTACTCCAGATCTAGAGAGAGAAAATGAAGGAGAGAGAGTAAATAGTAATCTCCCTAAAAACCTATAGAAATTTTTTTAAAAAAATGATGAAGGGACCAAATAGCAATTTGCTAATTGTTGGAGAAAGTCCTTTAAATGTTATTATTTTGACCCCAAAAATATTAATAAGTTCTCATTTTCATCCTTAAAATATTTTAATTACAACCTTACTCTTTTATTTTTTTAAATAATCTATACATAAATGAAATTTTTTAAATCTTAGGGGTGTTACAATCTCCTCCCAGTAGTATGCAAGATTTATAATGCTTAAGGAGTTTAGGTCAACTCCTCCTATTATGATGGTTAAGAATGGGATAAATAAGACAGTGAGTTCCCTTCCTTCTTGTCTGCTTAGGAATGTAAGGACAATTCTGATTTTGAGTCCTCATTGGGTGTTTATAATACTTTCATGAATATCCATTCTTTTAAATCAATTTAGATATATTTCACAAAGGTCATTTTTCTTGGCTTTCCATCAAACTTTTTGTGAGTTGTTTTTCAAGTTTGATTTCAAATCTAAAAGTTCATTATTGCCACAAATTGGATTTTTAAATCTTTTCAACATTGATCAATATTATTTATATTTATATTACATGTTTCTATTTTTGAAAAACTCATACATATGGCATGTTCTATTTCAATTATAACTCATACCCCCTGTTTTTATGTTTTTTTCATATAGCTCAAAAAGGCAAACCTATCTTTGTTAGGTCAAGAATAGAATATATACTCCTCTGGTGAGCCCACTTATTTTGTAGACTCATTGGTATTTTGTATTTTTGTCTATTGTACTCTAGAGGATACTCTGATTGTAATATCCCGTAATTTTTAAATAATAATGTTTTGCTATAAACAAATATCTTTTTATTGTAAATGATTATGTTTTGCTAAAAGTAAATACGCTTTTAACTAACATACTTTTTTTTATAAATTTCTTTCTTTTAATATACATGATGATATTTTATATTGTGATTTTTTTATTAAATTTTTATCAAGAAAAGTCATGATTTGATATTGCAACTAAAGTTTTGCAAGAATATAAATTTTTATAAATTTTTGGGATATTTTAGGATAAAAAATAGTATTTATATGTATATAATCAAAAATAAATTTTAAATATTTAATTATTAAATAATAATAATAAGTAAAAAAAAAAGAGGGGGAGGGGGAGATGCAGCATAAAGAAGATCTACAAACATTCGTATATAGTTTCTCTTTCCTCATTTTCTATCTTTAGATTTGGAGTACCTTCGAGTCTCTGATCTCAAAACTAAGGGTACCATTGGATTTAGAATGGAGAGTGCTATGATTTTGGCCGAACAATTTTTCAAATCAGTTGCAGAATCACCACAAATCGGAGGTAGAAAATCTTAGGAAAAGGTAAACTCTGAACTCTTATTTAGAGACTTTAAATTGAAAATCTGACACTGTAGATGGATTCAAGAGCTAGATAAACCTTATGATAAGAAATTTTTCGACCATCTAACAACTTTTTGTATGTCTTGAACAGTAAATCTGGTTGGTATGAAGAGTAATTCTGGCAGTGAATAGTATTTTTGACCGTGAATAATATCCATTAGTTGACCAATGTTGACCAAGCTTCTGGATGCCAAATTTCGCGATTCTGGAGTCATTTCTTAGGTTTGTGGACCCTTCGGACTTATTTTTGAGGTTTATTTGATTAAATTTGAATTGGAAAAGTATATTTTGGGGCTGTCCAATCTGGAGCCTTACTTTGTAAGTTGATAATTCTTTCTATGACTTACCCAATGCTCTTATTGAACTTTAAATTGATAATTGATTATGTTTACAAGTTATTTATACTTTTATATGTCTCGAAAATAGATTAAATTATCTGAATTGTTACAATCTGGTATATAGTTCAAGAAGAGTATGGTTTTGAAAATGGATTTTTGAACTCAATGAATATGTGATTTTAAACTGTATTTCTCATTATATGGTAAAGGAAATATATTGTGCATATGGCATTGATATGTAAAGCTATAAGATTACCTTGAAAGTGGACATGTATATATGATTACCCTGATTGGGAAGTTTCTAACAAAGCAATTATACTGAGATTGAAAATTTTGTATTATACTAAAACCTTTGTTTTGAATGATATAGAATATATGCAAATATGATTTTTGTGGAAGAATCCTTTTGGAAACACTATTTGCTAATAACAGGGGATGTTAGCCCTGGTGCACCTTGATACCTTAGCTAGTAGGGGTGGTGCTAGCCTCGTGTGACGACCAACACATAAGATATGATATGTGAAGGAAAGTGGAATGCCTCCTATCTAGGCAAGATGCCGACTATATGATATGTGATTTGTCCTCCCTTGTTGTGTGCTTGGGAAATTGCCCATATTAGAGTCCCTTCACGTGTCCTCGTGAATGGTGGTAGGGCAAACCTTAGTTGAGATGCTGAGTTTAGACAAATCCTACACCACCAAAGTACGAAAGGGCTTAAACTCTGATATGGTGGTTCTGATATAGGATCCTCCTAATGTTTTCATGTGATATATTTTGATACATAACAACATTTGTTTAATGATCATACAATACAGTATATGGTTTTGAATATTTGAATATCATTTATTTTGAGAATATTTGAAATACGGGTCCCAGATGGATGTACTTTCAAACTGTATTTTCTATGTGACAAATTTTAAAATATGAGTACATCCATATGTTGACCTAAGAGGTCATAGGAGGTATTATCTGCTTACTGAGTTGTCAAACTCACTACATGATACTTACATTTTTTTTCAGATAGGGATATAGAGTTTGGTCCTGCAGCTACGCGATCAACTAAGTGTCATACTATTTGGGTGAGCCTACATTGCTTTTAAGGTTCACAATATTTAAATTATTTTGTACTTGTATTCTAGAGTATGCTTTGAACATCACAGACAGGATCCCTGCTTCTGTTGTAATATGTGTATAAAAACTTGGCATGTATATTTTGTTATATTGGAGAACTTGTAAACGTATGTTATTAATCCTTATATGTGATATATTTGAAGCAAGTATGCAATAGAATAAGGTTAAAGTTATATGCTACTTGTGACAATCATGTTCCCTTAAATTGGAGGCCTGACACTGATGGTTATTGGCAGGATTCTCACTTTTGTTGTGTTATATATTTGAATATTTTTATTACTGTGGTTTTGTATTAACAAAGGTTTTTGAACATTTATTTATGAAAGATTGATTATCTATATTACATGTTTTGGGTTTCAATAAGAATTGTTATTGGAGTTTTTGATATAATATAACATGTATGTTTGGGATGAATTATAGTTTTCTGTTCATCCTTGTTTAAGGTTTATAACTTAAGGGCCCGCCCCTTATGCCGTGCTAGTCACATATCATATAACATCCCTAATTTCGTTTATGTTATTAATAAAGGTACATAAATATTTAATTAAGAAAATAAAATTTATTAGACAATTTTTAGTTATCTAAGGAAATATAAGCCTTAGAAATTCTTCACCATATGTGTATGCATAGAAAATGTTCTAACATTAAGGGAATAAGTAAAGAGAGAAAACCTAATAGGAAACATTAGAAATAACATACTAAAGAGAGGCGAAATTCTTGGGTAAGGAAGATAAATTTTTGAGAAGTAAGTAAAGGTCTTAAAAATTCAAGAAGATTGGATTAGGGTAATTTTTTCCTAATTCAAGTGCTAGAGTTCCTAAGTTTAACATCTCTACTCATATATTGAGCTTTCACCTATGGACACTTCATATAGAGCTTTTCCACTTCACATGAGTTTCTAGCAAGCCAATTGGATAGACCAAGCAAGAAATAAAACATAGACTTAGATTAGGATATAGAAGTTGAAACGATAGCCCAAAAATCATGAAAATATGGCCAACCCACCACGAAAGGTAGAATTTCAGCCAAAGTAAAGGAAACGAGCAAAAATGAGCCTAAATCCAAGAGGAAAAAAATCAAGATTAGGTCACATGGCATTAGTTCAAAACATCTATATCATACATTCATAATTTCAGCAAGTAAGTAATAATACATGGCATTAGGACAAAAAATCTATATCCTACATTCATACTTAAGTAAGACAAAAGAAAAAGGAAATGAATCCCTAAATAAAAGTAACCTTGTCACTTGTCTTAAGAACATTGTATCATGATTTTCAAAATACAAATCTCCTTTTGCTATGAACATCTTGACTAAGGGAGAGGAAGACAAGAGCACGAGTTGTCTTCCCCCAAAAAAATGACCAAGTGCATCCTAATTGTGATAAGGTAGACCCATGATTATGAAAGATAAACCACTTGATAGTTTATTTGAGCAAAACCCACTCTTATAACATTATAATTTTTCTAAGTGAGGGAGAGGAAAAATAAAAGCAAGGTATAGTGAGGAAAGGAGAGAAAGAAAAGAAAAGAAAGGAAGGAAGAAAAAGGAGAAGTCTAAAGGACTAAGTATTTAAAGTAAGTTAGCTAAATCTTTACTTGAATCCATCTTTTCTCTTCATCCTTGGGGTTCAAAACTCACCCTCCTTCTCTTATTTAAGCTGCTGGAAAAGCTAAGGGAAGGGAGGAATTTTACCACTTCCTTCATGAGGAAACAAGAAAAAGAATTCACTAAGTAGGCTAGGGAGATCTTTAGGTAGGTTTAACAATATCTCTTTTCAAAGAAAAGCTTTGAAATTTATAACATTTCTCTGAAATTTTTATACTAGAAATTTGATGAAATTTACAATATTTACTACTTTGGTGATTGCCCATGAATATTGATATATCATGTTCCATGTTGATCTTGGATGTGATGTATGTTTCAATACTTAGGTTGGTGTGGAAGGTTCTGCATAAGTATGGCTATGCGTGGCAAAAATAGGGTTTTGTGCTATTTTTATGTATATTTAAATGTAGTGAAAAATTGATGGGATACGGTTAGATTGATAAAATGAATATGGCCTTAAACACCTAGAATAAGACCATGAGAAATTTCTGTTGAGAAACACCCTTAGTGATGCATGATTTAATTTTGTTTTTCTTTTAAAGTGGATGATGAAATTTGTTAAATTAAGTAAGAAATATAATTAAATGTTGAGATGATTAACTTTATGGTTAGGTGGAAATTTGGAAGAAAAATGGAAGAGGACCTAATAAAAGGATGAACTAGAATTTGAGGAAAGGCTAGGTTAAGAAACCTGAATTTCGCAGTAACCAGGGAAGTTTTTATTTTTGAAATTTTGGGAAGAATCAATTTTAAGTTAAAAGAAATGGTTAACATGAAAAATGTAGATATATGTCTCATGGATTTTTATCCACTGAAATCACTTAATTTGGAGTCTAGATGAGGGAGATATTGTCCGATTAGTAAGCAGAGTTTAGAAGCTAATTAACTAGGGAAAAATCCGTTAGGTAAGCTTCTATGTTTGAATTTCTGGGCAAAATATGGAGCAAATTGAAAGAAATGGTTAACATAAAAAATATCGATATATTCATAAATAATTTTTAGCCACTGAAATCATTTAATTTGGAATCCATATGAAGGAGATATGGTCATATTAGTAAGTAGAGGTCAAAACCTACCTGTAAAGAAATAACATTAAATTTGAGGGAGTAGTAACACAATGATTACTTAAGATTTCACTAAAATGTTCAACATAAGGGTTTTAAAGGATTCTCTTATCTTTAAATTGACACCAAGATCACCTTAATCAGATTTAAAATGAGGGTGTTATGCTCTGATTAGTGAGAGAGGAAAATAATATTTAAAAAAGAAGAAGAATTTTATAAATGAAAATAATAAATGACTAGTATATGCCATAGTCATTGCCATTGCATGAACTCCTTACCATATTAAGAGTGTAACTTTGACATGGAAATATTTTATAAAGTGGTAATTGAAAATGATAATGTTCATGGTAAGATTGTATTTTACCAATGATTTTTGGTAATGATTATGCTTTGATGATAAATTTTGGCATGTGAGTATAATGAACATACTTGTTATGGAAATCATATTTTTTGCTATTAATGTGAAAAGAAAAAAAAAGATGAGCACGGTCACATGGCAGTCCATGTGATGCACCAATAGAGGACGCCCTACTCATGGCTATGATTATACTAATGAGAAAAGAAAGAGAAAGTATGTCATGTCGAACGAAGCGAGAAAAGCCTATTCTAGAGAGTAACAAGTACTCACCCTGACCGTGATAGCTTGTTATGAAAATAATTTGATAGTCATCATCTGATATTCTAAAAATAGTTCACGATGTTCATGAACATAGATAAAGTGCATTCATGTGACCTAAGATATTTGTTATAGCTTATATAGATGAACATGACATGATGAGCTACATTGATGATATTTATGATTTATTGCTGAACCTACTAGGATTTAATTCTTACTATATTTCTATATCATGTTCAGAAGATTAAATATGTAGATATTCTCTATGACCAACTTTTAGCATACGATGGGTCGAGTTGGCTAAGATCTTGGTGAAGGTGCAACCACCTGCACCCATATCCCTAGAACTGGTCAATATGGATAAATAAAATATAGACATATATGTGTTTGATTTTTTATACGGACATTTTCAATTAATGATATGTATGTGAACCCCGAATTGTATCAATTTTATTGGTATACCATAAACCTTAATTATTCTTGGTTAATTTAATTGAATGATTATTATGAGTTAAATAGTTAGAAATAAAGAGGTAATGACTTCATGGGATTTTAAATATATATATATATATATATATATATATATATATGTGTGTGTGTGTGTGTGTGTGTGTGTGTGTGTGTGTGTGTGTGTAAAAAAATAGAATTGTTACATATCTTGTTATGGGGGTCATGACACTTAAACATACATAAGCATAAATATATATACTAATCTCTCAATTGGCCTAAGGCTACAACTTTAAATAAATCCTTTTTATGTATACATAACCATAAACATTACATAGCACCAAAATGTGGAACATCCCTAATTTCATTTCATGTATTAATAAAAGTACAAAAGTATTCAAAGTAACATCCCTAATTTTGTTTCTTTTATTGATAAAGGTACATAAATATTTAATTAAGGAAATAAAATTTATTAGACAATTTTTAGATATCTAAGGAAATATAATCCTTAGAAATTCTTCACTTTACGTGTTTGCATAGAAATGTTCTAACATTAATGGAATAGGTAAAGAGAGAAAACCTAAGAGGAAATATTAGAAATAAATATACTAGAGAAAAGTGAAATTCTTGGGTAAGAAAGATAAATTTTTGTAAAGTAAGTGAAGGTATTAAAACTTCAAGAAGATTGGATTATGGTAATTTTTCCTAATTTAAGAGTTAATGTTACTAAGTTCAGTATCTCCATCCATAAATTGGGATTTCACCTATGGACACTTCATATAGAGTTTTTCTACTTCACATGAATTTTTAGCAAGCCAATAGGATAGCCCAAGGAAGAAATAAAACATAAACTTGGACTAGGATATAGAAATTGGACCGGTAGCCCAAAAATCATGAAAATGTGACTAAGCCCATTATGAAAGGTAGAATTTTCACCAAAGTAAAGAAAATGGGCAAGAATGAGTCCAAACCCAAGAGGAAAAATAAAAATAAAAAGTAAAATAAAGTGATGAAATAATGGTGTAATCAAGATTAGATGACATGGCATTAAGACAAAAATTTAGCAAGTGGTGTGATATCCTACATTCATAATTTTAGCAAGTGGTATGATAATACATGGCATTAGCACAAAACATCTATATCCTACACTCATAATTTCAGCAAGTGGGTAATACTACATAGCATTATGACAAAATATCCTTATCCTACACAAATAATTTTAGCTATGCAAGGAAGATTCAAGGGTTGGAAATTTGCTACCTAAAAAGGCAAACCTATCATAATTGATTAAGACAAAAGAAAAAGAAAAAGAATCCCTAAATCAAAGGGACCTTGTCCCTTATCTTAAGAACATATTATCATAATTTTCAAAATAAAAATCTCCTTTTCCTATCCATATCTTGACTAAGGATGAGGAAGACAAGAACATGAGTTGTTTGTTTTTCAAAAATTCAATCAAGTGCATCCTAATTGTGATAAGGTAGACCCATGATTATGAAAGGTGAATTATTTGATAGTCTATATAAGCAAAACCCACCCTTATAAGATTAGAATTTCATCCAAGTGAGGGAGAGGAAAAATAGAAGCAAGGTAGAGTGAGGAAAGTTGAGGAAGAAAGGAAGAAAGAGGAAGGAGAAGTCTAGAGGACTAAGTGCTCATGGTAAGTTTAAAAATATTTCTTTTTGAAGAAAAGTTTTGGAACTTGTAATATTTATATGGGATTTTGATCTTAGAACTTTAATGATTGGTCATGGATGTTGCTATATCATGTTACATATTATGTATGTTTGAATACTTAGGCTGGTGTAGATAGTTCTGCATAGGTATGGCTATGGGTGGCAAAATTTTTAGCTTGTGTTTTTAAAATTATGAGAACAATCAGTAAAGAATTTAAAGAAATGGTTAATATAAAAAATGTAGATTTATGTCTCACGGATTTTTAGCCACTAGAATCACTCAATGTGGAGCCCATATGAGGCAGATATGGTCCGATTAGTAAGCAGTGATCAGAAATCGGTTAATCAAGGAAGAATATTTTAGGATAGCTTCTGTGTTTTAATTTCTGGGAACATTCTGTAGGGAATTAAAATAAATGATTAATATTTCACTACACTTTTCAACATAATAGTTTTAGATAATTGTTTTATCTTTAAATTAACATCAAGATCACCTAAATCAAAGTTAAATTGAGGGATTTATTATCTGATTAGTAAGAGAAGATCAGATAGGATGAAAACCTGCTTCAAGAAAATAAATAAATAAAATTAATATTTAAAAAAGAAGTAGAATCTTATAAATGAAAATAATAAATGACTAGTATATGCTATAGCTGTAACATCCTTAATTTCGTTTCTTTTATTGATAAAGGTACATAAAAAATTTAATTAAGGAAATAAAATTTATTAGACAATATTTTAGATATCTAAGGAAATATAATCCTTAGAAATTCTTCACCTTATGTATATGCATAGAAAATGTTTCTAACATTAAGAGAACAAATAAAGAAGGAAAATCTAATAGGAAAGAAATTAGAAATAACATACTAAAGAGATGCAAAATTCTTGGATAAGGAAGATAAATTTTTAGAAACAAGTAAAGGTCTTAAAATTTCAAAGAACATTGAATTAGGGTAATTTTTCCTAATTCAAGAACTATAGTTACTAAGTTTAAAATCTTTACCCATACATTGGGCTTTTACCTATGGACACTTCATATAGAGTTTTTCCACTTCACATAAGTTTCTAGCAAGCCCATTGGATAACCTAAACAAGAAATTAAACATAGACTTGGACTAGGATATAGTAATTTCACCAATAGCCCAAAAATTATGAAAATGTGACCAAGCCCACCAAGAAAGGAAGAATTTTATCCAAAGCAAAGAAAATGGGTAGGACAAGCCCATAAGGGGTAAGAATAAGCCCAAATCCAAGAGGAAAAATAAAATAAAATAAATTAGATGATGATATAATAATAAGAATAAAGATTAGGTTACATGGCATTAAGACAAAAATTTAGCAAGTGGTGTGATTCTACATTCATCATTTAGGCAAGTGGCATGATAATACAAGGCTTTAGGACAAAAACATCTATATCCTTCACTCATAATTTTAGCAAGTGGTATGATAATACATGGTAATAGGACAAAACATTCATAGCCCACACAAATAATATCAACCAAATAATGGAGATTGAAGGGCTAGAAATTTGCCACTTAAAAAGGCAACCTATCATAATTGATTAAGACAAAAGAAAAATTAAATGAATCCCTAAATCAAAGGGACCTTGTCCCTTATCTTAAGAACATATCATCATAATTTTCAAAATACAAATCTCCTTTTCCTATGCATATCTTGACTAAGGAAGAGGAAGACAAGAACATAAGTTGTTTGTTTTCCAAAAATTCAACAAAGTGTATCTTAATTGTGATAAGGTAGATCCATGATCATGAAAGGTGAATTATTTGGTGGTCTATATAAGAGAACCCACCCTTACAACACTTTAATTTCGTCCAAGTGAGAAAGAGAGAGAAATAGAAGCAAGGTAGAGTGAGGAAAGGAGAGAAGAGAGAAGAAGAAAGGAAGGAAGAAGAAGGAGAAGTTTAGAAAGCTAAAGGTAAGTTTAACAATATTTCTTTTTGAAGAAAACTTTTGAAACTTATAATATTTATATGAGATTTTGATCTTAGAACTTTTATGATTGGTCATGATGTTGCTATATCATGTTACATATTGATCTTGCATGTGATGTATGTTTGAATACTTAGGTTGGTGTAGATAGTTCTGCATGGTTATGGTTATGGGTGGCAGAATTTTAAGTTTCGGTATTTTAATTTCTGGGAACAATCTATAAGGAAATAAAATAAATGGTTAACATATGAATTAAAGATATATGTGTCCTGGATTTTTAGCCACTGGAATCATTCCATTTGGAGTCCATATGAGGTAGATATGGTCTGATTAGTAGTCAAAGGTCAGAAAATGAATCATCAGGGAAGAATATGTTAGGATAGCTTCGGTAATTTAATTTCTGGGAATTATTGGTAGGGAATTAAAATAAATGGTTAACATAAGAATTAAAGATAAATGTGTCATGGATTTTTAGCCACTGGAATCATTCCATTTGGAGTACATATGAGGTAGCTATGGTCTGATTAGTAGTCAAAGGTCAGAAAATGAATCATCAGGGAAGAATATGTTAGGATAGCTTCGGTAATTTAATTTCTGGGAATTATTGGTAGGGAATTAAAATAAATGGTCAACATAAGAATTAAAGATATGTGTGTCATGGATGTTTAGCCACTGGAATCATTCAATTTGAAGTTCACATGTGGTAGATATGGTCCAATTAGTAAGCCAAGGTCAGAAAATGGTTCATCATGGAAGATTATGTTAGGACAGCTTTTGTATTTTAATTTCTGGTAATTTGCTTTATGGAATTAAAATAAATGGTTAACATGAAAGTTATATATCTATGTCTCATGGAAATATACCCACTGGAATTATGCAATTTGGAGTTCATATGAGGTAGATATAATCCGATTAGTAAGCAGAGGTCAGAAAATGTTTATTCAGGGAAGAGTATGTTATTAATGCTTTAGTTTTTGAATTTCTGGGAATATTCTGTAGGAAATTAAAATAGCGCGCCAACATAACAATTATAGATATATGGCTCATGGATTTTTACCAACTGGAATAACGCAATTTGGAGTTCCAATTTGGGAGATATGGTCTAATTAGTCAGTAAAGGTCAGAACCTATCCGAGAGGAACTATCATGTACTTTGATGGAGTAATATCACCTTTGTTTCTTAATTTTTCGCTACAATGTTCAACATAATAGTTTTAGATAATTGTTTTATCTTGAAATAGACACCAAGATCACCTACATCAGAGTTAAATTGAGGGAGTTATGCTCTGATTAGTAAGAGAAGGTTAGATAGGATGAAAACCTGCATCAAGAAAATAAAGAAATAAAATTAGTATTTAAAAAAGAAGATGAATCTTAATAAATGACTAGTATAGCCATAGCCATTGCCATTGCATGAACTTACTACCATTTTAAGTGTGTAATTTTTAACATGGAATTTACCCTAGTACTCATATAAATTTACAAGAAGTTTTGAAAGTGCCGGTTTTATTTGAAAAATCTTAGTATGCTCCGTGGTTGCAGTATTTTCACATCAGAAAAGAATTATTCTAGTTACTGGAAAACAAAATTGTGATTTGTGAAAAGTGCATGTCTAAGGAAAGCTCTGGCAAGGAAAGACATGGTACTTAAGCGTGTCCATTAGTGACCCACCTCTCTTTCCTGGGAACTTTTCTGGTGCGCTGTTTACAGACTACAATTACTATCCAGTTACTAAGGTATTAGTATGGAATTTTGACATGGAAATGTTTTATAAAGTGATATTTTAAATGGTTATGTTCATGGCATGATTACCAATGATTTATGGTAATAGTTATATTTTGATGAACATACTTGTTATTGAAAGCATATTTTTGGCTATCATTGTGAAAAGAAAAGAAATGAGCACGGTCACATGGCAATCCGTGTGGTGCACCAGTAGGGGACGCCCTACCAACGGTTATGATCATGTTAATAAGAAAAGAAAGAGAAAGTGTGCCATGTCGGACGGAGCGAGATAAGCCCGTACCGAAAAGTAGAGAATACTCACCCTGACCGGGGTAGCTTGAAGTAAGAATAAGTGGATAGCCATCATATGAAATTCGAAAAATAGTTATTCATGCCATACATGTCATAACTGTATAATTTTCATGTGCATGATAAAGTGCATTCATGTGACCTAAAGATATTTTTTGTAGTTTATACAGCTGAACATGACGTGATGAACTATATTGATGGTAAATTATGATTTATTGTTGAACTTACTGGGATTTAATTCTCACTATATTTCCATATCATGTTCAGAAGAATAAATATGCAGATATTCTCTATGACACTTATTATCTCTGTACGTTGGATTGAGGTGCCCTACCTTGGGCAACTTCCAGTTATTTCTGATGTAACTGTCATAGATGTAACTGAGATTCCGGTGGACGTGCCACCCGAACCAGTGTCCCCGGAAGTAGTCGATATAGATGATTAGAACTAATATGTATCTTTGTACAAATGTTTGTAAAATAATGGTGTGTAGTTTGTAAAATAATAGTGTGTATGGAAACTCAGTATTGTATAAATTAAATAAATGTTATATTGAGTTAAGTTGTAACGAGGTAATAACTTCATGGTATTTAAAAAAAAAAAAATTACATAAATGGAGTTGTTACAATAGCCATTACCATTGCATAAACTTCTTACCATCTTAAGTGTGAAATTTTGACATGGAAATATTTTATAAAGTGATATTTGAAATGGTTATGTTCATGGCATGATTACCAATGATTTTTGGTAATGATTATATTTTGATGAACATACTTACTATTGAAAGCATATTTTTGACTATTACTGTGAAAAGAAAAGAAATGAGCACGGTCACATGGCAATCCGTATGGTGCACCAGTAGGGGACGCCCTACCAACGGTTATGATCATGTTAATGAGAAAAGAAAGAGAAAGTAGGCCATGTTGGACAAAGCAAAAAAAGCTTGTACTGGAGAGTAGAAAATACTCACCTTGACTGGGGTAGCTTGATATGAGAATAAATTGATAGTCATCATATGATAGTTAATCTTGTCATACATGTCATTACTGTATGATTTTCATGTGCGTAGATAAAGTTTATTCATGTGATCAAAGATATTTGCTGTAGTTTATATAGATGAACATGACTTGATGAGCTATATTGATCATGATTTATTGTTGAACTTACTGGGATTTAATTCTCACTATATTTCCATGTCATGTTCAGAAAATTAGTTATGCAGATTTTTCTATGACTCTGCCTTTTAGTGCACGTTGGATCGAGTTACTCTAGGATGGGCAGATCCTAGAAACAAATAAAATGTTTGTGGTCGAGTTGGCTCAGATCCGGGTGAAGGTACAACCACCCACATCTGTTTCTCCGGAATTGGTCAACCAGAATAAATAAGATGTAGATAATTATGTGTTTGATATGTTGTACGTACGTTTTGATTAATGACGTGTATGTGAACTCTATATTGTATAATAATAATATATAAAAAGTTGTTACAGAATGCACATAGAAGTAAGGATCCTGCTTGTAGTTCATGAAGCTACATCTAGACTACAAAATATCAAAAATAGACAAATAAAACATAGAGCCCTTGAAGCAACATTGGGCTCGCCACTGGGAAACTCTAGCTTACTACTGAGGTGAAACTATGTTAGGCTCTTTACCACTTTCTAAAAAGGAAAACATGAGGAAGAGTGAGTATCAAACTCAGTGAGCACATGATCTCTACTATAATAGAAATAGGACAAGCAAGGCACAAGTTTTTCATAATGAAAAATTAAATAAAGATGAGAGTAAAAGAAATATTATGCATATAATCCATAAAGTAACATATCCAGACCCAAAGAAGATTTAAGGACAAAAAAATTCACAAAGAAAACATTTAAGGTCAATTTATAAGGGCTTATAGTACATAAGAAAATAATTCTAGAAATGTATGTAAAATGATTAAATGTTGAAAATAACCGTGCATTGGAAGACTCCACATCATAAACAAAGTATATGTCAGGAAAAAGTCAATAAAGTAGTATTCAAGGTGAACAAAGGCTAGCACTCATTGCTACTAGTTGGCAGTGTTTCTGACCTAAGTTCCTCCAAGAAAACTATAATGAAAACTAGATTTAAACTTTAAAAGATTATCATGAAAGAAACCTTGTAAAACAATTTCTCCATTGGTCTACATAGCTAAAATCCAACTTTTATTTAATTGACAAGCCATATGTTCGATCCATCCATTTCTTACCCTGCCATTCAAGGGTCCATTACCCTTCCATTTAATGATATCTGATAAAGGGGTATTTTGAGTACTTAATGGCTATATTTTATCCTCTAATTCATAGTAAACTTGTGGTTATTTCCCTGCTTTTGGTTATGGTTTGCTCTGGATATTGCTTTGGTAGATTTTATGCTTGTAGGTGAGCAAAAGAGGCCAAGAAGCAAGGGAAACACTCATGAGAAGTGCCAAATGGATATGGAATATGTTGAGGAGGAAGCAAGGAGCAAGCCCACTAAAAATCATCAAATTCTGAGCATGGCAGCATGCAGCACGGCTCTGGGCAAGATGTGCAGCATTCTCCCAGAAACCAGCCCGATGCACGGCCAGGCCGTGTCCTGGGACACGGCTGTAACATCCCTAATTTCGTTTCTTTTATTGATAAAAGTACATAAATATTTAATTAAGGAAATAAAATTTATTAGAAAATATTTTAGATATCTAAGGAAATATAATCCTTAGAAATTCTTCACCTTATGTATATGCATAGAAAATGTTTCTAACATTAAGAGAAAAAATAAAGAGGGAAAACCTAATAGGAAAAACAATTAGAAATAACATACTAAAGAGATGCAAAATTCTTGGATAAGGAAGATAAATTTTTAGAAACAAGTAAAGGTCTTAAAATTTCAAGAACATTGGATTAGGGTAATTTTTCCTAATTCAAGAATTAGAGTTACTAAGTTTAAAATTTTTACCCATACATTGGGCTTTTACCTATGGACACTTCATATAGAGTTTTTCCACTTCACATAAGTTTCTAGCAAGCCCATTCGATAACCTAAGCAAGAAATAAAACATAGACTTGGACTAAGATATAGTAATTGGACCAATAGCCTAAAAATTATGAAAATGTGACCAAGCCCTCCAAAAAAGGTAGAATTTTATCCAAAGCAAAGAAAATGGGTAGGAATAAGCCCATAATCAGTAGGAATAAGCTCAAATCCAAGAGGAAAAATAAAATAAAATAAATTAGGTGATGATATAATAATGTAATAATAATAAAGATTAGGTTACATGGCATTAAGACAAAAATTTAGCAAGTGGTGTGATTCTACATTCATAATTTTGGCAAGTGGCATGATAATACAAGGCTTTAGGACAAAAACATCTATATCCTACACTCATAATTTTAGCAAGTGGTATGATAATACATGGCATTAGGACAAAACATTCCTATCCCACACAAATAATATCAACCAAATAATGGAGATTCAAGGGTTAGAAATTTTCCACCTAAAAAGGAAAAACTACCATACTTGTTTAAGACAAAAGAAAATGGAAATGAATCCCTAAATCAAAGGGACCTTGTCCCTTATCTTAAGAACATATCATAATAATTTTCAAAATACAAATCTCCTTTTCCTATGCATATCTTGACTAAGGAAGAGGAAGACAAGAACATAAGTTGTTTGTTTTCCAAAAAATAACCAAGTGTAATCTAATTGTGATAAGGTAGACCCATGATCATGAAAGGTGAATTATTTTGTGGTCTATATAAGAAAACCCACCCTTACAACATTAGAATTTCGTCCAAGTGAGGGAGAGGAAAAATAGAAGCAAGGTAGAGTGAGGAAAGGAGAGGAAGAAAGGAAGAAAGAGGAAGGAGAAGTCTAGGGGACTAAGTGCTCCAGGTAAGTTTAACAATATTTCTTTTTGAAGAAAACTTTTGAAACTAATAATATTTATATGAGATTTTGATCTTAGAACTTTGATGATTGGTAATGTTGTTGCTATATCGTGTTACATATTGATCTTGCATGTGATGTATGTTTGAATACTTAGACTGGTATAGAAAGTTCTGCATAGGTATGCCAATGGGTGGCAAAATTTTTAGCTTCTGTGTTTTAATTTCTGGGAATTATCTGTAGGGAATTAAAATAAATAGTTAACATAAGAATTAAAGATATATGTGTCACGGATGTTTAGCCACAAGAATCATTCAATTTGGAGTCCATATGAGGTAGATATATTCCGATTAGTATGCAAAGGTCAGAAAATGATTCATCAGGGAAGAATATGTTAGGATAGCTTCTGTGTTTTAATTTCTGGGAATTATCTGTAGGGAATTAAAAATATGGTTAACATAAGAATTAAATATACATGTGTCTCGGATTTTTAGCCACTGGAATCATTCAATTTGAAGTC
The DNA here is from genome assembly GCA_037074535.1 of Gleditsia sinensis. Lineage (NCBI taxonomy): Eukaryota > Viridiplantae > Streptophyta > Magnoliopsida > Fabales > Fabaceae > Gleditsia > Gleditsia sinensis. Next base: position 51,407,231 of record CM073463.1, on the reverse strand, counting down.
CATATGAGGTAGATATAGTCTCATTAGTATGCAAAGGTCAGAAAATGATTCATCAGGGAAGAATATGTTAGGATAGCTTCTGTGTTTTAATTTCTAGGAATTATCTGTATGGAATTAAAATAAATGGTTGACATAAGAATTAAAGATATATGTGTCTCGGATTTTTAGCCACTGGAATCATTCAATTTGGAGTCCATATGAGGAAGATATGAGCCGATTAGTAGTCAAAGGTCAGAAAATGGTTCATCAGGGAAGAATATGTTAGTATAGCTTCTGTATTTTAATTTCTAGGAATTATCTGTATTGAATTAAAATAAATGGTTAACAAATGAATTATATCTATGTGTGTCATGGATTTTTAGACACTAAAATCATTCAATTGGGAGTTCATATGAGAGAGATATGAGCCCATTAGTAGTCAAAGATCAGAAAATGGTTCATTAGGGAAGAATATGTTAGGATAACCTCTGTATTTTAATTTCTGGGAATTATTTGTTTGGAATTAAAATAAATGGTTAACATAAGAATTATAGCTATGTGTGGCACAGATTTTTAGCCACTGGAATCATTCAATTGCGAGTCCATATGAGGAAGATATGAGCTTATTCGTAGTCAAAGGTCAGAAAATGATTCATCAGGGAAGAATATGTTAGGATAGCTTCTGTATTTTACTTTCTGGGAATTATTTGTATGGAATTAAAATAAATGGTTAACATAAGAATTATATCCATGTGTGTCACGGATGTTAAGCCACTGAATCATTCAATTTGGAGTCCATATGAGGAATATATGAGCTGATTAGTAGTCAAAGGTCAGAAAACGATTCATCAGGGAAGAATATGTTAGGATAGCTTCTGTATTTTAATTTCTAGGAATTATCTGTATGGAATTAAAATAAATCGTTAACATAACAATTATAGATATGTGTGTCACTGGTTTTTAGCCACTGGAATCACTTAAGGTGGAGTCCATATGAGCTATATATGGTCCGATTAGTAGGTGGAGGTCAGAACCTATCCGAGAAGAAATAACATGTACATTTAGAGAGTAATATCACCTTGATTTCTTAATATTTCGCTATAATGTTCAATATAATAGTTTTAGATAATTGTTTTGTCTTGAAATTGACACCAAGATCACCTACATCGGAGTTCAATTGAGGGAGTTATGCTCTGATTAGTAAGAGAAGGTTAGATATGATGAAAACCTGCATCAAGAAAATAAAGAAATAAAATTAATATTTAAAAAAGAAGACGAATCTTATAAATGACTAGTATATGACATAGCCATTTCCATTGTATGAACTTCTTACCATCTTAAGTGTAAAATTCTGACATGGAAATATTTTATAAAGTGATATTTGAAATGGTTATGTTCATGGCATGATTACTAATGATTTATGGTAATAGTTATATTTTGATGAACACGTTTATTATTGAAAGCATATTTTTTGCTATCATTGTGAAAAGAAAAGAAATGAGCACGGTCACATGGCAATCCGTGTGGTGCACCAGTAGGGGACGCCCTACCAACGGTTATGATTATGATTATGATTATGATTATGAGAAAAGAAAGAGAAAGTGTGCCATGTCGGACGGAGCGAGAAAAGCTCGTACCGGAGAGTAGATGATACTCACCCTGACCGAGGTAGCTTGAAATGAGAATAAGTTGACGGCCATCATATGATATTCTAAAAATAGTTAATCATGTCATACATATCATTACTGTATGATTCTTATGTGCATAGATATAATGCATTCATGTGACCAAAGATATTTTCTATAGTTTATACAACTGAACATGACATGATGAGCTATATTGATGATGATTTATTGTTGAACTTACTGAGATTTAATTCTCACTATATTTCCATATCATGTTCAGAAAATTAGTTATGCAGATTTTTCTATAGCTCTGGCTTTTAGTGCACGTTGGATCGAGTACTTTCTGTTGGGCAGATTCCAGAAGCAAATAAAATGTTTGTGGTCGAGTTGGCTTAGATCCCGGTGAAGGTGCAACCACCCGCACCTGTATGTCCAGAATTGGTCAACCAGAATAAATAAGATGTAGATTTTTATGTGTTTGATATGTTGTACGTATGTTTTGATTAATGACATGTGTGTGAGCTCTTTATTGTATAAATTAAATAAATGTTATATTGAGTTAAGTTGTAACGAGGTAATAACTTCATGGTATTTAAAAAAAATTGATACTTAAATAGAGTTGTTACATAATTGGTATCAGAGCAGGTCGATCCTAGATGGCCAGTGGGTGGATAGTTATCTGAATCGATCTTATATTGTCTTGAGTATGTTGTGGTTGTGCTGTGTAGGGGATCAATGATTCATATAGGTAAGAAATTACTAGTGTTTCTTATCTATATGCCGAGGTGGTGTTATGACTGCTATTAAATATTTTTGAACTTCCTATTGAGCTTGATCACCTCAATAGCAGCATAACTTTGTTTTGCCACAGTAGGAAATGGCACCACCAAGGAGGACTCCAGCAACCAATGCAGAGGAAACCCTGCACAACTTGGCCACGGCAATTCGAGACCAAGTCATGACCACCAACCAAATTTTACAATATCTCCATAATGCTAATAACCCAAATGGTGAGAATGGTGCTAACAATCGGATGGCTGGAAAATATATGGCATATCCGAGTTCCTGAGGACTAGACCACCTTGTTTCCAAGGTGGCTATGACCCAACGGTAGCCGAAAGGTGGATAAGGGAATTAGAGAAAATCTTTGAAGTGATGGGCTGTACTGAAGTGCAGCAAGTTATTTTTGCTGCATATATGTTAAAGGATGAAGCAGAATACTGGTGGCATGGAGCTAGAGAACTTTTAGCTCATCAGGGAAGACAGATCACCTGGCAAGTGTTCAAGGACATTTTTTTTGAAAAGTACTTTCCAAGTACTGTACGAACAGAGAAAAAGATCGAATTCCTCCAACTCAGGCAAGGCAGCATGACCGTGGACCAGTATATCACAAGGTTCGAGGAGCTGTCTAAGTTCTCCTCTTATCTGCGATATAACCTAGATGAAGCATGGAAGGTGGTTAAGTTTGAAGCGGGACTAAACTCGGAGATAAAGAATGCTGTTATAGCTATGGAGATCAGGGAGTTTGTACCTCTGATAAATAAATGCAGACTCTTGGAAAAGAGTTTAAGGGCAATAGAGGACGAAAAGTAAAGGCAAAACCTATGGAAGAGGAAGAAAAACTTTCCCAACCCTGGAAAGAACGTGAGAAGAAGTGGATATGGAGCTGGAAATAGGCGATTGACTGCGGGTCCTAGACCTTTTCAACAAGACCTCGCCCTAGTCAAGTACGCTAAGTGCGGATGCATGCATGGTAACCGGCCATGCTACATGGGACAAGATGTCTGCTTCAATTGTGGATAGAAGGGACATTTTGTGAGAAACTACCCACAGAATGTGAGGAAGCAGCCAGAACAGAGACCTCAGGTGAAAGGAAGGGTTTTCAACCTAAGCGGCCAAGAGGCTACTCAATCTTCTGAAATTATTCAAGGTACATGCTATATCTATGGATTTGCTCTTATGGTGTTATTTGACTCTGGTGCTAGTCATTCATTTATATCAGAAGAATGTATTAGGAAGTTTCAGTTTCCTATTTTTGAGACTCCCTATGAGCTATCTGTAATAACCCCTACAGGGGAAAGGGTATCAACTTCCTCTGTATGTAAAGACTGTCAAGTCACCATCCAGGAGAAAACTTTTTCTGTAGACCTCGTCTGTTTACCTTTAAAAGGTATTGAGGTCATTCTAGGGTTAGACTGGATGTCTAGAAATCGAGTCTTGTTGAATTGTTGTAACAAGACTGTTGAATTTCTACCTCCTACTCTGAAAGAGGAGGTCCAGTTATTGATGTTAAATGCCAATCAAGTTAATAGGGAGTTGAAGAATGGAGTACTTAGATACATTCTCTTGTATTTATCAAACCTAGAAGTCAAATCAAAGCTTGATGAAATCCCAATAGCCAACGAGTTTCTTGAAGTATTTCCATTAGATATTCTAGGCTTACCTCCCAAGAGAGAGATAGAGTTCTCTATTGCTCGCCTACTTGGGACAGGGCCTATCTCTATTGCACCATATCGAATGGCCTCGAAGGAACTACAAGAACTAAAGAAGCAGTTGGAGGAACTATTAGACAAGCAATTCATTAGACTGAGTGTATCACCTTGGGAAGCTCCTGTATTGTTTATTAAGAAGAAAGACGGGAGCTTAAGACTATGCATAGATTACAGACAGCTGAATAAGGTGACTATCAAAAACAAGTACCCTCTCCCTAGGATAGATGACTTATTGGATCAATTGAATGGAGCCTCCATCTTTTCTAAAATTGACTTGTGGTCAGGATATCATCAGATTAAGATCAAGGAGGAGGACGTACCAAAAACTGCCTTCAGGACTAGGTATGGGCACTATGAGTTTCTCTTAATGCCCTTCGGGTTGACGAATGCACCTACAATTTTCATGGATTACATGAATCGCATTTTTTGACCCTACCTAGATCAATTTGTTGTAATGTTCAATGATGACATCTTGATATATTCTAAGAGTGAGAAAGAACATGAACAACATCTCCGAATCATGCTGCAAGTGCTGAAAGAGAAAAAGTTATATGCCAAATTGGAGAAGTGTGAATTTTGGCTGTCAGAGGTGAAGTTTCTCGGACATGTCATCTCTAATAGAGGGGTAGCCGTAGATCCTAGCAAGACGAAAGCAGTGATTCAGTGGGAGAGACCAAAGACGGTTAAAGAAGTGAGAAGTTTCCTGGGTTTGGCAGGATACTACAGGAGGTTTATACAAAACTTCTCTCGTATAGCCTTGCCATTGACTAAATTAACCAGGAAGGGAAGTCCTTTCAAATGGACTAATCAATGTGAAGATAGTTTTCAGGAGTTGAAGACAAGACTAACCACTTCTCCTGTTTTAATTATTCCAGACCCCACAGGACATTTTGAAGTGTATAGTAACGCTTCAAAGAAAGGGCTAGGAAGTGTGCTGATGCAAGATAAGAGAGTAGTTGCTTACGCCTCTAGGAAACTGAGACCCCACGAAGGAAACTATCCAACCCATGATCTTGAATTAACAGCAGTGGTGTTTGCCTTAAAGATTTGGTGACACTATTTGTACGGGGCAACCTTTGAAGTATATTGTGATCATAAGAGTCTCAAATACCTCTTTGATCAAAAAGAGTTAAATATGAGGCAACGAAGATGGTTAGAATTCCTCAATGACTATAAGTTTGAGATAAAGTATCATCCCAAAAAGGCAAATGTTGTAGCAGATGCCTTGAGTCAAAAATCTCTGCATATGGGTCAAATGATGGTGTATGAGATGCAGATGCTAGAAGAGTTTCGAAGTTTGAAGCTAGCCACTACTCTTACTCCAAAGAATCTAGTCATTAATGGTTTAAGTATAGGGTGTGACCTTAGAGCCCAGATCGAAGAGGCTCAAGCTCACGACCAATACTTACAGGATCATAAAGACCAAGATAATTTTTCTATCATGGAAGATGGAGCAATCATGTATCAAGGAAGGATTTGTGTCCCTCAAGATCGAAAGTTAAGGACTAAGATCCTGCAGGAAGCGCATCAGAGTAAATACACAGTCCATCCTGGATGCACTAAAATGTACCAGGATTTAAAAAAGGATGTATTGGTGGCCAGGGATGAAAAAGGACATTGCCGAATTTGTGGCAAAATGTCTCATTTGTCAAAAGGTGAAGGTGGAGCATCAAAAGCCAGCAATATTTCTACAACCTCTTGAGATCCCTAAAGGGAAATGGGATAGTATCTCAATGGACTTTGTTGTGGGATTACCTAAGACTTCAGTGGGACATGACTCTATTTGGGTAATAATTAACAGATTAACCAAATCTGCTCACTTTTTGCTTATAAAAATTAACTATTCACTGGATAAATTAGCCCAATTGTACGTCCAGGAAATAGTTAGACTACATGGAATTCCCTTCAACATCATTTCTGATAGAGATCCAAGGTTTACGTCGAGGTTTTGGAAGGCGTTGTAGGAAACTTTTGGTACTCAGTTGTGGTTCAGTACTACCTACCATCCTCAGACTGACGGGCAGACAGAATAGACCATTCAAACCCTAGAAGATATGTTGAGGGCCTGTGTGATAGAGCAAAGTAAAGGATGGGATAAGTACCTACCTTTAGTAGAGTTTGCTTATAATAATAGTTATCACTCCAGTATTAAGATGGCCCTCTATGAAGCTTTATACGGTAGAAAGTGCTAATCTCCACTATGTTAGTTTAAGGTAGGAGAAAAGAACTTGTTGGGTCCTGATCTAGTTCAACAAACCACTGAACAAATATGGCTTTTAGTGCACGTTGGATCGAGTACTTTATGTTGGGCAGATTCCAGAAGCAAATAAAATGTTTGTGGTCGAGTTGGCTTAGATCCCGGTGAAGGTACAACCACCTGCACCTGTATCTCCGGAATTGGTCAACCAGAATAAATAAGATGTAGATTTTTATATGTTTGATATGTTGTACGTGTTTTTTGATTAATGACATGTATGTGAACTCTGTATTGTATAAATTAAATAAATGTTATATTGAGTTAAGTTGTAACGAGGTAATAACTTCATGGTATTTAAAAAAAAATTGATACTTAAATGGAGTTGTTACAACAGCCGTGCTGCGGGTCTGCGAACACCGTATTTTTTAGGGTTTTGGCCGCCCAAAGTGTTATATATTGAGGGGGAAATGCAGCCAAAGGGGGGAGAACGCATTTCAGACCTTCTCTACTCAGTTTTAGGGTTAGGAAACACAATTAGATTAGGTTTAGAGTAAGATTAATTGTTCAATTCATGTTCTAGGTTAGATTTCACATTAATTCAGCATTGTATTTCATCTCTACATTCAGCAACCCAGGTTTTATCTTTCCATCTTTACTTCTATTTCTATTTCCATTCATTCTCTTGAATTGTATCGAACTATCATGGTTTATTTTATGATTATGAATTTGGTTTCTGAACTTATGATGTGTGAGTAGTTTTGATATAGGGTTTTGGTAAACCCACTTATGGTATGATGATACACTGTGCATATTGAATCATTGGAACCCTAATTGTGTTATCATGGCCAATTAGGATTAGCTATTAAGCATTGGTTATATGAGTTGATAAATGTTTGGCCAATATTTATCGCGTCTTAGGATGTTAATTGATGGACTGAAAGGTGAAGATTAATGCCGGAACCTAATAGTTAATTAGGGATATTTTAATCACGAAAGTAGTTTAAGGTTCCCTAGGATTGAATCAATTAGTGGGCACGAGAAAACCGATTAATTGTATTCCATGGTTGGCATAGAACTTAATGGACCTAGGTTGAACTAAGAACCACAAAAGTAGGCAATTGGATTAACCTAGGTACGATTAGTAACGATTGAAAGAGGTTGCTAGTTAATTAAGGCTAAACCATCCCTAATAACCTAGATAATTGCAATTAGAGGTATAATTTGAATGTTGAATATCATAAATGTGGTAAACCGTAACCCTAGGCTTTATTCAATTGGTTATTTGCATTTGTTTAACTGTGACAAATCCTCTATCGCTTTACATCGATCTAGATAGCTCGTTTTGCATAATTCTAGTAATTGGCATTATTCTCTGTGGGACACGACCCATACTTGCCGGACTAGCTACAGCTACGCCGTGCACTTGCGGTATTTAGTAAAACACACGTAACAATATCCAATGCACATTTGAAGTTTTTATGCAAATCCATACATTATATGCATATCATTTAAGTAACATAAATCAATGTTTCAATCAATATAAGATTTCTATATTTGACAATCTCGTGGAGCATTTATATCAATGATGCTTGCCCTGCATAAATAAAGGTTCTACAAAGAAATAATTAAACCATTTTATGAAATTTAAAATAAAATTTGGAAGGATATGATTATAGAAATTTTTAAGAAAACCCATCAACCTTAGTTTAGGTTCATAAGCATCCAAATAGCATACAAAAAGAGAGTTATAGTAAGTATTTTCTACTCACAGTCTAAGGGTTTGAAGTTGGGAAACCCTAAGCACTAACTTCCAATTGCCAATCGAACAAATGGGCTTTAATTCCGATCGTGAGAGGTCTCAAAACATATATATTAACTTCAAAATGTCAAATTCTATATAGACCACTAAGGTACGGTCCATGCCAGTTGGAAACACTATTCACATTAGCCGATAGGTTACCCTAAAACTCTAAACCCTATGTTTTATCTACTTTTAAAGCTATCTATGGTAGTAAATTTTGAATTAAAGATGCCTAGGTTTGGCTATTCAAAACTCACCTTCTTGGGGTTTACTATTCATATTTTCTAGAAAGATTCCAGTGAGTGTCCAACATAAGAAATCAATGAAAATTGAATTTCTCTTTGCCACGAGTTCAATGGTACCATTGGTGTTGAGATTGGAGGTCTAGATGGTGAGTTATCAAGGAAAGAAGGAAGAAAACCTAGAGAGAGACACAATGGGGAAAAAGAGAAGAAATGGGGAAAAAGGAGTATGCGACTGAAACATAGAACATTAGGGGTAATGTCATGACCAAATTTTCTAAGCATGTGACCACCACGAAATTAGGGTTTTCCTCATTTCGTAAGTCTACCTAATGAAAACAAATTATAAGTTCAAGAAACACAATATTTATATTTGTAAAATAATCAACATATTATAAAATTTCCATTTTCATCTTTAACATAAATAAAGATCTAACTTCAAAGAAAATAATACATTAGAATGTTTGCTAATAATTAATACAAACTGTTCTTGAACAACAAATACATAGACACATATAGAATATGTGAACCTTGCCTGTGATAATGGAGCAACTCTAGATTTCAACAAATGGAAAAGTGATCAAATAGATTAAGGCCCAAGAACAAATTGGTCTTACCAGGAAAAATTTATCTTCTAAGTATTTTTGTTGTGCCACTCTAATCCTAACTTATCTAGAACAGGGGAAAAAGAGGAATGAGTCCTACGAGTCAGTAAGTAAATAATATAATTAAGTAAACATACAATTTAGTTCCCTAAATTTACTAGGGTACTGCAATTTAGTCCATAAATATAAATCACTAAAAATTTTAGTCCCCAAATTAACCAGATGTCAAAAAATTTAATCCTTCCATTAATTGTACCCTAACTGCATGCTAGTGACCTGTTCAATGCTAACTCTTCATGCTAAATCAATCATGACTTGGCTTTTTCAAAAAGAAAAAGAAAAATCTCCAAAAATGCACCATTTTAAATTTACCCCATCTTCCCTATTCCTTCCACGAAAATTGTCCTTTCTGCTTTCATCACATAATGCCACGAAACACTCCATCGTGAAAACCACCCTTTATTCACAATGAAGCATTGGAATCATCTGACATCATTGATGACCGGTGTTTTGTATCGGTTATGGATTCAATCCCGAGAAGGAAAGTTTTGAAAGTGGTCATCCCTATTCATCTAGGGAAGTCTTAATGGTAGGTCATGTTGTTGTGTATGTTTAACTAATTAATCGCAAGCGCATAGCATAGTTGTAGCTAGTCCGGCGAGTACGGGTCGTATCCCACAGAGACCAAAGATCAATTACTAGAATTCTACGAAACAATCTATTTAAATCAATTAAATTTGATAGAGAGAAATCACAATCAAGCAAATAAGGAATTCAATTATCAAAAGCCTAGGGTTTGAGTTTACCGCACTTATGATATTCAACAGTCAATATGTATCTCTAATTGTAATTATCTGAGTAATCGAGAATGGTTTAGCCTTAATTAATTAATAACCTCTTTCAAACATTACTAATTGTACCTAGGTTAATCCAATTACCTACTTTTGTGGTTTTTAGTTTAACCTAAGTCCATTAAGTTCCATGCTAACCATATGATTCAATTCATAAAGGTTCTCGTGCCTACCAATTGATTCAATTCCTAGAGAACCTTAAACTACTTTCGTGATTGAGATATCCTTAATTAACTATTAAGTTCCGGCATTAACTTTCACCTTTCAGCTCATCATTTAATAACCTAAGATTTGATAAACATTGATCAACACAAATACATACATAATAGTTAATCCTAATTAACCATAGGTAATCACAATTAGGGTTTCACAATTCTAATCAACAATTTAGTATCATTATACCATAAGTGGGTTTACCAAAACCCTAGATCAATCTATTCACAAATAATTGAAAGAGAAATCATAATCCAATTCATTAAACCATTCATAATTGTTCAATACAATCAAAGAGAAAGTAGTAGAAATAGAGATAAGTGTAAAGCTAGAAAGATAAAACTTGGTTGTCGTAGATCAATTAGGGATACAAGCTTGAATCAATCTTAAGTCTACTCAAAGAACATAAAGTAAACAATAATCATATTCTAAACCTAATCTAAGAGTGGTTTCTAAGCCTAAATTGAGTTTCTCTGAGTCTGTATATCTTTCTCCACGCTTCCCTATGTATTTATAGCACTTTGGCTGCTTAAAACCCTTAAAATCATAGACTGTACAGACCCGAAGCACGACTTTGTTCCATGACACGGCTTAGCCATGCTTTAGGTTGAAATCTAAGAAGTTACTCCATGTTTTAAATAGAACACATTCTCACTATGCTTCTGGAACACCAAGCATGGCCTGGCCGTGTTGGAGGCTGTGAAAGTCCTTTCTTGCCAATTTCTTCTGGGTTTCCTCCTTACTTCCTCCTCAGCTTGTTCCAAGTCCATATATCTCTTTAGATAAATGTCTTCCCTTGATTCTTGGCCTCTTTTTCTTTCTTACAAATAGACAACAAAACCAAGCAATATCTAGAGCAAGCAAAACAAAACAGAACCAAACCAGGGAAATAATCACAAGTTTAATATGAAATAAGGGATGAGATATAGTCATAAAACACACATTTTCCCCTTTATCAACTCCCCTATGCTTAAACCTTTGCTTGTCCTCAAGCAAATAACATGACATAACAGTAGGAAGGGGGAAAATGCATTCAAATTTCATATGATAGAAAAATGCAATACAGGAAACTCTTTTACTCAATTAATGTAAACATAAAAGATATATGAATAGACATTTATTATATAGTCTCCATTCTTCTAAAAATAAACCCAAATTCTCTTATTATATTCCAACTTCTATTATTACCATTGATTATATGCATCAAATTGATTTTTAAACACTTAAGTAGGCCACCTCATCCTTTAGATCTCCCTATGTTTCTTTATCCTTATTTCTATTTCATCACTCTTTTTCTCTCTCAAATTCTTTTATTTCTCTTTTTCTTTTGTCTATTTCATTCAATTTTTTATAGAAATATATAGTGAGTGCATTTTATGCTTTATCTCACTTAGGTATATGCAACTAGGTATTCATACAAAGGCCTTTTGGTGCCTTAAAGGGGTACTCAGAGTGAAACCTTTTTGGGTTTCATATTCCCTCACTTTTCACCTCTCCATACATTCATACTCTCATAGCATTAAAATGAAAAAGAGGCATACAATTTATAGCACAATAGGAGAGATATTTTTTTAAAAATTAGAGGTTCAATGCTAAAAGAAAGAGACTAAAATGGTAACTACCTATTTCATATTCTATTGTGCTTCACAATTTCATGATCTAAAATTAACCTATATTACATCAGCCTATCTCTGGATTACCAAACTTTGTGATTATGCAAAAGGACTAGAGAGATTCAGCCAATGGAAACCAAAAAACCAAAAGCCTAAAGTCTACTTCCCTATGCTTAAACTTGACATTGTCCTCAATGTAAGTAGCAAATAATGTATAAGCAAAGGAAGAGAAGGAACTTACTTGCTTATTAGTCTTCTGGAGGAGGTGGTGGTGGATTCTGGCTCAAGTGCTAATTGTACTAGGCTTGTATCATTCCTTGCATGCTTTGGATTGAATCATTCATTGCATGCAGGTTGGCCCTTTATGCTAATTATTCCTCCTCTATTTAGCGAAGTTGTGAGGAGATGGAATCTTGGTCCTCTTTCAGTACATAAGAAGAACCTGTAATGTCAGTATAATAGGAAAGGGTGGGGGTAGTAAAGACAATAGTGGCTCATAGGGGAAGTCATCCCCCTCAAGGTCATCATCACCTTCCTTACCATCTTCTAAAGGGTATATCCAATTCTTCTCATTAGTGACTGCAGTTTTAGTGGGGTTAGGGAGGCTAAAGATATTATGACCACAGAGATACAACCAATAGTCGGTGTTTCTTCAGATAATCAATTTATATGCAGACAGGGTTCTAAATCAATCCTATTGCTGCCGGCTATCGATTTCAAATCTTAAAGATTTTTCTCTAGTCATAACCCTCTAGCAATGGCAGTCACTAGACCCTCTATTGATAAAGGAGAAATTTGAGTGTTTAGTGGTTATATTTTATTCCCTAATTCATGGTAAACTTGTGGTTATTTCTATGCTTTTGGTTATACTTTGCTTTGGATACTACTTTGGTTTGTTTTATGTTTGTAGAAGAGAAAAAGAGGCCAAGAAGCAAGGAAAAACACCTATGAGAAGTGCCATATGGATTTAGAACATGCTAAGGAGGAAGCAAGGAGGTAACACACCAAAAATTGGCAAGAAAGGAGCATGGCAGCCCCCAATACGGCTGGGCCGTGCTCTGGGTGAAAGATGCAGAAAAAACCCAGATTCCAGCCCGAAGCACGGCCAGGCCATGTCCTAGAACACGGTCGTGCTTCAGGTCTGTACAACACATGATTTTTAGTGTTTTGAGCAGCCAAATTGATACATGTTGATGGGGAAACGTAGCCAAAGGGATCCAAAAGCATTCAGACTTTCTTTTACTCAGTTTTAGGCTTAGGAAACATCATTAGATTATGTTTTTACTAGGATTAATGTTTAATTTATGTTCTTAGAATATATTTGAGATTGATTCAAGTGTGTATCTCTTATTCTTTACATTCAGCAATTTAGGTTTTATCTTTTTATTTCTACACTCATCTCTACTTCTACTCTTTCTCTTGGTTTGTATTGAACATTCTTGATTACTTTAATGAATTTGATTATGATTTATCTTTCTATCATGCTTGAGTAGATTTAATCTAGGGTTTCGATAAACCCACTTATAATGTGATGATACATTGTGTTAATTGAATTGTTGGAACCCTAATTGTGTTATCCATGGTTAATTAGGATTAGTTATTATGCATTGATTATATGAGTTGATGAATTTCTGGCCAACGTTTTATCACATCTTAGGATGTTAATTGATGAACTGAAAGGTGAAGATTAATATCGGAACCTAATAGTTAATTAGGGATATCTTAATCATGAAAGTAGTTTAAGATTCTCTAAGAATGAATCCATTAGTGGGCAAGAGAAAATCGATTAATTGACTTCCAGGGTTGCATAGAACTTAATGGACTTAGGTTGAACTAAGAACCACGAAAGTAGGCAATTGGATTAACTTAGGTATGATTAGTAACGCTTGAAAGAGGTTGCTAGTTAATTAAGGCTAAACCATCCCTAATAACCTAAATAATTGCAATTAGAGGTATAAGTTGAATGTTGAATATCATAAGTATGGTGAACCCTAACCCTAGGCTTTTATTAATTGGATTACTTGTTAGTTTAATTATGACAAACTTTCTATCACATTACATCGATTTAGATATCATATTTCGTATTATTCTAGTAATTGACATTGTTCTCTGTGGGATACGACCCGTACTAGTCGGACTAGCTACAACTACGCCGTGCGCTTGCGGTTAATTATAAAACAAACACAACAAGTTTTTAGCGCCGTTGCCGGGGAGCAATTGTCAATATTAGATATTTTGCGAAATAGCTAGACTAGATCACTTTCTTTTTACTTTTCTGCATAATTTTCTTTTGCTAATTTTTGTTCATTTTTCTTCCTTCATAGTTGTGTAGTTATTTTATGCGAAGAGGCCATGAACTAATTGCTAAATTTGACCGAGAGATTGAGCGCACCCTACGGAGGAGAAGAAGAATACAGCAACAAGAGAATTATGCACCTACCATGGTGGAGAGAGATAACCGATCTCTTAAGGAGTTTACCGCCCCAAATACTCATGGCCTGAATCCTAGCATTGTAAGACCTGTTGTTGAGCCCAAAAATTTCGAGCTGAAGCCTTCACTTTTGCAGATGGTTCAGCAAAACCAATTTGGAGGGTCACCTACTAAAGACCCTAATCTTTATCTTTCAGTGTTTTTGAAGTACTATGACGCACTAAAGCTGAATGGAGTCTCTTCTGATGCCATCAAACTAAGACTGTTCCCTTTTTCTCTAAGGGACAAGGCTCGTGCATGGTTGCATTCTCTTCCATCAGGGTCCATTACCACATGGTAGTAGCTTTCTCAAGCTTTTCTGGCCAAATACTTCCCACCGAGTAAGACAGCTCACCTTAAGAATCAGATAACTACTTTTGCTCAAAAAGATAAAGAGTCACTATATGAAGCTTGGGAGTTATTTAAAGAGCTCCTCAGAGTATCTCCACACCATGGGTTGGAGAATTGGCTAGTCTATACTTTCTACAATGGACTAATTTATAGCACCCGTATATCTGTGGATGCTGCAGCCAGAGGAGCTTTGATGAATAAGACTGTAGATGAGGCCTATGAGCTGATTGAAGATATGGCTCAAAATCACTACTCCTGGTCTAGTGAGAGGCAGCTAAGAAAACCATCAGTGATGTATGAAGTAGATGCATTTAATAATCTAACTTCTAAAGTTGATGCCTTGTTTCAGAAATTGGATAAATTGAGCATCAATGCTGGTGGGTCCCCTTTTTCATCTTCATCTTGTGAGATTTGTGGAGATGTTCGTCATGTGGCCAATGAACGTTAGCTTGGAAACCCTGTACTTCAAGATTGTGAGCAGGTAAATTTTGTGAACAACCAAAGAAACAATCCATACAGCAATACATACAATCCAAGCTGGAAAAACAACCCAAATCTCTCATACAAGCCAAATACAAATCAGCAGCCTCAGAATAATTTTAGACAACCTCTTGGGTTCCAAAATCAGAGGCCATTCAATCCTCCCCGCAGCCTAAGTCAAATTTGGAGGCTCTGATGGAAAATTTCATCACCACACAGAGTAAACAAAATGATGAATTCAGATCCCAGCACCACTCAATGAATGAGGCTATAAAAGATTTATCCTCTAAGGTTGACTCACTTGCTACCCATAGTAAGATGTTGGAAACTCATATAGCACATCAAGTGAGCCATTCTAATAGGAACTTTGGCAGACTTCTAGGTCAGACTGAGAATCCTAAGAAGCACTGTAATGCCATTACCCTGAGAAGTGGTAAACAATTGGCTGAATTAGAAAGAATAGGAGAAGTAAAAGAAGATGAACCTTAAGTTGCATCTGAGAAGAGAAGAGAAGAGGAAAAAATAGAAGAGGAAAAAAAGGAAGAAGAGTCAAAATATGTGGCTCCTACACCCTATTAGCCACCAATCCCTTTTCCTCAAAGATTGGTGAAGGATAAGTTAGAGAAGCAATTTGGGAGATTTCTGGATGTTTTGAAAAAATTGAATATTAACATTCTATTCCTAGAAGCCATCACCCAAATGCCATCCTATGCGAAGTTCCTGAAAGAGATCCTCTCAAACAAAAGGAAAATTGAAGAGCATGTTGTGGTGGCACTAACATAGGGATCCAGTGCTTTAATTCAGAATAAACTACCTCAAAAGCTTAAGGATCCTGGAAGCTTTTTCATACCTTGTTCCATTGGAGAAATGAAGATTGACAGAGCTCTATGTGACCTTGGAGCAAGTGTAAGTCTAATTCCTCTTTTGGTTTGCAAGAAGCTTCAAATGGGTGACTTGAAGCCTACCACTCTATCTCTTCATTTGGCTGACCGATCTATCAAGCATCCGTTAGGTATTTTAGAGGATGTTCCTCTAAAGGTTGGTAATTTTTTCATACCTATTTATTTTTTTATTTTAGAGATGGAGGAAGATGACAAAATCCCCATCATTCTTAGAAGGTCTTTCCTAGCTTCGGCTGGTGCCAATATAAATGTGAGAGATGGGCTTTATTTGAATGTAGGGGATGAAAAAGTAGTATTTAATCTGAATGATACAATGAACCCCTCATCTCTAAATGAATATTGTTGTATGATTGGTTTACCTGAACCTAAAATGAATGATAATGCCATGAATTTTCCCCCTACTAACCCACTTAAGTTATGTTCTATGGAAAGTCCTCGTGTTTTTGTCAAATAGGGGGAAGAAAAGAAGGCTATTAAGGAGGTAATCCAAACTCCAAAAGTAGAACCTAAGCCACCTCCTCTCAACCTCAATGGAGCTGAGAAGGAAAAGAATGAACCAATAGGATCTTTGAAGGGCATTAGGCAAAGCCTCAAGTAACATACTAAGAGGCAATGGATAGCAAAGAGAGTTATTCAAACTCTCTTCAAGCCTCCTTGAGTGGAAAGCATAAAAAGGGAGTCGAGCAAAAGGCTTTAAACAAGTGCTTTATGGGAGGCAACCCACATTTTAAATTTTACGTTTCTTTTGGTTTTGTTTTCTAGTTTTTAGTTTAGTTTTTATCTTTAATTTTAATTGATTTCTTAGGTTATAGTTTAATGAATGTTTCCATATGATTTATAGGTCCATTCCCATGTGCCCAAAGTTGAATTAAAGAATGAAAATCAAAGGAGATTGAAAAGGGTTAAACACTATATCAATTTTCAAAGAATTAGAAGATCCAGCATCCAACACGGGCAGGTCATGTCATATGACACGGTTGTGCCCCAGGATCAGCCCCAACACTCCCTCCCTGTGTTACTCAACATGGGCCAAATCCTAGAATTTTGGAATTTCAGCGCCAAGCACGGGTGAGCCGTGCTGTGAAGCACGGCCGTGCTCTAAGTGAAAAGAGAGAGAGAGAGAGATAGAGAGAGAGAGAGAGAGAGAGAAAGGTAAAAAAGTCATCAGCCATTATCATCACCATTATAGCTTCTCTCCAGGTCTAATTTTAACCTATGCTTTATGCTTAATTTTTTATCTAGATTGGATTTCTCTGATGGTTAGACTGGATTACTCCTCTGGATTGATTGAATGCTAATTTTTTCTACTTTTTGCATTGCCTAAGTTGTTGGACAAAGTATTTCTCTAATTAGTACATTGCCCTTAAAATGCTTCGATTCTGACCTGCACTCTGCTGGCCGATATATCATTTACATTAATTTTGGTTGTGGCTTATCCGCTTTGATTTATGATTAGCTTGTTAAATCTCATTGAGAGTAGACACTTAGCACCTACATCAGAACCCTCAACCTCCTCCTTCAGAATACCAGTAAGCAAGTAAGTTAATTCCCCCTTTGCATGTACTTTCATTGATATTGACTTTGAGGACAATGCCAAGTTTAAGCATGGGGGAGTAGACTCTAGGCTTGTGGTTTTATAAGCTGAATATATCTTATTTCATCATATAATCATATAGTTTTCTATTTGAGAGATAGATTAGCATAATATAGGTTGATTTTAGCTCATGAACATGTGATGCACAATAGGATATGAAATAGGTAGTTTAAATTTGAGTCTTTCTCTTCTAGCATTAAACCTCTAATTTTTTGAAAAATATCTCTCCTATTGTGCTTTGAATTGTATACCTTTATTGATTTTTAACACTATGAGAGTGTGAAGGCTGGGAAAGGTGAAAAATGAGGGAATTTAACACCAAAAAATGTTTCACTCTGAGTACCCCTTCAAGGCACCAAAAAGGCCCTAGTATGAGTACCTAGCTGCCTTTATCCTAGTGAGATGGAGCATAAAATGCATTCACGACATATTTCTATAAAAGAAAAAAAATGATGATGAATGAAATAGACAAAAAAAAAGTGATGATGAGAAATAAAAGAAATTGAGTGAAAAAAAATATAAATAAGGGTAAGGCAACATAAGGAGATCTAAAGGATGAGGTAGCCTACTTGAGTGCTTGAAAATCAATTAGATGTATACATTCAATGGTATTAATAGAAGTAGATATATAATAGGAAAATTTTGGTTAAGTCTTAGAAGAACAAAGACTATCTGATAAATGTCTATTCCACATTGATTGAGTGAAGAATTTCCTGTATTGCATTTATTTGTTATCTGAAATGTTTATACATCATCTCCCTTCCATTTGAAATGACATGCTATTTGCTTGAGGATACGCAAACGTTTAAGCATGGGGGAGTTGATAAAGGGAAACTTTGAGTGTTTAGTGGTTATATTTTATTCCCTAATTCATGGTAAACTTATGGTTATTTCTATGCTTTTGGTTATACTTTGCTTTGGATACTACTTTAGTTTGTTTTATGTTTGTAGGAGAGCAAAAGAGGTTAAGAAGCAAGGGAAAACACCCGTGAGAAGTGCCATATGGATTTGGAACATGCTAAGGAGGAAGCAAGGAGGCAACACACCAAAAATTGGCAAGAAAGGAACATGTCAGCCCCTAACACGGCCAGGCCGTGCTTGGTGTGCTTGAAGCATGGTTAGGCCATACTCTGGACGAAAGATGTAAAAAAGCCCCAGATTCTAGCCCGAAGCAAGGCCAGGCCGTGTCCTGGAACACGGCCGTGCTTCGAGTCTGTACAGCACGTGATTTTTAGGGTTTTGAGCAGCCAAGTTGATACATATTGATGGGGAAACGTAGCCAAAGGGATCCAAAAGCATTCAGACCTTCTTTTACTCAGTTTTAGGCTTAGGAAACACCATTAGATTAGGTTTTTACTAGGATTAATGTTTAATTTATGTTCTTAGAATAGATTTGAGATTGATTCAAGTGGGTATCTCTTATTCTTTACATTCAGCAATTTAGGTTTTATCTTTTTGTCTCTACACTCATCTCTACTTCTACTCTTTCTTTTGGTTTGTATTGAACATTCATGATTACTTTAATGAATTTAATTATGATTTATCTTTCTGTCATGCTTGAGTAGATTTGATCTAGGGTTTCGGTAAACCCACTTATGATGTGATGATACATTGTGCTAATTGAATTGTTGGAACCCTAATTGTGTTATCCATGGTTAATTAGGATTAGCTATTATGCATTGATTATATGAGTTGATGAATGTCTGGCTAACGTTTTATCACGTCTTAGGATATTAATTGATAAACTGAAAGGTGGAGATTAATACTGGAACCTAATAGTTAATTAGGGATATCTTAATCACAAATGTAGTTTAAGATTCTCTAGGAATAAATCAATTAGTGGGCAAGAGAAAACCGATTAATTAACTTCCATGGTTGGCATAAAACTTAATGGACTTAGGTTAAACTAAGAACCACGAAAGTAGGCAATTGGATTAACTTAAGTACGAATAGTAATGCTTAAAAGAGGTTGCTAGTTAATTAAAGCTAAACCATCCCTAATAACCTAAATAATTGCAATTAGAGGTATAAGTTGGATGTTGAATATTATAACTGTGGTGAACCCTAACCCTAGGCTTTATTAATTGGATTACTTGTTAGTTTAATTGTGACAAACTTTCTATCACATTACATCGATTTTGATGGCATATTTCGTATTATTCTAGTAATTGACATTGTTCTCTATGGGATACGACCCGTACTTGCCAGACTAGCTACAGCTACGTCGTGCGCTTGCGGTTAATTATAAAACAGACACAACATCTATAACCACCTTGTCATTCATGGTGTTACCCACCCTAGCCATCTAATGGGCCATAAAAGCTCCAGTGTCTACCTTATCACCGTTTATCATAGCCCAAAGAAAATAAAGTTCTCTTTGATTTGCAACCTCATCACTTTTAGCCCTACCAAAAATGGTATGGGTCATCAGGCGCTATAAATATCTAAAAGTGAGGTTGCAAATAAAAATGTCTTTCGAAACAAATGCACTATATTGCCCCTTACTATAATGAAATTCCAAAAATTGAGTAACAAACCTTTGTAGGACTGATTTATCTCTCCTGAAAGGCAATCTAAATAATGTATTAAATTTAGCCAATCATAAATTGAAAGAACAGTCAAATAATCTGAAGTTAATGCTGCCTTGATCGACGTTGGGACCCCGAAATAGGACCACTTTAACTGTACTAAAAAACTCTAAGGTGGTCCAAGCATAGGTCGGGTAACATAGCCCAACCAATATAGTCTACCTAATCTAATCAACCATGTACCGAACGTCGGTTAAAAGTCCTAACCATTCCAAACACTCCTCATCCATATATTAGGTACTCAACATTGGCTATTTAACTAGAGTATTATATTGTGTCCATTGATTATCATCAATGAACACAATACCATACTAGTTTATTGGGTGAGGAGGTTGGGACGGTCTTTGAATTCGTCCTCTACGTGGCTGTTGGGATTGAGAGGAGTTTTGGCAAACTTTGGCTTTTCTGGAGGCCATTCAAATAATGATATGCAATACAATTCAAAAGAGGAGTGGGATGAGCAGGACCAAAAATTAATTAAAACTAATGCAATTCGATATAAATGGAGACCTAAAATGAGTAATGCAAGCAATAAAAGTGTAGTAATGCAACAAATAGGGGGCAATTCCAAATGCAGCACTTATAATAGTTAGCAAATACTTGGCTAATGAAGACAATGCAAAAGTTCAGTGTGTGCGAAAACAGAGAATCAAGCACAAGCAGAGATAAGTCCTAGCAGTTTGGTGCAAAGTAATAGAATATTCCAGCAAAAATAACAATTCAAACCAAATTTAGATACTACCATATGCCAATGCAAACCAGATGAAGTTAGCAACAACCAATAGGAACAATTCACCAACCCAACAAATTCAAGACCAATTCCAAGCAAAACAAAGCAGCCAATAATTTCCAAATAAGCAAAGGCTCAAAGGATGATGAGACTCAGCAATTTCCAGGTGAGGATGATTTTAAATTAAGTTAATTTCAAATTTAGAGTCATCCAAGGAATGATGGATTCAAAATTCAATTTCAATATCAATTACAACTTCAGCCAGAGAATTGCCAAGAAAAATGAAGAAACAATAGCCAATAAATTAATTCCAATTTTAGCAAGGTAGCCTATAAGTAAAAGTTCAAGCTATCCAGTATAACACATCTGAAGGAACCAAAAAAATGCAGTAATGCAAATCTCAAATTCTACAGAAAATTCTAACTACTAGTGCAATAGGAAAAACAAACAAAGACTTGGGAATTCAATCCAGAAAATTGAAGCTCAAGTGCAAAAAACTGAGATAACGAAACCAGACCAATCTAGATAAATAAACCAGTCCAACAAGTCAAATAACCAAGGAATTCCAATCTAGTTTAAACCACAAGGTCATAGAATCAGAGTTACCTGGATGGAAGCATAATGAAGATGCCAACAATAAGGTGGGAATCCAGTGTAGGGGAATGAATGGCAGTGCAGGGAGGCACTCGAAAGATGAGGGTGCAGGGGTTGAAGGAGAAATAGGCTGAGAAAGGAGAGTGTTGGGTCACGGAAGTCTGGGTGTGGTGTAGGAGAGGGCAGGAAAATAAGGGAATTGGGTGGGTGTTCTAGTTACTAGGTAGGGGAAGGAATTTTTTCATGAGGGAGAGGTAGCAAGGTGAGGCATGGTGAAGGAAGGAAACTTACCAGTTTTATGGAGAAGGGCAAGGATGAAGTAAGATTGGAGCGATGAAGGAGGTAGGGGATCTCGGTGATGTGTAGGGTTTTGGGTTAAGGTAAGATTCAATGGGGGAAAGGGAAAAGTAGTGTAAGTTGAAGAGGGAGATGGAGGTCGAAATAAATGGAGAAGAGGGAACACGAGAAAATTTGGGCTTGTTGGAGAAAGCATGGGTGATAGATTTTTAGGTGTGGCACGGGAGTTACAAATTTTATTCTGGTTAGGGTACAGGTAAGTTGGGATTATAAATGGATATGGGAATTTGCAGAGGAGAAAGAACACAAGGACTCTAGGTAAGGCACGGGCTAGGGGACGGGAATGGGGAGAATGAAACACGAAAGTTGAAAAAGGAAGAAAAACTAGAGAAATAACATACCTGGGCCCGAAGCATGGCCGTGCTTCTCAGTACGGCTAAGCCATGTTACGTGCTGGAGTCTGGATCTGGGCCTCAAGCATAGCTTGGGTGCTGGCCATGTTACAAAACACAGGTGACCCTTGTTGTTGGCTGGAAGTCCAAAGTTATAGGGAATGGCCCATGTTGCATAACACGGAGGGCCTGTGCACTTGGGGCATGACCGTGTCTTGGTACATGGCCTACTTGTGTTGGGTGTGGGTGTGGAAAATCTCTCCTAACTTTTGCCCATGCTTAAAGAATAGAAGTGCTCCATGACATGGGTAGCCCATGTTGTGTTCTATAATCCACTTTTCTTCGAATTTTGCCTCAATTTTTGATCTGCTTTAAGATTTCTTCAAAATTCTTTCTTTCTTCACACCATGATATACAAATTATGACCTACAAAATACCTGGAAACACTCTTAAACTCCTAACCTAAGAAATTAACTAAAATTGAAGACAAAAAAAAAACCAAAAGCAAGAAAACAAAATGAAAAGAAACTTAAAAACTGAAATATGGATTGCCTCCCACAAAGCGCTTGTTTAAAGTCATTAGCTCGACTCCCTTGCACTTTATTGGATTGAGGGGGGCTCTAATAGAGTTTGGTTGGCTCGCTTTTCAACTAGTTGTCCTATGACATAATGCTTGAGGCGTTGTCTGTTAACTTTAAAGGATCCAGTGGATTCACTCCATATTTCCACTGCTCCATTAGAGAAAACTTGACTTACTTGGAATGGACTGGACCAACGTGAACAAAGCTTTTCAAGAAAAAGCTTCAACCTTGAATTAAACAGTATGACCCAATCTCCTACTTGGAATTGACGCCTTAGGATGTGCTTATCGTGCCATCTTTTTGTTCTCTCCTTATACATCCTAGCATTATTATACGTATCAAGTCTCATCTCATCTAACTCATTCAATTGCAAGAATCTCCTTTTTCCAACAGCTCTTAAGTCAAAATTAATCATCTTTATTGCCCAATATGCCTTATGTTTAAGCTCTACTAGCAAATGGCAAGGCTTTCCATATATCAACCAAAAGGGTGTGGTGCCTATGGGAGATTTATATGTTGTTCTGTAGACCCATAGTGCGTTATCAAGCTTGAGAGACCAATCTTTTCTTTCCCTTGACACAGTCTTTTCTAAGATAGTCTTGATTTCCCTATTGGATATCTTAACTTGTCCACTTATTTAGGGATGATATGCTAGAGCCATTTTATGAGTGACTCCATATTTCTTCAAGAGGTTCTGAAATTATTACTCAGTGAATTGGTATCCACTATCACTTATTACAGCTCGGGGCACTCCAAATCTAAAAAAAAATCACTCTCTTGAAGAGTTTAGGAACCACTCTAGCATTATTAGTAGGAGATGCCACTGCTTCTACCCACTTAGACACGTAATCCATAACAACTAGGATGTACTTATTTCCACATGAAGAAGGAAAGGAGCCCATAAAATCAATACTCCAAATATCAAATGTCTCCACTTCTAAAATACTATTTAAGGGCATCTCATTCCTCAAGATATTGCCAATTCTTTGACACCAATCATAAGTTTTTACAAAGGTATGCATATCTTTGAAAAGCGAAGGCTAATAGAAACTAACTCGAAGAATCTTAGCTGTAGTCTTTGATATTCTAATATGGCCTCCACAAAGTGAGTTATGGCAATGATAGATGACACTATATACCTCTTCCTCTAGCATACATCTACGAAAGATACCATTTGCACACCATTTGTAAAGACATGGATCATCCTAGTAGTATGATTTGATATAAGAGAAAAAGTTCTTTCTTTAATGATAGGTCATCCCTTCAGTTAAAATCCTACATGGTAGATAGTTTACAAAATTTGCATACCAAGGAACATCGGTATAAGTGACTACAAGGATTTGTCATCAGAAAAAGAATCATCTATAAGCAACTCATCTTTATCATCTCTCATTGAATCTTGCTTTAGCCTTGAAAGATGGTCTGCAACTACATTTTCTATTCTTTTCATATCCCAAATAACAAGATCAAATTCATACAATAGAAGGACCCATCTAATTAATCTTGCCTTGGCATCCTTCTTACTCAACAAATATTTGATGGCAGCATGGTTTGTATATACAATGACTTTGGATCCCAACAAATATTGGAAGAATTTGTCAATTGCAAATACTACTGACAGGAGCTCTTTTTTTGTGGTAGAATAATTGACTTAGGCTTCATCTAGGGTCTTGTTGGCATAGTAAATAACATAGGGCTTTTTATCTCTTCTTTGCTCAAGTACAGCTCCCACAGCAGAGTCACTGCATCACACATGATCTTAAAGGGAAGGCTCTAATCAGGAGGTTAGATGATTGGTGCAGATATTAGTGACTCATTTAACCTGCAAAAAGCACGTAAACAGTCATCATCTAATACAAAGGGAGTGTCTTTAAGAAGTAAATTAGTTAAGGATTTAGAAATTTTGGAGAAGTCTTGGATAAATCTTTTGTAGAAACCTACATGCCCAAGAAAACTTCTCACTTCCTTAACATTGGACGGTGGTGGAATCATTTGTATTGTCTCAATCTTTGCTTTATCCACCTTAATCCCTCTCTTAGACACCAAGTGTCCAAATACTATTCCTTTCCTTACCATAAAATGGCATTTCTCTCAGTTTAGTACTAAGTTGACTTCCTCACATCTTTTAAGTACCAACGTTAAATTATTTAAGCAATTATCAAATGAGGTACCAAAGATAGAAAAATCATCCATAAATACTTCCATTATATCTTCAATAAAATCTTAGAAAATAGCCATCATACACCTTTGGAAAGTGGCTAGTGCATTGCATAGTCCAAATGGCATCCTTCTATATGGAAATGTGCCATAGGGACATGTGAACATCATCGTTTCTTGGTCGTCTGGATGGATAGGGATTTGAAATAATCTTGAATATCCATCCAAATAACAAAAATGTGAGTGTTTAGCCAGCTTTTCCAACAATTAATCAATGAATGGCAAAGGGAAGTTATCCTTACGGGTGGCCTTATTTAGTTTTCTATAATCAATGTACATACGCCAACCCGTAACAACTCTAGGAGGAATTAATTCATCATTATCATTTTTAATAACAGTTATACCTCCCTTCTTAGGGACTATATGAACAAGACTTACCCACTTACTAATTGAAATAGGATAGATAATACCTACATCAAGTAATTTGAGCACCTCCTTCTTGACTACCTCTTTCATGTTTGGATTTAGTCTCCTTTGGTGCTCTCTAAAAGGTTTATGATCATTATCAAGTATAATGCGATGCATGCAAATAGATGGACTAATCCCTTTTATGTCATCAATACTAGACCCAATCACTTTCTTAAACTTTCTAAGTACATTTAGTAACTTAACAGTTTCTTCAACATTCAAATAAGCATTCACAATTATAAGATATGAAAAGTCAAGGTCCAGAAATTCATACCTTATATTAGACGGAAGTGGTTTGAGTTCTACCTTAAGTGCCTTAATTTTTGATAAAGGGAAAAATTATGTGTTTAATGGTTATATTTTATCCCCTAATTTATAGTGAAATTGTGATTATCTTCCTGCTTTTGTTATATTCTATTTTGCTTGCTTCGAATACTGCTTTGATTTGTTTTATGTTTATAAGTGACCAAAAGAGGATAAGAACCAAGGGAAAACATTCATATGAAGAGCTATATGGACTTGGAACAAGTTGAGGAAAAAGCAAGGAGCAAACACTGAAGAAATTGGATGAAATTGAACTTGTCAGCCCGAAGAACATCCAGGCCATGTCCTGGAACATGATCGTGCTTTGTGTTCATACACTCTATAATTTTTAGGGTTTTAAGCAGCCAAAGTGCTTTAAATACATGGAGAAGCATGGAGAAAGACATCCATACATATACAGACTTATTTTTAGTCAGTTTAGGCTTAGGAAACACAATAAGATTAGGTTTAGAGTTGCATCAATTGTTTAATTTATGTTCTTCGAGTAGAATTTGGTTTGATTCAAGCATTGTATCAATGTTGTTGGTTCTTCTCCATCTTCTACATGTGAGTTTTGTGAATGTGTTGCCTATGTGGCCAATGAATGCTAGCTTGGAAACCTTGCACCTCAGGATTGTGAACAAGTAAATGTTTTGAATAATAACAAGAGAAACAATCCCTACAGTAAAACCTATAATCTAGGTTGGAAGAATCATCCAAATCTTTCATACAAGCCGAATACGAATTAGCCTCCTCAGAATAACTTCAGGTGAACTCATGGGTTTCAGAATTAGAGGCCATTCAACCTTCCTCCATAGCCAAAATAAAATCTAGAGGCTCTAATGAAAAATTTTATTGCTATTTAGACAAAACAGAATGATGAGTTTAAAGCCCAAAATCACTGAATGAATGAGGCTGTAAAAGAATTAGCCTCTAAGGTCACTTGCTACCCATAGCAAAATGTTGGAAACTCAAATAGCATAGCAAGCTAGCCTTCAAAATAAAAACTTTGGAAGACATCCAGGCTAAACTGAAAATCCCAGAGAACATTGCAATGTTATAATCTTAAGAAGTGGTAAACAATTGGCTGTATTAGAAGGAAGTAAGGAGGTAAAGGAAGATGAACCTCAGGCTACATCTGAGAAGAGCAAAGAGGAGGAAGAGCAAAAAGAGGAAAAGAATGAAGAAGAGCCCAAATATGTGGCTTCTGCACCTTACAAGCCACTAATCCCTTTTCCTCAAAGATTGGTCAAAGCTAAATTAGAGAAGCAGTATGGAAGGTTTCTGGATGTTTTGAAGAAATTGAACATTAATATCCCATTCTTATAATTAATTTCTCAAATTCCTTATGCAAAGTTTCTGAAGGAAATCCTCTCAAACAAGAGGAAAATTGAAGAATATGCTATTGTGCCATTGATAGAGGGATCTAGTGCATTAATTCAGATTAAGATGCCTCAAAAGCTTAAGGATCCCAGAACCTTCTCAATTCCTTATTCTATAAGAGAAATGAAGATTGACAGAGCCTTATGTGATCTTGGAGCAAGTGTGAGCCTCATGCCTCTTTCAATTTGCAAGAAGTTTTAGATGGGTGATTTAAAGCCTATCATTCTTTCCCTCTAGTTGACAGACCGGTCCATTACATATCTGGTAGATATATTAGAGGTTGTTCCTCTAAAGGTAGGTAAGTGTTTCATACCTATTGATTTTGTAGTTTTAGAGATGGAGGAAGATGATAAAATCCTCATCATTCTTGGGAGGCCTTTCCTAGCTACAGCTAGTGCCAATATTAATGTGAGAGATTGAAACCTTTCTTTGAATGTTGGGGATGAGAAAGTAGAGTTCAATTTAGCTGACACTATGAACCCTCCTTCTTAAAATGAATCTTAATGTATGATTGGCTTGCCTGAACTAAATAGGAATCAAAATGTTATGAATCATTGTTCTACTGACCCACTAAAGTTATCCTCTATGGAAAATTCTTTTACTTATGTTAAATAGGGGGTCAAAAAGTACGTAATTGAAGAGGAAGTGATAGATACAAAGATAGAACCTAAACTGCCTCATTTTTACCTGAACAGAGCAAAGGAGAAAGAAAATGAACCAAGAGGACCACGTAAAGTGGGAGGGCAAAACCTCAAGCACCAGACTAAGGGCCAATGGATAGTAAAGAAAGTCATTCAAACTTTCTTAAAACCTCCTTGAGCAAAAGAATGAAAAGGAGTTAAGCTAATGACTTAAAACAAGCACTTTGTGGGAGGCAACCCATATTTTATTTTTTGAGTTTCTTTTTGCTTAGTTTCATTGCTTTTGATTTTGTTTTTGTCTTTAATTTTTGTTAATTTCTTAGGTTAGAATTTTAAGAGTGTTTTCAGGTGTTTTATAGGTCACCATTTGCATCTCCAAAATGAAGAAAGAAAGAATTTTGAAGAAATCTTAAAATATGGCAAAAATTGTGGCAAAATTTAAAGAAAGGAAAATTCTAGCACCAAACACGAGTGACCCGTGTCATGGAGCATGCCCGTGCTTCAACCACAGGGAAAAATTGGAGATTTTACTGACTCCAGCACCAAGCACGAGCAAGTTGTGCTTCCTACCACAGCCATGCCACGCATTCTAATTCCAAGCACACCCCTCCCGTCTTGCTCAACACGGGCCTTTCCAACAATTCTGGATTTCTAGCCCCCAACACAGGTGGGCGTGTTATCCAACATGGCCTTCCCCTAGGCCATGTCCCAGGCTACAAGAAGCATTGTGTAACATGCCCAATTTTGTTTCTTCTATTAATAAAGATACATAAATAATTAATTAAGGAAATAAAACTTATTAAACAATTTTTTGATATCTAAGAAAAATATAAGCCTTAGAAATTCTTCACCTTATGTGTATGCATAGAAAAATTTTGTAACATTAAGGGAATAGGTAAAGAGAGAACACCTAATAGGAAAAATTAGAAATAACATCCTAAAGCGAGGCAAAATTCTTTGGTAAGGAAGATAAATTTTTGGAAGTAAGTAATGGTCTTAAGATTTCAAGAAGATTGGATTAGGGAAATTTTTCCTAATTCAAGAGCTAGAGTTCCTAAGTTTAACATGTCCACCCATACATTGGGCCTTCACCTATGGACACTTCATTTCCACTTTACATGAGTTTCTAGCAAGCCAATCGAATAGCCCAAGCAAGAGATATAACATAGACTTGGACTAGAATATAGAAGTTGGACTGATAGCCCAAAAATCATGAAAATGTGACCAAGTCCTCCATGAGATGTAGAATTTCAGGCAAAGCAAAGGAAATGGGCAAGAATGAGCCCAATTCCAAGAGGAAAAAAATAAGAATCATGTTATGAAATAGTAGTGTAATAATAATCAAGATTAGGTCACATGGCATTAGGACAAAACATCTATATCTTACAGTAATAATTTCACCAAGCCATGTGATGATATAGTAGGTAATAATATATGGTCTTAGGACAAAACATCCCTATTCTACACAAATAATTTCAGCCAAGTAAGAGAGACTCAAGTACTAAAAAATTGCCACTTGGAAAGGCAAACTTATCATATTGAGTGAGACAAAAGAAAAAGAAAATGAATCCCTAAATCAAAGGGACCTCATCCCTTATCTTAAGAACATTTTATCATGATTTTTAAATACAAATCGCCTTTTGCTATGCATATCTTGACTAAGGGAGAGAAAGACAAGAACATGAGTTGTCTTCCCCCCAAAAGCAACCAAGTGCATCCTAATTGTGATAAGGTAGACCCATGATTATGAGAGAAGGACCACTTGATAATTTATTTAAGCAAAAACCAACCTTATAACATTATAATTTCGTCCAAGTGAGGGAGAGGAAAAATAGAAGCAAGGTAGAGTGAGGAAAGGAGAGAAAGTGAGGAGAAGATAGGAAGGAAGAAGAAGAAGTCTAGAAGACTAAGTACTCAAGGTAAGTTAGCTTAATCTCCACCTGAATTCATCTTTTCTCTTTATCCTTGGGGTCCAAAAATCACCCTCCCTCTCTTATTCAAGCTGCTAGAAAATCTAAGGGAAGAGAGGAATCTTGTCACTTCCTTCAAGAGGAAACAAGAAAAAGAATTCACTAAATGAGCTAAGGAGATCTTTAGGTAGGTTTAACAATATCTTTGTTTGAAGAAATGCTTTGAAATTTATAACATTTATATATAGGATTTTGTTCCTTAAACTTTGATTAAATTTACAATATTTGCTACTTTAATAGTTGGCCATGGATGTTGCTATATCATGTTACATGTTTATTTTGCATGTGATGTATGTTTGAATACTTAGGTTGGTGTGGAAGGTTCTGCATAAGTATGGCTATAGGTTGCAAAATTTTAGAGGTTTGTACTACTATTATGTATATTTAAATGTGGTGAAAAATTGATGGGATATGGTTAGATTGATAAAATGAATATGGCCTTAAACACCTAGAAGAAGACTATGAGAAATTTTTGTTGGAACACCTTTAATAATACATAATTTGATTTTCTATTTTCTTAAGAAGAGGATGATGGAATATGTTAAAATAAGTGTAAGGAATCTAATTAAAATTTTGAAATGATTAATCTTATGGTTAGATGTAAATTAGGAAGAAAATGGAAAAGGAAGTAATAAAATGATGAACTAGAACCTTAGGAAGGGTTTGGTTTAAAAACTAGATTTCGGAGCAACCAAGGAAGCTTCTGCTTTTGGAATTCTGGGAAGAATTGGTTGAGAATTAAAAGAAATGGTTAACACAAAAAAATGTAGATATATATCTCACAAATTTTTTGACACTGCAATCACTCAATTTGGATTCCATATGAGGGAGATATGGTCAGATTAGTAAGCAATGGTCAAAAACTAGCTAACTGAGAAGAATATGTTAAGTATACTTCTGTGTTTGAATTTTTGAGCAAAATTTGTAGGGAATTAAAGGAAATTGTTAACATAATAAACATATATATATGTCTAACTGATATATAGGCTCTAAAATAACTTAATTTGGAGTCCATATGAGGGAGATATGGCTTATTAATGAGCAAAGGTTAAAATTAGGCTAGAATCCAAGGTGGTAAATATAGGTGTTTTTACTTTCGAATTTCGGGGAATAATTCGTAAGAAATCTGAAGAATTGATAGACATGAAAGTTGTATATAACTGTGTTTGATTTTTATAGGCTTTTTGATTACCTCAATTGGAGTTCGTATGAGGGAGATATGGTTGAATAAGTGAGGGAACATGGCCAGGCTGTGTTCTGGGTTGCCTCAGCACGAATAGGCTATGTTCAGGGCTATTTTTTAGTACATTTGAAGTATTTTTCAAGCATGGTCATGTCCTAAAATATGGTCAGGCCGCGTCGGGAGCTGATAAAGCTTATTTTCAACATTTTTCTACCCTAAATGACCCTCATTAACTATAGGGTAATAATATAAACCAAATTGGAGAAGAATGCCCTATAAAATTTGTGAGAACATGTGTTAAAAATGATATAAGCAGGAGTAAAATAACTAGAGGCCAAGCATAAAGAAAATTAAAAGATGAAAATAATATTTAAGAAAGAAGAAGAATCTTATAAATGAAACTAATAAATGACTAGTGTAGGCCCTAGCCATTGCCATTACATAAACTCCTTACCATTTTAAATGTGTAATTTTGACATAAAAATATTATATAAATAGATATTCAAAAATGGTTATAATCATGGCATGATTTTATTTTACCAATGATTTTTTGCAATGATTATGTTTTGATGATAAATTATGGCATGTGAGAATAATGAACATACTTATTATTAAAATCATATTTTTTCCTATTACCGTGAAAAGAAAAGAAAAGAAAAGAGATCAACACGGTCACATGACACACTTTATAGTGCACCAGTAGAGGACACCCTACTCATGTCTATGACTATGATAATGAGAAAAGAAAGAGAAAGTGTGCCATGTCAGATAGAGTGAGAAAAACCCATACTAAAGAGTAGAAAGTACTCACCCTAACTGGGATATCTTGATATGAAAATAAGCTGATAGCCATCATATGATATTATGCAAATAGTTATTCATGCCATACATGTCATTACTATACGATTTTCATGTGCATAGATAAAGTGCATTCAAGTGACCTAAGATATTTGTTGTAGCTTATACAGATGAACATAACATGATGAGCTATATTAATGGTAATTATGATTTATTATTGAACTTACTGGGATTTAATTCTCACTATATTTTCATATCATGTTCAGAAGACTAAATATGCAGAAATTTTCTATGACCGGCTTTTAGCGTAATTGGGTTGAGTTGGCTAAAATCTCAATGAAGATGCAACCAACTGCACCCGTATTCCCGGAACTAGTCAATATGAATAAGATGTAGACATATATGTGTTTCATTTTTGTACAGACATTTTTAATTAATGTTGTGTATGTGAACCCAAAATTGTATCTGTGTTAATGGTATACCGTAAACCTTAATTATGCTTGGTTAATTTAATTGAATGTTGTAACGTCCGTTTTTTTTTCACATTATGCATGTTAAAATACGCCATATGTATAAACACAATATATATATATATATATATATATATATATATATATATATATATATATATATATATATATATATATATATATATATATATATATATATATATATATTACAAACCTCACACATGTTATATTTATACAGTACAACATTTCAGTACATAAATAAGAGTCTTTATACAGCACTTCACCCTTCAATTACAAAGGGTGAGGAGGTGGTGCTGACATTTAGATCTCCATCAGTAACGCCATTTTGTGTTGCATCTCATTTCTTTTTATCTAAACATAACACCACAATAATAATGAGAACAAAGGTTTCTAGTAGACTTAACATAAATAAAATATGATGAGAAAATAGGAGTTATGTTCAGCTGTATAAGCTATAGAGAAATATCAAAATTTTGAGATAAAATCATAATTTTTGTTTATGCATAATTATCATACTAGACATGCACTGGAAGTCCATTTTTTTTTATTATAATGCTCAGCCCTATCACGGCTTTTAATTTACTCATTTGCTATATACATAGTGACCGATCGACTACAGTCACAATAAGTGATCAGGAAATGTGAGTTCATCACCCTCCTGCCCCCTCACATTACCACTGACACCCGGTTGGAGCGGCCCTATCTTGGTTCACTCAGGCTAATAGGGCGTCCCTTACTCGGTACCATATCATGCCATACAACCGGTTGATATTCATCCATACATATAAATGTATATATATAAATTCATATTCATCAAATACAATATATAACTATCAAGCAACTCGTCATGAGTTTTACGCTTGCCATTTAATTACTTTCAAAATATGATGCATCATTTTTATACCAAACGATTAATAATCATTCATCACATACCAATATTCAATATAATTAATTTTAAATCAAATAAAGAAAAAGAGTAATTGGTGACACCAAAATCATCATTTTAAAAGTATTTTTCTTGAATATATGTTTCCTAAAAATATTACAACAAACAAGATTATTTTTAGGCATAAAACAGTGAAAAGTATGATAATCCAGCACCCAACATGGCTTGAACATGTTCAAGACATGGCCATGCTTGAAAAATACTTCAAACATGCTAAACAAATAGCCCCGAATACGGCCTACCCGTGCTGAAGCAACCCAGAACACGGCCTGGCCATGTTTTGTCACCTTCCTTCACTTATTCAATCATATCTCCCTTATAAGAACTCCGATTGAGTTGATTTCAAATCCTATAGAAATATAAGACAATTATCTACAACATTTATGTTTAACTTTTCTTTAGGTTCTTTACGGATTATTCCCAGAAAATTAAAACAAAAATGCTTATTTTTACTATCCTAAATTTTGACCTCTGCTCAATTAACCAGCCATATCTCCCTCATATGAAGTCCAAATTAAGTAACTCCAAATCCTATAGATCCATGAGACATATATCTACAATTCATATGTTGACCATTTCTTTAAAATCCTTACGAAATTTTCTCAGAATTCCAAAAAATAATTTCACATAGATATCCAGACCACATGCTATTCAAAATGACATTTAAACAAATCTAAAAGCATATATATCATTTTGTACAAAATTTATTAGAAGATGTTAAACCTACCTCATACAACTCCTTGAACTTGTGCTTGATTCCTACCACCCAGAAATTCTTGATTCCCTTTTCCTCTTCCTTCTCTTTCTTCTTTCTCTTCTTCTTCTTCCTCTTTCTCTTCTTCCTCTTTCTCTTCTTTTTTTTTCTTCCCCTTTCTTTTTCTCCTCTTCCTTTTCTTTTCTTATTTTTCCTTTCTCTTCCTACCGACACTCCCTCTTTCTCTTCTTAACTTCTTTTTTTTCCTTTTCCTATCTACCCCTACCTACCACCTCTTTATCTCCAAAATGCCCATGCCATCATCCATTATTTACGCAAATGCCATTCTCCATAAATGACATAAATTAAATGTTATTTTAACCATTCCTAATATCTTGTTTGACTTAAGTAAAATAATTTAATCCTCCCATGAGATCCAAAATCCTTTCTCCTCTCTGAAAGAAATAAATTTCAATTAGTAACATAAGGAAAAATAGGGGATGTTACAGTTCTCTCCCCTAAAAAGAATTTTGTCCTCAAAATTCAAGGTTTACCTGTCTTCAAACAGTTGTGTATACTTCTGTCTCATGTCATCTTCCCTTTCCCATGTGGCTTCTTCCATTGTTAAACTATCCCAACCTACCTTCACCAATGGAATGGTTTTATTTCTCAATTGTTTCACGTCTTTATCCAGAATTACTATCGGCCTCGGTCGGTAGGTTAGATTCTCGTCTACAGCTATTTTTTCTTCTTGAATTATGTGCGATGGATCTGGTAGATACTTTCAAAGTTGAGAAACATGGAACACATCATGCAGATTTGACAAATGCGGAGGAAGTGCAATCTGATACGCCGATGACCCTATCCTTTTCAGAATTTGATAAGGTCCTAAATATCTCAGACTCAATTTCTTAATTTTCATTGCTCGGCCAATTCTGGTAGTAAGAGAAATTTTCAAGAACACATGCTCACCTTCTTGGAATTGTATCGGTCTCCTTCGCCTATCGAAATAGCTCTTTTATCGACTCTGAGCTGTTCGCATTTTATCTCGAATTATCTGTATTTGCTCATAAGTATGTTGTACTAACTCGGGCCCTAATAACCTTTTCTCCCCCACTTTATTCCAACATAATGGCGATTTACATCTCCTACCATACAAAGCTTCATATAGTGCCATTCCGATACTAAAATGATAACTGTTATTATACGCAAACTTGGTGCGTACTGTCACAGGTACACCCAAATTGATACCTTACCTCAAAACTAACCTGTAGTAGTGGGAGTAAGGGTCGATCCCACAGAGACTTGTATTACTTTATGTGATTAACCAAGGGGGGATTGATAATCGCAAATTAAGTAAAGTAAACAATAATGAAAGCAATTAAGAGAAAGTAATTAATGATAAAGACCTTCGTTTCGGTTTATATCCACCGTCAAGGGATTACATTGATCATTGACAACATAATCAATCTGTAATTGAATATCTATCATTGGGGTTCTAACCCTGTTTCTCCTTAAGTCTAGTAAATTAATGACAATCGCACTAACTAAACCCTAATTAACAAGAAATCCTTTAGCACATCGGTAAAACATAACTTGTTAACCGCATGAAGAACTAGAGAAACTGACAGAGCTAAACAAATATAAACACATCGGTTATATCTAATTTAGTTAATCATTCATCATAGGTTCAATGATTTATAATCCAAAATCCTCAAACCTATTTTCCTCATGAATCACAGAATTGAAGACTTTGTTCAAAACATAATTCAGCGGTAGATTAAGACATACAATATACTAGTAGGCCTCCCTAGCAATCATATGAATAATCATTGAGAAGAAGAGCAGATGAATAAACAATACTCAATTCAAATTGAAATAGTAAAATCAAATCCACATCTCACAATGCATGAACATCCCTTGAGGTTTCAATCTACCTCAACCAACTAAAAGGAACTAGCCACGCAGGGCCATAAGAAAATCTAAAGAAGAATTGAAGAATGTAATTAAGAACTTGGATGAAGGATTGAATGAATTCTCCCCTTTTTTTGCTCCCTTTTATAGATTAACTCCTCCTAATCGAAGTAGGATTGTATCCAGGTCAAATCTCAGCCCATCGGGCTTCAATTGGAGTTAAAAAATCCTAAAAATTACGATTTTAACGACCTGTATGGCGGCGGCACCGCGGCACTACGGAACTGCAATGAGGCAGCGCCGCGGCGCCCAGAAAATTTCAGAATTTGCAAAAGTTCCAAACACAAAAGTTGTATCTCTATGTCTCTTCTTTCTATAGCCACTGGAATCGTCTTTATTGGATCTGAATTGAAGGAGATATGACGAAATTAGTGACCAAAGATCAGAATTCATCCTGCTGCACTATGATTCTGATTTACGAGCTCTGTAACTCTATTAAATATCCCGAAGTTGACCAAGTGTTCAACATAAAAGTTGTAGATAATTGTGTTATTGTTTCACAACCACTTAAATCACTTTGATTGGAGTTCATAAGAGGGAGTTATGATCACAACAGTGCTGAAAGGTCTGGAATTGCTGCAATGTAGCATTTTTCCATGAATTTCTTATCTTTTTCTTCTCTTTTCTTCTTTCTTTGTTTCTACAACACAAAACAAAAAATTAAGCTAATTCCTCATTATATTTTACTTAAATCAAACAAAAAGTAAGTTTAAAGGTATTAATATCATGCTTAATTAAGATCACATCAAATATCAGCCAGTGACAGATATCCATCCCATCCTTTTCTTTGCTCTAGCACACACGCTCTTAGCATATCCTCTACAGTCTGTATAGTTCTCTCCGCTTGACCGTCTGTTTGAGGATGATATGTAGTACTAAAACACAAACGAGTACCAAAAGCTTCTTGTAGTGCTCTCCAAAATCTGGAAGTAAATCGAGGATCTCGATTTGAAATAATACTATTAGGAATTTCATGCAATCGTACAATTTCCTTCATATACAACTGAGCCAACTTATTCAACAAGTAGTTTTTCTTAATGGGTAAAAAGTGTGCAAATTTTGTCAGTCTATCAACTATTACCCATATCGCATCATGACCTATCTGAGTCTTAGGTAATCCGACAATAAAATCCATAGATATACTATCCCACTTCCACTCAGGGATTTCTAAAGGTTGTAACATCCCAGAAGGTTTTTGATGTTCTATCTTCACCTTTTGACAAACCAGACACTTAGACACATATTCAACAATGTCTCTCTTCATTCCTAGCCACCAGTATAATCTTTTTAAATCTTAATACATTTTTATAGATCTTGGATGGATTGTATACTTACTTTGATGAGTTTCTTCCAGAATCTTAGCCTTCAAATTCTCTCCTTATGGTATACATGTTCTGACCCGGTACATAATAATTCTATCATTTGACATTGCAAAGTCAGGCTAATCTCTTCGATCTTGTAAAAATTGATCATGTGTCTGCGCTTCCTTAATTTAAGTCTTCAAGTCACTTTCAATTCTTAATTCACTAACAATCAAACTACCAGGGACAGTCATAACTGATAATTTCAAATTTTTGAATTCCTCAATTAGCTCCATTTCTTTTATCAATATTTGACTTAAATGCAACAACTTTCGGCTCAACGTATCAGCTACTTCATTTGCCTTCCCTGGGTGATACTTTAATTCAAATTTGTAATCATTAATGAATTTCATCCACCTTCTTTGCCTCATATTCAATTCTTTTTGGTCAAAGAGATACTTTAAACTCTTGTGGTCATTGTATATTTCAAATAAAGCTCCATACAAGTAGTGTCTCCACATCTTTAGGACAAAAACTATTGCAACTAACTCTAAATCATGAGTAGGAATTTCTCCTCATGCGGTCTCAATTGTCGAGACGCATAAGCAACTACTCTACTTTCTTGCATCAAAACACAACCTAAACCTTTCTTAGAAGCATCCGTATAGACTACAAAGCATCCAGAAGGGTTAGGAACAATAAGAACAGGTGGAGAAGTCAATTTGACTTTAAGCTCTTTAAAACTATTCTCGCATTCTTCAGTCCAATTAAAGAGACTTCCTTTTTTGGTCAATCAAGTCAAAGGCAAAGCTATTTGGGAGAATCCCTGTATAAACCTTCTGTAATATTCTGCTAAACCTAAGAAACTTCTAATTTCAGTCACAGTTTTTGGTCTCTCTCATTTCAACACTGCTTTAGTTTTACTAGGATCCACCAATACACCATCTTTAGAAATTACGTGACCCAAAAACTTCACTTCTTCTAGCCAAAATTCACATTTTTCCAACTTAGCAAAAAGTTTCTTTTCCTTCAAAACCTAAAGTACTAATCGAAGATGCTAGTTGTGTTCTTCCTCACTCTTAGAGTAGATTAAAATATCATCTATGAACACTACTACGAATTGATCCAAGTAAGATCTAAAAATGCGATTCATATAGTCCTTAAAGACTGCAGGTGCAATTGTGACCCCAAAAGGCATGACTAAAAATTCATAGTGTCCATACCGAGTTCTGAAAGCAGTTTTTGGAATGTCTTCTTCTTTAACTCTGATCTGATGATATCCTGACCTCAAGTCTATCTTAGAGAAAATAGTAGCTCCCTTTAATTGATCTAATAGATCATCTATTCTAGGCAACGGATACTTATTCTTAATAGTCACCTTATTCAATTTCCTGTAATCAATACACAATCTCAAACTGCCATCTTTCTTCTTTACAAACAATACAAGCGCTCCCCAAGGTGATACGCTAGGTCTGATAAAATTCTTTTCTAACAGCTCTTCGATCTGCTTCTTCAGCTCTTGTAGTTCCATAGGAGACATTCTATAGGGAGTGATAAAAATAGGCCTCGCCTCTGGTGCTAGATTGATGAAAAATTCCACTTCTCTCTTCGGTGGAGGTTCAGAAGTCTCAGAGGGAAAAACCTCTAGAAATTCACAGACTATTAGAATCTCAAGCAATTCCTGTTTCATACTCAGGTTGATGGTATACAGGAAAACACATCTCAGATCTGCATCGCTCATTTCGTTATAGAGACGGTGAGCACTAATAATGCTATACTTTTGGTCCTCCAGTGGGTCCGAGAGAAACTCAAAAGTATTATTGCAACAATTCAGTAGGACTCGATTCTGACTTAACCAATCTATACCCAAGATGACATCTATACCGTCCAGAGGTAGACAGATCAGATCCACTACAAAGGATCTGTCATGCAATACAATGGGATAATTCAAACACACTGAGGAGGTAATTATTTTTCCTCCTGTAGGTGTCACCACTGCTAACTTGTATGGTAACTCCGTAATAGAGTGTTGTAACTTCTCCACACATTCTATTGCTATGAAAGAATGACTTGCACCAGAATCAAACAATACAATCAGAGGCAGATTATTGATACAGTACGTACCTCGAATCAAATTAGGAGCTATCTTTGCTTCAGCACTGCTCAAGATGAAAACTCTTTTTGTCGTTTGTTGAGTTCGTGCAATACCTTTCCCATTTCCCAGTCAAAAATATCGTGCCATGTGCCCCTTCTGTCCACATTGGTAGCAAGTGACTAAATCAAAATAACATGGTTTATTTCCATGGAATTTCCCACATTTTCCACACTAACCCATTGCCAGATTTTTCAAAAAAGGTCTGAGTTCCACAGTTGCTAGTTGTTTACATCTCATGATATTCTTCCCTTTGGTATTTCTA
This sequence comes from Gleditsia sinensis, assembly GCA_037074535.1. Classification (NCBI taxonomy): domain Eukaryota; kingdom Viridiplantae; phylum Streptophyta; class Magnoliopsida; order Fabales; family Fabaceae; genus Gleditsia; species Gleditsia sinensis. The sequence continues at coordinate 51,367,908 of CM073463.1, read as the reverse complement.
TCCATAACTGGGAACTCTCTCTTCCGCTTCCACTTAGTCCGCCTCTCCTTTTCATCCTCGACTGTTTTTAGACTTATCACCAGCATCCGACATTTATTTACCAACGGGGCATATTCCCGAATCTCTAATGCCACCACAGCATTTCTAAGCTCCGGGTTTAGTCCTGATTCAAACTTTACTGCCTTCCAAGCTTCATCTGGATTATTCTTCAAAGTACTTGAGAACTTAGACAGTTCTTCAAACTTGCTAATATAGTGCTCAATGGTCCCATTTCCCTGTCTAAGCTGAAGAAACTCAATCTCTTTCTCAGCTCTCACATTATTGGGAAAATATTTGTTCAGAAAAGTCTCTCAGAACAAGTGCCATGTAATTTCCCTGTCTTGATGTACCAATAACTCTTTGGCTCCTCTCCACCAGTATTCGGCTTCTTCCTTCAGCATATATGTTCCAAAATTGACCTTCTGCTCATCAGAACAATTTAGAACTTCAAAAATCTTCTCGAGTTCCGTCAGCCATCTCTCAGCAACTATTGGGTATATGCACCCACAAAAGATGGAGGCCGCGTTCCCATAAATTCAGACCATCCATTACCATTTCCAGTTCTGTTCCCATTTTGATTTCTTTCATCTCCCTTAACCTCGTCATTAATATTAATATTCTGAAGATGCGCAGAATCTGATTCGTAGCAACTGCCTGAGCTTGAATAGCTGCGGCTATGTTATTTAAAGTAGTATATGCACTGCCTGGCAGATTCCTTCTTGGTGGTGCCATAACTCACTATATTAGTAAAGCAAAATATTAGTCACTATTGAGGTGATCAAACTCAACAGCAGTTCAAAATTTTACAGTAGTTATCACACTACACAAGATTATAAATAGGAAATACTAGTACTTTCCTATTGAATTTATCTGCTACCTTACATAACGTTTCCACATAACTATTCAAGACTCCTCTAAGTCAATCTAGGTGACCACCCACCCCATGGTCGCCTAAGATCGACCGCTTTGATACCAACTTTGTAACGTCCATTTTTTTTTTACATTACGCATGTTAAAATATGCCATATGTATAAACACAATACATATATATATATATATATATATATATATATATATATATATATATATACATACTTATTACAAACCTTATACATGTTATAATTATACAATACAACATTTCAAAACACAATATACATGTTTACATTTATATTACAAACCTCACACATATTATATTTCTACAATACAACATTTCAGTACATAAATAAGAGTCTTTATACAGCACTTCACCCTTGAATTGCAAAGGGTGAGGAGGTGGTGCTGACATTTAGATCTCCATTAGTAACGCCATTTTGTGTTGCATCTCATTTTTTTTATCTGAACATAATACCACAATAATAGTGAGAACAAAGGTTTCTAGTAGACTTAACATAAATAAAATATGATGAGAAAATAGGAGTTATGTTTAGCTGTATAAGCTACAGAGAAATATCAAAATTTTGAGATAAAATCGTAATTTTTGTTTATGCATAATTATCATACTACACATGCACTGGAAGTCCATTTTTTTATTATAATGCTCAGCCCTATCATGGCTTTTAATTTACTCATTTGCTATACGCATAGTGACCGATCGACTACAGTCACAATAAGTGATCAGGTAATGTGAGTACATCACCCTCCTTCCCCCTCACATTACCACTGACACCCAGTTGGAGCGGCCCTCTCTTTGCTCACTCAGGCCAATAGGGCGTCCCCTACTCGATACCGTATCAAGCCATACAACCTGACGATATTTATCCATATATATAAATGTATATATATAAATTCATATTCATCAAATACAATATATAACTATCAAGCAACTAGTCATAAGCTTTACGCTTACCATTTAATTACTTTCATAATATGATGCATCATTTTTATACCAAATGATTAATAATCATTCATCACATACCAATATTCAATATAATTAATTTTAAATCAAATAAAGAAAAAGAGTAATTTGTGACACCAAAATCATCATTTTAAAAGTATTTTTCTTGAATATATGTTTCCTAAAAATATTACAACAAACAAGATTATTTTTAGGCATAAAACAGTGAAAAGTATGATAATCCAGCACCCAACACGGCCTGGCCATGTTCAAGACACGACAATGCTTGAAAAATACTTCAAACATGCTTAAAAACAGCCCCGAACACGGCCTACCCGTGCTAAAGCAACCCAGAACATTGCATAGCCGTGTTTTGTGACCTTTCTTCACTTATTCAATCATATCTCCCTCATACGAACTCCGATTGAGGTAATTTCAAATCTTATAGAAAGATAAGACAATTATCTACAACATTTGTGTTTATCCTTGCTTTAGAATCTTTACGGATTATTCCCAGAAAATTAAAACAAAAACGCTTATTTTTACTATCTTGAATTTTGACCTCTGCTCAATTAACCAGCCATATCTCCCTCATACGAATTCCAAATTAAGTAACTCTAAAGCCTATAGATCCTTGAGACATATATCTACAATTCATTTGTTGACCATTTCTTTAAACGCCTTACTAAATTTTTCCATAATTCCAAAATATAATTTCACATAGATATCTAGACCACATGCTATTCAAAATGACATTTAAACAAATCTAAAAGCATATATATCATTTTGTACAAAATTTATTAGAAGATGTTAAAACTACCTCAAACAACTCCTTGAACTTGTGCTTGATTCCTACCACCCAGAAATTCTTGATTCCCTTTTCCTCTTCCTTCTCCTTCTTCTTTCTCTTCTTCTTCTTCCTCTTTCTCTTCTTTTTTTTTCTTCCCCTTTCTTTTTCTCCTCTTCCTTTTCTTCTCTGCTTTTTCCTTTCTCTTCCTACTGACACTCCTTCTTTCTCTTCTTAACTTCTTTTTTTTCTTTTCCTACCTACCCCTACCTACCACCTCTTTATCTCCAAAATGCCCATGCCATCATCCATTATTTACGCAAATGACATCCTCCATAAATTACATAAATTAAATGTTATTCTAACCATTCCTACTATCTTGTTTGACTTAAGTAAAATAATTTAATCCTCCCATGAGATCCAAAATCCTTTCTCCTCTCTGAAAGAAATAAATTTCAATTAGTAACATAAGGAAAAATCAGGGATGTTACAAATGTTATTATGAGTTAAATAATTTGAAGTAAAGAGGTAATGACTTCATGGAATTTTACATATATATATGTATATACATATATATATGTATCTACATATATATATGTATATATATGTGTATGTATGTATGTAAAAAAATAGATTTTACAAATAATGGTATACCAACCTGAAGCATAACCGTGCTTCGGGCCTAGGTAACTATTTTTCGCCATGTTTTCCTCCTTGTTCTTCTCGTGTTTCATTCCCCTTCTTCTTGTACCCTACCCGTGCCCCCTTCAAAGCTCATCCGTTCTCTTCTTCTCCTCTTCCATCTCCTTCTCCACCTCTAATCTCTGCTTACCCGTACCCTAACCAAAAAATCTCCCTCTCCTGTGCCTCACCTTGCCATCTTTCTCCCTCTCGGTCTCCCTACCCAGTAACTCCCTTTCCTCCAGTCTTCCATCTTTCCCCCTCCCATTATCCCTTCACTCGTGTTCACCCGCACCCCTAACCGATAACCCAAGTTTTGAATAATCCCATACCCAGAAAATCTCCCCTGCACCACAATCCCTCTCCCGAAATCCCCTTCCTAGCCAACTAGTACCTCACCTAGCAATTCCTCGGCCTATTTCCCCCAACCCATAACTTCATCCATTGAACCTCACACATACTTGCGAGCCCACTCATAGTGCCTAACCAAAACATCCACCCCATGCCCAGTCTCACTGTGACTATCACCATAACCCTAGAAAACCGTGTTCCCTCCTCTATTATACATTTTCACCCATTCCCTTTTCCACGTCTAGCATTCCCGTTTTCCTCTGCACCCAGTACTCTTCCTCACCAACCCAGCTCTCAGCCTCCATTCACCTGAATCACCTCATCTTCTGAGCTCAGCCTGCTACTGGCACCTCTTGGCTTTCCCCTAAGTAAATTTCTAATTCACTACACTTATTGTTCAATTTTTCTAGATTGGAAATTCAGTTTGAATCTGGACTTCCTGATTACACTGGTTTGCCTGGGAATTATTGGTTGAATTTAGAATTATGTATGCTTGAATTTCATTCTACATTCCTTGATTTGATTAATGCTACTGCACTCATCCCTAATGATTAATACTAAATATCTTGTTTGAATGTATTTCCTGAATTAAATATGATGTGCACATAGATTTTTTGAATGTTTTAAGATTCAAAATCTGTTACATTGAATTGGCTTTGTAATTCTTGGAAAACAAAGAAAACATTTGGGATATTTGACTGCTAAAATTTTCTAATTTACATTGCCTAGTTTGCTGGAAAAATTCCTTCCGAATTTATTTGTTCATGGTTTATGTTTAAATGAATGGATCTATTTGGGAATACATGCTTGGTGCGTACTATCGCAGGTACACCTAAATTGATACCTTACCTCTCAACTAACCTATAGCCGTGCGAGTAAGGGTCGATTCCACATAAACTGAAATTACCTTATGTGATTAAAAAATGGGGATTGATAATTGCAAATAACAAAGTAAACAATAATGAAAGCAATTAAGAGAGTAATTCATAAGAGAGCCGTTGGCTTTGATCAATATCCACCGTCAAGGGATTGCATTGATCATTGACAATATAATCAATCTTAAATCGAATATCTACCATTGGGATTCGATCCCTATTCCTCCTTCAATATAGTAAATTGATAACAATCGCACCAATTAAACCATAATTGATAAGATATCCTTTAACACATCGGTAAAGTCTAACCTGTTAATTAGATTAAGAACAAGAGAAATTGATAAAGCTAAATAAATATAAACACATCGGCTATATCTAATTTAATTGATCATTCATCATAGGGTTAATGATTTATAATCCAAAATCTTTAATCATATTTGCTTCATGAATACAGTAATGAAAACTTTGTTCAAAACCTAATTCAGCAGTAGATTAAAACAAACAATATACTAGTAGGCCTTCCTAGCAATTATATGAATAATCATTGAAAAGATAAGAGTAGATGAATAATCAATACCCGATTAAAATTGAACTAATAAAATCTATTACAAATCTCACAATGCATAACGATTCCTTGAGGTTTCAATCTTCCTCTACCAACTAAACTAAATCAGTCACGCAGGGACATAAGAAAATATAAAGAATAATTAAAGAAGGTAATTAAGAGCTTCAATCCTCTTTGATGCTTCCTTTCTTCCCTTTTTATAGATTAGTTTCTCCTCATTGAAGTAAAATTGTTTCTAGGTCAAAACTCAACCCGTCGGGATTCAATTAGAGCCAAAAAGACCTAAAAGTTGCGAATGCATCATTTTGGTGTGGCGACAAACACCACAGTGCACTACTCGGGTGCCATGGCACTACACGGGTGCCATGACGCTACGAAATTTGTCTGACAAGGTACCGTGACGCTTGAGCTAATGCTATGGCCTTTTAAAAATCTACCAATAGGGCACCACAACATTGGATCCTCTGTATGCTCTGGTGCCACAGCTCTAGAAACTAGCACTGTGGCATTGTAGTTCCTAGAAATACCACGCTGTGGCATGCTGGATCTGCAATGACGTAGCTCAGCGACGCTCTATTGCGAGCACCGCAGTGCCTAGAAACTTCCAATATTTACCAAAGTGTCAAACACAAAAGTTATAACTCTATGTCTCCCCTTTCCATAGCCACTAGAATCATCTCAATCGGAGTTAAAATTTGAGCGATATGCCTCAATTAGTTACAGAGGGTCAAAAATCAGTATTTTTTTATATTTCTTCTCTATTTTCCTCTTGTTTTCTTCTTTCTTCTTCCTAAAACACAAAACACAAAACTCAATTCATATTTATATTCTACTTAAATCAAATGAAAAGTAAGCTTAAAGGTATTAGAATCATGCTTAATTATAAACACATCAAATACCCCCACACTCAACCTTTTTCTTATCCTAAAACAAAATAATCGCTAATGACGAAAACAAAAATTAATATATGTAGTGAGTGTTCAGCTTACCAAGCTTTTACCCCATAACTTAAAAATATGCTCAAGAAAATTTTTGAAATTTCATAACTATGCACAAGATTGACCCAAACGCAATCCATTGTTTTATTCTTCTTAAATCCTAAGTGTGTGTGTGTGTGTGTGTGTTTTTGGGTCACTGAATTTTCTTTTACCCGAATGAGTTTATATATCCCAAAATTTTGGGCACAGATCTCCAATTAGTTTAGAATTTCCATAGGCTTATTTTTCATTCCACTTTCCACTAATGTAGGCCAAAACTACCTCTAGGATCAATAAGACTTTGTTTAACTTGTAATGTGGCCAGGGTATAAGGTATGATTAAGGATACAAATTTAGGCTCAATCACTCAGCACCATATGATTAAATCTTATCTCTTGAGCTTTTTCAAGTTTGGGGGGATTTTCCCTACCCTCATTTTCTTGCTTCAATTATATTTAATTTGTTCTTTTCCTTGGTTCTCTATTTCTTTTCTTTCAACCATTGCATATGGTTTCATCCTTTTTGAATTTTTCTTTTCTTTCTCTTGCACATTTCTTTTCTTTCCTTTGTTCCTCCCTTCCACCCTTTTGTCTATAAAGCTCTACAAAACAAGTATTCTACAAAATAATCAAGAAGTGAGTGAATAGGGTTGAAAATAAGGATATTCATACAAAATTTGGCTTTTGGCTCATTTGTGAATTTTAGAAGGAAAAGTTCATTAAGCTCAAAATAGAGAAACTAAGGATATTTCATTGCTTAGGTTAGGCTTGAAAGGCTCAATCTATCCAATAATGTCTAAATCATCTCCTAAATAATAGTATTAACCTAGGATTTCGCCTCAAGTAGCATTCAAATAAATTCTAGAATCTTGTTGAAATCATGAAATATTTTTAAAATATATAAGCTTTCTCTAAATAAAAGAGAAATTAAATGCCCTAAAGTTATTATGTAACAATGTTTCAGGATTCTAAAGTCAAAAATAATAAATCACAAAAGGGTTAAAAAATATACACAACCATGAATTTATACATTTTTTAAGAGCTAAAGAAAATTTGGATAGTTATATCATTAGTTGTTATTTGTGCCTAACATCCCAAAACATAAATTGAAACACTCACACAATCGCTCGACTTGCTAAACGCAATAAAAGTGCATTAATAGTGAAAATCAAAAAATTAATGCTCAAAATAGGGTCACAATTCTTCAAACAAATATACTTCTATAATACCCCACACTCAAACTTTACATTGTCCACAATGTAAAAGAATAGGGAAGGATATAGGAAAACATATGAGTTAAGTGAACTTCCCCAAATTTATTTGGGTTGGAATGAGAGCGTTGCATTATTGGGCCTTGAATATTTCTTATTTCCAACTCTCTCTCTCTCTTTCACAATTACTATGTTGGGTTGCCTCCCAATAAGCGCCTTTGTTTAATGTTGTTGGTTTGACTCAAAACTCCTAATCTCATTCATGGAGGGTCCTTGATGTCTACTTTCATTTGAAATTTCTTGGAATGATTCAAGCTTTGAAATTCTACTGCATGACAAGCAAAATCATATTAGTAATAACAAGGGGTCTTAGCCAAGGGAGAGATTTCTTACCTTTACAAGGTCTAACCCCTTTGATATCTAGAACTTAATGCAACTCTATAGTTTCGTTTATGCCTTTCAGGTTTGCTATTATTTTTATGATGGAATTTCCTTTTTCCTGAAGAATATGTATCAATGCCTCTTCTTTTTTAGCACCTAGATTCTTGGCAACTATGATAGGTGGTGCACCCCTAACTTTCAAGTATTTCAGGTGTTTGGGAAGAGGTGAGAGATTTGATCCAAGATCCTGCAAAATAGAAGGTGTACTTGCATTAGAATTTGTTATTGAGGTAGGGGGATCCTTACTTGTTTGTGTTGAATGTATTTCACTAGTTACCGCAAGCGCCAGTGTAGCTGTAGCTAATCCGGTGAGTACAAGTCATATCCCACAAAAAACAATGTCAATTACTAGAGTGATGCAAATTATGCTATCTAAATCGATGCAAATTTGATGAGATAGTGTCACAATTAAATAGATGAAAATAACCAATTAAACAAAGCCTAGGGTTAGGGTTTACCACACTTATGATACTCAACAAAAAGTTCGTCCCTCTAATTGCAATTATCTAGATTAGCTAGGGGATGGTTTAGCCTCAATAACTAGCAAACTCTTTCAAGTATTACTAATCGTACCTAGGTTAATCCAATTCCTTACTTTCGTGGTGCTTAGTTTAACCTAGGTTTATTAAGCTTTATGCCAACCGTGTAATACAAATAATAGGTGTTCTCGTGCCTACCAATTGATTCAATCCTAGAGAATCTTAAACTAATTTCGTGATTAAGATAACTCTAATTAACTATTAGGTTCAGGTTTTAATCTTCACTTTCAGTTCATCAATTAAAAACCCTAGACGTGATAGATTGGTGATCAGGCATTCTACCAACTAATTCATGCATATAATAGTTAATCCTAATCCATCTAGAGCAATTACAATTAGGGTTTTAACATTCAATCAAGGTATCATCATATCACAAATGGGGTTACCAAAACCCTAGTTCAAAACTACTCACACATCATATAATCAGGAATCAAACTCATAATGATTAAATAAAACATAATAGTTCGATACAAACTTAAGAGAATGAATGGAGGTAGGAGTAGAGATAAGGAATTAAAGCAGAAAAATATAACCTAGTGAGAAGAAAAGTAAAAACTAAAATACAATCTTCCAATGCTGATAAATCCTATCCTAGAACATCCAATGCATAATGATTCAACTTAAAATCTAACCTAAGAGTGTTTTCTAAGCCTAAAAACTGAGTCTAAAGTGTATCCTCCGGAATGAATGTGTGCCTCTGCGTTTTCCCCCGCTTATGTATATCAACTTGGCAGCCAAAACCCTAATTTTAACGTGTAGTACGGAGTCGAAGCACGGCTGTGTTCTAGGACACGGCCTGGCTGTGCTTTTGGCTGGAATATGGGAAAATCCTGCATCTCTTGCTCACAGCATAGCCAGGCCGTGTTGCAGGCCACCAAGCACGGCTTGGTCGTGCTGCATGCTTCCATGCTCCTTTCTTCATGATTTTGTATGTGTAGCCTCCTTGCTTCCTCCTTAGCATGTCTCAAGTCTTTTTGGCTCTTTCCATGATTGTTTTTCCTTGCTTCTTGGATTCTTTTCCTCTCCTGCAACCATAAAACAAACCACAGCAGTACCCAGAACAAAGTATGACCAAAAGCATAGAAATAATCACAAGTTACTATGAATTAGAGGACAAAATATGACCAATAAGCACTCAAAATTCCCCTTTATCAGTTTGCTACACTTTTGGAGCCTCTTTATTATTCTCTTGCAAGTGAACACTCAAGGCTAATTTCTCAACCTTTGTCTTTAATGGCTCAACATCCTATGCTATAAAATCTACCATATTAAAAGCATTGGCAGTAAAATCTTTCATAGCACTACAATTACTGAATTTCATAATTTTTCCTTCAAATTCCATTGTTAGAGTGCCACTATGAACATCTATTATGGCCTTCGATCTCTTTAGGGATGGTCTCCCTAATAAAATTAGAGTGGTTTGATCATCATTCTCAATATTAAGTACATAAAAATTAGCAGGAAAAATTAGGTCTCCAACTTGTACTAAAACATCCTCAACCACACCCTCAGGAAAGGTATTAGATTTGTCAACAAATTGAACTATAACACTAGTTTCTTTCAAAGGTCCTAGTGCTAAAGATGCATAAATAGAGTATGGCATGACATTAATAGATGCTCCTAGATCTAGCATGACCTTCTTAAATGTATTTTGGCCTATAGAGCAGGGAAACATACCTGGGTCCTTACATTTTATAGAGAGTTTTCTTTGAATAATTATAGAAACATGCTAACCTACTTTTACTTTCTCAACTCCTTTCAACTTCTGCTTCCTTTGTTAGGTGTGTAATTCCCTTAAGAAATTGGCATAGCGAGGTTCCTGACTTATTGCATCTAAAAGAGGAAGATTCACCTCACACTTTCTAAAGGTATCATATAATTCAAAAGTTCTCTCATTTATTCTATTTTCCTTCATAGCTTCAGGAAAGGGAGGTGTAGATTCATATTTAAATAAAGGTGTAGACTTACCTTTCGGATGCTTACCTGCCATGGTTGCATTATTCTTTTCTTCCTCTTGCTCAGTTGGTGCATGTACCTCTTGCATTGGGATCTTAACTTTATTATCACCTTGTAGCATGATGACACTTACATTTTCTCTTGAATTTACCACAGTTTGATAGGGTAACTTACCTAAATTTTGAGCCTCTAATCTGCTAGCTGTGGTGGCTAATTGGCCCATCTGATTTGCTAGGCTTTGAATACTAACTCTTGTCTCTTACTGAAATTACTGATGTTATATGCCTAGAAATCCTCAGATGTATTCTGTCTAGGATAATAGGCCTGTTGATTATGTTCCAAAAGTTTGTTCTGCGGATCTATTTTGTGCATTTCCATACCTGAAATTAGGATGATCCTTCCATCCAGGATTATATGAATTAGCATAAGAATCATACCTATTTGGTTGTATAGGAAAACCTCCTATAGCATTAGCTTGTTCTGTGGATTCCCCTTGAAGTGTAGGGCACATATCAGTTGGGTGTTGTAACATCCCTAATTTCATTTCATTTATTAATAAAGGAACATAAATATTTAATGTAACATCCATAATTTCATTTCTTTTATTAATAAAGGTACATAAATAATTAATTAAGGAAATAAAATTTATAGACAATTTTTAGATATCTAAGAAATATAATCCTTAGAAATTCTTCACCTTACGTGTATGCATAAAAAATGTTTCTAACATTAAGGGAATAGGTAAAGAGAGAAAACCTAATAGGAAAAATTAGAAATAACATACTAAAGAGAGGCGAAATTCTTGGGTAAGGAAGATAAATTTTTGTGCAGTAAGTAAAGGTCTTAAAATTTCAAGAAGATTGGATTAGGGTAATTTTTTTCTAATTCAAGAGCTAGAGTTACTAAGTTTAACATCTCCACCCATAAATTGGGTTTTCACCTATGGACACTTCATATAGAGTTTTTTCACTTCATATGAATTTCTAGCAAACTAATAAGAAACCCTAAGCAAGAATTAAAACATAAACCTGGACTAGGATATAGAGTTGGTCCGATAGCCCAAAAATCATGAAAATGTGACCAAGCCCTTATTAAAGGTATAATTTCAGCCAAAGCAAAGGAAATAGGTAAGAATTAGCCCAAATCAAAGAAGGAAAAATAAGAATCATGTAAGGAAATAGCAGTGTAATAATAATCAAAATTAGGTCACATGGCATTAAGAACAAACATCTATATCCTAAATTCATAATTTCAACAAGTAGGTAATCATACATGGTGTTAAGACAAAGCATCTATATCTTATATTCATAATTTCAATAAGTGTGTAATAATACATAGCATTATGACAAAACATCTTTATCTTACACAAATAATTTCAGCCAAGCAAGGGATATTCAAGGGCTCGAAATTTGCCACCTAAAAAAGAAAACCTATCAAACTTGATTAAGACAAAAGAAAAAGAAAATGAATCCCTAAATCAAAGGGACCTTGTCCCTTGTCTTAAGAATGAAATATCATAATTTTCAAAATACAAATCTCCTTTTCCTATGCATATCTTGACTAAGGGAGAGGAAGACAAGAACATGAGTTGTTTTTTCCCCTAAAAAACAACCAAATGCATCCTAATTGTGATAAGGTAGACCCATGGTTATGAAAGGTGAACCACATAAGCAAGGTAGAATGAGAAAAGGAGAGAAAGAGAGGAGAAAAGAGGAAAAAAGAGGAAGGAGAAGTCTAGAAGACTAAGTACTCAAAGTAAGTTAGCTTAATCTCTACTTGAATCTATCTTTCTTCTTCACTCTTGGGATTAAAAAACTCACCCTCCTTCTCTTATTTAAGCTGCTATAAAAGCTAAGAGAAGGGAGAAAACTTAGGACTTCCTTCAAGAGGAAACAAGAAAAAGAATTCACTAAGTGAGCTAGGGAGATCTTTAGGTAGGTTTAACAATAATTTTTTATACAAAAGCTTTGAAATTAGAAACATTTATATGGGATTTTGATCCTAGAACTTTGATAAAATTTACTATATTTGTTACCTAGATGATTGGCCATGGATGTTGCTATATCATGTTACATGTTGATCTTGTCAGTGATATATGTTTGAATACTTAGGTTAGTGTGGAAAGTTCAGCATAGGTATGGCTATGGGTGACAAAATTTTAAGATTTTTATGCTGCTATTTTGTATATTTAAATATGGTGAAAAATTGATGAAATATGATTAGATGTAAATTAAAAAGAAAATGGAAGAGGACATAATAAAATGATGAACTAAAACCTTAGAAAAAGTTTGGTTAGGTAATTGGATTTCGGAGTAACCGGGGAAGCTTCTATTTTTCAAATTCTAGGAAGAACTGGTTAGTAATTAAAAGAAATGGTTAATATAAAAAATATAGATATATGTCTCATGGATTTTTACTGGAATCACTCAGTTTGGAGTCCATATGAGGTAGATATGGTCAGATTAGTAAGCAGTGGTCAAAAACTGGTTAACTAGGGAAGAATCTGTTAGGAAAGCTTCTGTGTTTAAATTTCTGGAAAAATTATTTATGGAATTAAAATAACTAGTTAACATAAAAAAATATAGATATATGTCTCACGGAAATTTATCCACTATAATCACTCAATTTGGAGTTCATATGAGGGAGATATGGTCAAATTAGCAAGTAAATGTCAAAATCTACCCGAGAAGAAATAACGTTTAACTTGAGAGAGTAATATCACCAAGATTCCTTAAAATTTCACTAACATATTCAACATAATAATTTTATATAATTTTTTTTTCTTTAAATGGACACCAAGAACACCTAATTCGGAGTTAAAATAAGGGAGTTATGCGATGAATGATGAGAGAAGGTCAGGCAGGACGAAAACCTGCATCAGGGAATAACACAACATAGAGTATGGTCATGTCCCAAGGCATGGCCATGTCATGTTCTATGCTGGAAAGGGCATTTTGAAACCTAAAGCATGGCTATTTTATAGTAAATGTCCAAGCCATGTTATAGGATACGTTTAGGCTGTGTTGGAAGCTGGTAAAACTTATTTTCAACATTTTTCTACCCTAAATGAACCTCATTAACTATAGGATATTAATAGAAACCAAATTATAGAAGAATGTTGTATTAAATTTGTGAGAACATGTGTTGGAAATGATATAAGTAGAAGGAAAGTGACTAGAAGCCAAGCATAAAGAAAATGAAGAGATAAAAATAATATTTTAAAAAGAAGAAGAATCTTATAAATGAAAATAATAAATGACTAGTGTATGCCGTAGCCATAGCCATAGCCAATGCCATTGCATGAACTCCTTACCATCTTAAGTGTGTAATTTTGACATAGAAATATTTTATAAAGTAATATTTGAAATGATTATGTTCATGTCATAATTACCAATGATTTTTGGTAATGATTATATTTTGATAAAAGATTATGGCATGTGAGTATAATGAACATACTTGTTATAGAAATCATATTTTTGGTTATTAATGAGAAAAGAAAAGAAATAAGCACGGTCACATGGCGGTCCGTGTGGTGCACCAATAGGGGACGCCCTACCAACAGCTATGGTTATGTTAATGAGAAAAGAAAGAGAAGCGAGAAAAGCCACTATCGGAAAGTATAAAGTACTCACCCTGACCGGGGTAACTTAATATGAAAATAAGTTTATAGCCATCATATGGTAATCTGAAAATAGTTATTCATGCTATATATGTCTTTACTGTTTGATTTTCATGTGCATAGATAAATTACATTCATGTGACCTAAGATATTTTTTGTAGCTTATACAAATGAACATGTCATGATGATCTATATTGATGATAATTGTGATTTATTGTTGAACCTACTGGTATCTAATTCTCACTATATTTCCATACAATGTTCAAAAAACTAGTTTTGCATATTTTTATTTGGCTCTAGCTCTTAGTGTATGTTGGATCGAGTTACTCTATGTTGGGCAGATCTCAAAAATTAATAAGGTGTTGTGGTCGAGTTGGCTAAGATCCCGGTAAAAGTGCAACCACCCGCACCCATATCCTTGAAACTGGTCAATATGGATGAATAAGATGTAGACATATATGTGTTTGATTTGTGTATGGATGTTGTTAATTAATGATGTGTAAACCTTAATTATGCTTGGTGAAATTAATTGAATGTTATTATGAGTCAAATAAAGGTAATGACTTCATGGGACTTTAAAAAATTTATATATATTTATATATGTAAAAAATGGAGTTGTTACAGGTGCCCCTTTGCTAAACATATTCCACAGATTTTCACTTGCTGCGATGTACTTGTAATAATTTGGTGTACAAAAGAGGTTAGTACAGATATCTATTGCTGAAGGGCAAAATTGCTTTCCTCATGAGCATATTGAACTGGAGAATCATGCCTACCGTCAAATTGTTGAGAATTGGCAACCATGTTTGATATCATGCTTCTGGTTGCTTCAAGAGTCTTATTTACTAGTGCTCCTCCACTAGCTACATCTATCATGCTCTTGTCTCTCTGCAAAAGACCTTCATAAAAGTATTAAATTAGTAGCTGCTCACTGATCTGATGATATCGGCAGCTTGCATAAAGCTTTTTAAACCTCTCCTAACACTCATAAAGTGTCTCTCCATATAATTGTCTAATGCTGCATATTTCTTTTCTTATATTTCCAACTCTAGATGTAGGAAAATATCTCTCTAAAAACAATTTGTTCATCTCATTCCAAGTAGTAATAGTGCCAGATGGTAAATAATATTGCCAATCTTTGGCTGAGTCTCTTAAGAAAAAGGGAAAGCCTTGAGTTTAATTTGTTCTTCTATTACTCTAGGGGGCATCATACTGGCACACACCATATGGAATTCCTTCAAGTGTTTATGCAGGTCTTCACCTATAAGACAATGAAAATTGGGTAAGAGATGAATCAGTCCTGATTTTAATTCAAAATTAATGTTTTCATCAAGGTTAGGAAAAGTATTGCATAAAGGCTAATGGTGCAGATCTAGAGCTGCCAGGTCCTTTCGAGTGGGGTGCCTGGCCATGATTACTTCCTCCTTCTCCTGATGAATGTCTTCTTGAAGTTCTCTTCTATGCTTGTCAACAGATATTCCAATCTGAATTGAACTGTAAATCTTGAGAATTAGCAGAACGAGTCACAAGCGTAAATCAAAATAAAAAACACAAAAAGGTAATAAACGCATTCCTCGGCAATATGATTGAGAAAGTGGGATTGATCACTACAAATAACAAAGTAAACAATAATCAAAGTAATTAAGAGAGTAATTAATAAGAAAAGCGTTGCTTCGGTCAATATCCACCGTCAAGAGATTGCATTGATCATTGACAATATAATCAATCTTAAATCGAATATCTACCATTAGGATTCGATCCCTATTCCTCCTTAAGTCTAATAAATTGATAATAATCGCATCAATTAAACCCTAATTAATAAGATATCCTTTAACACATCGGTAAAGTCTAACCTATTAATCGTATGAAGAACAAGAGAAACTGATAGAGCTAAACAAATATAAACACATCGGCTATATCTAATTTAGCTGATCATTCATCATAGTGTTAATGATTTATAATCCAAAATCATTAATCCTATTTGCTTCATGAATACAGTAATGAAAACTTTGTTCAAAACCTAATTCAACAGTAAATTAAAACAAACAATATACTAGTAGGCCTTCCTAACAATTATATGAATAATCATTGAAAAGATAAGAGTAGATGAAAAATCAATACCCGATTAAAATTGAACTAATAAAATATATTCAAAATCTCACAATGCATAATGATCCTTTGAGGTTTTAATCTTCCTCTACCAACTAAAAATAAATCAGCTGCGCAGGGACATAAGAAAATCTAAAGAAGAATTAAATAAGATAATTAAGATCTTCAATCCTCTTTTAAGCTTCCTTTCCTCACTTTTTATAGCTAGGCTTCTGCTCATTAAAGTAAAAATGTTTCTAGGCCAAAACCTAGCCCGTCGAGCTTCATTGGAGCCAAAAAGACATAAAAATCACGAATTCAGCATTTTGGTGCGGCGGCGAGTGCCGCAGTACTTCAGAAATCTACCAATAGGGTAACATGGCACTGGGTCCTCTGGATGCTCTAGAGGCCCGGTGCTGGGAACTAGTGTCGCAGCGTTATGGTTCCTAGTAACACCACACCGTAGTCCTCTGGATCTGCAATGATGAGGAACTCTCTTGCGAGCACTGTGGTGCCTAAAAACTTCCAGACTTACCAAAGTTCCAAACACAAACGTTGCTCTATCTCTCCTCTTTCCATAGCCATTGGAATCATCTCTATCGGAGTTCAAATGAGAGAGATACGCCTCAATTAGTGACAGAGAGTCAAAAAATAGCATTTTTCCATATTTCTTCTCTATTTTCCTCCTCTTTTCTTCTTTCTTCTTCCTAAAACACAAATCATAAAACTCAATTGATTCCTATTTATATTCTACTTAAATCAAACAAAAAGTAAGCTTAAAGTTATTATAATCATGCTAAATTATAAACACATCAATGTTCTGCATGCTATAAAATTTCTTGAATAGTCATGAATTCTGAATACTGACTTGGTGCATTTACTTAGTTTGGATATTGTTACCCCTTGCTCAGGTCTTTGTTTGTTTTTCCAATTGCACTGGTGGTGGGAATTTTCTATAGATTTTTTATGCATATTTACTAAATTTTTTGGCTGAATGCTTCTCTTCCATATTACATTGTTTTTCTCGTAGAGAATTTTTACCCCCATTTGACATTTGCATTTTGCTGGGATCTTCTAAACTTGGTTGCTTTCATTTAGGCTGGAAACTTCCCCTGGAAATTCAATTGTATAATCACCACATCTTGCATTTGAACCTGGAATTGAAAATCATTTAAGCCTACATTTACTTGGAAACTATTAGTTACCTTGCTGAAATTTGCATTGATGTTGCTAGGTTGCTAGGTTGCTGGATTGTTCATATTTGATTTGCCATTGACTTACATTCTGAATTCACTGGTTATGTAACATCTCTAATTTCATTTATTTTATTAATAAAGATACATAAATATTTAATTAAGAAAAAAAATTTATTAGACAATTTTAGATATCTAAGGAAATATAATCCTTAGAAATTCTTCACCTTATGGGTAAGAATGAGCCCAAATTCAAGAGGGAAAAAAATAAGAATCATGTGAGGAAATATTAGTGTAATTATAATCAAGATTAGGTCACATGGCATTAGGACAAAACATCTATATCCTACATTCATAATTTCAACAAGTAAGTAATAATACATGGCATTAGGACAAAACATCTATATCCTACATTCATAATTTCAACAAGTGGATAATAATACATATCATTATGACAAAACATCCTTATCCTACACAAATAATTTCAGCCAAACAAGGGAGATCCAAAGGCTGAAAATTTGCCACTTTGAAAGGCAAACCTATCTTACTTGATAAAGACAAAAGCAAAAAGAAATGAATCCCTAAATCAAAGGGACCTTGTCCCTTGTCTTAAGAATGTAATATCATAATTTTCAAAATAAAAATCTCCTTTTTCTATGCATATTTTGACTAAGGAATCGGAAGAGAAGAACATGAGTTGTTTTTCCCCCAAAAAACAACCAAGTGCATCCTAATTATGATAAGGTAGACCCATGATCATGAAAGGTGAACCACCTGATAGTTTATTTAAGCAAAACCCAACCTTATAACATTATAATTTCGTTCAAGTAAGGGAGAGAAAAAATATAAGCAAGGTAGAGTGAGGAAAGGAGAGAAAGAGAGGAGAAGAAAGGAAGAAAGAAGAAGGAGAAGTCTAGACGACTAAGTACTCAAGGTAAGTTAGCTTAATCTCTACTTGAATCCATCCTTTCCCTTTATCCTTGGGGTTCAAAAACTCACCCTCCTTCTCTTATTTAAGCTACTCGAAAAGCTAAGGGAAGGGAGGAATCTTGCTACTTCCTTTAAGAGAAAACAAGAAAGAGAATTCACTAAGTGAGCTAGGGAGATCTTTAGGTAGGTTTAACAATATCTCTTTTTGAAGAAAATCTTTGAAATTTGTAACATTTATATGGGATTTTGATCTTAGACCTTTGATGAAATTTACAATATTTGCTACTTTGATGATTGGTCATGGATTTTTTTCATATCATGTTATATGTTATTTTGCATATGATGGATGTTTTGGACATTACGGTTGGTGTGGAAAGTTCTACATAGGTATGACTATGGTTGGTAAAATTTTCATATTTTTATGCTGCTATTTTGTATATTTGAATGTGGTGAAAATTTTATGGAATATCATTAGATGTAAAGAAAATGGAAGAGGATGTAATATAATGATGAACTAAACCCTTAGGAAAGGATTCATTAGGAAACTGGATTTCAGGGTAACTAAGGAAGCTTTTATTTTTTGAAATTTTGGGAAGAATCGTTTAGGAATTAAAACAAATGGTTAACATAAAAAATGTAGATCTATGTCTCATGGATTTTTATCCATTGAAATCATTTAATTGGGAGTCCAGATGAAGGAGATATTGCCCAATATGTATGTAGTGGTCAGAAAATTGTTAACCAGTGAAGAATCTGTTAGGTATGCTTCTGTGTTTCAATTTTTGGGATAAATCTGTAGGGAATTAAAAGACATGCTTAACATGATAAATATAGATATCTCACGAACTTTTATCTAATGGAATCATTCAAATTGGAATTAATATGAGGGAGATATGGTTATATTAGTAAGCAAAGGTCAGAAACTAGCTAACCAGGGAAGAATTTGTTAAGTAAATTTTGGGCACAATATATAGGGCATTAAAGGAAATTTTTGACATAATAAATATAGATATATGTATCACGGATCTATGGGCACTAAAATCACTTAATTTAGAGTCCATACGAGAGAGATATGGCTGATTAATGAGTAAAGGTCAAAATCAATCTAGAATCTATGGTGGTAAATGTAAGCGTTTTTGTTTTTTATTTTTTGAGAGTAATTAGTAAGGAATCTAAAGAAATGATAAAATTGAAAGTTTTAAATAAATTTCTTAGATTTTTATAGGCTTTGGAATCACCTCAATTAAAGTTTGTATGAGGGAGATATGGTCTGATTAGTAAGTAGAGGTCTGAACCTAACTGAGAAGAAATAACATTGAATTTGAAAGAGTAGTAACACTATGATTACTTAAGATTTCACTAAACTATTCAACATAAGGGTTCTAGAGGATTGTATTAACTTTCAATTAACACTAAGATCAGCTCAATCGGATTTAAAATGAGGGTGTCATACTCTATTTAGTGAAGAAATGATAATAATATTTAAAAAAGAAGAATCTTATAAATGAAAATAATAAATTACTAGTGTATGCCATAGCCATTGCCATTGCATGAACTCCTTACCATCTTGAGTGTGTAATTTTGACATTGAAATATTTTATAAAGTGATATTTGAAACGATTTTGTTTATGGCATGATTACCAATTATTTTTTGTTATAATTATATTTTGATGAAAAATTATGGCATGTGAGTATAATGAACATACTTGTTATTGAAATCATATTTTTGGCTATTAATATGAAAAGAAAAGAAATGAGCATGGTCACATGGTGATTCGTGTGGTGCACCAATTGGGGACGCCCTACCAATGGCTATAATTATGTTAATGAGAAAAGAAAGTGTACCATCTCGGACGGAGTTAGAAAAGCCCATACCGAAGAGTAAAAAGTACTCACCCTGACCGGGGTAGCTTGGTATGAAAACAAGTTGATAGCCATCATATGATATTCTAAAAATAGTTATTCATGCCATACATGTCATAACTGTATGATTTTCATGTGCATAGATAAAGTGCATTCATGTAACTTAAAGATAATTGTTGTAACTTATACAGATGAACATGACGATACAATCATTGTTGATAATGATTTATTGTTGAACCTAATAGGATTTATTTCTCACTATATTTCCATATCATGTTCAAAAAAATAATTTATACAGATATTCTCTATGACCGGCTTTTAGCGAACGTTGGGTCGAGTTGGCTAAGATCCCGGTGAAGGTGCAACTACCCGCACCCGAATCGCTAGAACTGGTCAATTTGGTTGAATAAAATGTAGACTTATATGTGTTTGATTTTTGTACATATGTTTTGATTAATAATATGTACATGAACCCAGAATTGTATAAGTATTAAAGGTATTTCAGAAACCTTAATTATGTTTAGTTAATTTAATTGAATGTTATTATGAGTTAAATACTTAGAAGGAAGAAGGTAATGACTTCATGAAATTTTAGATATATATATATATACATGTATATATATATACATGTATATATATATATATATATATGTATATATATGTAAAAAAAATGGAGTTCATGAAATTTTAGAAATATACATATATGTATATATGTAAAAAAAAATAGAGCTATTACAAGTTACCTATCTTGGGGTTGCTCTAGATTATTTGTATTAATTTCTGGTTCCTGTTCACCCCACTCCCCCTTTGAATTATATTGCATATCATTTTCTAAATGGCCTCCAAAAGAGCCAGAACTAACCAAAACTCCTCCCAATCCCAACAACCACGTAGAGAACGGATTCAAAGATCGTCTGAACCTCCTACTCAAATAAATGAGTATGGTATAATATTTGTTGATGATACTCAATAGGCAATATACGATACTCAAGTTAAATGAGGAATGCTGAGTATCCGATATCTGGATTATGAGTGTTTGGACCGGTTAGGACTTTTAATTGACATATGCTACATGGTTGATCAGATTAGGTGGACCACATTTATTAGGCTACGTTACCTGGCCTATGCTCGACCACCATAGATTTCTTTAGCTCAGTTAATGTGATCCTATTTTGGGGTCCCGATGTTGATCAGGGCCACATTAACTTCAAACTATTTAACCATACATTTAGTTTAACATTGGCCGAATTTAATGCATTATTTAGATTTTCTCCTAAGGGAGATAGATCAGTCCCCCAAACTTTTCTTACTCAACATTTTTTGAACTCTATTTCTGTTGGGGGGCAATATAGTGCATCAGTTTCGAAAGCATCTTTTATTTGTAACCCCACATTTAGATATTTACAATGCCTAATGGCCCATACCATTTTTGGTAAGGCTGAAAGTGATGGGGTTGCAAATCAAAAAGAGCTTTATTTTCTTTAGGCTATGATACACGGTCATAAGGTAGACACTAGAGCTTTTATGCCCATCAAATGGCCAGGATGGGTCACGCTATGAATGGCAAGGTGGTCATAGGGCGTCTAGTAACTGCACTAGCTAGAGGGTTAAGATGGGAGGTGTAACAACGCTAGTTATTTTTATTTTTTAAAAAATAAATATTTTTAAAGTCCCATAAAGTCATTACTTCTTTACTTCTAATTACTTAACTCATAATAACATTCAATTAATTTAACCAAGTATAATTAAGGTTTAAGGTCTACCATTAACACTGATACTATTCTAAGTTCACATACACATCATTAATCAAAACATCCGTACAAAAATCAAACACATAAATATCTACATTTATTCATCCATGTTGACCAATTTCGGAGCAATAGGTACCGGTGGTTACACCTTCACCATAATCTTAGCCAACTCGACCACAAACACCTTTTAATTTCTGGGATTTGCCCAACATAGAGTAACTCGATCCAACATACACTAAGAGCCAGAGCCAAAGAAAAATCTTCATAGCTAGTTTTCTAAACATGATATGGAAATATAGTGAGAATTAAATACCAATAGGTTCAACAATAAATCATAATCATCATCAATAATGCTCGTCACATTATATTCATATGTATAAGCTACAGCAAATATCTTAGGTCACGTGAATACACTTTATCTATGCACATGAAAAACGTGCAATAATTATATATATGTCATGGATAACTATCTTCAGAATATCATATGATGGCTATCAACTTATTTTCATATCAAGCTACCCCGGTCAGGGTGAGTACTTTCTACTTTTTGGTAGGGGCTTTTCTCGCTCCATCCGACATGACACACTTTCTCTTTCTTTTCTCATTAACATAATCATAGCCGTGAGTAGGGCGTCCCCTACTATTGCACCATACGTACCGCCATATGATTGAGTTCGTCTCTTTTCTTTTCACGTTAATAGCCAAAAATATGATTTCAATAACAAGTATGTTCATTATACTCACATGCCATAATTTATCATCAAAGCATAATAATTACCAAAATTCAACGGTAAAATACAATCTTACCATGAACATAATCATTTTCAAATATCACTTTATAAAATATTTTCATGTCAAAATTAAACACTTAAGATGGTAAGAAGTTCATGAAATGGCAATGGCTATAGCATACACTAGTCATTTATTATTTTCATTTATAAGATTCTTTTTCATTTTAAATATTATTTTCCTCTCTCACTAAACAGAGCATAACAACCTCATTTTAAATCCGATTCAGGTGATCTTGGTATCAATTGAAAGATAAGGCAATCCTATAAAACCTTTATGTTAAACATTTTAGTGAAATCTTAAGTAATTGTGGTATTAATAATCCCCCAAATTCAATGTTATTTCATCTCGGGTAGGTTTAGACCTCTACTTACTAATCGGACTATATCTCCCTCCTACGAACACTAATTGAGGTGATTGCAAATCCTATAAAAATCTAAGACACTTATATAGAAGTTTCATGTTTATCATTTCTTAAGATTCCTTACATATTATACCCAAACAATCGAAAACAAAAACGCTTTCATTTACCACCCTGGATTCTAGACTAATTCTGACCTCTACTCATTAATTAGCCATATCTCCCTCATATGGATTCCAAATTATGTGATTTTAGATCCTATATATCTGTTATACATATATCTATATTTATTATGTTAACAATTTCCATTAATTCCCTATATACGTTTCCCATAAATTCAAACACTTAAGCATACTTAACAAATTCTTCCTTGGTTACCTAGTTTCTTACCACTGCTTACTAATCTGACCATATCTTCCTAATATGGACTCCAAATTGAATGATTCCAGTGGATAAAAATTCTTCCAACATATATATATATTTTTCATGTTAACTATTTCTTTTAGTTCCCTATAAATTTTTCCCAAAAACTCAAACACATAAACTTACCTAACAGATTCTTCCCTGGTTAACCATTTCTTGACCACTGCTTACCAATCAAATCATATCTCCCTCATTTGAACTTCAAATTGGATGATTCTAGTGGATAAAAATCTGTGAGATATATATCTACATTTTTCATCACATTCAAATATACAAAATTGTAGCATAAAAATTCTAAAATTTTGCCAACCATAGCTATATCTATGCTGAATTTTCCACACCAACCAAAATGTTCAAAACATCCATCATATGCAAGATAACATGTAACATGATATAGCAACATCCATGACCAATCATCAAAGTAGAAAATATTGTAAATTTCATCAAACTTCTAAGATCAAAATCCCATATAAATTTTACAAATTTCAAAGCTTTTCTTCAAAAAGAGATATTGTAAAACTTACCTAAAGATCTCCCTTGCGCATTTAGTGAATTCTTTTTCTTGTTTTCTCTTGAAGGAAGTAGCAAGATACCTCCATTTCCTTAGCTTTTCTAGCATATTAAATAAGAGAAGGAGGGTGAGTTTTCAACCCTAAGGATAAAGAGATAAGACGGATTCAAGTGTAGATTAAGCTAACTTTGAGTACTTAGTCCTCTAGACTTCTCCTTCCTCTTCCTTCCTCTCTTCTCTTCTTTTTCTTTTATTTCCTCACTGTACCTTGCTTATGTTTTACCTCTCCCTCACTTGGACGAAATTATCATGTTATAAAGGTGTGTTTTGTTTAAATAAACTATCAAGTGGTTCACCTTTCACAAGCATGGGTCTACCATATCATAATTAGGATGTACTTGGTTGTTTTTTAGGGGAAGATAACTCATGTTCTTGTCTTCCTCTCCCTTAGTCAAGATATAAATAGTAAAAGGAGATTTGTATTTTGAAAATCATGATAAAACGTTCTTAAGACAAGGGACAAGGTCCCTTTGATTTAGGGATTCATTTCCTTTTTCTTTTGCCTCACTCAAGTGTGATAGGTTTGCCTTTCTATGTGGCAAATTTCCAGTCCTTGTGTCTCCCTTGCTTGGCTGAAATTATTTGTGTAGTATAAGGATGTTTTGTCATAATTCCATGTATTATTACCTAGTTGTTAAAATTTTGAATGTAGGATATAGATGTTTTGTCGTAATGCCATGTATTATGACCTACTTGTTTAAATTATGAATGTAGGATATAGATATTTTGTCTTAATGCCATGTGACCTAATCTTTGTTATTATTACACTACTATTTCCTCAAACGGTCCTTATTTTTCCCTCTTGGATTTGGGCTCATTCTTGTCCATTTCTTTTGCTTTGGCTGAAATTCTACCTTTTGTAACATCCCTAATTTCGTTTCGTTTATTGATAAAAGTACATAAATATTTAATTAAGGAAATAAAATTTATTAGACAATATTTTAGATATCTAAGGAAATATAATCCTTAGAAATTCTTCATCTTATGTATATGCATAGAAAATATTTCTAACATTAAGAGAACAAATAAAGAGGAAAAACCTAATAGGAAAAAAAATTAGAAATAACATACTAAAGAGATGCAAAATTCTTGGAAAAGGAAGATAAATTTTTAAAAACAAGGAAAGGTCTTAAAATTTCAAGAACATTGTATTAGGGTAATTTTTCCTAATTCAAGAACTAGAGTTACTAAGTTTAAAATCTTTACCCATACATTGGGCTTTTACCTATGGACACTTCACATCAGTTTCTAGCAAGCCCATTGGATAACCTAAGCAAGAAATAAAACATAGACTTGGACTAGGATATAGTAATTGGACCGATAGCCCAAAAATTATGAAAATGTGACCAAGCCCTCCAAGAAAGGTAGAATTTTATCCAAAGCAAAGAAATGAGTAGGAATAAGCCCATAATGGGTATGAATAAGCCCAAATCCAAGAGGAAAAATAAAATAAAATAAATTAGGTGATGATATAATAATGTAATAATAATAAATATTAGGTTACATGGCATTAAGACAAAAATTTGGCAAGTGGCATGATAATACAAGGCTTTAGGACAAAAACATCTATATCCTACACTCATAATTTTAGCAAGTGGTATGATAATACATGGCATTAGGACAAAACATTCCTATCCCACACAAATAATATCAACCAAATAATGGAGATTCAAGGGCTAGAAATTTGCCACCTAAAAAGGCAAACCTATCATACTTGTTTAAGACAAAAGAAAATGGAAATGAATCCCTAAATCAAAGGGACCTTGTCCCTTATCTTAAGAACATATCATCATAATTTTCAAAATACAAATCTCCTTTTCCTATGCATATCTTGACTAAGGAAGAGGAAGACAAGAACATAAATTGTTTGTTTTCCAAAAATTCAACAAAGTGTATCCTAATTGTGATAAGGTAGACCCATGATCATGAAAGGTGTATTATTTGGTGGTCTATTTAAGCAAAACCCACCCCTACAACATTTTAATTTCGTCCAAGTGAGGAAGAGAGAGAAATAGAAGCAAGGTAGTGTGAGGAAAGGAGAGAAAGAGAGGAGAAGAAAGGAAGGAAGAAGAATGAGAAGTTTAGAAGGCTAAGTACTCAAGGTAAGTTACCTTAATCTCCACTTGAATCCAATTTTCTTCTTCATCCTTGAGGTTCAAAAACTCACCCTCCTTCTCTTACCTAAGCTGCTAGAAAAGTTAAGGGAAGGGAAGAATCTTGCTACTTCTTTTAAAAGGAAACAAGAAAATCAATTCACTAAGTGAGCTAGGGAGATTCTTAGGTAAGTTTAACAATATTTCTTTTTGAAGAAACATTTTGAAACTTATAATATTTATATGAGATTTTGATCTTAGAAATTTGATGGTTGGTCAGGGATGTTGCTATATCATGTTACATATTGATCTTGCATGTGATGTATGTTTGAATACTTAGACTGGTATAGAAAGTTCTGCATAGGTATGGCTATGGGTGGTAACATTTTTAGCTTCAGTTTTTTAATTTCTGGGAATTATCTATAGGGAATTAAAATAAATAGTTAACATAAGAATTAAAGATATATGTGTCATGGATTTTTAACCACTGTAATCATTCAATTTGGAGTCTATATGAGGTAGATATGCTCCGATTAGTAATCAAAGGTCAAACAATGGTTCATCAGGGAAGAATATGTTAGGATAGCTTCTGTGTTTTAATTTCTAGGAATTATCTATAGGGAATTAAAATAAATGGTTAACATACGAATTAAATCTATATTTGTCACGGATTTGTAGACACTGGAATCATTCAAGTTGGAGTCCTTATGAGGTAGATATGTTCCGATTAGTAATCAAAGGTCAGAAAATGGTTCATCAGGGAAGAATATGTTAGGCTTTCTTCTGTGTTTTAATTTCTGGGAATTATTTGTAGGGAATTAAAATAAATGGTTAACATAAGAATTAGAGATATATGTCTCATGGATTTTTAGCCACTGGAATCATTCAATTTGTAGTCCATATGAGGTAGATATGGTCTGATTAGTAGTCAAAGGTCAGAAAATAGTTCATCAGGGAAGAATATGTTAGGATAGCTTCTGTATTTTAATTTCTTGGAATTATATGTATCGAATTAAAATAAATGGTTAACATAAGAATTATAGCTATGTGTGTCACGGATTTTTACCCACTGGAATCATTGAATATGGAGTCCATATGAGGAATATATGAGCTAATTAGTAGTCGAAGGTCAGAAAATGGTTCATCAGGGAAGAATATGTTAGGATAGCTTCTGTATTTTAACTCTTGGGAATTATCTGTATGGAATTAAAATATATGGTTAACATAAGAATTATAGATATGTGTGTCACGGATATTTAGCCATTGGAATCACTCAATTTGGAGTCCATAAGAGGTAGATATGGTCCGATTTGTAGGTAGAGGTCAAAACCTATCCGAGAAGAAATAACCTGTACATTTAGGGAGTAATATCACCTTTCTTTCTTAATATTTCGCTACAATGTTCAACATAATAGTTTTAGATAATTGTTTTATCTTGAAATTGACACCAAGAGAAGCTACATTGGAGTTCAATTGTGGGAGTTATGCTCTGATTAGTAAGAGAAGGTTAGATATGATGAAAACCTGCATCAAGAAAATAAAGAAATATAATTAATATTTAGAAAAGAAGACGAATATTATAAATGACTAGTATATGCCATAGCCATTGCCATTGTATGAACTTCTTACCATCTTAATTATAAAATTCTGACATGGAAATATTTTATAAAGTAATATTTGAAATGGTTATGTTCATAGCATGATTACCAATGATTTATGGTAATAGTTATATTTTGATGAACATACTTGTTATTGAAAGCATATTTTTGGCTATCATTGTGAAAAGAAAAGAAATGAGAAAAGAAAGAGAAAGTGGGCCATGTCGAACGGAGCGAGAAAAGTCCGTACCGGAGAGTAGAGGATACTCACCCTGACCGGGGTAGCTTGAAATGAGAATAAGTTGATGGTCATCATATGATATTCTGAAAATAGTTAATCCTGTCATACATATCATTACTGTATGATTCTTATGTGCATAGATATAATGCATTCATGTGACCAAGGATATTTTCTATAGTTTATACAGCTGAACATGACATGATGAACTATATTGATGGTAAATTATGATTTATTGTTGAACCTACTGGTATTTAATTCTCACTATATTTCCATATCATGTTCAGAAGAATAATGCAGATTTTCTCAATGACACTTATTATTTCTGTAAGTTGGATCGAGATGCCCTACCTTGGGCAACTACTAGTTATATCAGATGTATCTGTAGTAGATGTGACTGAGATTCCGGTGGAGGTGCCACCCGCATCAGTGTCCCCGGAAGTAGTCGACATAGATGATTAGAACTAATATGTATCTTTGTACAAATGTTTGTAAAATAATGGTGTGTAGTTTGTAAAATAATGGTGTGTATGAAAATTCAGTATTGTATCACTGTTAATAACAATTATGCTTGGTTAAAGTGATTATTATTACGAGTTAAGTGGTTAGAATTAAAGTAGTAATAACTTCATGAAATTTTACATATATAAAAATAAAAAAAAATTGTTACATTTACATAAATGGAGTTGTTACACCTTTCATGGAGGGCTTGGTCATATTTTCATTATTTTTGGGCTATCGATCCAACTTTTATATCCTAGTCCAAGTCTATGTTTTATTTCTTGCTTCGGCTATCCAATTGGCTTGCTAGAAACTCATGTGAAGTGAAAAAACCCTAAATGAAGTGTCCATAGGTGAAGGCTCAATGTATAGGTGGAGATGTTAAAAATAGAAACTCTAGCTCTTCAATTAGGAAAAATTACCCTAATACAATCTTCTTGAAATTTTAAGATCTTCACTTACTTTTCAAAAATTTATCTTTCTTACACAAGAATTTTGCCTCTCTTTAGTATGTAATTTCTAATTTTTCCTATTATGTGTTCTCTCTTTACTTATTCCCTTAATGTTATAAACATTTTCTATGCATACACATAAGGTGAAGAATTTCTAAAGCTTATATTTCCTTAAATATCTAAAAGAAATTTTTATAGATTTTATTTCCTTAATTAAATATTTATGTATCTTTATTAATATAAGAAACGAAATTTGGGATGTTACATTTCTCTCCCCCTAAAAGAAATTTTGTCCTCAAAATTTTAGAAATTACCTAATAAGAACAATTACAAATATTTCTTCCTCATGACTTCTTCCGACTCCCAAGTTGTGCTTTCCAGTGTCAAATTTTCCCATAACACCTTAACCAGGGGAATGATTTTATTTTTCAATTGCTTCATGTCACTGTCGAATATGGATGCTGGTACTAGCTGGTATGTCATGTTCTCCTTTATTTGGATTGGTTCTCAATTGCTTCCGTAGCTATGATACATGAAAAACATAATGCAAGTTGGACAAGCTAGGTAGGAAGGCAACTTGATATGCTGACATCCCCACTTTCTTCAAAATTTGGTAGGGTCCTAAAAATGGCAGACTTAACTTTCTAATTTTGAGAGACCTACCAACTCCAGTAGTCGGGAAAAGTTTCAAAAATACATTGTCTCATTCCTCAAACTCCAAAAGGTCTATGTCTTTTATCATAGTAACTCTTTTGCCGATTCTAAGCTATAAGTATTTTGTCTCGTATCATCTTGATTTGTTCAGTGGTTTGTTGAACTAGATCAACACTTAGCAAGTTTTTTTCTCCTACCTCAAACCAACATAGTGGAGATCGGCACTTACTACCATATAAAGCTTCGCAAAGGGCCATCTTAATACTAGAGTGATAGTTATTATTATAAGAAAACTCCACTAAAGGTAATTACTTATCCCATCCTTCACCTTGCTCTATCACACAGGCCCTCAACATATCTTCTAGGGTTTTAATGGTCTGTTCTTTCTGCAATGCCTTCCAAAACCTCGACGTAAACCTCGAAACTCTATCAGAAATGATATTTAAGGGAATTCTATATAGTCTAACTATTTTTTAGAAGTACAACTGGGCCAATTTGTCCAGTGAATAGTTAATTTTTATGGGAAAAAAGTGAATAGATTTGGTTAATCTGTCAACAATTACCCAAGATAGAGTCATGTCCAACTGAAGTCTTAGATAAGCCCACCATAAAGTCCATCAAAATACTATCATATTTCCATTTAGGGATCTCAAGAGAATGTAGAAATCCCACTGGCATTTGATGCTCTACCTTCACCTTCTAACAAATTAAACATTTTGCCACAAACTCAGCAATGTCCTTTTTCATCCCAGGCCACCAGTACATTTTCTTTAAGTTTTGATACATTTTAGTGGATCCATGATGGAATGTGTACTTACTCTGATGTCCTTCTTGCTAGATCTTAGTCCTCAACTCTTGTTCTTGAGGGACACAAACCTTTCCTTGAAATATGATTACTCCATCTTTCAAGACAGAAAAATCATCTTGTTCTTTGTGATCCTATAAGTATTGGTTATGAGCTTAAGCCTCTTTAATCTTGGATCTAATATCCCATTGATGATTAGCTTCTTTGTGGTAACAGTAATGACTAGCTTCAAATTTTGAAACTCCTCTAGCATCTGTAACTCATACACCATCATCTGACCCATGTGTAGAGATTTTTGACTCAAGGCATCAGCTACAACATTTGCCTTTCCTGGATGATACTTTATCTCAAACTCGTAGTCATTGAGAAGTTATACCCATCTTTATTTCCTCATATTTAACTCATTTTGATCAAAAAGGTACTTCAGACTCTTATGATCACAGTATACTTCAAATGTTGCCCTATACAAATAGTGTCACCAAATCTTTAAGGTAAACACCACAGTTACCAATTCAAGATCATGGGTTGGAAATTTTCCTTCATAGGGTCTTACTTGCCTAGAGGCGTAAGCAACTACTCTCTTGTCTTGAATTAACACACACCCTAACCCTTTCTTTAAAGCATCACTATATACTTCAAAATGTTCTATGGGGTATGGAATAATTAAAACAAGAGGAGTAGTCAATCATGTCTTAAGCTCTTAGAAACTAACTTCACATTGATCAGTCTATTTGAAAAGACTTCCCTTCCTGATCAATTTAGTCAATGGCAAGGCTATATGAGAGAAGTTTTGAATGGTGACCAATAGTCTTTACATACCTCTTAAAGGTAGACAAATGAGGTCTACAGAAAAAATGATTTCTAGACATCCAGTTTAACCCTAGAATGACATCAATACCTCTTAAAGGTAGACAAATGAGGTCTACAGAAAACAATTTCTCTTAAATGGTGACCTAACAGTCTTTACATACAGAGGAAGTTAAGACCCTTTCTCCCTTGGGGGTTACTACAGATAGTTCATAGGGGGTTTCAGAAATAGGATACTGAAGCTCCCTAATACATTCTTCCTATATAAATGAATGAATAGCACCAGAGTCAAACAACACTATAAGAGTAAATCTATAGATGTATCATGTACCTTGAATCATTTCAGATGATTGAGTTACCTCTTGGCCATTAGGGTGAAAACCCTTTCTTTTCAATTGAGGCCTCTGTTCCAGTTGCTTTTCCACATTTTGTGGGTAGTTCTTTGCAAAATGACCCTTTTGTCCACATTTGAAGCAAACATTTGGTCTCATGTAGCATGGTCAATTACCATGCATACATCTGCACTTAATACACTTGATTATGAAAAATTTCTGTTGGAATGGTCGAGGACTTATAGTCATTAGCCTCTTGCCAGTACCTTGTCCTTTTCTTTTGACATTTTTGCCAGAGTTTTTTGGTCCATTCTTTCTTTTCCAAAAGTTTCATCTTTGTTTCACATCATCTACTATCCTTAAGCTCTTCTCTAGGTGTCTGCATTTATTTATTAGAGGTACAAACTCCCTGATCTCCATAGCTACAACAGCATTCCTTATCTCCGAGTTTAGTCCTACTTCGAACTTACTAACCTTCCATGCTTCATCGAGGTTAAATCACAGGTAAGAGGAGAATTTAGACAACTCCTTGAACCTCGCGATATACTAGTCTATGGTCATGCTGCCCTGCTTGAGTTGGAGAAATTCAATCTCCTTCTCCGCCCACACAGTACTTGGGAAGTACTTTTCCAAAAATGTGTCTTTGAACACCTGCCAGGTGATCTGCCTTCCCTAGTGACTTAAAAGTTCTCTAGCTCCACGCCCCCAGTATTTTGCTTCATCTTTCAACATATATACAACGAATATAACTTGTTGCTCTTCAGTACAGCCCATTACTTCAAAGATTTTCTCCAGTTCCCTTATCCACCTTTCAGCTACAGTCAGATCAAAGTCTCCTTAAAAAGAAGGTGGTCTAGTCCTTAACAACTCGGATATGCCATTATCATTCCCTCCCATCCAGTTTTTAGCACCATTCTCACCATTCAAGTTATTAGCATTCTGGAGGTATTGTAGAATTTAGTTCGTGATCGTGACTTGGTCTCGAATTGTCATGGCCAAGTTTTGTAGGGTTTCCTCTGCATTGTTTGTCAGATTCCTCCTTGGTGGTGTCATTTCCTACTGTAGCAAAAACAAATTTATGCTACTATTGAGGTGATCTAGCCAAATAGTTAGTTTCAAAAATATTTAACAGTAGTCATAACACTACCTCAGCATATAGAGAGGAAACACCTATAATTTCTTACCTATATGAAATCACCGATCCCCTACACAGCATAATCACAACATACTTAAGACACTATAAGAACAATTCAGATAACCATCCACCCATTGGCCATCTAGGATCGACCAGCTCTAATACCAATTATGTAACAACTCTATTTTTTTTATTTTTTTTAATATACATATTTGTAAAGTCCCATAAAGTCATTACTTCTTTACTTCTAATTACTTAATTCATAATAACATTCAACTAATTTAACCAAGCATAATCAAGGTTTAAGGTCTACCATTAACCCTGATACTATTATGAGTTCACATACACATCATTAATCAAAACATCCATAAAAAAATCAAACACATAAATATCTACATTTTATTCATCCATGTTGACCAATTTCAGAGATGCGGGTGCAGGTGGTTGCACCTTCACCGGGATCTTAGCCAACTCGACCATGAACACCTTATTAATTTCTGGAATCTGCCCAACATAGAGTGACTCGATCCAACATACACTAAGAGCCAGAGCCAAGAAAAATTTGCATAACTAGTTTTCTGAACAAGATATGGAAATATAGTGAAAATTAAATCCCAAAAGGTTCAACAATAAATCATAATCATCATCAATAATACTCGTCACGTCATGTTCATATGTATAAGCTATAACAAATATCTTAGGTCACATGAATGCACTTTATCTATGTAAATGAAAATCAAACAATAATGATATGTATGTCATGGATAAATATCATTAGAATATCATATGATGGTTATCAAATTATTTTCATATCAAGCTACCCCAGTTAAAGTGAGTACTTTCCATTCTCCGGTAAGGGCTTTTCTCGCTCCGTCTGACATAGCACACTTTGTAACATCCCATAATTTTTATTTTTAAATAATAATGTTTTGTCATAAACAAATATATTTTTATTTGTTTAAAAATAATTATGTTCTGCTAAAAGTAAGTCTATTTTAATTAAAATAATTATTGTTTTGCTTGAAATAATTATATTGGTCTCTAATGAATTTTTGTAGTATTTTTAGAAATATTCTCCTTTTTAATATGTATAAAGATATTTATTTTGAGATTTGTTTTATTACTATTTTTATTAAGAAAAATCATAATTTAAGAGTTTAACTAAAGGTTTATGAGAATGTAAATTTTTAGAAATTTTTAGGATATTTTAGGATGAAAAATAGAATTTATATCAATTTATATAAAGAAAATCTTATTATTCAATTATTAAATAATAATAATAATAATTAAATATAATTAAAAAAACAAAACAATGAAAGGGGAAAGGAGAATCGGGAACAGGGACGGAGGACAGAAATTCAAGAAAAAAAATGGAGAATATGAATAGTGAGTGAATAGTAACCTTCAACTTTTTCTCTAGATCTGAAGTGCCTATTGGCTTCCGATATCAAAACTAAGGGTGTTACTGGATTCAGGATAGAGAATACTACGGTTTTGACCGATTAATTTTTCAAATTAGTCCTTGAATCGCCGTAGATCTAAAGTAGAAAATCTCAGAAAAAGGTAAACTCTGAAAATCTTACTTAGAGACCTCCAATTGAAATTCTGACACCATAGATGGATTCAGGAGCTAGTTAAACCTTAGAATATGAAATTTTTCAGATATCTGACAACTTTTTGTTCGTCGTGAATAGTGTTTCCGGCGATGAATAGTGACCAAGCTCCCGAAGTCATTTTCTAAGTCTTTGGTCCCTCCGGACATGTTTTTGAAGTCTAATTTGCCAAATTTAACTTGGAAAAAGTACATTTTTAGGGCTGTCCAACCAGAAGCCCTACCCTGTGAGTAGATACTTCTTTCTATGATTTACCCCATACTCTTCTTGAACTATAAATATATAATTGTTTCTGTTTACAATTATTTATGCTATCATACATATCTGAAATGTGTTAAAATATTTATTTTTCTTACGAACTGGCACATAGTTCAAGAAGAGTATGGTTTTTGAAACGGATTGTGGAACTCATTGAATATGTGGTTCTAAATATATTTATCATTATTTGATCAAGTGAATATTATGTGCACGATGCATTGATTTGTAAAGCTATATACTTGTGAAAATGATGCATATCATATTATAAATGAGATTGAATGGCAAGCGTAAATTTCATGGCGAGTTGCTTGGTAAATATGACAAGCGTAAAGCTCATGCCGAGTTGCTTGATAATTTTACATGTATATATATGTATTAATGAATAACGGCTGGTTGTATGGCTTGTGATGGTACCGAATAGGGGACACCCTATTAGCCTCAGTGAGCCGAGGGAGGGCCGCTCCAACCAGGTGACAGTGGTAATGTGGAGAGACAGGAGGGTGATGTACTCACATTCCCTGATCACTTATTGTGACTGGGGTCGAGGTCACTATGCATATAGCAAATGAGTTATATTTTCATTGCATTGACCAGATTGCCGAGTGAGGCAAGTGCATTAAAAGTAATGATTTTACCTTCAAATCATAATATTTTACTATAGCTTATACAGCTGAGCATAACAACATTTGTTTAACGATCATACCATGGTGCATATGGTTTTGGATATCTGAATATCCTTTGATTTGATAATATTTGAAACATGGGTCCCATATGAATGTACTTCTGAACTGTATTTTCTATGTGACATATTTTAAAACATAAGTACATCCATATACTGACCTAAGAGGTCATAGGAGAAATTATTTTCTCACTGAGTTGTCAAACTCACTACACGATATTTCCACATTTTTCAGATAAGAATATCAGAGTCCGATTCGACATATAGGTGATATATTCTCTGGGTGAGTCTACATTGCTTTCAAGACTCACGGTCTTTGAATTATACTATGTTTGAATTCTAGAGTGCTCTGAACGCTACAGGCAGGATCCCCATTTCTGTTGTACTTTGATGTTTATAGACTTGGTCTGTATATTGTGTATACATGAGAGATCCTATATGTATCTGTTCCCATGATAAAGAATTGAATTATGTATCTTTATGGAAAATATCTGATTGCAGAAATAATAATAATTGTAGGAAAAAAATGTTTATCTTACGTAACGTAAATTGGGGGCATTACAGGTTGGTATCAGAGCATTAGGTTTTCCTGTGGCTAAAAGAGCAAAGAATTATGAAGTAGGACTTTGAGTATGGGTATGTAACTGCAGACATATTTATACTCACGGTGCTATTGTGGAATTCTATAGGGTGTTGTCATTTTCTTCCTTCTGACTCTTTTCCTTAGATATGCGATGTTTAAGAATCAATAAGTATGTCCTAGACAATGTTTCTTGAGTGTGGACTACCAGTTCAGCTTTTGAACTCGTGTTGATGAACAATGATAAAGAGAACACTCTTGGGTATAAAGAAAAAGAATTAGCTGAAAAAAGAAGATTTCATCCAAACACAAGGGTAATGGCGTGTTCGGATGTCAATAAGTTTTGAATTGATTGTTTGATTTGTTTATGTAAAATAATATGATGAATGGTTAATACAATTTTGATAGTGAGTTATGATGTGATCAAGGTTGTTAACTCTAAGATAATGATTTGAAATAAAGTGAGTGTTTTGAAAATAGATTTAAATCTCTTTTTCGATGGATGAGTTGGAATCTATATATATAAATGGATTTGGTAAGTTGTGGGTTGGATTGAATTTGAGAGCAGAGAATCTATGAAGATAATATTTTCAATGATATATTTTGTTGATATAAGAAATTCAAAGACAGTTTGATTTTCAATAATACTATGTATAAGCATTATGATAAAGGAAGGTTTATCCATGGAAATTTAAAATTTAAGGTATGCAAAATGGGTAATTCATGTGAAGGGCTCTTGGATAGACATAAGTGTTTAATGATCGATTGTTAAGACATTGCATAAGAATGTTAAAGAACAAAGTCAAAATGGGTTGACCTCGTTTAAGTGTT
Source organism: Gleditsia sinensis (assembly GCA_037074535.1). NCBI lineage: Eukaryota > Viridiplantae > Streptophyta > Magnoliopsida > Fabales > Fabaceae > Gleditsia > Gleditsia sinensis. The sequence continues at coordinate 51,331,489 of CM073463.1, read as the reverse complement.
TTGAAATGCGTTTTAGCTAATACAGTTGAATAAGGTGACAGTGTAGAATAAAAACCCATTACCTCGTATAGATGACATGTTTGACCAATTACAAGGTACTCAATATTTGTTTTCACAAATTGATTTGAGATATGAGTAACATTGATTGAGGATAAGAGAAGAGGATGTACGAAAATTTTCTTTTAGGACTCATTATGAGTTCTTAGTAATTTCATTTAGTTTGACAAATATCCTAACTACATTTATAGATTTAATGAATAGTAATTAGGTCATCCCTGGATCAACTTGTTATTATATTTATTGATGATATACTAGAATATTTCAAAAGTTCAGAGGATCATAAGCAACATTCAAAGATAGTTTTACCAACTCTAAGGGAGTATGGTTGGTAAAGATGGTATCCAAATAGACTCTAAGAAAGTAAAAGTGATACAATAATAGCTACGTTTTACTACATCTAAAGATGAAGATCCAAATCCAATTTGCGCTTCCTGCGGTTGCCTGCCGTCCATTCTATTTGAGCCATAGTTGGATCGGGTACATGAACATATGCTTGTAAAGAATCAATCAACTCCTCAGCATTTGAAGCTGAGATGAGAATTTTTCGTGCTGAGTGTGAGATGAACCTTTGTTCCACAACATGATCAAGGAAAGACAACAGACCATCAAAGAAGTGGTTAACATTTAACAAACCTATCGGTTTTTTATGCATATTTAGTTGTGCCCAAGAGAATATTTGAAAATTTTCTTCCAAAGTACCAAAACCCAAGGCAATGAAGGCATCAGCATTACTCATCATTCTAGCCATGCGCTCATGCATGAAAGCTACCCTAAACTCTTCCCCAATTGTCTTTCCTACGATGTTAGATGCAGCTAGAGCTGTAGGAATAATACTTAAAGCTTGGCATCCTCCTACATGGGCAGCTGTAGACACACACCCCATTAATCCACGGTTACCTCCACCATAGACTAAATGAATTTTTCTCCTGGCTAGTACCATACCCAGGTTTTGTGCTACTTTCACATACTCTCCATCATTTCCAGGATTGGAACCACAAAATACACAAATATTTTAAAATTGACGAAATGTGATTCCCTCCATAGCTGCACACACCTTAACTTGAAGTATGAAAGTAAAGAAATTAACGTGTGCATTTATAAAACTCAAAGAATGACATACTTATAATAGCTATGTGAAGAGGCCGGAAAGAATTAGAATAGTATGTGAGTGATTGGTGGATATTAGCTAAATTGAAGGTGAAATTTTCAAAAATGATGGTAAGCATGTATATGTACAGTAGTTGTGATAGTCGCTCATATTAGGCATATAAAGAGCATAAGGTTAAGATATCACCAGAAATTTGTCTTTTCCTTATTGTCCTTGATGAAGCATTGATGTCTTGATTCTTGTAGGGAAATTGTAAGTGATAGGCGTAATTGTAAAAAAAATAGTTAAAATGCAAACAAGTTAGTTGTTGAAGAGGGACAATCAAATGATTTATTTTATTTTTCCAATGTTCTTGCCAGTCGACTATCGGTATTATTAAGTCGACTAACTATTTTGAAATTTTTTAATTTGGGCTGGTTATTTTACAGTTGATTGATTACATCTATTTTGAAGCAATCAACTGCATCCTACCAGTTAACTACATATTATTTGATTTTCACAGGCTTTTATAAGCTCAGAAATGTTTTTTTTTCATGTGCTATTTTTCCACCAAATACCAACAGATTTAAAGTAGATTTTGGCACATATATTCAAACCTTTCAGCCACCAATTTTTACTTATATAACAGCTAGATTTTTGTTTACAGATTTTCAAGATTTACGGCCACCGATTTTAATTTTATTTCAATGCTTTGTCCAAATTTCTAACTTCCTATTTTGGCACCATGCTCTATTAAGTATTCCACATTTTCTGCTACATTATCCTACATTAATATTTGGTATTAAATGCAAGATTCTTTTTCTATATTTTGAGGAAGGTTAATTTTTGTTCTTTGAAACTCAGTTATTATGGTGTCCAATTGATTAGTAGGTTAAAGTAATAGAGATTTTGAAAGGAGTGGACGGATGATGACCTTATGTTGTTTTGACGAATGTAATCAAGAGAATTAGTGGTGTTGAAATTCTTGAGTAATAACATATGGGAAGTAGGATTTAAATTAATCTTTGAACTCTTAATTTGAAAATATGGAGAATACTATGAGAATCCTGTCCGAAAATAATGTAAGTGATTAAGATATTTGTGTTAACGGTTTCTATTATGCTAAATTGAGTCTAGTATCTAAGAAGTGAATTATGTTGAAATTGAGAATTCATGTAAGAGTAATTGTTAGGAAAAATCTTCTTGAAAAAAATTGGGTGAATTAAACGGGATTAATATAAGTTAGAATCAGGTATTTTTAGATATGATAGAGGAAAGGTTTGATATTTTTTATAATAAATTTATTGGTGTTAATAAGAAGGTATAGAGTTACTGTGATGAGATAAGTAGAATTATTAGACATGTTCCAATAGTACATAAATGTTATAAAAGGACTGATGGATTTATTGCTACGTATGTTTAACATATTGATTAATGGACTTTAGGATAAAAATAGATGATAGATTAAGATGATGATATTCATAGGATGATGTTGACATGTAAGAATCAAAGATGACTTGATAGAAGTCTGAAATAAAATAAAAAGATAGTTACCCCAATATGGATGTGAATATGTTCTTTTATGAGTGTGTTTTCTAATATCGATCCATAGATAATCCATGCGAGATTGATTAGAAAATGAATACAAATAATTCAATACAGGCTAAAAGTCTAAAGGAATCATGCATGTTGAGCACTAAAAATTATCAGTTGGTGACCACATAGTTTTGAAGAAATCACCAATGAAAGAGGTAATGAGGTTTCGAAAGAAGTACATATTAGATTCTTCTTATGTTACCTAATTCCAAAAAAATTCAATTGGACAAAAATTTGGCTTAACTATGGGTACAATTGATGTTTATTGTTGATCGATAAGTGAAGAACTTATGGATGAAAGAAATCCCTATGGATAAGTTATATGACAAAATCACTCAAGTGAAGAGACATTTTAAAAAGTAAAGATGTTATACAAAAAAGATATCCCCAATTATTTGAGTAATAAGGTTGGTAACTCTGAATTATGCCTTGATTTCATTCCCTACATGTAGTAGGATGAGTTGAAATTCGAAGACAGAATTTCTTAAGGGGGGAAGAATGTAACATCCCATAATTTTTATTTTTAAATAATAATTTTTTGTTATAAACAAATATATTTTTATTTGTTTAAAAATAATTATGTTCTGCTAAAAGTAAGTCTATTTTAATTAAAATAATTATTGTTTTGCTTGAAATAATTATATTGGTCTCTAATGAATTTTTGTTGTATTTTTAGAAATATTCTTCTTTTTAATATGTATAAAGATATTTATTTTGAGATTTGTTTTATTACTATTTTTATCAAGAAAAATCATGATTTAAGAGTTTAACTAAAGGTTTATGAGAATGTAAATTTTTAAAAAATTTTGGGATATTTTAGGATGAAAAATAGAATTTATATCAATTTATATAAAGAAAATCTTATTATTTAATTATTAAATAATAATAATAATTAAATATAATTAAAAAAACAAAATAATGAAAGGGGAAAGGAGAATCGGCAAGAGGGACGGAGGCTAGAAATTCGAGAAAAAAAATGGAGAAGATGAATAGTGAGTGAATAGTAACCTTTAACTTTTTCTCTAGATCTGGAGTGCCTATTGACTTTCGATCTCAAAAGTAAGGGTGTTACTAAGTTCAGGACGGAGAATACTACGGTTTTGACTGATTAATTTTTCAAATTAGCCGTTGAATTGCCGTAGATCTGAAATAGAAAATCTCAGAAAAAGGTAAATTCTGAAACTCTTACTTAGAGACCTCCAATTGAAATTCTGACACCGTAGATGGATTCAGGAGCTAGTTAAACCTTAGGATATGAAATTTTTCAGCTATCTGACAACTTTTTGTTCGTCGTGAATAGTATTTTCTGACGGATGAATAGTGTTTTTCGGTAATGAATAGTGACCTAGCTCCTAGAGTCATTTTCTAAATCTTTGAACCCTCCGGACATGTTTTTGAAGTCTAATTGGCCAAATTCAACTTGGAAAAAGTACATTTTTAGGGCTGTCCAATCAGGAGCCCTACCCTGTGAGTAGATACTTCTTTTTATGATTTTCCCCGTTCTGTTCTTGAACTATAAATATATAATTGTTTCTGTTTACAATTATTTATGCTATCATAGATATCTAAAATGTGTTAAAATATTTATTTTGCTTACGAACTGGCACATAGTTCAAGAAGAGTATGGCTTTTGAAACGGATTGTGGAACTTATTGAATATGTGGTTCTAAATGTATTTATCATTATTTGATAAAGTGAATATTATGTGCACAATGCATTGATTTGTAAAGCTATATACTTGTGAAAATGATGTCATATTATAAATGAGATTGAATGGCAAGCGTAAATTTCATGGCGAGTTGCTTGGTAAATATGACAAGCGTAAAGCTCATGGCGAGTTGCTTGATAATTTTACATGTATATATATGTATTGATGAATATCGGCTAGTTGTATGGCTTGTGACGGTACCGAATAGGGGACGCCCTATTAGCCTGAGTGAACTAGGGAAGGGCCACTCCAACCGGGTGACAGTGGTATTGTGGAGAGACAGGAGGGTGATGTACTCACATTCCTTGATCACTTATTGTGATTGGGGTCAATGTCACTATGCATATAGCAAATGAGTTATATTTTCATTGCATTGACCAAATTGCCGAGTGAGGCAGGTGCATTAAAAGTAATGATTTTACCTTCAAATCATAATATTTTACTATAGCTTATACAGCTGAGCATAACAGCATTTGTTTAATGATCATACCATGGTGCATATGGTTTTAGATATCTGAATATATTTTGATTTGATAATATTTGAAATACGGGTCCCATATGAATGTACTTCTGAACTGTATTTTCTATGTGACATATTTTAAAACATAAGTACATCCATATGCTGACCTAAAAGGTCATAGGAGGAATTATTTGCTCACTGAGTTGTTAAACTCACTACACAATATTTTCACATTTTTCAGATAAGAATATCAGAGTCTTATTCGGCAGATAGGTGATATATTCTCTGGGTGAGTCTACATTGCTTTCAAGACTCACGATCTTTGAATTATATTGTGTTTGTATTCTAGAGTGCTCTGAACGCTACAGGCAGGATCCTCGTTTCTGTTGTACTTTGATATTTATAGACTTGGTTTGTATATTGTGTATACATGAGAGATCCTATATGTATCTTTTCCCATGATAAAGAATTGAATTATGTATCTTTATGGAAAATATCTGATTGCGGAAACAATAATAATTGTAGAAAAAAATGTTTATTTTACGTAACGTAAATTGGGGGCGTTACACACTTTCTCTTTCTTTTCTTATTAACATAATCATAGCTGTGAGTAAGCCATCACTTACTGGTGTACCACACAGACTGCCATGTAACCGTGCTCGTCTCTTTTCTTTTCTTTTCTTTTTACATTAATAGCCAAAAGTATGATTTCAATAACAAGTATGTTCATTATACTCACATGCCATAATTTAACATCAAAGCATAATCATTACCAAAAATCAATGGCAAAATTCAATCTTGCCATGAACATAATCATTTTCAAATATCACTTTATAAAATATTTTCTTGTCAAAATTACAAACTTAAACTAGTAAGGATTTTATGCAATGGCAATGGCTAAGGCATACACTAGTCATTTATTATTTACATTTATAAGATTCTTCTACTTTTTTAAATATTTTTTTTCTCTCTCACTAAACAAAGCATAACACCCTCATTTTAAATCTGATTGAGGTTATCTTGGTGTCAATTGAAAGATAATACAATCCTCTAAAACCCTTATATTGAACATTTTAGTGAAATCTTAAGTAAGAGTGTTGTTAATACTCATTCAAATTCAATGTTATTTTTTTCGGGAAAGTTTAGACTACTACTTACTAATTTGACATATCTCCCTCATACGAACTACAGTTGAGGTGATTTCAAATCCTCTAAAAAGCTAAGCCACTTATATACAACTTTCATGTTTATCATTTCTTCAAATTCCTTACGAATTATTCCCATAAAATCAAAAACAAAAATGCTTAAGGTGCATTTGGTTTATGAAAACGTTTTCTGTTTTCATTTTCAGTTTTCATTTCCTAAAAACAGTTTTCATCTTTTAGTTTTCATATTTTTTAAAATACGTTTGGTTTGTGTTTTCATTTTCACTATTTTTTAGTTATATTATTGTATTTTCATTTTTACTACTTTATAATTATATAAATAGTAAAACATTGTGTATATAATTCAAAATAATTGTGAAAATTTCATCATAGCAATACACTACAAAATTGAAAAGTCTGAAAACGTCTTTTTGGTGTTTTCAGAATTTTCAGAAATTCAGAAAATATTTCTTGAAAATGAAAATAGAAAACAATAAACAAACACATTTTTATGTCTATTTTCAGTTTTCAATGAAAATGAAAACTGAAAACATGCAAACCAAACGCATACTTATTTCCCAACTTGGATTCTAGAAAAATTCTGACCTCTACTCATTAATTAGCCATATCTCCCTCATATGGACACCAAATTACATGATTTTAGAGCCTATAGATCCATGATACATATATCTATATTTATTATGTTAACCATTTCCTTTAATTCCCTACATATTTTGCCCAAAAATTCAAACACAGAAGCATACTTAACAGATTCTTTCCTTGTTAGCTAGTTTTTTACCACTGCTTACTAATTTGATCATATCTTCCTAATATGGATTCCAAATTGAATAATTCCAATGGCTACAAATTATTGAGACATATATATATATATATATATATATATATATATATATGTTAACTATTTATTTTAGTTCCCTATAGATTTTTCCCAACAATTCAAACACAAAAGCTTACCTAAAATATTCTTCCTTGGTTAACCATTTTCTGACCACTACTTACTAATCAGACTATATCTTCCTCATTTGAACTTCAAATTGGGTGATTTCAATGGCTAAAGATCTGTGAGACATATATCTATATTTTTCACCACATTCAAATATACAAAATAGTAGCATAAAAATCCTAAAATGTTGCCACCCACATATTTCGTATTACATCTATCGCATTACATCGATTTAGATAGCATATTTCGTATTATTCTAGTAATTGACATTGTTCTCTGTGGAATATGACCCGTACTCGCCGGACTAGCTATAGCTACGCCGTGCGCATGCGATAATTAGTAAAATATAGCACAACAAGTTTTTGGCACCGTTGCCGGGGAACAATCTTCAATATTAGATATCTACGAAATAGCTAGACTAGATCACTTTCTTTTAATTTTTTCTGCATAATTTTATCTTACTGATTTTTGCTTCTTTTCTTCCTTTATAGTTGTGTTTCACTTTTATGCACAAAGAACGTGAGTTCGTCGCTGAATTTGATCCTGAAATTAAACGCACACTACGAAGAATAAGAAGAAGACAACAGCAAGAAAATTCTACAACTACCATGGCAGAGAGAGATAACCGATCTCTTAAGGACTTTATCGCCCCAGATACTCATGGCCTTAATCCGAGTATCGTCAGACCAGTCGTAGAGTCCAACAATTTTGAGCTGAAGCATTCTCTTTTGCAGATGGTTCAGCAGAATCAATTTGGAGGGTCACCTACTGAAGACCCTAATCTCCATCTTTCAGTATTTTTAGAGTATTGTGACACACTAAAGCTAAATGGAGTCTCTTCTGATGCCATCAGACTAAGACTATTCCCTTTCTCTCTAAGGGACAAGGCCCGTGCATGGTTGCATTTTCTTCCATCAAGGTCTATTACCATATGGCAGCTGCTTTCTCAAGCTTTTCTGGCCAAATACTTCCCACCGAGTAAGACAGCTCATCTTAGGAATCAGATAACTACTTTGCTCAGACAGATGGGGAGTCACTATATGAAACTTGGGAGCGATTTAAAGAGCTCCTCAAAATATGCCCACACCTTGGGTTGGAGAAGTGGCTAATAGTCTATACGTTCTACAATGGACTGATTTACAGCACCCGAATGTCTATGGATGCTGCAGCTGGAGGGGCCATTATGAATAAAACTGTAAATGAGGCATATGAGCTGATTGAAGATATGGCTCAAAACCACTACTCTTGGTCTAATGAGAGGCAACCAAGAAAACCATCAGGTATGTATGAAATAGATTCTTTTAATCATCTCACTTCTAAAGTTGATGCATTATTTCAAAAGTTAGATAAGTTAAGCATCAACAATGTTGGTTCCTCTTCATCATCTTCTGTTTGTGAGATATGTGGATGCATTGGTCACATGGCCAATGAGTTCCAGCTTGGGAACTCTGCACCTCAGGATTGTGAGCAGGTAAGTTTTGTGAACAATAATCAGAAAAATAGTCCATACAACAACACATATAACCCAGGCTGGAGGAATCACCCGAATTTCTCCTACAAGCTGAATACAAATCAGCAGCCTCAGAATAATTTTAGGCAACCTCCTGGGTTCCAAAATCAGAGGCCATTCAATCCTCCACCTCAGCCTAAGTCAAATTTGGAGGCTCTGATGGAAAATTTAATCACCACACAGAATAAACAAAATGATGAATTCAGAGCCCAGCACCACTCAATGAATGAGGATATAAAAGATTTAGCCTCTAAGGTTGACTCACTTGCTACCCATAGTAAGATGTTGGAAACTCAGATAGCACAACAAGCGAGCCATTCTAATAGGAACTTTGGCAGACTTCCAGGTCAGATTGAGAATCCTAGGGAGCACTGTAATGCCATTACCCTGAGAAGTGGTAAACAATTGGTTGAATCAGAAAGAAGAGGAGAAGTAAAAGAAGATGAACCTCAAGTTGCATCTGAGAAGAGAAGAGGAGAGGAACAAATAGAAGAGGAAAAGAAGGAAGAAGAGCCCAAATATATAGCTCCTGCACCTTATAAGCCACCAATCCCTTTTCCTCAAAGATTGGTGAAGGATAAGTTAGACAAGCAATTTGGGAGATTTTTGGATATTTTGAAGAAATTGAATATTAACATTCCATTCCTAGAAGCCATCTCCCAAATGCCATCCTATGCAAAGTTCCTGGAAGAGATCCTCTCAAACAAAAGGAAAATTAAAGAGCATGTTGTGGTGGCACTGACAGAGGGATCCAGTGCTTTAATTCAGAATAAACTACCTCAAAAGCTTAAGGATCCCAGAAGCTTTTCCATACCTTGTTCCATTGGAAAAGTGAATATTGACATAGCTCTATGTGACCTTGGAGCAAGTGTAAGTATAATGCCTCTTTCAGTTTGCAAGAAGCTTCAAATGGGTGACTTGAAGCCTACCACTCTATCTCTTCATTTGGCTGACCAATCTATCAAGCATCCGGTAGGTATATTAGAGGATGTTCCTCTAAAGGTGGGTAAGTTTTACATACCTATTCATTTTTTTAATTTTAAAGATGGAGGAAGATGACAAAATCCCCATCATTCTTGAAAGGCCTTTCCTAGCTACGGCTGGTGCCAATATAAATATGAGAGATGGAAAGCTTTCTTTGAATGTAGGGGATGAAAAAGAAGAATTTAATTTGAATGATGCCCTCAAAACCCCATCTCTAAATGAATTTTGTTGTATGATTAGCTTACCTAAACCTAATATTAATGATAAGGTCATGAATTTTTCTCCTGCTAATCCACTTGAGTTATGCTCTGTGGAAATTCCTTGTGTTTTTGTCAAACAGGGGGAAGAAAAGAAGGCTATTGAGGAGGCAATCCAAACTCCAAAAGTAGAACCTAAGCCACCTCCTCTCAACCTCAATTGAGCTAAGAAGGAAAAGAATGAGTTAAGAGGATCTTTGAAGGGCATTAGGCAAAGCCTCAAGTATCATACTAAGAGGCAATGGATTAAAAATAGAGTCATTTAAACTCTCTTCAAGCCTCCTTGAGTGGAAAGCATGCCAAAGGGTCAAGCTAATGACTTTAAACAAGCGCTTTGTGGGAGGTAACCCACACTTTAATTTTCAAAGTTTCTTTTTATTTTATTTTCTTGCTTTTAGTTTTGTTTTGTTTTTATCTTTAATTTTAGTTGATTTCTTAGGTTATAGTTTAATGAGTGTTTCCATATGACTTATAAGTCCATTCCCATGTGTCCAAGGTTAAATTAAAGGATGGAAATCAACGGAAATTGAGTAGGGTTGAAAAATGCAACTAATTTTTGAAGAATTGAAGGATCCAGCTGCCAACACGGGCTAGCCGTGTCACAGGACACGGACTGGCCGTGGTGCAGGCCCAGCCCAAGCACTCCTCACTCGTGTTGATCAACACGGGCCAAATCCTGGAATTTTGGAATTCCAGCGCCTAGCACGGGTGAGCCGTGCTGTGAAGCACGGGTGAGCCGTGCTGTGAAGCATGGCCGTGTTCCAAGTAAAAAAAATAGAGAAAAGGGAAAAGAGCCATCTGTTATTGTCATCACCATTATAGCTTCCCTCCAGCTGGTTAAATCTCATTGAGAGTAAACACTTAGCGCCTGAGTCAGAACCCTCAACCTCCTCCTTCAGAAAGCCAGTAAGCAAGTAAGTTACTTCTCCCTTTGCCTGTACTTTCATTGATATTGACATTGCGGACAATGTCAAGTTTAAGCATGGGGGAGTAGACTTTAGGCTTGTGGTTTTATAAGCTGAATATCTCTTGTTTCATCATATAATCACATAGTTTACTATTTCAGAGATAGATTGATGTAATATAGGTTGATTTTAACTCACGAACATGTGATGCACAATAGAGTATGAAATAGGCAGTTTAAATTTTAGTCTCTATTCTAGCATTACACCTCTAATTTTTTGAAAAATATCTCTCCTATTGTGCTTTGAATTGTATGCCTTTATTGAATTTTAACACTATGAGAGTGTGAAGGCTGGAAGAGGTGAAAAATGAGGAAATATAACACCCAAAAAGTTTTCACTCTGAGTACCCCTTCAAGGCACCAAAAAGGCTCTAGTATGAGTACCTAGCTGCCTTTACCCTAGTGAGATAGAACATAAAATGTACTCACGGCATATTTCTATAAAAGAAAAAAATGATGAATGAAATAGACTAAAGAAAAGGAAAAAGAAATTATGAGAAATAAAAAAAATTGAGTGAAAAAATTAGAATTAAGGGTAAGGCAACATAGGGAGATCTAAAGGATGAGGTGGCCTACTTGAGTGTCAGAAAATCAATTAGATGCATACATTCAATGGTACCAATAGAAGCAGATATATAATAGGAGAACTTTGGTTTAGTTTTAGAAGAACAGAGACTATCTAGTAATTGTCTATTCATATATCCGTTGTGTGCACACTGATTGAGTGAAAAATTACATGTATTGCATTTTTCTATCTTCTGGAATTTGATTGCATATTCCCCCTTCCTTCTGATATGATATGTTATTTGCTTGAGGACAAGCAAAGGTTTAAGCATGGGGAGTTGATAAAGGGGAAATTTAAGTGTTTAATGGTTATATTTTATCCCCTAATTAGTAGTAAACTTGTGATTATTTCCTTGCATTTGGTTATGCTTTGCTTTGGATAATGCTTTAGTTTGTTTTATGCTTGTAGGAGAGCAAAAGAGGCCAAGAAGCAAGGGAAAACACCCATGAGAAGTGCCATATGGACTTGGAATATGCTAAGGAAGAAGTAAGGAGGCAACACACCAAAAATGGGCAAGAAAGGGGCATGGCAGCCCCCAACACGGCCAGGCCGTGCTTGGTGTGCTTGACGCACCGCCAGGCCGAGCTCTGTACAAAAGATGCAGAAAAGCCCCAGAATTTAGCCCGAAGCACAGCAGGCCATGTCTTGGAACATGGCCATGCTTCAGGTCCGTACACACCGTATTTTTTAGGGTTTTGAGCAGCCAAAGTGTTATATTTTGAGGGAGAAACGCAGCCAAAGGCATCGAGACGCATTTAGACCTTTTTTTACTCAGTTTTAGGCTTAGGAAACACCATTAGATTAGGTTTAGAGTAGGATTAATGTTTAATTCATGTTCTTAGATAGAATTTACATTAATTCAAGTGTGTGTCTCTTATTCTTTACATTCAGCAATTCAGGTTCTATCTTTCTATCTTTACACATATCTCTACTTCTACTCTTTCTCTTGGTTTGTATTGAACATTGATGATTACTTTAATGAATTTGATTATGATTTATCTTTCTATCATGCTTGAGTAGATTTGATCTAGGGTTTCGGTAAACCCACTTATGATGTGATGATACATTGTGCTAATTGAATTGTTGGAACCCTAATTGTGTTATCCATGGTTAATTAGGATTAGCTATTATGCATTGATTATATGAGTTGATGAATGTATGGCCAACGTTTTATCACAACTTAGGATATTATTTGATGAACAGAAAGGTGAAGATTAATACTAAAACCTAATAGTTAATTAGGGATATCTTAATCACGAAAGTAGTTTAAGGTTCTCTAGGAATGAATCAATTAGTGGGCACGAGAAAATCGATTAATTGTATTCCATGGTTGGCATAGAACTTAATGGACCTAGGTTAAACTAAGAACCACGAAAGTAGGCAATTGGATCAACCTAGGTACGATTAGTAATGCTTGAAAGAGGTTGCTAATTAATTAAGGCTAAACCATCCCCAACTACCTAAATAATTGCAATTAGAGATATAAGTTAAATGTTGAATATCATAAGTGTGGTGAACCCTAACCCTAGGCTTTTATTAATTGAATTACTTGTTAGTTTAATTGTGACAAACTTTTTATGGCATTACATCGATTTAGATAGCATATTTCGTATTATTCTAGTAATTGACTCTCTGTAGGATACGACCCATACTTGCCGGACTAGCTACAGCTATGCCGTACGCTTGCGGTAATTAGTAAAATAGAACACAATAGGTTATTACTTTTCTCTCTTGGATTTGGGCTCATTCTTACCCATTTCCTTTGCTTTGGCTGAAATTCTACCTTTTATGGAGGGCTTGGTCATGTTTTCATGCTTTTTAGGCTATCGGCCCAACATCTATATCCTAGTCCAGGTCTATATTTTATTTCTTACTTAGGTTATCCAATTGGCTTGCTAGAAACTCATGTGAAGTGAAAAAACTCTAAATGAAGTGTCCATAGGTGAAGACTCAATGTATGGGTAAAGATGTTAAACTTAGTAACTCTAGCTCTTGAATTAGGAAAAATTACCCTAATCCAATCTTATTGAAATTTTAAGACCTTCACTTACTTCCCAAAAATTTATCTTCCTTACACAAGAATTTTGGCTCTCTTTAATATTTTATTTCTAATTTTTCCTATTAGGTGTTCTCTCTTTACTTATTCCCTTAATTTTAGAAATGTTTTCTATGAATACACATAAGGTGAAGAATTTCTAAGGCTTATTTTTTGTTAAATATCAAAAAAATTGTTTAACAGATTTTATTTTCTTATTTAACTATTTTTGTATCTTTATTAATAAAAGTAACGAAATTAAGGATGTTACAAGAGGCAAATTTTCAGGATTTGCAACCAATAGTTAGCAACAGCAAGATTCATTTATAATCTTGTTTGTATATGAAATTAATTATTAAAAGGAATGCCGACTATTGGCTGCATCTTCGTGGCCATCATATCTTTCACCTCCCTAACCCCACTAGGATTGCAGTTACTAATGAGGCAATTTAGAACTACCCTCTAAAAGAGGGTAGAGAAGGTGATGATGTTCCTGAAGGGGATGACTTCCCCCATAAGCCAATTTTGGCTCTACCACCTCCACTCTAATTTTAGTACACTAACACTATAGGTCCATCACATGTACCGGAGGAGGACTATGACTTCATCTCCTCATGGCTTCGCTGAATAGAGGAGGTACAATTAGCTCAAAGGGCCACCCTGCATGCAATGAATGACACAATCCAAAGCAAACAAGGAATGATGCAAGCCTGGTACTAATGGCACCTAAGTCAAAACCCACCACCACCACCTCCAAAAAATCAGTAAGCAAGTAAGTTACTTCTTTCCCTTGCCTATACATTATTTGATACTGACATTGAGGACAATGTCAAGTTTAAGCATAGGGGAGTAGACTTTAGGCTTTTAGTTTTCACTGGTTGCTTTTGGTTTTCACTGGTTGAGCTTTTGATTTGCACTAGCTGATTTTCACTTTCGGTTTGTATTGGATAATTTTCACTGGCTGATTTAGTTTTTTCTTGCATGTATATACTTTGTTGGCTGAATATCTCATTTTAATGCATAATCACAATTTGCTATTATAGATAAATTGATGTAAAATAGGATGATTTTAACTCATCAACATATAATGCACAACAGAATATGAAATAAGTAGTTATCATTTTAGTCTCTTTCTTCTACCATTGACCCTTTAAGTTTTTTCAAAAATATCTCTTTTATTGTGCTGTAAATTGTATGCCCTGTTTGATTTTAACATTATGAGAGTGTGAAGGTAGGGAGATGTGAAAAATGAGGAAATATAAAACCCAAAAAATTTTCACTCTTGAGTACCCCTTCAAGGCACCAAAAATATCTTAGTATGAGTACCTAACTGTCTTTACCCTAGTGAGATAGAGCATAAAATGCACTCACTGAATATTTCTATAAAAAATGAATGAAATAAACAAAAGAAAAAGAAAAAAAAGAGGAAAAAGTGAGAAATAAAAGAATTTGAGTGAGCAAATAGAGTGAGAAAAATAAAAATAAGGGTAAGGTAACATAGGGAGATTTAAAGGATAAGGTGGCCTACTTGAGTATCTGAAAATCAATTTGATCCATACAATCAATGGTAACAATAGAAGTAGGTATATAATAAGAGAATGTAGGTTTAGTTTTAGAAGAATAGAGACTATCTGACAAATGTCTATTCATATATCTATTGTGTTCACATTGATTGAGTGAAGAATTACTTGTATTGCATTTTTCTGTTATCTGGAATCTATATGCATATTCCCCCTTCTTGATATTATGTCATGTTATTTGCTTGAGAAAAAGTAAATATTTCAGCATGAGGGAGTTGATAAAGGGAAAATTGTGTGTTTAATGGTTATATTTTATCCCCTAATTTATAATGAACTTTTGATTATCTTCCTACTTTTGTTCTATTCTATTTTGCTTACTTACTGCTTTGGTTTGTTTTATATTTGTAGGTGAGCAAAAGAGGCCAAGACCTAAGAAAAAATATTCATATAAAGAGCTATATGGACTTGGAACAAGTTGAGGAAGAAGCAAGAAGCAAACACTAAAGAAATTGGATAGAATTGAACTTGGTAGCCCAAAGCATGGCCAGGCCATGTCCTGGAATACAGTCGTGCTTCATGTCTGTACACTCCATAATTTTTGGGGTTTTGAGCAGCCAAAGTGCTTTAAATACATAGGGAAGCATGGAGAAAGACATCCAAACATATACAGACATATTTTTACTCAGTTTAGGCTTAGGAAACACCATTAGATTAGATTTAGAGTTGCATCAATTGTTTAATTTATGTTCTTAGAGTATAATTTGGTTTGGTTCAAGCATTGTATCCCAATTTCAATACATTCTACAGACCAGGTTTTATCTTTCTAGCTTTACATCTTCTTCTACTTCTACTCCTTTCTCTTAGTTTATATTGAACATTTATGATTTATTTAATGAATTTGATTATGAGTTATCTTTCAATTATGTGTGAGTAGAGTTTGATCTAGGGTTTCGATAAACCCACTTATGGTATGATGATACTGCATTAATTGGAATTGTGAAACCATAATTGTGATTATCTATAGTTCATTAGGATTAAATATTATGCATTATATGAATTGATGAATATCTAGCTAATGTTCTATCACGTCTTATGTTATTAACTGATGAACTGAAAGGTGAAAGTTAAAATCGGAACTTAATAGTTAATTAGAGATATCTTAATCATGAAAGTAGTTTAAGGTTCTCTAAGAATTGAAGCAATTGGTAGGCACGAGAACTCCTATTAATTGAATCACAAGGTGAGCATAGAACTTAATGGACTTAGGTTGAACTGAGAACCACAAAAGTAGGCAATTGGATTAACCTAGGTACGATTAGTAACGCTTGAAAGAGGTTATTAATTAATTAAGGTTAAATCATCCCCAATTACCTAGATAATTGCAATTAGAGGTACATATTGAATGTTGAATATCATAAGTGCGGTAAAACCTAACCCTAGGCTTTTGTTAATTGAATTTCTTATTTACCTAATTGTGAAATATGACCTATCAAATTACATTGATTTGGATAGTTTGTTTTGTAAAAGTCTAGTAATTGATCTTTGGTCTCTATGGGATATGACCCGTTCTCGCCGGAATAGCTACAACTATGTCATGTGTCACATCCCTAATTTCGTTTCTTTTATTAATAAAGGTACATAAATATTTAGTGAAGAAAATAAAATTTATTAGACAATTTTTAGATATCTAAGGAAATAGAATCCTTAGAAATTATTCACCTTATGTGTTTGCATAGAAAATTTTCTAACATTAAGGGAATAACTAAAGAGAGAAAAACCAAATAGGAAAAAATTTGAAATGACATACTAAAGAGAGGTGAAATTCTTGGGTAAGGAAGATAAATTTTTGGAAAGTAAGTCAAGGTCTTAAATTTCAAGAAGATTGGATTAGGGTAATTTTTTCTAATTCAAGAGTTAAAGTTACTAATTTTAACGTCTCCACCCATACATTGGGCATTCACCTATGGACACTTCATATAGAGTTTTTCCAATTCACATGAGTTTCTAGCAAGCTAATTGGATAGTCCAAGCAAGAAATAAAACATAGACTTGGACTAGGATATAGAAGTTGGATCGATAGCCCAAAAATCATGAAAATGTGACCAAGCCCTCCATAAAAGATAGAATTTCAGCCAAAGTAAAGGAAATGGGTAAGAATGAGCCCAAATCAAAGAGGGAAAAATAAGAACTATGTGAGAAAATAGAGTAGTGTAATAATAATAAAGACTATGTCACATAGCATTAGAACAAAACATCTATATCTTACATTCATAATTTCAACAAGTAGGTAATAATACATGGCATTAGGACAAAACCCACCCTTATAATGTTAGAATTTTTTCTAAGTGAGGGAGAGGAAAAGCATAAGTAAGGAAGAGTGAGGAAAGGAGAGAAAGGGAGGAGAAAAGAGGAAGTAAAAGGAAGGAGAAGTCTAGAGGACTAAGTACTTAAGGTAAGTTAGCTTAATCTCTACCTGAATCCATCTTTTCTCTTCATCCTTAGGGTTCAAAACTCACCCTCCTCTTATTTAAGCTGCTAGAAAAGTTAAGCGAATGGAGGAATCTTACTACTTCCTTCAAGAGGAAACATGAAAAAGAATTCACTAAGTGAGCTAGGGAGATCTTTAGGTAGGTTTAAAAATATCTCTTTTTAAAGAAAAGCTTTGAAATTTGTAACATTTATATGGGATTTTGATCTTAGAACTTTGATGAAATTTATAATATTTGCTATTTTGATGATTGGTCATAGATGCTGCTATATCATGTTACATGTTATCTTACATATGATGGATGTTTTAAATATTTCGGTCAGTGTCGAAAGTTTTGCATAGGTATGACTGTGGATGGCAAACTTTTAGGAGTTTTATGCTGCTATTTTGTATATTTGAATGTGGTAAAAAATTGATGGAATATGATTAGATGTAAATCAGGAAGAAAATGAAAGATGACATAATAAAATGATGAACTAAAACCTAAGGAAAGGTTTGGTTAGGAAACTGGATTTCAGAGTAATCAAGGAAGCTTATATTTTTGAAATTCTAGGAAGAATCAGTTAGAAATTAAAAGAAATGGTTAACATAAAAAATGTAGATATATGTCTCATAGATTTTTAGCCACTGGAATCACCCAATGTGAAGTTCAAATGAGGGAGATATGGTCTGATTAGTAAGCAGTGGTCAAAAAATAGTTAACCAGGGAAGAATCTGTTAGGTAAACTTCTGTGTTTCAATTTCTAGAAAAAAAATCTATAGGGAACTAAAATAAATAGTTAACATAAAAAATATATAAATATTTATATATATGTCTCAAGAATTTTGGCCACTGGAATTATTCAATTTGGAATCTATATTAGGAAGATATGGTTAGATTAGTAAGCAGTGGTTAGATACTAGCTAACTAAGGAAGAATCTGTTATGTATTCTTCTATGTTTGTATTTCTGGGCAACATTGGTGGAGAATTAAATGAAATTGTTAACCTAATAAATATATATATATATATATATATATATATATATATATATATATATATATATATATATATATATATATATATATATATGTATGTATATATATATATATACATACATATATATATATATGTATGTATATATATATGTATGTATATATATATATATATACATACATATATATATATATGTATGTATATATATATATATATATATATACATACATATATATATATATATGTATGTATATATATATATATATATATATACATATATATATATATATATGTATGTATATATATACATATATATGTATCACGGATCTATAGGCTCTAAAATCACTTACTTTGGAGTCCATATGAGGGAGATATGGCTGATTAATGAGTAGAGGTCAGAATCAGTCTAGAATCTAGGGTAGTAAATGTAAGAGTTTTTGTTTTCAATTTTCTGGGAATAAATTGTAAGGAATGTAAAGAAATGATAAATATGAAAGTTGTATATAAGTGTCTTAAATTTTTATAGGCTTTATAATTACCTCAATAGGAGTTTGTATGAGGGAGATATAATCAGCTTAGTAAGTAGAGGTCTGAACCTACCCGAGAAGAAATAACATTAAATTTGAGGGAGTAGTAACACCATGATTACTTAAGATTTCACTAAAATGTTCAACATAAGAGTTTTAGAGGATTGTCTTATCTTTCAATTGACACCAAGATCACCTTAATTGGATTTAAAATGAGGGTGTTATGCTCTATTTAGTGAAAGAGAAAAATATTATTAAAAAAAAGAATCTTATAAATGAAAATAATAAATTATTAATGCATGCCATAGCCATTGCATGAAATCCTTACCATCTTAAGTGTGTAATTTTGACATAGAAATATTTTATAAAGTGATATTTAAAAATGATTATGTTCATGGAAATATTGTATTTTACTATTGATATTTGGTAATGATTATGCTTTGATGATAAATTAAGACATGTGGGTATACTGAACATACTTGTTATTGAAATCATATTTTTTGATAATAACGTCAAAAGAAAAGAAAAGAGATGAGCACACTCACATGGCAATCTGTGTGGTGCACCAGTAGGGGATGCCCTACTCACGGCTATGATTATGTTAATGAGAAAAGAAAGAAAAAGTGTGCTATGTCGAACGGAGCGAGAAAAGCCCATACTAGAGAGTAGAAAGTACTCACCTTGATCGGAGTAGCTTGATATGTAATAAGTTGATAGCCATCATATGATATTCTAAAAATAGTTATTCATGCCATACATGTCATTACTATATGATTTTCTTGTGCATAGATAAAGTGCATTCATGTGACCTAAGATATTTGATGTAACTTATACAGATGAACATGACATGATGATCTATATTGATGATAATTATGATTTATTTTTAAATCTACTGGGATTTAATTCTCACTATATTTACATATTTGCATATCATGTTCAGAGGACTAGATATGCAGATATTTTCTATAACTGGCTTTTAGCGTACGGTGGGTTGAATTGGCTAAGATCCTAGTGAAGGTGCAACCACCCGCACCCGTATCCTCATAACTTGTCAATATGGATGAATAAGATGTAGAAATATATGTGTTTGATTTGTGTACGGATGTTGTTAATTAATGATGTGTATGCGAACCCAGAATTGTCTCACTATTAATGGTATACCATAAACCTTAATTATGCTTGGTTAATTTAACTAAATGTTATTAGGAGTTAAATAGTTAGAAGTAAAGAGGTAATGACTTCATGGGATTTTATATATATATATATATATATATATATATATATATATATATATGTATATACATATGTATGTATGTATGTATATATATATATGTATGTATGTATGTATGTATGTATGTATATATATATATGTATGTATGTATGTATGTATGTATATACATATCTATATACATACATACATACATACATACATACATACATATATATACATATATACATACATATATATATATGTATGTATGTATATATATATATGTATGTATGTACATACATATATATATATGTATGTATATATATATATGTATGTATGTATATATATAAAAAAATGGAGTTGTTACACCGTACGCTTGCAGTTAATTAGTGAAATACACACAACAAGTTTTTGGCGCTGTTGCCGGGGAGCAAAGATTAAAAAAATAGAAAGAAAGATCAAATAGTGGAGACCTGGGGCATGGCCATGTTGGGTAACATAGCTAGCCCGTGTTGGCTGCTGGATTTCCAAAATTCATGGAAGTGGCATGTGTTGAGCAACACGGGAGACCTATGCTGGACCTGTGACCTGAGGCACGGCCGTGTCAGGAAGCTCAGGAATTTGGAGAATCTCTTGCAATGTTTTCTGTCACTAAATTTGTCTAATAACCATAAGATTATTGTTAAGACTTTCACAGATTTAGGAAGCTCTGTTCCCTGACTGGCTTCGAAATTTGGAGTAATTATAAGAGAGAGCAAGAAAGGACATCTGCATCTTCTTCTTTCTCTCTAGTATTTGTGTTTGTTTTCTAGGAAAATATTTTAGTTCTAACTTAACCCAATTCCCATGTATGATACTTCATTTTAAAATACCCTATCTTGGACAATTGTTGTAAACAAAGGCTGGTCTTCGTGGTGAGGTGTTTAGTGGCGTTATGCGATGAAAGAAAAATGGGAGATTTTTAGGGGAAGAGGGGAAAAATGAGGTAAATTCAAAACAGTGCATTTTATATATGTTTCGTCTACTACTAGCAAACAATATTTTCAAAAGGATTCCTCATCAGAAAACTATATATTACTCTTCTTTTTTATATATTCTTTCCAATTTACTTCTAAATATATATTTCAATATATTTATATTACAAATTCTAAATCAAAACATTTATACTAACCATATCAGGCTCCAAATACATTATAGATTCCAAATCAAAACATTTACATTGGCCATATCAGGCTCCAGATTCATGAATTTGTCATATTAGATAAAAACAAAATCTTAGATTCACTTCTCATTGTTTACACTACTTGTATTGATGTGATCTTAATTAAGCATGATATTAATAACTTTAAACTTAATTTTTGTTTGACTTAAGTAAAATATAATTAGGAATTAGCTCAGTTTTGTGT
This sequence comes from Gleditsia sinensis, assembly GCA_037074535.1. NCBI lineage: Eukaryota > Viridiplantae > Streptophyta > Magnoliopsida > Fabales > Fabaceae > Gleditsia > Gleditsia sinensis. The sequence goes on along the minus strand of CM073463.1, from coordinate 51,310,029 downwards.
TTTGTGTTGTAGGAACAAAGGAAGAAGAAAAGAGAAGAAAAAGATAAGAAATTCATGGAAAAATGCTACATTGCAACGATTCCAGACCTTTCAGCACTGTTTTGAGCATATCTCCCTCTTATGAACCCCAATCAAAGTGCTTCAAGTGGATGTAAAAATATAACACAATCATCTATAACTTTTATGTTGAACACTTGGTCAAATTCGGGAGATTTTCATAGCGTTACAGAGCTTGCAAATCAGAATCACAGTGTAGCAGGATGAATTCTGACCTTTGGTCACTCATTTTTTCATATCTCCTTCAATTTAGATCAGATTAAGGTGATTCTAGAGGCTATGGAAAGAAGAGACATAGAGCTACAACTTTCGTGTTTGCCACTTTAGCAAATTCTAGATTTTTCTAGGCACTGTGGCGTCGCGTCATCACAAATTCGGAGGGCCGCGGCGCTCCCCAGCGCGCCGCGGCGTTTGTTGCCCAGAAGCACCGGGTGCCACGGTGCCCAATGCCTAGCGCTAGGGCGCCCGAGCGTCAAAATCTGAAGTACCATGGCACTGCACTGGTGCTGTAGCACCCCGTCAGAAGCTTTTTGTAGCGCTACGGCGCTCGTCGCCACACCAGATTGCTGAATTTGCGATTTTTAGGTCTTCTTGACTCCAATTAAAGCTCGATGGGCCGGGATTTGACCTAGAAACACTCCTACTCCGATTAGGAGGAGTTAATCTATAAAAAGGGAGGAAAGCAAGTAGAGAATTCATTAAATCCTTCATCTAAGTTCTTAGACATTCTTCAATTCTTCTTTAGATTTTCTTATAGCCCTACGTGGCTAGTTCTTTTTAGTTGGTAGAGGTAGATTGAAACCTCAAGGGATCTTCATGCATTGTGAGATTTGGATTTGATTTTATTATTTCAATCTTAATTGAGTATTGATTATTGATTATTCATCTACTCTTCTTCTCAATGATTATTCATATGATTGTTAGGGAGGCCTACTAGTATATTGTTTGTCTTAATCTACAGCTGAATTATGTTTTGAACAAAGTTTTCAATTCTGTGATTCATGAGGCAAATAGATTTGAGGATTTTCTATTATAAATCATTGAACCTATGATAAATAATTAACTAAATTAGATATAACCGATGTGTTTATATTTGTTTAGCTCTATCAGTTTCTCTAGTTCTTCATGCGATTAATAAGTTATGCTTTACCGATGTGCTAAAGGATTGCTTGTTAATTAGGGTTTAATTGGTGCGATTGTCATTAATTTACTAGACTTAAGGAGGAACAGGGTTAGAAACCCAATGATAGATATTCAATTACAGATTGATTATGTTGTCAATGATCAATGCAATCCCTTGACGGTAGATATCAACCGAAACCAACGCCTTTCTCATTAATTACTCTCTTAATTATTTTCATTATTAGTTACTTTATTTTAATTGCAATTATCAATCCCCCCTTTCTCAATCACATAAGGTAATTCCAGTCTCTATGGGATCAACCCTTACTCCTACTACTACAAGTTAGTTTTGAGGTAAGGTATCAATTTGGGTGTACCTGCGACAGTACACACCATGTACCTGTAAATCATATTTAATTCTTAACCATCTCAAATTATTCCAGTTGAGAATTTTACACTTATAAGCATATGTCAGTAAATCTCCTATTCAATGTCTATTAAAATCATTACTATCTAACATCAGTTAGATTTAATATAACCATAATCTTGATTCAAATATCTATATACATACATATATTAGAAGAACTTATATTAAACATCTCCCAAATTTTCATATGATTACAACTTTTTAGCCTACACATTTATACATATACATATATGAAAATCTTTAGAACAATTTACAACTTCATGCTTTAGATAACCTTATAAATCAAATTTCAATTTGTTTAGCTATTCATGAATATAAGTCTCTAGGTGTTATATTTCTGTCTCATTGTTCTTTAAATCAATAAGATTATATTTATAAGCACATGTCAATAATTCTCCAATTCAATGTTCATTAACATCATTAGTATTATACATTATTCAAATTTCACTATCACACTTTAGATATTGAATATCTTGTAGTCTTATATCTTATGTAAACTCATAAGCTTCATATCCCTTAAATTATATTCTCTACCAAAACAATTCCCAATTAACTAGATCACTAATACTGAATTTACATACTAATAAACTTATGCCAAATCCAATATCCACCCTTATAATATTTGTAGTCATATGTTAGAGTTACAATCCATCTCCATTTCAACTTAGATTATTGCTTTAAAATCATTCAAAAACTGTCTCGATACTATGTAAATATCCATACCCAAGTATTTCTAAAAACAATCGTATCATGCGTCCTTAATATCAAAATATACCATTCCCATGTATTCCATTCTTTCAAAGCTCAAGAAAGTTTTACAATCTATAAATTTGTACTAATCATATATAAGGTTCTATCTTACTTAAACAAGACGCTCCTAATGCATATCCTTTATTACTTACATTATCATATATGCCAAAGTTTAACCCTTACAAACAATCTTACTTAATCCTCACAATGCTTGAAATATAATACTAAAAGCTTAAGAAATCTAAAAACTAAATCACTTCCATAATTTCTAACATAAACAAATTTTCCTAATCTAGGAACATCAATTCCATAGGTTCCTTATCTTCAACTTAACTTAATCTTACAACTTGTCAATTCTAACCATATACATAAAATTCTAACATATACATAAAATTCTAAGATATCCTCTCAAAAACATAATTCATGCCTATCAAAAATGTAACATCCTTAATTTCGTTTCTTTTATTAATAAAGGTACATAAATATTTAATGTAACATCCCTAATTTTGTTTCTTTTATTAATAAAGTTACATAAATATTTAATTAAGGATATAAAATTTATTAGACAATTTTTAGATATATAAGGAAATATAATCCTTAGAAATTCTTCACCTTATGTATATGTATAGAAAATGTTTCTAACATTAAGGGAATAAGTAAAGAGAGAAAACCTAACAGGAAAAATTAGAAATAACATACTAAAGAGAAGCGAAATTCTTTGGTAAGGAAGATAATTTTTTTTTGTGAAGTAAATAAAGGTCTTAAAATTTTAACAAGATTAGATCAGGGTAATTTTCTTAATTCAAGAGTTAGAAATTTCTAAGTTTAACATCTCCACCCATAAATTAGGCTTTCACCTATGGACACTTCATATAGAGTTTTTTCACTTCACATAAGTTTCTAGCAATCCCATTGGATAGCTCAAGCAAGAAATAAAACATAGACTTTGACTAAAATATAGAAGTTGAATCGATAGCCCAAAAATTATGAAAATGTGACCAAGCTCTCCAAGAAAGGTAGAATTTTATCCAAAGCAAAGGAAATGGGTAAGAATGAGCCCAAATCCAAGAGGAAAAATAAAATTAAATAAATCATGCAATGAAATAATAGTGTAATAATAATAAAGGTTATGTCACATGGCATTAAGACAAAAATTCAGCAAGTGGTGTGATAATATCTATATCTTACATTCATAATTTTAGCAAGTGGTATAATAATACATGGCATTAGGACAAAATATTCATATCCTACACAAATAATTTCAGCCAAGCAAGGGAGATTCAAGGGCTAGAAACTTGACACTTAGAAAGGCAAACCTATCATATTTGTGTAAGACAAAAGAAAAAGAAAATGAATCCCTAAATCAAAGGGACATTTTCCTTTATCTTAGGAACATTTTATCATGATTTTCAAAATACAAATCTTATTTTACTATGCATATCTTGACTAAGGGAGAGGAAGACAAAAACATGAGTTGTCTTTCCTCAAAAAGCAACCAAGTGCATCCTAATTGTGATAAGGTAGACCTATGATTATGAAATAAGGACCACTTGACAGTTTATTTAAGTAAGAACCACCCCTATAACATTAGAATTTCGTTCAAGTGAAGGAAAGGAAAAATAAAAGCAAGGTAGAGTGAGGAAAGGAGAAAAAGAGAGGAGAAGAGAGGAAGGAAGAAGAAAAAGAAGCCTAGAAGACTAAGTATTCAAGGTAAGTTAACTTAATTTTCACTTGAATCCAACTTTTATCTTCATCCTTGGGGTTCAAAAATTCACCATCCTTCTCTTATTTAAGCTTATATAAAAGTCAAGGGTTTAACAATATCTCTTTTTTAAGAAAAACTTTGAAATTTGTAATATTTATATAGAATTTTGATCTTAGAACTTTGATGAAATTTACATTATTTGCTACTTTGATGATTGGTCATGGATGTTGCTATATCATGTTACATGTTATTTTGCATATGATGAACGTTTTGAACATGTCGGTTAGTGTGGAAAGTTCTGCATAGGTATGGATATGGGTGATAAAATTTTATGATTTTTATGCTGCTATTTTGTATATTTTAATGTGGTAAAAATTTGATGGAATATGATTAGATGTAAAGAAAATGGAAGAGGATGTAATATAATGATGAATTAAAACCTTAGGAAAGGTTTGGTTAGGAAATTAGATTTCGGAGTAACTAAGGAAGCTTCTGTTTTTTAAATTCTGGGAAGAATTGATTAGGAATTAAAAGAAATGGTTAAAATGAATATATATATATATATGTGTGTGTGTGTGTGTGTGTGTGTGTGTGTGTGTGTGTCACAGAGTTTTAGCCACTGTAATCACTCAATTTGGAGTCCATATGAGGTAATATGGTCAAATTAGTGAGCAGTGGTCAAAAAATAGTTAAACAGGGAAGAATTTGTTAGGAAAGTTTCTGTGTTTGAATTTCTGAGAAAATGTTGTAGGGAATTAAAATAACTGGTTAACATAAAAAATATAGATATATGTCTCACAGAAAGTTAGCCACTAGAATCAATCAATTTGGAGTTCATATGAGGGAGATATGATCATATTAGTAAGTAGAGGTCAAAACCTACCCGAGAAGAAATAACGTTTACCTTGATGGAGTAATATTACCAAGATTTCTTAATATTTCGCTAAAATGTTCAACATAATCATTTTATATAATTTTCTTTTCTTTAAATGGACACCAAGATCACCTAATTCGGAGTTCAAATGAAGGAGTTATGCTCTAATTAGTGATAGAAGGTTAGGCAGGACAAAAACCTGCATTAGGGAATAACACAACATAGAGCATGGCCATGTTCCAAGGCACGGCCAGGCCGTGTTCGATGCTGGAAATAGCATTTTAAAGGCTAAAGCATGGCTATTTTATAGAAAATGGCCAAGCCTTGTTATAGGATACGTTTAGGCCGTGTTGGAAGCTGGTAAAACTTACTTAAATGAACCTCCTTAACTATAGGATAATAATAGAAATCAAATTGAAGAAGAATGTCGTATTAAATTTATGAGAACATGTGATGAAAATGATATAAAGAAAGTGACTAAATGCCAAGCATAAAGAAAATAAAAAGATAAAAGTAATATTTTAAAAAGAAGAAGAATCTTATAAATAAAAATAATAGATGACTAGTATATGCCATAGTCATTGCCATTGCATGAATTCCTTACCATCTTAAGTGTGTAATTTTGACATGTAAATATTTTAAAGTGATATTTGAAAATGATTATGTTCATGGCATGATTTTATTTTTCCAATAATTTTTTATAATGATTATGTTTGATGTTAAATTATGGCATATGAGCATAATGAACATACTTGTTATTGAAATCATATTATTTTGGCTATTAATGTAAAAATAAAATAAAAGAAAAGAGACAAGCACAGTCATTTGGCGGTCCATGTGGTGCACCAATAGGGGACGCCCTACCAACAGCTATGATTATATTAATGAGAAAAGAAATTGTGCCATGTCGGACGGAGCGAGAAAAACTCATATCGGAGAGTAGAAAGTACTCACCCTGACCGGGATAGCTTGACATGAAAATTAGTTGATAGCTATCATATGATATTTTGAAAATAGTTATTCATGCCATCCATGTTATTACTGTACGATTTTCATATGCATAGATAAATTGCATTCATGTGACCTAAGGTAATTGCTGTAGGCTATACAGATGAACATGATATGATGAGTTATATTGATGATAATTATGATTTTTTGTTGAACCTACTAGGATTTAATTCTCACTATATTTCCATATCATGTTTAGAAAAATAGTTTTGCATATTTTTCTTTGGCTATGGCTCTTATTGTACATTGGATCGAGTTACTCTATGTTGGGCAGATCCCAAAAATTAATAAGGTGTTTGTAGTCGAGTTGGTGAAGATCCCGGTGAAGGTGCAACCACCAGCACCCGTATCCCCGGAACTGGTCAATAAGGATGAATAAGATGTAGACATATATGTGTTTAATTTGCGTACAGATGTTGTTAATTAATGATGTGTAAACCTTAATTATGCTTGGTTAAATTAATTGAATGTTATTATGAGTTAAATAAAGGTAATGACTTCAGGCGACTTTAAAAAAAATTATATATATGTATATATGTAAAAAAAAATAGAGTTGTTACAAATAAAACACGCACTTTGTCGCAATCAACTATCTTGAAAGTCAAATACCTCACCATCCACACATTCTATCTCATAACTAGTCGTTCATATTATAACTCATCATTAATGTCATACCTCCCAAAACAAAATTCACATAACATACCATCTAGAATAATTCCATTACTTCCAAAACAATATGTAGTCACTAATCTCACGTCAATCTAAAGTCACACACATACATGTATACTTAGAACCATCACACCAATTCACAAAAGTCCAACTTCATAAATCCAAATTTAGAATTTAAGATCTACACTTTTAGGAATCAAATATTATTTCAACATGCTATAAATTGTATTACTTTCTCACCATCTTGGAGCTTCAAATAGAGTAGCCCCTTAAACAATTTTTCCACCACCAAATGGACCTCTCGAACCTTAAATTCACACCCTTCAACTTGAAACATCCATAATTTTAACCTCCCCATGTGAGCACTATTCATAAAGTCATAAATTCATCTATTTGCATTAGAAATGATGATATTTGATCACGAAAGCTTCCATATATGAATTATACCATCCTCCAAACGTAAGTCTAAGACCAAATATACCAAAAAACTCCAAAGATAAGGGATTTCAAAACTTTACCTCAAGTTGTTGTATGCCTCAAAACAACCATAAATCAGCTTGAAATGTTGTTGGAATCTCCCTATGTTTCTTACTAACTCACAATAATAATTTGACTACATAAAGGATGGTTTAGTTGGCTAGTATGTGGAGGAGAAGAAGCTTACTAAGAGGGGAGAAAAAGCTAGGACTATCTCAGTTGGAAGGAGGGGAAATTAGTTGGAATTTTCAAGCACCAGCCAACTGTAATTTCTACTTTCGCCTAACCAGAGTTTTAAGGGAGTAACAACCTTTTTTTTAATTCTTTATTATTATATAATATTGAGTTCACATACATGTCATTAATCAAAACGTACATGCAACATATCAAACACATAGATATTTACATCTTGTTTATTTTGGTTGACCAATTCCGAAGATACAGGTGCGGGCGGTTGCAACTTCACCGGGATCTGAGCCAACTCGACCACAAACATCTTATTTGATTCTGAGATCTGCCCAATATAAAGTAACTCGATCCAATGTGCACTAAAAGCCAGAGCCATAGAAAAAAACTGTATAACTAGTTTTCTAAACATGATATGAAAATATAGTGAGAATTAAATCTCAGTAAGTTCAACAATAAATCATCATCAATATAGCTCATCACATCATGTTTAGCTGTATAAACTACAGAAAATATCTTTGGTCACATGAATGCATTATATCTATGCACATAAGAATCATACAGTAATGATATGTATGACATGATTAACTATTTTCAGAATATTATATGATGGCTATCAACTTATTCTCATTTCAAGCTACCCCGGTCAGAGTGAGTATCCTCTACTCTCCGGTACGGGCTTTTCTCACTCCGTCTGACATGACACATTTTCTCTTTCTTTCCTCATAATCATAATCATAACCGTTGGTAGGGTGTCCCCTACTGGTGCACCACATGGATTTCCATGTGACCGTGCTCATTTCTTTTCTTTTCACAATTATAGCCAAAAATATGTTTTCAATAACAAGTATGTTCAACAAAATATAACTATTACCAAAAATCATTGGTAATCATGCCATAAACATAACCATTTCAAATATCACTTTATAAAATATTTCCATGTCAACATTTCACACTTAAGATGGTAAGAAGTTCATACAATGGCAATGGCTATGGCATATATTAGCCATTTATTATTTTCATTTATAAGATTCGTCTTCTTTTTTAAATATTAATTTTATTTCTTTATTTTTTTGATGCAAGTTTTCATCATATCTAACCTTCTCTTACTAATCAGAGTATAAATCCCTCAATTTAACTCTGATGTAGGTGATCTTGGTGTCAATTTCAAGATAAAACAATTATCTAAAACTATTATGTTGAACATTGTATCGAAATATTAATAAATCAAGGTGATATTACTCCTTCAATGTACAAGTTATTTCTTCTCGGATAGGTTCCAGTGGCTAAAAATTCGTGACACATATGTCTATAATTCATATGTTAACCATTTATTTTAATTCCTTATAAAATGTTCCCAAAAATTAAAACACCGAAGCTATCCTAACATATTCTTCCATAATTAACCATTTTCTGACCTTTGTTTACTAATCGGAACATATCTACCTCATATGAACTCTATATTGAATGATTCTAGTGGCTAAAAATCCGTGACACATATATCTTTAATTCTTATGTTAACCATTTATTTTAATTCCCTACAGATAATTCTCAGAAATTAAAACACAGAAGCTATCCTAACATATTCTTCCCTGATGAACCATTTTCTGACCTTTGACTACTAATCGGCTCATAGCTTCCTCATATGGACTCCAAATTGAATGATTCCAGTGGCTAAAAATCTGTGACACATATATCTTTAATTCTTATGTTAACCATTTATTTTAATTCCCTACAGATAATTCCCAGAAATTAAAACACAGAAGCTTAAAATTTTGCCACCAATAGCCATACTTATGCAGAACTTTCTATACCAGCCTAAGTATTCAAATATACATCACATGCAAGATCAATATGTAACATGATATAGCAACATTCATGACCAATCATCAAAGTTATAAGATCAAAATCTTATATAAATATTATATGTTTCAAAACTTTTTTTCAAAAAGAAATATTGTTAAACTTACTTGGAGCACTTAATCTTCTAGACTTCTCCTTCCTCTTTCTTCATTTCTTCCTCTCCTTTCCTCACTCTACCTTGCTTCTATTTTTCCTCTCCCTCACTTGGACAAAAATTTTAATGTTGTAAGGGTGGGTTTTGCTTAAATAGACCCTTAAATAGTTTACCTTTCATGATCATGGGTCTACCTTATCACAATTAGATTACACTTGGTTGAATTTTTGGAAAACAAACAACTTATGTTCTTGTCTTTCTCTTCCTTAGTCAAGATATGCATAGGAAAAGGAGATTTATATTTTGAAAATTATGATAATATGTTCTTAAGATATGGGACACGATCCCTTTGATTTAGGGATTCATTTCTTTTTTCTTTTGTCTTAATCAAGTATGATAGATTTTCCTTTTTAAGTGGCAAATTTCTAGCCCTTGAATCTCCATTATTTGGTTGAAATTATTTGTGTGGGATAAAGATATTTTGTCATAATACTATGTATTATTACCCACTTGCTAAAATTATGAGTGTAGGATATTGATGTTTTGTCCTAAATTCTTGTATTATCATACCAATTGCTAAATTTTTGTCTTAATGTCAAATCACCTAATCTTGATTACACCATTATTCCATCACTTTATTTTTATTTTTTTTTTCATTTTTCCTCTTGGGTTTGGGCTCATTCTTGCCCATTTTCTTTACTTTGATTAAAATTCTACTTTTCATAATGGGTTTGGTCACATTTTCATGATTTTTTAGCTATCGGTCCAATTTCTATATCCTAGTCCAAATCTATGTTTTATTTCTTCATTGGGCTATCCTATTGGCTTGCTAAAAATTTATGTGAAGAAGAAAAACTCTATATGAAGTGTCCATAGGTGAAATCCCAATTTATGGGTGGAGATACTAAATTTAGTAACTTTTACTCTTAAATTAGGAAAAAAATTACCCTAATCTATTCTTCTTGAAATTTTAAGGCCTTTACTTCACAAAAATTTATTTTCCTTACCTAAGAATTTCACATTTCTTTAGCATATTTATTTCTAATATTTCCTCTTATATTTTCTTTCTTTACCTATTCTATTAATATTAGAACATTTCTATACTTATATGTAAGGTGAAGAATTTATAAAGAAAATATCTAAAAATTACGAGATGTTACAAAGGGCATTGTTGAAATTCTAATGCAAACTTAAGGACAAGAATGGAAGTTCCTATAATCAAATTTTCAGAGGGTATCTTTTGGAAATCTAATAAAATCACAAGGGCAAAATTGAAAATCCATGCAACCAAAAGTTCATGCAAGTAAAATTGCTTATGCACCTTGGTTTGTTTTTTAAACCTCCATATATAATAAATTTTCATTTACATTTTTAAACCATAAAATCTTTTAATAACAAAGTGCACAATATAAAGAAAACACATTTGTACATTAAAACAAAGTATGGTGGCATAAATGAAGTATATTTGCCCTTTAAAAAAACATTAACATTTTACATAATACATAGTTAGTGAAACAATAAAAATACTATTTCAAAATTAGGAAATATTACAGGTAATTTGGGAATTTCACTCTCTGTTGCGAGGGGAAGCTCTTAGGGTCACAATAGAGAACATTTGGGAAACAAATGTGCTCATATTTCGGTGCTGGCATCATGACAAGGCTTAGAGGACGTTGCAACAAGAAACCTTCTGGAAAATGAAATTGAAACTTCTGGGTTGCGCCATCATGACGGGGAAAAGAAAGCATTTGCAATGGTAAGGTTTTTGTTTGCAAATTTGAGTTTCTAGGAAATTTTGTACTGCGAGTTGGAAAGGGAAAGTTGTGACGGTGGGGCTGCTGACCAACTTTCTAGAATTGGCCTCCAATCAAACAGAATTCGCATTTCCCTTACAAACACCTCCAAACAAAGGAATTCAACACCAAAATCAACCAATGCATGGTATGAATAATAAGATAGAAGCAATTAAACCTAGGGTTATTACAATTAAATTGAAAATTATTTAAAAAGGTGATGATAATGGATATCTGTGTAAGGAAATAAGGAATAAGGAGTAATAGCATTCTTGAGTTTTGTAGATCAAAACCAACACTTGTACCTCAAAACAATCTCCTTATATCAGTAACAATTGTTGTTTAATAGTTGGGACAATGAGAATGGGGGAGGAAAAAACAGATGAATATATATATATATATATATATATATATATATATAAGGAAAAGATGGGCCTAGAGAGAAACCAACATCACGAGAGAAAGAAATCAATTTGCACCTAGCACTGTCAAATGGGCTCAAAAAGGTCGTGAGCTAAACAAGCTGACCCCAAGATTTACTAATATATCGGTCAGCTCATTAAGGCCAATGTAAATTTTTTACTTTTTTCATTTAAAAAATAATTTTAAGTTAAATAAAACTTTTATTAATATATATATATATATATATATATATATATATATATATATATATATATATATATGTTAAGTAATCTCACAATAATATAAGGTATTATAACAATATATAATAAAAAAAATTAAATTTTTGGATTAAACATATTGACTTATTTAGCCCTTTTTATTTTTATTTTGTATTTATAATTGTTGTGGTCTTGCCCACCCAAATTTAGTTTTTGTGAGTTCAATTTTATAAACCAAGTTCGTCCAATATACGTTTAAAATGGGCTGCCCCAATTATTTTTGGCATGTTTAGCATTACTATTTATAAATCAGATGAAGTAGTGTGAGAGATGAATTCATATTCAAATTTTAGATGGATTAAATTGACACATTCCCTAAAATGGATGGAACAAAATTGCATTTAAACCAATTAGAAAAATGTTATAAGGTTAAAAATTTGTTCAGCTTTATTATCAAATCAATTTGTCATAAATATCTATAAATATTACTAGATTTTTTAGTTTAATCGCCAATAATTATGAAATTATTATTTATTTTTTTAATAATTATGACATATTCTATTTTAAGATTAAAAATTAAAGTCATCGGTCATTTTTTCAATTCATTATATTTTAGAACATGTTTTCATAAAACGTTCTCTAAAATTTTACTAAACACATTTTTAATAATATTTTAATTTTTAAAGAAAAATGAAAGTACATTAAATGTCCTATTAAGGTAGAGCTATTAAAATGGACATAGTCTATAGAGTTTAGTTGGGATGATCATTATACCCATACTTAATGAGATACCTGAATATAAGTATAGGTATAGGACTCAATAAATAAGTCTGAATTTAGGTATGAATATTTTATTTTTTTTGAAAAAATAGTGTTCAAATATAGGTTTAGGTGGTCTAATATCCACCCCACCACATACCCATTGTGTATCATATATATAACATAATAGGAAAAAAAGGGTTTTACATTTGTGTTAATGTTAAATAAATGTTTTCTATTTTCCATTGATTCTCACTCAAACTCTTTCATGTGTATTAATTTTGAAAAATATCAACTGTTTGAAACTACTTCATACCAAACTAAGAAAGTATAATAAATAAAAAAGATGAAGTTGAATACAAATATTATAGTAACAAGTTAACGAATAAAAATATCGGTAAAAAAATATATTTGGATAAGTATTTTAAATCATTTATGATATTTTAAATAATTATTTAATAATGAAATTATTAAGAATAGTTATCGACAATTGGGAATTACATGAATTTTTTGAGATATTTTATTTTATTTTGTATTTTGATACTATATAAATAAATTTCATATAAACAAGCCTCAACTGGATAAATACTTGCCCATTTTAGGTAAGGGTCTAGGTACGACGATTTGGTGCCCGTTTGGTACACAGGAATGGAAATGGAATCTGAGATGGAAAGCAGGATTCCAGTGTTTGGTACGATAGAATGGATGGAATGCTCCATTCCATCATATGATGAAAAATTGACTCCTTCCAATAATAGATAGAATCCATGATTCTATCATAAAATAATACTAACTTTAAATTTTTTGTATTAAAATAATTTAATTTAATTATTAAAAAAATTAATTTGTAAAATTTTTTTTAAAAAAAAAAATTATTTTTTTTTAAATTTTTTTATTTAAAAAAAATTAATTTAATTATTTTATATTAAAATTAATTTAATCATTTTGTTTATCTTATCTTTCTATTCTTTCAATTTCTATTAATTAAATAATAAAATATTACATTACCTAATTCTTTCCATTACATACCAAATAAGGTAATGGCATTCTATTCTCTTTTCCATTTCCTCTTCCTTTCTTCTTTTCATTCCACTGAAATTTATTCTAGTGTACCAAACGTGCACTTGGAGATTCCATGAGAATAAGGCTAGATCTTGAATTTATTACCCACCTAGATATGGGTTGGGGAATGGGCCTTTTATTTGTGTATAGGTCTAAGCCTAGATACTGCAGTATCCAATCCATGGCAATCCAACCAAATAAATGCAGTATCCAATCCATGGCAATCCAACCAAATAAATGGACGTAAAAAAAAAACGTGGTGGGTTGGCATATCACTAGAAAAAATTATATAAACAAATTTTGGTTCACCTCATCTCAAGCCATGCGCTTAGTTGGGTTGGGCTAATATATATATATAACACATATTTTAGTCCTTAAATTTATCACAGACTTATAATTTAGTCCTTAAATATATATCAGTGTACATGTTAATCCTCAGATTGTACAATCATCAAACAAATAACTTCTTCTGTTAATTGAAAGCTGACATGGCACGTTAAACGCCTACATGTGACGTTAATTGCTGATTTTTTGTCCATGTAATCAATGACTAAGCAAAAAAAATCCACATAATCAATAAAAAAAAAAGAGAAACTCAAAATGCCAAAATGCAGAGTCTGCTGGAAGGAGGCGCTTGAACAACTAAAAAAAAGAGAGAAACCCAAAACGCAGAGCCATTTCTTCCCCTCCCTATCGCGACCCTCCCCCCTGAACGTCTCTACTTTCCCACGCCTCTCGACGTCGCTTACTTTCCCACCGCAGAGGCCACCGTACCCATCGTTTCTACCACCTTTTCCATGTAATAGCACGGTCCCAATCCCGTTTTGTCCTCTATCTCATTTGCGCGCTCCTGAACTCGCCCAACTTGGCGCTCGAACTCGCCCATAACCAAGTTATATAAACTCGCTGGCAACATCGTAAACGTCGTGCCTGAATCAACAACCATACCACCATTTCCCCTCCGGTCTACTCTCTTCAGCATCGCCAGCGCCGAAATAGTTATCTTCCCCACGGAGATCCCCACGAGCCCAACGCTGTAAAAATATGGGTGCTTTGGATTTTCAAGCATGGACGTGTACACAAATTCAGCTGGTTCACTGCCAATATTCTTTTCCGAGGATGAGTGGACTCGGGCGGCGAACTCGTTCTTTATCAAAGGAGTGAGAGACCAAACAGTAGGAAAATTGATTGCATAGTTGGGGAGAGAAGCTAGCCAGCTGAGCGGGCAGAGATAACAAACCGCGACCGAAGCCGGCAACCCCAACGGGTTCAGCGAGGGTCGTGTGGGCACACCCAAAAGTGAAACTTTTGAGAATCAGAGAAGGTGAGGATGCTGACATGGAGAGGCTATGGTGGGTACTGTTGAATTGAGTCTAGTAAATGGAGTGCGTTAACGGCAATAGAACCATTTTTGACAATGAAAGAGATGAATAAGAAATACAAAGCATGAAAAAGAACAACAACGGGGAAGAAGCCATTAATGAATGCAGATTAAGGGGATGAAAACAGAGCAACAACTTAGAAACAGAGGACGAGTTTTTAAACTTGGTTAAAGAGAGTGATGAAGGGGGAGGGGAATAGAAAGAGCAAGTGAGGAGGTCGAAGGTTCTGGTGGATTGGGGGATTGGTTAGCCTTAGGCATGGCAGGCGTATGCGAGGACAACTTAATAGTGGGATAAAAAATCAGCAGTTAACGTCACACACAAACGTTTAACGTGCCATGTCAGCTTTCAGTCACAAGAAGGATAACAGAAGAAGTTATTTGTTTGACGATTGTACAATTTGAGGATTAACATGTACACTGATATATATTTAGGGACTAAATTGTAAGTCTGTAATAAATTTAAGGATCAGAATGTATGTTTTCTCTATATATATATAAATTATTTTTATAATAACAGTACAAACTTAATAAAGATGAGTTGTTGATATTATTTTAAATAAATTAATAATTTATTCTTTAAATTTGTAGATCCTTTCAACTTCAATCCTTTAATTATTTTAAGTGTACGAGTCAATTTTTAATAATAAAATAATCTTTGCATGTTAGTTCTTTTCTCAATTGGTGTTAATGTATAATAAATTTTATATTTTCATAAATTAACTTTTGTACTTACAAAAATTTAGGAACCAAAGTTAAGTTAACAAATTGAACTACCATATTGTTAATTTATTCTGTTTCCTTAATATCCTTTGGATTTATTTTAATATCAAATTTTTTTAGTGAGATTGATTATTTAATTGTTTATTATTGTGAATTTTAGATGAAGAGGATGACCTTGAGACATGGTATCACAAGTAATTTCAAATGTAATGCAACTTGAAAGACTAGACAAATGAATGTGAAATGAGATTTTGTTATGATTGTGTACATTTTAGTGTGATATTTCATATGATTTGATACACTAACATGATAAATTGAATGTTTGTCTTTGAATTTGTATTTTATTACAGCTTCATGTCATTTGTTTCCCATTTTTTTTAGCATTTTACATACTTTTTAAATGGATAATTGAATTTTATATAGTTTATGCTAGTATTGTGTTTTTTAATTAAAAAAAAAATTAATGAGTTGGATTGACCTAAATTCGCTGAGCTAGCTATAGAAGGTCTCATTTGTTGGAAAGGCCGAGTCCAAACCCAATCAATAAAACGTAAGCCCTTAAAAGACTAGCCTAATTGAACACTAACATATGTTAACAGCTATATTTTTAGGGTATCTACCTCTAAAAAGTAATGTTTATAAGTTTAAAAGGAAGTGTTGGCTTTTAAAGAACTCATATTCAATTTTATGATCTAAACACCTTTACACGAGTATTGCTTCATAGAACTTACCATTCTCCTCTATGATCAAGATAATTATAAATAATGATTTACTAATAGATGTGAATATTTATTTATTTATGTCAAGAAATGTGAATATATTTAAATATATAACTTATTTTTAAACATTCATAGAATATTTATTTATTTTTTGGAAAGAGATCTATTGGCCTAATATAAAATTACAACAATTCATTAAGAATTTGACATTGAAAATCATGATATTAAATATAAAATTATCCAAATTTAACTCTCAATTATTATACAAAAAAAATTATTACCATAGTAAGAAAAAACAAAATCAACACACCTCCAAAATATCATGCTACTAATTATTACAACAATAAATATACATAAAATATTTATTTAATTATTATTTGGATGAATCATAAAATATTTATTTATTTTTAAACATATATTTATTTAAATATAGAATATCATACCTTAATGATTGGGCCAAAGCACCTTGGCCTAATGACTCTGTCCAAGATCCGAAGGCCTAACTCGGTTGAACCAAACAACCCAAGTTTAGCCCAATAGATATATTTAATCCAAGTCCTTGAAATAGGTTCCCGTACCCTCCATTTTACATTAGGGTTTGTTTCGAACAAGGTGGGAAGTGTTGCTGCTGCGAATCACGGGAGAATACAGCAATGGGTATTCCTAGAACCCTACACTTCTATCAATTGCTTTCATCAAATTTTATAATTTGGTTTTAATTCTTTTTTTTTTCTTGGTTTATGCTATTTTGGAAATTGGCATAATCAGCGAGAATCAAGGTTCATGAGCTGAGGCAGAAAACGAAAGCCGAGTTGCTGAATCAGCTCAAGGATCTAAAGGCCGAGCTTGCTTTGCTCCGTGTTGCTAAGGTCACCGGTGGTGCACCCAACAAACTATCTAAGATGTAATAATCACTTCTTCACTCCCTCTCTTGATGGTTTTTTTTTTGTTCTTGTTTTTTGTTGTCTTTTGATTATCGGGTGTGTTTGTGTTTATGTTTTTTTTCTTATCTTTTATTTTGGGATGCAGAAAGGTAGTTAGATTTTCCATTGCCCAGGTCTTGACAGTGATTTCTCAGAAGCAGAAGGCTGCATTGAGAGAAGCCTATAAGAACAAGAAGTATTTGCCTCTTGATCTGCGTCCAAAGAAGACAAGGGCTATTCGCCGAAGGCTTACCAAGCACCAGGTAATACTTTATGCTCAATTTTTTTTTTTTTTACATTTTATTTCTTAGAACTTGATTAGGAGGATGGGTTGGGGATGGTGTGGGTTTAATATCCAAACTATTGTTTGAAGTGAGGCCACTCCATGCTCCAATTTTTAAACCCACAGAAGTTCGGCAGATTGGAAGTAGTTTGAGTTTTATTTCTATTACTCTTTGACTCTTTTGACATAAAAACATTTTCCTGTTCTTTTATTAGAAAAAAAATAAAATAGAGCTGGGTGTAGGTCTGTAATTGGAAATTAGCACTTCTTGTTAGTGTAAAAGGTTTGAAAATAAACTGACACAGAACTCATGCAAACAGTTTTGTACTTTTCGGTCTAGCTTGGGCCAAATAGCATCTGATCCGTCTCCTCACCAACTACCACTTCACTATCAATATTCACTGTTTGTTATATGTTTTTTGTTTTTCATGTATATTTGAAATTTCTCCTTTTAATATTTGGATATTTTCTCTCATGTACTTTTTAACTTTCAAATAATAATGTTTCAGAGTTAATATTTTTTATATTAAACTACTAAATAATTGTGTGATCATCCTACCCCACTCTCTAAATCTCCCAAACAAGTCTTTCAGTTTCCTTTTGGTTCCCCTACTCTATCTGTCGCTTCAGTTTTGATTTATTCGTGATCTAAATTGCTCTTTTACAATGTTATTCGAGGCAACTCTTTAAAATTCTCATAATAATATATAATTTTCCTAATGGGTTTTTGAAATAATGGGAAATTAATAGAACATGTTTCTCTCGTGTTTATTTGGTTTTAGTGTTTTAATATATAGACTTCACTGTAACTCCGGGGATGATATTCTTCTGCTTTTGCTTCGAAGCTTGGTATTGACTATAATAAAATCCAACATAAACCACCCATTCTTTTTTCTTGTATTCTTTATACTGAAAGTTTGGATTCTATTCTTAACTGGTTTGAGTATTGCTGGATGCTTTAGAGCAACTTGTATGTGTCTTAATTCTGCATTTGGATGGGACCATGTGAGTTTGGCTGATCAATTTCATTAAACTGACATGATTTTGTAACTCTGAAGCTAATTCTGTATTTAAGGGAGTCTAAATTCTGTATTTGAATGATGGGACCATATCTTATCTTGCCATTTATGACATTTCTTCATTCCTGTTTATGCAGGCATCATTGAAGACTGAACGGCAGAAGAAGAAGGATACTTACTTTCCAATGAGGAAATATGCTATTAAGGTGTAGGATTTTGGGGCAGTCTTTTGTATTTTTACTGCACTTGTTCAAGTTTTATTGATTACAAATGTCGGTATCTTTAGTTTTATGTTGGTGATATTGATTTCATGTTTAGTTATTTTTTTTTCCAGAGCTGGTATTTATTTCCAGCAGCTTATGCTGTTAGGTTTTTTGGTGGTAGTCTGTATAAGTTCAATTTTGATGGATGTCCACATGTTAATCTATTTCATTAAGTCTATTTTTTATCTAAACCTTTTATTAAGAATCAAGGGTAAGGCACGAGTTTAAGTCCCTTGGTTTCTTTACGCATTCTTTTATTATTTTTTTTTTTTTATGTACAAAGGGGTGTCCTTATTTTATTTACACCATTATTTCATCACTTTAATTTTATTTTTATTTTTATTTTTATTTTTTTTCTTGGATTTGGGTTCATTCTTGCCCATTTTCTTTATTTTGGTTAAAATTCTACCTTTCATAATGGGTTTGGTCATATTTTCATGATTTTTGGGTTACCGGTCCAATTTCTATATCTTAGTCCAAGTTTATATTTTATTTTTTCATTGGGCTATCCTATTGGCTTGCTAAAAATTTATGTGAAGTAGAAAAACTCTATGAAGTTTCCATAGGTGAAAGTCCAATTTATGGATAGAGATACTAAACTTAGTAATTTTTGCTCTTAAATTAAGAAAAATTACCCTAATCCGATCTTATTGAAATTTTAAGACTTTTACTTACTTCACAAAAAATTATCTTCTTTACCTAAGATCGCATGTTTAATGTGTTTCAAAATTTATTTCAAAAGTCATACTCTTCTTGAACTAAATATCATATTTCAATTATTTCAAATATTTCAAACCATTTCAGAAACATATGAAAGTATAAATAATATGTAATCATACTCATTTATCAATATAAAGTTCAAAAAGAGTAAAAACAAGCTACAGGAAGAATTATCTACTCACAACTTTGAAGTATAAAGTTGGATACTCTTAAAATCCTAATTTCTGATTTGAATTCAGCAAAATAAACTCCAAAATCGAGTTCGCAACGTCCGAAAACCTTAGAAACGACTTTGGATTTGCGAAATTTGGCCTTCGGGAGCTCGGTCAACGCAGGTCAACGCAAGAAGGTCCGACTGCCACGAGCTACATGTGTCGCCCAAGGAGCTGCGCGTGGGCTTCACTCGCCGAGAGAGATGCGGCGCATAGGGGTGCGTGCGGTGGTGGATCTGGCTGAAATTTGAGATCCAAAGGTTTCGGTGCCTTTTGGATCGATCTACGGTATTAGTTTTTGCATTTGAGAACTAAAAATAAGTGTTTCGAGAGTTACTTTTTTGGCCGATTTTCCCTTTAATTTTTCAGCCAATTCTCCAGAAACCAATCGGATGGATTTGAAGAACTCTTCGTCCTGAATCCGTTGGTGGTGGTGGTGTCAAAATCCGAGGTCCGTAGGCAGAGAAATCTTAGAGAGAAGTTAGAGGGTTTTCAGGGAGAATTTTTTGAAGAGAGATTGAAAAATCTGCAAATGACCAATTTCCGGAGTAGTTGAAACCCTTAAAATATCCCGGAGGACCTTTCAAAATTTTCTTATTTACATTTTAACCTCGAAACTTTTAAGAAATTGCATTTTTGCCTCGAAACGTAAATTTCTCACATTTCTTTTATAATTCTTTAATCCATGTAAATAATAACTTATTTTTATCATGTCCTAACTCTATTTTCGAAATCTTTTCTTTAATTCCAAATTTTCTTTAATTGAAATTCCCATTTTCAAAATTATCTCTTTTATTCCAAATTTTCTTTAGTTGAAATTTTCATTAAATTTACGGCTATTACATTCTTCCCCCCTTAAAGAAATTTGGTTCCCGAATTTCATCACCATAGTTGCAGATAAACACTAACTTCATTGTTCAAACAAATGCGGATATCTGGCGCGGATGTCATCTTCTCTTTCCCACGTAACTTCCTCAGATGAGTGATTTTGCCATATCACCTTAACCATAGGAATATTTCGTGACCGCAACTTTTTCACTTGTCGTTCAGTAATAGACATCGGCTTTTTCTCATAGGTTAAATTTTTATCCAATTGAATTTCCTGGGGTTGAATGACATGAGTAGGATCCGGTAAGTATTTTCGTAACAGACACATGAAATACTGGATGAACATCACTAGTTTTAGTGGCAGAGCTATGCGATATGCCATTACACCTATTCTGTCCAATATTTCAAAAGGGCCTATAAACTGAGGGTTTAATTTTCCTTTCTTTCCAAATCTCATCACTCCTTTCATGGGTGATACTTTCAAGAACACTTGTTCACCCTCTGAAAATTCTAACTCCCTTCGCCTATTATCAGCATACGCCTTTTGTCTACTTTGAGCTGTCTGCAACCTTTCTCTAATCAACTTTACCTTGTTTAAAGCTTCTTGTACAAGATTTGGCCCTATAAGTTTAGCCTCGCCCACTTCGAACCATCCAATGGGGGATTTGCACCGTCTACCATACAAAGTTTCGAATGAAGCCATCTGTATACTAGTCTGGTAACTATTATTATACGCAAACTTTGCCAAAGATAAGTACATATTCCAACTTCCACCAAAATAAAAAATGCAGGCTCGGAGCATGTCTTCTAAAATCTGAATCGTACGCTCAAACTGACCATCAGTTTGGGGATGAAAAGCTGTGCTCAAATCCAACTTCGTTTCTAATGCCTCTTGGAAAGCTTTCCAAAATCGTGCCGTGAACTGCGGCACTCGATCAGATATAATCGATATAGGGACTCCATGTAGCCTAACTATTTCATTTAAGTAGAGCCTTGCATACTGAGCTACGTTGTAGGTTGTTTTCACAGGCAGAAAGTGTGCTGACTTCGTCATGCGGTCTATAATGACCCAGATAGAATCATTTCCTTTGGGAGTCCTTGGTAATCCCGTAATAAAATCTATAGTAATTCTCTCTCACTTCCATTCTGGTATTTCTATTTGCTGATGTAACCCAGCGGGTCGTTGATGTTCAGCTTTCATCTGTTGGCATGTCAGACAATGGGAAACAAACTCTGCGATATCCCTTTTCATACCATCCCACCAATACAATTCCTTCATGTCTTGATGCATCTTTGTCGTTCTTAGGTGTATGGTATATGTAAATCGATGTGCTTCCTCTAGAACTTGTTTCCTCAAATCATTAAAATTTGGGACACATAATCGTCTACCGTATCTTAATACCCCTTCAGTATCCACTGTGAATTCAAAATCCTTGTTATCCTTCAATTTACTCTTAATCTTGAGCAAACTAGCATCCTTGTCTTGATCGGCTTTCATTTGTTCAACTAAGGAAGATTGGAGCTGCACATGAGATAATAATATTCCTGGTTCTTTTACTTTAAACTTTATCCCCTTACTTTCTAACTTATGGATTTCTTCTAACAATGGTCGTCGCATCTCTACTATATGAGCCAAACTTCCTATGGACTTTTTGCTTAGAGCATCAGCTACTACATTTGCTTTGCCTGGATTATACAAAACCGTACAGTCATAATCTTTCAATAGTTCCATCTAATCTTCTTTGCCTCAAATTAAGATCCTTCTGTTGAAAAATATACTTGAGGCTCTTGTGATCTGTATAAATCTCACAAGTTCTTCCATACAGGTAATGTCTCCAAATCTTTAAAGCAAATACTACAGCTGCCATATCTAAATTATGGGTGGGATAATTCTGTTCATGTTTTTTCAACTGTCTGGATGCATAAGCAACTACTCTTCCATTTTACATTAACACACAGCCTAAGCCCACTCTAGATGCATCACAGTATACTACATAGTCTCCAGTATCCATAGGAATGGTAAGGACTGGGGCTGTAGTTAAGCACTCTTTTAATTTCTGAAAACTCTCTTCACAAGTATCAGACTACTCAAATTTTATTCCTTTCCTAGTCAACCTGGTCAAAGGAGCAGCTATCTTTGAAAAATCTTTAACAAATCTACGATAATAGCCTGCTAACCCAAGAAAACTACGAATCTTTGTAACTGTCGTAGGGCGTGGCCATTGTTGCATTGCTTCTATCTTTTTGGGATCAACCTGAATACCATCTTTGGTAACCACATGCCCTAAGAATGTAACACTACTAAGTCAAAATTCACATTTTGAGAACTTAGCATATAACTGGTGTTCTCTTAGGGTTTATAAAGCTATTCTTAAATGCCGTTCATGCTCCTCTAAACTCTTTGAATAAACCAGGATGCCATCTATAAACACAATAATAAATTGATCCAGAAAAAGTTTAAATACCCTATTCATTAAATCCATGAATGCAGTTGGAACATTTGTTAAACCAAATGGCATTACTAAGAACTCGTAATGTCCATACCGAGTCCTAAAAGCAGTTTTCTGGATATCCTCTTTCTTTATCCTCAACTGATGATAATCAGATCTCAGATCAATTTTTGAAAAACATTCAACACCTTGTAACTGGTCAAACAAATCATCTATTCTGGGTAAAGGATATTTGTTCCATATTGTCACTTTATTCAACTGTCTATAATCAATACATAAACGTAAGGATCTATCCTTTTTTTTCACAAAGAGGACAGGAGCACCCCAAGGAGATGTGCTAGGTCGAATAAAACCTTTATTCAGTAAATCTTGCGGTTGCTCCTTCAATTCCTTAAGTTCTGCTGGTGCCATCCTATAAGGAGGTATGTATATTGGTTGTGTTTCGGGGAGAAGATCAATACCGAACTCAATCTCTCGGTCTGGTGGTAATCCTAGCAACTCTTCAGGAAATACATCAAGGAATTCTTTAACTACTGAAACCTGCTCTAAACTTGTATACTTCATATCAACATCTTTGACTACTGCTAAATATCCCTGGCATCCTTTTCGTAACAGTTTATGAGCTATTAAAGCTGAAATTAAATTACTAGACTCCTTACTACAATCTCCTTGTATCATAAAGGAAGATTCTCCAGGAACATTAAACTTAATCACCTTATGATGACAGTCTAGAATGGCATGGTATGATGCCAACCAATCCATTCCCAAAATCACATCAAAGTCTATCATATTTAGAACTATCAAATCTATAAGAGTCTCCTTGCCTTCTATCGAAATCTCACATGATTTATATACATAATTTACTAATAGGAATTCTTCCATTGGACTAGTAACCATGAAAGAATAATGTAAACTAGCAGAATCTCTATCCAAGTTCTTAGCAAAGCATGGTGATATATAAGAATGAGTAGAACCAGGATGAAACAGAACATATGCTTTATAGGAACATACTGATAATGTACCTATCATAACTGCATTTGAGGCCTGAGCATCCTGTCGTGTCAAGGCAAAAACTCGAGCTGGTTCTCGGCCTCGACTTCCTGATCCTCTACCAATACCACCACTACTTGCTTGAACGGAAGCTGCTCTACTCGATCGTGCTGGCACAGATGCAGGGGGTGAAGCTGGTTGCACTGATCCTTGACTAAAACTTCGTAGTTGTGGGCAATTCCTCATCAAATGACCCACTTGTCCACACTTATAACAGGCACCCATTTCTCTACGGCACTGTCCAGTATGAGGCCTGCCGCAGAGGGGACATAAGGGAATTGATCTTAAATCTTGTTGACTCGGGGGTCTCATATCTCTTTGGAACATTTTTTGTTTATTAATGTTAACTGATGGCTGGTTAGAACAACCAGCTCCTGTTTGAGTAAAACGCTGTCGATTTTGAAATCTTGACCCACTGACAGTAGGATTATATCTAGTCTGAACATTGCTATCTCTGTAACAACTCCATTTAAGTATCAAATTTTTTTTTTTAAAATACCATGAAGTTATTACCTCGTTACAACTTAACTCAATATAACATTTATTTAACTTATACAATACAGAGTTCACATACATGTCATTAATCAAAACATACGTACAACATATCAAACACATAAAAATCTACATCTTATTTATTCTGGTTGATCAATTCCGGAGATACAGGTGCGGGTGGTTGCACCTTCACCGGAATCTAAGCCAACTTGACCACAAACATTTTTATTTGCGTATGGGATCTGCCAAACATAAAGTACTCGATCCAACGTGCACTAAAAGTCAGAGTTATAGAAAAATCTGCATAACTAATTTTCTGAACATGATATGAAAATATAGTGAGAATTAAATCCCAGTAAGTTCAACAATAAATCATCATCAATATAGCTCATCACATCATGTTCAACTGTATAAACTACAGAAAATATCTTTGGTCACATGAATGCATTATATCTATGCACATAAGAATCATACAGTAATAATATGTATGACAGGAGTAACTATTTTTAGAATATCATATGATGGCCAACAACTTATTCTCATTTCAAGTTACCCCGGTCAGGGTGAGTATCTTCTACTCTCTGGTACTGGCTTTTCTCGCTCCGTCCGACATGGCACACTTTCTCTTTCTTTTCTCATAATCATAATCATAACCGTTGGTAGGGCGTCCCCTACTGGTGCACCACACGGATTGCCATGTGACCGTGCTCATTTCTTTTTTTTTCACAATGATAGCCAAAAATATACATTCAATAACACGTATGTTCATCAAAATATAACTATTACCATAAATCATTGGTAATCATGTCATGAACATAATCATTTGAAATATCATTTTATAAAATATTTCTATGTCAGAATTTTACACTTAAAATGGTAAGAAGTTCATACAATGGCAATGGTTGTAGCTATACTAATCATTTATTATTTTCATTTATAAGATTCATCTTCTTTTTTAAATATTAATTTTATTTTTTTATTTTCTTGATCCAGGTTTTCATCCTATCTAACCTTCACTTACTAATCAGAGTATAACTCTCTCAATTTAACTCCGATGTAGGTGATCTTGGTGTCAATTTAAAGATAAAACAATTATCTAAAACTATTATGTTGAACAGTTGAACGAAATATTAAGATATCATGGTGATATTACTCCCTCAAAGTACATGTTATTTCTTCTCGGATAGGTTCTGACCTCTACCTACTAATCAGACCATATCTACCTCATATGGACTCCAACTTGAGTGATTCCAGTGGCTAAAAATCCGTGACACACATATCTATAATTCTTATGTTAACTATTTATTTTAATTCCATACAGATAATTCTCAGAAATTAAAATACAGAAGCTATCCTAACATATTCTTCCCTGATGAACCATTTTCTGATCTTTGCTTACTAATCAGACCATATCTACCCCATATGGACTCCAAATTGAATGATTCCAGTGGCTAAAAATCCGTGATACACATAGTTATAATTCTTATGTTAACCATTTATTTTAATTCCATACAGATAATTTTCAGAAATTAAAATATAGAAGCTATCCTAACATATTGTTCCCTGATGAACCATTTTTTGACATTTTCTTACTAATCGAACCATATCTACCTCATAGGGACTCCAAATTGAATGATTCCAGTGGCTAAAAATCCGTGACACACATAGCTATAATTCTTATGTTAACCATTTATTTTAATTCTATACAAATAATTCCCAGAAATTAAAACACCGAAACTTAAAATTCTGCCACCCACAGCCATACCCATGCAGAACTATCTACACCAACTTAAGTATTCAAATATACATAACATGCAAGATCAATATGTAACATGATATAGCAACATTATGACCAATCATAAAAGTTCTAAGATCAAAATCTCATATAAATATTATAAGTTTCAAAAGTTTTCTTCAAAAAGAAATATTGTTAAACTTACGTGGAGTACTTAGTCCCTTAGACTTCTTCTTCCTCTTTCTTTCTTTCTTCCTCTCATTTCCTCACTTTACCTTGCTTTTATTTTTCCTCTCCCTCACTTGGACGAAATTATAATGTTGTAAGGTTGGGTTTTCTTATATAGACCACCAAATAATTTACCTTTCATGATCATGGGTCTACCTTATAACAATTAGGATACACTTTGTTGAATTTTTAGAAAACAAATAACTTATGTTCTTGTCTTCCTCTTCCTTAGTCAAGATATGCATAGGAAAATGAGATTTGTATTTTGAAAATTATGATGATATGTTCTTAAGATAAGGGACAAGGCTCCTTTGATTTAGGGATTCTTTTCCATTTTCTTTTGTCTTAAACAAGTATGATAGGTTTGCCTTTTTAGGTGGCAAATTTCTAACCCTTGAATCTCCATTATTTGGTTGATATTATTTGTGTGGGATAGGAATGTTTTGTCCTAATACCATGTATTATCATACCACTTGCTAGAATTATGAGTGTAGGATATAGATATTTTTATCCTAAAGCCTTGTATTATCATGCCACTTGCCAAAATGATGAATGTAGAATCACACCACTTGCTAAATTTTTGTCTTAATGCCATGTAACCTAATCTTTATTATTACATTATTATATCATCACTTAATTTATTTTATTTTATTTTTCCTCTTGGATTTGAGCTTATTCCTACCCATTATGGGCTTATTTCTACCCATTTTCTTTGCTTTGGATAAAATTCTACCTTTCTTGGAGGGCTTGGTCACATTTTCATAATTTTTGGTCTATTGGTCCAATTACTATATCCTAGTTCAAATCTATGTTTTATTTCTTGCTTAGGTTATCCAATGGCTTGTTGGAAACTTATGTGAAGTGGAAAAAATCTATATGAAGTGTCCATAGGTAAAAGCCCAATGTATGGGTAAAGATTTTAAACTTAATAACTCTAGTGCTTGAATTAGGAAAAATTACCCTAATTCAATGTTCTTGAAATTTTAAGACCTTTACTTGCTTCTAAAAATTTATTTTCCTTATCCAAGAATTTTGCATCTCTTTAGTATGTTATTTCTAATTTCTTTCCTATTATGTTTTTCCTCTTTATTTGTTCTCTTAATGTTAGAAACATTTTCTATGCATATACATAAGGTGAAGAATTTCTAAGGATTATATTTCCTTAGATATTTAAAATATTGTCTAATAAATTTTATTTTCTTAATTAAATTTTTATGTACTTTTATCAATAAAAGAAACGAAATTAGGGATGTTACAATCTCGATCTCTTTTTCTTCTCTTAAGACCTTCTATGTCAGCTTGCTCTCGTGTTTCCATTATTCTAGCACAGTTTACAGCTGCTGAGTAAGTTGAAAAATGATCTATCTGAGGACCCACCGACTTAAACAATGGGCGTATCAATCCCAAAACAAACCTCTTAATTCTATCATTTTCAGTAGGGACTAGATATGGTGCATATCTGGACAACTGGGTAAAATGGATGTCATATTCAGAAACTGACATGTTTGGTGTTTGTTTCAATTCCTCAAACTCTCTGGCCCTCTTGTCTCTTTCACTCGTTGGTAGAAAGCGATTCATAAATGTTTCCTTAAATTCGTCATACTCCATTGGTGGTAAAACAACTGCCCGTCCTTGTACAAGTGTCTCAAACCAAACTTGGGCCACATTAGATAGTTGAAAAGACACAAATTCAACAGATCTTCTACTAGAGCACCCCAAGGCTCTGAAAACTCGTTCCACATCATCAATAAATATCTGTGGGTCTTCCTGAACATCTGACTCAGAAAAAGTCAGAGGTTTTAACTTAAGGAATTGCGGTAATGACACCTCAATCCCTCTAAGCTTGTCCTCTTGTTCAGCTGTTCTTCCCAGTTCTTGCACTTCAGGAGCATTTTCTGCTGGCTGGCCTTCCCTTCTACCCTGTTCGACTATAAATCCAGCAAATGTTTCTAAACTTCTATGTATACCAGCAATCATATCAGCAGTTCTATCAGGTGGCTCCTGAGGGGTTTCTACTCTTTCCTCAGGAACTCTATCAGATACAGGAGTCTGTTCATCTTGTCTTAGGGGTTCTTAGACCTTGTGCACGTCCTCTACCTCTACTTCTTCCTCTAAGTCGGCCTCTACCATGGCCTCTTTGTATTGGTATTGTAGATTGTGCAGACTCTTATGTAGAGGGTGCACGATCTACAGCTTCTTCTCTAGTGACCGATCTAGTTCTTGGCGGCATCATTAACTATATAGAATAAAACACCTCTTTAAGATACTATAATATATATTCAAATTTTACTCAAGGAATTTAAAGACACTTGGAATAGAAAAGGAGTGTTCTGTAGAGGGTGCACGATCTACAGCTTCTTCTCTAGTGATCGATCTAGTTCTTGGCGGCATCATTAACTATACAGAATAAAACACCTCTTTAAGATACTATAATATGTATTCAAACTTTATTCAAGGAATTTAAAGACACTTGAAATAGAAAAGAAGTGAATATCCTATAGAATCCCTCAACAGCACCTGAAGTATAAATATGTCCGGCTCATATCGATACTAAAGGTCCTACTAAAGAATCCTTTGCTCTGAGTGTCACAGGGAAACCTAATGCTCTGATACCAACTTGTCACATCCCAATTTTAGGAACACGAAAATCTCTAATATCCGATAAACTTTATTATTATGCACTTATAAATAGTTTCACAATAACACATATCCGAGTATTACCATATGTGTACAAATTTGCAATACTAATAATTATACATGCCACAACGGAAACAAGGATCCTGCCCGTGGCGTTTAGAGCAACTCTAGAGTACAAATATATTATAAGTTTACATACTGAGAGCCCAGAAACAATTTAGGCTCACCACTGAAATACGACACTCAGTCGATCAAGTAGCCGCAAGACCAAATTCTGGGTTTTTATCTGAAAAATATATCAACCACGTGTAGTGAGTTTTACAACTCAATGAGCAAATAATACCTCCTATGACCTGTCAGATCAAGATAAGGATGTACTCTTATATTAAAATTTATCATATTAAAATCTATCGTTCAGAAGTACATCCTTATGGGATCCGCATTTTCAAAATATTCTCAGTTCAAATCACATTCAAATATTTATACCCACATATGATACAAATTGATCTTAAATCAAATTTGATATGCAATAAAAATCAATTCTTTTATATAATGTTCAAGTATGTCACAACTTTCAATATGCTCAATAGATAAACATGGATTGTGAGTTCATTACCCTTCTGCCTCCTCACATTACCATAGTCACAATCACAATAGGTAATCAAGGAATGTGAGTTCATCACCCTACTGCCTCCTCACATTACTACTGACTACAATTTCAATAGATCAACAGGGAATGTGAGTTTATCACCCTTCTGCCTCCTCACATTACCACTGTCATCATCACAATAGGTAATCAGGGAATGTGAATTCATCACCCTACTGCCTCCTCACATTTCCACTAATATCACCTTCACAATACCGTCTCAAGCCATATAACCCGTCATTACTCATCAAGACATATATATATATATATATATATATATATATATATATATATATATATATATATATATATATATATATATATATATATATATATATATATATATATATATGTATATATAAACATGTATCAAAGTGCACATCCATCAAATGCAATGCATAATTTTCAAACAACTCGCCATGAGCTTTATGCTTGCCATACAATCATATTCGGCAACTTATCACTTTACATATAATTCAAAACAAAGTTTTCAATCTCAGTACAAAATCTTTTATCATAAATTTTCCAATCAGGGGAATCATATAATCATGCCCATATTCGAGGCAAACATAATAATGTAAAATCAATGTCACATGCATAACATATTTTTTTTGCCATGTAATGCGAAATACATTTAAAAATCGCATGTTCAATGTGTTTCAAAATTCATTTCAAAAGTCATACTCTTCTTGAACTAAATATCATATTTCAATTATTTCAGACATTCCAAACCATTTCAGAAACATATAAAAGTATAAATAACATGTAATCATACTCATTTATCAATGTAAAGTTTAAGAAGAGTAAAAACAAGCCATAGGAAGAATTATCTACTCATAACTTTGAAGTACAAAGTTGGACACCCTTAAAATCCTAGTTTCTGATCTGAATTGAATAAAATAAACCCCAAAATCGAGTCCGGAACGTCCGAAAACCTTAAAAACGACTTTGGATTTGCGAAATTTAGCCTCCGGGAGCTCGGTCAACGCAAGAAGCTCCAGCTGCCACGCGTTACACGCGCCGCCCAAGGAGCTGCGCGTGGGCTTCACTCGCCAAGAGAGATTTGGCGGCCATGGGGGCGCGTGCGGTGGTGGATCTGGCTGAAATTTGAGATCCAAAGGTTTCGGTGCCTTTTGGATCGATCTACGGTATTAGTTTTTGCGTTTAAGAACAAAAAATAGGTGTTTCGGGGGTTACTTTTTTGGCCGATTTTCCCTTTAATTTTTCAGCCAATTTTTGGCCAATTCTCCAGAAACCAATCGGATGGATTTGAAGAACTCTTCGTCCTGAATCCGTTGGTGGTGGTGGTGTCAAAATCCAAGGTCCGTAGGTGGAGAAATCTTAGAGAGAAGTTAGAGGGTTTTCGGGGAGAATTTTCCTAAGATATGGAAAAATCTGCAAATAACCAACTTCCGGAGTGGTTGAAGTCCTTAAAATATCTCGGGGGACTTTTCTGCAAAATTTCACTTTTTGAGGGAGGTTCTTGTAAAATTTTTTTATTTACATTTTAACCCCGAAACTTTTAAGAAATTACATTTTTGTCTTAAAATGTAAATTTCTCACATTTCTTTTATAATTTTTTAATCCATGTAAATAATAACTTATTTTCATCGGGTCCTAACTCCATTTTCGAAATTCTCTCTTTAATTCTAATTTTTTTTAATTGAAATTCCTATTTTCAAAATTATCTCTTTTATTTCAAATTTTCTTTAGTTAAAATTTTTATTAAATTTATAGCTATTACAAAGGAGATGGAGGGGAAGTGAGTGATGGTGAGGAAGGGAATAAGACCGGAGTTATTCCCAATGATTCGACACTGGAATCGTCACGGAAGGTTGATAAATTAAGGAAGTGGTAGCCCCCATAGGAAGGGTAATGGGAGAGTTGGTCTTTGAGACTGGGGGCAAAAAAACTTAATGGGGAGGGGGAGGTGGAGGGGAATGGAACATCTCACGTTACAGTCACATGAGTTTTTAATGAATTCTAACATATATACTTATGTGGTGCTAGATGCACAAGTAGTCTGCCACCTTATCATCACTTAACTGAGGATTAACGGAAAACAGTAACGACGTAGTTTAAAAAAAATTTGAAACTACAATAATTCAATTTTAAACTTTTAAATTATAATGACTTATTTAAACTACAAGGATTGATTAAGTAATTAAAAAAAAGAAGTTAAATAAAGTTAATTTAAAATCTCATTTTTTTTCTCTTTTTTTTTTCTCTTTTATCCAAACATATTTAGTTCGTTCATGAAACACGGAATTAAAAAACAATGGGTAGTATAGTATAGTTGAATTGTCACAAATGAGTGTCATTTTGTCAAGTTATCTTGCAATTCTTAAAACAATTGTCGAATCTATACTAACTCACACGTAACTAAAGCCATAGTATTTAACTTCTGCACTAGATCTAGCCACCACTTCTTGTTTCTTTTTTTTTCTAAAATACTAAGTTTCATCTAAAAAACACACAATAGCCTGTGATAGATTGTTGATGGGGGATCCTGCCCAATTTATTTCTGCATATCCAATCAATCAAGCATATTGATGCAAAATACAATAGTTCTTTTCTAGAAGTGCTTTTGCCATACCTTAGTATAACATCTCTAATTTCGTTTCATTTATTAATAAAGGTACATATATATTTAATGTAATATCCATAATTTCGTTTTTTTATTAATAAAGGTACATAAATAATTAATTAAGAAAATACAATTTATTAAACAATTTTTAGATATCTAAAAAATATAATCTTTAGAAATTTTTTACCTTATGTGTATGAATAGAAAATATTTTTAACATTAAGAGAATAGGTAAAGAGAGAAAACATAATAGGAAAGATTAGAAATAACATATTAAAGAGAGGCAAAATTCTTGGGTAAGGAAGATAAATTTTTATGAAATAAGTAAAAGTCTTAAAATTTCAAGAAGATTGGATTATGATAATTTTTTCTTAATTCAAGAGTTAAAGTTATTAAATTTAACATTTTCACCCATAAATTGGGTTTTCACTTATGGACACTTCATACAGAGTTTTTTCACTTTACATGAATTTCTAGCAAGCCAATAGAATAGCCCAAGCAATAAATAAAACATAGACTTGGATTAAAATATAGAATTGGACTGATAGTCCAAAAATATGAAAATGTAATCAAATTTTTCATGAAAGGTAGAATTTTAACCAAAGTAAAGAAAATGGATAAGAATGAGCTTAAACCCAAGAAGGAAAAATAAGAATCATGTAAAGAAATAGTAGTGTAATAATAATCAAGATTATGTCACATGATATTAAGACAAAATATTTATATTCTATATTTATAATTTTAACAAGTAGGAAATAATACATGACTTTAGGACAAAATATCTATATTTTATATTCATAATTTCAATAAGTGGGTAATAATACATAGCATTATGATAAAACATTCTTATCCTAGGCATACATGCCTATTTATAAGTGGAAATAAAACACGGCAATAATCTAATGGAAATTAATTTCATACAATTAGAAAAGTAAATAGACTAAAATAAAAGAATAAAATAGGAAAGTTTTTTATTGTGTTAGCCGCTAGCCCCTTGTAGGAAAGAAGATAAAATCAATTACTTTTAGGAAACAAACTGAAATCAGCAAATCTTTGACATGGGTTCCATGCCTAAGGCGTTTAATTCATCTCGTTTCTTTTGCCTTAACAACATTGACTAAGGCTTGATCTTTATTTGGGCCTACTTTGGACTTCACCATTTTAGTATCAACCTAAATTTATTGGATCAACCTATTGAGTGCTTATTTAAATCTTTTATCCCTTTCCTTTGAAATTCACTTAATTGAAACTTGCAATGGATCCTTTAGTGCTTCTTTGTTCTCATTAGTAGTGATACTTTCCCCTAAGCCTTAAGCAAGAATAATGACCAAGATGGCTATTTATATACAAGAATTACAAAGAACCATGGAAACTATAACAAGACTACTAGTTTAGAAGAATAGGGGAAGTGAATAACTACCAAAGGTTGTAACACAATGTCAGCCACAACCTATTAGGCAACATAATATACTTGAGATAGCCGATGCTGCAGTAACTTCGCCACAATTTTTGGAATTAAATCCACCTAAAATTTTTTGTATGGATGATCGAGGGGACCAACATCAATTTATAAATGCTATGGAAAGAAGTTGTAGAGCCCTAGGATGTTCCCCTAGGAGATAAATTGAACTATTGTCCTTTTAGTTAAAGGATATTGACCTTATTGATGTGCTTTCAATGATTTTGATGATAACAAACAAGTAAGAAGCATTTTTAAGGAAATAAACAAGTTTGTAGAAGATAAATCGAGCTTTCAAGGAATGTTTTCAAAGGAATGCATTAAGGCTTACATGGAACCAAGGTAAAAGAACCAAACTTTGAAGGTTGTCATATCTCTATAAGGTTACTTAGTCTTAGTTTTTTTTGAATATTTTCATATATCATTAATTTGTCCCATTTTTTATTGTTATGTTCTTTAATTTATTAATTTCTACTAACATTATTACTTATTGGAAATATTATACTAGGAGTCCAAAGCACACCTATCAAATAAGGCGTCACTTTGAAGCCAAGGGTGCCCAATGCTTAAAGAGTATTTTGTCTAATGCACACAAAAAATGGAAAATCCTAAGCTTCATTGAGGAATCCTTGTTTGAGTAGTTGAATTTGTACTAGTAGAGTGAGTACTTCAAGAACTAATTCGAGAAAATAAAAAATAGAGCCTTAGATTGCGATTGGCAAAACATGTTGATGGCTCTCTTGCTGTCGCCACGTATAGTATAGAGAAAGCTAGTATGACATAACTGTTTAATATATATTATTTCATTATTTTGATTTTTTCTATTTAATATTTTTATTTATCTATGTCTAATAAAATATATTTTATTTTGTACAACAAGCTATAAAAACTATTCAAGAACCCAGTAATGAGGAGTCGTTCCTTTTGTTGTATTGTAAGAAGGATAGCACATGGGTTGACCATAAGTTACATCTGTAAGTGTAATTTTGACTTCAAGTATATTTATATTTTATGTATTTCCACATTTATTTGCACTCTATGTTATTATTGTAGGAAAGATTTATGGAGCTTCAAGCATCCTCCAGTCGTGGCTATGAGTTAAGTAGTTCTAGCGGTGGTTCATAAACAAGACCTTCAAAACTTGACCTTCGGATGTAAGAGGTTGAGGCCTAGGGGAAAAAAGGGAATCATATATGGCTTGGGGTCTTAATCATACAACATTAAAGGGAATGATGCAATGAGATATCTTGTTGACCCTAATGGTGAATGCTCCTACACTCGATCAACAAAACTAATATAATATATACAAGAATAGTTCAAACAAGCCATATAAGAGGCTTGGAGATCGGTGCAATTTTCAAATATCCTAGGCGAGGCTTCCTAGCTAGCTGAACCAACAGGCCAAGAAGAAGACATTGGTACCCATGCCATAATCAAGAAGGCACTAGTGTGTACTAGCCTAAAATTAATTTTAATGAAGAATATATTAGTCAATATTTTGCTAACCCTCCTACCAACCATGAATTTTATGATTGACTATGCCAATTAAACTGTTTTGACCATTTCATATGTATATTTTATTTTGTTATGTAAATATTAAATATTAATCTAAATAAATTAAATTGGGTAGGATGAGTGTCGAAAAGGAATTCAAGAAATGCAAGGAACAATGTGAATGAGGGTTTGAATGTTGAGAAGAGATCATATATATGAGAATTTTTAGAAGCGATGAAGAAGAATGGTATGGATGATAGATATTATTGCTGAGTTTAGGATATGAATTGTGAATTAAACGATGAATACACTAGGTTGAATCCTTCAAGTGATAGTTCTTAATCCAAAGCTTATCAATAGTATCTTTATCATCCGAGCCATTATTCTTTACCACTTTCAACCATTTATTATATCTCTTCTAAGTAGTTGAAGCCTCCATCACATAGTTCCTTGCATTTCTTCAATTCCTATTCAACACTCATCCTATCTAACTTTTCAAGTTCTATTTTCTTGTGGAGTGCCCCAACATATCAACATGAAGCTATGCAATCAAAATCATAAGTAAGAAATAAAATTAATAATTATATTTTTTCAAGTAATCAATAAAATTTATAAAAATTAAAATTGAATCTTATAATTTTACTAAAGAATTAATGATACAATTTAATTTATTAATTAGCATATAAACATAAAATAGTTATGCAATCAAAAGCATAAGTAAGAAATAAAATTAATGATTTTTTTTTTCCAGTAATCAATAAAATTAATAAAAATTTAAAAATGAAGATTTTATTTTTACTAAAGAATTAATGATAAAATTTATTTTATTAATTAAAATTTCAACATAAAATATCTATAAATAATAGTCATAAATAACAAATAAAATCAATAATTATATTTTAATCTCAATAATAATTGAAATTTATAAAAATTATAAATTTAGAGTTTACTAAATAATTAATGATAAATTTAATTTATTAATTATCATATCATCATAAAATAATTATAAATAATTTTGATATAAAATCTATCTTTTAGATTTTAGAGTTTATGGTTCAAAATTTAGAGTTAAGGTTTAGTATTTTTAATCTATTTCATTAAATTTCATCTTTAGTTTCCTTCAAGTGCTTCTTTGTGTCATCCGATTCTTGCATACATTTCATTATGGAAGAACCAATTAAGGTTTTAGATCGAATATTAGCCTAACAAAATTTTAATCAACAAAATTAACTGATATTTGTGCTCCCTTCACGTCCATGTTGTTGTCCACCATTTCCTCCTTGACAAAAGAACGTCAACACTTGAGATATTATCTAGTTCACCTAATAGTTGTTATCTTGTGAATTACCAATGACACTAAAATGGGTAGTTATTTAATTAATCTACCTGAAGAAGTTGAAGTGATGACTAGTTATTTT
Organism: Gleditsia sinensis; assembly: GCA_037074535.1. Classification (NCBI taxonomy): domain Eukaryota; kingdom Viridiplantae; phylum Streptophyta; class Magnoliopsida; order Fabales; family Fabaceae; genus Gleditsia; species Gleditsia sinensis. The sequence goes on along the minus strand of CM073463.1, from coordinate 51,273,296 downwards.
AACATCTCACACTCCACCATTATATGGAAAATTAGTGATGGGTGGTTATTTTAGTCTAAACAAAAGTGGGTGGTCATTTTATTCCAAAAGAAAGTGGGCGAGTTTATTAATATCTTAATAATATCTTGATTAACTTAATAGAATGCAAAATGCCAGACCATAGGAGATCGAAGTGATAAAAATTAAAAAGCATAGAATTCTGATTAACTTAATGAAAATACAGTTGCTACCACTAAGTGGTCACAATTATATATGTATATGTGTGTGTGTGTTATCTTTTTCCCATTCCTATCTTTTCCTCTCTTCTCTCTTATTTATAAATTTCTTCCCTGTTCATTCTTGTGTTAGATCAATATGGGTGGCTATGATAGGGAAGTGAAGGTAGCTAAAGCTTCTCCAAACTTTCAAATATTAAGGTTCCACCAGGACTAAATATTCTAAAAAATTTTATTCCTTCTATTTTGTTATTTTCGTTACATGCAATTTTGCCACGTTCAACTCTTTGAACTAGAATTTACAATTTTATTTCTTTTTTTATTTTTGGAAAAGGTGAAAAATATTTATGCTACTTGGGTACCACCTACACTAGGTGGTTTTACCCTTTAATGCCTAGTAAAAATAAGAACTATAAGAGATGAAGAACATGATCAAGAAGGAATTTGTCGCTTCCCTTCAAAGGTAAAAACTAAAATCATATGCTCTTTTTTTTTATATTTCATTTTCTTTATGGCTTTAAAATTAATAACTAGAATATCAATATAATTTTATGAAATCTTTTATTAATTTATCTTTGATTTCTTCTTGAATTTCTAAGTAACGAAAATTGGATGTTGCTTAGAAATTGATTTCAAGGCAACCAAATTGGTTTCTAATAAGTCTCAGTTAGGGAGTCATTTTTCCTTTGAATTGTACCTAATTGTGTTTTTCCTTGAGAAAAATACATTTAAAATGATATATTTTTAGTTGGTTTTGGTATTTGATAAATACTTGACCCTATATTGCTTTGTCTTATAGGAAATTGTTGGAAAAAGGGTCAAGAAGGGAGAAAAGAGCTAAAACTCTAATGCACAAAAGTGAAGGTCATCATTCTAATGATTGTGGTCTATGATGATAGTCATAAGTCAAAAATTTGTGAAGCTTGCTAATAACCACAATCATGCATTCTTGTATAAAAATTGCTTGCTGATTATTACGATAATGAGTGTAACAACCCTAAGTTCAATTACCTATATTGTTTCCTTTAATTTGATGTGTTGATTGATTTTGGAGTTAAATTCTCCTATTTGGCTGTGTTAAGGATGAAAATATCAAATTATATTGTTCGAAGCCAAAAACATGAAAAAACTTTAGTAAGACCACTGTCGTGGCATAAACATGCCAAAAAGGTCAGCACCAAAGTGGCAAAAGTGCAACTGCAATAATAGAAAAACTTAAGAGGTGCAACATCACAATGCCATATCCTTACCATCACAGTCCCACAGGAAAAAAATGGAATTCTTGAAACTAGAATGTTTAGCACTGGGGCAACCGAATAGCCCCCAAGCTCTTATGTTTTGCTAGCCTCCTTCTCCTTCACTTCTCCTTCTCTCTCTCTCGGACCGAAATATATCTTCTCTATTTATAATTTACCCTTCTCTCTAATTTATCTTTTAATCTAGACCTCAAATCTTAACATCGAAGATACTGTTGGACTTATGGCGACGAGAGTTTCAATTACCACCAATTAGTTTCATTCGACAATTGAAGTCTCATCGAAAAATGTAGAAAGGAAGCCCTAGGATGTTTTAAGATCTTTCGTGATTAAAATTGAGGTTTGTTTTATTAGTTCAAATTTGGAAGTTGGTTAAAGAGGATTTACCAACCTTGGACCCCTAAGTTTGTGAATAGATAATACTTACTATAATAGTTTTTTTAAATTTACTTTTCTTTTATCCTGTAACTATTTCATCTACTGTTATTGAAATAGTTTTTAAACTTCAAATTTTTATTATTTACTTGCTTATAGTTGATCATGATACTTCTATTTTTTTTAAAAAATTATCATTCACTTTAATCATATGCTTCTATATTGTTTAATTTTCATTCCTAGAGTCTTAGGTATGCAGGGCAGGCCTTTAATAATGAACAATTTGCTATGTATGTTGAAGATTAAAAGTTGCTAGTAAATTGATGTTGACGATTTGATATGAAAAGCTAGATCAATGTATATTATTGTTTGAAATAAAATGTTCCAAGATATTGTAGTCATGATGCATTGATTTTGATTTTGTGGCTCTAATCAATATACCTTTGAATGAATCATGTTGGCAATTTAAAACTAGCTTATATGAATATGGTTTGGAAAATGGAGTTAGACTGACATTTTTTTAGCATTATAAGTGCATGGATGGAGTGATGATTTTCATAAGAACCTTCATTTCATTTTCTTGATGAATTAACTAATCTTATTTTTACAAATCACATTTTTATTTTTAGAAGAATCTTGGTTAGAAACATTGTTTGCTAGCAACAACAGATGCTAGTCTTGGTCTACCTTAAAACCCTAACTGGCAGGGGTGTTGCTAACCCCCTATGTAGGCCAACAGACATGGATTAGAACTATGTTGTTAAAGCAGTTGAGGAAAATCTCCTATTACCATGGAAAAATGTTTGACTATTTTCTATAAGATAGTGATTTTCTTATCCCTTACTATGTGCTTAGGAATCTTAGAATTGTTCTAATTTTGACTCCTCTTGTAACATCCCTCAATTAATTCTATGTTATGGCATGATTTTCTAGGTTCAAAGGATGGGGGAAAAATATTAATTCTCTTTTTAGAAGAAAAACTAGGAAGGATGAAATCCTAATTTTCTAACCTCTTAGAATAGAATTAAGTAGTGAGAGAGGGTTAGAATTATGAATAAAAGGTGTCTCTAAGATCTAATAAGTTTTATTTAGGGAATTGGAGGAAGCCAAACAAGGCTTTAGTCAAGGGGTTAGTCATATTCTAATGGTATGGCAATCTTGTAATAATTAGAGAAATGAGGGGCAAAGAGTAAGAGGGAGTAACTTCTAGAAGGAATGGGGATAAGACTAAATAATTTGATGAAAGGGGGATAAGACTCAATAATTTGATCAAAGGGGGAGAGGAATCAGAAAAAAAAAGGTAGCCAAGAAGGAGAAGAGGAAGAAGGAAGAAGGAGAGAGAGAGAGAAGAGAGAAAGGCATCAAGAAGAAGGAATCCAGGGAGTTCTTAAGGTAGGTTTAACATTAATTGACTAAGAAACTTGAAATCTTGATGACATATGTGTGTATGAATACTTGTAAGTTTTTGTTGATGGAGGTATCTTATGCATGTATTGGATTGATCATCATATGAATATCCAAGTAGAGCAAAGGTTTGGATGCATATGTATTGCATGTTTTGTGCTAAAAATTGGCTTTGGATGGATGAAATTCGATGGTCTGAATGAATAAATCTGTATTTTCTGATTTATGTCAACTTAGAAGATGTCTTCAACATAAAAGTTGTAGATATGTTTCTTATGGTTAAAACCCCTCTGGAATCACTTTAATCCGACCTAAGATGAGAGAGTTATGCCTCAATGAGTGAAGAAAGGTCAGATTTAACGTGCAGAATCGCGATTTTTGGTTTGTAACACTTTTATATTTAAATCTAGTTGAAATCTATAAAATTAGTAAACATAAAAGTTGTAGATAATTCTATTAGCTTTCCATAGACACCAACATTACCTTAATCGGAGTTGAAATGGGGGCGTTATGGCCTATAGAGTGAAGGAAGGTCAGGCTGATCGCCAGACTACAACCCGAAACACGGCCGTATTTCAAGACACGGCAAGGCCGTGTTGGGGGCTGTTTTTAAGATTTTGCAGCACAGTTTTATACAATTTTAAGCATGGCCGTGCCCTGGGACACGGGCAAGCCGTGCTTGAGGCTGAAATTGCCTTGTTTTTCATTTTAAAGGCTTTAAATGAACCCCAATGAATGGATGATGCTAAGGGAAACTAAAATACAAATAAATACCTTGTTAATGATGCATTGTAGTGTGAATTATAACCTTTTATTATGAGAAATTAAATCACATATTTCATATAGATAAGATGTATGTGAGATGGATGCATGATGCATTGATGAGAATCATATAGATGAGATGTATGTGAGATGGATGCATGATGCATTGATGATATTCATATAGATAAGATGTGTGTGAGATGTATACAAGATGCATTCATGAGATGCATATGAATGAGAAGTGTGTGCATGTGTGAAATACTTGCATGGTAAATGGATGAGGTATATGCAGATGAGGCATGTGTGTGCGTTGTATATATGTTGCATTAATGAAAATATGAGAGTGCATAACCTAGTGAAAGGCATATATGATATATGGGTAAATTGTATATTCATGAGATGCATGATCTCAAAGGTGTATGTGATGCATATGAAGTGAATGATTAAAAGCATAAGTAGCATATGTGATGGTGTGATGTGTGAGTTATACACCTATATCTTAAAATGAAATATTGGGATGACCCTTATGGTGGCAAGGTGACCCAGCGACATACGGTACCTTGTGGTGGTAAGGTGACCTGAGAGGTCATAATGGCTATGAGACGGTACCAGATAGGGGATGTCCTATTAGCCTTGAGTGAGCCATAGATTATGACCACTCCGACCAAGTGATATTGACCTATTAACAACCAAGAAATTTTTGGTGTATGCATGGTGTATGCATTTCAATCATTTTATATTATATGCACTGATTATAGCTTTAAATAATGTTTTATGTAGCTTATACAGCTAAACACGTCACTTGTTTTACTTTGATAATAAATTGTTAATGTTAGCCTTATTGAGATTTTATTCTCATTAATTTTGGTGATATGTTCAGATAATAGTAACTGAAATGCCTACACTGATGGTAAAGGTACAGGGAGTGGACATGCCCCTCCTAGGCCAGTTCACCGTCTTACAAGATGTAATAATAATGAATGTAGTAGAGATCCTGGCATCGGCACCACCCCCTCTATCACCCCATGCACCCTAGGGGTGTGGTGCTAGGCCAGGGCCTAGTTAGTAGGATGTACATTATGTAATATAACCAGTGTATATTTTTGGAAGAATAATTCCTAGTGTTTCAGTATATCTAGTGTTACTCTTGTATAACTCTAATACTGATGTAACCTCTTGTGGATTGATTATATAAATATGTGGTATTTTATTCTTATGGCTTAGTAAGATTAAGGAAATTCACTTGTAGTATAAACCAAGATGAAACTGAACGCATATATAAAGAAAAAACCTGGCTCTTACATAGTTGGTATCAGAGCAAGTCAGTCCTAGGTGACCATGGGGGTGGGTGGTCACCTATGTCGACTTGTGAAGGACCCGAATAGGCTTGTAGTGTTTGTGTAGGGTCGCATGAATTTATGATTAGGAAATTTCTAGTGTTTCCTAACTATATGTTTTGGTGGTGTGTTTGCTACTGTAAGGTTTTAATCTGCTGTTGGGCTTGATCACCTCAATAGTGACTCATTTTTTTTATTACTACAGTAAGTGATGGAACCACCAAGGCAAAATCCGACCAGTAGTGCAGAAACGACCCTACATGACCTAGCCACTGCTATTCGAGACCAAGTTGTTGCCATAAATCAAATTTTACAACACATGCAAAATAACAACAACCATGGTGAATAGCATGGTAACTCACGAGCAGTAGGGAATGAGAATGGATGGATAGAGTTCATGAGGATTCAACCTCCTTCTTTTATGGGCGGATATGATCCAAATACTGCTGAGAGATGGTTGGCGGAACTAGAGAAGATTTTTGATGTCCTAGACTGCCCTGATGAGCAAAAGATCACTTTTGCAGTTTATATGCTTAAGGCTGAAGCAGAATATTGGTGGAGGGGAGCCAAAGAGTTGCTAGTCCACCAGGGGAGACAGATTACATGGCTGGTTTTTTGAAAAACGTTCTTGGGAAAGTATTTTCCTAGCAGTGTGAGGGCTGGAAAGGAAGTTGAATTTCTTCAGCTTAGGCAGGGCAACTGGACCATTGACCAATATGTGGCTAAATTTAAAGAACTGTCTAAGTTTTCCACTTATCTGCAGTATAATCCAAATGAAGCGTGGAAGGCAGTTAGATTTGAGATCGGACTAAATCCAGAAATCCGGAGTGCGGTGGTTTCTCTGGAGATTTGAGAGTTCGCCTCCCTAGTCAACAATTATAGACTGCTGGAAAAGAGTTTGAGAGTGGCAGGAGAGGAGAGGGAACGCCAAACTTTATGGAAGAGGAAGAGGGAAGCTTCTACATACAGTAGGGATCTTAGGGTCAAGAACCATGCAAGAGGTAAACAGCATGTAGCTACCAGACCCAGACCCTTCCCACAAAGACCAGCATTGAGTACATGTGGAAGATGTGGACGAGTTCACGGGGATAGGCCATGTTACTCTACTCAAGCCACTTGTTTCTGTTGTGGCCAGAAAGGGCATTTACAGAGACGTTGCCCAATGAATAGTGGAAAAGGGCCTGAACGAACTCCACAGGTAGCAAAGAGTGTCTTTACCTTGAGTGGAGTTGAGGCAAAACAAAACCCCGACTTGATTCAAGGTATGTGTTTTGTCAATAAATTGCCTTAGACTGCACTTTTTGATTCGGGTGTTAGTCATTCTTTTATAGCATGGGATAGTGTTGAGAAGTTGCAACATCCCATTTCTGATTTTCCTTATGAGTTAATGGTGATGACTCCTACGGGGGAGAAGGTGATTACTTCCTCGATGTGTTCGAATTGTTCCATGGTGGTGCATGATAGGTCGTTTGTAGTGGATCTGATTTGCTTACCTTTAGATAGTATAGATGTTATTTTAGGGATGGATTGGTTGAGTCAGAATCGAGTGCTTCTCAATTGTTGTGATAAGACTCTAGAATTCCTTCCTATTGTTTCTGGGAAAAAGTAATGCAATATTATCAGTACACAAAAAGCTATTAAGGGCCCGAAGAGTACTGATTTAAGTTGTATTTTCTTGTATTCTGTCAATCCAGAGATGAGCCAAGAGCTACATGGGATTCTTATAATCTGTGAATTTTCAGAGGTCTTTCCTTCGAAAATTTCAGAACTGCCACCAAGGAGAGAGATAGCATTTTCCATTGACCTGGCACCAGAAGCAAAACCTATTTCCATTACTCCATATAGAATGTCTCCAGTAGAATTAAAAGAGCTTAAAAAGCAAATTGAAGAACTACTAGAGAAGAATTTCATTCGGCCTAGTGTGTCACCCTGGGGAGCGCCTGTACTATTCGTGAGAAAGAAAGACGACAGTATGAGATTGTGTATTGACTATAGACAACTTAATAAGGTAACTGTTAAGAATAAATATCTGCTACCCCGGATAGATGATTTGCTAGACCAATTGAAAGGGGCCACGGTTTTCTCGAAGATAGACTTGAGATCAGGGTACCACCAGATCAGGATTAAAGAAGATGATATCCCGAAGACAGCCTTCAAAATGAGATATGGGCATTACGAGTTTCTGGTAATGCCGTTCGGAGTCACAAATGCACCTGCAATTTTCATGGATTATATGAACCGTATCTTCAGGCCCTACTTAGACCAGTTTGTGTTGGTCTTTATAGATGATATTTTGGTATACTCGAAGAGTGAAGAGGAAAATAGTCAGCATCTTCGGCTAATACTTTAAATCTTAAAGGAGAAAAAAATCTTTCCGAAGCTAGAAAAGTGTGAATTCTGGCTAAAATAGGTAAAATTTTTGGGTCATGTCATTTCCCAAGATGGTATAGCGGTAAACCCTAGCAAGATTGAAGTAGTATTAAAGTGGGAGAGGCCCAAGACTATGACGGAGATTAGAATTTTTCTGGGGTTAGCCGGGTATTATAGAAGATTTATACAGGGATTTTCTAGAATAGCATTGCCTCTGACTCGGTTAACCAGGAAAGGAAGTCTTTTCAAATGGACTCAAGAGTGTGAGGATAGTTTCCAGCAACTTAAGAATCGATTAACTACCTCTCCTGTTTTAGTCATTCTTGATTCTTCTGGACATTTTGAAGTTTATACGGATGCTTCTAAGAAGGGACTAGGCTATGTTCTGATGTAAGAAGGTAGAGTGGTTGCTTATGCTTCCCGACAATTACGATCACATGAGGAAAGTTACCCCACACATGACCTAGAGCTAGCATCAATAGTTTTTGCTCTAAAAATCTCGAGACACTTCTTATATGCAGCCGTGTTCGAAGTTTATATTGATCATACGAGTTTAAAATACCTTTTTGATCAGAAGGAGTTGAACATGAGGCAGAGGAGGTGGATGGAGTTTATTGATGATTATAAGTTTGAGCTGAAGTACCATCCGAGAAAAGCTAATGTAGTAGCTGATGCATTAAGTCGGAAGTCACTACACGTGAGTCAAATGTTAGTGAAAGAAATGAAGTTATTAGAGGATTTTAGAAATCTGAGCTTATCGGTTACAAGCAATCCTAAAGGCTTAAGACTTAGCGAGCTGCGAATCGAATGTGACTTGAAGACGCAAATCAAGGAAGCACAATCGCGGGATGAATTTTGACAAGACCGAAGGGAACAATCTGACTTTGCAATTTCAAGGGATGGGATTCTTGAATATCGAGGGCGAATGTGTGTACCAAAGGAAGGGGCTCTAAGGGATAAGGTTCTAGAAGAAGCTCATCAAAGTAAAAATACTATTCACCCGGGATCCACTAAAATTTACCAAGACTTGAAAAAGAGATACTGGTGGCTAGGGATGAAGAAGGACATTACAGAATATGTTACTAGATGTCTAATTTGCCAGAAGGTGAAGATAGAACATCAGAAACCCGCGGGACTACTACAACCCTTGGAGATACCGGAGTGGAAGTGAGATAGTATTTCTATGGATTTCATTGTGGGGTTGCCTAAAACTTAAACTGGGTTTGATTCAATATGGGTAATAGTGGACAGATTGACAAAGTCTGCTCATTTCTTGCCCATTAGAATCAATTATCCATTAGAGAGACTAGCCCAACTATATGTAAGGGAAGTTCTTAGGTTGCATGGAATCCCTAACAATATTATCTCAGATAGAGATCCTAGAGATCCCAGATTTACTTCTACATTTTAGAGGGCTTTACAAGAATATTTTGGCACTAGACTACATTTTAGTACAACCTACCACCCCTAGACTGATTGTCAAACTGAAAGGACCATACAGACTTTGGAGAATATGCTCAGAGCATGCACTTTGGAACAAGGAAAAGGATGGGACAAATATTTACCACTAGCTGAGTTCGCTTATAATAACAGCTACCACTTCAGCGTTGGGATGGCACCTTATGAAGCCTTGTATGGTCGGAAATGCAGATCCTCTTTGTGTTGGTATGAAGTGGGGGAAAGAAATTTGTTGGGCCCAGACTTGGTCCAACACACCACTGAACAAATAAAAATGGTCTGAGAAAAGATGCGAATAGCCCAAAGTTGGCAGAAGAGTTATTATGACAAAAGAAGAAAGCCGTTGCAATTTCAAGAAGGGGATCATGTGTTTTTGAAAATCTCTCCTATCACAGGCATCGAGCGGGCAATGAAGGTCAAAAAGCTAAGTCCACGGTTCTTGGGTCCTTATCAAATTCTTAAGAGAGTGGGACCATCTGCTTATTAAATTGCACTTCCTCCACACTTATCGAACCTTCACAATGTGTTCCATGTCTCTCAACTTCGTAAGTACCTTCCGGATCATGTGCACTTAATCCAAGAAGACTCAGTGACTGTAAATGAGTAGTTAACTTATAAAGCTGAACCGATCTCAGTACTGGATAGAGAGGTAAAGCAATTACGTAACAAGACTATTCCTTTGGTGAAGATAGCTTGGAATAGATTTGATGAAGGGGATGCTACCTGGTAAAGAGAAGATGAAATGAGACAGATGTATCCACAACTTTTTAGAGATAGGTAAAACTTTAAATTTTGAGGACAAAATTCTTTCGTAGAGGGAGAGAAATGTAACATCCCTAAATTAATTCTATGTTATGGCATGATTTTCTAGGTTCAAAGGATGGGGGGAAAATATTAATTCTCTTTTTAGAAGAAAAACTAGGAAGGATGAAACCCTAATTTTCTAACCTCTTAGAATAGAATTAAGTAGTGAGAGAGGGTTAGAATTATGAATAAAAGGTGTCTTTAAGATCTACTAAGTTTTATTTAGGGAATTGGAGGAAGCCAAACAAGGCTTTAGTCAAGGGGTTAGTCATATTCTAATGGTATGGAAATCTTGTAATAATTAGAGAAATAAGGGGCAAAGTCATATTCTAATGGTATGGAAATCTTGTAATAATTAGAGAAATGAGGGGCAAAGTCATATTCTAATGGTATGGCAATTGATGAGTGAGTTTTATACTCATAAATTAAATATTTTCATCTTATCTTTTGCCATAATTAAGTATAAATCTCCCTTACTTGTATTTAGTTTTGTGTCTTTCTTACAGATGGAGAGAAGAGTAGAAAATGGACTTAATTGGAGGAATCAGAGTTAAATTGTGGTTCTTTGGAAATGATGTCTATAAATCAAGCAGATAAAACAAATTCATTAAGGATGGCTGAGTAAGGAGCATTATCATATTGTCTCTTGAGATGCATCCTAATGGATATATGCACAAATTTATTCTTGATTTATGATCACATTTCCAAAAGAACTAAAAAACATAAAGATTCAAGGCAAAGCACCCAATGTTGAGAATATGTTTGCTGGTTGCAGTCCAGCCCAACCTTGCTATAGTACTTGGACCATATCTCTGAAAATACATATCCAATATGTATGCAATTTGGTAGGTGTGTAGCTGACACAATTGGGTACAACTTTCATGTTCAAGTGGTCAGAAAATACGGACATTAAAAGGGCCAAAAGTGGGCTAGAAGAGAATCTGATTACTGCTGCAGTCCAGCCCGACTTTTCTCTAGTATTTTGACCATAACTCACACATGACGTATCCAATTTGTCCACAATTTGTTTTGACGGAAAGCTAATGAAATTTTCTACAACTTTCGTGTTGATGAAGTTAGAAAATTCGGCGGTTTTCAAGACGATATTCAAGGATCAATTTCGGTGCATATATGGAATTCAAATTGTCAACTTTGTACAACTTCCTACCTAACAATTTTGACAATTACCACACCAACCACACTTAATTGTATCTATAAATAGAGGGCTTGAGGGGTGAGTTAGGGAGTTTTTGGAGAGCTTTGGATAGAGCTTGGGAAAGCTTTGTTGGAATTCTACGAACTTGTAATGTTATTCTCTCTTTAGACATCTTGTATTTTTCATTTTCTTTCGTAATATTATCATGTTTCTTCATCTTTCATTTCACTTTCTTGCCTTGATTATGGAGAACTAATCTCCTAATGCTAAGGTGAAAGGGTGAAACTCTTGGTATGAGAATAATAATTTATCTAACTCTTAATCTTAATGTTTATCTTTGATATTGTATTTACCTTCCTATTTCTTTTCTCATAATTATTTCTTAATGGCTGGTTTTATCATACCGCCGATTTCTTGTTATGTTATTGGCTGGTTTTATTAGACCGCCTATCTCTTATTATTTTCATGGTTGGCTTTGCCACCTACTTTATTTTATTTTACTATTGGATGGCTTTGCCACCGATTCTATTTCATTTTATTTTGTTATGTTAATTAATTTTCTACCTTTCATTTTTTGCATAAGTTAATCTTGTAAAATGTGAATTTTGATATATTGTAGACAATATAATGATTGGCACAATTTATGCTTGAATCCATTTACAAGTTATCTTTTGCATCTTTGTATTTTTAATCTTGTGAAGTGTGAACCTTGATACATTGTAGACAATTTTTGGCACAATAAATACTTGAATCACTCTTGATTTATTGTAGACAATATGTTGATTGGCACAATGTACGCTTGAATCCATTTTACAAGAATGTTTTAATTATTAGAAAGGAGGTAAATATAATTCATGTATAAACAAAATTGAGCTTAAATTAACATATCATCCGATTAGAACTTTATTCGTGTAAAGATTCTAATTGAGTAATAAAAGAGTTAAATTTATTTTTATTCGATATACCAAGAGTGGATCTCCTAACCTTAGCATGCTTCTTTACCTTGAATACATCTTCATTTAATTTCAGTATATTAGTTCTTTCATATTTCGTTCAATATTCCTCTCACAAAACGAGACATCGGGAACTAGGTTAGAAGTATTTATTTCAGATCTATATTAGAATTTTCTCTCAATTGGCAATCTCTGTGGGATCGACCTTGCATACCACTAAATCTATACTCCAATAGATTCGTGCACTTGCGAGTTTTAATTAAAACAACAAGTTTTTGGCGCCGTTGCCGGGGATTGCGACGAAAAAGCTATTTGGATCCAGGTAAGTACTTTTCTTCCACTAGTTATAGTTAGAACATTTGTTTATTCTGTGTATAGAAATTTTTCTTTAGAATTGTTTCCTGAAAATTGGTGTAGTAATTTGGGTGTATAAAATTGGTTGATTCTGTCAACAAGGCTAAAAGCGCCTAAGGAGTATGGGTTTTAAGAGAAACCATTGTGATTCCTCCATATTTTCCTGGGAGTCTACCGATTAAATACTACCCATTATTACTAACACTTTGAAAAAAAAAGAGTTTGTATAATTTTGTGATTTTTATTTTGTGGTATTTGCATTTTGTAGCCGTTGTGTAGTTAGATACTTTTTCATAATTAGGAAGCTATTTTTTTTTATGCGTGCTTGGAAACGTGATAAAGATAAGCGGTTGGTTAGGAAAAGTTTAGGGTCAACCATTGAGTGTACAATAGAGACATTAGATTCTGCTGGATCACCATTAAAAATGGAAGAACAAGTTGTGCATAATAAAACTCTTATGGAGTACTTCTCACCTGTTATAGCCAATACTCCATCTTGCATAGTTTTACCACAAACTACTGCAACTCATTTTGAACTCAAACCGGCCATACTCCAACTTTTACCATCATTTTATGGTATGGAAAGAGAAGATCCATACATGCACATTAAAGAGTTTCTTGAAATCTGCTCGACTTTTTGCTTCCAGAATTTCAATGATGAATCAATCAGGCTTAGAATGTTTCCATTTTCATTGAAAGATAAAGCTAAAGCCTGGTTGAACTCCCTTCCTACAGGAACTATAACTAGTTGGAACCAATTAGTAAATAAGTTTCTAGCAAAATTTTTCCCTATGTCTAAAACTGATGCCCTTCGGAGAGAAATTTTTGATTTTTGTCAAAAAGAGGGTGAACAATTTTTTGAATGTTGGGAAAGATTTAATGATCTTCTTCTGAAATGTCCTCATCATGGTTTTGAAACTTGGAGAATAGTGAAATATTTCTATGATGGCTTAACTTCATCAAACCGTCAAATGATCCAAAGCATGCATGGTGGGAGATTTTTACAATTGAATGAGGGGGAAGCTTGGGAATCCTTAGGATCTTTATCTGAAAATTCTCAGCATTGGAACTGCATAGATCCCAGGGATAAAAAGTCTCAAACACAAAAAAAGGGAGGACTTTATGAAGTGAGTGATGATACAGATGTGAGAATTGCCTTAGCTAGCCTGACTAGAAAGGTAGAAGCTTTAACTTTAAGCCACACTTTAAACCCTTCTACCAATACTAGGATAGAGGCATGTGCCTTATGTTCTAGTACAGCTCACATTGCGCAATCTTGTCCATCTATACCAGCTTACCAAGAGGCATTCTCTGAGCAAGCGAATTCTCTTCAAACTTATGGGAAGTCATCAGATAGCCCATTTGCACCCACATATAATCCAAATTGGAGGAATCATCCAAATTTCTCATGGAGGCAAAATCAACCTGCAATGAATCAAAGTGGGCAACAATTTGCCCCTTCTAATTCATACCCTCAAGTTCCTCATCATGCTCCTCCTTTCGGGGTATCTCAACAAAGAAAACCTTCTTTGGAAGATACTCTACAGCAATTCATGCAATCAACCCAACAAGTTTTACAATCTCACACTCAGTCCATTTCAAAGATTGAAACACAATTGGGTCAATTAGCCAGTGCTGTAGGAGAGAGAGAAAAAGGAAAATTCCCCAGTCAACCTATTCCTAATCCTAAGGGTCAATATGAAGTAGGATCATCAGCAAATCCTAAGGAAGAAGTAAAGTCTGTGACAACCCTTAGATCTGGAAAGGTCATTGATAATCATGTTCACATGCCAGAAAATGAGGAACAGAGTCAACATGAATCCCAAACTAATGACTCAAGTGAAAAGAAAAGTGAACAGATTTCTTATGCCCCCAAAGCTCCTTTCCCACAAAGACTTGCATCTATCAAGAAAGGTACTCAGTATAGTGACATTTTAGAGGTGTTTAAGCAAGTAAGCATTAACATCCCTTTTTTGGACGCTATCAAACAAGTACCCGCTTACTCAAAATTTCTGAAAGATCTTTGTACGGTGAAAAGGAAAACTAATGTTCCAAAAAAGGCATTTTTGATTGAACAAGTGAGTTTTATAATTCAGCAAAAGACTCCTGTCAAGTACAAAGATCCAGTTTGTCCTACAATTTCTTGTATTATAGGTGACCATGTGATTAACAGAGCCTTACTTGATCTAGGAGCAAGTGTGAATCTACTGCCGTACTCTGTGTATGAGAAACTTGGGTTAGGAAAGCTGAAACCTACATCAGTGACCCTTCAGTTAGCTGATAGGTCCACCAAAATCCCTAGAGGTGTCATAGAAGATGTGCTCATTAAGGTTGATAAATTCTACTTTCCTGTAGATTTCATTGTTCTTGACACTGAACCTGTTGAGAATACAGAGACACAAATTCCAGTCATTTTGGGTAGACCATTTCTGGCAACATCCAATGCAATTATTAATTATCGAAATGGAATTTTGAATTTATCTTTTGGAAATATGACTGTGGAATTAAATGTTTTTAATGTCTCTCATCAACCTGTGGACATGGATGATGTGTGTGAGGTCAGCATGATTGAGAGTATAATCTATGACTCATTTGTAAGTTATTGTGATGATGACCCTTTGGAAAAATGTTTGGCCCACTTTAACATGGATTTGGATGAGGACTGTTTGATCAGTGAAGTAAATTCCCTGTTAGAGACCACTCCATTAATGGATACCAATAAATAGAAAGGTAAAACAGAGATACTTACACCTTCTGAGTCTATTTTATTGCCATCCATAGAGAAACCTCCCCAGGTAGAGTTAAAACCTTTACCAGATTCTCTGAAATATGTGTTTCTAGGACCTTCTGAGACCTTGCCTGTCATTGTAGCATCTGATTTAGATAAAGAACAAGAAGTTGAACTCATAAAAGTCCCCAGTGAACATAGTGAAGCCATAGGTTGGACAATAGCAGACATTAAAGGCATTAGTCCATCAATTTGCATGCACAGGATACATTTGGAGGACAATGCCAAAACCTCAAGAGATCCACAAAGACGTCTGAATCCAAACATGAAAGAAGTTGTGAGAGCCGAAGTGATTAAACTTCTTGATGTGGGTGTCATTTACCCAATTTCTGATAGTGCATGGGTTAGTCCTGTTCAGGTAGTTCCTAAGAAATCTGGCATTACTGTAGTCAAGAATGAGAATAATGAATTGATTCCCACTAGAGTACAAACTGGGTGGCGTGTTTGCATTGACTACCGTAAGTTGAATGCTGTTACAGGGAAAGACCATTTTCCACTTCCTTTTATAGATCAAATGCTAGAAAGGTTAGCTGGACATGCATATTACTGCTTTCTTGATGGATATTCTGGTTATAACCAAATTCCTATTGCACTTGAGGATCAAGAGAAAACTACATTCACTTGTCCTTTCGGAACCTTTGCCTATCATCGAATGCCATTTGGATTGTGCAATGCACCTGCTACATTTCAGCGTTGCATGATAAGTATATTTTCTGACATGGTAGAGCAATTTCTGGAAGTATTCATGGATGATTTTTCTGTGCATGGGTCTAGTTTTGAGGAATGTCTACACCATTTAAGATTAGTCTTAATTAGGTGTAAAGAAAAGAACCTTGTTTTGAACTGGGAAAAATGCCATTTTATGGTTAAAAAGGGAATTGTTTTAGGGCATGTTGTGTCACGTCAATGTATTGAGGTAGATAGAGCCAAAATTGAACTGATCTCCAGTCTTCCACCTCCTCGGACAGTAAAAGAGGTACGTTCTTTTTTAGGCCATGCAGGGTTTTATGGCAGATTCATCAAAGATTTATCAAAATCTCTAGGCTTTTGTGTAGTTTACTTACCAAAGATGCCTCTTTTATCTTTGATGAAGAGTGCTGTCAAGCTTTTGAAAAGCTCAAATTCTTACTCACCTCTGCACCTATCATTAGACCACCCAATTGGAATCTTCCCTTTGAAATCATGTGTGATGCTTCTGATTATGCAATTGGAGCTGTTTTGGGGCAGCGTCTTGATAAGTTTCCATATGTGATATACTATGCTAGTAAAACTCTTAATGATGCTCAATTGAATTATTCTACAACAGAAAAAGAGTTACTAGCTGTGGTATTTGCTTTAGACAAGTTTAGATCTTATTTATTAGGATCTAAGGTTGTAATTTTTACAGATCATGCTGCACTTAAGTATCTTCTTTCTAAGAAAGATGCTAAAGCCCGATTGATAAGATGGATACTGCTGTTACAAGAATTTGATTTAGAAATTCGGGATAAGAAAGGATCTGAAAATGTTGTGGCTGATCACTTGTCTAGGCTGATAGTTGAATCGGGTGAAAATAACTTGCCTATCAAAGACTCATTTCCAGATGAGCAACTCATGTCCGTTTCTCAGCTACCTTGGTTTGCTGACATTGCTAATTACCTTGTCACAGGTCAAATACCTACACATTGGAGTAAGCAAGATCGGATAAAATTTTTAGCTGAAGTAAAAAAATTCTTTTGGGAAGATCCATACTTGTTTAAGTATTGTCCTGATCAAATCATTAGGAGATGTGTTCCGGAGAGTGAGCAATCTAGTGTTATTCATTTTTGTCATGATCATGCTTGTGGAGGTCATTTTAGTGCTAAAAAAACTGCTGCAAAGGTTTTGCAATGTGGCTTTTATTGGCCATCACTGTTCAAAGATTGCCATTTGTACTGTAGTTCTTGTGAGCGTTGCCAAAAATCGGGTAGTATCTCACGCAGGAACATGATGCCTCTGACTCCCATTCTTATTGTTGAGATATTCGATGTCTGGGGAGTTGATTTCATGGGTCCTTTTCCTAATTCTTTTGGCAATTTATACATCCTTGTTGCTGTGGATTATGTGTCAAAATGGGTCGAGGCTGTTGCATGTAAAACAAATGATCACAAGATTGTGGTTAAATTCTTGAAAGAAAACATTTTCTCAAGGTTTGGCACACCACGAGCAATCATTAGTGATGGGGGAAAACATTTTTGTAATAGGCATTTTGAGCATTTGATGAAGAAATATGGCATCACGCACAAAGTGGCAACCCCATACCACCCACAAACTAGTGGGCAAGTTGAGATTTCAAATAGGGAAATTAAAAACATTTTGGAAAAAACGATTAACCCAAATAGGAAAGATTGGTCTTTGAAACTTTCTGATGCTTTATGGGCTTATCGTACTGCTTTTAAAACCCCTATTGGAATGTCTCCTTACCGGCTTGTGTATGGCAAGGCCTGTCATTTACCTGTTGAAATAGAGCATAAAGCTTATTGGGCCATCAAACAGTTTAACTTTGCTCTTGACAAAGCAGGTTCTCACAGGAAGCTTCAACTCAATGAATTGGAAGAAATACGAAATGATGCATATGAAAATGCAAAGTTGTATAAGGATCGAATGAAAGTTTTTCATGACAAACATATTTTAAGAAAATCATTTAATGTAGGTCAAAAGGTCCTTCTATATAACTCTCGTTTGCACTTATTTCCAGGGAAACTACGTTCTCGGTGGACAGGCCCATTCATTATTCGTACTGTTTATCCACATGGTGTAGTAGAGATCGAAAATCCCAAGAACGGTGATGTGTTTAAAGTAAATGGTCAAAGATTGAAAGCATTTTTTGAATTACATAACCCAGAGATAGAGGAGACACATTTGCGTGATCCCGTCTACCAGGATTGATTCGCCTCTGTTATTAAAGGTTGTCGTACACGCTATCTAGGTAAGATCTTTCTTTATTTAACTTGCATTAATTGGTTTTCTCACTGGAATCTTCTTTTGAATTTCTATTGTTTCCTTGCTCTTGTTTATTTCCCTCTCTTTCACAAAAAAACAAAAAACAAAAACAAAAAAATAATTTTGAGTCGATAATGGAGGACGTTCTCGCACAATTGAAAAATCATTTTCCTTCTCTTCCACCCTATGCATTGACAAAAATTTACAAAGCACGGGTTGAAAGATTGAGGTTAATGATGATCATGGGAATACCTGCTGATATTCGTTGGCTAATTGAAGCTAAGGTACGGTTATCAGGTGAATCTGCAAATGATTTCATCTCTTACATGCCTGGTTTAGGGAAAAGTAGTTTTGCTAAAAGGCGCAGAGCTAAACGAATGGGTGTTTGTTACAAATGTGGACGTGAAACTTGTAACAAACGTTGCGGTTCTTTGGGTTGGGTGTCTGTAAATCGGGAAGACAAAATTAAGTTCATTAAGGATGGCTTGAGTAAGGAGTCATTGGATGATGACTTTCATCCAACGTCTCTTGAGACACATCCTAGTGGATCTGTGCATATCGGTATTGTCGGTCTATGGCCTCATTTCAAAAAAGAACATAAACGGTACAGTCTTGGGAATCTGATGTTAAAAGACCCTGTTTGCCAATTTATAAGAAAATTGGATGGGAAGCATATCCTCGACCCATAGAGGGCGTTTAAGCCGTTACTAGACGTAAAACCAGAGGAAGATGTGAGCCACAATCACAACTACTGTACATATACATGCGTGCCGTCATTTTTGAATTTTTCACCTTTAATTTAGCTGACATTTTTTGGCCTACTCTTATAGCTATGGAAATTATGCCCCCGGCTTATGCACATAGCTATTACAAGTATGTCCTTATTTGAGTCTTCTAGGTTCAAAGGATGGGGAGAAAATATTAATTCTCTTTTTAAAAGAAAAACTAGGAAGGATGAAACCCTAATTTTCTAACCTCTTAGAATAGAATTAAGTAGTGAGAGAGGGTTAGAATTATGAATAAAAGGTGTCTTTAAGATCTACTAAGTTTTATTTAGGGAATTGGAGGAAGCCAAACAAGGCTTTAGTCAAGGGGTTAGTCATATTCTAATGGTAATGCAATCTTGTAATAATTAGAGAAATAAGGGGCAAAGTCATATTCTAATCGTATGGAAATCTTGTAATAATTAGAGAAATGAGGGGTAAAGTCATATTCTAATGGTATGGCAATCTTGTAATAATTAGAGAAATGAGGGGCAAAGAGTAAGAGGGAGTAACTTCTAGAAGGAATGGGGATAAGACTCAATAATTTGATGAAAGGGGGATAAGACTTAATAATTTGATCAAAGGGGGAGAGGAATCAGAAAAAAAAAACATAGCCAAGAAGGAGAAGAGGAAGAAGGAAGAAGGAGAGAGAGAGAGAAGAGAGAAAGGCATCAAGAAGAAGGAATCCAGGGAGTTCTTAAGGTAGGTTTAACATTAATTGACTAAGAAACTTGAAATCTTGATGAAATATGTGCGTATGAATACTTGTAAGTTTTTGTTGATGGAGGTATCTTATGCATGTATTGGATTGATCATATGAATATCCAAGTAGAGCAAAGGTTTGGATGCATATGTATTGCATATTTTGTGCTGAAAATTGGCTTTGGATGGATAAAATTCGATGGTCTGAATAAATAAATCTGTATTTTCTGATTTATGTCGACTTAGAAGCTGTCTTCAACATAAAAGTTGTAGATATGTGTCTTATGGTTAAAATCCCTCTGGAATCACTTTAATCCGACCTAAGATGAGAGAGTTATGCCTCAATGAGTGAAGAAAGGTCATATTTAACGCGCGGAATCATGATTTTTAGTTTGTAACACTTTTATATTTAAATCTAGTTGAAATCTGTAAAATTAGTAAACATAAAAGTTGTAGATAATTCTATTAGATTTCCCTAGACACCAACATCGTCTTAATCAGAGTTGAAATGAGGGAGTTATGGCCTATAAATTGAAGGAAGGTCAAGCTGATCGCCAGACTACAGCCGAAAACACGGCCGTGTTGGGGGTTGTTTTTAAGATTTTGCAGCACAATTTTATACAATTTTAAGCATGGCTGTGCCCTGGGACACGGGAAAGCCGTGCTTGAGGCTGAAATTGCCCTGTTTTGCATTTTAAATGCTTTAAATGAACCCTAATGAATGGATGATGCTAAGGGAAACTAAAATACAAATAAATACCTTGTTAATGATGCATTGTAGTGTGAATTATAACCTTTTATTATGAGAAATTAAATAACATATTTTATATAGATAAGATGTATGTGAGATAGATGCATGATGCATTGATGAGAATCATATAGATGAGATGTATGTGAGATGGATGCATGATGCATTGATGATATTCATATAGATAAGATGTGTGTGAGATGTATACAAGATGCATTCATGAGATGCATATGAATGAGAAGTGTGTGCATGTGTGAAATACTTGCATGGTAAATGAATGAGGTATATGTAGATGGGCATGTGTGTGTGTTGTATATATGTTGCATTAATGAAAATATGAGAGTGCATGACCTATTGAAAGGCATGTATGATATATGGGTAAATTGTATATTCATGAGATGCATGATTTCAAAGGTGTATGTGATGCATATAAAGTGAATGCTTAAAAGCATAAGTGGCATATGTGATGGTGTGATGTGTGAGTTATACACCTATATCTTAAAATGAAATATTGGGATGACCCTTATGGTGGCAAGGTGACCCGGCGACATACGGTACCTTGTGGTGGTAAGGTGACCTGATAGGTCGTACTGGCTATGAGACGGTATCGGATAGGGGATGTCTTATTAGCCTTGAGTGAGCCATGGGTTATGGCCACTCCGACCAAGTGATATTGACCTATTAACAACTGAGAAATTTTTGGTGTATGCATGGTGTATGCATTTCAATCATTTTATATTATATGCACTGATTATAGCTTTAAATAATGTTTTCTGTAGCCTATACAGCTGAACACGTCACTTGTTTTACTTTCATAATAAATTGTTAATGTTAGACCTATTGAGATTTTATTCTCATTAATTTTGGTGATATGTTCATATAATAGCAACTGAAATGCCTACACTGATGGTAAAGGTACAGGTAGTGGACGTGCCCCTCCTGGGCCAGTTCACCGTCTTACAAGATGTAATAATAATGAATGTAGTAGAGATCCTGGCATCGGCACCACCCCCTCTATCACCCCCATGCACCCTAGGGGTGTGGTGCTAGGCCAGGGCCTAGTTAGTAGGATGTACATTATGTAATATAACTAGTATATATTTTTGGAAGAATAATTCCTAGTGTTTTAGTATATCTAGTGTTACTCTTGTATAACTCTAATACTGATGTAACCTCTTGTGGATTGATTATATAAATATGTGGTATTTTATTCTTATGGCTTAGTAAGTTTAAGGAAATACACTTGTCGTATAAACCAAGATAAAACTAAACGCATATATAAAAAAAAACCTGGCTCTTACACCGCTAATGTGTTTGATCATTATTCCTTGTAATAATTATTTTAAATTAGATGTTTATATTTTTAAAGGTCACTTTGTTGACTGTTTGATTAGCTTTTTAGTAGTATTGCTTTACCATTTTTTTATTTTGAAATTCTAGGTGTTCTACCATTCTAACCTTAATGTTTGAAACATTTTCCTTTAAATGTGTTGATTGTTTTACTTGATTTGTTTAAAATTTCATTGCACATTTATTCTAAAAAAATTGTACGTATGGCCTATTCTATTTCTATTGTAGTGGGCCTAATCTATTCACTGAGTTTTCCAAAAATAACTCCTTTATATCTATGTTTTCAGATAGTAGCAAGTAACTTAATATGTTTCCTTTAGCTCATGAGCTAGAGTAGAGATACCTTATGATGAGCCCCAATTGTTCTAATGGGCTCTTCAGCTGTTTGCTATTTTGTCCATATTTTTTGTAGTCTAGTTGTGCTCCAAGAGTCACAAGTAGTGTCCTTGCTTCCATTGTATTTTGAATTTTTAAACAAAGGATAATGTTATGCACTTTACTAATGATTTTTATGTTAAATATGAATTTATGAAGATGCTATTGTAAGTTGATGAAATGAAATGTTTCAGTATGTTTTGCATGACAAATCCTTAGTTTAATATGTATATGTTTTGAGGCTTATGGGTTAAGGGCTAAAATGTTATCCATGCTGGTCATGTATCCCAAATTAGGGTTGTGATAATAAGTGTGCAGGAGTGATGGTTTTATATAATTAGTATCTTTTTCCCCACTATTATAAATAAGAAACCTAGGGTTTTTGTACAAAAGTTCAAGCACTTTTGATTGGGACCAATTTTTAGAGAAGATTGAAAAAGACCAAGACGAATTCATGATCAGGAGGGAGGATGTTCTTAGGGTTTGGGAGAATTGAGATATTCTCATTTTTGTTTTTTACTCTCTATCTTCTTTGTTATAGTTTTCCTTACTACTTTGGGATACTTTTATTTATTTCTATGGAGTAGTTAGTTTTGTCTAGGAAAGGATATATATTATGTAGTTTGGTTTAATTTTGCTTCTTATCAATGAAAAACATCCTTCAACTTATTTATTCAATTCTAAGTTTAATGCTTCTAAATGCTTGATCACTAATTAGATTATTAGGGATCAATTGGTTGTTATTAATAAGGTAATTGGTTGTTTTTGATAAGGTAATTGATTGAATAAACCTCGAATTGAATAGTGTAAGATTAATTCTAATTGTCAAGATGAAAATGAATTAATTTGCATGTGGGATAATAATATACTTCCATACCTTACAAGAATTAATTAATCTTCTTTCTAATCTTTGAATTATTTCTCAATTACTCATGTTTTCATAGGTTTATTTTAGGCTTAATTACTTTTACTTATCTCGAGAGAGATCTATAAATAATTAAGTAATTAGGTCAATAATTTGTGATGTTAAGATTAGTTAAGGAGAGGGGTAAAAATAAGATGAAGTAATAGAGTGAAATTGAATACCTAGGTCTTCTTAATAGTTGAATTCCAATTGATTATGATAATTTTATTTTCTTTAATTGCCTATTTTATCTTGAGAATTTGTGATTGCTTGAATAAAATTGGGGAGGTTACAATTTGGTAATTAACTGGAGTAAGATTCTTTATGGGATATGATCCTTTACTTAAGCCACTATATTGCATGAGTGATAAGTGTACTTGCATAATTGTAATAGGAATTTACCTATTGGTTGCGTTGAAATTTTATTTTTTGGGCATCATCTAATTCTAGTTGTCTAAATTTTTTTTCACATTATTTTCTATTGTGACCGCTTAGTGATCATAAAAAAATTGTTTTCTAAATATTTTTCAAATTTCTGATTGCTAAGCAGTCATAAATGAAATATCATAATTAACAAAACATTGTTAGCGGTCACAAAATTGCATCATTCTTGTAGTGAAATTAAGTGTTTATCAAGAAAGCATTTGGATCTTTGTTTTTGTCCCTAATAGTGGAAAGTCAAAGTTCAGTTTTAAGATGACTTAAAACATGAAAAAGAAGGTTTCCAAGAACATAAATGTCTTTACCATAGATAGTAAGGGTATAGGATCTACAACATAAGTTCCATTCAAGATTCTCTTAATCGGTCATTAATGTAATTTTTTCTATTCCTTTTATTTTAAGGCAAACAACTAATAAGAAATGCTAGCTAGGGTCAATTATTCATAACATATAACAAGGATATTTTTAACATTTTACATTATATAGCTTGGTGAACTTATTAATGATGTGAGTACAACTATAAAATGGAAATGGAATGCAGACCTACTTTAAGTCCTAGTTGTACCTATCATAAGAGCTAAGGCTAAATGATTCAAAAAAATAGTTAATGGTTTAATTTTAGAGGCCCATCAAGGAGAAAATTCATTCACTACTAAAGGAGAGCCAATATTGTTTCATGTCATTAAAAATATGGGTCAAGAGTAGACATGACATTAAAAGTATGGTTTAATATCAGCCAATGTAAATATGGCTCTAAAATACTAGAAAACTAAAAGATGAAGACTGAATATAGGCCTAAATGAAGGAGTTATTTAATAGCCCAATTTGAGCTATGTTTTTATTTTTATTTTTTACTTTTAGCTTTTCACTAGGAAATTTTTCTATTTTATGGTTTTCTTGTCTGACTAAAAGAGTTTCCTATTTTTATTTTTCCCTGATATGTAGGAGTTTCCTATTTAGTTTTCTTTATTTGCCTAGGAAATTGACCTATGGTGGGTACTGTCGCGAGTACACCAAATATAATACCTTATCTCTCAAACTAACTTGTAGTAGTGAGAGTAAGGGTCAATCGCACAGAGACTTATATTACCTTTGTGAATCAATAAAAGGGGGGATTGAATAATGAAAGTAAAATAATAAAATAAATATTGCAAATAAAAGAGAGTGATTAATAATAAAAGCGTTGGTTTCAGTTGATATCTACCATCAAGGAATCACATTAATCATTAACAACATAATCAATCTTAAATTTGAATATCTATCATTGAGATTCTAACCCTATTTCTCCTCCAGTCTAGTAATTGATGACAATTGCATCAATTAACTCTAATTAACAAGAAATTATTTAGCATATCAGTAAAGTCTAACCAATTAATTGCTTGAAGAATTAGAGAAAATGATAGAGCTAAAAAAATATAGACACATAAGCTATATTTAATTTAGTTAATTATTCATCATAGGTTTAATAATTTATAATCCAAAACGATTGATCCTATTTGTCTCTTGAATCATAATAATGAAAACTTTGTTGAAAATATAATTCAGCAGTAGATTAAGACAAATAATATACTAGTAGGCCTCCTAGCAATTATATGAATAATCATTGAAAAGAGAAGAACAGATGAACAATCAATACTTAATTAAAATTGAACTAATAAAATCAAATCTAAATCTCACAATGCATGAAGATTCCTTGAGATTTCAATCTTCCTCCACCAACAAAAAGTAAATCAGTCTTGTAGGACCATAAGAAAATCTAGAGAAGAATTAAAGAAGATGACTGAGAATTTGATGCCCTTGATGCTTCCTTTTCTCCCCTTTTTATAGATTGACTCCTTCTAAATGAAGTAGAATTATTTCTAGGTCAGTTCCTGGCCCATCGGGTTTTAATTGGAGTTTAAAAGACCTAAAAATCATGATTTCAACATTCTGGTGCCACAGTGGGTGTCGCAGAGCTTCGAATTTTCAACACCGGGGCATTGTGGCACATTGGCTCAAGCACTATGGCTCTTGAGTTCTCGAGTACTCGACCATTGCAGCATTGGACTCAAGCGCCGTGATGATCCAAAATTGTGATGCAATGCCGCAGTGCCCAAAAACTTCCAAAATTTGCTGAAGTAATGGACATGAAAGTTATAGATCTATGTCTCTTATTTCCATAGCCACTAGAATAACCTTAATTGGAGTTCAAATGAGGGAGATATGCCTCACTTAGTGATAAAGGGTTAGAAATCAGCATTTTTTCATAATTTCTCTCTATTTTCCTCTTTACTTTTCCTAAAACACAAAACACAAAAATCAATTAATTCCTATTTATATTCTACTTAAATTAAATAAAAATTAACTTAAAACATACTAAAAACATGCTTAATTTACTGCATGTCAAATACCCCCACACTTACTCTTTTGCTTGTCCTCAAGCAGATTGATTCATGTGAACAATATTCAATATATAAGGTGAGTGAAGGGCTTACCAATGTGTTGCCTCATGGAAAAAATTGTATGCTCTCAAAGAAATGTAAAAACAATTTCATGATTATGTGCAAAATTCAACTTAAATGTAATTCATAACTTATTTTCTAAAGCCCTGAGTGTATATGTCTTTAAGTAGTTTAATTATCTTTTACCCAAATGAGTTTATACATCTCAAGAATTAAGGTATGAATCTCTATTTGATTTGGAAATTCCATAGGCTAATTTTTTATGCTATTCTCCACTAATGTAGGCTAAAACTACTTTTTAAGATCAAAAGTACTTATTCATCTTGTAATGTGGCTAGGTTATAGGGTGAGATATAAGATATAAATTTAGGCTCGATCTGTCATGCCCCAATTGAATGGAATGCGAATAACACAACTGACAGATAACTTTACCCTTATTTATTTGCATATGGCTTCACAATATCACATATCAAGAAAATATCATACGTTTTACAAGTTTCCAATATAGCTAATTATACATGCCAAAACAACACTTAACAATATTACCACAGAAGTAAGGATCTTGCCTATGGCGTTCAGAGTATACTCTAAATTACAATGACATAATATTTTAAACAAGTCGAGCCTTGGAAACAACATAGGCTCACTCAGAGAATACGACACCTAGCCGATCACATAAGTGTAGGACCAAACTTTGAATCTTTATTTGAAAAAAAATGTAAGCATTGTGTAGTGAGTTTGACAACTCAGTGACCAGATAATACCTCCTATGACCTCTTAGATCAACATATGGATGTACTCATATATTAAAATTTAGCACATCAGAAATTACAGTTTAGAAGTACATCCATATGGGACCAGTATTTTCAAATATTTTCAGTTCAAATCACATTCAGATATTTGTAACCATATATGATACAATACGATCATTAATCAAACATTAATATGCATCAAAAACATTTCTTATAAAAAGATTAGGAGGATCCCATATCAGAACCACCATATTAGAGTTCAATCCCTTCTGTACTTTGTTGGTGTAGGATTTTCCTATACTTAGTATCGTAGCTAAGGTTTACCCTACCACCATTCAAGAGGACACACGAAGAGACTCTAATATGGGCAATTCCCCCAACACAAAGTAAGGGAAGGAAAATCATATTTCATATAACTGGCATCTCGCCTAGATAGGAGGCATTCCACTCTCCATCACATATCATATCATGTGTGTTGGCCCTCACACAGGGCTAGCACCTCCCCTGCTAGCTGAGGTATCAAGGTGCACCAAGGCTAACATCACCTGTTATTAGCAAACAATGTTTCTAATCTGATTCCTCCACAAAATTATCATATGCATATATTCCATATCTTTTAAAACAGAGCTTTCAGTATAATAAAGAATCTCAGTCTCAATACAGCTCATCTTTTATACATTTTTCAATAAGGGTTTATCACATATACATGCCCTTTCTCGAGGCAATCATATAGCTTTATAATTCAATGTCACATGCATAAATATTCATTTCACCATTTAATGAAAATACATGTAGTATCAGATATACCATGAGTTCAGAAATCCGTTTTTAAAATTATATTCTTCTTGAACTATATTCCAGATTGTAAACAATTCAGATAATTTAATGCATTTTAGAAACATATAAAAGTGTAAATAACTTATAAATATAATCAATTTCACATTTAAAGATCAAGAAGAGTATATGGCAAGTCATAGAAAGAATTATTCACTCACAAAGTTAGGGTTCTAAGTTGGACAACTCCAAAATCTACGTTTCCTATCCAAATTTGGCAACATAGACCCCAAAAATGAGTCTGGAGGGTCCAAAAACCTTAAAAATGACTTTGGATTTGCGAAATTTGGCCTTTGAGAGTTCGGTCAATGCAAGTCAACGCAACAAGGGCTACGCGTGGGCATCACTCGCCGAGGGAGAAGGAACGTGTGGGGGCGCATGCAAGGGATGATGATCCTAAGGTTTTGGAACCTTCTGGATTGATCGACGGTGTTAGTTTTTACATTTAAGAACCATAGATAGGAGTTTCGGAGATTACCTCTTTAGGTGATTTTTCCTTCCATATTTCGGCCAATTTTTCAGAAACCAATCAAATGGATTTGTCAAACTCTTTGTCTTAAGTCCATTGTGGTGGTGGTGTTGAAATCCGAGGTAAGGAAGTGGTAGAATTCTAGAATGAAGTTTTAGGGTTCTGGGGAAGAAAATTTGGAGAGAGAGAGAAAATCCGAAATTTGCTGCTTCTTGGATGGCTGAGGCCTTTAAAATATCTCGAAAGACCTTTCTACAAAAATTCAATTTTAGAGGAAGGTCCTTGCAAATTGTTATTATTTACATTTCGACTCCGAAACTTTTAAGAAATTGCATTTTGGGCCCAAAACATAAATTCTCATATTTTCTTTATAATTTTTCAACCCATATAATAAATAAACATATTTTTAACGGTTCTTATCTCCATTTCATAATCATTTCTTTTATTAAAATTTTCTTTAATTTAGGATTTCAAATTTTAAATTTTATGTCTATTACATGATAACCAAGCACCACATGATTAATTCTAATCTCTTGAGCTTTTTGAAGTTTAAGGAAAATTTTCCCCACACTTATTCCCTTGCTTTACTGAAGTTAATTCATTCTTTCCCTTGGTTCTCTATTTCCTTTCTTTCATCCACTGCATAGACTTTTCATCTGTATTTTAGATTTTTCTCTTTCCTTTTAAGTTTCCTTTTCTTGCCTTTGCTCCACCCTTCCACCATTTTATCAATGTAACTCTACAAAGCAAGTATTTAGAAATTAATTATGGAGTGAGTGAATCAGGTAAACAAATAAAGGTATTAATCACAAAATTTAGTTTTGGCTTTGTAGTGGGTATAGAAAAAAAGTCATTAAGCTCAAAAATAGAGGAATTAAGGATATTTCATTGCTTGGGTTAGGCTTAAAAGGATCGATCTTATAAAGTAATGCCTAAATCATATATTAATTAATAGTATTAGCCTAGGATTTCACCTTAAGTAGCATTTAAATAAGTTCTAGAAATTTATTGAGATCATAAAATATTTTTGAGTTATATAAACCTTTGCTAAGTAAAAGACAAATTAAATACCCAAATTCATTGTACAAAATAGTTTTAGGATTCTAAAAAAATGGGAAATAATAAATTGTAAAGAAATTAAAATTACACATAAGCATGAATTTCATACATCTCTTAAGAGCTAGTGACAATTTAAATAGTTATATAATTGGCTATTGGTTCTGCCTAACACAAACTCAAATATTGAGATAAAGTCACATGCTCACACCATTTAATAACTGAAATTAAAGTGCATAGATCATAGAAGTTTACTATTACAAGCAACTAAGTAAATATTGTACAAATATATGATTTATTATACAGTCATCCAACTTAATCATAAAGTGACCACCCCACATTTAAGAATTTATATTGTCCCCAATGTAAATAGAAAAGAAGGAAATATAAGGGAAAAGTAATAAAAGAAATATAGGTCCAGTGGAACTTCCCTGTTTAATCATCATTATCCATCTTATCATGCTTGGGTTCAGGTATAAAGGGTAGTTTAAGAGGCCTCGGGAATGGTATAGGAAGGTTCAGGGTATAGGCTAGCTGGCTGAAGCATGCATTGGTATGCTGTGCGATGCAGTATTGGTAGAGTGCTAGGTCATTTGTCTGATGGCTGAGGATCTCTGTTCTCTCATAAATCTTCAATGGTATTTTAGGAATGTGGTGGAGCTGAACTACTACCAAGTTCCTCTGTAGCTAATGGCCTTTATATTTTTGAATGTTCATGTAAGAGATAGGTCTCATTGGCTGGATGAGAGTCTCGGTTGAGTCCCAACCTACTTCAGCGTTTTCACATAGACTAGTGATTAAACTAGGGGCAAAGAGGGTGTTGCCTCGAGAATGAATGCATTATAGCATTTGTCTGTGGATAATTTTGCCCACGTCAATTAAAGGTCCCTTTAGTATAGCATAAATCAAAATGGCTTTATCCTGTCAAACTGGACTCATGTTCAAGCTGGCCATGAATTTGGCCACCATAAAATAATGCCAAGCTTTAGCTATTTTATTCATATCTGCCCTTGCAAAAAACACATGTTAACCATTGTTATCTAATTTCTAGGATGCCCCTATGTGGCAAAGAGTGCATATAATAGCGTCAAAATAAATCTCTTATTGAAGAAGCAAAGGGTATTCATCATCTTCAATATTGGGCAAAGAGTAAAACTTGTTGATTGCGTGAGGGGTGAACTTTACTATTTTGCCTTTGACCTGTGCTTTATGGCACTCATGCACTATAGCATTAGAGTAAAATTCTTGTACTACTAGTATGACCCCTGGTTCTGGGTTCCTGCAAAAAATTTCCCAATTCCTTTGGAGAATATTGTCTTTATTAGGCAAACCAGTGATTATAATAAAACCTCTTTCTGGAATGATGTCTTTATGAACCGCCACTTTGATATGGTGTTGATAGATTTCCTCATGCACAAATGCCTTGCTATCGAATGCAAGAGGATCATCTGATTGGTTCTTCCTCTTGGAGAGGGCTAGCTGTGAATTATTAGGTGCCATCTATCTTTTACAAGTTCACTAAGGCCTTTTATCAAATAGCTGGTTTGAACTCTTGGAATTGGGGGAAAAATGGGCGATGCTTTCCCAATTTGGATTGCCAATTATATGTAATCTAATAACAAAGGAGTGTGATTCCACGAATAACAGATATTATGAAAGACATCTCACCTAATTGAGCTTGATTCTCCGCTAAAAAGATGAAGAATGGATGTGGATTGGGAAACCTTTGAAAAATCCAATGATTCCTAACCAAATGTTGAAAGAGATGATTAATCCTATAAAATAGGAGGTAAAATCACTTAATCTATGTAAATAAACATAATTTGAGCTCAATGGAAGTGATAAAGTGCAAGTTATGGTGAATGGGAGAGTTTGAGTGAAAAGAGGGGTAGGAAAAGAAAAAGTTGTGACCCCTCTTATAGAGAGCACTACGGCGCTCTCTATTGGAACACGGAGTGCCGCAATGCTTTGCATCCATAGTTCAAAATTTTTTATTTTTTATTTTTTTATATAAATAAAAGAAATAAAAATATTAAGAAGAATAAGAAGAGATGTTGTTGGGTTGCCTCCTAACTAGCACCTTTGTTTAACGTCGTTGACTTGACATAAACTCATAGAATCAAGGAGCGTCTTGAAGAGTTATCCAATGTAGTTCCCCTTGTTGAAATCCTTCATAAAATGGTTTAAGCCTGTGGCCGTTGACTTTGAAGCTATTATAATTATTCATGCTTTTTATTTTAACTGCACCGTGAGGAAAAATATCAGTAACAATAAATGGTCCTTCTCATCTAGAACGTAACTTACCTGGGAAGAATCGAAGCCTGGAATTATAGAAGAGGACTTTCTATCCTTTAGTAAACTCCTTAAGTGAAATCATACGATCGTGTGGGAGTTTAGTTTTGGCCTTATAGATATTTACATTTTCATTGGCCTTGTTTTTTATTTCCTCCAATTACTGAAGTTGGAATTTCCTGTATTCTCCACTTTCTTCTAGATTCATGTTGAATTTCTTTATAGGCCAAAATGCTATATGTTCTAATTCAACTGGAAGGTGACAAGTTTTGCCAAATACTAACCTGTATGGAGACATACCAATTAAGGTCTTATATGCTTTTCTATATGCCCAGAGAGCAACATCTAATCTGAGACTCCAATCCCTATGATTGGGATTTATTGTCTTACTAATGATAATTTTGATTTCTCGGTTGGATACCTCAGCTTGCCCATTGGTTTGGGGCTGGTATGTAGTTGACAATTTATAAGTGACATTAAATTTTTTTAATAGGGCTTCAATAGTTCTATTGCAAAAATGTGTTCCCCTGTCACTTTTTAATGCCCTTAGGATCCCCAATCTAGAGAAAATATGGGATTTAATGAAATATGCAACCACTTTAGAATCATCAGTCCTAGTAGGTTTAGCTTCCACCCATTTTGAGACAATCTACGGCCAGTAAAATATAATTATACCTTGATGATAAAGGAAAAGGTCCTATGAAATCAATACCCCAAACATAAAAAATTTCACAAAATAATACTGGTGTTTGTGGCATCTCAATTTTCCTGGATATATTACCTATTTTTTGACAATTCGTACATGACTTACAAAAGCAATATGTATCTTTGAATAAAGTAGGCCAGTAAAAACCGTAGTCTAGTACTTTCTTTGTTGTCCTTTTTGCCCCAAAATGTCCTCCACATGCATAAGAATGACATAAGGTTAGAATTGAGAAAACTTCAAAGTTAGGGATACACCTTATAATTTGATATGAGCATTGCTTCCATAGGTAAAGATCGTCCCATATGTAGTATTTTGCATCACTCTTAATCCTATTTTTAGCTGCCTTGGTCAAAAGATGAGGTAACGATTAGTAGCCAAATAATTTATAATATTTGCATACCATGTCAGATGAACTGAAATTGAAAATAAATTTTCATTTAGGAATGATTAATCAATTTTCAATTTTTCCACCATATGTGTCAGGTGGCTTAGGTGATCTGCTACATTATTTTTAAACCATTTCTTATCTTTAATTTTTAGATCAAATTCTATAAGAAGTAACACCCATCTGATTATCCTAAGTTTAGCTTCTTTTTTCATCACCAAGTATCTCAAAGCTACATGATCAATAAAAATAATAACTTTAGTACATATTAAATATGATCTAAATTTTTCTAATGCAAAGACAACAATTAAGAGTTCTTTTTCAGTGGTGGTATAATTCTTCTTGGCATCATTCAATATTTTGGAGGCATAATATATCACATGGGATGCTTTTCCAATTCTTTGGCCAAGTACTACTCCAACTGCATGATCATTATCACAAACATAATTGCAAAAGGGAGGTTCTAATCTAGTGCTTGGATGATTGGAGCTGAAATCAAAAACTCCTTCAATTTGTCAAAAGCTTCCCTGAATTCTTCATCAAATTCAAAAGGTAAATTGTTTTGAAGCAATTTGTACGTAGGTGCTACTTTCTTAGAGAAGTCCGATAAAGGGAAAAATTGAGTGTTTAATGGTTATATTTTATCCACCAATTTATAGTGAACTTGTGATTATTTTCTTGCTTTTGTTTTGTTCTGTTTTGCTTGCTCTAGATACTGCTTTGGTTTGTTTTCTATTTGTAGGTGAGTAAAGTAGGCCAATAATCAAGGGAAAAAATTCATGTGAAGAGTTATATGGACTTGGAACAAGTTGAGGAAGAAGCAAGGAGGAAACCTAGAAGAAATTGGCAAGATTTGGACTTGGCAGCCTCTAAGATGGTTAGGATGTGCTTGGTGTTCCTAGAGAATGGCCAGGCCGTGTCTTGAAACCCGGTCGTGCTTCGTGTTCGTACACTCCCTGATTTTTAGGGTTTTAAGTAGCCAAAGTAATATAAATACATGGGGAAGCATGGAGAAAGATATACATATGCATTCAAACCTATAGAAACTCAGTTTTGACTTAGGAAACACCATTAGATTAGGTTTAGATTATGATTATTGATTACTTTATGTTTTTAGAGTAGAATTTGGATTGATTAAAGTTCTTTATACCTAGTTCATTAAATTCTGCAATTCAGGTTTTATGTAACATCCCTAATTTTGTTTCTTTTATTAATAAAGATACATAAATATTTAGTTAAGGAAATAAAATTTATTAGAAATTTTTTAGATATCTAAGGAAATATAATCCTTAGAAATTTTTCACCATATATGTATGCATAGAAAATGTTTCTAACATTAAGGGAATAAGTAAAGAGAGAAAAACCTAATAGGAAAAAAATTGAAATAACATACTAATGAGAGAGGAAATTCTTGGGTAAGGAAGATAATTTTTTGGGAAGTAAGTAAATGTCTTAAAATTTTAAGAAGATTGGATTAGGGTAATTTTTCCTAATTCAAGAACTAGAGTTTCTAAGTTTAACATCTCCACCCAAACATTGTTCTTTCACCTATGGACACTTTATATAGAGTTTTTCCACTTCAAATGAGTTTCTAGGAAGCCAATAGGATAGGCTAAGCAATAAATAAAATATAGACTTGGACTAGGATATAGAAATTGGTCTGATAGCCCACAAACCATGAAAATATGACCAAGCACTCCATGAAAGGTAGAATTTCAAGAAAAGTAAAGAAAATGGGTAAGAATAAGCTCAAATCTAAGAGGGAAAAATAAGAATCATGTGAGGAAATAATAGTGTAATAACAATCAAGATTAGGTCACATGGCATTAGGACAAAACATCTATATCCTACATTCATAATTTCAACAAGTAGGTAATAATACATGGCATTAGGAAAAAATATCTATATCCTACATTCATAATTTCAACAAGTAGGTAATAATACATGGCATTATGACAAAATATCCTTATCCTACACAAATAATTTTAGCCAAGCAAGAGAGATTCAAGGGCTAGAAATTTGTCACCTAGAAAGGCAAACCTATCATACTTGAGTGAGAGAAAAGAAAAAGGAAATGAATCCCTAAATCAAAAGGACCTTGTCCCTTGTCTTAAGAACATTTTATCATAATTTTCAAAATACAAATCTCCTTTTGCTATGCATATCTTGACTAAGGGAGAGGAAGACAAGAACATGAGTTGTCTTTCTCCAAAAAATAACCAAATGCATCCTAATTGTGATAAGGTAGATCCATGATTAGGAAAGGTGAACCACATGATAATTTATTTAAGTAAAAACCCACCCTTATAACATTATAATTTTGTCTAAGTAAGGGAGAGGAAAAACATAAGCAAGGTAGAGTGAGGAAAGGAGAGAAATAAAGGAGAAGGGAGGAAGAAAGAGGAAGGAGAAGTCTAGAGAACTAAGTACTCAAGGTAAGTTAGCCTAATCTCCAATTGAATCCATCTTTCCTCTTCATCCTTGGGGTTCAAAAAACTCTCCCTCCTTCTCTTATTTAAGCTGCTAGAAAAGCTAAGGGAAGGGAGGAATCTTGCTACTTCCTTCAAGAGGAAACAAGAAAAAGAATTCACTAAGTGAGCTAGGGAGATCTTTAGGCTGGTTTAACAATATCTCTTTTTGAAGAAAAGCTTCGAAATTTGTAACATTTATATGGGATTTTGATCTTAAAACTTCGATTAAATTTACAATATTTTCTACTTTGATGATTGGTCATGAATGTTGCTATATCATGTTACATGTTATCTTGCATATGATGGATGTTTTAAACATTTCGGTTGGTATAGAAAGATCTGCATATGTATGGCTATGGGTGGCAAGATTTTAGGATTTTTATGCTGTTATTTTTTATATTTGACTGTGGTGAAAAATTGATGAAATATGATTAGATGTAAATTAGGAAGAAAATGGAAAAGAACGTAATAAAATGGTGAACTAAAACCTTAGGAAAGGTTTGGTTAGGAAATTGGATTTCAGAGTAACTAGGGAAGCTTCTATTTTTTAAATTTTGGGAAGAATTGGTTCGGATCTAAAGAAAATTGTTAACATAATAAATATAGATATATGTATCACAGATCTGTAGGCTCTAAAGTCATTTAATTTCGAGTCTATATGAGGGAGATATGGCTGATTAATGAATAAAGATCAGAATCAATCTAGAATCCAAGGTGGTACATGTAAGCGTTTTTATTTTTTATTTTTTGGGAATAATTAGTAAGGAATCTGAAGAATTGATAAGAATTAAAGTTGTATATAATTGTCTTAGCTTTTTATAAGCTTTGGTATCACCTCAATTGGAGTTTGTATGAGGGAGATATGGTTAGATTAGAAAGTAGAGGTCTCAACCTACCCGAGAAGAAATAACATTGAATTTGAGGGAGTAGTAACACCACGATTACTTAAGATTTCACTAAAATGTTCAACATAAGGGTTTTAGAGGATTGTATTATCTTTACATTGACACCAAGATAACCTTAATCGAATTTAAAATAAGGGTGTTATGCTCTGTTTAGTGAGAGAGAAAAATAATATTTAAAAATGAAGAAGAATCTTATAAAGAAAAATAATAAATGTCTAGTGTATGCCATAGCCACTGCCATTGCATGAACTCCTTACCAACTTAAGAGTGTAATTTTGATATGGAATTATTTTATAAAGTGATATTTGAAAATTATTATGTTTCATGGCAAGATTGTATTTTACTAATGATTTTTGGTAATGATTTTGCTTTGATGATAAATTATGGCATGTGAGTGTACTTGTCATTGAAATCACATTTTTGGATAATAACATGAAAAGAAAAGAAAAGAAAAGAGACGAGCACGGTCACATATCGGTCTGTGTGGTGCACCAATAGGGGACGTCTTATGCACGACTATGATTATGTTAATGAGAAAAGAAAGAGAAAGTGTGCCATGTCAGACGGAGCGAGAAAAGCCCGTACCGAAGAGTAGAAAGTACTTAACCTAACTAAGGTAGCTTGATATGAAAATAAGTTATCATATGATATTCTGAAAATAGTTATTCATGCCATACATCTTATTTCTGTTTGATTTTTATGTGCATAGATAAAGTGCAGTCATGTGACCTAAGATATTTGTTGTAGCTTATACAGATGAACATAACATGATGATCTATATTAATGATAATTATGATTTATTTTTGAACTTACTGAGATTTAATTCTCACTATATTTCCATATCATGTTCAGAGGACTAGATATGTAGATATTCTCTATGACCGGCTTTTAGCATACGTTGAGTCGAGTTGGCTAAGATCCCGGTGAAGGTGCAACCACCCCCACTCGTATCCCTGAAACTAGTCAATATGGATGAATAAGATGTAGACATATATGTGTTTGATTTATGTATGGATGTTGTTAATTAATGATTTGTAAACCTTAGTTATGCTTAGTTAAATTAATTGAATGTTATTATGTGTTAAATAAAGGTAATGACTTTATGGGATTTTAAATATATATATATACATATATATATACATATATATATACATATATACATATATATATACATATATACATATATATATACATATATACATATATATATACATATATACATATATATATATATATATATATATATATATATTTATATATGTAAAAAAAATGGAGTTGTTACCTTTTATCTCTTTATCTTTACATCTACATCTTCTTCAACTCCTTTCTTTTAGATTGTATTGAACATTGATGATTTATTTAATGCATTGGTTTATTGTATATCTTTCAATTATGAGTGAGTAGATTTTGATCTAGGGTTTTGGTAAACCCACTTATGGTATGATGATACTGCATTACTTGGAATTGTGAAACCCTAATTGTGATTCTTTGTGGTTAATTAGGATTAACTATTATGCATTATACGAGTTGATGAATGTTTGGCCAACATTTTATCACGACTTAGGTTATTAACTGATGAACTAAAAGGTGAAAGTTAATACCAGAACTTAATAGTTAATTAGAGATATCTTAATTACCAAAGTAGTTTAAGGTTCTCTAGGAGTTGAATCAATTGGTTGGCACGAGAATCCCTATTAATTAAATCACATGGTAAGCATAAAACTTAATGGACTTAGGTTAAACTAAGAACAACGAAAGTAGGCAATTGGATTAACCTAGGTACAATTAGTAATGTTTGAAAGAGATTATTAATCAATTGAGGCTAAACCATTCCCCGATTGCTTAGATAATTGCAATTAGAGGTACATATTGATTGTTGAATATCATAAGTGCGATAAACCCTAACCTTAGGCTTTTGTGAATTGATTATCTTATTTGCTTAATTGTGATTTCTCTCTATCAAATTACATTGATTTAGATAGCTTGTTTCATAGAATTCTAGTAATTGATCTTTGATCTCTGTGGGATACAACCCGTACTCGCTAGACTATCTACAACTACGCCATATGCTTGCGGTTAAATAGTGAAACACACAAAAAAGTCCTTTATGAATCTTCTATAAAAACTTGCATGGCCAAGAAAAGAACGAACATCTTGCACACATGTGGGATAAGGTAGAGTTTGTATAATATCAGTTTTAACTTTATCTACCTCTATTCCACTTTTAGAGACAACATGGCCTAAAATTATACCTTGTTCAACCATAAAATGACATTTTTAAGAATTTAAAACAAGGTTGGTTTTGTAATAACCCTAAAATAAAGAAAGATCCTAAATAAATGAAAAAACCTAAATTAAAGAAAAATTATTAATGTAAGAGAGGATTATGATAAATAGAGACAAGTATAATTGGAAATATGTTTATTTATCACATTGGTTGAAAAATTATAAAGATAATATGATTATGTAAGTTTTGGGGCCAAAATATAATTTCCTAAAAGATTAGAGGTCAAAATGTAAATAATGAAAATTTGCAAGGACCACCCCCAAAAATTTTATTTTTATAGGATTGTCCCTCAGATATTTCTATCCTCCTGTAGTAGAAGTGGTGTGAAATAGCTGGAAAATCTCTTTCTCCTTATTTTCTCTCTCTAAAAAAATCTTAAAATTTCTCTATAGATTTCTAGCACTTTTAGACCTCGGATTTCGATACCACCATGGCCAATGGACTCAAAATAACGAGATCTACAAATCTATCTAATTGGTTTCTAAAAATTAGCTGAAAAATGGAAGGAAAAATCAGAAAAGTAAGCTTTGAAACTTCTACCTACAATTATCAAAAACAGAAACTAACACTATAGATGGATCCAACAGGTAGCGAAACCTTAGTATTTCAAATTTCAGGTCGAGATTGTGTTTCATGTGCCTCCACGGGTGCCTTTTTCTTTGGCACGTGAATTCCACGCACATACCTTGCAGGCAGTGCATGCAACGCATGGATTAGAACCCTGTTGCATTGTCCTCCATTGACTGAGCTCCTAGAGGCTAAATTTCATGATTGCAGAGTCATTTCTTAGGTTTTCGGACCTTCCGAACTCGTTTTTGATGTCTATTTGGTTAAATTTGGCTTGAAAAAGTGTATTTGAAGACTATCCAACTTGGAATTTTAGCCTTGTGAGTAGATAATCTCTTCTATGACTTACCCTATGCTCTTCTTGAACTTTAAATATATAATTGGTTATGTATATAAGTTATTTATAATTGGTCTGTATATTGTGTATACATGAGAGAACTTTATATATATCTGTTTCCATGATAAATGATTATATTATGCATGTTATGGTAAAGATTTGTTGTGAAATATGTGTTTCACGTGCCCTTCAATTAGGGACGTGACAAGTTGGTATCAAAGTATTAGGTTTCCTTGTGGCTATCGGAGCAAAGGATTCTTTAGTAGAATCTTTAGTATGGATATAGGCTAGACATATTTATACTTCAGGTGCTGCTGAGAGATTCTATCAGATGTTAATTTCCTTTCTATTCTAAGTTTACTAAAGTTCCTAGTACAAGGTTGATTGAATATTATGGTATCTCTTAAAAGGGTGTTTTTCTTTGTATAGTCTATGATGCCACTAAGAACTAGAGTGGTTACTAAAGGATTTGTAGATTGTGCACCATCTACAGGAGCATCTGCACAATCTGTAATTGCAATACAAAGATGTCGTGGTAGAGGTCAGCCTAGAGGAAGAGGAAGGGGACGTGCACGGGGTAGAAGAACCCCAAGACAAGATGAACATGGCTATGTATATGATAGAGCACTTGAGGAGAGAGTAGAACCCCCTTAGGAGCTATATGACATAATAACCAAAATGATTGCTGGCATACACAGGAGCTTAGAGACATAGGTGGGATTTATAGTAGAACAGGGCAAAAGGGATGGCCAGCCATCAGAAAATGCTCTTGTAGCACAAGAACTGGAAAGATCAACTGAACAAGAGAATAGATTTACAGGGATAAAGGTAACATTACCACAATTCCTAAAGCTAAAGCTCCTGACTTTTTTAGGGTCAAATATTCAAGAGGACCCACAGATATTCATTGATGTTGTGGAATGAATTCTTGGAGCTCTGGGGTGTTCCACTAGAAGGTCTATTGAACTATTATCCTTTCAACTGTCGGATTTGACCCAAGTTTAGTTTGAGACTCTAGTACAAGGAAGAGCAGTTACCTTACCACCAATAGAGTGGGATGAATTTAAAAAAGCATTCATGAATCATTTCTTACCAGCGAGTGAAAGGGACAAGAGGGCTAAAGAGTTTGAAGAACTGAAACAAATGCCAAATATGACTGTTTCTAAATATGACAACTGTTTTACCCGGTTGTCTAGATATGCACCATATCTAGTCCCGACTGAAAAGGATATAATTAAGAGATTTGTTTCGAGTTTAATACATCCATTGTTCAAATCAATGGGTCCCTAGATGAATCATTTCCCAACTTATACAACGGTTGTAGATTGTGTTAGAATGATGGAAGCACGAGAGCTAGTAGACATAGAAGGTCTAAAGAGAAGAAAAAGAGATCGAGATAGTAATATCTAGACTAGTTATAATCCTAATGTAAAAGGACCAAGATTTCAAAATCCACAACGTATGACTCAAGCAGGATCTGGTAGCTCCAACTAGGCATCAGTTAATATTAATAAGCAAAGAATAATTCAAAGAGATTTAAGAGTCACTAGTCAACAGGATTCAAGATCGATTCCACTATCTCTTATTTGTGGCAGGCTTTATATTGGACAGTGTCACAGAGAAATTGTTACATGTTTTAGGTGTGGACAAGTAGAGTATATGGTAAGAATTATCCGCAATTACGAAGATTAAGTCAAGCATCAGAACAACTAACTTCACCCCTTGCATTTGTATCAGCACGACTAGTTTGAGCAGCTTCAGGCCAAACAAAAAGTGGTGGTATTGGTAAAAAATCAAGAGGTTGAGATTGAGAACAAGATCGAGTCTTTGGCCTGACACGACAGGATACTCAGACCTCTAATACAGTGATGACAGGTACATTATTAGTATGTTCTCATAGAGCATATGTATTGTTTGTGTAACAACTCAATTTTTATTGGATGTATATATTTGTAAAGTCCCATGAAGTCATTACTTTTTTACTTCTAACTATTTAACTCATAGTAACATTCAATTAATTTAACCAAGCATAATTAAGGTTTAAGGTCTACCATTAATACTGATACAATTCTGGGTTCATGTTGACCAATTTTGGTTATACGGGTGCAGGTGGTTACACATTCACCAAGATTTTAGCCAACTCGACCATAAACACCTTATTAATTTCTGGGATCTACCCAACATAGAGTAATTCGATCCAATGTGCACTAAAAACCAAAGCCATAGAAAAATCTACCTAACTAGTTTTCTGAACATGATATGAAAATATAGTGAGAATTAAATCCCAGTAAGTTCAACAATAAATCATAATCATTATCAATATTGCTCGTCACGTCATGTTCATCTATATAAGCTATAACAAATATCTTAGGTCACAAAAATGCACTTTATCTATGCACATAAAAATCGTGTAGTAATGACATGTATAGCCGAAATAACTATTTTTAGAATATCATATTATGGCTTTCAACTTATTTTCATATCAAGTTACCTCGATCAGGGTGAATACTTTCTACTCTCTGGTATTGGCCTTTTTTGCTCCGTCCAACAATGCACACTTTCTCTTTCTTTTCTCAAATTCATAGTCATAGCCGTCAGTAGGGCGTCTCCTATTGGTGCACCTCATAGACTGTCATGTGACCGTGCTCGTCTCTTTTATTTTTACATTAATAACCAAAAATATGATTTCAATAACAAGTATGTTCATTATACTCACATGTCATAATTTATCATCAAAGTATAATCATTACCAAAAAGTCATTGGTAATCATGCCATGAACATAATCATTTTCAAATATCACTTTATAAAATATTTCCATGTCAAAATTACACACTTAAGATGGTAAGGAGTTCATGCAATGGCAATGGTTAGGGCATACTGTAACACCTCAATACCAGCATCATGTTCATATATCTAAATCGTAGAATGTTCCTTATTATCTATAAATTCTTGGCAATGACTACCTAGCCCATAAATTAACCTATTCACTTATATTGTTTGTTATCATTCTTGGGAAAGCGTAAAATGCTTCATGCTATCCCAAGCATTTTTAAATTTCAATTCCTTATAGGCAACTAACTAGGTATGATATGCATTACTTACAACATAAAGGATCTCATGCTATAAAGAAAAGGGGTACAGTCCATAACTCCTATTAAATCACATTATAAACTGTCTAAAAGGGAATTCACACTCATCTAGGCTATCCCA
Organism: Gleditsia sinensis; assembly: GCA_037074535.1. Lineage (NCBI taxonomy): Eukaryota > Viridiplantae > Streptophyta > Magnoliopsida > Fabales > Fabaceae > Gleditsia > Gleditsia sinensis. Next base: position 51,231,106 of record CM073463.1, on the reverse strand, counting down.
CATATATTACACAACCAAAGAAAATACAATCCATAATCAGATGATTCAACCTTGAGACCCCTGTTGCTTACCTCTTGCTAGAGTACTTGGAATGTGATTATGTGGACATAAAAAGTGAGATGATAATCTCAACAGCTAGCAAATTTTTTAGAAAAGTAGTACACATTCCATTCCTTAAAACATTTCAATTTATTTCACTGAAACATAAACACTGACCATACATTCATTCATAATCTTGGTCACACTAGGGACCCATAACATTTTGGTTTACTTACCCAATGCAGTCACATACGGCCATGCCTGCAGAGGGTTATGCATCTCCTATTATTTCGTGAGGGAAATGGGGCTTACTTGGCACACTTTGTGAACCCTCTTAATTCCCGAGAATGCATACATAACATGTCTTTAGACCTTCATTCATCATATCATAAAAGTCAAGCAACTAGTGAAACTGATAAATTCAAGTTCATAAACATAAAGAGTGTTTTAAGGAAAAGTTAGCTACCTCAATTCCAGCACAATCACTTCCTTTCCAAGGCTACCAAGGTTACTACCAGCAACTAAAACTAAAACATATAAGAGTTCTTGGTTAACGCATGCATATTAGTACTTAAATTTAGAAATCTCTAGTTTAAGAGCTTCTGCTCCTCAAAACAAAACTATGATTTTGTTAAGATTTGGAGTTATTATTAAATATGACAAAATTCCTCTAAAAATTATAAAATTTTGTATGGAGGTACCTTTACATGTTTATTTTAGTTTGTAATTCCCTCAGCCCTTAAATCTTCCATTCAACCTCAAAAACTACCTCCATAACCCAGAACAGTGCAGATTAGTTTCAGTTCCATTTCTATTCGGTTTTGCATTCATTTGGATTAGTAAAACTTCTTCACAATTCATGATATTTTATATGAAGAATAGTAGATATGTTATATAATCACCATAAAAATTTCAAGTAAAAAATAATTCATTTGTCCCCTCGAATAACCCAAGGTTTAAAGGCTGTCCCTAGTTATGGTCTGTTCTGACTCACTTCCTGTTCTACCTAATTTATACATTTTATTATATGCCTTAAACTACCCAGAATTCTCTAAAATTTGGTGGTATCATTAATTAGGATACTTATATCATTTCAGAAAATTTTCATACAAAAATTCAACATCTAACCCCTTCAATAGTTTGTATTTCCATCAACCATCTAAGCTGTCCAGCAGATTGTTCTCAACACTGTTCTAATTGCAAAAGTCCCAGTTGTAGGTTCTCAAAAATCACGAAAATTTCCAGAATTGATTATAAAAATATTAATAAATTTCTCACAAAAAATTAGAGAATTTAAATGCCATTTACTAAATTTACTAAGCCAATATTTTCAGGTGCTAAAAGGTTCCTATGTTCTCGTCTTAACTCTTCTGTGCTCTATGACCTTTACTCACTAATCAGACCCTAACTCCCTCATATGGACTTGAATATGGGTGATTCCAGTGGCTTTGTAACCATGAGAAATATATCTACAACTTTCATGTTAACCATGTCTTCATATTCCTTATAGGTTAGTCCCAAAAATTCGAAGACAAAGCTATTCTTCACCAGCCTGAATTCCAGACCCGATTCGGACCTCTCATCACTCCCTGAAGTATAACTCTATCATTTTAAGTCCGATTTATGTGATTAAAAATTCTATGGAAATCTAATACATAGGGATACAACTTATATGTTGAATACATTTTCATATTTTAGACAGAAGGTCATACATGCAGAGCCTAATTTTAGCCTAATAAACTCTAAACCGAATTTTTATAAGAAGCCACACTTACCTTGTGTAAACCTACTCCTATGGCTCTCAATTTGCAGCTTGCTTCTCCTCTTGGTTTTCTTTGCAACTCAGCCACGTTTCTTGCACCAAATATGGGGTGAGTAAGGCTTCAAACCTCAGCACTCACTCTCACTCTCACTACCTTATGGTGAGGGAAGAAAACTCTCCACATTTTCTAGTTTTTTCACTCTCTTCCTCCTCTCGCAACCTTCTTCTTCTTCTTCCTGGCTACTCTCTCCCTCTTCCTTCCTTTTTCCTCTTCAGTTTTTGACTACTTCCCTCTCTCATTTCTTCTGCTGGCGTGAGGCAAGGCTGGGTGTTCTTCTCTTTTTTTTTCTACTACACCAGAGATGCATGTTGCTGGGCGCTAAAGGTTGTAGGAATTCCTTGGATTCTGCAGGGCAGGGGAGTTGGTTTTCTGTGGCCTCTCCATGTTGGTTTATGCATGTATAACTATAGTATAATATACTCAATGGGTGGGTGGTTGCATGACACGAAAAAGAAACTTATGCTGCCAGAAAACTTTCCTACGTGAGTGCTCTATTTTCTGGCATGAATTTGCTATAGATGGGCATGTGTTTCTGCTTGTCTTTGTGGAGCAAAGGTGGGTGTGAAGATGTTGCCATGTGGGACATCTTTTTCTGCTTGATGTGGAGCAAGAATGTCATGAATCCTGCTGCCATGTGAAGGTGTGATTCTGCTACAGATAGGGCACGTTTTCTGCTGGTTTTGGTAGAGCAAGCATGGCGTGTTTTCAGCTGCCATGTGGGTGTGTTTTTGCTTGATGTGGAGCAAAGATGGGTGCATGTTTCAGCTTGTATTTCCTACGCTGCATGTGTGTTTTTAACCCACCAAAGCTGCTGGTGTATTGCTTCATATCCTCACGTGCATGCATGGGTATTATGCTATGCATGGTGTAAATGCATGGTGTAAATGAGGCAAGGGTATATATACGTAAAGCTTCTCCTTTGCAAGTGTAAATATATTTGTGTCCTCTCTCCATCCATTATAATCCTAATAATTTTAGTTATATGATTCAATATTAACGATGTCACCTATTTTATACTTGCCTTATAATTATATAACTAAGCATCTTAATCACTTGTCATATGTATTTTCTACTCATCCTTAAATTTTTCTAACTTTATTAGAGGTTTAGGATGTTACACATACACTAGTCATTTATTATTTTCAATTATAAGATTCTTCTTCTTTCTTAAATATTATTTTCCTTTCTAACTAATCAGAGCATAACTCCCTCATTTTAACTGCAATTGAGGTGATCTTGGTGTCTATTTAAAGGTAAGACAAACCTATAAACTTCTTATGTTGAATATTTTACTGAAATCATAAGAAATCTTAGAGTAATTACTCTGTCAATTTTAAAGTTATTTCTTCCCGAGTATGTTCTGACCTCTATTTACTAATCTAGTCATATCTCCCTCCTATGGACTCTAATGGCTAAAAATTCATGAGTCATATATTGATATTTTTTATGTTAACAATTTCTTTTAATTCCCTACAAATTTTTCCCTAAAAATACGTGAGACATATATATATATATATATATATATATATATATATATATATATATATATATATATATATATTTCATGTTAACTATTTCTTTTATTTCCCTATAGATTTTTTTCAGAAATTTAAACATTGAAGCTTACCTAACATATTCTTCCTTAGTTAACCATTTTTTGACCACTGCTTACTAATTGGACCATATCTCACTCATTTAAACTCCAAATTGGGTTATTCTATTGGCTAAAAATATGTGAGACATATATTTACATTTTTCAAGTTAAACTTTTTAATTCATAATCGATACTTCTCAGAATTTCAAAAACAAAAGCTTCCCTAGTTACTCAAAAATCCAGTTTTCTTAGCCTAGCCTTTCCTAAAGTTCTAGTTCATCCTTTTATTAAGTCCTCTTCCATTTTTCTTCCTAATTTTCACCTAAACATAGAATTACTCATCTCAACAATTAATTATATTTCTTACTTAATTTAACATATTCCATCATCCACTTCAAAAGAAAAGCATAATCAAATCATACATCACTAAGGGTGTTTCTCAACAGAAATTTATCATGGTCTTCCCCCAAGTATTTAAGGCCATACTTAATTTTCCAACATAACTATCTTCCATCCATTTTTACCACATCCCAATATGCATCACAGCAGTACAAAAATCCTTAAAAGTTTGCCATCCATAGTGTAACAACCTCTTTTTTATTATTTATAATTATACAATATTGAGTTCACATACATGTCATTAATCAAAATATACATATAACATATCAAACAGATAGATATTTACATCTTGTTTATTTTGGTTGACCAATTCTGGAGATACAGGTGCGGGTGGTTGCACCTTCATCGGGATCTGAGCCAACTCGACCACAAACATCTTATTTGATTCTGAAATCTTCCCAACATAAAGTAACTCGATCCAATGTGCACTAAAAGCCAGAGCCTTAGAAACAAAAGCTGCATAAATAATTTTCTGAACATGATATGGAAATATAGTGAGAATTAAATCCCAGTAAGTTCAACAATAAATTATCATCAGTAAAGCTCATCACGTCATGTTCACCTGTATAAACTACAGAAAATATGTTTGGTAACATGAATGCATTATATCTATGCACATAAGCATCATACTGTAATGATATGTATGACAGGATTAACTATTTTCAAAATATCATATGATGGCCATCAACTTATTCTCATTTCAAGCTACCCCGGTCAGGGTGAGTATTCTCTACTCTCCGGTACGGGCTTTTCTCGCTCCGTCCGACATGGCCCACTTTCTCTTTCTTTTCTCATTATCATGATCATAACCGTTGGTAGGGCGTCCCCTACTGGTGCACCACACGGATTGCAATGTGACCGTGCTTATTTCTTTTCTTTTCACAATGATAGCCAAAAATATGCTTTCAATAACAAGTATGTTCATCAAAATATAACTATTACCATAAATCATTGGTAATCATGCCATGAACATAACCATTTCAAATATCACTTTATAAAATATTTCCATGTCAAAATTTCATACTTAAGATGGTAAGAAGTTCATACAATGGCAATGGCTATGGTTATACTAGTCATTTATTAAGATTCATCTTCTTTTTTTAAATACTAAATTTATTTCTTTATTTTCTTGATGCAGGTTTTCATCCTATCTAACCTTCTCTTACTGATCAGAGCATAACTCCCTCAATTTAACTCTGATGTAGGTGATCTTGGTGTCCATTTCAAGATAAAACAATTATCTAAAACTATTATGTTGAACATTGTAGCGAAAAATTAAGAAACAAAGGTGATATTACTCCATCAAAGTACATGATAGTTCCTCTCGGATAGGTTCTGACCTTTACTGACTAATTAGACCATATCTCCCAAATTGGAACTCCAAATTGCGTTATTCCAGTTGGTAAAAATCCATGAGCCATATATCTATAATTTTTATGTTGGCGCGCTATTTTAATTCCCTAGAGAATATTCCCAGAAATTCAAAAACTAAAGCATTAATAACATACTCTTCCCTGAATAAACATTTTCTGACCTCGGCTTACTAATCGGATCATATCTACCTCATATGAACTCCAAATTGCATAATTTCAGTGGGTATATTTCCATGAGACATAGATATATAACTTTCATGTTAACCATTTATTTCAATTCCATACAGATAATTCCCAGAAATTAAAATACAAAAGCTGTCCTAACATAATCTTCCCTGATGAACCATTTTCTGACCTTGGCTTACTTATCGGACCATATCTACCACATGTGAACTCCAAATTGAATGATTCCAGTGGCTAGAAATCCATGACACACATATATGTAATTCTTATGTTAACCATTTATTTTAATTCCCTACCAATAATTCCCAGAAATTAAATTACCGAAGCTATCCTAACATATTCTTCCCTGATGATTCATTTTCTGACCTTTGACTACTAATTAGACCATAGCTACCTCATATGGACTCCAAATGGAATGATTCCAGTGGGTGAAAATCCGTGACACATATATCTTTAATTCTTATGTTAACCATTTATTTTAATTCCTTATAGATTGTTCCCAGAAATTAAAATACCGAAGCTTAAAATTCTGTCAACCATAGCCATACCCATGCAGAACTATCTACACCAACCTAAGTATTCAAACATACATCACATGCAAGATCAATATGTAACATGATATAGCAACATCCATGACCAATCATCAAAGTTCTAAGATCAAAATCTCAGATAAATATTATGAGTTTCAAAGGTTTTCTTCAAAAAGAAATATTGTTAAACTTACATGGAGCACTTAGTCCCCTAGAGTTCTCCTTCCTCTTTTTTCCTTTCTTCCTCTCCTTTCCTCACACTACCTTACTTCTATTTTTGCTCTCCCTCACTTGGACGAAATTCTAATGTTGTAAGGGTAGGTTTTCTTATATAGACCACCAAATAATTCACCTTTCATGATCATGGGTCTACCTTATCACAATTAGGATACACTTTGTTGAATTTTTGGAAAACAAACAACTTATGTTCTTGTCTTCCTCTTCCTTAGTCAAGATATGCATAGAAAAATGAGATTTGTATTTTGAAAATTATGATGATATGTTCTTAAGATATGGGGCAAGATCCCTTTGATTTAGGGATTCATTTCCTTTTTCTTTTGTCTTCATCAAGTATGATAGATTTTCCTTTTTAAGTGGCAAATTTCTAGCCCTTGAATTTTCCTTACTTAACTAAAATTATTTGTGTAGGATAATGATGTTTTGTCATAATGCTATGTATTATTACCCACTTGCTAAAGTTATGAATGTAGGATATAGATATTTTTGTCCTAAAGCCTTGTATTATAATGCCACTTGCCAAAATGATGAATGTAGAATCACACCACTTGCTAAATTTTTGTCTTAATGCCATGTCACTTAATCTTGATTACACCAATATTTCATCACTTTAATTTTATTTTTATTTTTATTTTTCCTCTTGGGTTTGGGCTCATTCTTGCCCATTTTCCTTACTTTGGTTAAAATTCTACCTTTCATAATGGGCTTGGTCACATTTTCATGATTTTTGGGCTACTGGTCCAATTTCTATATCCTAGTCCAAGTCTATGTTTTATTTCTTCCTTGAGCTATCCTATTGGCTTGTTAAAAATTCATGTGAAGTAGAAAAACTCTATATGAAGTGTCTATAGGTTAAAGCCCAATTACGGGTGGAGATACTAAACTTAGTAACTTTTGCTCTTAAATTAAGAAAAATTACCATAATCCGATCTTCTTGAAATTTTAAGACCTTTACTTACTTCACAAAAATTTATCTTTCTTTACCTAAGAATTTCACCTTTCTTTAACATGTTTATTTCTAATATTTCCTCTTAGGTTTTCTTTCTTTACCTATTCCATTAATATTAGAACATTTCTATGCATATATGTAAGGTGAAGAATTTCTAAGGAAAATATCTAAAAATTACGGGATGTTACACATAGCTGTGCCTAAGCAGAAAATTTCTATACCAATATATGTAACATCCCGTAAGAAAAAAAAATTTATTAGACAATTTTTAGATATCTAAAGAAATATAATCCTTATAAATTCTTTACCTTACGTATATGCATAGAAATATTCTAACATTAATGGAATAGGTAAAGAGAGAAAACTTAAGAGGAATTATTAAAAATAAATATACTAAAGAAAGGTAAAATTCTTGGGTAAGAAAGATAAATTTTTGTGAAGTCAGTAAAGGTATTAAAATTTCAAGAAGATTGGATTCGGGTAATTTTTCCTAATTTAAGAGTTAAAGTTACTAAGTTTAGTATCTCCACCCATAAATTGGGCTTTTACCTATGGACACTTCATATATAGTTTTTCTACTTCACATGAATTTTTAGAAAACCAATAGGATAGTCCAAGGAAGAAATAAAACATAGACTTGGACTAGGATATAGAAATTGGACCGGTAGCCCAAAAATCATGAAAATGTGACTAAGCCCATTATGAAAGGTAGAATTTTATCCAAAATAAAGAAAGTGGGCAAGAATGAACCCAAACCCAAGAGGAAAAATAAAAACAAAAATAAAATAAAGTGATGAAATAATGGTGTAATCAAGATTAGGTGACATGGCATTAAGATAAAAATTTAGCAAGTGGTGTGAAATCCTACATTCATAATTTTAGCAAGTGGTTTGATAATACATGGCATTAGGACAAAACATCTATATCCTACACTGATAATTTTAGCAAGTGGGTAATAATACATAGCATTATGACAAAACATCATTATCCTACACAAATAATTTTAGTTAAGCAAGGAAGATTCAAGGGTTGGAAATTTGCCACCTAAAAAGGCAAACCTATCATAATTGATTAAGACAAAAGAAAAAGAAATGAATCCCTAAATCAAAGGGACCTTGTCCCTTATCTTAGAAACATATTATCATAATTTTCAAAATACAAATCTCCATTGGCTATGCATATCTTGACTAAGGAAGAGGAAGACAAGAACATCAGTTGTTTGTTTTCCAAAAATTCAACCAAGTGTATCCTAATTGTGATAAGGTAGACCCATGATCATGAAAGATGAATTATTTGGTGATCTATTTAAGCAAAACCCACCCCTATAACATTAGAATTTTCGTCCAAGTGAGGGATAGGAAAAATAGAAGCAAGGTAGAGTGAGGAAAGGAGTGGAAGAAAGGAAGAAAGAGGAAGGAGAAGTCCAGAGGACTAAGTACTTAAGGTAAGTTTAACAATATTTCTTTTTGAATAAAACTTTTGAAACTTATAATATTTATATGAGATTTTGATCTTAGAACTTTGATGATTGGTCATGGATGTTGCTATATCATGTTACATATTATGTATGTTTGAATACTTAGGCTGGTGTAGATAGTTTTGCATAGGTATGGCTATGGTTGACAAACTTTTAAGCTTCTGTTTTTAATATCCTGGGAAGAATCAGTTAGGAATTAAAACAAATGGTTAACATGAAAACTGTAGATATATGTCTCACAAATTTTTAGAACTTTGATGATTGGTCATGGATGTTGCTATATCATGTTACATATTATGTATGTTTGAATACTTAGGCTGGTGTAGATAGTTTTGCATAGGTATGGCTATGGTTGACAAACTTTTAAGCTTCTGTTTTTAATATCCTGGGAAGAATCAGTTAGGAATTAAAACAAATGGTTAACATGAAAACTGTAGATATATGTCTCACAAATTTTTAGCCACTGGAATCACTAAATTTGGAGTCCATATGAGGTAGATATGGTCTAATTAGTATGCGGTGGTCAGAAATTGGTTAATCAGGGAAGAATATTTTAGGATAGCTTATGTGTTTTAATTTCTGGGAATATTCTGTAGGGAGGTCAAATAAAAGAGTAACACAAGAATTATAGATATATGTGTCACGGAATTTAATCAACTGGAATTACGCAATTTGAAGTCCATATGAGGTAGATATGGTCTGATTAGTAAGCAGTGGTCAGAAAATGGTTAATCAGGGAAGATTATGTTAGAATAGCTTCTGTGTTTTAATTTCTGGGAACATTATGTAGGGAATTAAAATACATAGTTAACATATATATGTGTCGCGGATTTGTAGCCACTGGAATCACTTAATTTAGATTTTTATGAGGGAGATATGAACCGATTAGTAGGTAGAGGTCAGAACCTATTCGAGAAGAAATAACCTGTACATTGAGGGAGTAATATCACCTTCATTACGTAATATTTCACTAAACAATTCAACATAATAGTTTTAGATAATTGTTTTATCTTAAAATTGTCACCAAGATCACCTACATTGGAGTTAAATTGAGGGTGTTATACTTTGATTAGTAAGAGAAAGTTATATGGGATGAAAACATGCATCAAGAAAATAAAGAAATAAAATTAATATTTAAAAAAGAAGAAGAATCTTATAAATGAAAATAATAAATGACTAGTATATGCCATAGTCATTGCCATTGTATGGACTTCTTACCATTTTAAGTGTGAAATTTTGACATGGAAATATTTTATAAAGTGATATTTGAAATGGTTATGTTCATGGTATGATTACCAATGATTTTTGGTAATAGTTATATTTTGATTAACATACTTGTTATTGAAAGCATATTTTTGGCTATCATTGTGAAAAGAAAAGAAATGAGTACGGTCACATGGCAATCTGTTTGGTGCACCAGTAGGGGACGCCCTACCAATGGTTATGATCATGTTAATGAGAAAAGAAAGAGAAAGTGGGCCATGTCGGATGGAGCGAGAAAAGCTCATACCGGAGAGTAGAAAATACTCACCCTGACCGGGGTAGCTTGATATGAGAATAAATTGATAGTCATCATATAAAAATAATTAATCTTGTCATACATGTCATTATTGTACAATTCTCATGTGCATAGATATAGTGCATTCATGTGACCAAAGATATTTGCTGTAGTTTATACAGCTGAACATGACGTGATGAGCTATATTGATGATGATTTATTGTTGAACTTACTAAGATTTAATCTCACTATATTTTCATATCATGTTCAGAAAATTAGTTATGCAGATTTTTCTCTGGCTCTGGCTTTTAGTGCACGTTGGATCGAGTACTTTTTGTTGGGCAGATCCCAAAAGCAAATAACATGTTTGTGGTCGAGTTGGCTTAGATCTTGGTGAAGGTGCAACCACCCGCACCTGTATCTCTGGAATTGGTCAACCAGAATAAATAAGATGTAGATTTTTTATATGTTTGATATGTTGTATGTATGTTTTGATTAATGACATGTATGTAAACTCTATATTGTATAATAATAATAGTAAAAAAGTTGTTACAGCCACCACTACCCAGCGTCGTGCAGGGAGCACTCAGTTGACACAACAAAGTGTAGAGATGCAGAGGCATAGAGATTGTCTCCACTACTAAAAGTGGAGAAAAAGGCACTAGTAGAGGTGCAAGCCAAAAAGGAAAAAATGCAACAGCTCAAGCCACCTCACTGGGACCACAAAGCTTGTCTATAAAAAGGCAGAAAGGAGAATCAGAGAGGAGTGCTCGAACCCGTGGCAGGAGTGTGCTGAAAGGGTAATACTGCTCTATTGGGAACGAACACAACAAGAAGAGCTGCTGAACGTGAAGAGAGGATCTTTTTTGAGAGTTCCCCTTTTCCCTTATGTGTTTCTATTTGTGCGCTAATTGTATTTTTTTCTGTATTACTCTTCATTACATGATGGTTATCCTAATATATACAGTTGTAACTAATTTGGATATAAAGTTGGGCTAAGCCTCCAGTTAGGGTTGTAGAAGGGTTGCAGTGAACTCTTGCTCATTTTAATACATGAATGATTTTGTTACAGCATTGTTTTTGTCATTCAAACTGCTCTTGCATTTTTTAAACTTCTACTGTTAACAGAACTTTAATAGTAGAAGACTGAAGCTGACATTGACCTGGAAAGGTAATGATGGCTGGAATAGGTTTGGATGTTATGGGTTGGTAGAAAGACCAAAGCACAACTAATATATGAATATACAGTTGTCCTATATGAACTGAACCTCAGAAGTACATGGAATGGTAGTCTGGAAAGAACCCATTCAAAGAGGAAACTGGGTACTTGAGCAATTGCTATAGCAATTTCTAGAGCAAAATGGGTGCCGAATGTAACGCCCCTAATTTACGTTACGTAAAATATACATTTTTTTTTCAAATGTAAGATAATCTCCATAAATATACATAATTCAATTCTTTATCATGGGAACAAATACATATAGGATCTCTCATGTATACACCATATACAGACCAAGTCTATAAACATCAGAGTACAGCAGAAACAGGGATCCTGCCTGTAGCATTCAGAGCACTCTAGAATACAAATACAGTATAATTCAAAGACCGTGAGTCTTGGAAGCAACGTAGACTCACCTAGAGAATATATCACCTATCTGCCGAATCAGACTCTGATATTCTTATTTGAAAAAATGTGGAAATATCGTGTAGTGAGTTTGACAACTCAGTGAGTAAATAATTCCTCCTATGACCTCTTAGGTCAACATATGGATATACTTATATTTCAAAATGTGTCACATAGAAAATACAGTTCAGAAGTACATTCATATGGGACCCGTATTTCAAATATTCTCAAATCAAAGGATATTCAGATATCCAAAACTATATGCTGCATGGTATGATTATTAAATAAATGTTGTTATGCTCAACTGTATAATCTATAGTAAAATATTAATATTTGGAGATAAAATCATCACTTTTAATGTACTTGCCTCACTCGGCAATCTGGTTAATGCCATGAAAACATAACTCATTTGCTATATGCATAGTGACCTCGACTAGAGTCACAATAAATAAACAGGGAATGTGAGTACATCACCCTCCTGCGTTCCCACATTACCACTGTCACCCGGTTGGAGCGGCCCTTCCCTGGCTCACTCAGGCTAATAGGGCGTCCCCTATTTGGTACCATCACAAGCCATACAACCCGTCGATTTCCATCCATACATATAAATACATATATATTAATGCATATTCATCAAATAGAAGGTAAAATTATCAAGCAACTCGCCATGAGTTTTACGCTTGCCATAATTATCAAGCAACTCGGCATGAGCTTTACGCTTGCCATTAAATCTCATTTATAATATGACATGCATTATTTTCACAAGTATATAGCTTTATAAATCAATGCATCGTGCACATAATATCCACTTTATCAAATAATGATAAATACATTTTAAACCACATATTCAATGAGTTCCAAATCCATTTCTAAAACCATACTCTTCTTGAACTATGTGCCAGTTCGTAAGTATAACAGATATTTGAACAAATTTTAAAAACTTATAATAGTAAATAATTTATAATCAGAAACAATAATAAATTTATAATTCAAGAAAAGCATGGGGCAAGTCATAGAAAGAAGTATCTACTCACCTGGTAAAGGCTTCAGATTGGACAGCCCTAAAGTGTACTTTTCCAAGCTGAATTTGACCAATTAGACCTCAAAAACGTGTCTAGAGGGTCCAAGGACTTAGAAATGACTCCAGGAGCTTGGGCACTATTCACCGCCGGAAATACTATTCACCCGCCGAAAAACACTATTCACGACGAACAAAAAGGCTGTTAGATGGCGGAAAATATACCTATCCTAAGGTTTAACTAGCTTTTGAATCCATCTACGGTGTCAGAATTTCAATTGGAGGTCTCTAAGTAAAATTTTTCAGAACTTATCTTTTATCGAGATTTTCTACTTCAGATCTACGGCGATTCAACGGTGGATTTGAAAAACTGATCGGTCAAAATTGTAGTATTCTTCGTCCTGAATCCAGTAACACCTTCAGTTTTGAGATTGGAAACCAACAGGCACTCCAAATCTAGAGAAAGAATTGAAGGTTACTATTCACTCACTATTCACTTACTATTCATTCGATTTTAAAATTTCTCCGAAATCTTTTCCTCCGTCTCCTGCGTCTATTGCCTCCCCTTCCCCTTTATTTTTATTTTTATTATATTTAATTATTATTATTATTTAATAATTAAATAATAAGATTTTCTTTATATAAATTTCATTTTTCATCCTAAAATATTCCAAAAATTTCTAAAAATTTACATTCTCATAAACCTTTAGTTAAACTCTTAAATCATGGTTTTTCTTGATAAAAATCGAAATAAAATAGATCTCGAAATAAATATCTTTATTCATATTAAAAGAAAGAATATTTCTAAAAATACAACAAAAATTTATTAGAGGCCAATATAATTGTTTTAACCAAAACATAAATCATTTCAATTAAAAATATACTTCCTTTTAGTAAAACATAATCATTTTTAAATAAATAAAAATATATTTGTTTATAACAAAACATTATTATTTAAAAATAAAAATTATGGGAAGTTACATTCTTCCCCCCTTAGGAAATTCGGTCCCCGAATTTCAAACCATCCTATCATAAGTAGGGAATGAGGCCAAGGCATAAAATATAGTTATTAACCTCACTATTCAACCTATTGGGGACATCTCTTTTATTTATCATCTTCACTATTATCAATTTCGTATATTTATATCCATAAGTCGATATAATTAGGAACCATATACATAAAAGTATACGTACACATCCATATAGGGTAACCAAATTTTCGTATTTCATACTTTTATCAAGTCATTTTTTATTTTTACATGAATCTCTTCATCTTAATCTATCATTATAATTCCTATCACATCCATTTAACTAGCCCGTTCGTTTTAAGAAAACTTTTCTCAACAATCATTCACACATGAATTTTCTATCTCAACATAATTTACATCTTAGATACTAAACTCAATTTAACATGATATAAACCCTTAATACAAATATTTAAATCACTTAACATTATTCTGGACATGATTCTCAAAATATTCTCCATATTTTCAATTTAACAGTTCAAAGATTAATTTGAAACCTACTTCCCATATTTTATTTCTCAAAAACTTCAATACCACAATTCACTTTATTACATTCTTCAAGAACTTCAACCCCACTAATTCACTTTATTACATTTCTTAAAGCACCATAATGCATTCATTAATTATTTATTCTCACGTGAACTTTTTTTATTTATTACGATACACAAATTCACCACCTTATATCATGAAAAGTTAAAGGTCCAATTTTCTCTAAGATTTCTTCCATTAATCACTCTCAACAGATTGAAATTGTAAATTTCCTAATTTTGTCTTACCTATCCTCAAGTAAACCCAATATGCTCACATCCTCCTCTTATAACACTTCTTCATCTCTAGCCAATCCTTAAGCAATCTTAACATATCTTACTTTCACAATTCCTAACATGTCTACTACCTATCTATCTCAATTCACTTCTCACACATTCATATATTTTATTGACATACTATCTAAATATCAAACATCACCCAAGTCACAATCTCGACATATGAAAATAGTCATAAATTTACATTGTATAACTATATTATACAATCTATAAATTTATAGACAAATTATAGTTTTTTATCCATACCATAATTTATGTCATTTTTTTCACTCACCTATTAGAAAATCTACGATGTTTCATGTAAAATCTCCAATGGTATTATTTGTATACTGACTTGGTAGCTATTGTTATAAGCAAATTCAGCTTAGGGCAAGATTTTTTTTTCCAACTACCTTGAAAATCAAGCACATATGCCTAAAGCATGTATTCCAATATTTGGTTGGTTCACTCAGACTATCCATCTGTTTGAGGATGGAGAGCAGTACTAAGATTTATTTTCATGCCCAAAGCTTCTTGGAAGACTCTCCAAAAACGAGTTGTGAACTGTGGTCCTCGATCAGAAATAATCTATATCGGTACTTCATGAAACTCACTATCTCATTTGACTATAGATTTGCATATTGAGCTACGTTACATGTGGTTTTCACTGGTAGAAAATATATTGATTTAGTTAACCTATCAATGATCACTCACATTGAGTCAAACCCACTTTGATGTCCGCGGTAGCCCTGTAACAAAATCTAAAGTTATTCTCTCTCATTTCCATTCTGGTATCTCTATCTGCTGATGTAATCTAGCAGACTTTTGATGTTCTGCTTTTACCTGTTGACAAGTTAAGGCTTAATCAACTATATTTTTTTTTCCATACTGTCCTACCAATAAATTTCTTTTAGATCTTTATACATTTTTGTTACCTCAGGATGAATGGTATATATGGATTTATAGGTTTCCTCTAAAATCTCTTTCTTAAACTCTTCTTTATTAGATACACACAATCACTTGCCCGATCTCAAAATTTCCTCAGAGTCTGCATACATATGCAATGACTCGACCTTGTTGCATCAACACACACCCTAATCCAATTCTTGATGCATCATAATATACCATGCATCCTTCAGTACTTGAAGGAATAGACAGTACTAGCGTCGTAGTCAATCATTCCTTTAATTTCTGAAAACTTCTCTTACATTCATCTGATCAGTCAAAACTTTATTCTTTTCTTTGACAATTTCATCAAAGGAGCAGCAAATTTTTCTTTTTTTAAATTTTTTTTAACGAATCTACGGTAATAACCTGCTAAACCAAGAAAACTACAGATCTCTGTAATTGTGGTAAGGCGTGGCCATTACTGCACTGCTTCTACTATTTTTAGGATCAACTTAAATACTATCCTTAGTAACCACATGCCCTAGGAAAGTAACACTACGAAGTCAGAATTCACATTTTAAGAACTTAACATATAATTGATACTTCCTCAAAGTTTGTAAAACTGTCCTCAAATATTACTTATGATCCTCTAAACTTTTGATATATACTATTATTTCTTGAATAAATATAATAATAGATTAATCCAGGAACAGTTTAAGTACTCTATTCATCAAATCCATGAATGCAGTTGAAGTATTTGTCAAACCAAATGTCATTACTCAGAACTCATAGTACCCATACTGAATCTTGAAAGCAGTTTTTTTTTGAAATATTATCTTCCCTTATCCTCAATTGATGATACTCAGGTCTTAAATCATTTTTTTTTGAAAAATATTGAGCACTCTATAGCTGGTCAAACAAATCATCTATACGAGGTAATGGGTATTTATTACTCATTGTCACCTTATTCAACTGTCTGTAAT
The DNA here is from genome assembly GCA_037074535.1 of Gleditsia sinensis. Classification (NCBI taxonomy): domain Eukaryota; kingdom Viridiplantae; phylum Streptophyta; class Magnoliopsida; order Fabales; family Fabaceae; genus Gleditsia; species Gleditsia sinensis. The sequence goes on along the minus strand of CM073463.1, from coordinate 51,214,663 downwards.
CTATCTATAATCGTAATGATTCATCCTTCTTTTCACAAATAGGACTTGAGTACCTCAAGGAGGGTACTAAGGTATATAAATCCCTTGTCTAACAAGTCTTACAACTGATTCTTCAATTCCTTGAGTTCAGCCGGTGCCATTCTATATGGGGGTATAAACACTGCTTAGGTTCTAAGAAGTAAATCAATACTAAATTCTATTTTACGTTTCAGGATAATCTTGACAATTCCTTAGGAACTACATCAGAAATTTCTCTAACCACTGGAACTTGATCTACATTGGTAAACTTTATGTCAACATTTCTCACCACTGCCAAATATCCTTGGCACCCTTTATGTAATAACTTATGGCTGATAAAGGTAAAATTAAATTACTGGGTACTCGATTCCTTGCTTGTTCACTACTTGCAACCCTTTTACTAACATTTTCTGCTATTGATGCTATCTTCATACTGTATTAGCTAGAACATACTTCAAAATAATTAAATAAGGTCAACCCATTTTGACTTTATTCTTTAACATGCTTATGACATGTATGAACAATCAACCATGAAAATCTTACATCTATCCAAGAGTCCTTCACATGAATTACCCATCTTGTATATCTCAAATTTTAAATTTCTATGAGCAAACCTTCATTTCTTATAATGTTTGTACAAAATATTATTGAAAACTAAACTGTCTTCGAATCCTTTATATCAAAAAAATCTATCATTGAATTATCTTCATAGATTCCTTGCTCTCAAATTCAATCCACCCCACTGCTTGCCAAATTTATTTATATACATAGGTTTCAACTCATCCATCCAAAAAGATATTTACATCTATTTCCAAAATACTCACTTTATTACAAGTCGTTATCTTGGAGTTAACAATCTCGATCACATCATAACCCACTATCAAACATATTAACCATTCGTCATATTGCTTCACATAAGCATATCAAACAACCAATTCAAACCTTCTTGACATCCAAACAAGCCATTACCTTTGTGTACGGATAGAATCTTCTTATATTTAGCTAATTACCCAAAAGGGTTCTCTTTTTCACTATTCAACAAAACGAGTTTCAAAGCTGAACTCATAGTTCACACTCAAGAGGAACCATCTAGGACATATGCATAGATGTTTAAACATCGCATATCTAAGGAAAATAATCAGAAGGAAGGAAATAAAAAGAAACAATGATGACACCCTATAAATTCCACAACAGCACCGTAAGTATAAATATGCCTGCAGTTACATACCCATACTCAAAGTCCTACTATAGAATTCTTTGCTCTGTTAGCCACAGGGAAACCTAAGGGCTCTGATACCAACTTGTAATGCCCTTAATTTACGTTACGTAAAATATACATTTTTTTTTCAAATGTAAGATAATCTCCATAAATATACATAATTCAATTCTTTATCATGGGAACAAATACATATAGGATCTCTCATGTATACACCATATACAGACCAAGTCTATAAACATCAGAGTACAGCAGAAACAAGGATCCTGCCTGTAGCATTCAGAGCACTCTAGAATACAAATACAGTATAATTCAAAGACCGTGAGTCTTGGAAGCAACGTAGACTCACCTAGAGAATATATCACCTATCTGCCGAATTAGACTCTGATATTCTTATTTGAAAAAATGTGAAAATATCGTGTAGTGAGTTTGAAAACTCAGTGAGCAAATAATTCCTCCTATGACCTCTTAGGTCAACATATGGATATACTTATATTTCAAAATGTGTCACATAGAAAATACAGTTCAGAAATACATTCATATGGGACCCGTATTTCAAATATTCTCAAATCAAAGGATATTCAGATATCCAAAACTATATGCTACATGGTATGATTATTAAATAAATGTTGTTATACTCAACTGTATAATCTATAGTAAAATATTAATATTTGGAGATAAAATCATCACTTTTAATGTACTTGCCTCACTCGGCAATCTGGTTAATGCCATGAAAACATAACTCATTTGCTATATGCATAGTGACCTCGACTAGAGTCACAATAAATAAACAGGGAATGTGAGTACATCACCCTCCTGCGTCCCCACATTACCACTGTCACCCGGTTGGAGCGGCCCTTCCCTGGCTCACTCAGGCTAATAGGGCGTCCCCTATTTGGTACCATCACAAGCCATACAACCCGTCGATTTCCATCCATACATATAAATACATATATATTAATGCATATTCATCAAATAGAAGGTAAAATTATCAAGCAACTCGCCATGAGTTTTACGCTTGCCGTAATTATCAAGCAACTCGGCATGAGCTTTACGCTTGCCATTAAATCTCATTTATAATATGACATGCATTATTTTCACAAGTATATAGCTTTACAAATCAATGCATCGTGCACATAATATCCACTTTATCAAATAATGATAAATACATTTAAAACCACATATTCAATGAGTTCCAAATCCATTTCTAAAACCATACTCTTCTTGAACTATGTGCCAGTTCGTAAGTATAACAGATATTTGAACAAATTTTAGAAACTTATAATAGTAAATAATTTATAATCAGAAAAAATAATAAATTTATAATTCAAGAAGAGCATGGGGCAAGTCATAGAAAGAAGTATCTACTCACCTGGTAAGGGCTTCAGATTGGACAGCCCTAAAGTGTACTTTTCCAAGCTGAATTTGACCAATTAGACCTCAAAAACGTGTCTAGAGGGTCTAAGGACTTAGAAAATGACTCCAGGAGCTTGGGACTATTCACCGCCGGAAATGCTATTCACTCGCCGGAAAATACTATTCACGACGAACAAAAAGGCTGTTAGATGGCTGAAAATATACATATCCTAAGGTTTAACTAGCTTCTGAATCCATCTACAGTGTCAGAATTTCAATTGGAGGTCTCTAAGTAAAATTTTTCAGAACTTACCTTTTACCGAGATTTTCTACTTCAGATCTACGGCGATTCAACGGTGGATTTGAAAAACTGATCGGTCCAAACTATAGTATTCTTCGTCCTGAATCCAGTAACACCTTCAGTTTTGAGATTGAAAATCAACAGGCACTCCAAATCTAGAGAAAGAATTGAAGGTTACTATTTACTCACTATTCACTTACTATTCATCCAATTTTAAAATTTCTCCGAAATTGTTTCCTCCGTTTCCTGCGTCTATTGCCTCCCCTTCCCCTTTATTTTTATTTTTATTATATTTAGTTATTATTATTATTATTATTTAATAATTAAATAATAAGATTTTCTTTATATAAATTCCATTTTTCATCCTAAAATATTCCAAAAATTTCTAAAAATTTACATTCTCATAAACCTTTAGTTAAACTCTTAAATCATGGTTTTTCTTGATAAAAATCGAAATAAAATAGATCTCGAAATAAATATCTTTATTCATATTAAAAAAAAGAATATTTCTAAAAATACAACAAAAATTTATTAGAGGCCAATATAATTGTTTTAACCAAAACATAAATCATTTCAATTAAAAATATACTTCCTTTTAGTAAAACATAATCATTTTTAAACAAATAAAAATATATTTGTTTATAACAAAACATTATTATTTATTCCATGTCCTTCTTGGGCTCAGTTTCATACATTCCTATATAAATCCAATCCCAAGAAATACACATTGAAGCTCTGAACTATTAGTTTATATGGGACAACTATATATTCCTATATTGATTTTTTATTGGTTTCTTTACTAACCCATAACATCCAAACTTATTCCAGCTTTCATTAACTTTCCAAGTTAATGTCAGCTTCAGCCTTCTACTATTAAGGTTCAGTTAACAGAAGAAGTTTGAGAAATACAATAACAGTTTGAATGACAAAAGCAATAGTATAACAAATTCATCCATTTAATAAAAATATGCTAAAAGTTCACTACAACCCATCTGCAACCCTAGCTGGAGGCTTAGCCCAGCATTATATCCAATTCAGTTACAACTGTATGCATTAGGACAACCATAATGTAGTGAAGAATAATACAGTAAAACATAAGCAGCGCTAAAATAACAAAGCACAGAAGGGAAGAAGGGAGTTCTAGGGAAGGATCCTCTTCTTCCACATCCAGCAGCTCTTCTTGCTGTGTTGATTCCCAATGGAACATGTCACCCTTTCAGCACACTCTCGTCAGAGGTTTTCGGGCTCATTTTCCTCTTTCTGCTCCCTCCGTGTATATCTCTCTTCTCTCCTCCCAGCCTTTTTATATGTAAGCATTATGGTCCCGGTGAGGTGGCTCCTTCTGCTTTCTTTTTGTCCCTTTCGGCCTACACCTCTACCAGTGCATTTTTCCTCCATTTCTAGTAGTAGAGACAATCTCAGTGCTTCTGCATCTCTGCAACTCTACTGTGTCAGCTGAGTGCTCCTTCTTCCACGCTGGGTAGTGGAGGCTGCACCTACTATAGCAGCCATGAATCAATTCCACCTGCACTGTATCATATAAAAATCAGTTTCCAATCATGTGCACCACCATATCAATAGGATCAAAAGCACTCAGCATCCTCGGTTTACCACCTTCATTTTCATGCATGCACACTAAATTTCACAGTAAGCATAATGGGTGCTCTTATATTCAGGGAGGGTACATACACACTATTAAATTAGGGGGCATTAATGCTAATAAACCAAAATGCAGAGTAATAAAGCCAAGAAAAGCATACAAAAACTCTAATGAATTAGAGTTATCACTTTAATAAAATCTCTAGAATGCCCTAGGAAAATATAAAAGTATGAAAATTCCCCTAGGAGATTGAAAAATTACATTTATACCCTTTTTCTTGGCTACCACTCCAATAGGCTTCTCTCTTAAGCTTCAAGTCTTGTAACCATGTTTTTCTCCCCTATTTAACCTCTTTATTCCATTTTCCTACAAAACCTCTCTCTATTCTTTATTTTCTCACTCTAAAAATTTGTAACTATACCAAAACTCTATCAAATTTTATCTGTACCAATGTTTGGAACCAACCATTATGTTTAAGGCATGTCACAACCTCTAAATATTCAAGAAATATCATCATTTGAGCTAAATTAGACCATAAAATGAGTAGTTATTAGAAAGGGAAAATTGTGATTTGAGTACTTTTGGACCTCTGCTTTCGACACCACAAGTACTGTTGACCTCAGAACAAAGAGGTCTACACATTTGATTGGTCATAATCACCCAAATAGGCCCAAAAGCTGAAACAATGGAGGAAAGAGAAACCACCATCGAAAAACCCTAAAACCCATACTTAAAGTGCTTAAACTGAAAATCTAACATCATAAAAATATTCATAAGGTGCTAAAACCCAAGGGGTTCAAAAGTCACTAATAGAAAGTATGACATATGCCTATAGTTTTTGGCTCTTCCTTAAGAGTGGACCTCATGCCCTTATACGTCACCCATTTTCAACACATGTAGATGGGTTTCGACCCAATTAGATCCATTACCCCATTGACTTGACCTATTTGACCAGGTCAGTGTTAAACATCGAATTTGACTTGTTGGATATTAACTTTGAACATGAACTTTTTATGTTGACTTTGATTGGGAGTTGATTAAGTATCTTTAGTCTAATTTTGGAAAATCATATCTCTTTTCTTAGGTTTTTGGACCTTCAGGGCTCAAATTTAGGGTTTTTTGGGCTACTTCAGCTTGGACAATGTCCTAGAGCGATGGAAAACTTTGAGAAAAATAATACTATAAGTGGATAATGCTTACTACAACTTGTTTCAAAGCTTCCAAGACTTTTTGAATATACATATATATTATAATTAAAATATATAATCTATTAGGAAATAAAAATCTTAATTCTTATAATTGTCTAAATTAACCATTAAAATGCCTTAAATCCATTGATAAATTATTCCACTTAAACTACCTTTTATACTAGTATAATTATTTTAATTTCTTATAGCCTTAGGTATGGGACAAGCATCCTAAGTGGAACCCTTTTTGTCTTGAAATATTATATGGATAGAATTATAGAAACTAAATGTGGAAGTTGGCTATAGTATACATGGAAAGTGAAATGTTGCTTTCTGATATTAAGTTGAAATATTGAATATGGTAGGATGGGAATCATGAATGTGATCTTGACTGAGCAAACCCAAGGAAATCACAATTGAAATAAATGATGTTACCAGGAATGAAAATTGTCATAGATATGGATATGAAATAATTCTATGCTTGATTGAATTGATAGTTATATAACAATAATGGATGTATATGATATTAAATATGGAAATTTGTTTAAATCAATTTGTATAAATGAAATAGAAATATTGTGAATGCTGATATGAGAAAATGTTTGATTAAGAGATTTGATCTATCTGAAAAGAAAACCCTCTGTTATGGGATTTCCTAAATTTGGATCGAAATTTGAAATAGATGTGGATTAAGGCTTGTTGAGTTTTCTGTTAGCATGGAATATTCCTATCTATTGGAGGTATATGCTGTATCTAAAATTTCTATATTTCATTAAATAGTTATATTTATTAAATTGTTATATAATGTTTTCTTATTGGAAGGAAGCTTTACTAGAACATTGTTAGCTTACAACAAGGTATGCTAGCCTTTGTGCATCTTGAACCTCAATTAGTAAGGGTGTTAGGTAAATTGATTGAATTGCCTTTAAATAATCTATTTGTTATAATATATAGAATGCATATTATCTACATGCTTAAATTCTATATGGATCGTTCCTTGAAAGGTTGTATAATGCTTGTAATGATTTCACTTATTAAATCTTTGCTAATTTATTTGGGATAATCTTGTTTGTAAATGAAATAAATTATCAATTGGATATATGTTGGTAGTTAAGGATAAAAAAGTATGGTGAGTTGAAATTGTGACATTGCTGAACTAATTTAACAAATATGTGCCTAAAATATTATGAAAGGTTCCATATATAAAGAGTGAATAAAATAACTGTTGAGTTAAGCTTATAATTTATTGGTGACCTTATGATTTGAGTCTATGCATAATTATTGATTAATTAATTAGGATGATCTATAGAATTTTAAATAACTAATATGCATAAAATATTAACAACTAAATGTTTGCTTATTATGTTATAAAATTCTTCTAGCGTAAATTGTAATATCCTGTAATTTTATTTTTAAATGATAATGTTTTGCTATGAACAAATATATTTTTATTTATTTAAAAATGATTTTTTTTTGCTAAAAGCAAGTATATTTTTAATTAAAATGATTTATGTTTTGGTTACAATAATTATATTGGCTTCTAATGAATTTTTGTTGTATTTTTAGAAATATTCTTTCTTTTAATATGAATAAAGATATTCATTTCGAGATTTATTTTATAACGATTTTTATCAAGAAAAATTATGATTTAAGAGTTTAACTAAAGATTTATGAGAATGGAAATTTTTAGAAATTTTTGGGATATTTTATGGTGAAATACGGAATTTATATGAATTTATATAAAATAAAATCATATTTTTAATTATTAAATAATAATAATAATTATTAAAAAATAAAATAAAAAGGGGAGGGGGAAGGTCGGAGACAACTCATCGAAAATAAATTTTTACAACGGATGCATAGTGAGTGAATAATGAGTAAATAGTGACTTTCAACTTTTTCTCTAGATTTGGAGTGCTTATTGGCTTTCGATCTCAAAACTGAAGCTGTTATTGGATTCAGGACGAAGAATACTTCACTTTTGACCGATCAGTTTCTCAAATCCACCGTTGAATCGCCGTAAATCTGAAGTAGAAAATTTCAGAAAAAGGTAAATTCTAAAACTCTTACTTAGAGACCTCAAATTAGAAATCTGACACCGTAGATGGATTCAGAAGCTAGATAAACATTAGGATATGTATTTCTTTCGGTCATTTGGTAACTTTTTATGTGGCGGTGAATAGTGATTTCCGGTGGTGAATAGTGATTCTAGCGGTGAATAGTACCCCTGAGTGTTGAACGAGATTCTAAAGGCTAAATTTAGCAAATCCGGAGTCATTTTCAAGGTTTTTGGACCTTCCAAACTCGATTTTGGGTTTTATTTTACCAAATTCGGAGCAGAAACGAGGATTTTAGGGCTGTCCAATCTAGAGCCCTTACTTGTGAGTAGATGATTCTTGCTATGAGTTGCCCTATACTGTTCTTGATATTTGAGCATGTATATGATTAAGTTTATGAGATATTTACACTTTGATATGTTTCTGAAATGCATTAAAATGATCTGAACTGCTTATAATTTGAAATATGATTCAAGAAGAGTATAATATTTGAAAATGAATTTCTGAACTCATGATGTATCTGATTTCACTTATATTTATCATTATTTTATAAAGTGAATATTATGTGCACGATGCATTGATTTTTAAAGCTACATACTTGTGAAAATGATGCATGTCATATTATAAATGAGATTGAATGGCAAGCGTAAAGTTCATGGCGAGTTGCTTAATATTTTACATGTATATATATGTATTGATGAATATTGGCTGGTTGTATGGCTTGTGACGGTACCGAATAGGGGACGCCCTATTAGCCTGAGTGAGCCGGGGGAGGGTCGCTCCAACCGGGTGACAATGGTAATGTGAGAAAGTATGAGGGTGATGTACTCACATTCCCTTATCACTTACTGTGACTAGGGTTGAGGTCACTATGTGTATAGCAAATATTTTCATTGCATTGTGACAGTGGTAATGTGAGGGGGCAGTAGGGTGATGTACTCACATTCCCTAATCACTTATTGTGACTAGGGTCGAGGTCACAATACGTATAGCAAATGTGCTATATTTTCATTGCATTGACTAGATTGCCGAGTGAGGCAGGTGCATTAAAAGTAATGATTTTATCTTCAAATCATAATATTTTACTATAGTTTATACAGCTGAGCATAACAACATTTGTTTAATGATCATACCATGGTGCATATGGTTTTGGATATATGAATATCCTTAGATTTGATAATATTTGAAATACGGGTCCCATATGAATGTACTTCTGAACTATATTTTCTATGTGACACATTTTAAAATATAAGTACATCCATATGTTGACCTAAGAGGTCATAGGAGGAATTATTTGCTCACTGAGTTGTCAAACTCACTACACGATATTTCCACATTTTTCAGATAAGAATATTAGAGTCTGATTTGGCAGATAGGTGATATATTCTCTGGGTGAGTCTACGTTGCTTCCAAGACTCAAGGTCTTTGAATTATACTGTATTTGTATTCTAGAGTGCTCTGAACGCTATGGGCAGGATCCCTGTTTCTGCTGTACTCTGATGTTTACAGACTTGGTCTGTATATTGTGTATACATGAAAGATCCTATATGTATTTGTTCCCATGATAAAGAATTGAATTATGTATATTTATGGAGATTATCTTACATTTTAAAAAAAATTATTTATTTTACGTAACGTAAATTAAGGGCGTTACATAAATGATGAATAATGTACAGGTTAAATGACTCCTTATAAATTCAATTGTGAAACTATAGTTTATGTATATTTTTATTTGTTTAACATGATATAGTAAAATTGTGAGTGATAAATGTAACATCCCTAATTTCGTTTCTTTTATTGATAAAAGTACAAAAATATTTAATTAAGGAAATAAAATTTATTAGACAATATTTTAGATATCTAAGGAAATATAATCCTTAGATATTCTTCACCTTATGTATATGCATAGAAAATGTTTCTAACATTAAGAGAACAAATAAAGAGGGAAAACCTAATAGGAAAGAAATTAGAAATAACATACTAAAGAGATGTAAAATTCTTGGATAAGGAAGATAAATTTTTAGAAACAAGTAAAGGTCTTAAAATTTCAAGAACATTGGATTAGGATAATTTTTCCTAATTCAAGAACTAGAGTTACTAAGTTTCAATTCTTTACCCATACATTGAGCTTTTACCTATGGACACTTCATATAGAGTTTTTCCACTTCACATAAGTTTCTAGCAAGCCCATTGGATAACCTAAGCAAGAAATAAAACATAGACTTGGACTAGGATATAGTAATTGGACCAATAGCCCAAAAATTATGAAAATGTGACCAAGCCTTCCAAGAAAGGTAGAATTTTATCCAAGGCAAAGAAAATGGGTAGGAATAAGCCCATAATGGGTAGGAATAAGCCCAAATCCAAGAGGAAAAATAAAATAAAATAAATTAGGTGATGATATAATAATGTAATAATAATAAAGATTAGGTTACATGGCATTAAGACAAAAATTTAGCAAGTGGTGTGATTCTACATTCATAATTTTGGCAAGTGGCATGATAATACAAGGCTTTAGGACAAAAACATCTATATCCTACACTCATAATTTTAGCAAGTGGTATGATAATACATGGCATTAGGACAAAACATTCCTATCCCACACAAATAATATCAACCAAATAATGGAGATTCAAGGGCTAGAAATTTGCCACCTAAAAAGGAAAACCTATCATACTTGTTTAAGACAAAAGATAATGAAAATGAATCCCTAAATCAAAGGGAAATTGTCCCTTATCTTAAGAACATATCATCATAATTTTCAAAATACAAATCTCCTTTTCCTATACATATCTTGACTAAGGAAGACGAAGACAAGAACATAAGTTGTTTGTTTTCCAAAAATTCAACAAAGTGTATCCTAATTGTGATAAGGTAGACCCATGATCATGAAAGGTGTATTATTTGGTGGTCTATTTAAGCAAAACCCACCCCTACAATATTTTAATTTCGTCCAAGTGAGAGAGAGGAAAAAATAGAAGCAAGGTAGAGTGAGGAAAGGAGAGGAAGAAAGAGGAAGGAGAAGTCTAGGGGACTAAGTGCTCCAGGTAAGTTTAACAATATTTCTTTTTGAAGAAAACTTTTGAAACTTATAATATTTATATGAGATTTTGATCTTAGAACTTTGATGATTGGTCATGGATGTTGCTATATCATGTTACATATTGATCTTGCATGTGATGTATGGTTGAATACTTAGACTGGTATAGAAAGTTCTGCATAGGTATGGCTATGGGTGGCACAATTTTTAGTGTCTATATTTTAATTTTTGGGAATTATCTGTAGGGAATTAAAATACATGGTTAACATAAGAATTAAAGATATATGTGTCACAGATTTTAAGCCACTGGAATCACTCCATTTGGAGTCCATATGAGGTAGATATGGTCAGATTAGTAGTCAAAGGTCAGAAAATGGTTCATCAGGGAAGAATATGTTAGGATAGCTTCTGTATTTTAATTTCTGGGAATTATCTGTATGGAATTGAAATATATGGTTAACATAAGAGTTATAGCTATGTGTGTCACGGATTTTTATCCACTAGAATCATTCGATTTGGAGTCCATATGAGGTAGATATGATCTGATTAGTAGTCAAAGGTCAGAAACTTGTTCATCAGGGAAGAATATGTTAGGATAGCTTCTGTGTTTTAATTTCTGTGAATTATCTGTACTGAATTAAAATAAATGGTTAACATAAGAATTATAGATATATGTGTCACAGATTCTTAGCCACTAAAATCACTCAATATGGAGTCCATATGAGGTAGATATGATCCGATTAGTAGTCAAAGGTCAGAAAATGGTTCATCAGGGAAGAATATGTTAGGATAGCTTCTATATTTTAATTTCTGGGAATTTTTTGTGCCAAATTAAAATAAATGGTTAACATAAGAGTTATAGTTATGTGTGTCACGGATTTTTAGCCACTGGAATCATTCAATTTGGAGTTCATATGAGGATGATATGAGCTAATTAGTAAGCAAAGGTCAGAAAATGGTTCATTAGGGAAGAATATGTTAGGATAGCTTCTGTGTTTTAATTTCTGGGAATTATCTGTATGGAATTAAAATAAGTGGTTAAAATAATAATTAAAGATATATGTGTCACGGATTTTTATCCACTGGAATCACTCAATTTGGAGTTCATATGAGGTAGATATGGTCCGATTAGTAGTCAAAGGTCAGAAAATGGTTCATCAGGGAAGAATATGTTAGGATGGCTTCTGTATTTTAATTTTTGGGAATTATCTGTATGGAATTAAAATAAATGGTTAACATAAGAGTTATAGCTATGTGTGTGACAGAGTTTTAGCCACTAGAATCATTCAATTTGGAGTACATATGAGGAAGATATGAGCTGATTAGTAAGCAAATGTCAGAAAATGGTTCATTAGGGAAGAATATGTTAGGATAGTTTCTGTATTTTAATTTCTGGGAATTATTTGTATGGAATTAAAATAAATGGTTAACATAAGAATTATAGATATGTGTCGTGCGGATGTTTATCCACTGGAATAATTCAATTTGGAGTCCATATGAGGTAGATATTGTCTGATTAGTAGGTAGAGGTCAGAACTTATACGAGACGAAATAACCTGTACATTTAGGGAGTAATATAACCTTGAGTTCTTAATATTTTGCTACAATGTTCAACATAATAGTTTTAGATAATTGTTTTATCTTGAAATTGACACCAAGATCACCTACATTGGAGTTCAATTGAGGGAGTTATGCTCTGATTAGTAAGAGAAGGTTAGATATGATGAAAACCTGTATCATGAAAATAAAGAAATAAAATTAATATTTAAAAAAGAAGACGAATCTTATAAATGACTAGTATATGCCATTGCCATTGTATGAACTTCTTACCATAATAAGTGTAAAATTTTGACATGAAAATATTTTATAAAGTGATATTTAAAATGGTTATGTTCATGGCATGATTACCAATGATTTATAGTAATAGTTATATTTTGATGAACATACTTGTTATTGAAAGCATATTTCTGGCTATCATTGTAAAAAGACAAGAAATGAGCATAGTCACATGGCAATCCGTGTAGTGCACCAGTAGGGGACGCCCTACCAACGGTTATGATTATGATTATGAGAAAAGAAAGAGAAAGTGTGCCATGTCGATCGGAGCGAGAAAAGCCCATACCGGAGAGTAGAGGATACTCACCCTGACCGGGGTAGCTTGAAATGAGAATAAGTTGATGGCCAGCATATGATATTCTAAAAATAGTTAATCCTGTCATACATATCATTACTGTATGATTCTTATGTGCGTAGATATAATGCATTCATGTGACCAAAGATATTTTTTGTAGTTTATACAGCTGAACATGACGTGATGAGCTATATTGATGATGATTTATTGTTGAATTTACTGTGATTTAATTCTCACTATATTTCCATATCATGTTCAGAAAATTAGTTATGCAGATTTTCTATAGCTCTGGCTTTTAGTGCACGTTGGATCAAGTTATTCTATGATGGGCGGATCCTAAATAAAATGTTTGTGGGCGAGTTGGCACAGATCCCGGTGAAGGTGCAACTACCCGCACCCGAATCTCTGGAATTGGTCAACCAGAATAAATAAGATGTAGATATTTATGTGTTTGAAATGTTGTACGTACGTTTTGATTAATGATGTGTATGTGAACTTTATATTGTTTAATAATAAATAAATAAATAAATAAAAAAGTTGTTACAATAAATGTGACAGAAGTGGTATAAATAATAGTTAAATCAACTGTAACATACTAATATATATATATGTGTGTGTGTGTGTGTGTTAGGATCTGGATTTTTCTATATTTGTGAAAAACTCATGTCTATATCTTATCACATTTTGTTATAGTATATATTATCAACTCACTGAGTTGGTAAATTCTTTCCATGTGATTATACATTTTTTAGATAAAAGTATATAGCATGGTCCATCATTAGTGACTTAGTTCGAGATACATTACTCTTTTGTGAGCCCCACACTTGGTTCGAGGGTCCCCACTTTATCTTATTTGCTTTGTCAATATAATATTATAGTTTAGAGCTGCTCCAGAATCCATAAGTATGATCCCTACTTTTGCATGCATATCTGTGATGATGATGTGCTATGTTGTTAGATGAATGTGACATATATGCTCATACACACACATACACAATGTAGAGCAGAACTCTCATGGAAATGTTGATAAAAGTTTTATTGGCATTTGTATAGAATATCTTGAATGGCTTCATTTAAACCATCTATCTTGAAATCTTTGTTTGGTAAGGTTTGAAATCATGTTTTATTTATGAATGTTTATATAGAATGTTTGAAACAATCTAAATTATATTGCTTGTACTTCAAATCTTTTTGCCTGAAATCACAAGGCGTGGATTTCGTTTGATGTTAAATGTTTAGTTATGAAACTATATGCTTACAGGATTGAGATTATTCTTAATTTCGTATTAGTTTTGTACTTCTATTTTGGGGTCATGACAGATAATGATAAGGTGGTAATGAATTTCCAAATAAAATCAACCAACGTCACCTCAAACTTTCTTTTGGGGTACTATTAGCCATTGAACCTTTTTCTTTCACAAAAAATAATTAAAATCAACCAACACACATTCAATATTTTCTACCCCTTGAACTACGTGGATTTTGATCCTTGTAAGGGGTAAATTGGCCCTAAGATGATGTCCTAGCCAAATCCTACTTTGTATATAACTAATTTTTCTCCTTCAAATTTTTTCTTATTTTCTTTTGTGCCATTGTGTCTTTTAAATTTAGCTTTGCATGGGATTTATAGGGTTAATTAGGCATGTGTAATAATGAACTATACACTTGAGTTTCCCAATTTTTCCAATTTAATTGGATGGTTTTGGGTGACTAACACCTTCTCTATTCATATATAACTCGCGAATCCACTTTGGTAAATACTCCATACTTTCAATAAAGAAAATGCTTTTCCAAAGATTTACCTTCTAAAAAAAAATTGGTGGTAACTCCATTATGAATTTTTTTTTTCAAAATCTTTTCAATGAAAAAACTTTTTCTTTAAATTTTTGTCATCTGCTTTGCATGCTTCCATATGGGACAGGTGTGATAGTACCTATATACTTCTTTAATTGGTATAAAAGTAAACAAGTTAGTGTAATACATGATTTTTTTTTAGATGGAGGAAATGAGATACACGTAAACAAGTTAGGTATAGTGAAGAAAATGTGTAATAAATGATCACCTTTTGAGATAGAGGAAATGAGATACATGTAAACATTGTTTTCTTTATTAAAAAATGGTAATACAAGATTAGGTACACTAATATGTGTAGAATTAGTGTACGCATTTGTGTCTTTTTCAATAAAGGGATAATGGTAAACAATTTTTTTTCTTGGGTAGATCAGTGTACTTATATCTTTATTTATTTCCTCTAAATCATTACCATTTTATTTGCATCTCTTTTGTCTAATTTTCTAAAATGAAACTTCTCACATTATAAATCGTATATTTCTTAGTATTATTTGTCCTTGTTTTTTATATCCATTGCTTTAGAATTATGAATTTTTTAATCTCTGATAACCTAGCTTTGATTATATGATGGGGAAAGAGGAAAACTCATGCTATAGCTTTTTTTTAACATTATAATGGATGTGGCAGTTGATGTAGTATAAGTGTGCCAAGTGGGTTTTTCCACTTGTATCTTTATTGGACATATTTAGCCATATCTAATCAAGCTATGCAAGTGCTAGCGAAAGTTCTAAATAATGCTAATGTAAACATGAACACTAAATGATCTAAGCATGCTTGTACATCAAAATAACATTAAATCATTGTGGAATAAGAAACTTTACATAATAATCTCCCGCCATTGCTATTCTTCACAAGCTTTCTCAAGGTTAATTCTCTTTCTGTTTTTGGCTCTTTTAAGCTTAGTCTATATTTGTAGATGGTGTACAATTCAGATGGTAGTAAGAAGAGACTAGATTAGGGACCAAAAAATATATATATGTGTTCTACCATAAAGAACAATGAATGAGAAGTTACCATCTAAATAATGGCCATTCAACTCCAAAATAAAACCCATTTAAATATAAAATGTTGGATCATTTAATCTGAATTATGGGTTTTGAATTTTGAAACTATTACATTCTCCCACTTAATCTATATGTTTAACCTATGACTTAAATGAGTCATTAAACAACTTTCTTAGGAAACAAATACATGAATCATAATGATAGGTCCTTTAAAAGTGAGTAATATGATCCATGTACTAAAATACATTTAGTTTCTCAAGTGTTATGCTTAATGTGGCAATAAAAACTTAATGTGAGAAAACATAACAATATATAAGAATTTCATTAATAAACTATATGTATACAATCATAAAGTGGAACCAAGTCCCATTTCCTCTACATGATCCTTGAATTTTAGTGGTGACATGCCTTTAATCAAGGAATCGACAATAAAAAATTTAGTACTAATGTGCTCAATGACCACTTTCTTATCTTTTACATGTTCTCTAATGGCTAAGTACTTAATGTAGATGTATTTACTTTGATTTTCACTTTTATTATTCTTAGCCATAATGATAAAGATGAATTATCGTAGAAAATTTTCAATGGCCTAAAAGTAGAATAAAAAAAAATCTTAAACTAGAAATGAAAATTTTAAGCCACGTACCTTGTGAAGTAGCCTCAAAATAGGAGATAAAATCAGCTTCCATAGTAGAAATAGCAGTCAAAGTCTACTTAACACTTCTTCAAGAAATAACTCTATCAACCATTATAAAAATGTACCATGATATTGATTTACTAGAATCAACACAACTATCAAAGTTTGAATTTGAATAGCTGATCACATTCAAATGTCTTTTCTGTCTATACATAAGCTTGTAGTCTTTGGTTCATTGAAGGTACCTTATCATTTTGTTTGCAGCTCTTCAATGGTTCATACCTGAGTTACTCTGATATCACTCTAGCATCCCCACAGCAAAAGCAATGCCAAGTCGAAAGCAAACCTGAGTATTCATAAGACTTCCAATGACAAAAGCATAAGGGATGTCTTCATAGATTCTTTCTCAAAGTCATTCTTCGCGCATTAGTTCAAATTGAACTTATCATCCTTTACAATGGTAGCAACACTTGGTGAACAAAGATTTATTTGAAATCTCTATAAAACTTTATTGATATAGCTTTCTTGTGACAGACCTAAAATGCCTCAAGGTCTATCTCTATGGATCTTAATGCTGATGACATAAGATGCCCCACCCATATCAAGAGAAATTGTTGCATCTCATATAGCAAACCCTTATCATTGGTTGCAAGAAAAATATTATCCATGTATAAAACAAAGAAACATATTTTACTCCCACTAACCTTTTGATATATACATTGATCTATGGGATTTCTAACAAATTCAAATGAAGAAATTACTCTATGGAATTTAAATACTATAGATGGGAAGCTTGTTTTAAATCGTTTCTTTAGCTTGCAAACCAAGTGCTTACCATTGCTAGAGAAGAAACCTTGAAGTTGTTTCATATAAACCTTTTCCTCTATATCACTATTAAGAAAAGCCATTTTGACATCTATTTGTTGCAACTCAAGCTCAAAGTGTGCAATTAATGCTAAAACAAGGTGAAGAGAATCTTTCTTAGATATAAGAGAGAAAGTCTAAATGTAATCAATTCTTTCTTTTTGAGTAAATCCTTTTAGCAACAAGTTTGCATTGTATTTCTCAATGTTGCCTAATAAATCCTTCTTGGTCTTAAAGACCTATTTACAACCAATGGCCTTTGCCCTATTAGACAACTCTACAAGTTTCCAAACTCTATTACTTTTCATAGAATTCATTTAATCTTTTATGGCATTAGGCCACAAATTTGACCATTTGCAACTCATGGCTTATAAAATGGTTTCAGGATCATTTTTAGCTCCTACATTATAGTCAAACTCTTATAGATGCACTATATAGTCACTAGGAATTGTTAATATTTTTTTCTCTAGTAGATTTTCTTAATGTTGTAACCTCATCTCCCTGAGGAGCCTATGGTTCAACTTGCTGTTCAGGAGCTACTAGTAATTCTTGAACATCTTAATCTAATTGATCAGCTTATGGAAACTCAATAATTGGTTGTTTATTTTATACCTGAGAGGTGTTATGAACTATAACTAATTTGTCACTTGAAGTGGAAGGTTAAGACTCTATTTGATAATGTGCATAAATTAATTTCTTGAATCGATTACTCCCACTAAACAAGTTATTTTTAAGAAACTTGGTGTTTCTTGATTCCACTATCTTAATAGTGTGAAATGGACAATAAAACTTATAATCTTTGAAACTTTTGGCATATCCAAGAAAATATCCATTAATGGTCCTTGGGACCAGTTTCTTCTCTTATGGGTCATATATCCTCACCTTATACAGACATATCTAAACATGCATATGTCGTAAATTTGATTTTCAACATTTATATTATTCAAAGGGTGTCTTTGAGACAACCTTGGTTGGAACTCAGTTTAATATATACACATCTGTCTTGATTCAATTCACAAGGATATAAGAAGATTGGAGTTGCTAAGCATACTCAGCACCATGTCCAATAATATTTAGTTTTTTCTTTCTACAACATCATTATGGTCTAGAGAATCATGCATAGTATATTGGGCAATAATTCCATGTTCTTAAAGAAACTTATCAAAGGGAGTCGGTGCTTGTCCATTCTCAATGTCTCTACGATAATATTCTCTATCTCTATCTGATCTCACTATCTGTATTTGCTTTCTACATTGGTTCTCAACTTCAGCCTTAAAGACTTTGAAGGCAGTCAATGGTTTGTTTTTATTATGAAGCAAATATGTGTTCATATATTGTGAGTAATCATCTATATAGGTGATGAAATATTTCTTACCATATTGCATCCATGTCTGTACAACATATATCAGTATGAATAATTTTTAATATGTTTAAACTCCTATTAGCACCTTTCTTAGACATTTTGGTTTGTTTCCCCTTAATATAGTCTACATAAGTCTTAATTAGTAAAATATAGAGTATTAAGTTCACCATTTTTCACTAATCTTTTAATCCTTTCTATGGAGATGTGTCCTACTCTTCAGTGCTACAACATAGAAGAATCCTTGTTAATATTACACCTTTTAGTACTAGTGTGAACTTGCATTAAACAATAAGTGGTATCACTTTGTAAATTAAGACATTAAAGACCATTAAACAATATACCATTCCTAACATAATCATAATTATATAATAAGTTGAATAATGTGTCTTTAAAATTAAAGGAATATCCATATGGTACTGTTCAAGTATGGAAATATAAATTAAGTTTCATGAGAAATTTGGTGCATAAAAGGTCATTTCTAACTTTAAAACAAAGTCACTACTTAAAGTTGAAGTGCAAGTTTCAATATTCTCTACATATGAGCCCATCTTGTTGTTTGCTAAGATACTTTGCTCACTTCCCACTAGATTCTTTAGGTTTTGGATACCCTAAAAAGAGTTTGCAATATTGATTATCAATCTAGAATTAATCCCTTAGGCATTAATATTAACATTAGCCATATTATATTCATAACAAATAAATGAGATTGAATTACCTTTCTTCTCAAGCTATTTTTGAAATTTGGTGTATTCCTTTTTCATGTGTCATTTCTTTTTATAGAAGAAACACTTTACTTCTTTTGTAATATTAACTTGAGGTGGTACTTTACCTTTCCCTTTCTGATTAGCTTGATATTTATAAGGTTTTTCATCTTTTTTCTTTCCACGGACAGTTCCCAGTAATGCCTGCTTACCCAACTCTCACTAGTCTTTCTTCTTCATGAGCACATATAGTCATTAATGCATTGATTGACCATTTATCTTTATATGTATTATAAGAAATCTTGAAATGTCTGTACTCCCACGGAAGAGTGTTCAGAATATAGTGCACCAGGAAGGACTCTGACACATCAACCTTGAATTTCTTAAGTTGAGCTGAAATATCATGCATTTGCATTATGTGCTCGTGCACACCTTTTACACTAGTGAGTTGAAGATAAGAAAACTTTATAATCAAGGTTGTAACATCCTAAGCTCTTAATAAAGTTAGATAAATTTAAGGATGAATAGAAAATACATATGACAAGTGATTAAGATACTTAGTTATATGATTATAAGGCAAACATAAGATAGGTAACATAGTTAATGTTGAATCACATAAATAAAAATTCTTAGGATCATAATGGATGGAGCGAGGACACAAATACATTTTTTTTAGATATTACTAGTCTAGGATTAGTGATCAATTAAGATATACATGAACAAGGATTAAAATGTATAGTTGATGATAGTAAAAATCTTTATAAAATGTAGAATCATTTCATGGTTAGAAATAATATAAATAAAATATTTTTGGAGCAAAAATTAGAGGAACATGATACAAATATATTCCTTAAGATGCTACTAATTTAGGATTAGGAAAATAATAAGGAAGGAAAAAGCATTATTTGATGCTATATAAATATATATATATACATATTTCCTCTCACCTCCACCATACACATTATTATGTATATATTTGCACATGCAAAAGGAGGAGATTTACGTAGGTATATATATATATATATGCATTTATCTCATTTATGCCATGCATAGCATAATAGATATAACCACCCATGCATGCACATAATTTGGAAATGAAATACAATAGCCACGGTAGGTTAAAAAGCATGAATGCAACTAGGAATACAAGCTGAAACGTGCACCAAAACCAGCAGAAGATAATGCATCACATGCAGAGAAAAATGCCTCACACTTGCTCCTAAACCAAGCAGCAAAAACACACCCACTCTTGCTCCACCCAGCCAGCAGAAACCTACCCTACACAACAGAAAAATAACCCCCCCATCTGCTCTAAGAGACCAGCAGAAACATGGCCTACAAGACAGCATTTCACGCCACCCTTGATCCCACATGCAACCAGGAAAAAAAAATCCAGCTGGAACATGCCCCACATCCAGCATGTTTAGTGCCAAATTCAACAAGTAGAAAACATCCCACTTGACAACATCTCCACACCCATATGTGCTCCATAAACCCAATAGAAAACACACCCACCCACTGCAGCAGAAGCCCATGCCTCCACATGCAAACTCACGCTCCCCCTCTGCCCAAGAAAGTTACAGCTCACACTCACACTCATACAGCCAGAAAATTCTTCTTTTGATGTGTCATACACCCATTCTCTCACTGACCACAATACACTAGAGCTACCCATGCACACACTCACTTGGAGAGTAGCAAAAAACCGTTCCCTTCCTTGCTGAATCCAAAGGATTCCAGCGCCCATCAATCAGCCACCCTATTGCTTTCACGCCAGCAGGAGAAAAGAGAGAGAAGAGGTCCAAAACAAAAACTGAAGAGGAATAGGAAGGAAGGGGGAGAGAGTAGCCAGCAAGGAGAAGAAGGTTGAGAGAGAGGGAAGCTGCAAATTGAGAGCCATAGGAGTAGGTCTACATAAGGTAAGTCTAGCTTCTTGCAAAAATCCAGTTTTGAGTTTATTAGGTCAATTGTTGGGCCTGCATGTAGGACATTCTATCAAGAATATGGAAATATGTTCAACATAGAATTTGTAGCTCTATGTCTTAGCTTTCCATATCATTTTGAATCACATCAATCGGATGTAAAATGAGAGAGTTATAGTCCATGGAGTAAAATAGGTCAGAATCGGGTTTGGAATCCAGGCTGGTGAAGAATAGCTTCGGTTTTCGACTTTATGGGACTAATACATAAGGAATATGAAGTCGTGATTAAAATGAAAGTTGTAGATATATTTCGACGGTCACATAACCACTGGAATCACAAAATATTGAGTCCATATGAGTGAGTTAGGGTCTAATTAGTGAGTAAAGGTCATAGACCATAGAAGAGTTAGGTTGAGAAAATAGAAACCTTTTGCACCCGAAAATATTGGCTTATTAAATTTAGTAAATGACCTTTACATTCTATAATTTCTGGTGAGAAGATTCGTCAAATATTCATAATCAATTCTGGAAAGTTTCATGATTTTTGAGAACCTAAAATTAGGTCTTGTACAATTAAAATAGTGTTGAGGACAATTACTTAGACAGCTCAGACTGCTGATGGAAAGACAATATTTTTAAGGCATTATATGTTGTAATTTTGTATAAAAAATTTATGAAATGTTAAATGAATCCTAATTAATCATCTTAAAAAATTGTAGAAAATTCTGGGCTGTTTAAAGTACATAATAAAATGTATAAATTTGGTAGTCTGAAAATGAGGCAGAACAGGCCATAACCGGGGACAGTCTTAAAACATGGGATATTTGAGGGGTCAAAAAAATTATTTTTTATATGAAATTTTTATGGTGATTATATAACATGTCTATAATGCTTCATATAAAATATCATGAATTTTGAAGTAGTTTTACTAATCCAAATGGATGTTAAACCAAATAGAAATGAAACTGAAACTAAATTGTACTGTCCTGGGTATGGAGGTATATTTTGGGGATGAATGGAAGATTTGAGGGTTGAGAGAATGTAGAAAAACAATAGACATGTAAAGGTTCCTCCATGAAAAAGTTTAGAATTTTTAGAGGACTTTTGTCATATTTAATAATAACCCCCAATCTAAGCAAAATCATAGTTTTATTTGGAGGAGTAGAAGCTCTTAAATTAGGTATTTATGGCTTTAGGACCTAATGTGCATGCATTAACCAAGAATTCTTGTATGTTTTAGTTTGAGTTGCTGGTAGTAACCTTGGCAGCCTTAGAAAGGAATTGATTGTGCTGGAATTGAGGTAGTTAGCTTTTCCTTAAAACACTCTTTATGCTTATGAACTTGAATTTATGAATTTTCACTGATTGCCTGACTTTTATGCTATGATGAATGATGGTCTAAAGATATGTTATGTATGCATTCTCGGGAATTAAGGGGGGTGCACAAAAGGGTGCCAAGTAAGCCCCATTTCCCTCACGATTGGCCAATAATAGGAGATGCATAGCCCTTTACAGGTATGGCCGTATTGACTGCATTGGGTAAGTAGACCATGATGTTATGGGTCCCTAGTGTGACCAAGATGCCGTATGTATGATGTATGGTCAGTGCTTATATTTCAGTGAAATAATTTGAGATGTTTTAAGGAATGGAATGTACACTATTTTTCTAAAATCTTTGCTAGCTATTGAGATTGTCATCTCACTTTTTATATCCACATAATCACATTCCAGGTACTCCAGTCAGAAGTGAGCAACAGGGGTCTCAGGGTTGACTCATATGTTCATGATTGTAATTGCTTTGGTTGTGTAATATTTATGTGGGACAACTTAATTAAGTGCCAAGTTCTTATTAGACAGTTTATAATGTGATGTAATGTAAACTATGGACTGTACTCCTTTCCTTTATGGCATGAGATCCTTTATGTTGTAAGTATTACATAGCATGCTTAGGTAATTGCCTAGATGGAATTGAATTTTGAAAGTGCTTAGGATAGCCTGAAGCACATTTATGCTTATGCAAGAAGGATTACAAATGATATAAATGAATAGGTAAAATTATGGGCTAGTTAGACAATGCCAAAAAAAAATTATAAATAATAAGGAACATTCTACGATTTAGATATAAGAAAATGACGCTAGAAGTTTAGGTGTTAGATTTGTTGGTATCAGAGCAATAGTTTAGGGAATTATTTATGTGTTTGGAGTTATTCTAGGATATTTTAAATTGATTTAGAGTTGAATTATGGTGAAATTGGTTTTGTTTGAGGGGTTGTTAAATCAAGTAGACATAGTTTATGGATGTGTGACTAATTATATGGAAAATGTTTGTATATAAATGTGCACACAGGGAAATGGCATATAAAAGAACCCAGACTGAGACCTTAAAAGAAATATCTGAGAATATAGAAGCCTTAGCTGCCAGGCTTGATGGGCAAGCTATAGCCCAGGCCGCCACAGCACAAATTCTTCAACAAGTTCAAGAGGCTCTTAGACAAGTGCCGCAAGGAAACAATCCTGATTGTGCTGGAGAGGAAAATAGGCCAAGCCAAATGAATAAACTCTTAGCCCAATTTAGGAAGGCCAACCCTCTTCAATTTCTGGGAGAGTATGATCCAGTGATTGCAGAACGATGGATCATGCAACTGGAGAAATTTTTTGGAGTTTTAGAATGCAACATAGAGCAGAAAGTTTCCTTAGCCACTTACATGTTAGAAGGTGAGGCAGAGCATTGGTGGAAAAGTATGCAGAGACTATGGCAGACTAATGATACTTCCATTACTTGGAATAATTTTAAAGAAACATTTTATGATAAATATTTCCCAGATAATGTGAAGAATCAAAAAGAGGCTAAATTCTTACAATTAAAGCAAGGAAACATGACTGTACCTCAATATGAGGCTAAGTATGAAAAGCTCTCTAAATTTTCCACTTACCTGAAGCATACCCATGATGATGCATGGAAGGCGACAAATTTTGAGCAAGGATTAAAACCTGAGATCAGAGAAAGAGTGGCGACCCTGGAGATACGAAATTTTGCTAAGCTAGTAAGTAAATGTAGAATAGCAGAAGAGACTCTGATGAGTGTCAGGGCTGAGAAAAGATTGAGAGATAGTGAGCCCTCTAAAGGAAGAGGGAAACCTTAGAACAAAAAGTTTAAGGGGAACAATTCTCAGGGTAGGAGAATGCCGACCTGTAGTGGCCAAACCTCCAGCTAGCCTGCTTGTAATAAATGTGGGAAGAACCATGGAGATAGACCCTGTTTAGCTGGTCAAAATGTCTGCTTCAATTGTGGAAAACCCGGCCACTACTCCAGGGATTTTCGAGCAAAGAGAGGATAAGTTCCTGATGGTAGACCACAAAATCAGGGACGTGTGTTTGCTCTTTCCCAGCAGGAGGCTAGCCAGTCTCCAAACTTGATCAGAGGTACGTTAATGATCTGAAACTCACTTGTAGATGCATTGTTTGATTTTGGTGCTACACATTCTTTTATATCATATGATTGTGCTAAGAGTCTGGGTTTGACTGTGGATACCTTGCCATATAGTCTTTCTATTTCCACACCTACTGGGATTCATGTCATAACTTCTGATGCTTGTATCAATTGTGTTGTACAATTTGATCATAGATATACCACTTTGGATCTTGTATGCCTATCTTTGATTGATATTGATGTTATTCTTGGAATGGATTGGTTGTCGGCTAATAATGCAATTCTTGATTGTTCTAGAAAATCTATTTCCTTACCTATTTATGGTTCTACATCTAAACACTCCACTGAAACGTCTTACCTATCCACCACCCAGGCTGAGAGATACCTTAAGAAGGGTTGTCAAGGGTTCCTAGTCTTCTTTTCTTTACAAGCAGAAGTAGAAGAGGGTATAGAAAACATACCTGTTGTTAGGGATTACCCAGAAGTATTCCTTAAGGAGTTTAGCAGTCTCCCTCCTGATAGGGAAGTTGAGTTCTCCATTGACTTGATGCCTGGTGCAGGTCCTATATCTAAGGCTCCTTACAGGATGGCTCCTGTAGAGCTAGCAGAGCTTGAGAAACAGATTGATGAACTTTTAGAGAAAGGGTTCATCAGACCTAGTGTATCCCCTTGGGGTTCACCAGTCTTGCTTGTCAAAAAGAAAGATGGAAGCCTTAGGTTGTGAATATATTATAGGCAGTTAAACAAAGTGACCATCAAGAATAAATATCCACTGCCTAGGATAGATGACCTCCTGGATCAATTAGCTGAAGCATCAGTCTTCTCTAAGATAGATCTAAGGTCAGGTTACCATCAGTTGAGAATTAAGGTCGAAGATGTCCCAAAGACAGCTTTCCGAACCCGTTACGGACATTATGAGTTCTTAGTCATGCCTTTTGGGTTAACCAATGGCCCAGCCATTTTCATGGATTATATGAATAGGGTTTTTAGGCCATATCTAGATAAGTTTGTTGTGGTTTTCATATATGACATCTTAATTTACTCTAAGAGCCCTGAAGAACATGAGAATCACCTTCGAATAGTGTTGCAAACCCTGAAGGATAGGAAATTGTATGCCAAGCTTAGCAAGTGTGAATTTTGGCTGACAGAGGTGAGATTTTTAGGGCATGTTGTCTCCAAGGAGGGGATATCAGTGGACCCTAGTAAAGTGGAAGCAGTGGTCAACTGGGAAAGACCAAAGACAGTCACTGAAATACGGAGCTTCCTAGGCTTAGCAGGATACTATAGGGGATTTATCAAGGGATTCTCTCAGATAGCCATGCCCCTTACTAGGTTAACTAGGAAAGATCAACCTTTTGTATGGGATGGTCAATGTGAGAGTAGTTTCCAAGAATTGAAAGCTAGGCTAACCTTTGCCCCAGTGCTAGTGATACCTAACCCTAGTGAACTCCTTACAATATATAGTGATGCATCTAAGAAGGGTTTAGGTTGTGTTTTAATGCAGCAGGGTAGAGTAATAGCTTATGCTTCTCGACAACTCAGACCTTATGAGGAGAACTACCCCACACATGATCTTGAACTAG
Source organism: Gleditsia sinensis (assembly GCA_037074535.1). Classification (NCBI taxonomy): domain Eukaryota; kingdom Viridiplantae; phylum Streptophyta; class Magnoliopsida; order Fabales; family Fabaceae; genus Gleditsia; species Gleditsia sinensis. Next base: position 51,188,402 of record CM073463.1, on the reverse strand, counting down.
CAGCTGTAGTGTTTGCCCTTAAGATTTGGAGACATCATTTGTATGGTGTCAAGTTTGAAGTTTTTAGTGATCACAAGAGTCTCAAGTACCTTTTTGACTAGAAGGAGTTAAATATGAGGCAGAGAAGGTGGATGGAATTCCTAAAAGATTATGACTTCACCCTTAATTACCATCCGGGCAAGGCAAACGTGGTTACTGATGCCCTGAGTAGGAAATCCCTCCATATGGCATCATTGATGCTTAAGGAGCAGGAACTAATTGAAGGCATGAGAGATTTGAATCTCTCCATTTCTCCACAGCCTAGTAGCCTCCTTATGAGTGAATTGAGGATTCATAATGATCTTAGGGATAAAATTAAAGATGCTCAAGTTTCTGATCCATACTTGAAGGACATTAGAGAACAGATATCGCTGGGAAAGTCCACAGAATTTCACATTGTTGAGGATGGGGTTATCAAGTTAGGAAAGTGGTTGTGTGTACCTGAGGTGAAGGAATTGAGAGATAGTATCCTAGCTGAAGCTCATAAGAGTAGGTATACCCTACATCCTGGAGCCACTAAGATGTATCAAGACTTAAAGAGGAGTTTCTGGTGGCGTGGGATGAAAATGGACATAACTCGTTATGTGTCTAAGTGCTTAGTGTGTCAAAGAGTCAAGGTAGAACACCAAAAGCCTGGTGGGTTACTTCAACCCTTAGATATCCCTGAGTGGAAATGGGATAGCATCTCCATGGAATTTTTCATGGGTTTGCCTAGGACATCATCGAGCTATGATGCAATTTGGGTAAACGTGGATAGACTAACCAAGTCTACCCACTTCTTAGCCATTAAGTCTACCTATTCTCTGGACAAGTTGGCACAGGTGTATGTTCATGAAATTGTCAGACTCCATGGGATACCTACCAGTATCGTTTCTGATCGAGATCCCAGGTTTACTTCTAGATTTTGGAGATCCTTGCAAGATGCCCTAGGTACTAAACTTAGGTTTAGCACAGCCTACCATCCACAAACTGACAGGCAGACAGAGAGAAAGGAAACTAGGATGTGTATCTACCTTTAGCTAAATTTTCCTACAATAATAGTTACCATTCCAGTATCCAGATGGCTCCCTTTGAAGCTTTGTATGGAAGAAAGTGTAGGTCACTTCTGTGTTGGGTAGAGCTAGGGGAGAGGAGTCTATTGGGCCCTGATTTGGTTGACCAAACCACAAGGCACATTGAACTTATTAGAGAGAAACTGCTAACGGCCTAGAGTAGACAAAAGAGCTATGTAGATAAAAGAAGAAGGCCCCTAGAATTTGAAATAGGCGACCATTTTTTTCTTAAGGTAACTCCATTCACGGGGGTGGGGAGGTCTTTGAAAACCAAAAAGCTCAGTCCCAAATACATCGGTCCTTTCCAAATTCTTGATCAAATTGGATCAGTAGCTTATAAATTGGCACTTCCTCCAAACCTTTCTCAGATTCATGATGTATTCCATGTTTCCCAGCTCAAAAAGTATAACCCAGACCCTTCACATGTCATAGAGCACGAATCAATGCATTTAGAAGACAATCTATCATACATTGTAAGGCCAGATCGGATCATTGATGTTAAGACTAAACAACTGAGGAATAAGAACATCCCTCTGGTTAAAGTGGTCTGGAAGGGACTATCCTCGGAGGAAGCAACTTGGGAGACTGAAGAAGAGATGAAGAAGACCTATCCACATCTATTTGAATAAGGTATGTTAAATTTTGTGGACAAAATTTTTTTTTAAGGGGGAAAGAAATGTAACATCCTAAGCTCTTAATAAAGTTAGATAAATTTAAGGATGAATAGAAAATACATATGACAAGTGATTAAGATACTTAGTTATATGATTATAAGGCAAACATAAGATAGGTAACATAGTTAATGTTGAATCACATAAATAAAAATTCTTAGGATCATAATGGATGGAGTGAGGACACAAATACATTTTTTTAAGATATTACTAGTCTAGGATTAGTGATCAATTAAGATATACATGAACAAGGATTAAAATGTATAGTTGATGATAGTAAAAATCTTTATAAAATGTAGAATCATTTCATGGTTAGAAATAATATAAATAAAATATTTTTGGAGCAAAAATTAGAGGAACATGATACAAATATATTCCTTAAGATGCTACTAATTTAGGATTAGGAAAATAATAAGGAAGGAAAAAGCATTATTTGATGCTATATAAATATATATATATATACATATTTCCTCTCACCTCCACCATACACATTATTATGTATATATTTGCACATGCAAAAGGAGGAGATTTACGTAGGTATATATATATATATGCATTTATCTCATTTATGCCATGCATAGCATAATAGATATAACCACCCATGCATGCACATAATTTGGAAATGAAATACAATAGCCACGGTAGGTTAAAAAGCATGAATGCAACTAGGAATACAAGCTGAAATGTGCACCAAAACCAGTAGAAGATCATGCATCACATGCAGAGAAAAATGCCCCACACTTGTTCCTAAACCAAGCAGCAAAAACACACCTACTCTTGCTCCACCCAGCCAGCAGAAACCTACCCTACACAGCAGAAAAATAACCCCCCATCTGCTCTAAGAGACCAGCAGAAACATGGCCTACAAGATAGCATTTCACGCCACCCTTGATCCCACATGCAACCAGAAAAAAAAAATCCAGTTGGAACATGCCCCACATCTAGCATGTTCAGCACCAAATTCAACAAGTAGAAAACATCCCACTTGACAACATCTCCACACCCATATGTGCTCCATAAACCCAATAGAAAACACACCCACCCACTACAGCAGAAACCCATGCCTCCACATGCAAACTCACGCTCCCCCTCTGCCCAAGAAAGCTACAGCTCACACTCACACTCATACAGCCAGAAAATTATTCTTTTGATGTGTCATACACCCATTCTCTCACTGACCACAATACACTAGAGCTACCCATGCACACACTCACTTGGAGAGTAGCAGAAAACCGTTCCCTCCCTTGCTAAATCCAAAGGATTCCAGCGCCCAGCAATTAGCCTCCCTATTGCTTTCACGCCAGCAGGAGAAAAGAGAGAGAAGAGGTCCAAAACAAAAACTGAAGAGGAAGAGGAAGGAAGGGGGAGAGAGTAGCCAGCAAGGAGAAGAAGGTTGAGAGAGAGGGAAGCTGCAAATTGAGAGCCATAGGAGTAGGTCTACATAAGGTAAGTCTAGCTTCTTGCAAAAATCCAGTTTTGAGTTTATTAGGTCAATTGTTGGGCCTGCATGTAGGACATTCTATCAAGAATATGGAAATATGTTCAACATAGAATTTGTAGCTCTATGTCTTAGCTTTCCATATCATTTTGAATCACATCAATCGGATGTAAAATGAGAGAGTTATAGTCCATGGAGTAAAATAGGTCAGAATCGGGTTTGGAATCCAGGCTGGTGAAGAATAGCTTCGGTTTTCGACTTTATGGGACTAATACATAAGGAATATGAAGTCGTGATTAAAATGAAAGTTGTAGATATATTTCGACGGTCACATAACCACTGGAATCACAAAATATTGAGTCCATATGAGTGAGTTAGGGTCTAATTAGTGAGTAAAGGTCATAGACCATAGAAGAGTTAGGTTGAGAAAATAGAAACCTTTTGCACCCGAAAATATTGGCTTATTAAATTTAGTAAATGACCTTTACATTCTATAATTTCTGGTGAGAAGATTCGTCAAATATTCATAATCAATTCTGGAAAGTTTCATGATTTTTGAGAACCTAAAATTAGGTCTTGTACAATTAAAATAGTGTTGAGGACAATTACTTAGACAGCTCAGACTGCTGATGGAAAGACAATATTTTTAAGGCATTATATGTTGTAATTTTGTATAAAAAATTTATGAAATGTTAAATGAATCCTAATTAATCATCTTAAAAAATTGTAGAAAATTCTGGGCTGTTTAAAGTACATAATAAAATGTATAAATTTGGTAGTCTGAAAATGAGGCAGAACAGGCCATAACCGGGGACAGTCTTAAAACATGGGATATTTGAGGGGTCAAAAGAATTATTTTTTATATGAAATTTTTATGGTGATTATATAACATGTCTATAATGCTTCATATAAAATATCATGAATTTTGAAGTAGTTTTACTAATCCAAATGGATGTTAAACCAAATAGAAATGAAACTGAAACTAAATTGTACTGTCCTGGGTATGGAGGTATATTTTGGGGATGAATGGAAGATTTGAGGGTTGAGAGAATGTAGAAAAACAATAGACATGTAAAGGTTCCTCCATGAAAAAGTTTAGAATTTTTAGAGGACTTTTGTCATATTTAATAATAACCCCCAATCTAAGCAAAATCATAGTTTTATTTGGAGGAGTAGAAGCTCTTAAATTAGGTATTTATGGCTTTAGGACCTAATGTGCATGCATTAACCAAGAATTCTTGTATGTTTTAGTTTGAGTTGCTGGTAGTAACCTTGGCAGCCTTAGAAAGGAATTGATTGTGCTGGAATTGAGGTAGTTAGCTTTTCCTTAAAACACTCTTTATGCTTATGAACTTGAATTTATGAATTTTCACTGATTGCCTGACTTTTATGCTATGATGAATGATGGTCTAAAGATATGTTATGTATGCATTCTCGGGAATTAAGGGGGGTGCACAAAAGGGTGCCAAGTAAGCCCCATTTCCCTCACGATTGGCCAATAATAGGAGATGCATAGCCCTTTACAGGTATGGCCGTATTGACTGCATTGGGTAAGTAGACCATGATGTTATGGGTCCCTAGTGTGACCAAGATGCCGTATGTATGATGTATGGTCAGTGCTTATATTTCAGTGAAATAATTTGAGATGTTTTAAGGAATGGAATGTACACTATTTTTCTAAAATCTTTGCTAGCTATTGAGATTGTCATCTCACTTTTTATATCCACATAATCACATTCCAGGTACTCCAGTCAGAAGTGAGCAACAGGGGTCTCAGGGTTGACTCATATGTTCATGATTGTAATTGCTTTGGTTGTGTAATATTTATGTGGGACAACTTAATTAAGTGCCAAGTTCTTATTAGACAGTTTATAATGTGATGTAATGTAAACTATGGACTGTACTCCTTTCCTTTATGGCATGAGATCCTTTATGTTGTAAGTATTACATAGCATGCTTAGGTAATTGCCTAGATGGAATTGAATTTTGAAAGTGCTTAGGATAGCCTGAAGCACATTTATGCTTATGCAAGAAGGATTACAAATGATATAAATGAATAGGTAAAATTATGGGCTAGTTAGACAATGCCAAAAAAAAATTATAAATAATAAGGAACATTCTACGATTTAGATATAAGAAAATGACGCTAGAAGTTTAGGTGTTAGATTTGTTGGTATCAGAGCAATAGTTTAGGGAATTATTTATGTGTTTGGAGTTATTCTAGGATATTTTAAATTGATTTAGAGTTGAATTATGGTGAAATTGGTTTTGTTTGAGGGGTTGTTAAATCAAGTAGACATAGTTTATGGATGTGTGACTAATTATATGGAAAATGTTTGTATATAAATGTGCACACAGGGAAATGGCATATAAAAGAACCCAGACTGAGATGGAATTGAATTTTGAAAGTGCTTAGGATAGCCTGAAGCACATTTATGCTTATGCAAGAAGGATTACAAATGATATAAATGAATAGGTAAAATTATGGGCTAGTTAGACAATGCCAAAAAAAAAATTATATATAATAAGGAACATTCTACGATTTAGATATAAGTAAATGACGCTAGAAGTTTAGGTGTTACAAAGGTGTTAACTAATGCCTTCTTAGAAGTGACAAACTATTCGTCAATGGCTTTTAGCAAATCTCGAACATTTTCATGTTAGTCAATAAAACCATATATACCAGTATTAATTTTTGTCTTGATAAACATCACGCAAAGCCGATTGGATCACTCTCATTACTCTTATGGTGCGATCTCAACTAGAGTGTTCTCATTATAGATTAGTGGTGGTTCATCCTTTCTAATAGCATATTTATGTGCATCCACACTAGATGGAAGATAATTCTCTCTTTCCATACCTTATAGTTATCTCCTCTAAACTTGAGCATATCACATTGAATATTAGAGTAACTAGTAGACTAATAAATTGTATAAAATAAAAAGGCTTATATCAAAATTTAAGGCGTATTAGTCTAAATTACATGTATTACCAATATAAACATGTAAAAAAGAATCTAGTGACATAAAAATTGCTTGTGAGTTAAATTTTTAATTCAAGTAGATCCATCTGCACTTTATGATAGAATTATCAAATTATGTATTTAATTTTATATTTTATGGGTACATTGTAAAAAAAAATTTTATTTTCTATCCAAATATTTTACTTCATGATAAAACTATCAGATTATGTATCAATTCACAATTCCTATGGTTAAATTATGAAAATAATATGATAGTTTTTCCTAATTAATTATAAAAATATAATAAAAAAAATTGTGAGATAAATTTATTATATTAAATATAATTAATCACAATATTATGTCTAATTCCTTATGTGATCCTAAATAAAGCTTAATATATAATTTTAATTAATTAAATATGCTGTGGTTAATCCCTAGTTAATTAAGATTATAAGGATCACTATATATTTACAAAAAATTCATTCATAAAATTAAGTTTTATGAGAGTAATCTTAAGTTACATACATTCTAACCATATCAAAACTTAATGATATATAGCATATATAAATAAAATTCTCATAAATAGAACAAAATTGCATAATTAAACCATAATATTTTGCACTTAATTTAATTTTTATGCACAAAATAAAATTATTTTCAATAACATGAAAAATAAAAACATAACATTTATTCATGCATAGTATAAGTATTTATCTAAATTGCACATATAAAAATATTAATAGAATCATATATGCAGATAAGCTTAATTTGAGTAGAATAATTCAAATAATTATAAATAAATGTCCAACAAAGTACGACCGAAAAAACAATTGACTACAAGAAATATTTTGGGTAGTAACAGTACTCTAATATGTTTTTTTTTTCAAATACTTTGAATAATATTAAATGTAAACATGAACTTTAAATATCTAAACATGCTAGTACATCAAAATAACATTAGATTAATGCGGAATACGAAACTTTACATACTGACCTCCCGCCATTGCTATTCTTCTCAAGTTTTCTCAAGGTCAAGGCACTCTTTGTTTTTGGCTCTTCTAAGCTTAATTTCTCTTTGTAGATGGTGTACAATTTGGATGGTAGTAAGAAGAGACAAACTTAGGGACCAAAACATATATATAGGTGTCTTTGATTGTAAATGACAGATTTAGGAAAAGTGTCTTTGATAAACTCACATTTCAACATGAGGCTTTTGATCAATCAAAATGTAGCCGAGGTTGACAAGATTAAAAGCAGGTCAAAATTTGACAACATTGTAGAGTTAATGTGTAGCAATTTGTTTTGTATTTTGATTTTGAATTTATATAAAATTGCTTGAAACATTCGTAATGGCGGAGAACAAAATTATTTGCAAAATTCAAGTCATATTTCCATTCAAAATTCATACTCGAAATTTGATGATTTGATGAAACCGATGGCAAGAAAATCTTTGAATGATATTAAGGAAACAAAAGTGGCAATAATAAGAGGAAATAATTTGTCACATAATATTTTGTGTACCTATAATGATTAGATACATTTTTTTTATCAAGTTGTTTAGTTATTTGTTTCAGTAGTTATTATCAATATATTGAATTTTAATGTAGGCGTCTGCATAACTTTGGCAACAATTATTAAAATTGATTTTGGCAACACTTGTTAAAATTGATGCCAATTCCGAATGGTTTTATATACAATGCATGCAAAAAATGCTCAAGGAAGGTAGAGACTCTTGAAGGAAAATTCAAGTGTAATTGTTGCGATAAATTTGTGAGTTATTTTGAGCCAAGGTATTATTTCTGATTTATATCATGGTTGCATTTTAATACATTTTTTATTACAAGTATATTTTTTGTAACTATTAATATGCATAATGTAATTAATATCTAATGAGAAATTGTATGTGCTCTATATTGAATAGATATAAAGCTCAAGTTAAAAGTTATTGATGAAATAGGAAATGCTACATTCAGTATATGGGATCGTGAGGCTATTCAAATCCTTTGAAAAAAAAGAATTCTACAATCAAATTGACGGGGCCGCTAATAAAGGTATGCAATTTTATAACTTTTTCTAAAACCATTTTTTTATTTTTGTAGGATGCTGGCCATCCACATGTGAGGTTGTTGAAATCTATTTTAAAATGAAGTTCTCCACATGTGTTGACTTTAATTCATTTGATATTTGAAAGTCACTTTATGAATATTATTCTTGATTGTTATAATTTTCTCATGAATAGGTGGGGGAAGATGATTTTTTTTCCTCATGAATAAAATGAATTCCTGAGCAAATTTTTTTTGTTCAAAATTAAAGTGTCAAAGTTCAATATTGAAAGAAATTAGTGCACTTACATTTTCGCAAAGATGTTTAAGGGTAAGAAGCTTATTGAATCTTTTTTACGTAGCTCAAATGAAAATATGGTTAGTTTGTTTATATCTTTTGCTTGATATTTGTTTATCAAATTTCTTTTATTGAATTGTAAAAAAAAAAAAGGAATGGAAGAAGTTAGCAAGAAGTATTGAATTGTTTATAATCTAATTGTAAGAATCTAAAGAGCAATCTGAACTCTCAACTTTTGTTGAATTAGTTAGCAAGCAGTATGATGATATTGGAAGTGTAAGTTCAACTATGAAGATTGTTCTATTTTTTTAGAGCATTTTAAAATTTTTAAAAATATTTAATAAACATTAATATTGAATATACCTTGATCTTATTTTATTCATTTATGTAATATTGGATATTTTTTCAGTTACATGGGATCATGTTAGTGATTTTGGTTCACCAATCAATGTCACTCCTTTTAGAAGAGCTGCTTCAAAGCGTGATCATGATTGGGATTTGGAAAGAGAGTTTACTACTCCTCAACACTTATGCAATAAGAAGATGAACCAAATCAAAATTGAAAAAGATTAAACCAATATAACTAATTATAGATCAAGATTAAAATAATACATTTTGAGTTACAACTAATATAATACTTGTAGAGGTAATATGTTAACATACATAGTTATTAAGACTTTTAAATTTATCGTAATTATTTAGATATCTTTATATTTTCTATATGTTGTTTTAAATACAATTGGTTGTGCTATTTAAATTTTAAATCTCTCAATGGAATATTCAAACAATTTATGTTCATTTTTATATTTAGTGTCTTAAGTTCCTATAATGTATGTAGAAAGTTTTTAAATATTTTATATAAAAAGTAAAATTTATAAATATTTCGTGCATCAAAATATTAGTTTAAATTAAATAGAGATTTTTTTTACACATTCGTTCATGTAAATATAAAGAAACATATCACATTAAATCATGTACATAGGCTAGCTAGTAACATCAGAAGACTAGGCAAGCATGCAATCGAAGAAAATAAATAGACCAAGTCTGTGCTTTTGAGGAAAGCAAGGAATTATTGATAATTAAGGATAGAGACAACACAACCCTTACAAACTTAGAAATCAAAAGATGATTTACAATACACTCAATAACTACAAGTAACTCAAGATTTAGCAACAAATAAACCATTGCAAATGGGAAAAATCTTTTTCTAAATGAATTCAGCAATGGTTTTTTCTGACGCTAAAACTAGCAATGCTAATTTAGAAACAGATAAATCAGTTGATAAATTGTGAAAAATTTAAAATAAAAAATTTTAATTAAAATTTCCAATAAAAGTCAAATAATCAATAAATTTGCTATCTATAAATGTTCTGGCACAATTGCATCTTATCGATAATAAAAGCCCTGTTGCCAAAATTTTCAATAATTACAAAGCTTATTTGTTTAATAACCAACAAAAATACATAAAAATGATGTCTTATAGTTCTTTGCCACTGTTATGAGGGCAGCATTTGTCATTTACTAGAAGAAGTAGAGGAGGGAGTGAAGCTTATGTCAACACCTGGATGTAACAACCAATCCCTTCTCCGTCAATACTGCAGGTCCAACTCCAAGGGAAAATGATGGAAAACCCCTCAATTCTTGCAAATCATTTCATGTAGAAGCTACAACACCCGGTCCTTTGTCCCTAATAAAATCAAATATTTGCACAAGTATAGAAATTATTGGCGTCCGCCTACATAAGAATAAAAATATAAAGGAAAATGAATTTTCAGCTTGACATATTTACCAATAAGCACTCGAAGTTTCACGTAGTGGCGAATTAGCTTTATTAGCTCACAACCCTGATGCATAGCAACAGCTCATGTAAATATTATAGTATAGCTCATGTAAATTGAATTAAAACTAATACTCATAAAGAAAGTAGTTATTTTATTTTTAAAAGCTCAACAACAGCAAAATTCAAAGTTCAGTAGCTAAAAAATTGAACAACTGTTTTTTCCAGTGATTATAAAAAAAAGAAGAGAAATTGAAGAACAAAATTATTATAGAACTTAGAAGAGAAGATGCATTGTTAAAAAACCACCTGAACAGCTTCCTTCAAAATATAACGACCATCACCAGATACAAGTAGTTTAGCACCCACATGTACTACGGTAATAGATTTCATAGTACAACACACATAATATAATGAAACGTGCAAATGAAAAAAACGAAATGAACATAAGTTCTAAACAAAATATCTTAAGTTCTAAAATTTATTTTAAAACATAGGGAAAGTGCAAAGGATTTAATCCCATATATGTGAAATAGAACTATTCAATTCTGGGCTTAAAAACCTATGATTTGACCATTCAATTCTAGCCATAAATTTCAATTTTAGGCTTGCAATTTGCTTAATAAAACAACTTTAACTTTTGTAATCACCAAGAATTAAGGGAATTACAGTTCCTTTAGCTTGGCATCGACTAATAAAGCTCACTTTCGCCAATCATGCAAAACTTGCATATGACCTTCTATAGTTAATAATAATGAAAACAAAATCGTATTATATGTGTTGGCCGGGTTGTGACACTAATTATCCCATGGTGGAGGCTTAGTTGTGGGGCAAAGTCATAGTCAAAAAATGGCAGTTTGGTTAGTACAATTAAGTAGAAAGAGTTATGCCTTGACTAATGGCTATTCTTTTTACTTAGTGGTAAGCACTTGATCCAAATATTGGTATCAAAGCAGATATCTTGTTTGCAGGTATAATAACCTAAGAGAAAAGATCCGTAGTTCAAGAAATCCGAATCAAAACTATATTGAAAGATATTCAACCAATAGGTCTCTCTTCTTTGATGGATCCAACTACACCTACTGGAAACAATGCATGAGGATCTATATATAGTCCATTGACTACCAAGTATAGATAATTATTGAGAATGGACCTCATGTGCCAACTAGAGTTGTAGAAGGAAAACAAGTAATTAAATAAGAGGTAGAATAGGATGAAGACATAAGGAAAATAAAGGTAAATGCAAGAGCCATCAACATCATATTTTGTGCTGTCAATGCTGAAGAATATAGAAAAATCTCAAGATGTAACTCAACAAGAGAAATGTAGGAGAAGTTGCAAATAACTTATGAATGAATTAATGAAGTAAGAGAAACTAAAGCCGATATACTTATTCATGGAAATGACCTATCTAAGATGTAAGAAGATGAGAATATTGAAGATATGTTCAAAATGTTATCCTTCATCATAAATGACTTGGATGCCTTGAGGAAAATGGTGCGTACTGTCGCAGGTACACCCAAATTGATACCTTACCTCAAAACTAACCTGTAGTAGTAAGAGTAAGGGTCGATCCCACAGAGACTGGTATTACCTTATGTGATTAGAAAAAGGGGGGATTGATAATCGCAAATTAAGTAAAGTAAACAATAATGAAAATAATTAAGAGAGTAATTAATGAGAAAGACGTTGGTTTCGGTTGATATCCACCGTCAAGGGATTGCATTGATCATTGACAATATAATCAATCTGTAATTGAATATCTATCATTGGGTTTCTAACCCTGTTCCTCCTTAAGTCTAGTAAATTAATGACAATCGCACCAATTAAACCCTAATTAACAAGCAATCCTTTACCACATCGGTAAAGCATAACTTATTAACTGCATGAAGAACTAGAGAAACTGACAAAGCTAAAGAAATATAAACACATCGGCTATATCTAATTTAGTTAATTACTTATCATAGGTTCAATTATTTATAATCCAAAATCCTCGAACCTATTTGCCTCATGAATCGCAGAATTGAAGACTTTGTTCAAAACACAATTCAGCGGTAGATTAAGACAGACAATATACTAGTAGGCCTCCTAACAATCATATGAAAAATCATTAAGAAGAAAAACAAATGAATAATCAATACTCAATTCAAATTAAAACAATAAAATCAAATCCAAATCTCACAATGTATGAAAATCCCTTGAGGTTTCAATCTATCTCAACCAACTAAAGAGTACTAGCCACGCAGGGCCATAAGAAAATCTAAAGAAGAATTGAAGAATGTAACTAAGAACTTGGATGAAGGATTCGATGAATTCTCTGCTTGCTTTCCTCCCTTTTTATAGATTCCCTCCTCCTAATCGAAGTAGGAGTGTTTCTAGGTCAAATCTCAGCCCATTGGGCTTCAATTGGAGTTAAGAAAACCTAAAAATAGCGAATTCAACAATCTGGTGCGGCGGCGCCCGATGATTCTGGGCAACAAATTCCGTGGCGCGCTAGGGAGCACTACGGCCCTCCGGACTTGCAATGATGCAGCGCCGCGGCGCCCAGAAATCTCCAAAATTTGCTGAAGTACCGAACACGAAAGTTGTACCTCTATGTCTCGTCTTGCCATAGCCGCTCGAATCACCTTAATCCAATTTAAATTGAAGGAGATATACTAAAATTAGTAACCAAAGGTCAGAATTCATCCTGCTGCACTGTGATTCTGATTTGCGAGCTCTATAAAGCTATGAAATATCCCGAATTTGACCAAGTGTTCAACATAACAGTTGTACATGATTGTGTTATCTTTTCACAGACACTTTAATCACTTTGATTGGAGTTCATAAGAGAGAGATATGCTCAAAACAATGATGAAAGGTCTGGAATCGCTGCAATGTAGCATTTTTCCATGAATTTCTTATCTTTTTCTTCTCTTTTCTTCTTCCTTTGTTCCTACAACACAAAACACAAAACTAAGTTAATTACTAATTATATTTTACTTAAATAAAAAAAAATTAAGTTTAAAGGTATTAATATCATGCTTAATTAAGATCACATCAAATACCCCCACACTTAACCTTTTGCTTGTCCTCAAGCAAAATAATCCCTAAAGACAAAAAAAACAACAATCAATAATGTAGTGAGTGTTAGGCTTACCAAACGTTTGCCTCATAACATAAAAATATACTCTAGAAAAATTTTGGAAGGTCATAATCTTGCACAAGATTAACACAAATGCAATATATTATTTTATCCTTCTGAATCCCTAGTGTGTGTGTGTTTTTGGGTCAATAAATTTTCTTTTACCCAGATGAGTTTATATATCCCAAAATTTTGATTGTAGATCTCTAATTAGTTTAAGATTTCCATATACTTATTCTTCATGCCACTCTCCACTAATGTAGGCCAAAACTACCTCTAGGATGAATATGACTTTATTTAGCTTATAATGTGGCCAAGGTATAAGGTAAGATAAAGGATACAAAATTAGGCTCAATCACCTAGCACCACATGATTAAATCTGATCTCTTGAGCTTTCCTAAATTTGGGGTGATTTTTCCCCCCACACTCATTTTCTTGTTTCAATTGAGTTTAATCTATCATTTTTTTAGTTTCTCAAATTTTTTGTTTTTTTTTCTTTCACACACAAAATTTACTTTTATCCTCTTTGAATTTTTCTTCTCTCTTCTTTGCGTAATTCTCTTCTTCTTTTTTTGCATATTTCTTTTCTTTTCCTTGCTCCACCCTTCCACCCTTATGTAAATAAAGCTCTACAAAACAAGTATTCAGAAAAATAATCATGGAGTGAGTGAATAGGATCAAAAATAAGGATATTCATACAAAATTTGGCTTTTGGCTTGTTTGTGGTTTTTATAAGGAAAATTCCATTAAGCTCAAGATAGAGGAACTAAGGGTATTTCATTGCTTAGGTTAGGCTAGAAAGGCTCAATCTATCCAATAATGCCTAAATCATCTCCTAAATAATAGTATTAGCCTAGAATTTCGTCTCAAAAGCATTCAAATAAGTTCTAGAATCCTGTTGAGATCATGAAATATTTTTGAATTATATAAACCTTCTCTAAGTAAAAGATAAAATTGAATGCCCAAAGTTATTGTGCAAAAATATTTCAGGATTCTAAAGTCAAAAAGTAATAAATTGCAAAAGGGATAAAATTGCATATAACCATGAAATTTCTATATTTTTCAAGAGCTAAAAATTTTTTTTGGACAGTCATATCATTGGCTGTTGGTTATGCCTAACATCCCAAAACATAAATTGAACACTCACACAATCACTCAACTTGCTAAACACAATAAAAGTGTATTAATAGTGAAAATCAGAAAATTGATGCTCAATATAGGTTCATAATGATTCAGAAAATTATACGCCCACCCCCACACTCAAACTTTACATTGTCCTCAATGTAAAAGAAAGATAAGAATTAGGAAAACATATAGAAAAACATATAAGTGAAGTGAACTTCCCTGAATTTGTTTGGGGTGGAATGTGCATGTTAGTGTGACATCATTGGACCCTGAATTGCTCCAATTTTCACCTTCTTTTTTTTACTATGTTGGGTTGCCTCCCAATAAGCGCCTTTGTTTAATGTCGTTGGCTCGACTCAAAGCTCCTTATGACATTTAAGGAGGATCCTTAATGTTCACTTTGAATTGGCTTTCTATTGGGTTTGTAGAATTTTGAGGTTCAGCTGTATCATGAGCAGGAAAGTCAGCATTAGTTAAAGGTTTAATTAAATGAGAACTCAACTTACCTGGGAATAATCGATTTCTTGAGTAGCTTTTGGCATCCAATTTAATTCCATCTTTTTGAGTTTTTGCCAAAGCAGGGGACAACTTTCCTCTATCTTTAAGTAAGGCATATTTATTTGAGGTTATCATTGAGGGTGGTTCTCCACTGTATATGCCCTTTAAATGGCTAGGGAAGTTTTTTAAGCCTAGGTCTGGATTCTAAAAAATAGAAAGTACAGACATCGTGTTAGAAATTTGTAACAAAATAGAAAGATCCTTAACTATTTGTTGTACTTTTGGTGCCTCATCTCCTGCTAAATTGTTCTCTTGGAATTTGGCATTTAGAATAGATTCCATAGCCTCTTTATTAGTAGGCTTACCATTGTCAACTTCCAAGTCATCTTTTTCTTTAAGTGACGAATTTTTCTCTTTTTGCACCAAGGATGCTGGAGCTAGACTTTCAATTTCTAAATTTTGAGCCTCTAACCGGTTGACTGATGTTGCAAGTTGCTCAATTTGATTTGTTAAGCTTTGAATGCTGGCCCTTACTTCTTGTTGAAATTGATGAGTATCATGTTCAATAGATTTAACAATTTCTTCTAAAGAACTACTTACTTGGAAATCCTGATATGTAGACTGTCTGGGATAATAGGCCTGTTAGGTATGCTGAAAATTTGCAAAATTTTGTTCTACAGGACTATTTTGTGCATTCCCATACCTAAAGTTGAGATGATCCTTCCATCCAGGATTGTATATGTTTGAATAGGAATCATACCTCACTTGGGGTCCTTCAGGGAAACCTTTAACCATATTTACCTGGTCAAATGACTCGTTATAGAAAGTTGGGTACCCAATAGAAGGATGCCCTATGGCTGAATAATTTCCATAGCACTTCTCTCTTTGCATATTTTCTACACGTTGACGAACAAGAGAAGTTAAATTTGCAAGTTGCTGTTCAAGAGAAGAACTACATACCTCACCAGCATATCTTAATGGAGAGCCCAGCCTAGTGCCAAATTGTTGAAAATTGGCTGCCATATTCAAAGTTATGAACAAAAAGAAAAGAAAAGAAAATCAAAAAAGGTAAATAGACACAGTCCCCGGAAACGGCACCAAAATTTGGTGCGTACTGTCTCAGGTACACCCAAATTGATACCTTACCTCAAAACTAACCTGTAGTAGTGGGAGTAAGGGTCGATCCCACAGAGACTGGTATTACCTTATGTGATTAGAAAAAGGGGGGGTTGATAATCGCAAATTAAGTAAAGTAAACAATAATGAAAATAATTAAGAGAGTAATTAATGAGAAAGACGTTGGTTTCGGTTGATATCCACCGTCAAGGGATTGCATTGATCATTGACAACATAATCAATCTGTAATTGAATATCTATCATTGGGTTTCTAACCCTGTTCCTCCTTAAGTCTAGTAAATTAATGAAAATCGCACCAATTAAACCCTAATTAATAAGCAATCCTTTACCACATCGGTAAAGCATAACTTATTAACTGCATGAAGAACTAGAGAAACTGACAAAGTTAAAGAAATATAAACACATCGGCTATATCTAATTTAGTTAATCATTCATCATAGGTTCAATGATTTATAATCCAAAATCCTCAAACCTATTTGCCTCATGAATCGCAGAATTGAAAACTTTGTTCAAAACACAATTCATCCTGCTGAATTGAAGAATGTAACTAAGAACTTGGATGAAGGATTCGATGAATTCTCTGCTTGCTTTCCTCCCTTTTTTATAGATTCCCTTCTCTTAATCGAAGTAGGAGTGTTTCTAGGTCAAATCTCAGCCCATTGGGCTTCAATTGGAGTCAAGAAAACCTAAAAATCGCGAATTCAGCAATTTGGTGAGGCGGCAAGCGCCGTGGTGCTACGAAAAGCTTCTGACGGGGCACCGCAATGCCTAGGCTAGCTCTGGCACACTCTAGATTCTGACGCTCGGGCGCCGCGGTGCCCGGTCCTTCTGGGCAATAAATGCTGCAATGCGCTAAGGAGCGCCACAGGGCTCTCTTACGAGGGCCGCGGTGCCCAGAAAACTCCAGAATTTGCCAAAGTATCATACACAAAAGTTGTAGTTCTATGTCTCTTTGTTCCATAGCGGCTAGAATCACCTTAATCCAATCTAAATTGAAGGAGATATGCTAAAATTAGTAATTAAAGGTCAGAATTCATCCTGCTGCACTGTGATTCTGATTTGCGAGCTCTATAAGGCTATGAAATCTCCCGAATTTGACCAAGTGTTCAACATAAAAGTTGTAGATGATTGTGTTATCTTTTCACATCCACTTTAATCACTTTGATGGGAGTTCATAAGAAGGAGATATGCTCAAACCAATGCTGAAAGCTCTGGAATCGCTACAATGTAGCATTTTTCCATGAATTTCTTATCTTTTTCTTCTCTTTTCTTCTTCCTTTGTTCCTATAACACAAAACATAAAACTAAGTTAATTACTAATTATATTTTACTTAAATCAAACAAAAAGTAAGTTTAAAGGTATTAATATCATGCTTAATTAAGATCACATCAGAAAACATACTCAAATCGTCAGTTGGTTAGAAAAGTGTTGAGAGTACTCACCAACCTTTGGCAAGCCAAAATTGTAGCTATCCAAGAAGTAAGAAATATAAATCTCATGAATTAAAATATGTTAAGAGGGAATATCATAGCTTAGGAGAATAACTATATGAAAGATAAGGCAAAACAAAGAAAATCAAAGATCATTGCCTTTAAGTCAACCTCTGTAACACCTTATAAGGATGACTTCCCTATAAACCTAAATGATGATGTTGATATGGTTACTTTATTAAGAAGAATGTATAGATTTTACAGCAAAATAAGTCAAATTACTGGAAGAGAAAATTTTAAGAACAATTTTGGAAAGAAGGAAATAAGAAAGGACAACATCACTTGCTATGAATGTAAAAAGGTTGGATTTGTAAGAGCTGACTATCCTTTATCGAAAAGAAGATTCTCAAAGGACAGAAAGAAGAAGACGGTCGTCATAGAAAACATGACATGGAGTGATTATGATGACTCCCTACTCACTGAAAGCGGAAATTATTGAACCAAAAAATGAAATTGCCAATCTTTGCCCTATGGTTAATAAGGCAGAAATTAACCAAGCCAAAGAGATATTCAATCTTGATCTTGAAATTCCTTTGACATATGATGAATTAAAAGAAGCTTTTGACATAGTTTTTGATGATTCAAGAAAAATAATGACACAATATGACATCGAAAGATTACGTTCCAAATTTGTTGTTGATTTTGGTGTTTTGAAAATTGAACAAGATCTTATAAAGGCCTATAATAGCCATAAAATAAATGGAAAAACCTGAATTAAAGAAAAATTATGCATGTAAGAGAAGATTATGATAAATGGAGATAAGTACCATTAAAAATGTGTTTATTTATCCATTGTTTGAACAATTATAAAGATAATACGAGGATTTAAGTTTTAGGGCTAAAATGTAATTTCTTAAAATTTTAGGGGTCAAAATGTAAATAATGGAAAGTTGCAAGGATCACCCCTAATAAATCAAATTTTGTTCTTTGGTCCCTCATGATATTTTAGTGCATCTGTTGCACAAGGGAGTTGGAAAATCTAAATCACACACACACACTCTATTTTCTCTCTCTTAAAAAACCAAAACTTTTCTCTAGATTTTTAGCAATTCTGGACTTTAGATTTCGAAACCAACACCACCAACAGATTTAGAACGGCAAGATCTACAAATCTATCTAATTAGTTTATGGAGATTTGGCCAGAGATTGGCTGGAAGTAGAATAGAAAACCCCCTAAAAAGGTGAGTTTCGAAACTCCTATTTAGAGTTCTCAAAATGAAAAAATAACACTATAGATGGATTCAGGATGTGTAAAAACCTTGGGATCTCAAGTTTCAGACTCAAATCACTTTTGGGGAAGCCTTACACACCGCTATGCACTTCTTCTCTTCGAGTGCGTGAAGCCTACACGCAGACCCTGTAGGTGGTGTGTGTAGCGTGTGTACCAACAACCTTGATGTGTTGACCTGCGTTGACCCTCTTAACGGCTAAATTTTGTAATTTTGAAGTCATTTGTTAGGTTTTTAGAACCTCCGAACTTGTTTTTAGGGGTTATTTGGTCATATTTGGCTTGGAAACGTACATTTTGGGGTTGTCCAACTTAGAATCTTAGCCTTTTGAGTAGATAATTCATTCTATGACTTACCCTACACTCTTCGTGAACTTTAAATGTATAATTAGTTTTGTATACAAGTTATTTATACTATTATAAGTCTCTAAAATGGGTTAAATTATCAAATTTTCTTACTAGTTAGCATAATGTTCAAGAAGAGTATGGTTTTGCATATTGATTTTTAAATCCATTGAACATGTATTTCTAAATATATTTCTCATAATTTTGAAAAGGGAATATTTATGTGCATGTGGCATTGATCTATATTATTATAAGTTGCCTTAGGAAAAAGCCATGGATTTATGTTAAACTCTGACCAAAAAGTTTTTGGCAGAGGGACTAAGCTCAGACTGAAATTTCTATATTAGACTATAACCTTTGTTTTGAATGATATTACATTTATGCAATTATTATTTTCTATTAGAGGAATCTTATTAAAAACACTGTTTGCTAACAGCAAGAGATGTTAGCCTTAGTGCACCTTGACACCTCAGCTAGTAGGGGTGTTGCTAGCCTCGTGTGACGGCCAACACACAGGTTCTGTCATGTGAAGGAGAGCAAGATGCCTCATATCTGAGCGAAATGTCAACTTTCTTATATGTGATTTGCCTTCTCTTACTGTGTGATTGGGAAATACCCATATCGAAGTCCCTTCGCATATCCTTTTGAGCGGTGGTGGGGCAAACCTCAACTTGGATGTTGAGTTTAGGCAAATCCCACATCGGCAAAGTATGGAAGGATTTTGAACTCTGATATAGTGGTTCTTATATGGAATCCTCCTAGTATTTATACTGAAATATTGTGATGCATAACCATATCTATATATGGGTTTGAATATCTTACTATCTTTTGAATTGAGAATATTTGAAATATGGATCCATTATGGATGTACTTCTGAACTATATTTTCTATGTGACAATTTTGACATATGAGTGCATCCATATGCTGACCTAGAGTTCATGGGAGGTTTTATCTGCTCACTGAGTTGTCAAATTCAATACACGATATTTACATATTTTTTAGATAAGGAAACATAGTTTGGTACTGTAGTTACGTGATCTACTAAGTGACATAATCTCTGAGTGAGCCTACGTTGCTTCCAAGGCTCACATTATTTGGATTGTATTGTATTTGTATTCTAGAGTATGCTCTGAACTCTATTGGCAGGATCTTTACTTCTGCTGTTACTTTGATATGTATCAACTGGGTTTGTATATTATGTTTACACGAGAGAACTTATATGTATCTATTTCCCATGATAAAGGATTAAATTATACCTGTGATGGTAAATATATACTTATGATATATGTGTTCCACGCGCCCTTAAATTAGGGGTGTGACAAATTAGTATCAGATAATTAGGTTTCCCTGTGGCTATCGGAGTAAAAAATTCTTTAGTAGGACTTTTAGTATGCAT
Source organism: Gleditsia sinensis (assembly GCA_037074535.1). Taxonomy (NCBI): domain Eukaryota; kingdom Viridiplantae; phylum Streptophyta; class Magnoliopsida; order Fabales; family Fabaceae; genus Gleditsia; species Gleditsia sinensis. Next base: position 51,167,779 of record CM073463.1, on the reverse strand, counting down.
AAGAGTCGGACATATTTATACTTCAGGTGCTGTTGAGAGATTCTATAGGATATTAATTTCCTTTCTATTCTAAGTTTACTAAAGTTCTTAGTGTAAGGTTGATTGAATATTATGAAATCTTAAAAGGTGTTTTGTTTTGTATAGTCTATGATGTTGCCAAGAACTAGAGCAGTTGCTAGAGGAGCTGCAGATCGTGCACCATTTGTAGAAGCATCTACACAATCTGCAATTCTAGTACAAAGAGGCCGTGGTAGAGGCTGGCCTAGAAGAAGAGGCAGATGGCGTGCATGGTGTATGAGAACCCAAAGATAGGATGAATAAGGTTATGTATCTAATAGAGTCCCTGAGGAGAGAGTAGAACCCTCTCAGGAGCCACGTGACAAATGTAACATCCCGTAATTTTTAGATATTTTCCTTAGAAATTCTTCACCTTACATATCTGCATAGAAATGTTCTAATATTAATGGAATAGGTAAAGAAAGAAAACCTAAGAGGAAATATTAGAAATAAACATGTTAAAGAAAGGTGAAATTCTTAGGTAAAGAAAGATAAATTTTTGTGAAGTAAGTAAAGGTCTTAAAATTTCAAGAAGATCGGATTAGAGTAATTTTTCTTAATTTAAGAGCAAAAGTTACTAAGTTTAGTATCTCCACCCGTAATTGGACTTTAACCTATAGACACTTCATATAGAGTTTTTCTACTTCACATGAATTTTTAGCAAGCCAATAGGATAGCCCAAGGAAGAAATAAAACATAGACTTGGACTAGGATATAGAAATTGGACCGGTAGCCCAAAAATCATGAAAATGTGACCAAGCCCATTATGAAAGGTAGAATTTTAACCAAAGTAAGGAAAATGGGCAAGAATGAGCCCAAACCCAAGAGGAAAAAAAAATTAAAGTGATGAAATATTGGTGTAATCAAGATTAAGTGACATGGCATTAAGACAAAAATTTAGCAAGTGGTGTGATTCTACATTCATCATTTTGGCAAGTGGCATAATAATACAAGGCTTTAGGACAAAAACATCTATATCCTACATTCATAACTTTAGCAAGTGGGTAATAATACATAGCATTATGACAAAATATCATTATCCTACACAAATAATTTTAGTTAAGTAAGGAAAATTCAAGGGCTAGAAATTTGCCACTTAAAAAGGCAAATCTATCATACTTGATTAAGACAAAAGAAAAAGGAAATGAATCCCTAAATCAAAAGGATCTTGCCCCATATCTTAAGAACATATCATCATAATTTTCAAAATACAAATCTTCTTTTTCTATGCATATCTTGACTAAGGAAGAGGAAGACAAGAACATAAGTTGTTTGTTTTCCAAAAATTCAACAAAGTGTATCCTAATTGTGATAAGGTAGACCCATGATCATGAAAGGTGAATTATTTGGTGGTCTATATAAGAAAACCCACCCTTACAACATTAGAATTTCGTCCAAGTGAGGGAGAGCAAAAAATAGAAGCAAGGTAGTGTGAGGAAAGGAGAGGAAGAAAGGAAGAAAGAGGAAGGAGAAGTCTAGGGGACTAAGTGCTCCAGGTAAGTTTAACAATATTTCTTTTTGAAGAAAACCTTTGAAACTCATAATATTTATATGAGATTTTGATCTTAGAACTTTGATGATTGGTCATGGATGTTGCTATATCATGTTACATATTGATCTTGCATGTGATGTATGTTTGAATACTTAGGTTGGTGTAGATAGTTCTGCATGGGTATGGCTATGGTTGACAGAATTTTAAGTTTCGGTATTTTAATTTCTGGGAACAATCTATAAGGAATTAAAATAAATGGTTAACATAAGAATTAAAGATATATGTGTCACGGATTTTTACCCACTGGAATCATTCCATTTGGAGTCCATATGAGGTAGCTATGGTCTGATTAGTAGTCAAATGTCAGAAAATGAATCTTCAGGGAAGAATATGTTAGGATAGCTTCGGTAATTTAATTTCTGGGAATTATTGGTAGGGAATTAAAATAAATGGTTAACATAAGAATTAAAGATATGTGTGTCATGGATTTTTAGACACTGGAATCATTCAATTTGGAGTCCACATGTGGTAGATATGGTCCGATTAGTAAGCCAAGGTCAGAAAATGGTTCATCAGGGAAGATTATGTTAGGACAGCTTTTGTATTTTAATTTCTGGGAATTATCTGTATGGAATTAAAATAAATGGTTAACATGAAAGTTATATATCTATGTCTCATGGAAATATACCCATTGGAATTATGCAATTTGGAGTTCATATGAGGTGGATATGATCCGATTAGTAAGCAGAGGTCAGAAAATGTTTATTCAGGGAAGAGTATGTTATTAATGCTTTAGTTTTTGAATTTCTGGGAATATTCTGTAGGGAAATAAAATAGCGTGCCAACATAACAATTATAGATATATGGCTCATGGATTTTTACCAACTGGAATAACGCAATTTGGAGTTCCAATTTGGGAGATATGGTCTAATTAGTCAATAAAGGTCTGAACCTATCCGAGAGGAATTATCCTGTACTTTGAGGGAGTAATATCACCTTCGTTTCTTAATTTTTCGCTACAATGTTCAACATAATAGTTTTAGATAATTGTTTTATCTTGAAATGGACACCAAGATCACCTACATCAGAGTTAAAGTGAGGGAGTTATGCTCTGATTAGTAAGAGAAGGTTAGATAGGATGAAAACCTGCATCAAGAAAATAAAGAAATAAAATTAGTATTTAAAAAAGAAGATGAATTTTAATAAATGACTAGTATAGACATAGCCATTGCCATTGTATGAACTTCTTACCATCTTAAGTATGAAATTTTGACATGGAAATATTTTATAAAGTGATATTTGAAATGGTTATGTTCATGGCATGATTACCAATGATTTATGGTAATAGTTATATTTTGATGAACATACTTGTTATTGAAAGCATATTTTTGGCTATCATTGTGAAAAGAAAAGAAATAAGCACGGTCACATGGCAATCCGTGTGGTGCACCAGTAGGGGACGCCCTACCAACGGTTATGATCATGATAATGAGAAAAGAAAGAGAAAGTGGGCCATGTCGGACGGAGCGAGAAAAGCCCGTACCGGAGAGTAGATGATACTCACCCTGACCGGGGTAGCTTGAAATGAGAATAAGTTGATGGCCATCATATGATATTTTGAAAATAGTTAATCCTGTCATACATATCATTACAATATGATTCTTATGTGCATAGATATAATGCATTCATGTGACCAAAGATATTTTCTGTAGTTTATACAGCTGAACATGACGTGATGAGCTTGACTGATGATAATTTATTGTTGAATTTACTGGGATTTAATTCTCACTATATTTCCATATCATGTTCAGAAAATTATTTATGCAGCTTTTGTTTCTAAGGCTCTGGCTTTTAGTGCTCATTGGATCGAGTTACTTTATGTTGGGCAGATTTCAGAATCAAATAAGATATTTGTGGTCGAGTTGGCTCAGATCCCGGTGAAGGTGCAACCACCCGCACCTGTATCTCCGGAATTGGTCATCCAAAATAAACAAGATGTAAATATCTATGTGTTTGATATGTTATACGTCTGTTTTGATTAATGACATGTATGTGAACTCAATATTGTATAATAATAAAGGAAAAAAAAAGAGAGGTTGTTACATAATTGGTATCAGAGCAGGTCGATCCTAGATGGCCAGTGGGTGGATGGTTATCTGAATCGATCTTATAGTGTCTTGAGTATGTTGTGGTTGTGCTGTGTAGGGGATCAGTGACTTATATAGGTAAGAAATTACTAGTGTTTCTTATCTATATGCCGAGGTGGTGTTATGACTGCTGTTAAATATTGTTTTGAAACTAACTATTGGGCTTGATCACCTCAATAGCAGCATAAATTTATTTTTCCCACAGTAGAAAATGGCACCACCAAGGCGGAATCCGGCAAACAATGCGGAGGAAATCTTGCACAACCTTGCCACAGCAATTCGAGAATTTGGTATTGATTTACTCCTTAGAACCCAACTAGTATCTATATCCCTATATAGAATGGTCACATGAATGCATTATATCTATGCACATAAGAATCATACTGTAATGATACGTATGATATGATTAACTATTTTTAAAATATCATATGATGGCCATCAACTTATTCTCATTTCAAGCTACCCCGGTCAGGGTGAGTATCCTCTACTCTCCGGTACGGGCTTTTCTCGCTCCGTCCGACATGGCCCACTTTCTCTTTCTTTCCTCATTATCATGATCATAACCGTTGGTAGGGCGTTCCCTACTGGTGCACCACACGGATTGCCATGTGACCGAGCTTATTTCTTTTCTTTTCACAATGATAGCCAAAAATATGCTTTCAATAACAAGTATGTTCATCAAAATATAACTATTACCATAAATCATTGGTAATCATGCCATGAACATAACCATTTCAAATATCACTTTATAAAATATTTCCATGTCAAAATTTTATACTTAAGATGGTAAGAAGTTCATACAATGGCAATGGCTATGGCTATACTAGTCATTTATTAAGATTCATCTTCTTTTTTAAATACTAATTTTATTTCTTTATTTTCTTGATGCAGGTTTTCATCCTATCTAACCTTCTCTTATTAATCAGAGCATAACTCCTTCAATTTAACTCTGATGTAGGTGATCTTGGTGTCCATTTCAAGATAAAACAATTATCTAAAACTATTATGTTGAACATTGTAGCGACAAATTAAGAAACGAAGGTGATATTACTCCCTCAAAGTACAGGATAGTTCCTCTCGGATAGGTTCAGACCTTTACTGACTAATTAGACCATATCTCCCAAATTGGAACTCCAAATTGCGTTATTCCAGTTGGTAAAAATCCATGAGCCATATATCTATAATTGTTATGTTGGCGCGTTATTTTAATTCCCTACAGAATATTCCCAGAAATTCAAAACCTAAAGCATTAATAACATACTCTTCCCTGAATAAACATTTTCTGACCTCTGCTTACTAATCGGATCATATCGACCTCATATGAACTCCAAATTGCATAATTCCAGTGGGTTTATTTCCATGAGACATAGATATATAACTTTCATGTTAACCATTTATTTTAATTCCATACAGATAATTCCCAGAAATTAAAATACAAAAGCTGTCCTAACATAATCTTCCCTGATGAACCATTTTCTGACCTTGGCTTACTAATCAGACCATATCTACCACATGTGGACTCCAAATTGAATGATTCCAGTGTCTAAGAATCCATGACACACATATCTTTAATTCTTATGTTAACCATTTATTTTAATTCCCTACCAATAATTCCCAGAAATTAAATTACCGAAGCTATCCTAACATATTCTTCCCTGATGATTCATTTTCTGACCTTTGACTACTAATCAGACCATAGCTACCTCATATGGACTCCAAATGGAATGATTCTAGTGGGTAAAAATCCGTGACACATATATCTTTAATTCTTATGTTAACCATTTATTTTAATTCCTTATAGATTGTTCCCAGAAATTAAAATACCGAAACTTAAAATTCTGTCAACCATAGCCATACCCATGCAGAACTATCTACACCAACCTAAGTATTCAAACATACATCACATGCAAGATCAATATGTAACATGATATAGCAACATCCATGACCAATCATCAAAGTTCTAAGATCAAAATCTCATATAAATATTATGAGTTTCAAAGGTTTTCTTCAAAAAGAAATATTGTTAAACTTACCTGGAGCACTTAGTCCCCTAGACTTCTCCTTCCTCTTTCTTCCTTTCTTCCTCTCCTTTCCTCATACTACCTTGCTTCTATTTTTGCTCTCCCTCACTTGGACAAAATTCTAATGTTGTAAGGGTGGGTTTTCTTATATAGACCACCAAATAATTCACCTTTCATGATCATGGGTCTACCTTATCACAATTAGGATACACTTTGTTGAATTTTTGGAAAACAAACAACTTATGTTCTTGTCTTCCTCTTCCTTAGTCAAGATATGCATAGAAAAAGGAGATTTGTATTTTGAAAAATATGATGATATGTTCTTAAGATATGGGGCAAGATCCCTTTGATTTAGGGATTCATTTCCTTTTTCTTTTGTCTTAATCAAGTATGATAGATTTTCCTTTTTAAGTGGCAAATTTCTAGCCCTTGAATTTTCCTTACTTAACTAAAATTATTTGTGTAGGATAATGATGTTTTGTCATAATGCTATGTATTATTACCCACTTGCTAAAGTTATGAATGTAGGATATAGATGCTTTTGTCCTAAAGCCTTGTATTATTATGCCACTTGCCAAAATGATGAATGTAGAATCACACTACTTGCTAAATTTTTGTCTTAATGCCATGTCACTTAATCTTGATTACACCAATATTTCATCACTTTAATTTTTTTTTTCCTCTTGGGTTTGGGCTCATTCTTGCCCATTTTCCTTACTTTGGTTAAAATTCTACCTTTCATAATGGGTTTGGTCACATGTTCATGATTTTTGGGCTACCGGTCCAATTTCTATATCCTAGTCCAATTCTATGTTTTATTTCTTCCTTGGGCTATCCTATTGGCTTGCTAAAAGTTCATGTGAAGTAGAAAAACTCTATATGAAGTGTCTATAGGTTAAAGCCCAATTACGGGTGGAGATACTAAACTTAGTAACTTTTGCTCTTAAATTAAGAAAAATTACTCTAATCTGATCTTCTTGAAATTTTAAGACCTTTACTTACTTCACAAAAATTTATCTTTCTTTACCTAAGAATTTCACCTTTCTTTAACATGTTTATTTCTAATATTTCCTCTTAGGTTTTCTTTCTTTACCTATTCCATTAATATTAGAACATTTCTATGCATATATGTAAGGTGAAGAATTTCTAAGGAAAATATCTAAAAATTACGGAATGTTACATTCTTCCCCCCTTTAGAAATTCGGTCCCCGAATTTCAATCCATCCTACCACATGTAGGGAATGAAATTAAGGCATTATTCAGAGTTACCAAACTTATTACCTATGATTTATGGTAATAGTTATATTTTGATGAACATACTTGTTTTTGAAAGCATATATTTGGCTATCATTGTGAAAAGAAAAGAAATGAGCACGGTCACATGGCAATCCGTGTGGTGCATCAGTAGGGGACGCCCTACCAACGGTTATGATCATGATAATAAGAAAAGAAAGAGAAAGTGGGCCATGTCGGACGGAGGGAGAAAAGCCCGTACCGGAGAGTAGAGGATACTCACCCTGACCGGGGTAGCTTGAAATGAGAATAAGTTGATGGCCATCATATGATATTTTGAAAATAGTTAATCCTGTCATACATATCATTACAGTATGATTCTTATGTGCATAGATATAATGCATTCATGTGACCAAAGATATTTTCTGTAGTTTATACAGCTAAACATGACGTGATGAGATTTACTGATGATAATTTATTGTTGAACTTACTGGGATTTAATTCTCACTATATTTCCATATCATGTTCAGAAAATTATTTATGCAGCTTTTGTTTCTAAGGCTCTGGCTTTTAGTGCACATTGGATCAAGTTACTTTATGTTGGGCAGATTTTAGAATCAAATAAGATGTTTGTGGTCGAGTTGGCTCAGATCCTGGTGAACGTGCAACCACCCGCACCTGTATCTCCGGAATTGGTCAACCAAAATAACCAAGATGTAAATATCTATGTGTTTGATATGTTATACATCTGTTTTGATTAATGACATGTATGTGAACTCAATATTATATAATAATAAAGGAAAAAAAAAGAGGTTGTTACATAATTGGTATCAGAGCCTGGTCGATCCTAGATGGCCAGTGGGTGGATGGTTATCTGAATCGATCTTATAGTGTCTTGAGTATGTTGTGGTTGTGCTGTGTAGGGGATCAGTGACTTATATAGGTAAGAAATTACTAGTGTTTCTTATCTATATGCCGAGGTGGTGTTATGACTGCTGTTAAATATTGTTTTGAAACTAACTATTGGGCTTGATCACCTCAATAGCAGCATAAATTTATTTTTCCCACAGTAGGAAATGGCACCACCAAGGCGGAATCCGGCAAACAATGCGGAGGAAATCTTGCACAACCTTACCACAGCAATTCGAGAATTTGGTATTGATTTACTCCTTAGAACCCAACTAGTATCTATATCCCTATATAGAATGATATCGATTGAATTTAAAAAAAAATTGTGATTTGTGAAAAGTGCATGTCTAAGGAAAGCTCTGGCAAGGAAAGACTTGGTACTTAAGCGTGTCCATTAGTGACCCACCTCTCTTTCCTGGGAACTTTTCTGGTGCGCTGTTTACAGACTACAATTACTATCCAGTTACCGAGATATTAGTGTGGAATTTTAATATGGAATTTACCCTAGTACTCATATAAAATTTCCAAGAAGTTTTGAAAGTGCCAGTTTTATTTGAAAAATCTTAGTATGCTCCGTGGTTGCAATATTTCCACATCAGAAAAGAATTATTCTAGTTACTGGAAAAAAAAAATTTACAAGACTTATTAGACAAGGGATTTAAATGCCCTCGTACTTTTATTTGGAGTGCTCTAGTTCTATTTGTGAAAAAGAAAGATGGATCACTATGACTATGCATAGATTGTAGACAGTTGAATAAGGTAACAATGTAGAATAGAAACCCATTAGCTCGTATAGATTACCTGTTTGACCAGTTATAAGGTGTTCAATATTTTTCCACAAATAGATTTGGGATATGAGTAACATTAATTAAGGATAAGAGAAGAGGATGTAGGACTTATTATGGGCATTATGAGTTCGTGGTGATGCATTTAAATTGACAAATATTTTAGCTACATTCATAGATTTAATGAATAGTAATTAGGTCATCCCTGTATCAATTTTTTTATTATTAATGATAACTAGAATATTTCAAAAGTTCAGAGGATCATAAGCAACATTCAAAGATAGTTTTACCAACTCTAAAGGAGTATGGTTGGTAAATATGGTATACAAGTAGAGTCTAAGAAAGTAAAAGTAGTACAATAATAGCTACGTTTTACTACATTTAAAGATGAAGATCCAAATCCAATTTACGCTTCCTGCGGTTATCTGCCGTCCATTCTATTGGAGTAATAGTTAGATCAGGTACATGAACATAGGCTTGTAAAGCATCAATCAACTCCTCAGCATTTGAAGCTGAGATGAGAATTTGTCGTGCTGAGTGTGAGATAAACCTCTGTTCCACAACTTGATCTAGAAAAGATAACAAACCATCAAAGAAGTGATTAACATTTAACAAACCTATCGGTTTGTGATGCATATTCAGTTGTGCCCAAGAGACTATTTGGAAAATCTCCTCTAGAGTACCAAAACCACCTGGTAAGGCAATGAAAGCGTCAGCATTGCTCATCATTCTAGCCATGCGTTCATGCATGGAAACTACCCTATATTCTTCCCCAATTGTCTTCCCTATGTTGCTGGATGTAGCTAGAGCTGTAGGAATAATACCTAGAACTTGGCATACCCCTGCATGTGCAGCTGTAGCCACACACCCCATTAACCCACAGTTACCTCCACCATACACTAAATGAATTTTTCTCCTAGCCAGCACCATACCCAGATTTTGTGCTGCTTTAACATACTCCTCATCTTTTCCAGGACTGGAACCACAAAAGACACAGATATTTCGAAACTGACGGAATGCGGTTCCCTCCATAATTTCTATCACCTTAACTTTGAGAATAGACAAAGATACTAATGTAAGTATTTATAGAACTCAGAGAAGGGCATATTTATAATAGCTATGCAAATAGGCTAGGTATTATTAGAACAACTTTGTGAGTGATTGGTGGATATCAGCTAAATTAAAGATAAAAAAAAATTCAAAAATGACGGCAAGCATGTATATGTATAGTAGTATGACTGTGACCCATATTAAGCACATAAAGAGTATAAGATAAGATATCACCAGAAATCTGTCTTTATCTTGTTGTCTTTGATGAAGCATTGATGTTTTGATTCTTGTAGAAAAGTTGTAGGTGATAGCCGTCATTGAAAAAAAAAATGCAAACAAATGATTTATTTTGTATTCTCAATGTTTTTGCCAGTCGACTATTAGTATTATTAAGTCGACTAACTATTTTGAGAAATTTTAATTTGGACTGGTTCTTTTGACTGTTGATTGATTACATCTATTTTGAAGCAATCAACTGCATCCTACCAGTTAACTACATATTCTTTGATTTTCACAGACTTTTATAAGCTCAGAAATGTTTCTTTTCCATGTGATATCTTTCCACCGAATACCAATAGATTTAAAGTAGATTCTGACACATATATTCAAAATTTGCGGCCACCGATTTTTGCTGAAATCATAGATAGATTTTGTTTATAGATTTTCAAGAATTACGGCCACCGATTTTAATATTTTTCAATGCTTTGTCGAAATTTTTGACTTTCCCTTTTGGCACCATTCTCTATTATGCTTTTCGTCTGTTTCACTCATTAACGGTTGGCATTAAATGCAAGGTTATTTTCCCTCATCGCAATGAATGATAATTTCTTTTCTTTAAAACTCGGTTATTATGGTGTCTAAGTTGTTAGTAGGTTAAAGTAATGAAAATTTTAAAAAGAATGGACGGATGATGGTCTTATGGTGTTTTGACGAATGTAATTAAGAGAATTAGTGGTGTTGAAGTTCTCGAGGAATAAAATATAGGAAGTAGGATTTAAGTTAGTCTTTGAACTCTTAATTTGGAAATATAGAGAATATTCTGAGAACCATGTCCGAAAATAATGTAGGTTATCAAGATATTTGTTTTAAAGGATTATATCATGCTAAATTGAGTCTAGTATATAGGATGTGAATTATGTTGGAATTGAGAATTCATGTATGAGTAATTGTTAGGAAAAAAAAACACAAATCTTCTTGAAATGATTGGGTGAATTAAATGGGATTGGCATAAGCTAGAATGAGGTGCTTTTGGATATGATAGAAGAAATAATTGAAATTTTTGACAATGAGTTTAATGGTGTTAATAAGCTTGTATAGAATTACTGTGATGATGTAAGTTGGAATTATTAGACATGTGTCAATGGTACATAAACGTTATTAAAGGTTTGAAGGATTTATTGCTACGTATGTTTAACATATTGATTAAAGGATTTGAGGATAAAAATAGATGATAGATTAAGATGATGATATTCAGGGGATGATGTTGATATATGAAAAAAAAAATTGACTTGATAGAAGTTTGGAATAAGAAAAGATAGTTACACAATATGAAGGTGTATATGTTCCTTTATATGTGTGTTTTCTAATATCGACCCATAGATATATCCATGCGGGCTAGAGGATATCAATTGAAGAACTTATGAGTGAAAGAAATCCTTATGGTTAAGTTATATGGCAAAAATCACTCAAGTGAATAGACATATTAAAAAGTAAAGATGTCATACAGAAAAGATATCTCTAATTATTTAGGTATTATATAACAACCTTTTTTTTTTCTAGTAACTAGAATAATTCTTTTCTGATGTGGAAATACTACAACCACGGAGCATACTAAGATTTTTCAAATAAAACCGGTACTTTCAAAACTTCTTGGAAATTTTATATGAGTACTAGGGTAAATTCCATGTTAAAATTCCACACTAATATCTCGGTAACTGGATAGTAATTGTAGTCTGTAAACAGCGCACCAGAAAAGTTCCTAGGAAAGAGAGGTGGGTCACTAATGGACACGCTTAAGTACCAAGTCTTTCCTTGCCAGAGCTTTCCTTAGACATGCACTTTTCACAAATCATAATTTATTTTTTCAATTCAATCGATATCATTCTATATAGGGATATAGATACTAGTTGGGTTCTAAGGAGTAAATCAATACCAAATTCTCGAATTGCTGTGGCAAGGTTGTGCAAGATTTCCTCCGCATTGTTTGCCGGATTCCGCCTTGGTGGTGCCATTTTCTACTGTGGGAAAAATAAATTTATGCTGCTATTGAGGTGATCAAGCCCAATAGTTAGTTTCAAAACAATATTTAACAGCAGTCATACCACCACCTCGGCATATAGATAAGAAACACTAGTAATTTCTAACCTATATGAGTCACTGATCCCCTACATAGTACAACCACAACATACTCAAGACACTATAAGATCGATTCAGATAACCATCCACCCACTGGCCATCTAGGATCGACCTGCTCTGATACCAATTATGTAACAACCTTTTTTTTTCCTTTATTATTATACAATATTGAGTTCACATACATGTCATTAATCAAAACAGACGTATAACATATCAAACACATATATATTTACATCTTGTTTATTTTGGTTGACCAATTCCGGAGATACAGGTGCGGGTGGTTGCACCTTCACCGGGATCTGAGCCAACTCGACCACAAACATCTTATTTGATTCTGAAATCTGCCCAACATAAAGTAACTCAATCCAATGTGCACTAAAAGCCAGAGCCTTAGAAACAAAAGCTGCATAAATAATTTTCTGAACATGATATGGAAATATAGTGAGAATTAAATCCCAGTAAGTTCAACAATAAATTATCATCAGTAAATCTCATCACGTCATGTTCAGCTGTATAAACTACAGAAAATATCTTTGGTCACATGAATGCATTATATCTATGCACATAAGAATCATATTGTAATGATATGTATGATATGATTAACTATTTTCAAAATATCATATGATGGCCATCAACTTATTCTCATTTCAAGCTACCCCGGTCAGGGTGAGTATCATCTACTCTCCGGTACGGGCTTTTCTCGCTCCGTCCGACATGGCCCACTTTCTCTTTCTTTTCTCATTATCATGATCATAACCGTTGGTAGGGCGTCCCCTACTGGTGCACCACACGGATTGCCATGTGACCGTGCTTATTTCTTTTCTTTTCACAATGATAGCCAAAAATATGCTTTCAATAACAAGTATGTTCATCAAAATATATCAAGATTAAGTGACATGGCATTAAGACAAAAATTTAGCAAGTGGTGTGATTCTACATTCATCATTTTGGCAAGTGGCATAATAATACAAGGCTTTAGGACAAAAACATCTATATCCTACATTCATAACTTTAGCAAGTGGGTAATAATACATAGCATTATGACAAAATATCATTATCCTACACAAATAATTTTAGTTAAGTAAGGAAAATTCAAGGGCTAGAAATTTGCCACTTAAAAAGACAAATCTATCATACTTGATTAAGACAAAAGAAAAAGGAAATGAATCCCTAAATCAAAAGGATCTTGCCCCATATCTTAAGAACATATCATCATAATTTTCAAAATACAAATCTTCTTTTTCTATGCATATCTTGACTAAGGAAGAGGAAGACAAGAACATAAGTTGTTTGTTTTCCAAAAATTCAACAAAGTGTATCCTAATTGTGATAAGGTAGACCCATGATCATGAAAGGTGAATTATTTGGTGGTCTATATAAGAAAACCCACCCTTACAACATTAGAATTTCGTCCAAGTGAGGGAGAGCAAAAAATAGAAGCAAGGTAGTGTGAGGAAAGGAGAGGAAGAAAGGAAGAAAGAGGAAGGAGAAGTCTAGGGGACTAAGTGCTCCAGGTAAGTTTAACAATATTTCTTTTTGAAGAAAACTTTTGAAACTCATAATATTTATATGCGATTTTGATCTTAGAACTTTGATGATTGGTCATGGATGTTGCTATATCATGTTACATATTGATCTTGCATGTGATGTATGTTTGAATACTTAGGTTGGTGTAGATAGTTCTGCATGGGTATGGCTATGGTTGACAGAATTTTAAGTTTCGGTATTTTAATTTCTGGGAACAATCTATAAGGAATTAAAATAAATGGTTAACATAAGAATTAAAGATATATGTGTCACGGATTTTTACCCACTGGAATCATTCCATTTGGAGTCCATATGAGGTAGCTATGGTCTGATTAGTAGTCAAAGGTCAGAAAATGAATCATCAGGGAAGAATATGTTAGGATAGCTTCGGTAATTTAATTTCTGGGAATTATTGGTAGGGAATTAAAATAAATGGTTAACATAAGAATTAAAGATATGTGTGTCATGGATTTTTAGACACTGGAATCATTCAATTTGGAGTCCACATGTGGTAGATATGGTCCGATTAGTAAGCCAAGGTCAGAAAATGGTTCATCAGGGAAGATTATGTTAGGACAGCTTTTGTATTTTAATTTCTGGGAATTATCTGTATGGAATTAAAATAAATGGTTAACATGAAAGTTATATATCTATGTCTCATGGAAATATACCCATTGGAATTATGCAATTTGGAGTTAATATGAGGTGGATATGATCCGATTAGTAAGCAGAGGTCAGAAAATGTTTATTCAGGGAAGAGTATGTTATTAATGCTTTAGTTTTTGAATTTCTGGGAATATTCTGTAGGGAATTAAAATAGCGCGCCAACATAACAATTATAGATATATGGCTCATGGATTTTTACCAACTGGAATAACGCAATTTGGAGTTCCAATTTGGGAGATATGGTCTAATTAGTCAGTAAAGGTCTGAACCTATCCGAGAGGAACTATCCTGTACTTTGAGGGAGTAATATCACCTTCGTTTCTTAATTTTTCGCTACAATGTTCAACATAATAGTTTTAGATAATTGTTTTATCTTGAAATGGACACCAAGATCACCTACATCAGAGTTAAATTGAGGGAGTTATGCTCTGATTAGTAAGAGAAGGTTAGATAGGATGAAAACCTGCATCAAGAAAATAAAGAAATAAAATTAGTATTTAAAAAAGAAGATGAATCTTAATAAATGACTAGTATAGACATAGCCATTGCCATTGTATGAACTTCTTACCATCTTAAGTATGAAATTTTGACATGGAAATATTTTATAAAGTGATATTTGAAATGGTTATGTTCATGGCATGATTACCAATGATTTATGGTAATAGTTATATTTTGATGAACATACTTGTTATTGAAAGCATATTTTTGGCTATCATTGTGAAAAGAAAAGAAATAAGCACGGTCACATGGCAATCCGTGTGGTGCACCAGTAGGGGACGCCCTACCAACGGTTATGATCATGATAATGAGAAAAGAAAGAGAAAGTGGGCCATGTCGGACGGAGCGAGAAAAGCCCGTACCGGAGAGTAGATGATACTCACCCTGACCGGGGTAGCTTGAAATGAGAATAAGAGATGGCCATCATATGATATTTTGAAAATAGTTAATCCTGTCATACATATCATTACAATATGATTCTTATGTGCATAGATATAATGCATTCATGTGACCAAAGATATTTTCTGTAGTTTATACAGCTGAACATGACGTGATGAGCTTTACTGATGATAATTTATTGTTGAATTTACTGGGATTTAATTCTCACTATATTTCCATATCATGTTCAGAAAATTATTTATGCAGCTTTTGTTTCTAAGGCTCTGGCTTTTAGTTCTCATTGGAGCGAGTTACTTTATGTTGGGCAGATTTCAGAATCAAATAAGATGTTTGTGGTCGAGTTGGCTCAGATCCCGGTGAAGGTGCAACCACCCGCACCTGTATCTCCGGAATTGGTCAACCAAAATAAACAAGATGTAAATATCTATGTGTTTGATATGTTATACGTCTGTTTTGATTAATGACATGTATGTGAACTCAATATTGTATAATAATAAAGGAAAAAAAAAGAGAGGTTGTTACAACAAAATAGTTGAAATGATTACGGGTATACACAAGATCTTAGAGACATAAACATGATTTATAGTAGAGCATGGCAGGAGGGATGGCCAGCCACCAAAAAATGCTCTTGTAGTTCAGGAACTGGAAAGACCGATTGGACAAGAAGATATATCTACAGGGATTAAGGCCACACTATTGCAATTCTTGAAGCTATAGCCCTCGAATTTTTTTGGGTCAAATATTTAGAAGGATCCATAGATATTCATTGATGCTGTAGAATGGATTCTTAGAGCTTTGGGGTGTTCCACTAGAAAGTCTGTTGAACTAGTATCCTTTCAATTGTCAGATGTGGCCCAGGTTTAGTTTGAGACTTTGGTACAAGCAAGAGCAGTTACCTTTCCACCAATAGAGTGGAAATAATTTAAGGAAGCATTCATGAATTGTTTCCTACCAGCAAGTGAAAGGGACAAGAGGGTTAGAGAGTTTGAAGAACTGAAACAGACGCACAATATGACCATTTCTAAATATGACATTCCTTTTACCTAGTTGTCTAGATATGCATTACATCTAGTCTCGATTGAAAAAGAGAATTAATAGATTTATTTTGGGTCTAATACGTCGATTGTTCAAGTCGGTGGGTCTTGAGATGAACCATATCCCAACTTATGCAGTGACTGTGGATTATGCTAGAATGATGGAAGCATGGAAGCTAGTAGACATAGAAAGTCTAAAGAAAAGAAAAGGAGATTGAGACAACAATGTTTTGATGGGTTATAATCTTAGTGTAAGATGGCCAAGATTTCAGAATCCACAATGTATGATTCAAGCAGGATTTAATAGTTCCAACCAAGCATCAGTCAATATCAATAAGCAAAGAATGATTCAAAGAGATATGAGACCTACTAGTCAACAGGATACAAGGTCGATTCCACTATATCCTATTTGTGGCTGGCCTCATACTGGATAGTGTCACAGAGAAATTGATGCATATTTTAGGTGTGGACAAGTAGGGCATATGGTAAAGTTTATCCACAATTACAAAGTTTAAGATAAACATCAGCACAACTAGCTTCACCCCCTACATCTGTACCAGCACGATCAGTTAGAGCAGCTTTAAGCCAAGCAAGTAGTGGTGGTTACGGTTGTTGTTGTTTTAATTAAAACTCGCAAGTGCACGAATCTATTGGAGTATAGATTTAGTGGTATGAAAGGTTGATCCCACAGAGATTGCCAATTGAGAGAAAATTCTAATATAGATCCGAAATAAATACTTCTAACCTAGTTCCCGATGTCTTGTTTTGTGAGAGGAATATTGAACAAATTACACAAAGAACTAATATACTGAAATTAAATAAAGATGTATTCAAAGTAAAGAAGCATGCTAAGGTTAGGGGATCCACTCTTGGTATAAAGAATAAAGATAAATTTACCTCTTTTGTTACTCAATTAGAATCCTTACACGAATGAAGTTCTAATCGGATGATATGTTAATTTAAGCTCAACTTTGTTTATACATGAATTATATTTAAATCCTTACTAATAATCAAATATACAAAGATGTTAATTCAAGTATATATTGTGCCAATTGTCATGTTGTCTACAATATATCAAGATTCATGCTTCACAAGATTAAAAATACAAAGATGCAAAAGATAACTTGTACTTAAAGTCGAGTGTACATTGTGCCAATCATTATATTGTCTACAATAAATCAAGATTGATTCAAGCATTCATTGTGCCAAAGATTGTCTACAATGTATCAAGATTCAAAGTTTACAAGATTAGAATGAAAAGAGGTAAGAAGAAGAAACATAACAAGAGATAGGTGGTGAAGCCAACCATAAAAATAATAAAAGATAGGCGGTCTGATAAAACGAGCCAATAAAATAACAAGAAATTGACAGTTTGACAAAACCATCCATTAAGAAATAATCACGAGAAAAGAAATAAGAAGGTAAATACAATATCAAAGATAAACATTAAGATTAAGAGTTAGATAAATTATTATTCTCATACCAAGAGTTTCACCCTTTCACCTTAGCATTAGGAGATTAGTTCTCCATAATCAAGGCAAGAAAGTGAAATGAAAGATGAAGAAACATGATAATATTATGAAAGAAAATGAAAAATACAAAATGTCTAAAGAGAGAATAACATTACAAGTTCGTAGAATTCCAACAAAGCTTTCCCAAGCTCTCCCCAAAAGCCCCCTCACTCACCCCTCAAGCCCTCTATTTATAGATACAATTAGGTGTGGTAGGTGTGATAATTGTCAAAATTGTTAGGTAGGAAGTTGTACAAAGTTGACAATTTGGATTTCATCATGTGCACCAAAATTGATCCTTGAATATCATCTTGAAATCCGTATAATTTTCTGACTTCATCAACACGAAAGTTGTAGAAAATTTCATTAGCTTTCCATCACGACAAATTGTGGACAAATTGGATATGTAATGTGTGACTTATGGTCAAAATACTAGAGCAAAGTCAGGCTGGACTGCAGTAGTAGTCAGATTCTCTTCTAGCCCACTTTTGGCCCTTTTAATGTCTTAATTTTCTGACCACTTGAACATGAAAGTTGTACTCAATTATGTCAGATACACACCTACCAAATTGCATACATATTTGATGTGTATTTTCGGAGATATGGCCTAAGTACTACAGAAAGGTTGGGCTGGACTGCAAACAACCAACATATTCTCAACATTGGGTGCTTTGCCGTGAATCTTTATGTTTTAGTTCTTTTGGAAATGTGATCATAAATCAAGAATAAATTTATGCATATCTCCATTAGGATGCATCTCAAGAGTCAATATGATAATGCTCCTTACTCAGCCATCCTTAATGAATTTGTTTTATCTGCTTGATTTATAGACATCATTCCCAAAGAACCATAATTTAGCTCTGATTCCTCCAATTAAGTCCATTTTCTACTCTTCTCTCCATCTGTAAGAAATACACAAACTAAAGACAAGTAAGGGAGATTTATGCTTAATTATGGCAAAAAGATAAGATGAAAGTATTTAATTTATGAGTATAAAACTCACTCATCAATGGTAGAGGATCAGAGGTTGATGCTGAGAACCAGCTCGAATTTTTGTCTTGACATGACAAGATGCTCAGGTCTCAAATGTAGTGATGACAGGTACATTATCAATATGTTCTCATAGAGCATATGTACTATTTGGTCTTGCTCCTACTCATTCTTATATATCACCATGCTTTGCTAAGCAATTGATTAGAGATTCTACTAGTTTACAATATTCTTTTATGGTTGCCACTCCATTGGGAGAATTCTTGCTGGTAAATGATGTGTATAAATCATGTGAGATTTCGATAGCAGATAAAGAGACCCTTGTGAATTTGGTAGTTTTAGACATGGTAGATTTTAATGTGATATTAGAAATGGATTGGTTGGCATCATGCCATGCCATTTTAGATTGTCACCTTAAGGTGATTAATTTCAATATTCCTAGAGAATCTCCCTTCTTAGCCAGGGACCTTAGTCAGGTACCTAGTAATCTAATTTCAGCTTTGGCAACTCATAAACTATTACAAAAAAGGATACTAAGGATATTTGGCAGTGGTTAAAAATGTTGATATGAAATACATCAATGTAGAGTAGGTTTTAGTGCTTAAAGAATTCCTTGATGTGTTCCCTAAGGAATTGCTAGGATTACCCCTAGAATGAGAATTTGAGTTCAGTATTGATTTATTTCCTGGAACCCAACCAGTGTCTATACCCCCATATAGAATGGCACCAACTGAACTCAAAGAATTAAAGAATAAGTTGCAAGACTTGTTAGACAAGGGATTTATATGCTCTAGCACTTCTCCTTAAGGTTCTCCAATCTTATGTGAAAAAGAAAGATGGGTCGCTACGGTTGTGCATAGATTATAGACAATTGAATAAGGTAATAATGTGTAATAAATACCAATTACCTTATATAGATTATCTGTTTGACTAGTTATAGCGTGCTCAATGTTTTTCAAAAATTAATTTGAGATTGTGTATCATCAATTCAGGATAAGGGAGGAGGATATTTCAAAAATTGCTTTCAAGGCTCAGTATAGGTACTATAAGTTCTTAGTGATGTCATTTGGTTTGAAAAATTCCTCGGTATCATTCATGGATTTGATGAACAGAGGAGGATATTCTGAAAATTGCTTTTAGGACTCGGTATGGGTACTATAAGTTCTTAGTAATGTCATTTGGTTTTACAAATGCCTCGACATCATTCATGGATTTGGTGAACAGAGTATTTAAGCCTTTCTTAGATCATTTTGTTATTGTGTTCATAGATAAAATCCCAATATATTCAAAAAGCTTAGAGAAGCATGAGCAATATTTAAGGATGGTTTTGTAAACCCTAGGAGAACACCGGCTGTATGCTAAATTTTCAAAATATAAATTTTGGCTTAGTAGTGTTACTTTCTTAAGGTATGTGGTTACTAAAGATGGTATTCAAGTTGACCATAAGAAGGTGGAAGCGATGCAGCAATGGCCACGCCCTACCATAGTTATAGAGATCCGTAGCTTTGTTGCTCTAGCAAGCGATTACTGTAGATTCATTAAAAAAATTTCAAAAATTGTTGTTCCTTTGATGAGGTTGACAAGGAAGGGAATAAAGTTTGATTGGTCAGATGAATATAAGAGAAGTTTCCATAAACTAAAGGAATGTTTGACTACGACACCAATACTATCTATTCCTTCAAGCATAAGAGGATATACATTATACTGTGATGCCTCGAGAATTAGATTAAGGTGTGTGCTAATGCAACATAGTCGAGTTATTGTATATGCATCTAGGCAGCTTAAATAACATGAGCAAAATTATCTGACTCATGATCTAGAGATGGTATCAGTGATTTTTGTTCTCAAAATTTGGAGGCATTATTTGTATGGCAAGTCATGTGAGATTTATACGGATCACAAATCCCTTAAGCATATTTTTCTACAAAAAGATCTTAACTTGAGACAAAGGCGATAGATGAAACTACTTAAAGATTATCATTCTACAATATTGTATCATCCAGGTAAGGCCAATATAGTGGCTGATGTATTGAGTAGGAAGTCTATGAGTAGTTTGGCTCATATCACAAGTTAAGGAGGTCATTAGTTAAAGAAATGTATAAGTTAGAAAGTCATTGAGTAGTGTTGGAGGTAAATGAGCCTGGAATACTAGTGGCCCATATCCGACTTCAATCATTCTTAATGGAACAAATTAAAATAGGTCAAAAAGAATATTCCCATTTGTGCAAGAAAATTGAAGAGGTGAAAGATGGCAGTGATGTTGAATTTACTGTAGATTTTGAAGAAATCTTGAGATTTGGTAAGCGGTCATGCATGCCTAATGTAGAAATGGGAATATTTGAATAGAAATGGGAGAGAATAACCATAGACTTTGTTACAGGGTTACTGCAGACACCAAAAGAGTTTGATTCAATATAGGTGATCATTGATAGGTTGACTAAATCAGCACATTTTCTATCAATGAAAACCACATACAACATAACTTAGTATGCAAATAAGTATTTGAATGAGATAGTGAGACTTTGTGGGGTACCGATATCGATTATTTTTTATCGAAGATCATAGTTCATAGCTCATTTTTGGAGAGCCTTCCAATAAGCTTTGGACACTAAATTAAATCTTAGTACTACTTTCCATCCTCAAATAGATGGACTATCTAAGTGAACCATTCAAATATTAGAAGATATGCTTCAGGCGTTTGTGCTTGATTTTCAAGGTAGTTGGGAAAGATTCTTATCCCTAGCTGATTTTTCTTATAACAATAGCTATTAAGCCAGTATACAAATGGCCACTTTTGAGACATTATATGGAAGACGTTGCCGTTCTCCGATTAGACGGTTTGAACTGGGAAAAGCTAAGATTTTAGGGGTTAATTTGGTACAAGATGCACTTGACAAGGTAAAGTTGATTAAGGAAAGATTATTAGTAGCCCATTATAGACAGAAATCTTATGTTGATAATAGACGTTGACCATTGGAATTTGTCATAGGTGAACATGTCTTCTTGAAGATATCTCCTATGAAAGGAGTAGTAACATTTGGGAAAAGAGGAAAATTAAATCCATAGTACATAGGTCCATTTGAAATTCTTAATAGGATGGGCCCAGCAGCTTATCGTTTGGCCTTTCCACCTAATTGAGTAATGTCCATCCCGTATTTCATGTGTCTATGCTACAAAAGTATTTGCCAGATCCCACACATGTCATTCAGTGCCCACAGATTCAGTTAGATGAAGATTGAACCTATGAGGAACAACAAGTGGCAATAGTGGACATACTAGTGAAGAAATTGTGTTCAAAAGAAATACTTTTGGTGAAAGTGATTTGACAGAATCATTCTTTAGAGGAGGCTACTTGAGAAAAAGAGGATGATATGTGTGCCAAATACCCACATCTATTTGAACAATGAGGTTAGTATTTATTTGAAAGTATGGTGATGAAATTCGGGGAACGAATTTCTTAAAGAGGAAAGAATGTAATAGCGCTAAAATAAATAAAAAAACCCTGAATTAAAGAAAAATTATGAATGTAAGAGAAGATTATGATAAATGGAGATAAGTACCATTAGAAATATGTTTATTTATTTTATTGTTTGAAGAATTATAAAGATAATACAAGAATTTAAGTTTTGGGGCCAAAATATAATTTCTTAAAAGTTTATGGGTCAAAACGTAAATAATAAAAAGTTACAAGGACACCCCCTAATAAATCAAATTTTATTGTTTGATCTTCCATGATATTTTAGTGCATTTGCTGCACAAGGGAGTTGGAAAATTTGAATCACTTTCTTTCTCCCCCTATTTTCTCTCTCTAAAAATCACAACAGTTCTCTCTAGATTTCTAGCATTTCTAGACCTCGAATTTCGACACCACCACCTCCAACAGACTCAGAACGGTGAGATATACAAATCTATCCAATTTGTTTCTAGAGATTTGGCCGAAGATTGGCCAGAAAATGGAGGAGAAAACCCTCTAAAAAGGTTAGTTTCGAAACTCCTATTTAGAGTTCTCAAAATAGAAAACTAACACTATAGATGGATTCAGAAGTAGGAAAAATTTTGGGATCTCAAATTTCGGACTTAAATTACTTTTGGAGAAGCCTCATGTCTCACTACAAGCTTCATCTTTCTGAGTGCGTGAAGCCTATGCGCAAACCCTGTAGGTGGCGCGTGTAGCGTATGTACCAGCAACCCTGATGCATTGACCTACATTAACTGAGCTCTTGGAGGCCAAACTTTGCGATTCTAGAGGTATTTCCTAGTTTTTGGAACCTTTGGACTCATTTTGGGGTCTATTTGGTCATATTTGGCTTGGAAACGTGCATTTTGGGGCTGTCCAACTTGGAATCTTAGCCTTGTCAGTAGATAATTTCTTCTATGACTTACCCTATACTCTTCTTAAATTTTAAAGGTATAATTGGTTTTATATTCAAGTTATTTATACTATTATAAATATCTGAAATGGGTTAAATTATCAGATTTGCTTACTAGTTAGCATAATGTTCAAGAAGAGTATGGTTTTGCATATTGAGTTTTAAATCCATTGAACATGTGTTTCTAAATACATTTTTCATAATTTTGAAAAGGGAATATTTATGTGCACGTGACATTGCTCTGTATTATTATAAATTGCCTTGGAAAAAAAGCATGGATATATGTTAAACTCTGACTGAAAAGTTTCTGACAAAGGAACTGAACTCAGATTGAAATTTATGTACTAGATTATAACCTCTGTTTTGAATGTTATGACATTTATACAATTATTATTTTCTATGGAGGAATCTTGTTGGAAACACTGTTTGCTAACAACAAGAGATGTTAGCATTGTTGCACCTTGACACCTCAGCTATCAGAGGTGTTGATAACTATAGGTGTTTTAATTAAAAATTGCAAGTGCACTAATCTATTGGAGTATAGATTTAGTGGTATGCAAGGAGGATCCCACGAGGATTGTCAATTGAGAGAAAATTTAATTTATGCCTAAAATAAATATTTCTAATCTAGTTGTCAGAATGTTTGTTTTGTGAGAAGAGTACTAAACAGAGTATGCAAAGAACTAAATTACTAAAATTAAATAGGAATATATTCAAAGTAAAGAAACATGCTAAGGTTAGGAGATCCACTCTTGGTATATCAAATAAAAATAAATTTTAACTCTTTTATTACTCAAATGGAATCCTTACATAAATGAGGTTCCATTCGGAAGATATGTTACATTAAACTCACTTTAGTTTACAGATGAAGTGTATTTTCCTTCTTTTTATTGTATTATTAATAATAAATAACTCTTGTAAAATAGATTCCATTATACACCATGCCAATCATTATATTGTTTACAATAAAACAAGAACGAATTCAAGAATTTATTGTGCTAGAGATTGTCTACAATGTATCAAGATTCATACTTCACAAAATTAAAAATGAAAAGATGTAAAAGGAAGAAAAACATAACAACAAATAGGTGGTAGAGTCAATAATAATAATATAAAGTAGGCAATAAAACTAGCTATTAAAAAATAAAATAATAAGAAAATAAATAACAGTGGGGCAGAAAATAAATAACAGAGGGGCGACAATGTCATCCTCTAAGAAAGAAAATAACAAGAAAATAAATAACAGAAGGGCAATAAAGTCATCATTTAAGAAAGAAAATAACAAGAAAATAAATAATAGAGGGGCGACAAAGCCATCCTATAAGAAAGAAAATAACAAGAAAATAAACAATAGAGGGGTAAAAAATAAATAACAGAGGGGCGAGAAAGCTATCTTTAAAGAAAGAAAATAACAAGAAAATAAATAACAAAGGGGCAATAAAGCCATCCTCTAAGAAAGAAAATCAGTAGAAAATAAATAACAGAGGGGTGACAAACCCATCCTCTAAGAAAGAAAATAATAAATAAATAAATAATAGAGGGGAAACAAAGCCATCGTCTAAGAAAGAAAATGAGCAGAAAATAAATAACAGAGGGGCGACAAAGCCATCCTCTAAGAAAGAAAATAATAATAAAATAAATAATAGAGGGGAAACAAAGCCATCCTCTAAGAAAGAATTAACATAAGAAAATAAATAAGAAGATAAATACAACATCAAATATAAATATTGAAATTAAGAGTTAAATAAATTATTATTTCATACCAAGAGTTTCACCCTTTCACCTTAGTATTAGCATATTAGTTCTCCATAATCAAGGTAAAAAAAAAAAGATGAAGAAGCATGATAATATTATGAAAGAAAGTAAAGATACAAAATTTTTAAAGAGAGAAAAATATTACAAGTACTTAGAACTTCAACAAAAGTTTTCCCAAGATCACTGTCAGCTCTTCCTTAATGAATTTATTTTGTTTGCTTGATTTATAGACATTATTCCCAAAGAACCACAATTTAGCTTTGATTCATGCAATTGAGTCCATTTTCTATTCTTCTCTCAATCTGTAAAAAATACATAAAACTAAAGACAAATATGGGAGATAAATGCTTAATTAAGGAAAAAAGATAAGATAAAAATATTTAGTTTATGAGTATAAAACTCACTCATCAAATACCCTCAAACTTAATCTTTTCTTTGTCCTCACCCAAAATACACAAACTTCAAAATTCAAAAGATGAGTGAGTGATGAGTTGTTTTTGGCTTACTAAGATTTCCTCAAGGATTTAAAATGTGCAACCAAGGAAAATATCAGAATCCCAATATTATGTAGAACTTAATTTCAAATGCAACGTATAGTTTACTATTGAATTCTGAGTGTGTATATGACAATCTTATGACATTATACTTTTTGCATTCAAATAAATTTATGTAATGAAATATTTAAAACAAATCTCCAGATTTATACATTTGAGACTCCGTAAGCTTATTTTTCATGTCACTTTCCACTAATGTAAACTAATCATAATATTTAAAATCATTAGGACTTTCATTAGGATTGTAGTATATGGTATAAGTTAAAGGTGGATAAAAAGATACTTATGAAAGCTTAATTTGCTCTACAACATACATGATTATATAAATCCTCCCAAATGCTTTTGATATTATCATGTGAATTTTATCTCCAACCTTATCTTCATCCTTACGTTATTTGCTCATACTACATTTTTTTTTATTTAAACACCCCCAAACTTATTTATTTGGGAAGTTCTATATTTCTTTTTCTTTTTCTCCTTTTTTTTAACTCTTTCATTCAACCATGAACCATAGCTTTTCAATTGATCATTCTTGTGAGTGAAAGGTAAAAGTTACAAATATTTTTGTTTAAAGGCTATATAATAATATAGATGTACAAAAAAAAATATAGGCTCAAAATGCGTTGCTAGGGAATGTCATAATGTATAGGTTGGTTTGAAAGGCTCAAAAAATTCCAACAATGCCTAATTCATTTCTCAAATAGAGAGTAGTCTAGAATTTTGCCTCAAGTGACAATCAAATAAATTCTAGAGTCTTATGAGATCACTTAGCATATCTGAATCGCATAAATATTTTCTGAATAAAAAATCAATCAAACGTAAAAGATTAAGTGCTTAATATATTAGGATTCTCAAGTAAAACATAGATTACAATAGAGTTTAGGTTCACACATAACACTAAGAACTCATTTATTTTCTAAATTTTATAAGCACTTTAAACCATTTTCATCATTGGTGCTAGTTTTTCCTATTCCCAAAACATCACTCAATTTTTTTTTAAACATGAATAAACACAAAAGAAACAACAAAGATTGAAAATAATATCACGTAAAAGGAGATCTAGGAAAAGATGAACCTGCAGCAAACTAATAGAGAATAAAAATTTATTAAATCAAAATAAAATGAGTTACAGATGAAGATCCAAATCCAATTTGCGCTTTCTGTAGTTGTCTAACGTCCAATCTATTTGAGCTATTGTTGGATCAAGTACATGAACAAATGCTTGTAATGCATCAATTAGCTCATCAACATTTGAAGCTGAGATGAGAATCTATCATGCTGAGTGTGAGATAAATCTTTATTCCACAGCTTGATCAAGAAAAGACAACAAATCATTAAAGAAATGGTTAAAATTCAACAAACCTTTGGGTTTATGATGGATATTCTGTTGTGCCCAAGAAACTATTTGAAAAATTTCCTCTAGAGTACCAAAAGAACCTGGTAAGGCAATGAAGGCATCAGCATTGCTCATCCTTCTAGCAATGCACTCATGCATGGAAGACATCCTAAATTCTTCCCCAATTGTTTTTCCTATAATGTTTAATGCAGCTAGAGCTGAAGGAATAATACCTAGAACTTGGCATCTTCCTACATATGTAGATGCAGACACACTCCCCATTAACCCTCGACAACCTCCACCATAGACTAAATGAATTTTTCTCCTGGCTAGTACCATGCCCAAAGTTTGTGTTACTTTCACATATTCTCTATTTTTTCCAAGACTGGAACCACAAAAGACACAAATATTTTAAAATTGATGAAATACGATTCGTCCATATCTGTACTCACCTTAACTTTGAGTATGAAGTTAAAGATAATAATGTGTGCATTTATAAAACTCAGATAAGGGCACACTTATAGTAGTTATGTGAATAAGATGGCGACATAATTACAATAACCATGAGAGTAGGCCGGTGGATGTTGTAACACCCTAAATTTCTATCAATTATATTCAAAAAATGGAATATTAAGAAAGGATAAAAAAGGATTAAATAGGATAATTATAGGGAAATAATTATGAATATTAAATAAGGAATTTCTCATTTTTGAAGGAAATAATTAAGGATGGAATAGTAATTTCTTCATCTATAGGGCCACAATTGGGCAATTAGAAGAAGGATGAGGAGCTATGAAGAGAATTATACAAAAAGCCATTGGAATACACCTTAAGAGGAGATTAGACACTTGGAAATTCTAACTCACCAAAAAATGCCTTAGCTAATGGTTAGTCACAAAGTAATGGCATAACATTTTTGTAATACTTAGAGATTTTAAGGTTAATGGTTAAGGGAGGAAATGCTTCTCCAAGAAGCTAGCATATTTTTTTGTATCTTGTTGACTTAGCCAAGCAAGTCACCAGCCAAGAGCAGAAGAAACCCACAACAAAAAGGAGAAAGGGAGAAGAAAGAAAAGAGAAAGAGAAGAAGGGAGAGAGAGAGAGAAGAAGGAAGGTAGAGTGAGAAATCTAAAACCAAAAGAGGAAGAGGTAAGTCTTAGACTCCTTGATCTTCTCCAAACTTGTGTGTGCTTATGAGCTTCCATGGAAATCTAATAGTTGGAAAAATCTACAACTTGGTGGAGGAATCTAGTGAAAGAATTCATCTAACCCTAGTGAGAGAAACATCTTTGGAAGTAAAAAAGCTAAGATTAACACCCTATTTATGAGTTTTCTTAGTGGAATGACTAGATGGGTGTTTTGTATGCATTTATTGAAGTGGGATGGTGGGGTAGATAGAACCATTGATGAGGTAATTATGGTGGTGATGGCTATTTTTCATGTATGTGTAAGATGTGTTAATTTGTAAGAAATTGTGGCAGCTAGATTTTGAAGTTTAATCCATGTTTTTGAAGATTATATGTTGTGAATAAACTAGATTTTGTATGCTTAAATTGTTGGTATGGTTGTTTGCTGGATTTTTGGCTGGTTTTGGGAGAAAAAGGAGAAAATTTTTGAGTTTCGCACCCAGAGCACGGTCGTGCTTGGAGGCACGGCTAGGCCGTTCTCTGGACTGGATGTGCAAAATAATGTAGAACACAGCTAGAGCACAGCTGTGCTTGGTGACACAGTTAGGCAGTGCTCTGTGCTGGCTTTTGGGAAACACGGCCATATTGTGCAGGAAGCACGGGCATGAAGCACGACTGTGCTTCATGTTGCTTTATCCTTTTTCATTGATTTTTGTTTCCTTTTTAAATCCTAACTAATTATCAATGTTTATGAAATGATAATTGAAGTTTATGAGTCATATATGCCAAAGAAAAATTTTAGTATCTTGTTGGTTGTGTAATGTCTATTGAATTAATTATGAAAGCATGAAGGAATGATGCATGAATGCTATATTTGAATGCAATAGATCCCTTTTATGTGCAACCATAAGTGGGTAAATGATGTGTGAATATTATGGAAGGATGCAAGAGCATGTATGTTTTATTTATGTTATATGATGAGTTGTTATGGCATGCATGAGAATAAATGTTGACTATACTCATGATGATTATTGATATGTATGCTCTTTGTTAAGACAAGTGGCTTGAAAAACATGTAAAAGACATGAGCATGGTCAAGAAGACCCTCTCTGAAGTAAAGGGGCCTAGCAACAAGTGTCACCCTTGCTGTATTGAGGCAACTGATGGTCAGAATGATCATCTTTGAAGCAGGATGACCTGGAAACAGGTGTCACCCTTACCGTATTGAGGAGACTAACAAGTCCAGGATGACCCTTACCTAACTAAGGTAACTCGGTGACATGCGACACCTTATAAAGGTAAGGTGACTGAAGGGTCATGGCTGTGATACGGTACTGAGATAGGGGACGCCCCATAGCCTAGAGTGGTCAATGTGGGAAAGACTGCTCTGACCAAGGCACTCAGTGGTGGTTAAGTAATTGTAGGGGTAAGGTCATGCCACACTGAGGTTTGAAAATTGAAAAAATTGTCAGATGATAAGCCACTATGAGCAATATACAGATACCTTGTTAATACATGATTTGTTATAATTGTGTGATATTGATGAATAATCTATAAAAAGCTTGCATGTGTATATTGTACTATTATTGTACCAAAGAGAAAATGTTTTATATAGTTTATACAGCTAAACATAACACGTAATTTTTCTATTACGCATGTATTTTTATGGATGTTGATCTTGTTAGGATTTTATATCTCACTATATTTTGTGGTGTTATGTTCAAATCAATAAAATGACATTCGTTGTTCTAACTATCCTGCTAGAGCTTCAAACGATGGATGTCCACTACTTAGGATAGTGCACTGTAGTGGTGAACCTCCTGGTCATCAATATGGTAGAGGTTCATGCACTCGGGCCACCTCATCCACCAACAGTACCCCAGGGGTGATGGCCAGGGAAAAGTGACAGTAGGATAGTAATTATGTATTTTCTGATGATGTAAATGGGCTAACCCCATTGTTTTGGTGTAATCACACGGTACTTTTCCTTTTGGTATGTATACTTAGTAGCTAGGGTTACATGTGTGTATATGCTGCTAATCTCTGATGTTTTGTAAATTCATGTATATATACATATAAGATGCATATCTTTTGGATGGATGTTTGTCTGATGCGTAATCACCTAAAAAAAACCAATCGTTACAGATGTCAACAAAAGGTAAAAAATTCAATAATAACGGCATGTATGCATATGTCCAGAAGTTGTGATTGTGGCTCACATCTTCCTCTGGTTTTACGTCCAGTAACGACTTAAACGCCCTTTATGAGTCGAGGATATGCTTCCCATCCCATTTTATTATAAATTGGCAAACAGGGTCTTTTAGCATCAGATTCCCAAGAATGTAGCATTTCTGTTCTTTTTTAAAAGGGGGCCATAAACTAAAAATTCCGATATGCACAAATCCACTAGGATGCGTCTTAAGAGACGTTGGATGAAAGTCATTGTCCAATGAATCCTTACTTAATCCATCCTTAATGAATTTTATTTTATCTTCTCAATTTACATGAACCCATCCCAAAGAACGGCAACATGTGTTGTAACTTTCATGTCCACATTTGTAGCAGACACCCATTCTTTTAGCTCTACGCTTTTTAACAAAACTGCTTTTTCTAGACCAGGCATGTAAGAAATGAAACTATTTGCAAACTCACTTACTAATCGTACCTTAGCTTCAATTAGCCAACGAATATTAGCAGGTATTCTCATGTTCATAATCAACCTTAATCTTTCAACCCGTGCTTTATAAATTTTCATCAATGCATTGGGTGGAAGATAAGGAAAATGATTTTTCAAGTTTGAAAGTATGTCTTCCATTTTCAATTCAAAATTTTTTTTAAAGAAAGATCAAAAGCAACAAAAATAAGAAAACAATAGCAATTCAAAAGAAGATAGCAATGAGGTAATAAAATAATGCAAACTAAATAAAGAAAGATCTCACCTAAATAGCATGCATAGCAACTTCTGACAAAGGAAGAAAATCAATCCTAGTAGACAAGATCACGTAAAAGTGTCTCATCTACCTCTGGGTTGTATAATTCAAAAAAATGATTTCAATCTTTGGCCATTGATTTTAAACACATCACCAGTTTTGGGATTTTCAATCTTTATTGTACCATGTGTAACAACTTCATTTTTATCAGATGTATATATTTGTAAAGTTGTTTTCGTATAAGTAGAAATAAAACAGAACATATGGAATGTATTTTTAGTAAGAGACGAACAAATACGAATGTAGATGTAAAACTTGGAGACTATATATTAAAATAAGTTACAAGTTTTAAATATCTTGGGTCCATTATACAAAGTGACGGCGAAGTAAATGAGGACGTAAACCATAGGATTCAAGCTGAATGGATGAAATGGAGGAAAGTTTCGAGTATCATTTGTGATAAAAAAGTGTCGCTCAAAGTTAAAGGAAAATTCTACTATACGGTTATAAGATTTGCTATATTGTATGGTACTGAATGTTGGGCAATAAAAAGACAACACGAGGATAAACTTAACGTTGTTTAGATGAGAATGTTGTGCTAGATGTGTGGACACACCAGAAGAGATATGATTAGAAATGAGTGCATTAGAGAGAATGTTGGGGTAGCACCTATTGTGGAGAAGATTGTTGAATCTCGCTTAAGGTGGTTTGGTCATGTGTGGAGAAGACTTGCGGAAGCCCTAGTGAGAAGAGTAGATCAGATGAAGGATAGTCCAATTATTAGATGTAGAGGGAGGCCAAAGAAAAAACTAAGTGAAACTATTAAGAATGATTTAATATTTAATAACCTATCTTTTGATCTCATTCATGATAGGCCACTGTGGCGCTGTTTGATCCATGTAGTTGACCCCACCTAGTAGGAAAAGGCTTAATAGTTGTTGTATATATTTGTAAAGTTTCATGAAGTCATTACCTCTTTACTTCTAACTACTTAACTCATAGTAACATTCAATTAATTTAACCAAGCATAATTAAAGTTTAAGGTCTACCATTAATACTGATACAATTCTAGGTTCACATACACAACATTCATTAAAAACATCCATACAAAAGTCATCTTATTCATCCATTTTGACTAGTTCCGGGGATACAAGTGCGGGTGGTTGCACATTCATCGGGATTTTAGCCAACTTGATCACAAATACCTTATTAATTTCTGGGATCTTCCCAACATAGAGTAACTTGATCCAACGTGCACTAAAAGCTAGAGCTATAGAAAAATATGCATAACTAGTTTTTTGAACATGATATGAACATATAGTGAGAATTAAATCCCAGTAGGTTCAACAATAAATCATAATGATCATCAATATTGCTTGTCACTTCATGTTCATCTGTATAAGCTACAATAAATTTCTTAGGTCACAGGAATGCACTTTATCTATGCAGATGAAAATCGTGCAGTAATGACATGTATGGCATGAATGAATATTTTCAGAATATCATATAATGGCTATTAACTTATTTTCATATCAAGCTACCTCGGTCAGGGTGAGTACTTTCTACTATCTGGTATAGGATTTTCTCGTTCTATTCGACATGGCACACTTTCTCTTTCTTTTCTCAATTTCATAGTCATAGTCGTGAGTAGGGTGTCCCCTACTAGTGACCTACACGAACCTCCATGTGTCCGTGCTCATCTCTTTTCTTTTCACATTAATAGCGAAAAATTATGATTTCAGTAACAAGTATGTTCATTATACTCACATGTCATAATTTATCATCAAAGTATAATCATTACCAAAAACCATTGGTAATCATGCCATGAACATAATCATTTTTAAATATCATTTTATAAAATATTTTCATGTCAAAATTACACACTTAAGATAGTAAGGAGTTCATGCAATGGCAATGGCTAGGGCATACACTAGTCATTTATTATTTTCATTTATAAGATTCTTCTTTCTTAAATGTTATTTTCATATCTCACTAATTAGAGTATAACTCCCTCATTTTGACTCTAATTGAGGTGATGTTGGTGTCCATTTAAATATAAGACAAACCTCTAAAACTCTTATGTTGAACATTTTAGTAAAATAATAAGGAATCTTAGAGTTATTACTCTCTCAAACTCTAAATTGAGAGATTCCAGTGGTTAAAAATTTATGATTCATATAACTATATTTGTTATGTTAACTATTTCTTTTGATTCCCTACAAATTATTCTCAGAAATTCAAACACATAAGCTTACCTAACATATTCTTCTCTGGTTAACTAGTTTTTGATCACGGCTTACTAATCTAACCATATCTTCCTTATATGGATTCTAAATTGAATGAGTCCAGTGGTTAAAAATTCATGAGACACACACACACACACACACACACACACACACACACATATATATATATATATATATATATATATATATATATATATATATATATATATATATATTTCATGTTAACTATTTCTTTTATTTCCTTATAGATTTTTCCTACAAATTTAAATATAGAAGCTTCCCTAGTTACTCTGAAATCCAGTTTTCTTAGTCTAGCCTTTCCTAAAGTTCTAGTTCATCCTTTTATTAAGTCCTCTTCCATTTTTCTTCCCAATTTCCACCTAACCATAGAATTACTCATCTCAACATTTAATTATATTTCTTACTTAATTTAACATATTCTATCATCCACTTCAAAAGAGAAACTAAATCAAATCATGCATTACTAAGGGTGTTTCTCAACAGAAATTTCTCATGGTCTTCCCCGAGGTGTTTAAGGCTATACTTAATTTACCAATCTAACCATCTTTCATCCATTTTTACCACATCCCAATATGCATCACATCAGTACAAAAATTTGTAAAAGTTTGCCACCCATAGCCATGCCTAAGTAGAAAACTTCCATACCAATATATGGATTCAAATATCCATCACATGCAAGATCAATATGTAACATGATATAGCAACATCCATGGCCAATCATCAAAGTAGCAAATTTCATCAAAGTTTGAGGATCAAAATCCCATATAAATGTTATAAATTTCAAATATTTTCTTCAAGAAGAGATATTGTTAAACCTACCTAAAGATCTCCCTAGCTTACTTAATGAATTCTTTTTCTTGTTTCCTCTTGAAGGAAATGGCAAGATTCCTACCTTCTCTTTGCTTTTCCAGTAGCTTAAATAAGAGAAGGTGAGTGAGTTTTGAACCCCAAGGATGAAGAGAAAAGATGGATTCAAGTGGAGATTAAGATAACTTACCTTGAGTACTTAGTTTTTTAGACTTATCTTTCTTCTTCCTTCCTCTCTTCTCCTCTCTTTCTCTCCTTTCCTCACTCTACCTTGCTTTCGTTTTTCCTCTCCCTCAGTTGGATGAAATTATAATGTTATAAGGATGAGTTTTACTTAAATAAATTATCAAGTGGTTCACCTCTCATAATCATGGGTCTAACTTATCAAAATTAGGATGCACTTGGTTGTTTTTTAGGGGAAGACAACTCATGTTCTTGTTTTCCTCTCCCTTAGTCAAGATATGCATAGCAAAAGGATATTTTTATTTGAAAATCATGATAAAATGTTCTTAAGAGAAAGGACAAGGTCCCTTTGATTTAGGGATTCATTTCCTTTTTCTTTTTCCTCACTCAAGTATGATAGGTTTGCCTTTCTAGGTGACAAATTTCTAGCCTTTGAGTCTCCCTTGCTTGACTGAAATTATTTGTGTAATATAAGGATGTTTTGTCCTAATGCCATGTATTATTGCCTACTATATCATCACATGGCTTGCTAAAATTATTAGTATAAGATATAGATGTTTTGTCCTAATGCCATGTGACCTAATCTTGATTATTATTACACTACTATTTCACCACATGGTTCTTATTTTTCTGTCTTGGATTTGGGCTCATTCTTGCCCATTTCCGTTTCTTTGGCTAAAATTCTACATCTCATGGTGGGCTTGGTCACATTTGCATGATTTTTGGGCTATCGGTCCAACTTCTATATCGTAGTCCAAGTCTATGTTATATCTCTTGCTTGGGCTATCCAATTGGCTTTTTAGAACCTCTTGTGAAGTGGAAAAACAAACTCTATGAAGTAGGTGAAGGCCCAATGTATAGGTGGAGATGTTAAACTTAGAAACTTTAACTCTTGAATTAGGAAAAATTACCCTAATCAAATCTTCTTGAAATTTTAAGAACTTTACTTACTTCCAAATACTTATCTTCCTTACCCAAGAATTTCGCCTCTCTTTAGGAAGTTATTTCTAATAGGTTTTCTCTCTTTATCTATTCCCTTAATGTTGGAAACATTTTCTATTCATACACATAAGTTGAAGAATTTCTAAGGCTTATTTTTTTTCTTAAATATCAAAAAATTGTTTAATAAGTTTTATTTTCTTAATTAAATATTTATGTACCTTTATTAATAAAAGAAACGAAATTAGGGATGTTACATTATGTGGGTAAACATCATAAACAATGAATGGGCTTGACCACTGAGAACTTAGCTTTCCTAGATTTAGCCGTCCTTGTGACTCTCTTGAAATTTTGGCATTATCCTCTAAATGTATCATGTTCATGCAAATTGATGGATTAATATGCTTAATGTTTTTTATTATCCATCCTATAACTTATCTTTGCTCACTAAGGATTCTAATGATTTCATCTTCCTGTTCTTTATCTAAACCAGACGCTATGACAACATGCATTGTCTTAGAAGGTCCTAAAAACACATATTTCAGAGAATTAGGCAAAGGTTTTAATTCTACCTGAAGTGGTTTTTCTACATATGGTTGTGGAACAAACTTAGAAGGTGAAACTGTTTCCTTTTTGGCTTCCCATTTATCAGTATCCATTAATGGAGTGGTCTCTAATAAAGAGTTTACCTCACTAACTAAGCAATCCTCATTTATGTCCATGTTGAAATAGGCTAAACATTTTTCCAGATGATCATTACCAAAAGAGTCTTAAAATGAATCATTAATTGAACTTCCAATCAGGTTAACTTTACACAAATCATCCATGTCCACAGGTTGATGGGAGACATTAAAAACATTGAGTTCCACAGTCATATTTCCAAAAGACAAATTTTAAATTATATTTCAACAATTAATGATTGCATTATAAGTTGCCAAAGATAGTCTACCCAAATTAATTGGAATTTGTGTCTCTGTATTTTCAACATGTTCAGTGCCAAGAACAATGAAATCTACTAGAAAGTAGAATTTATCAACCTTGATAATCACATCCTCTATGACACCTCTAGAAATTTTTGTGGACCTATTAGCGAACTGAAGAGTTACTGGTGTAGGTTTCAGCTTTCCTAACCCAAGTTTCTCATACACAGAGTAAGGCAACATATTCAAACTTGCTCCTAAATCAAGTAATGCTTGGTTAATCAGATGGTCACCTATAACACAAGAAATTGTAAAACAACTAGGATTTTTGTATTTGACAAGATTTTTTTTTGTTGAATTACAGAGCTCACTTATTCAGTCAAAA
This sequence comes from Gleditsia sinensis, assembly GCA_037074535.1. Taxonomy (NCBI): domain Eukaryota; kingdom Viridiplantae; phylum Streptophyta; class Magnoliopsida; order Fabales; family Fabaceae; genus Gleditsia; species Gleditsia sinensis. The sequence goes on along the minus strand of CM073463.1, from coordinate 51,131,532 downwards.
ATGCCTTTTTCAGAACATTGCTTTTTCTTTTCACCGTGGAAAGATCTTTCAAATTTTTTGAGTAAGCAGGTGCTTGTTTGATAGTGTCAAGAAAAGGGATGTTAATGCTTACTTGCTTAAACACCTCTAAAATGTCACTATATTGAGTATCTTTCTTGATTGTTGCAAGTCTTTGTGGGAATGGAGCTTTGGGGGGTACAAGGAATAGGTTCACTTTATTCTCAATTGAGTCATTAATTTGTGGTTCATGCTAACTCTATTCTCTAATTTTTGGCATGTGAACTTGATTATGAATTACTTTTCTCGATCTAAGGGTTGTTATAGACTTCACTTCTGCATTAGGATTTGTTGATTATCTTACTTCAAATTGACCCTTAGGATTAGGAATAGGCTCACTGGGGAATTTTTTCTTCTCTCTTTCTCCTACAACATTAGCCAATTGACCCAATTGACCCGATCTAAGGGTCGTTATAGACTTCACTTCTGCATAAACTGTTGCAAGGTATCCTACAAAGAAGGTTTTCTTTGTTGTGGTTATATTGAGGAACTGGAGGGTATGAATTGGGAGGGGAAAATTTTTGCTCACCTTGATTCATTGAAGGTTGATTTTGCCTCAACGAGAAGTTTAGATTATTCCTCCAATTTGAATTATATAGGGGTCCAAATGGGCTATCTAATGACTTTCCATAAGACTGAAGAGAATTAGCATGCTCAGAAAATGCCTCTTGGTAAGCTGGTATGGATGGATAAGATTGTGTAGTGTGAGATGTACTAGAACATAATGCATATGCTTCATTTCTAGTATTGGTAGAAGAGTTCAGAGTATGGCTTAAACTCAAACTTCTACCTTTCTAGTAAGATTGGCCAAGGCATCTCTCACATCTGTATCATTACCCACCTCATAAATTCCTCTTCTTTTTGTGGTTTGAGACTTTCTATCCATTGGATCAATGCAGTTCCAATATTGAGAGTTTTCAGATGGAGACTCTAAGGATCTCCAAGCTTCAGCCTCATTTAACTATAAAAACCTTCCACCATGCATACTTTGGATCATTTGATGATTTGATGTAGTCAAACCGTCATAAAAATATTTCACGAGTCATTAAATCTTTCCTAACACTCAAAAAATTGTTCACCCCCTTTTGGAAAACATCAGAGATTTCTCTTCTAAGGGCATCCATTTTAGAGATGGGAATTTTTTTTGGTAAAAACTTATTTACTAATTGATTCCAACTAGTAATAGTTCCTGTAGGAAAGGAATTCAACCAGGCTTTAACTTTATCTTCAAATGAAAATGGAAACATTCTTAACCAGGTTGACTCATTATTGAAATTTTGGAAGTGAAATGTCGAGCATATTTCAAGAAACTCTTTAATATGCATGTATAGGTCTTCTCTCTATAATCTATAAAATGATGGCAACAGTTGGATTATGGCTAGTTTAAACTCAAAGTGAGTTACATTAGTTTGTGGTAACACTATACAAGATGTAACATCCCTAATTTCATTTAATGTATTAATGAAAGTACAAAAGTATTCAAAGTAACATCCATAATTTCATTTCTTTTATTGATAAAGGTACATAAATATTTAATTAAGGAAATAAAATTTATTAAACAATTTTTAGATATCTTAGGAAATATAATCCTTAGAAATTCTTCATCTTACGTGTATGTATAGAAATGTTCTAATAATAATGGAATAGGTAAAGAAAGAAAACCTAAGAGGAAATATTAGAAATAAACATGCTAAAGAAAGGTGATCTTAGGTAAGGAAGATAAATTTTTGTGAAGTAAGTAAAGGTCTTAAAATTAAAAGAAGATCGGATTAGGGTAATTTTTTTTAATTTAAGAGCAAAAGTTACTAAGTTTAGTATCTCCACCCATAAATGGGGCCTTCACCTATGGATGTAACAACTCCATTTAAATATCAATTTTTTTTTTTCTGAAAATAGCATGAAGTTATTACCTGGTTACAACTTAACTTAATATAACATTAATTTAATTTATACAATACAGAGTTCACATACATGTCATTAATCAAAACATACGTACAACATATCAAACACATAAAAATCTACATCTTATTTATTCTGGTTGACCAATTCTGGAGATACAGGTGCGAGTGGTTGCACCTTCACCGGAATCTAAACCAACTCGACCACAAACATTTTATTTGCTTCTGGAATCTGCCCAACATAAAGTACTCGATCCAAGGTGCAGTAAAAGCGAGAGTGATAAACATCATTTCTATATATTATTTGATCATCATGTATAGTGTTTTCATCCTCTCCTACACTTATTTTTATCACTTAAGCTAGGTTTTATGATTTGAGATTTATTTTAGTCTTTGAGATTTTTTTCAGCAATTCCATCTTTTTGAACCTGTCTGTGTATTTCGGTTATATTTGGAGTTTGAAACCACCAAAAATTCTGATTTCGGTCTTGTAGGAAAGCTAAGACAAATGCCCATAACTTTCATGAAGAGCCCAAGACCCAGTTCGGAGGTCCAATAGGCCGAATTGGACCAAGAGTCCAATACATAGGCAGCACAAACAGAATCTGACCTTTGGGTGTTGCGATGGCCATAAACTGAGTTAGAGATGTCCGTTTGGCATGATTTCGGTGGCCCTGGAACCCTATGACGTAGAGGAATAATTCATATGAAGACCACTTTGCCATCCAGAGGCATCTGGGACCCCTAATTAGTGGTGCAAGGCTGGAGAAACACATGCAGCCGAAAGCAGAGCTGTCACATGTTGTCCTGGTCGGTTTTAATGATTAAGATTCCCTTCCTTTGGTCTAAGTGGGGGGAATTCGGAATTCAGACCACTTACCACTCTGATACACACATCTATCTTCATCTTCATCCTCTGGAGAGAGCTTGGACATCCATGGCAGAGTAGAGAACTTTGTAACCAGCTGGACTTCCTCTTGAATTCGGTTAGGTTTTGAGATTCAGTTTGTATTGTAATCAAGTTTACATCATCTTCTTTGTTCTCTGAAATATTTCGAATCTTGTATGAATATATAGAGATTTCTGTTATCCATTCAAGTTTGATGTATGAGATAGAATTTTGATTGATAAACCTTGATTCTATTGCATGAAACAAAGGAAATAGACTGGTTGATATTTGATCTTCAGATAAATAACAGATTACAAGTTGTATGTGATGGCATGAAGTTGTAATATATGTTGTTATCGAATTTTGAATGATGAAGGTTATGATGCAGAGATTTCGATTATAACTGAAAATCAACCAACAACTTGATTGATCATTTTTAGTCTAGGATAAACCGAATGAATTCTTGAAGAACGTCTAGTGAGGTTACATTTTCGGTAATATAATCTTTGTCCAATTTTCCAATTGTGATCTAGTTGATTGTGATAAAATCCAAACCCCCCCCCCGTTAGGTCTGGAAACTATCATTTAACATTAGCATTCCTTGAGAGACGATCCGGAGTTACCCTATACTACATTATAGGGGTTCGGTAATATTTTTGGTAGATCACGACAAATCTCATCAGAGAGCTATAGAAAAATCTGCAGAACTAATTTTCTAAACATGATATGGAAATATAGTGAGAATTACATCCTAGTAAGTTCAACAATAAATCATCATCAATATAGCTCATCACGTCATGTTCAGCTGTATAAACTACAGAAAATATCTTTGGTCACATGAATGCATTATATCTATGCACATAAGAATCTTACAGTAATGATATGTATGACAGGATTAACTATTTTTAGAATATCATATGATGACCATCAACTTATTCTCATTTCAAGCTACCCCGGTCAGGGTGAGTATCCTCTACTCTCCGGTACGGGCTTTTCTCGCTCCGTCCGACATGGCACACTTTCTCTTTCTTTTCTCATAATCATAATCATAACCGTTGGTAGGGCGTCCCCTACTGGTGCACCACATGGATTTCCATGTGACCATGCTCATTTCTTTTCTTTTCACAATGATAGCCAAAAATATGCTTTCAATAACAAGTATGTTCATCAAAATATAACTATTAGCATAAATCATTGGTAATCATTCCATGAACATAACCATTTCAAATATCACTTTATAAAATATTTTCATGTCAGAATTTTACACTTAAGATGATAAGAAGTTCAAACAATGGCAATGGCTATGGCATATACTAGTCATTTATAAGATTCGTCTTTTTTTTTAAATATTAATTTTATTTTTTTATTTTCTTGATGCAGGTTTTCATCATATCTAACCCTTCTCTTACTAATCAGAGCATAAATCCCCCAATTAAACTCCGATGTAGGTGATATTGGTGTCAATTTCAAGATAAAGCAATTATCTAAAACTATTATGTTGAACATTGTAGTGAAATATTAAGAAATCAATGTGATATTACTCCATCAATGTACAGGTTATTTCTTCTCGGATAGGTTCTGACCTCTACCTACTAATCAGATCATATCTACCTTATATGGACTCCAACTTGAGTGATTCTAGTGGATAAAAATCCGTGACACACATATATATAATTCTTATGTTAACCATTTCTTTTAATTCCATACAGATAATTCCCAGAAATTAAAATACAGAAGCCATCCTCACATATTCTTCCTTGATGAACCATTTTCTGACCTTTGACTAGTAATCAGCTCATATCTTCCTCATATGGACTCCAAATTGAATGATTCCAGTGGATAAAAATCTGTGACACATATAGCTATAATTCTTATGTTTACCATTTATTTTATTTCTATACAGATAATTCCCAGAAATTACAATACATAAGCAATCCTAACATATTCTTCTCTGATGAACCATTTTCTGACCTTTGACTACTAATCGCACTATATCAACCTCATATGGACTCCAAATTGAATGATTCTAGTGGCTAAAAATCCATGACACACATAGATATAATTCTTTTGTTAACCATTTATTTTATTTCCATACAGATAATTCCCAGAAATTACAATACAGAAGCTATCCTAACATATTCTTCCCTGATGAACCATTTTCTGACCTTTGACTACTAATCGCACTATATCTACCTCATATGGACTCCAAATTGAATGATTCCAGTGGCTAAAAATCCGTGTCACATGTTTCTTTAATTCTTATGCTAATCATTTATTTATTTCCCTATAGATAATTCCCAAAAATTAAAACACAGAAGCTATCCTAACATATTCTTCCCTCATGAACCATTTTCTGACCTTTGACAACTAATCAACTCATATCGTCCTCATATGGACTCCAAATGGAATGATTCCAGTGGCTAAAAATCCGTAACACACATAGCTAAAATTATTATGTTAACCATTTATTTTAATTCCATATAGATAATTCTGAGAAATTAAAATACATATGCTATCCTAACATATTTTTCCCTGATGAACCATTTTCTGACCTTTGACTACTAATCGGACCATATCTACCTCATATGGACTCCAAATTGAATGATTCCAGTGGCTGAACATCCGCGACACATATAAATTTAATTCTTTTGTGAACCATTTATTTTAGTTCCCTATAGATAAGTCCCAGAAATTAAAACACAGAAGCTATCCTAACATATTCTTCCCTGATGAACCATTTTCTGACCTTTTCTTACTAATCGGACCTTATCTACCTCATATGGACTCCAGCTTGAATGATTCCAGTGGATAAACATCCGTGACACAAATATTTTTAATTCTTATGTTAACCATTTTTTTTAATTCCCTACATATTATTCTCAGAAATTAAAACACAGAAGCTATCCTAACATATTCTTCCCTGATGAACCATTTTCTGACCTTTGCTTACTAATCGGACCTTCTCTACCTCATATGGACTCCAAATGGAATGATTCCAGTGGATAAAAATCCGTGACACATATATCTTTAATTCTAATATTAACCATTTATTTTAATTCCCTACAGATAATTCTTAAAAATTAAAACACAGAAGCTATCCTAACATATTCTTCCCTGATGAACCATTTTCTGACCTTTGTTTACTAATCGGACATTATCTACCTCATATGGACTCCAAATGGAATGTTTCCAGTGGCCACAAATCCATGACAAATATATCTTTAAGTCTTATGTTAACCATTTATTTTAATTCCACACAGACAATTCCCAAAAATTAAAACACAGAAGTTAAAATTTTGCAACCCATAACCATACCTATGTAGAACTTTCTATACCAGTCTAAGTATTCAAACATACATCACATGCAAGATCAATATATAACATGATATAGCAACATCATGACCAATCATCAAAGTTTTAAGATCAAAATCTCATATAAATATTATAAGTTTCAAAAATTTTCTTCAAAAAGAAATATTGTTAAACTTACCTAGAGCACTTAGTCCCCTAGACTTTTCCTTCCTCTTTCTTCCTTTCTTCCTCTCCTTTCCTCACTCTACCTTGCTTATATTTTTCCTCTCCTTCACTTGGACGAAATTATAATGTTGTAAGGGTGGATTTTTCTTATATAGACCACCAAATAATTCACCTTTCATGATCATGGGTCTGCCTTATCAGAATTAGAATACACTTGGTTGAATTTTTGGAAAACAAACAACTTATGTTCTTGTCTTCCTCTTCCTTAGTCAAGATATGCATAGGAAAAGGAGATTTGTATTTTGAAAATTATGATAATATGTTCTTAAGATATGGGACAAGGTCCCTTTGATTTAGGGATTCATTTCTATTTTCTTTTGTCTTAAACAAGTATGATAGGTTTGCCTTTGTAGGTGGCAAATTTCTAGCCCTTGAATCTCCATTATTTGGTTGATATTATTTGTGTGGGATAGGAATGTTTTGTCCTAATGTCATGTATTATCATACTACTTGCTAAAATTATGAGTGTAGGATATAGATATTTTTGTCCTAAAGCCTTGTATTATCATACCACTTGCCAAAATTATGAATGTAGAATCACACCACTTGCTAAATTTTTGTCTTAATGCCATGTAACCTAATCTTTATTATTATTACATTATTATATCATCACCTATTTTATTTTATTTTATTTTTTCTCTTGGATTTGGGCTTATTCCTACCCATTATGGGCTTATTCCTACCCATTTTCTTTGCTTTGGATAAAATTCTACCTTTCTTGGAGAGCTTGGTCACATTTTCATAATTTTTGGGCCATTGGTCCAATTACTATATCCTAGTCCAAGTCTATGTTTTATTTCTTACTTAGGTTATCCAATGGGTTTGCTAGAAACTTATGTGAAGTGGAAAAACTCTATATGAAGTGTCCATAGGTAAAAGCCCAATGTATGGCTAAAGATTTTAAACATAGTAACTCTAGTTCTTGAATTAGGAAAAATTACCCTAATCCAATGTTCTTGAAATTTTATGACCTTTACTTGTTTCTAAAAATTTATCTTCCTTATCCAAGAATTTTGCATCTCTGTAGTATGTTATTTCTAATTGTTTTTCCTATTAGGTTTTCCCTCTTTATTTGTTCTCTTAATGTTAGAAACATTTTCTATGCATATACATAAGGTGAATAATTTCTAAGGATTATATTTCCTTAGATATCTAAAATATTGTCTAATAAATTTTATTTCCTTAATTAAATATTTATGTACTTTTATCAATAAAAGAAACAAAATTAGGGATGTTACAATGGACACTTCATATATAGTTTTTCTACTTCACATAAATTTTTAGCAAGCCAATAGGATAGCCTAATGAAGAAATAAAATATAGACTTGGACTAGGATATAGAAATTGGACCAGTAGCCCAAAAATCATGAAAATGTGACCAAACCCATTATGAAAGATAGAATTTTAACCCAAATAAAGAAAATGGGCAAGAATGAGCCCAAACCCAAGAGGAAAAATGAAAATAAAAATAAAGGTAAAGTGATGAAATAATGGTGTAATCAAGATTAGGTGACATGGTATTAAGACAAAAATTTAGTAAGTGGTGTGATATCCTACATTCATAATTTTTGCAAGTGGTATGATAATAAAAGGCTTTACGATAAAATATCTATATCCTACACTCATAATTTTAGCAAGTGGTATAATAATACATGGCATTAGGACAAAACATTCATATCCCACACAAATAATTTGTACCAAATATTTGAGATTCAAGGGCCAGAAATTTTCCACCTAAAAAGACAAACCTATCATATTTGATTAAGAAAAAAGAAAAAGGAAATGAATCCCTAAATCAAAGGGACCTTGTCCCTTATCTTAGAAACATATTATCATAATTTTCAAAATACAAATCTCCTTTTGCTATGCATATCTTGACTAAGGAAGAGGAAGACAAGAACATAAGTTGTTTGTTTTCCAAATATTCAACCAAGTGTATCCTAATTGTGATAAGGTAGTCCCATGATCAAGAAAGGTGAATTATTTGATGGTCTATTTAAGCAAAACCCACCCTTACAGTATTAGAATTTTCGTCCAAGTGAGGGAGAGGAAAAATAGAAGCAAGGTAGAGTGAAAAAAGGAGAGGAAGGAGAAGTTTAGAGTTCTAAGTGCTCCAGGCAAGTTTAACAATATTTCTTTTTGAAGAAAAGTTTTGAAACTTGTAATATTTATATTAGATTTTGATCTTAGAACTTTAATGATTGGTCATGGATGTTACTATATCATGTTACATATTATGTATGCTTGAATACTTAGGTTGGTGTAGATAGTTCTACATAGGTATGGCTATGGGTGGCAAATTTTTATGCTTCTGTTTTTAAAATTCTGGGAAGAATGGCCAAGGAATTAAAAATAATGGTTAACCTAAAAAATGTAGATATATGTCTCACGGAATTTTACCCACTGGAATCACTCAATTTAGAGTCCTTATGAGATAGATATGGTCTGATTAGTATGCAAAGATCAGAAAATGGTTAATCAGGGAAGAATATGTTAGGATAGCTTCTGTGTTTTAATTTCTGTGAACATTCTGTAGGGAATTAAAATAAATGGATAACTTAAGAATTATAGCTATATGTGTCGCGAATTTTTAGCCATAGGAATTACTTTATTTGAAGTTCATATGAGGTAGATATGGTCTGATTAGTAAGCCATGGTCATAAAATGGTTAATCAAGTAAGAATATGTTAGGATAGCTTCTGTGTTTTAATTTCTGGGAACATTCAGTAGGGAATTAAAATAAATGGTAAATAGAAGAATTATAGCTATATGTATCACGAAATTTAACCACTGGAATCACGCAATTTGGAGTCTATATGAGGTAGATATGGTCCAATTAGTACACAATGGTTAGAAAATGGTTAATCAGGGAAGAATATGTTAGGATAGCTTCTGTGTTTTAATTTCTGCGAACATTTTGTAGGGATTTAAAATAAATGGTTAACATAAGAATTATATCTTTATGTGTGATGGATTTTTAGCCACTGTAATCACTTAATTTGAAATTATTATGAGGGAGGTATAGACAGATTAGTAGTTAGAGGTCAGAACCTACCCGAGAAGAAATAACATGTACTTTGAGGGAGTAATATCACCATGATTTCTTAATATTTCGTTCAACTATTCAACATAAGTGTTTTAGAGAATTGTTTTGTCTTTAAACTGATATTAAGATCACCTAAATTGGAGTTAAATTAAGGAAGTTATGCTCTGATTAGTAAGTGAAGGTTAGATAGGATGAAAACCAAAAATTAATATTTAAAAAAGAAGAAGAAACTTTTAAATGAAAATAATAAATGACTAGTATATGACATAGCCATTGCCATTGTATGAACTTCTTACCATCTTAAGTGTGAAATTTTGACATGGAAATATTTTATAAACTGATATTTGAAATGGTTATGTTCATGGCATGATTGCCAATGATTTTTGGTAATAGTTATATTTTGTTGAACATACTTGTTATTGAAAGCTTATTTTTGGCTATCATTGTGAAAAGAAAATAAATGAGCACGGTCACATGACAATCTGTGTGGTGCACCAGTAGGGGACGCCCTACCAACTGTTATGATCATGTTAATGAGAAAAGAAAGAGAAAGTGGGCCATGTCGGATGGAGCGAGAAAAGCCCGTACCGAAGAGTAGAAAATACTCACCCTGACTGGGGTAGCTTGATATGAGAATAAATTGATAGTCATCATATGATATTCTAAAAATAGTTAATTCTGTCATACATGTGATTATTGTACGATTCTCTTGTTTATAGATATAAGGCATTCATGTGACCAAAGATATTTGTTGTAGTTTATATAGCTGAACATAACGTGATGAGCTATATTGACGATGATTTATTGTTGAACTTACTGGGATTTAATTCTCACTATATTTCCATATCATGTTCAAAAAATTAGTTATGCAGATTTTTCTATAGCTCTGGCTTTTAGTGCACGTTGGATCGAGTACTTTATGTTGGGAGATTCCAGAAGAAAATAAAATGTTTGTGGTTAAATTGGCTCAGATCCCGGTGAAGGTGCAACCACCCGCACCTATATCTCTGGAATTGGTCAACCAGAATAAATAAGATGTAGATTTTTATATGTTTGATATATTGTACGTATGTTTTGATTAATGACATGTATGTAAACTCTGTATTGTATAAATTAAATAAATGTTATTTTGAGTTAAGTTGTAACGAGGTAATAACTTCATGGTATTTAAAAAAAAATTTGATACTTAAATGGAGTTGTTACATAATTGGTATCAGAGTAGGTCGATCCTAGATGGCCAGTGGGTGGATGGTTATCTGAATCGATCTTATAGTGTCTTGAGTATGTTTGTGGTTGTGTTATGAAGCGATCAGTGAATTCATATAGGTAAGAAATTACTAGTGTTTCCTACCTACATGCCGAGGTGGTGTTATGACTGCTGTTAAATATTTTTGAACTAACTATTGGGCTTGATCACCTCAGTAGTAGCATAAATTTGTTTTTGACACAATAGGAAATGGCACCACCAAGGAGGAATCTAGCAAATAATGCGAAGGAAACCTTACACAACCTGGCCACGACAATTCGAGACCAATTTTTGACCACTAATTAAATTCTACAATACCTCCGGAATGCTAATAACTCGAATGGTGTTAACAATCGGATGGCTGGAAATGATAACGGCATATCCGAGTTCCTGAGGACTAGGCCACCTTGTTTTCAAGGTGGCTTTTGTAACATCCTTTTTTTTTATTATACAATATTGAGTTCACATACACGTCATTAATCAAAACATACATGCAACATAAAAGACATAGATATTTACATCTTGTTTATTTTGGTTGACCAATTCCAGAGATATAGGTGCGGGTGGTTGTACCTTCACCGGGATCTGTGCCAACTCGCTCACAAACATTTTATTTAGGATCTGCCCATCATAGAATAACTCGATCCAACGTGCACTAAAAGCCAGAGCTATAGAAAATCTGCATAACTAATTTTCTGAACATGATATGGAAATATAGTGAGAATTAAATCCCAGTAAGTTCAACAATAAATCATCATCAATAAAGCTCATCACGTCATGTTTAGCTGTATAAACTATAAAAAATATCTTTGGTCACATGAATGCATTATATCTATGCACATAAGAATCATACTGTAATGATATGTATGACAGGATTTATTATTTTCAAAATATCATATGATGGCCATCAACTTATTCTCATTTCAAGCTACCCTGGTCAGGGTGAGTATCCTCTACTCTCCGGTACGGGCTTTTCTCGCTCCGTCCGACATGGCCCATTTTCTCTTTCTTTTCTCATTATCATGATCATAACCGTTGGTAGGGCGTCCCCTACTGGTGCACCACACGAATTGCCATGTGACCGTGCTCATTTCTTTTCTTTTCACAATGATAGCCAAAAATATGCTTTCAATAACAAGTATGTTCATCAAAATATAACTATTACCATAAACTATGGGTAATCTTGCCATGAACATAACCATTTCAAATATCACTTTATAAAATATTTCCATGTCAGAATTTCACACTTAAGATGGTAAGAAGTTCATACAATGGCAATGGCTATGGCTATACTAGTCATTTATTAAGATTCATCTTCTTTTTTAAATATTAATTTTATTTCTTTATTTTCTTGATGCAGGTTTTCATCCTATCTAACCTTCTCTTACTAATCAGAGCATAACTCCCTCAATTTAACTCTGACGTAGGTGATCTTAGTGTCAATTTCAAGATAAAACAATTATCTAAAACTATTATGTTGAACATTGTAGCGAAATATTAAGAAATCAAGGTGATATTACTCCCTAAATGTATAGGTTATTTCTTCTCGGATAGGTTCTGACCTCTACCTACTAATCGGACCATATCTACCTCATATGGACTCTAACTTGAGTAATTATAGTTGCTAAAAATCCATGACACACATATCTATAATTCTTATGTTAACCATTTATTTTAATTCCATACAGATAAGTCCCAGAAATTAAAATACAGAAGCTGTTCTAACATATTCTTCCCTGATGAACCATTTTCTGACTTTTGACTACTAATCAACTCATATCTTCCTCATATGGACTCCAAATTGAATTATTACAGTTTCCAAAAATCCATGACACACATAGCTATAATTCTTATGTTAACCATTTATTTTAATTCCATAGAGATAAGTCCCAGAAATTAAAATACAAAAGCTGTTCTAACATAATCTTCCCTGATGAACCATTTTCTGACCTTTGACTACTAATCAGCTCATATCTTCCTCATATGGACTCCAAATTCAATGATTCCAGTGACTAAAAATCCATGACACATATATATTTAATTCTTATGTTAACTATTTATTTAAATTACCTATAGATAATTCCCAGAAATTAAAACAAAGAAGCTATCCTAACATATTCTTCCCTGATGAACTATTTTCTAACATTTTCTTAGTAATTGGACCATATCTACCACATATGGACTCCAAATTGAATGATTCCAGTGGTTAAAAATCCGTGACACATATATCTTTAATTCTTATGTTAACCATTTATTTTAATTCCTAATAGAATGTTCCCAGAAATTAAAACACCGAAGCTTAAAATTCTGCCAACCATAGCCATACCCATGCAGAACTATCTACACCAACCTAAGTATTCAAACATACATCACATGCAAGATCAATATGTAACATGATATAGCAACATCCATGACCAATCATCAAAGTTCTAAGATCAAAATCTCATATAAATATTAAGGTTCAAAAGTTTTCTTCAAAAAGAAATATTGTTAAACGTACCTGGAGCACTTAGTCTCCTAGACTTCTCCTTCCTCTTTCTTTCTTTCTTCCTCTCCTTTCCTCACTATACCTTGCTTCTATTTTTTTCCTCTCCCTCACTTGGACGAAATTCTAATGTTGTAAGGGTGGGTTTCCTTATATACACTTTGTTGAATTTTTGGAAAATAAACAACTTATGTACTTATCTTCCTCTTCCTTGGTCAAGATATGCATAGGAAAAGGAGATTTGTATTTTGAAAATTATGATAATATGTTCTTAAGATATGGGACAAGGCCCCTTTGATTTAGGGATTCATTTACCTTTTCTTTTGTCTTAATCAATTATGATAGGTTGCCTTTTTAAGTGGCAAATTTCTAACCCTCGAATCTCCATTATTTGGTTGATATTATTTGTGTGGGATAGGAATGTTTTGTCCTAATACCATGTATTATCATACCACTTGCTAAAATTATGAGTGTAGGATATAAATGTTTTTGACCTAAAGCCTTGTATTATTATGCCACTTGCCAAAATGATGAATGTAGAATCACACCACTTGCTAAATTTTTGTCTTAATGCCATGTAACCTAATCTTTATTATTATTATTATATCATCACCTAATTTATTTTATTTTATTTTTCCTCTTGGATTTGGGCTTATTCCTACCCATTATGGGCTTATTCCTACCCATTTTCTTTGCTTTGGATAAAATTTTACCTTTCTTGGAGGGCTTGGTCACATTTTCATAATTTTTGGGCTATTGGTCCAATTACTATATCCTAGTCCAAGTCTATGTTTTATTTCTTACTTAGGTTATGCAATGGGCTTGCTAGAAACTTATTTGAAGTGGAAAAACTCTACATGATGTGTCCATAGGTAAAAGCCCAATTTATGGGTGGAGATACTAAACTTAGTAACTTTTGCTCTTAAATTAAGAAAAATTACCCTAATACGATCTTCTAGAAATTTTAAGACCTTTACTTACTTCACAAAAATTTATCTTTCTTTAACTAAGAATTTCACCTTTCTTTAGCATGTTTATTTCTAATATTTCCTCTTAGGTTTTCTTTCTTTACCTATTCCATTAATATTAGACAATTTCTATGCATATATGTAAGGTGAAGAATTTCTAAGGAAAATATCTAAAAATTACGGGATGTTACATTCTTCCCCCCTTAAGAAATTCGGTCCCCGAATTTCAATCTATCCTTCCACATGTAGGGAATGAAATTAAGGCATTATTCAGAGTTACCAACCTTATTACCTAAATAATTAGGGATATCTTTTCTGTATAACATCTTTACTTTTTATTATGTCTATTCACTTGAGTGATTTTGCCATATAACTTAACCATAAGGATTTCTTTCACTCATAAGTTCTTCAATTTATATCCTCTAGCTCGCATGGATATATCTATGGGTCGATATTAGAAAACATACATATAAAGGAACATATTCACCTTCATATTGGGTAACTATCTTTTCTTATTCCAAACTTCTATCAAGTCATTTTTTTTTCATATATCAACATCATCCCCTGAATATCATCATCTTAATCTATCATCTATTTTTATCCTCAAATCCTTTAATCAATATGTTAAACATAAGTATCAATAAATCCTTCAAACCTTTAATAACGTGTACCATTGACACATGTCTAATAATTCCAACTTAACTCATCACGATAATTCTATACAAGCTTATTAACACCATTAGACTCATTGTCAAAAATTTCAATTATTTCTTCTATCATATCCAAAAGCACCTCATTATAGCTTATGTCAATCCCATTTAATTCACACAATCATTTCAAGAAGATTTTTCCTAACAATTACTCATACATGAATTCTCAATTCCAACATAATTCACATCCTAGATACTAGACTCAACTTAGCATGATATAATCCTTTAACACAATTATCTTGATCACTTACATTATTTTCGGACATGGTTCTCAGAATATTCTCTATATTTCCAAATTACGAGTTCAAAGACTAACTTAAATCTTACTTCCTATATTTTATTCCTCAAGAACTTCAACACCACTAATTCTCTTGATTACATTCGTCAAAACACCATAAGACCATCATCCGTCCATTCTTTTCAAACTTTTCATTACTTTAACCTACTAACAACTTAGACACCATAATAACCGAGTTTCAAAGAAAAGAAATTATCTTTCATTGCAATGAGGGAAAATAACCTTGCATTTAATGTCAACTGTTAATGAGGGAGAATACAGTGAAACAGACGAAAAGCATAATAAAGAATGGTGCCAAAAGCAAAAGTCAAAAATTTGGACAAAGCATTGAAAAATATTAAAATCGGTGGCCATAATTCTTGAAAATTTGCAAACAAAATCTATCTACGATTTTAGCAAAAATTGGTGGCCGCAATTTTTGAATATATGTGTAAAAACCTACTTTAAATCTGTTGGTATTCGGTGAAAAGATAGCACATGGAAAAAGAAATATTTCTGAGCTTATAAAAGTCTGTAAAAATTAAAGAATACGTAGTTAACTGGTAGGATGTAGTTGATTGCTTCTAAATAGATGTCATCAATCATCTGTAAGATAACCAGTCCAAATTAAAATTTCTCAGAATAGCTAGTTGATTTCATAATACCGATAGTCTACTGGCAAAAACATTGAGAAAACAAAAAAAATGTCCCTCTTCACTAATTGTTTGGTTTGTATCTTCATTTTTTTTTCAATGACGCCTATCATCTACAACTTTCCTACATGCCTCAAGACATCACTCCTTCATCAAGGGCAACAAGAAAAAGAAAATTTCCTGGTGATATCCTAACCTTATTCTCTTTATGTGCTTAATATGGGTCACAGTCATAACTACTGTACATATACATGCTTGCCGTCATTTTTGAATTTTTTTTTACCTTTAATTTAGCTTATATCCACCAATCACTCACATAGTTGTTCTAATAATACCCGGCCTATTCGCATAGCTATTATAAATATGCCCTTCTCTGAGTTCTATAAATACTTACATTAGTATCTTTGTCTATTCTCAGAGTTAAGGTGATAGAAATTATGGAGGGAACTGCATTCCGTCAGTTTCGAAATATCTGTGTCTTTTATGGTTCCAGTCCTGGAAAAGATGAGGAGTATGTTAAAGAAGCACAAAATCTGGGTATGGTGTTGGCTAGGAGAAAAATTCATTTAGTGTATGGTGGAGGTAATTTTGGGTTAATGAGGTGTGTGGCTACAGCTGCACATGTAGGGGGATGCCAAGTTTTAGGTATTATTCCTACAGCTCTAGCTACATCTAGCAACATAGGGAAGACAATTGGGGAAGAATATAGGGTAGCTTCCATGCATGAACGCATGGCTAGAATGATGAGCAATGCTGACGCCTTCATTGCCTTACCAGGTGGTTTTGGTACCTTAGAGGAGATTTTCCAAATAGTCTCTTGGGCACAACTGAATATGCATCACAAACCGATAGGTTTGTTAAATGTTAATCACTTCTTTGATGGTCTGTTATATTTTCTAGATCAAGCTGTGGAACAGAGGTTTATCCCACACTCAGCACGACAAATTCTCATCTCGGCTTCAAATGCTGAAGAGTTGATTGATGCTTTACAAGCCTATGTTCATGTACCTAATCCAACTATGACTCAAATAGAATGGATGACAGATAACTGCAAGAAGCGTAAATTGGATTTGGATCTTCATCTTTAAATGTAGTAAAATGTAGCTATTTTTTGTACTACTTTTACTTTCTTAGAGTCTACTTGGATACCATATTTACCAACCATACTCCTTTAGAGTTGGTAAAACTATCTTTGAATGTTGCTTATGATCCTCTGAACTTTTGAAATATTCTAGTATATCATCCATATATATAATAACAAATTGTTCCAGGGATGACCTAATTACTATTCATTAAATCTATGAATGCAGCTAAAGATTTGTCAATTTAAATGCATCACCAAGACCTCATAATGCCCATAATATGTCCTACATCCTCTTCTCTTATCCTTAATTAATGTTACTCATATCCCAAATCTATTTGTGGAAAAATATTGAACACCTTATAACTGGTCAAACAGGTAATCTATACGAGCTAATGGGTTTCTATTGTACATTGTCAACTTATTCAACTGTCTATAATCTATCCATAGTCATAGTGATCCATCTTTCTTTTTCATAGATAGAACTGGAGCACTCCGAATAAAAGTACAGGGGTATTTAAATACCTTGTCTAACAAGTCTTGTAACTAAAGTTTTTTTTTAATTCGATCAATATCATTCTATATAGGGATATAGATACTAGTTGGGTTCTAAGGAATAAATCAATACCAAATTCTTGAATTTCTGTGGCAAGGTTGTGCAAGATTTCCTTCGCATTTTTTGTCAGATTCCGCCTTGGTGGTGCCATTTCCTACTGTGGGAAAAAATAAATTTATGTTGCTATTGAGGTGATCAAGCCCAAAAGTTAGTTTAAAAAAAATATTTAACAGCAGTCATAACACCACCTCGGTATATAGATAAGAAACACTAGTAATTTCTTACCTATATGAGTCACTGATCACCTACACAACACAACCACAACATACTCAAGACACTATAAGATCGATACAGATAACCATCCACCCACTGGCCATCTAGGATAGACCTTCTCTAATACCAATTATGTAACATCCTTTCTTTTTATTATACAATATTGAGTTCACATACACGTCATTAATCAAAACGTACATGCAACATAAAAGACATAGATATTTACATCTTGTTTATTTTGGTTGACCAATTCCGGAGATACAGGTGCGGGTGGTTGCACCTTCACCGGGATCTGTGCCAACTCGCTCACAAAAATTTTATTTAGGATCTGCCCATCATAGAATAACTCGATCTAACGTGCACTAAAAGCCAAAGCTATAGAAAATCTGCATAACTAATTTTCTGAACATGATATGGAAATACAGTGAGAATTAAATCCCAGTAAGTTCAACAATAAATCATCATCAATAAAGCTCAATTTCAAGCTACCCCGGTCAGGTTGAGTATCCTCTACTCTCCGGTATGGGCTTTTCTCGCTCCGTCCGACATGGCTCATTTTCTCTTTCTTTTCTCATATCATGATCATAACCGTTGGTAGGGCGTCCCCTACTGGTGCACCACACGGATTGCCATGTCACCGTGCTCATTTCTTTTCTTTTCACAATGATAGTCAAAAATATGCTTTCAATAACAAGTATGTTCATCAAAATATAACTATTACCATAAACCATTGGTAATCATGCCATGAACATAACCATTTCAAATATCACTTTATAAAATATTTCCATGTCAGAATTTCACACTTAAGATGGTAAGAAGTTCATACAATGGCAATGGCTATGGCTATACTAGTCATTTATTAAGATTCATCTTCTTTTTTAAATACTAATTTTATTTCTTTATTTTCTTGATGCAGGTTTTCATCCTATCTAGCCTTCTCTTACTAATCTGAGCATAACTCACTCAATTTAACTCTGATGTAGGTGATCTTAGTGTCAATTTCAAGAAAAACAATTATCTAAAACTATTATGTTGAACATTGTAGCGAAATATTAAGAAATCAAGGTGATATTACTCCCTAAATGTATAGGTTATTTCTTCTCGGATAGATACTGACCTCTACCTACTAATCGGACCATATCTACCTCATATGAACTCCAACTTGAGTAATTACAGTTGCTAAAAATCCGTGACACACATATCTATAATTCTTATGTTAACCATTTATTTAATTCCATACAGATAAGTCCCAGAAATTAAAATACAGAAACTGTTCTAACATATTCTTCCCTGATGAACTATTTTCTGACCTTTGACTACTAATCAACTCATATCTTCCTCATATGGACTCCAAATTGAATGATTACAGTTTCTAAAAATCCATGACACACATATCTATAATGCTTATTTTAACCATTTATTTTAAGTCCTTAGAGATAATTCTCAGAAATTAAAATACGGAAGCTGTCCTAACATAATCTTCCCTGATGAACCATTTTCTGACCTTTGACTACTAATCAGCTCATATCTTCCTCATATGGACTCCAAATTCAATGATTCCAGTGACTAAAAATCCATGACACATATATATTTAATTCTTATGTTAACTTTTTATTTAAATTCCCTATAGATAATTCCCAGAAATTAAAACAAAGAAGCTATCCTAACATATTCTTCCCTGATGAACCATTTTCTGACCTTTGCTTAGTAATCGGACCATGTCTACCACATATGTACTCCAAATTGAATGATTCCAGTGGCTAAAAATCTGTGACACATATATCTTTAATTCTTATGTTAACCATTTATTTTAATTCGTTATAGAATGTTCCCAGAAATTAAAACACCGAAGCTTAAAATTCTGCCAACCATAGCCATACCCATGCAGAACTATCTACACCAACCTAAGTATTCAAACATACATCACATGCAAGATCAATATGTAACATGATATAGCAACATCCATGACCAATCATCAAAGTTCTAAGATCAAAATCTCATATAAATATTATAAGTTTCAAAAGTTTTCTTCAAAAAGAAATATTGTTAAACTTACCTGGAGCACTTAGTCTCCTAGACTTCTCCTTCCTCTTTCTTTCTTTCTTCCTCTCCTTTCCTCACTCTACCTTGCTTCTATTTTTTTCCTCTCCCTCACTTGGACGAAATTCTAATGTTGTAAGGGTGGGTTTCCTTATATAGGCCACCAAATAATTCACCTTTCATGATCATGGGTCTACCTTATCACAATTAGGATACACTTTGTTGAATTTTTGGAAAACAAACAACTTATGTTCTTGTCTTCCTCTTCCTTGGTCAAGATATGCATAGGAAAAGGAGATTTGTATTTTGAAAATTATGATAATATGTTCTTAAGATATGGGACAAGGCCCCTTTGATTTAGGGATTCATTTACCTTTTCTTTTGTCTTAATCAATTATGATAGGTTGCCTTTTTAAGTGGCAAATTTCTAGCCCTTGAATCTCCATTATTTGGTTGATATTATTTGTGTGGGATAGGAATGTTTTGTCCTAATACCATGTATTATCATACCACTTGCTAAAATTATGAGTGTAGGATATAAATGTTTTTGTCCTAAAGCCTTGTATTATTATGCCACTTGCCAAAATGATGAATGTAGAATCACACCACTTGCTAAATTTTTGTCTTAATGCCATGTAACCTAATCTTTATTATTATTATTATATCATCACCTAATTTATTTTATTTATTTTTCCTCTTGGATTTGGGCTTATTCCTACCCATTATGGGCTTATTCCTACCCATTTTCTTTGCTTTGGATAAAATTCTACCTTTCTTGGAGGGCTTGGCCACATTTTCATAATTTTTGGGCTATTGGTCCAATTACTATATCCTAGTCCAAGTCTATGTTTTATTTCTTGTTTAGGTTATCCAATGGGCTTGCTAGAAACTTATTTGAAGTGGAAAAACTCTACATGAAGTGTCCATAGGTAAAAGCCCAATTTATGGGTGGAGATACTAAACTTAGTAACTTTTGCTCTTAAATTAAGAAAAATTACCCTAATCCGATCTTCTTGAAATTTTAAGACCTTTACTTACTTCACAAAAATTTATCTTTCTTTAACTAAGAATTTCACCTTTCTTTAGCATGTTTATTTCTAATATTTCCTCTTAGGTTTTCTTTCTTTACCTATTCCATTAATATTAGATAATTTCTATGCATATATGTAAGGTGAAGAATTTCTAAGGAAAATATCTAAAAATTACGGGATGTTACAGCTTTGACCCGATCGTAGCTGAAAGATAGATAAGGGAGTTAGAGAAAATCTTTGAAGTGATGGGCTGTACTGAGGAGCAGCAAGTAATCTTTGCTACATATATGCTAAAAGATGAAGAAGAATACTGGTGGCGTGGAGCTAGAGAACTTTTAGCTCACCAGGGAAGGCAGATCACTTGGTAGGTGTTCAAAGACACCTTTTTGGAAAAGTACTTTCCAAGTACCGTGAGGGCGGAGAAAGAGATCGAATTTCTCCAACTCTGGCAGGGTAGCATGACTATAGACCAATACATCGCGAGATTTGAGGAATTGTCTAAGTTCTCCTCTTATTTGCGATTTAACCCTGATGAAGCATGGAAGGCTGTTAAGTTCGAAGCGGGACTGAACCCGAACATAAAGAATGCTGTTGTTGCTATGGAGATTAGGGAGTTTGTGTCTCTTATCAATAAATGCAGACTCTTAGAGAAAAGTTTAAAGGCAGTAGAGGACGAAAAGCAAAGGTGAAACCTATGGAAAAGGAAGAAAAATTTTCCCAACCCTAGCAAGAACGTGAGAAGAAGTGGATATGGAGCTAGTAAAAGGCCATTGACTGGGGGTCCCAGAACTTTCCAACAAGACCTCACCCTAGTCAAGTGTGTTAAGTGCAGACGCATGCATGGTAATCGGCCATGCTACATGGGACAAGATGTCTGCTTCAACTGCGAACAGAAGGGTCATTTTGCGAGAAACTGTCCACAAAATGTGGGGAAGCAGCCAGAACAGAGGCCTCAAGTAAAAGGAAGGGTTTTCACCCTGAGTGGCCAAGAGGCAGCTCAATCTTCTGAAATGATTCAAGGTACATGCTATATATATGGATTTGCTCTTATGGTGTTATTTGACTCTGGTGCTAGTCATTCATTTATATCGGAAGAATGTATTAGGAAGTTTCAGTTTCCTATTTCTGAAACTCCCTATGAGCTATCCGTAGTAACCCCTACAGGGGAAAGGGTATTAACTTCCTCTGTATGTAAAGACTGTCAAGTCACCATCCAGGAGAAAAATTTTCTGTAGACCTCGCTTGTTTACCTTTAAGAGGTATTGAGGTCATTCTAGGGTTAGACTGGATGTCTAGAAATCGAGTCTTGCTGAATTGTTGTAACAAGATCGTTGAATTTCTACCTCTTACTCCAAAAGAGGAGGTCCAGTTATTGATGCTTAATACCAATCAAGTTAATAGGGAGTTGAAGAATGTAGTACTTGGATACATTCTCTTTTATTTATCAAACCTAGAAGAATGGAGTACTTGGATACATTCTCTTTTATTTATCAAACCTAGAAGTCGAATCGAAGCTTGATGAAATCCCAATAGCCAACAAGTTTCTTGAAGTATTTCCATAAGATATTCTAGGCTTACCTCCCAAGAGAGAGATAGAGTTCTATATTGATCTCCTACCTAGAACATGCCCTATCTCTATTGCACCATATAGAATGGCCTCGAAGGAACTACAAGAACTCAAGAAATAGTTGGAGGAACTATTAGACAATCACTTCATTAGACCAAGTGTATCACCTTAGGGAGCTCCTGTATTATTTGTTAAGAAGAAAGACGGGAGCTTGAGACTATGCATAAATTACAGACAGCTGAATAAGATGACTATCAAAAACAAGTACCCTTTCCCTAGGATAAATGACTTATTGGATCAACTGAAAGGAGCCTCCATCTTTTCTAAAATTGACTTGAGGTCAGGATATCATCATATTAGGATCAAGGAGGAGGACGTACCAAAAACGGCCTTCAGGACTAGGTATGGGCACTATGAGTTTCTCGTAATGCCCTTCGGGTTGACGAATGCACCTACAATTTTCATGGATTACATGAATCACATTTTTTGACCGTACCTAGATCAATTTGTTGTAGTGTTCATTGATGACATCTTGATATATTCTGTGAGAAAGAACATGAACAACATCTCCGAATCGTGCTGCAAGTGCTGAAAGAGAAAAAGTTATATGCCAAAATGGAGAAGTGTGAATATTGGCTGTCAGAGGTGAAGTTTCTTGGACGTGTAATTTCTAATAGAGGGGTAGCCGTAAATCCTAGCAAGACGGAAGCAGTGATTCAGTGGGAGAGACCAAAGACGGTTACAGAAGTAAGAAGTTTCCTAGGTTTGGCAGGATACTACAGGAGGTTTATACAAAACTTCTCTCGTATAGCCTTGCCATTGACGAAATTGATTAGGAAGGGAAGTCCTTTAAAATGGACTGATCAATGTGAAGCTAGTTTCCAGGAGCTTAAGACAAGACTGACCACTCCTTCTGTTTTAATTAGTCCAGACCCCACAGGACATTTTGAAGTGTATAGTGACGCTTCAAAGAAAGGGCTAGGATGTGTGCTGATGCAAGATAAGAGAGTAGTTGCTTATGCCTCTAGGCAACTGAGACCCCACGAAGGAAACTATCCAACCTATGATCTTGAATTGGCGACAGTGGTATTTGCCTTAAAGATTTGGTGACACTATTTGTACGGGGCAACCTTTGAAGTATATTGTGATCGTAAGAGTCTTAAATACCTCTTTGATCAGAAGGAGTTAAATATGAGGCAACGAAGATGGGTAGAATTCCTTAATGACTACAAGTTTGAGATAAAGTATCATCCCAGAAAGGCGAATGTTGTAGCAGATGCCTTAAGTAAAAAATCTCTGCACATGGGTTAGATGATGGTGTATGAGATGCAAATGCTAAAGGAGTTTCAAAATTTGAAGCTAGCCACAACTCTTACTCCAAACAAGCTAGTCATTAATGGTTTAAGTATAGGGTGTGACCTTAGAGCTCAGATCAAAGAGGCTCAAACTCACGACCAATACTTACAGGATCATAAAGACTAAGGAAATTTTTTTGTCATGGAAGATGGAGCAATCATGTATCTAGAAAAGATTTGTGTCCCTCAAGAACGTGAGTTGAGGACTAAGATCCTGCAGGAAGTGCATCAGAGTAAATACACAGTCCATCCTGGATGTACTAAAATGTACCAAGATTTAAAGAGGATGTATTGGTGGCTAGGGATGAAAAAGGACATTGCCGAGTTTGCGGCGAAATGTCTTATTTGTCAAAAGGTGAAGGTAGAGCATCAAAAGCCAGCAGGATTTCTACAACCTCTTGAGATCCCTAAATGGAAATGGGACAGTATCTTAATGGACTATGTTGTGGGGTTTCCTAAGCCTTTAGTGGGACATGACTCTATCTGGGTAATAGTTGACAGATTAACCAAATCTGCTCACTTTTTGCCCATAAAAATTAACTATTCACTGGATAAATTAGCCTAATTGTACGTCCAGAAAATAGTTAGACTGCATGGAATACCCTTAAATATCGTTTCTGATAGAGAACCGAGGTTCACATCGAGGTTTTGGAAGGCATTGCAGGAAGCATTTGGTACTCAGTTGCGGTTCAGTACTGCCTACCATCCTCAGACTGAAGGGCAGACAGAACGAACCATTCAAACCCTAGAAGATATGTTGAGGGCCTGTGTGATAGAGCAAGGTGGAGGATGGGATAAGTACCTACCTTTAGTAGAGTTTGCTTATAATAATAGCTATCACTCTAGTATTAAGATGGCCCCCTATGATGCTTTATACGGTAGAAAGTGTCGATATCCACTATGTTGGTTTGAGGTAGGAGAAAAGAACTTGTTGGGTCCTGATCTAGTTCAACAAACCACTGAACAAATCAAGATGATACGAGACAAAATACTTGCAGCTTAAAGTCAGTAAAAGAGTTACTATGATAAGAGACATAGACCTCTAGAGTTTGGGGAAGGAGACCATGTATTTCTGAAACTTTCCTTGACTACTGGAATTGGTAGGTCTCTCAAAACTAGAAAGCTAAGTCCGCAATTTTTGGGACCCTATCAGATTTCGAAGAAAGTGGGGACGTCAGCATATCAAGTTGCCCTTCCACTGAATTTGTCCAACCTGCACAATGTTATCCATGTATTACAGCTACGGAAGTATCTTCTAGATTCTTCACATATAATACAGAATGAACCAATACAAGTAAAGGAGAACATGACATACCAGCTAGTACCAGCATCTATATTGGACACTAACATGAAGCAATTGCGGAATAAAACTATTCCCCTAGTTAAGGTGTTATGGAAAGGTTTGACTCCGGAATAAAACTATTCCTCTTCTTTTTGTGGTTTGAGACTTTCTATCCTTTGGATCAATGCAGTTCTAATATTGAGAGTTTTCAGATGGAGACTCTAAGGATCTCCAAGCTTCAGCCTCATTTAACTATAAAAACCTTCCACCATGCATACTTTGGATCATTTGACGATTTGATGTGGTCAAACCATCATAAAAATATTTCACGAGTCATTAAATCTTTCCCAACACTCAAAAAATTGTTCACCCCCTTTTGGAAAACATAAGAGATTTCTCTTCTAAGGGCATCCGTTTTAGAGATGCGAAATTTTTTTGGTAAAAACTTATTTACTAATTGATTCCAACTAGTAATAGTTCCTGTAGGAAAGGAATTCAACCAGGCTTTAACTTTATCTTCAAATGAAAATGGAAACATTCTTAACTTGGTTGACTCATTATTGAAATTTTGGAAGTGAAATGTCGAGCATATTTCAAGAAACTCTTTAATATGCATGTATAGGTCTTCTCTCTATAATCCATAAAATGATGGCAACAGTTGGATTATGGCTGGTTTAAGCTCAAAAGTGAGTTACATTAGTTTGTGGTAACACTATACAAGATGTAACATCCCTAATTTCGTTTCATGTATTAATGAAAGTACAAAAGTATTCAAAGTAACATCCATAATTTCATTTCTTTTATTGATAAAGGTACATAAATATTTAATTAAAGAAATAAAATTTATTAAACAAGTTTTAGATATCTAAGGAAATATAATCCTTAGAAATTCTTCACCTTACGTGTATGTATAGAAATGTTCTAATATTAATGGAATAGGTAAAGAAAGAAAACCTAAGAGGAAATATTAGAAATAAACATGCTAAAGAAAGGTGAAATTCTTAGGTAAGGAAGATAAATTTTTGTGAAGTAAGTAAAGGTCTTAAAATTAAAAGAAGATCGGATTAGGGTAATTTTCCTTAGTTTAAGAGCAAAAGTTACTAAGTTTAGTATCTCTACCCTTAAATTGGGCTTTCAACTATGGACACTTCATATATATTTTTTCTACTTCACATAAAGTTTTAGCAAGTCAATAGGATAGCCCAATGAAGAAATAAAACATAGACTTGGACTAGGATATAGAAATTGGACCGGTAGCCCAAAAATCATGAAAATGTGACCAAACCCATTATGAAAGGTAGAATTTTAACCAAAGTAAAGAAAATGGGCAAGAATGAGCTCAAACCCAAGAGAAAAAATAAAAATAAAAGTAAAGTGATGAAATAATGGTGTAATCAAGATTAGGTGACATGTCATTAAGACAAAAATTTAGTAAGTAGTGTGATATCCTACATTCATAATTTTAGCAAGTGGTATGATAATAAAAGGTTTTAGGACAAAACATCTATATCCTACACTCATAATTTTAGCAAGTGGTATAATAATACATGGCATTAGGACAAAACATTCCTATCCCACACAAATAATTTCTATCAAATAATGGAGATTCAAGGGCCAGAAATTTTTCACCTAAAAAGGCAAACCTATCATACTTGATTAAGAAAAAAGAAAAAGGAAATGAATCCCTAAATTAAAGGGACCTTGTCCCTTATCTTAGAAACATATTATCATAATTCTCAAAATACAAATCTCCTTTTGCTATGCATATCTTGACTAAGGAAGAGGAAGACAAGAACATAAGTTGTTTGTTTTCCAAATATTCAACCAAGTGTATCCTAATTGTGATAAGGTAGACCCATGATCATGAAAGGTGAATTATTTGATGGTCTATTTAAGAAAAACCCACCCTTACAACATTAGAATTTTCGCCCAAGTGAGGGAGAGGAAAAATTGAAGCAAGGTAGAGTGAGGAAAGGAGACGAAGAAAGGAAGAAAGAGGAAGGAGAAGTCTAGAGGACTAAGTGCTCTAGGTAAGTTTAACAATATTTCTTTTTGAAGAAAAGTTTTGAAACTTGTAATATTTATATTAGATTTTGATCTTAGAACTTTAATGATTGGTCATGGATGTTGCTATATCATGTTACATATTATGTATGTTTGAATACTTAGGTTGGTGTAGATAGTTCTGCATAGGTAAGGAATTAAAACAAATGGTTAACATCAAAAATGTAGTTATATGTCTCACGGATTTTTACCCACTGGAATCACTCAATTTGGAGTCCATATGAGGTAGATATGTTCCGATTACTAAGCAAAGGTCAGAAAATGGTTAATCAGGGAAGAATATGTTAGGATAGCTTATGTGTTTTAATTTCTCAGAACATTCTGTAGGGGATTAAAATAAATGGTAAACATACGAATTATAACTATATGTGTCACGGATTTATAGCCACAGGAATCACGCAATTTGGACTCCATATGAGGTAGATATGGTCCGATTAGTAGGCAATGGTCAGAAAATGGTTAATCAGGGAAGAATATGTCAGGATAGCTTCTGTGTTTTAATTTCTGGAAACATTTTGTAGGGAATTAAAATAAATGATTAAAATAATAATTATAGCTATATGTGTCATTGAGTTTTAGCCACTGGAATCACTCAATTTGGAGTCCTTATGAGGTAGATATTGTTTGATTAGTAAGCAATGGTCAGAAAATGGTTAATCAGGGAAGAATATGTTAGGATAGCTTCTGTGTTTTAATTTCTGTGAATATTCTGTAGGGAATTAAAATAAATGGTTAATGTAAGAATTATATCTATATGTGTGATGGATGTTTAGCCACTGTAATCACTTAATTTGAAATTATTATGAGGGAGTTATGGACATATTAGTAGTTAGAGGTCAGAACCTACCCAAAAAGAAATAACATATACTTTGAGGGAGTGATATCACCATGATTTCTTAATATTTCGTTCAACTATTCAACATAGGAGTTTTATATAATTGTTTGGTCTTTAAATTGATATCATGATCACCTAAATTGGAGTTAAATTGAGGGAGTTATGCTCTTATTAGTAAGGGAAGGTTAGATAGGATGAAAACCTAAAATTAATATTTAAAAAAGAAGAAGAATCTTATAAATGACTAGTATATGACATAGCCATTGCCATTGGATGAACTTCTTACCATCTTACGTGTGAAATTTTGACATGGAAATATTTTATAAACTGATATTTGAAATGGTTATGTTCATGGCATGATTACCAATGATTTTTGGTAATAGTTATATTTTGTTGAACATACTTGTTATTGAAAGCATATTTTTGGCTATCATTGTGAAAAGAAAAGAAATGAGCATAGTCACATGGTAATCCGTGTGGTGCACCAGTAGGAGACGCCCTACCAACGGTTATGATCATGTTAATGAGAAAAGAGAGAGAAAGTGGGCCATGTCGGACAGAGGGAGAAAAGCCCGTCCGGAGAGTAGAAAATGCTCACCCTAACCGGGGTAGCTTGATATGAGAATAAATTGATAGTCATGATATGATATTCTGAAAATAGTTAATCATGTCATACATGTCATTATTGTACGATTCTCTTGTGCATAGATATAAGGCATTCATGTGACCAAAGATATTTGCTATAGTTTATATATCTGAACATGACGTGATGAGCTATATTGATGATGATTTATTGTTGAACTTACTGGGATTTAATTCTCACTATATTTCTATATCATGTTCAGAAAATTAGTTATGCAGATTTTTCTATGGCTCTGGCTTTTAGTGCATGTTGGATCGAGTACTTTATGTTGGGCAAATCCTAGAAGCAAATAAAATGTTAGTGGTCGAGTTGGCTCAGATCCCGGTGAAGGTGCAACCACCTGCACCTATATCTCCAGAATTGGTCAACTAGAATAAATAAGATGTAGATTTTTATATGTTTGATATGTTGTACGTATGTTTTGATTAATGACATGTATGTAAACTCTGTATTGTATAAATTAAATAAAAGTTATTTTGAGTTAAGTTGTAACGAGTTAATAACTTCATGGTATTTAAAAAAACATTGATACTTAAATGGAGTTGTTACACAAGATGGAGTATTAGCTATGACAGGTGAGAAATATTCTATAAGGGTTTTCTCGTGTACAACTTGTTCTTCCATTTTTTATGGTGTCCCAACAAAGTCTAATGCTTTAATTTTAAAATCAATGGGTGATCCTAAAATTTTCCTAATCAAACACTAATCTTTATCTTATTTTCAAACAAGCATAAACTAAAAGAAAAACTATAAATAATTATTTCTAATAGCATACGACACAATTACAAAACAGGATAATTTTACAACTTAATAACATATATATACAATGTTAATTACAAGTAACAAAATGCAAATACAACAAAAGGAAAACAATCAAAAAAGTATGCAGCAAAGAATTTTTTATTTATTTTGAGTGTTATTAATAGTGGGTGGTATTCAATTAGTGGATTCTCTCACTTAAAATCCATACTCCTTAGGAATTTTTATCCTTGTTGTCAGAATAAACTAATTTTACACACCTAAATTATCACACAAATTTTTAATAAATACTTTTTTCTCAAAGAAAATTTTCTATAAAAAGAATAAATAAATATTCTAAATAATAACTAGTGAAAGAATTATACTTACCTGGATCTAATTAGCTTGTCTGTCGAAATCCCTGGCAACGACTCCAAAAACTTGTTGTTTTAATTAAAACTTGTAAGCGTACGAATCTATTGGATTATAGATTTAGTGGTATACGAGGTCGATCCCACAAGGATTGCCAATTGAGAGAAAATCTAATTCAAAATAAAAATAAAAATTTCTAACTTAGTTGCCAAGATTTTCTTTTGTGAGAATAATTTTGAGCAAATTATGCAAGAAATAAAATAGGAATGTATTCACAGTAAAGAAACATGCTAAGGTTAGGGGATGCACTCTTGGTATATCAAATAAAAATAAATTTTAACTTTTATTACTCAAATGGAATCCTCATATAAATGAGGTTCCATTGAAAAGGTATGTTACATTAAACTTGTTTGGGTTTACAGATAAAGTATATTTACCTTCTTTTTATTGTATTACTAATAATAAATAATTCTGGTAAAATTAATTCATATATACACTGTGTTAATCATTATATTGTTTACAATAAATCAATAATGATTCAAGCATTTATTGTGCTAAAGATTGTCTACAATGTATCAAGATTCACACTTTACAAAATTTAAAATGAAAATATATAAAAAGAAGAAAAGCATAACAACAGATAGGTGGTGGAGCCAATAATAATAATATCAAGTAGGCGATAAAACCAGCCATCATTTAAGAATGAAAATAACAAGAAAATAAATAACAGAGGGGCATAAAATAAATAACAGAGGAGCGATAAAGTCATTCTCTAAGAAAGAAAATAAGCACAAAATAAATAACAGAGAGGCGACAAAGCCATCCTCTAAGAAAGAGAATAACAAGAAAATAAATAACAGAAGGGCAACAAAGCGATCCTCTAAGAAAGAATTAACATAAGAAAATAAATACAACATCAAATATAAACATTGAAATTAAGAGTTAGATAAATTATTATTTTCATACCAATAGTTTAACATTTTTACCTTGGCACTAGGAGATTAGTTCTCCATAATCAAGGTAAGAAAGAAAAATGAAATATGAAGAAGTATGATAATATTATGAAAGAAAGTAAAGATACAAAATGTCTAAAGAGAGAAAAATATTACAAGCACTTAGAACTTTAACAAAAGCTTTCCCTAGATCACTCTCAACTTTTCCTCAATGAATTTATTTTGTCTACTTGATTTATAGACAACATTTCCAAAGAACCATAATTTGACTTTGATTCTTACAATTGAGTCCATTTTCTATTCTTCTCTCCATTTGTAAAATATACATAAAACTAAAGACAAATAAGGGAGATAAATGCTTACTTAAGGCCAAAAGATAAGATGAAAATATTTAATTTATGAGTATAAAACTCACTCATCACTAGCCTCATGTGACAGCCAACACACGAGATTTTTCAAGTGAAGGAGAGCGGAATGCCTCTAATCTGAGCAAAATACCAACTTTCTGATATATGATTTGCCCTCCCTTGTAATGACTCCATTTTTATATATATACTTATGAAATCATTACATTCCTTGAGATACTCAATTAACATAAACAGATGAGATTAACATAAAAGGGAATAAGTTGACATTTACATTAATTATATTATGAGCTTACATACAACACACAATGCTCCTTTCGTTACCTGAAACAAATCAAAAGCAGGAGGACACCTGGGCACTATGCCAAAAAAATATAGTCAGCAATCGGGTGTGATTAGTCAAAAGCACATGTACAAAAAGTCAAAAATATACATATAAGCTCTATTCATCCACGTTGACCACATCTGGGGACACTGGTGCAGGTGGCGGCACCTCCACCAGGAATCTCAGTCACATCTACTATAGATACATCCAATATAATAGGTATTTGCCCAAGGTAGGGCAGCTCGATCCAACGTACAACAAAAACACGAGTCATGGAGAATAGCTACATGTCTAATTATCTGAACATGATATGGAATTATAGTGAGATTTACATCCCAGTAGGTTCAACAACAAGTCATATTCAATGTCAACATAGTCCATCAACAAAAACACGAGTCATGGAGAATAGCTGCATGTCTAATTATCTGAACATGATATGAAATTATAGTGAGATTTACATCCCAATAGGTTCAAAAAAAAATCATATTCAATGTCAACATAGTCCATCACATCATGTTCAGCTGTATAAGCTACAACAAAGTTCATTAGGCCTCATGAATGCACTTAATCTATGCCTATGTAAATCATGCAGTAATGACATGTATGGCATGAGCTATTTTCATAAAATCACGAGCATCTATAACCATTTCACATATCAAGGGCAAGATCAACTATTTAAAAGTCATGTCATGTTATAAATCATAGCTTATTCATATGATGACTGTCAACTTATTCTTATATTGAGCTACCTTAGCCAGGGTGAGTATTCTCTACTCTTTGATACGTGATTTTCTCGTTCCGTCTGACATGACACACTTTCTCTTTCTTTTCTCATCATCCTTATTATCATCATAGCCATGAGTAAGGCATCCCCCACCTGGTGTACCATACACAAACCATCATGTGGCCATTAACTCTTCTTTCCTTTTCATATTGATAGCCAAAATATGATGCCATTTACAAAAATGTGCCCAACATGCTATCATGCCATAAATTGAATTAAACATAATCATTTCATAAATCATCATCATGCAAAAACCATACACTTAGGAAGGAAAGAAATTCATTCAATGGTAATGGCTAGGGCTTACATCCAACTCCTTTATTTATTCTCTCCATTTGGCCTCCAATCATCTTATCTTTCCTTTCAACACATGCTCTTTTTCATTTATTTTCCTTTTTGTCATCTCTTTTATCTGAGGCCCATATATTTTATTTTTTCCATTAATCTCTCCTAGGTTTTAATACTTCTTTTTATTGGAAAATTGCTACCTCTTCAAGTTTTAAGGCCCAAGATGCATTTTGGATTTTAGGGTCCAAACCTCTTGACACTGTTTGGCCCATATCTCCTTCATTAAAACTACAAAGCAAGTGATTCCAGAGCCTATTGAAAACTAAGACAATGATATAAAACTCTCATGTTCATTGTTTTAGTAAAATCATAAGATTTCAGGGTGTTAATTTGTCTTCAAGTTCACTGTGATTTTCCCTCGGGTAAGTTCAGACCTTTGTTCACTAACTGAGTCATATCTCACTCATATTATCTCCAAATTAAGTAATTCCAGAGCCTAAAAATCTGTGAGAGATATATCTACAATTTTTATGTAAGTCATTTCTTTCAGTTTCTTACGTATTATTTCCAAAAAATTAAAAACCGAAAGTTGTTCTTACACCTTACTGCACTACAAAATGTTCTTGACCTTCTGTTACTATTTTAGGCATATTTCTCTCATTTTATCTCCTAATTAAGTGATTCCAAAGCCTACAAATCCGTGAAAAATATATCTACAATTTTTATGTTGAGAATTTCTTTTAATACCCTACAAATGTTTCCTAGAAATTAGAAAACAGAAGCACTTCTGGTGACTCAATAATCCAGCTTTCTTGTCTAGCTTTGCCTAGAGTTCTAGTTCATTCTTTTAGTAAATCCTCTTCCATTTTCTTCCTAATTTTTGCCTAATCATATAGTTTCATACCTCAATATTTTAACTAAATTTCTTGTACTAAAAGTTAACAAATTCCATCATCCGCTTCTTCAAGAAACAGAATCAAATCATGCATCACTAAGAGTGTACTTCAGCAAAAATCCATATGAACTTCTCCTAGGTGTTTAAGGCCATATTCATTTTTTATCATCCTAACCATCTTCCATCAAGTTTTCACCACATTTTAACATACATAATATCAGCACAAAAGCCTTAAAAGTTCACCACCCATAGCCAAAACCATACAGAAATTTATACACCAACCTAAGCATTCAAACATCCATCACATGTAAGATCAACATGCAACATAATATAGCAAAATTCATGGCTATCATCAAAGTAGAGAAATTATTACAAATACCATCAAAGTCTAAGGATCAAAGACCCAAATAATGTTATAAAATTTCAAAGTTTCTTTCAAAAGAATTTATTGTTAAACCTACCAATAAATCTTCCTAGATTTCTTAGTTAATCCTCCTTTTTTTGCCTTTCTCCTTGAGTGTGGCAAAATCCCTCTTTTCCCCTTGCTTTTCCAGCAGCAAGAATAACAAAAATAGGGTGAGTTTGAGATGTCAAATATTTAGAGAAAGGATGGGTGAAGGTGATGGTGTTGCCTACTTACCATGAGCATTTAGGCTTTCTACACTTCTCTTCTTCTTCCTTCTTTCTTCCCTCTCTTTTCTCTCTTTGCTTCTGCTCTCTCTTGCTGCCTCTCTCTTTGGCCGAAACTCCCTCTTGCTAAGAGTGTAGTGTGTTTAAAAAATTTGAGGGTCAACTTCCCCTAAATCATAGGTCTTTGGCTTTTTCTTGTGGGACATTCCATATGGTCATCATTAGGGTTCACATGATTGCTTCTAGAGGGATGAAAAATCTTGGCCTTCCTTAATCCCTCTTGACCAAAATATGCACAGCAGAATGGGGGGAATAGATGTTTGATTTTTCATGGTGAGATAGGGTTGAGACAAGTGGCAAAATATCCCTAAATTTTCGGATCACTTGCTTCTACTTGTAGGTTACTCAAAGAGGATATTAATGTGGCTTACTAACTCATCTTATGTGGAAAAGTTTCCAGCATTTCCTTTCCCTTCCTAGCTGGCCGAAATACATGTGTCAAGAGAAGAAAAATTCTGCCTTCATCCATGTGGTAAGAGCTGGCTTATGGAGCACTCAACATTTAATTTTTGCTAATCTGTGAGGCACTCTAAGGCTTACTCATGGCATACTCTTCAAGGGAAATTATTGTTTCACTATTTGGGTTACTATTACACCACTATTATACCATGTGATTCTTCTTCTTCGCTCTTGGGCTTGGGCCCCCTTGTTTCTCTTGTCTTACTCGAAATTCCCACCCAAAGGGATGGGCTTGGCCACTATTTCATGGGTTTTAGGCTATTGGTCCAACTCTTCCTTCCTAGTTCAAGCCTATATCATGTATACTACTTAGGTCATCCATGTGGGTTACCAAGAACTCCTATGATGTGGAAAAAGGTCCTATATAAGATGTCCAAGAATTGGTATCCTAGATGGAAGCCCAATGGTGTAGGGTGAGATATCAACTTAGAGAATTTAGCTCCTAAAGTTCCATGATCCAACTTTAAAAAAATTTATTCTCCTTTGCGAAAGATTTTCACCTCTTGTTCCTTCTTTTATCTACTCCCCATAATAGCCATTAAGTTCTACTAGATTTGCACATAAATATTAGGAAATTTCTAAGACATACTTCCTATTAGAATTCGTTAGTAAGCTTTTATTATTTATTCCTTTAATTTAGTAAATTCTTAATGCCTAAAAAAGAAATGAAAATTAGGGATGTTACATCCCTTGCTCTATTCTTGGGAAATACCCATAACAGAGTCCCTTCGCGTGTCCTCTTAAGCAGTGGTGGGCAAACCTCGGCTTGGATGCTGAGTTTAGGCAAATCCCACATCGACAAAGTACAGAAGGATTTCAAACTCTTATATGGAATCCTCCTAATATTTTCATGTGAAATATTCTGATGCATAACCATATTTATTTTATGATCATACCATACTATATATGGGTTTTGATATCTTACTATCTTTTGAATTGAGAATATTTGAAATGTGGGTCTTGTATAGATGTACTTCTGAACTGTATTTTCTATGTGACAATTTTAACATATGAGTGCATCCATATGATGACCTAGAGTTCATGGAAGGTTTTATCTGCTCACCGAGTTGTCAAACTCACTAAATGATATTTACATATTTTTCATATAAGTTTACATAGTTTGGTTCTGCAGTTACGTGATCACCTAGGTGACATACTCTCTAGGTGATCCTACGTTGCTTCCAAGACTCACATTATTTGGATTGTACTATATTTGTATTCTAGAGCATGCTTTGAACACCACAGACAGGATCCCTGCTTTTACTGTTACTTTTATATGTATCAATTGAGTTTGTATATCGTGTTTACATGAGAGAACATATATATATATATATATATATATATATATCTATTTTCCATGATAAAAGATTGTATTATTCCTGTGATGGTAAATATTTTCTTGTGATATGTGTTTCACGTGCCGTTAAATTAGGGGCGTGACAAGACCAAACTTGAGAAATATGAAAATGACTTCTCTCTTAATGCGTTGATTACTTAAAATTAAATATTGAAAAAAAGGTTAAATCTTTGACTAAAGATCTTGAAATTTTTTTCATGGAGAAGATAAGCTAGATATTTTACTTGAATCACAAAGATGTTCATTTGGTAAGCTGGAATTGGCTTTGAAAAAAAGAACACTATAGAGCATTATAAAAGTCTCTTTGTGAAATCAAGAATTGTGCTACTAGCTTGTAAGAATTATTATAATTGTGGAAGGAAAGGTCATCTACCTTACAATTATACTGTGAAAAGGAGATTCATGATTTAGGATCTTAAAGGTACTCTTACACCTAAAGAAGCATGAACTAGAAAGGAATGCCCCAAAGAGATTTAGATACCTAAGAAAACTTGTGTTTTAACATGTTTACTTGAAAACAAAGCCAAACATAGATAATTGGTTTCTAGATTATAGAGCTTCAAGGCATGAGCCCTTTTGATATAGTTTGGATTGTATTATGCATTTTAGTTGTTTTTCTATAGGCTTGATGTTATTATGTACTTATTTGTAGGTGTTCTCCCCCTATTTCTTTTTTGTTATGGAAAATGAGGAGAGAAATATGATGTGCAACACCTAAATGATCTTATTTTAAACAAACCATATGGTATATTAATAGAGTTGATGGAATAGGGGTGTGATTAACAATTTTTTGGAATTTAAATGTAATTTATAAGAATTATGGAGGCCATAACACATCACTTTTCTAGAGAGACCAACATCACAACGCTGGGAATCATTCCTAGTGTCATGATGCCAGATTTCCAAAACGTAGACCCTAGAATCCAAAGAGTTCAACATTGCGACACCTAAATACAAAAATGTAGACTTTATAATCTAGAAAGTTCAATGTCATGATGCTAGAATCCCAGTGTTGTGATGCTAGCCCATAAATTATCTACAACCAAAATTTCAAAAATAACCTAGTTCTGTAAGAACTCTTTTAATTCATAACACTCCAC
Organism: Gleditsia sinensis; assembly: GCA_037074535.1. Taxonomy (NCBI): domain Eukaryota; kingdom Viridiplantae; phylum Streptophyta; class Magnoliopsida; order Fabales; family Fabaceae; genus Gleditsia; species Gleditsia sinensis. The sequence goes on along the minus strand of CM073463.1, from coordinate 51,094,713 downwards.
ATACTTTATTTGCTATGGCTCTAAATTAGTTTCAGTACTACATCATGCTACTACTTTTTTTTTGCTTCGTCAGGTGACTAAGTTTCCCCAATGAAAAGTATTGTAACCAGATCATAATCTTCTATTAGATAATAATCATGCCCAGTTTGCATCTATGAAAACCTTTATACTCCTTTGATCACTCTTCCTAAATAGTAAAACTCTTCAAGTACTTTAGAATCTTGTACACTACCCTTGGATGTTCTTCATACGGTAAGTGCATAATTTGACTCACCACACTAATCGTGAAGGCAATATCTATCCTTGTATAGGAGAAGTAAATAAGTTTCCCTACAAGACGTTGATATCAGAATTTGTCAATTGGTACTCCATCTAAGATTTGTCCTAACTTTTGATTTAGATCCATTGGTGAATCACTTGGTCTATAGCCGCTTATCCCTATTTCTTCTAACAGGTCTAAGAAATATTTTCTCTACGGCATACCTTGTCCAAATTTGACAACTTCCATGCCCAAAAAATAGCATGGGGGTCTAAATCCTCAATCTCAAATTTTGGTACAAGACTTTTCTTCAATCTACTAATCTCATTATCATCATTCATTGTAATTAATAATGTCACCTTGGTGCGTACTGTCGTAGGTACACCTAAATTGATACCTTACCTCTCAAAAATTCTGTAGTAGTGGGAGTAAGGGTCGATCCCATAGAGACTGGTATTACCTTATGTGATTGATAAAAGAGGGGATTGATAATCACAAATAAAGTAAAGTAAAAAATAATGAAAATAATTAAGGGAGTAATTAATGAGAGAGGCGTTGGTTTCGGTCGATATTCACCACCAAGGGATTGCATTGATCACTGACAAAATCATCAATCTCAAACCAAATATCTATCATTGGGATTCTATCCCTATTCCTCCTTAAGCATAGTTAATTGCTAACAATCGTACCAATTAAACCCTAATTAATAAGATATTCTTTAGTACATCGGTAAAGTATAACCTATTAATTGCATGAAGAACGAGAGAAACTGATAGAGTTAAATAAATATAAACACATCGGTTATATTTAATTTAGTTGATCATTCATCACAGGGTTAATGATTTATAATCCAAAATCCTTAATCCTATTTGCTTCATGAATAAAGTAATGAAAACTTTGTTCAAAACCTAATTCAGCAATAGATTAAGACATACAATATACTAGTAGGCCTTCCTAGCATTTATATGAACAATCATTAAGAAAAGATAAGAGTATATGAATAATCAATACCCGGTTAAGATTGAACTAATAAAATCAACGTCAAATCTCACAATGCATAATGATCCCTTGAGGTTTCAATTTTCCTCTACCAACTAAAATTAAATCAGCACGCAGGGCCATAAGAAAATCTAAATAAGAATTAAAGGTAATTAAGAGTTTTTATCCCCTTTGATGCTTCTTTTCTTCCCTTTTTATAGATTGGCGTCTCCTCCTTGAAGTAGAATTGTTTCTAGGTTAAAATTCGGCCCGTCGGGCTTCAACTGGAGGAAAAAAGACCTAAAAATCGTAATATCAGCATTCTGGTGCGACAGCGAGCTCCACGGTGCTTCAAAAATTGATTGGCGAAGCACTACGGTGATGAGATAGCGCCGGGGTACTTTGCTTCGACGATTGGGCCCCATGGCGCTGGGACTTGGGCACTACAGCGCTCGGTGCTTCTGGGTGAAAAACGCCGCGGTGCAATGGGGAGTGTCGCGGCGCTTCAAAAAATTATTGACATAGCGCCGCAGCACCTAGAAAAATCTAGAACTTTCCAAAGTACCAAACATGAAAGTTTTAACTCTATGTCTCTTCTTTTCATAGCTACTAGAATCACCTCAATCGGACTTTAAATGAGTGAGATATTCCTTAATTAGTTATGAAGGGTCAAAAATCAACATTTTTCATGATTTTTTCTCTATTTTCTTCTTTCTTCTTCCTAAAACACAAAATACAAAACCCAATTAATTCTTATTTATATTCTACTTAAATCAAACAAAAAGTAACCTTAAAGATATTAAAAGCATGCTTAATTATAAACACATCACGCCTATATATACAATAAGGACTACCATGTTTCCTCCACCTATATGTTTAACAAAAATTGTATGGTCAAATTGCCCCTAACTATATACTTGTCTTCTAACAAACTTGGTAAATCTGTTAAATCAGGCATGTGGAGATATTTTAAGCCACAAAGGAAATTTTTCAATTCACACAATTTTTAGTAAACTTGTCTTTAAACCTAAGAGGTTCATCAATATACACTTCTTCTTCTAACTCCCCATTGAGAAATGCATTCTTTACATCTAATTGGTTGGTACATGTTATTGTAGGGACACAAAATATTTAAATACCTTACTCTTCCTTAAATAAATTAATGCAATAGTAAAAATAAGGGTCGAATACATAGAGAGTGGTAATTGATATTTATGCTTATGTGAATAAAGAAAAGGAATAAGTGATAAAAATAGAAAGTAAAATATTGAAATAAATTAAAATAACAATAATAAATTTAAGCAATAAGATAGGCATTAGTCAAAGTTAACTTTCACTAACAGAGTTATACCCTAATCTTTACTTAGGTTTAGTTAGTTTTCAACATGTGTTTCAATTAACTCTAATTATCAAATAACACACCCATTTATCTAAGATTTAATCCAATAATTGCAATACATACTAGAAAGATCGCTAAAGCTAAATAACCCAAACACAAGTGGGTGGATTTAACTTAGTTAATTATTCTTCCCAAAGTCTAATAATTGTTGACAGTTCACTCATCACTAATAATTATTGACGCAACCGATTGGTAAACCCTAATTGCTTCTTAAGTAAAGGGACTAAACGATTATATATTTGGTATTTAACTTAATGTTAGGTTTAATCAATTAATTAACTAGTAGGCCTCTTAGCATTTAAAAGACACAATCATTCAAAGAGGAGTAGAGGAAGAATTGATACTCAAATTATAAAATGAGTAATTAAAACATAAAACCTAATCTCACAGGGTCATATAATATGAGAAATCTATTACTTGGACCAATTAAATAAAATAACCCACGCAGGCCATAAACACTAAAGAAAGAAGAAAAGATTATTAGAGATGCTTCAAGATGGTTGGAGATGCCATTGATGCCTTATTCATTGTCTATTTATAAGCCTTGGCAACCATAATGACTTAGGGTTTCTTTTTATCAATTGTTAGACCCCATTGGATTGCAACTTACGTTAAACTCTATGTTTTACGACATTTTTATTTTTCCTTGCTACCGTACCAATGCCATGTCACTAGATTTGCACCACATCACTGGTGGGTATTATACAGGATTTGTTGAAACAAAAAAGTCATAGCTTTCCACAACCTCTTGAATAAACTCACTTGGAGTTTGGATGAGAGTTATGCTTAAATTAGTGCAGCAAGGTCCATAATTTCCTAAATTCTTGTATTTTCCTTGAATTTGTTTGTCCTACTTTTCTCTACTTTCTTTGATCCTACAACACAAAACGTAAAATTAAACTAGTTCCTAATATATTTCAATTAAAACTATCAAAAAGCAAGTTTAAAGGTACTAAATTTATGGTTAATTATACATATTTCAAATACTCTCAAATTCAACCTTTTGCTTGTCTTTAAGAAAAATAAACTCTGAAAAAATCACATAAATTCAAAATATGTAATGATTGTTAGACTTTACTAACTTGTGCCTCAAATAATAAAATGAATTATTACTCAAGAAAAATTTCAAAAAATTCACAGTCATGTACGCTTGACTGAAATGTAATACATATTTCTTCCTCTTGAATCTTGAATTTACGTGTGTCCGTGGATCAATTAATTTTCTACTCTTGGATTAGTTTATACATCCCAAAAACCTAAAGTTTAGATCTCTAATCAATTAATTTTAGGAACTCCATATGATTATTTTTTTATGTCACTCTCCATTAATGTAGGCTATACACTACACCTAAGATCAATAAGACTTCATTAAGCTTGTAATATGGCTAAGGTATGAGGTAGGATAAAGGATGTAATTTTAGGTTTAATCACCCAATGCAACAAGATTATTTTATTTTCTTTCTTGATATTTTCTAAATTTTAGGGAATTTTCCCCCAAACTCATTTTCTTGTTCTATTCTTTCTACTGAAATCTAAACACTTTTTCTTTTCACTTTCTTTCCCTTCCTTTTTCTTTTTCTCTATTTCTATTCCATTCACTATATACACTTTCTTTCTTCTCAATTTGTTTTTTTCTTTTGATTTTTCTTCTTTCCTTTACTACACCCTTCCACCCTTTAGATAGTAAAGCTCTAAATAATAATTTTTAAATAATAATCTTGCGATGAGTGAATATGATAAAAATATAAGGATATAAATTATAAAATTTGGGTCAGATAATTTTTGTGTATAGAAGAAACAAGTGAAATATGTTCAAACAGGGGAACTAAAGATATAATCACATTAGGGGAAGGCTTGAAAAGGCTCAAATTATCAAATAATGCCTAAATTATTTCTTAAGTAATAGTGTTAGTCTATGATTTTACCTCTGGTGGCATTCAAATAAATTTTAGAGTCCTATTGAGATTGTAAAATATTTTTTTGAGTTATATGAACCTTCTCTAAGAAATAAAAAATTAAATATCTAAGGTCAATGTGCATAAAATATTTTAGGATTCTTAAGTTAAATATAAATTTTATAAGAGTTAAAATTACACATAAATATGATTTTTCTACATTTTTTAAAAGATAATTTTTTTAAATCAGTCAAATCATTGGCTGTTAGTTAAAAAAGTCACTCAAAACATAAATTGAATATAAACACACAATCAATCAACTTTCTAAATTCAATAAAGGTGCATTGATGGTGAAAAATCAGATAATTGATACTTAATTTTGGGTCATTTAGTCTATAAGCCAATCCTTCAATTTTTGTACAATTATCCAAGTAACAATATTCAAATCTCATATCCTACCCCCAAACTCACATTTTAGATTGTCCTTAATGTAAAAATAAAGATAAAAATAAGACGAGAAATAAGATAAGAAAAATATGGGCTAAGGAACTTCCTTGTCTTCCTTTTTACTTTTTGAAACTGTAAGCCTAGTGTCGGGGTGCTATGGTGGTAGAAGGCAGGTAGTAGGTGTAACAACTCCATTTAAGTATCAAATTTTATTTTTAAAATACCATGAAGTTATTACCTCGTTACAACTTAACTCAATATAACATTTATTTAATTTATACAATACATAGTTCACATACATGTCATTAATCAAAACATACGTACAACATATCAAACACATAAAAAATCTACATCTTATTTATTCTGGTTGACCAATTTCGGAGATACAGGTGCGGGTGGTTGCACTTTCACCGGGATCTTAGCCAACTCGACCACAAACATTTTATTTGCTTCTGAGATCTGCCCAATATAAAGTACTCGATCCAACGTGCACTAAAAGCCAGAGCTATAGAAAAATCTGCATAACTAATTTTCTGAACATGATATGGAAATATAGTGAGAATTAAATCCCAGTAAGTTCAACAATAAATCATCATCAATATAGCTCATCACGTCATGTTTAGCTGTATAAACTACAGAAAATATCTTTGGTCACATGAATGCATTATATCTATGCACATAAAAATCGTACAATAATGATATGTATGATAGGATTAACTATTTTTAGAATATCATATGATGGCTATCAGCTTATTCTCATTTCAAGCTACCCCGGTCAGGGTGAGCATCCTCTACTCTCCGGTACAGGCTTTTCTCGCTCTGTCTGACATGGCACACTTTCTCTTTCTTTTCTCATAATCATAATCATAACCGTTGGTAGGGCGTCTCTACTGGTGCATCACATGGATTGCCATGTGACCGTGCTCATTTCTTTTCTTTTCACAATGATAGCCAAAAATATGCTTTCAATAACAAGTATGTTCATCAAAATATAACTATTACCATAAATCATTGGTAATCATGCCATGAACATAACCATTTCAAATATCACTTTATAAAATATTTCCATGTCAGAATTTTACACTTAAGATGGTAAAAAGTTCATACAATGGCAATGACTATGGCATATACTAGTCATGTATAAGATTCGTCTTCTTTTTTAAATATTAATTTTATTTCTTTATTTTCTTGATGCAGGTTTTCATCATATCTAACCTTCTCTTACTAATCAGAGCATAACTCCCTCAATTGAACTCCGATGTAGGGGATCTTGGTGTCAATTTCAAGATAAAACAATTATCTAAAACAATTATGTTGAACATTGTAGCGAAATATTAAGAAATCAATGTGATATTACTCCCTAAATGTACAGGTTAGTTTTTCTCGGATAGGTTCTGACCTCCACCTACTAATCTGACCATATCTACCTAATATGGACTCCAAATTGAGTGATTCCAGTGGCTAAAAAATCCGCGACACACATATCTATAATTCTTATGTTAACTATTTATTTTAATTCCATACAGATAATTCCCAAAAATTAAAATACAGAAGCTATCCTAACATATTCTTCCCTGTTGAACCATTTTCTGACCTTTGACTACTAATCAGCTCTTATCTTCCTCATATGGACTCCAACTTGAATGATTCCAGTGGAAAAAAATCTGTGACACAGATAGCTAGAATTCTAATGTTAACCATTTATTTTAATTCCATACAGATAATTCCCAGAAATTAAAATACATAAACTATCATAACATATTCTTCCCTGATGAACCATTTTCTTACCTTTGAGTACTAATCGGATGATATCTACCTCATATGGACTCCAAATTGAATGCTTCCAGTGGCTAAAACTCCATGACACATATATCTTTAATTCTTATGTTAACCATTTATTTTAATTCCCTATAGATAATTCCCAAAAATCAAAACACAAAAGCTATCCTAACAGATTCTTCCCTGATGAACCATTTTCTGACCTTTGCTTACTAATTGGACCATATCTACCTCCTATTGACTCCAAAGGGAATGATTCCAGTGGCTAAAAACCCGTGATACACATAGATATAATTCTTATGTTAACCATTTATTTCAATTCCATACCGATAAATCCCAAAAATTAAAATACAGAAGCTATCCTAACATATTCTTCCCTGATGAACCATTTTCTGACCTTTGACTACTAAACAGACCATATCTACCTCATATGGACTCCAAATTGAATGATTCTAGTGGCTAAAACTCCGTGACAGATATATCTTTAATTCTTATGTTAAACATTTATTTTAATTCCCTATAGATAATTCCTTGAAATTAATACACAGAAGCTAAAAATTTTGCCACCCATAGCCATACCTATGTAGAACTTTCTATACCAGTCTAAGTATTCAAACATACATCACATGCAAGATCAATATGTAACATGATATAGCAACATCATGGCCAATCATCAAAGTTCTAAGAACAAAATCTCATATAAATATTATAAGTTTCAAAAGTTTTCTTCAAAAAGAAATATTGTTAAACTTACCTGGAGCACTTAGTCCCCTAGACTCCTCCTTCCTCTTTCTTCCTTTCTTCCTCTCCTTTCCTCACTCTACCTTGCTTCTATTTTTCCTCTCCCTCACTTGGACGAAATTATAATGTTGTAAGGGTGGGTTTTCTTATATAGACCACCAAATAATTCAACTTTCATGATCATGGGTCTACCTTATCACAATTAGATTACACTTGGTTGAATTTTTGGAAAACAAACAACTTATGTTCTTGTCTTCCTCTTCCTTAGTCAAGATATGCATAGGAAAAGGAGATTTGTATTTTGAAAATTATGATAATATGTTCTTAAGATATGGGACAAGGTCCCTTTGATTTAGGGATTCATTTCCATTTTCTTTTGTCTTAAACAAGTATGATAGGTTTGCCTTTTTAGGTGGCAAATTTCTAGCCCTTGAATCTCCATTTTTTGGTTGATATTATTTGTGTGGGATAGGAATGTTTTGTCCTAATGCCATGTATTATCATACCACTTGCTAAAATTATGAGTGTAGGATATAAATGTTTTTGTCCTAAAGCCTTGTATTATCATGTTACTTGCCAAAATTATGAATGTAGAATCACATCACTTGCTAAATTTTTGTCTTAATGCCATGTAACCTAATCTTTATTATCATTACATTATTTTATCATCACCTAATTTATTTTATTTTATTTTTCCTCTTGGATTTGGGCTTATTCCTACCCATTATGGGCTTATTCCTACCCATTTTCTTTGCTTTGGATAAAATTCTACCTTTCTGGGAGGGCTTGGTCACATTTTCATAATTTTTGGGCTATTGGTCCAATGACTATATCCTAGTCCAAGTCTATGTTTTATTTCTTGCTTAGGTTATCCAATGGGCTTGCTAAAAACTTATGTGAAGTGGAAAAACTCTATATGAAGTGTCCATAGGTAAAAGCCTAATGTATGGGTAAAGATTTTAAACTTAGTAACTCTAGTTCTTGAATTTAAAAAAATTACCCTAGTCCAATGTTCTTGAAATTTTATGACCTTTACTTGTTTCTAAAAATTTGTCTTCCTTATCCAAGAATTTTGCATCTCTTTAGTATGTTATTTCTAATTGTTTTTCCTATTAGGTTTTCCCTCTTTATTTGTTCTCTTAATGTTAGAAAAATTTTCTATCCATATACATAAGGTGAAGAATTTCTAAAGGTTATATTTCCTTAGATATCTAAAATATTGTCTAATAAGTTTTATTTTCTTAATTAAATATTTATGTACTTTTATCAATAAAAGAAATGAAATTAGTGATGTTACAGTAGGACTCATAATTTCTTACCTATTCAACATCTTCATCACCATTTGAATCTATTTCATCAACATCTTGAAAAATTAAATTCATGATTTACTCCATGAATTCAGGAAAAACTAATAAGGGACTTAAATTCATATATTACATTATGCACATATTTGGATGAAAAAAAATACTATAATAACCTAGTATCATAATGAAAGTTTATAAATATTAGTAATAGTGAAAATGTAATTTTTTGAGTACTTTGTCGCCATCAATTTCACTTATAGATAAAAAGAGCATAACAAAATGATGACAAATTGGAATGATAACTATGAAAAAATATCTAGGTATTGTATGGATATTATATTTTTTTGAATAAAATAAAGATAAATAAATAAATAATAGTAATGAAAGTACAAAAAATAGACCTTTAATGGTCGCAGCTTATACCTCTGTGATTGAAGGCTTTTGATGGCAACTATTAAGGTTGCCATTGAAAGTCTACTTTCTGTGGAGAATAACGTTGTCACCAAAAATATAAAAATTGCCACTAAAACCATAATAGTTGCAACTAAATTTCTACTATTAGTGGCGACTTTCATAGGTTACCATAATGGTGCGCACTGTCGCAGGTGCACCCAAATTAATACCTTACCTCAAAACTAACCTGTAGTAGTGGGAGTAAGGGTCGATCCCACAGAGACTGAAATTACCTTATGTGATTAAAAAGGGGGGATTGATAATCGCAAATTAAGTAAAGTAAACAATAATGTAAATAATTAAGAGAAAGAGATTAATAATAAAGACGTTGGTTTCGGTTGGTATCCACCGTCAAGGGATTACATTGATCATCGACAATATAATCAATCTGCAAATGAATATCTATCATTGGGGTTTTAACCCCGTTTCTCCTTAAGGCTAGCAAATTAATGACAATCGCACTAATTAAACCCTAATTAACAAGCCATATTTTAGCACATCGGTAAAACATAACTTGCTAATCGCATGAAGAACTAGAGAAACTGACAGAGCTAAACAAATATAAACACATCGGTTATATTTAATTTAGTTAATCATTCATCATAGGTTCAATGATTTATAATCCAAAACCCTCAAACCTATTTGCCTCACGAATCGCATAATTGAAAACTTTGTTCAAAACACAATTCAGCGGTAGATTAAAACAAACAAAATACTAGTAGGCCTCCTAGCAATCATATGAATAATCATTAAGAGTAAGAACAGATGAACAATCAATATTCAAAGCAAATTGAAATAAAAACATCAAATCCACATCTCACAATGTATAAAAATCCCTTGAGGTTTCAACTCACCTCAACCAACTAAAGAGAATTAGCCACGCAGGGCCATAAGATAAACAAAAGAAGAATTGAAGAATGTAGATGAAGAATTCGGTGATGAATTGGATGCCTTCTCTGGTTGCTTTCCTCTCTTTTTATAGACTCCCCTCTCTAAATCGAAGTCAAAATGTGTTTTAGGTCAAATTCCCGTCCATTCCCTTCAATTTTGAACGAAAACGACCTAAAATCACGAAATCAGCAAGTCCCCTACGGCGCAAGGGCGCCGCGGCGCCCTAAGTCAGCACCGCGGTGCTCTTTGTCGAGAGAGCTCAGGCGCTGCGGCGCTACGTCCTGGGTAAAGCGGCGTCGCGGCGCTTCAAATTGTCTTACCGTGGCGCCGCGACGCTCCATTGTGAGCGCCACGGCGCCCAGATTCTTCTAGATTTTGCCGAAGTGCCGAACATAAAAGTTGTAGCTCTATGTCTCTTCTTTCCACAGCCGCTGAAATCACCTTAATCGGAGTCCAAATGAGTGAGATATTCCTCAATTAGTGACACAAGGTCAAAAATCAGCATTTTTCTATGATTTTCTCTCTATTTTCCTCTTCATTTCTTCTTTATTATTCCTAAAACACAAAACACAACACTCAGTTAATTCATACCTATTTTCTACTAAAATTAAATAAAAATCAACTTAAAACATGTCAAAAATATGCTTATTTTATAGCATGTCAAATACCCCCACACTTACTCTTTTGCTTGTCCTCAAGCAAACATTGATTCATGTAAACAGAATTCAATACATGAAATGAGTGAATGGCTTACCAATACGCTGCCTCATAGTGAAAATTGTATGCTCTTGAAGAAATTTCAGAAAATGTCATGACCATGTGCAACATTTAATTCAAAAGCAATTTATAATTTATTCCCTAAAATCCATAGTGTGTGTGTGTATTTGGATAATTAAATTTTCTTTTACCTAAATGAGCTTATATATCTCAGGAATTATAGCATGGCTCTCTATTTAAAATTTCCATAGGCTTATTTTTCATGCTACTCTCCACTAATGTAGGCTAAAACTACTTTTTAGGATCGAAAGGACTTACCTCAGCTTGTAATGTGGCTAGGCTATGGGGTAAGATAAAAGATATAATTTTAAAGCTCAATCCCCCAACATCACATGATTAACTCTGATCTATTTGAGTTAATTCTCAAGATTGGGGGAAGTTTTTTCCCCCACACTTATTTCCTTGCTTTTCTGCATTCTACTTTTCTTTGATTCTCTATTTCTTCCTTTTTCAATCACTGGATAGACTTTCGTTAGTCTTTTGAGAAAATATAAATATATATTTTTTCCTTCTTCTTTTTTCTTTCTTTCTTTTGTCCTTGCTCCACCCTTCCACCCTTTCATTAATATAGATCTATAAAACAAATATTCAGAAATTAATCATAGAGTGAGTGAATCAGGTAGAAAAAAAATAAAGGTGTTAATCACAAAAAAAATTTGGTCTTGGCTATTTTGTGGGTATAGAATGAAATGTTAATTAAGCTCAAAATAGAGGTTCTAAGGATATTCACTTGTTTGAGTTAAGCTTGAAAGGCTCAATCTCAAAAAGAAATGCCTAAATCATTTCCTAATTGTTAGAATTAGCCTAGGATTTCGCCTCAAGTAGCATTTAAATAAGTTCTAGAAATTTAAATGAGATCATAAAATAATTTTGAGTTATATAATCTTTTTCTAAGTAAAAGACAAATTAAATATCCAAAATTGCTGTGCAAAAGAATTTCAGGATTTTTAGAAAATAGGTAATCATAAATTGAAAAGAAATTAAAATTACACATAATTATGACTTTCCTACATCTCTCAAGAACTATAAGCAATTTAAACAGTTATATCATTGGCTATTGGTTCAGCTATCACAAACTCATAAATTGAAATTTTGTTCACATGCTCACCTCATGACAAGATTAAAAGTGCACAAACCATAAAATGTATCAAAGTAGGAAAATGCACACGTGTATGATATATTATACAGTCATCCAGCTGAATTATAAAGTGACCCCCCCACTTAAAAACATACATTGTCCTCAATGTAAGAATATAAAAGAGAATATAAAAGGGACAAATAAAAACATAAGGAGGGGTTCAGTGAAACTTCCCTGACTAGTGATCACCATCCATCTCATCATGTTCAGGTGCAGGCCTAAAGGGTGGTTCAGGAGGTGCTGGGAAAGAAATTGGGAGGTTCAGGGCATAAGCTAACTGGCTAAAACACGCATGATGATGCTATGCAATAGAGTGCTGATAGAGGGCCAGATCGTTCATTTGATGGCTCAGATACTCTGTGCGCTCCCATAAATCTTCAATGGTATGCTGGGATGGTGGTGGAGCTGAGCTGCTTCCCGGTTCCGCCGTAGGTATTGGCTGAATTCCTAGCTCCTCCTCTGCTGCTTCTTCATGGCCCTTGTATTTTTGGATGTCTGCATAGGAAATAGGCTTCATCGGGTGAATGAGAGCCTCAGTGGAATCCCAGCTTACGCCTGCTTTCTGACATAGACCAGTAATTAAACTAGGGACAAATAGGGATCCGCCTCTAGCATTGATACAGCCAAGCAGCTGCCTATGAATAACCTTGCCTACATCAATAGAAAGCCCTTTAAGTACTGCATAAAGCAAAATGGCCCTTTCCTGCCTGACTTGACTCATGTTGAGGCTGGGCATGAATCTGGCTGATACGAAATAATGCCATGCTTTAGCCACTTTATTCATGTCAGCTCTAGCAAGGTATAACGGATGGCCATTGCTATCTAATTTCCATGAGGCCCCTCTGTAGCATAGAGTGCAAATAACGTCGTCAAAGTCAATGTAAGATTGAAGAAGCACCGTATATTCATCATCCTTAATATCCGGCAGGGAATAAAATTCATTAATAGCGTGCGGAGTGAATGGCACCATCTTGCCTCTAATCCTTGCTTGATGACGTTCGTGAACTGTAGCATTAGAGTAGAACTCCTGAACTATGGGAATAACTCCTGGTTCTGGGTTCCTGCAGAAGATCTCCCAATGCCTATGGAGGATATTGTCTCTGTGAGGTAGCCCTTCGATGATCAGAAATCCACGTTCTGGAACTACAGGTTTATGCACCACCACTTTGATGTGGTGTTGATAAACCGCTTCAGTCACAAAAGCTCTGGTGTCAAATGCTGGAGGGTTCTCAGCTCTGTTCTTCCTCTTAGAGATGCCTAATTTGGAAGTTTTGGGGGCCATTGCACTTGGCAAACTCACTGGGGCGTTTTATCAAACACCTAGTGTGCACTCTTGAAAAATGGAGAGAATGGATGGTAGATTCGTAGCTTGGAGTCCCAATGCAGTAAAAACCAGTAGCAAGGAAGTGTAGAGATCAACTTCAGCAGGAAAAAAAACGTAAATCGTACCGAATGCAGCGTGATTTGTGGTTGGAAAGTGTGAGATCAAAATTGCTTGAGAACCTTAGAAGATTGCCATTGAATCCAAGCCAAAAGTTGAAAGAATTAGTTAATCTTGCAAAAGAAGATGAGAAATCATGTAATTTCAGCAAGAAAACGTAATAGGAGGTGGTTGTGGTTGATTGAAGGCAATAAAATGGATTGGGAGTTGCAAAGGAGGCAAAAACGGAGGTGGGGAACGAAGAGCATCGCGATGCTCTTATAGAGAGCGCCGCGGCGCTCACCCATTCTGGGTAAAAAGCGCCGTGGCGCTCGTTTTGGACGCCGTGGCGCATGTGCACGTCCGCAGATCAAACTTTTTTTTTTAAGAAAATTAAACTATGAAAAGAAAAAAAATAAGAAGAAGAAGAGGAATGATTGTTGGGTTGCCTCCCAACCAGCGCCTTTGTTTTACGTCGTTGGCTCGACATAGATCCAAAGAAAATCAAAGAGGGTCTTGAAAAGTTATCCATTGTGCTTCCTCTTGCTGGAATCCTTCATAGTAAGGTTTAAGCCTATGCCCATTGACTTTGAAGCTATGCTGGTTATCCGTGCTCTTTATTTCAACTGCACCATGAGGGAAAATATCAGTAACAATAAATGGTCCCTCCCATCTAGAATGAAATTTACCTGGAAACAATTGGAGCCTAGAATTGTAGAGGAGGACTTTCTATCCTTTGCTAAACTCCTTACGTGAAATCATACGATCGTGTAGGAGTTTAGTTTTGGCTTTATAAATATTTGCGTTTTCGTAGGCCTCGTTTCTAAGTTCCTCCAATTCCTGAAGTTGTAATTTCCTGCATTCTCCACTTTCTTCCACATTCATGTTAAATTTCTTTATAGCCCAAAATGCTTTATGTTCCAATTCAACTGGAAGATGACAAGTTTTACCAAATACTAACCTGTATGGGGACATACCAATTGGGGTCTTATAGGCTGTCCTGTATGCCTATAGAGCATCATCTAATCTGAGACTCCAATCCCGGCGGTTGGGATTTATTGTCTTACTAATGATATTTTTGATTTCTCTGTTGGATACCTCAGCTTGCCCATTGGTCTGGGGGTGATATGCAGTTGACAATTTATGAGTGACATTATATTTCTTTAATAGGGTTTCAATAGTCCTATTGCAAAAATGTGTTCCCCTGTCACTTATCAAAGCTCTTGGAATCCCAAATCTTGAAAAGATATGCGATTTAATGAAATCTGCAACCACTTTAGAATCATCAGTCCTAGTGGGTTTAGCTTCTACCTACTTTGAGACATAATCCACAGCCAACAAAATATAATTATATCCAGCTGATAAAGGAAAAGGTCCCATGAAATCAATGCCCTAAACGTCAAAAATTTCACAAAAAAATATTGGTGTTTGAGGCATCTCATTTTTCCTAGAGATATTACCTATTTTTTGACAGTTTGTACATGACTTACAAAAATGGTATGAATCTTTGAATATGGTAGGCCAGTAAAAACCGCAATCTAAAACTTTCTTTGCTGTCCTTTTTGCTCCAAAATGTCCACCACATGCATAAGAATGGCAGAATGTTAGAATGGATAAAACTTCAGAATTAGGAATACACCTTCTTATAATTTGATCTGAGCATTGCTTCCAAAGGTAAGGATCGTCCCATATGTAGTATTTGGCGTCACTCTTGATCCTATTTCTGGCTACCCTGGTCAAAAGAGGAGGTAACTGATTAGTAGCCAGATAATTTACAATGTTTGCATACCATGGCATATGAATTGAAATTGAAAATAAATTTTCATCTGGAAATAATTCTTCAATTTTCAATTTTTCTTCCACATGTGTCAGGCGGCTTAGGTGATCTGCTACACTGTTTTCAGACCCTTTTTTGTCTCTAATCTCTAAATCAAATTCTGTAAGCAGTAGCACCCATCTGATTATCCTAGGTTTAGCCTCCTTTTTCATCACCAAGTACCTCAAAGCTGCATGATCAGTAAAAACAATAATTTTAGTGCATATTAAATATGATCTAAATTTTTCTAATGCAAAGACTACAGCTAAGAGTTCTTTTTCAGTAGTGGTATAGTTCTTCTGGGCATCATTCAGTATTCTGGAGGCATAATATATCACATGGGATGTGTTTCCAATCCTTTGGCCTAGTACTGCTCCAACTGCATGGTCACTGGCATCACACATAATTTCAAAAGGGATGTTCCAATCTGGTGCTTGGATGATTGGAGCTGAAATCAAGGACTCTTTTAATTTGTCAAAAGCTTCCCTGCATTCTCCATCAAATTCAAAAGAGACATCCTTCTGAAGCAATTTGCACATAGGTGCTGCTTTCTTAGAAAAGTCCTTTATGAATCTCCTATAAAAACCTGCATGGCCAAGAAAAGAACGAACTTCCCGCACACAAGTGGGATAAGGTAGAGTTTGTATAATATCAATCTTTGCTTTATCTACCGCTATTCCTCTTTTTGAGACAACATGGCCTAAAACTATACCTTGTTCAACCATAAAATGACACTTTTCAGAATTTAAAACAAGGTTAGTTTCTTGACATCTTTTCAAAATTAGTGAAAGGTTATGCAAACAATCATCGAATGAATTCCCATAAACTGAAAAATCATCCATAAATACCTCAATAAATTTTTCAAGGTAATATGAGAATATGCTAACCATACAACTTTGAAAAGTGGCAGGGGCATTACAAAGCCCAAATGGCATGCGCCTATATGCAAATGTCCCAAATGGAGAAGTGAAGGTTGTCTTTTCTTGGTCTTCCGGAGCAATTGCAATCTAGAAATAGCCTGAATAACCATCAAGAAAACAGTAGTAAGGTTTACCAAATAATCTTTCAAGCATTTGATCAATAAAAGGTAAAGGAAAATGATCTTTTCGGGTTACAGAATTTAATTTTCTATAATCTATACAAACCCTCCACCCATTTTGAATCCGGGTGGGTACCAATTCCTCATTTTGATTTTTCACCACAGTTATTCCTGTTTTCTTGGGAACCACTTGCACTGGGCTAACCCAATGACTGTCTGAAATAGGGTATATTACCCCAACCTCCAATAATTTAAGAATTTCTTTCTTCACTACATCCATCATAGGTGGATTTAGCCTTCTTTGGGGCTGTCTAGATGGTTTAGCTCCTTCTTCCATCAATATTCTGTGCATACATGTAGAAGGGCTTATTCCCTTAAGATCAGCTATGGTCCAACCTATTGTAGTTTTGTGTTCTTTAAGAACTTGGATTAGCTTTGCCTCCTGATCATTTTCAAGCTTGTTGGAGATAATAATAGGAAGTGTTTCTCCCTCTCCCAAGAATAAATATTTGAGATGATTAGGGAGTGGTTTCAGTTCAGGAGTAGGAGCCTGCACCACAGAAGGTAAAAGAGAAGTATCAGAAATTGGTAATTCTATATAAGAAACATTACCTGTTGGTGGTTCTTCTGAAAAACCATTTAGTGCAGCCAGTTCCTCTTTCGTTTCTTCATCCAATTCTATCTCACCATTATCCTCTTTTATGGATTTGCTCACAATCATATCCACTTTATCCTGTCCATCTAATTCAAATACATCATGTGCTAGGGAATCAAAGATATCTATAGAATAAACAGGAGTATCATCACCTGGATGTTTCATGGCTTCATACATATTAAAATTGATTACTTCACCATCAAATTCCATAGTGAGTGTGCCATTGTGAACATCTATCTTTGTTTTTGAGGTTTTCAAAAATGGTCTCCCTAATAATATTGGAGATGTAAAATCCCCATTTTCCATGTCTAGAACATAAAAGTCTGCAGGGAAGACCAAATCATCTACCTGTACCAAAACATCCTCAATTACTCCCTTAGGATATGCAGTGGACCTGTCAGCTAATTGAATAACCACATTAGTAGAGTTCAATGGTCCTAATTTCAAGGAAGCATATATAGAATATGGCATGACATTTATGGAAGCTCCTAAATCCAACATAGCTTTTTCAACATGAGTATCCCCAATTTTACATGGAATGGTAAACATACCTGGATCCTTGCATTTAGTGGGGAGTTTTGTTTGTATCATGGCAGATACGTTCTGACTCATTTGGACCTTTTAAAACCCCTTCAATTTTTGCTTTCTTTTTTGAGTGCATAATTCTTTCAAGAACTTTGCATATCTTGGTACCTGCTTAATAGCATCTAGGAGGGGAATATTAACTTCACATTTTCTAAAGATATCATACAATTCAGAAGTTTTCTCATTTAGCCTATTCTCTTTAAGAGCTTCTGGAAAAGGAGGCACTACTTCATAATTTAAATTAGGAGGAGACTTACCTGTAGGTGCTTCCTTCTCCTTAATTGATGTTTCAGTTTTCTTAGGAGAAGAGGGTGTCGGTGGACTTTTAATCTCCTTACCACTCCTTAAAACAATTGCACTAGCATTCTCTCTGGGGTTCACCACAGTTTGTGAAGGTAACTTACCTGAGTTTTGAGCATCCAAACGACTCACTGTGGTTGCTAACTGACCTACTTGCGTTGTCAGGTTCTGAATGCTAGCTCTTGTCTCTTGCTGAAATTGATGAGAGTTATGTACAAGAGTTTTCACAATGTCTTCCAAAGGATTATTTACCTGTTGATCCTGGGGTGCATTCTGTCTAGGATAATAAGCTTGTTGATTTTGTTGAAAATTTTGTCCCGTAGGCCTATTTTGTGCACTCCCATATCTGAAATTGGGATGATCCTTCCATCCAGGATTGTATGTATTGGCATATGGATCATACCTTTTAGGTTGGCCAGGAAAACCTCCTACAGCATTCGCTTGTTCTGTGGATTCCTCTTGAAGTGTAGGACACATGTCAGTTGGGTGCCCTGTGGCTGAGCATATTCCACATACTTTAACTTGCTGTAGTGTACCTGTAGCCATTTGACGCACAAGAGAAGTAAGTTTAGATATTTGATTCTGAAGAGAAGTAGTACTTACCTCCTGGGCATGTCTAATAGGAGGATCATGCCTAACGCCAAATTGTTGTGAATTGGCAGCCATATTTGATATCAGAATTCTGGCTGCCTCAGGAGTCTTATCTACTAGTGCTCCTCCACTAGCTGCATCTATCATGCTCCTATCTCCTTGCAAAAGACCTTCATAAAAATATTGGATTAGTAGCTGCTCACTAATCTGATGATGTGGGCAGCTTGCACAAAGTTTCTTAAACCTTTCCCAATATTCATAAAGTGTTTCACCATGCAATTGCCTAATGCCGCATATTTCTTTCCTAATAGTAGCGGCTCTAGATGCAGGAAAATAACATTCTAAAAACATTCTCTTCATCTCATTCCAAGTAGTGATAGTACCAGAAGGCAAATAATACAACCAATCTTTGGCTGAATCTTTTAAGGAAAAAGGAAAAGCCCTGAGTTTTATTTGTTCCTCAGTTACTCCAGGGGGCTTCATACTGGTACATACTACATGGAACTCCTTCAGATGTTTATGCGGGTCTTCACCTGCAAGGCCATGAAAACTTGGTAAGAGATTAATTAATCCAGATTTCAACTTAAAATTAACATTATCATCAAGATTAGGAAAAGTAATGCATAAGGGTTGCTGATGCAAATCAGGAGCTGCAAGCTCCTTCAGAGTGGGGTGTCTAGCCATGATCACTTCCTCCTTATCCTGATCAACGTCTTCTTGAATTTCTCTTCTGTGCCTGTATACAGATTTTCCAATATCTGGATTGAACTGTAAATCTTGAGAATTAGAAGAACGAGTTACATGCATAAAAAATCACAAAAAGTAATGACGCAATCCCCGGCAACGGCGCCAAAATTTGGTGCGCACTGTCGCAGGTGCACCCAAATTAATATCTTACCTCAAAACTAACCTGTAGTAGTGAGAGTAAGGGTCGATCCCACAGAGACTAGAATTACCTTATGTGATTAAAAAGGGGGGATTGATAATCGCAAATTAAGTAAAGTAAACAATAATGTAAATAATTAAGAGAAAGAGATTAATAATAAAGACGTTGGTTTCGGTTGGTATCCACCGTCAAGGGATTACATTGATCATCGATAATATAATCAATCTGCAAATGAATATCTATCATTGGGGTTTTCACCCCGTTTCTCCTTAAGCCTAGCAAATTAATGACAATCGTACTAATTAAACCCTAATTAACAAGCCATATTTTAGCACATCGGTAAAACATAACTTGCTAATCGCATGAAGAACTAGAGAAACTGACAAAGCTAAACAAATATAAACACATCGGTTATATTTAATTTAGTTAATCATTCATCATAGGTTCAATGATTTATAATCCAAAACCCTCAAACCTATTTGCCTCACGAATCGCATAATTGAAAACTTTGTTCAAAACACAATTCAGCGGTAGATTAAAATAGACAAAATACTAGTAGGCCTCCTAGCAATCATATGAATAATCATTAAGAGTAAGAACAGATGAACAATCAATATTCAAAGCAAATTGAAATAAAAACATCAAATCCACATCTCACAATGTATAAAAATCCCTTGAGGTTTCAACTCACCTCAACCAACTAAAGAGAATTAGCCACGCAGGGCCATAAGATAAACAAAAGAAGAATTGAAGAATGTAGATGAAGAATTCGGTGATGAATTGGATGCCTTCTCTGGTTGCTTTCCTCTCTTTTTATAGACTCCCCTCTCTAAATCGAAGTCAGAATGTGTTTTAGGTCAAATTCCCGTCCATTCCCTTCAATTTTGAACGAAAACGACCTAAAATCACGAAATTAGCAAGTCCCCTACGGCGCACGGGCGCCGCGGCGCTACGAAGATGAAGCCACGGGGCGCCGCGGCGCCCTAAGTCAGCGCCACAACTCTCTTCGTCGAGAGAGCTCAGGCGCCGCGGCGCCATGGGTTGAGCGCCGTGGCGCTACGTCCTGGGTAGAGCAGCGCCGCGGCGCTTCGGATTGTCTTACCGTGGTGCCGCGGTGCTCCCTTGTGAGCACCGTGGCTCCCAGATTCTTCTGGATTTTGCCGATGTGCCGAACATAAAAGTTGTAGCTCTATGTCTCTTCTTTCCATAGCCGCTGAAATCACCTTAATCGGAATCCAAATGAGTGAGATATACCTCAATTAGTGACACAAGGTCAAAAATCAGCATTTTTCTATTATTTTCTCTCTATTTTCCTCTTCATTTCTTCTTTATTATTCCTAAAACACAAAACACAACACTCAGTTAATTCATACCTATTTTCTACTAAAATTAAATAAAAAGCAACTTAAAACATGTCAAAAATATGCTTATTTTATAGCATGTCACATAAAAACCTTAAATTAAGCCACATTATCATC
The DNA here is from genome assembly GCA_037074535.1 of Gleditsia sinensis. Classification (NCBI taxonomy): domain Eukaryota; kingdom Viridiplantae; phylum Streptophyta; class Magnoliopsida; order Fabales; family Fabaceae; genus Gleditsia; species Gleditsia sinensis. The sequence continues at coordinate 51,073,882 of CM073463.1, read as the reverse complement.
TACCATATGTTGGTTTTTAACCACTTTCGGTGGCAACTTTTCCTTAGTCACCATTCAATCCCATATTTTTTTTGTTTAATATACATTTGATACTACTATGGTTAAAACATTGTTATATGATAAAAGAATAAAAGAAATAAAAAAATTGATAAAATAATGTATAATTACTTAATTTTAAATACAATAAATGTTCATAGCTAACTATTGGTTACAATTTGGAAGCTTATTGAAATGATATTTAAAAATAAGTAATGTATTAATTATCAAAGAATCTAAAATAAAACTTAATAATTGGAAGCCTAAACATTCTATAAAAGAATTACAAACCAACTTCAATGTTACAAAGCTCATTCTTTTCCAACCTATAAGAAAAGAAGGAGACTATTAAATGTAGTTGTCGAGCTATGAGATTGAAAAGAAAGACCATATAATAAAAATTATATTTATATACATTTTTTCCTATTATTAACTTCATTCCATTTGACAGATAAAACAAACAGTGGGAACATGATATGAGGAAGTCAATAGTTCTAAGCTATACTTTCTAAAGACACCAATGACATATATCTCAAAAGACCTACTTAGTAGAGAATTGGTTATAGGTGAACTAACTTAATGTTAAAAACTCTAATATTCTTCCTGCTCAAGGTCTTGATTTAGTTAGAGCATCAACTAAAAGATGCTATTAGAGAAGGAAACTAACAACCTAGAGGGAGGTGAATTGGGTGTGTCAATAAGACTTTGGTAATTTTCAAAAATCGAATTCCAAAACCCTTATGACAAATTATTTTGATAGAAGAATGAGAAATAGAATAATAGAAAGAATGAAAGAATATTTAAGTGCATCATTTTAATGAGTTCATATAAGAAACACATCACTTTTTGCAAAACATTAAAGTTGATGCAAATGTTCAAACTATATATTAATCTATGCAAATAATCATAGAACCGAGTATCAAGAATCTAATAGATTGAAATGTAAAATTTTTAGGGAAGAGAAGAACAAACTTTGAGATTTATCCTGGTATAGCTTTAACCTATGCTTACATATAGTCTTAAAACCTTAACTTGAGATTTTCCACTATAACCACAAGTTTACAGTGGCCACTTAGGAGCCACTACAATTCCTCAAGTCAAAGAGTTGGTAGCAGAGTTCCTCTCCTATTTACAAAGATCTTCCAATCCTAAACTTCAAATGACCCTTCCCTTGGATTATGAAATCCTGAAAATGAAAGCTATAAAGTTTGGAAATAATGTACACTCTCTTAATAGAGCGGATATACAAGATGAAGAGCAAGCTAGAGGATATTAGAACCACATGAGTTTAAGAATCGTTCTCAAAAATTTTAGAGCTATTATTTCTTGCTTAGCATCTCAATGAACCCTTGTATTTATAAATTTTTAGCCAATATAGCCATTCGAGGTTATTTAAAATTTATTCATTTCAAAATTATCCATTAGAACAACTATAATTCATATTTTGCAAAGTCAACAGGTGCCGGTTAGGTTGATAATGTATATATTATTGTTTATAATAGCTATGTTTCATTGTTTAAAAGTGAACATGTAGCTACTGGTTTTTTCATGTACCTGTTATCATTAAATAAGCTAATTTGAATTTTCTTGAACAAAATATGCATCTGTGACTGCCATCAAGAACTTAAAGTGCAACTGTTCCATAGACTCAAATTTAAATAGTCATGACTATGTCATTGTAATTTTATTTTGAATATACAACCTGCCATTAAAATTTTCTTTAAGTATAGTTTTCAATGAGTAATGTTTCAGTCTAGAATGCATTACATTTTATGAGATATTTATAAAACAGTGACTAATGGTCAAAAACTAATTTATGTAAAATTCCATTTCTGATTATCTTTTAATTTCTATGACCTTTAAAATATATTTCAAGATACATTTTTGAACTCAAGAGTTTCTAGATCCATTCACACATGATTCTAAGTCTAGGATACCTATGGATTGATTTACCTTATGTCTTGAGGTTCCTTAACTTGAAACTTATTTTTATGTTCTCTATTTATGCAATCAAGTTTCGATATCTTCAATTATTTTTCTTTAATTCTTGGAGCATCTTTCTTTTAGTTAAGCATGACATTGATATTCCATAATTCTTTATTTCAATGCTCATTCTTCTTCCTTTAAACCATCCTACAGAAACATATTTAACTTGTAAACTAAGTAGTTAGTCCAATTAACAATATGCATGATACAATGATGTTCTATAATATAAACAATTTTATGATGCATATGAAATTCTCAAAAGAATATATTTGCTTTGTTAGATAAATTACATTTTGCAAAACCTATTGGATACATATTACAAGCAAGCATATCATGGTTGGCGCATAAAAGCATGATTAAGTATAAGATATTACATGTTAAAGATTATAATCATGCATAGCACATAGTAATCAAATAAGCACATTAATCAATATACTTGCCACACACTTGTCATAATCAAAACCTATCACATAGAATTATAAGGCTAACAGATGCAAGGTACTATCAATTATATATGTTTATATAAATGTACGTACACTTATAAATATGTGATTGGCAAACAAGCAAATATACGGAAGTTACACATAGATTAGTTAGTGATGATAATGAAGCCATATGAGGTAATATTAGGAATCTTCATGCTAACCCTATTACAGATATACATTTACCTATCAAATCTAGCATGCATCAATTAACCAGATTTTTCTTTTTTGGTAAAAACTAATTAAACTGACATTTCACCATTAGACCCTAAAACATGAACTAGATTGGAAAATCAATATAACCTCACTCTAGCCATTGTGTAATTCTAGTAAGTGTAAAGCCTAACTAAATAACTACATACGATAGATCAATAATAGACTTATCAAAATCTCTTAAGCAGGTTTGATCAGTAAATACTAGATATTTACCAACTAAAGAAAGACCATATAAAAGAAATACTACTTAATTTTTAAAGTAGTTAACTTGCTACTTATGGGATAAGATCTACCATAGGTAAAAGAATTCAACTTGGATGACATAAAAAATTAATTAACTACACCAAATTAACAATTACTTAGTTAATATAACATGCTAATAAGTCAACATGGTGTTTTTGCACTATTCATTTACTAGTTACAACAACAATTTGGGAGATAAGTTAGCCAGTGTTTTGTAAAATTAAGTAGAAAAAACATAATTGAACATTTGAATTGACATGACTGAAGGTTCATTTTACGGTATCATAAACCATATATTTTCCTTCACTAATGTTTGTTCTAGGGAAATAAAGGGCAAATTACCAAATGAAATTTTACGGTGCTACAACTACAATGACCACCTCATCCTCATGGTTCTCTTTAGAAGGACTCGAGTAACAAAGATTTCAATTTCTACCATAACTTGCATATAGAAATAACAAAATATGAGTCATATGTTTTAAATATCATGTGTTACCCATAAATGTTTCAAATGTCTTAAGTTAGATATCCAAGGAGCTATGTTCCCAACTAATCCGCTCAAGCATAAATTCTTAGAAGCATAGATAAGTCACGTGTTATATTACTTGTAACAACTCCATTTTTTTTACATATATACATACATATATATATATATACATACATATATATATATATATATACATACATATACATACATATATATATATATATATATATATACATACATATATATATATATATATATATATATATGTAAAATCCCATGAAGTCATTACCTCTTTACTTCTAACTATTTAACTCATAATAACATTCAATTAAATTAACCAAGCATAATTAAGGTTTATGGTATACCATTAACACTAATACAATTCTAGATTCACATACATATCATTAATTAAAAACGTACGTACAAAAATAAGCACATATATGTCTACATCTTATTCATCCATATTGACCAGTTCTGGGGATATGGGTGTGGTTGGTTGCACCTTCATTGGGATCTTAGCCAACTCGACCCATCATACACTAAAAGCCAGTCATAGAGAATATCTACATATTTAGTCTTCTAAACATGATATGAAAATATAGTGAGAATTAAATCCCAGTAGGTTCAACAATAAATCATAATTATAATTAATATTGCTCGCCACGTCATGTTCATCTGTATAAGCTATAGTAAATATCTTAGGTCACATTAATGCACTTTATCTATGTACACGAAAATCGTGTATAGCATGAATAACTATTTTCAGAATATCATATAATGGCTATCAACTTATTTTCATATCAAGCTACCCCAGTCAGAGTGAGTACTTTCTACTCTCAAACACGGGCTTTTTTCACTTTGTCCAACATGGCACACTGTCTCTTTCTTTTCTTAATAGCATAGTCATAGCCGTGAGTCAGGCATCCCCTACTGGTGCACCACACGGACCGTCATGTTACCGTGCTCGTCTCTTTTCTTTTCTTTTCACATTAATAGCCAAAAATATGATTTCAATAAGAAGGATGTTTATTATACTCATATGCCATAATTTATCATCAAAGCATAATCATTACCAAAAATCATTGGTAAAATGGAATCATGCCAAGAACATAATCATTTTCAAATAACACTTTATAAAATATTTTCATGTCAAAATGACACACTTAAGATGGTAAGGAGTTTATGCAATAGCAATGGCTAGGGCATACACTAGTCATTTATTATTTTCATTTATAAGATTCTTCTTCTTTCTTAAATATTATTTTCATCTCTTTATTTTCTTTATGCTTGACCTCTAGTCACTTTCCTTCTACTTACATCATTTCCAACATATGTTCTCACAAAGATTATAGGGCATTCTTCTTCAATTTGGTTTCTAGTTTTACTTTATAGTCTATGAGGTTCATTTAGGGCAGAAAAGTGTTGAAAATACACTTTACCAGCTCCCAACACAGCCTGGACGTGTCTTATAACACAGCCTGGCCATTTTTATAACACAGCTATGCTCTAGGCTTCAAAAAGCCCTTTTTCACACCAAACACGGTCTGACCGTGTCCTAGAACATAACCATGATGTGTGTTGTGTTGTCCCTTTATGCAGGTTTTCATCTAGTCTAACCTTATCCCACTAATCAGAGCATAACTTCCTTATTTTAACCCCGATTGAGGTGATCTTAGTGTCCATTTAAAGATAAGATAATCCTATAAAACCCTTATGTTAAAATTTTTAGTGAAATCTTAAGTAATATTGGTGTTATTACTCCCTCAAATTCAATTTTATTTCTTGTAGGGTAGGTTCTGACCTCTACTTACTAATTTAACCATATCTCCCTCATATAGATTCTAAATTGAATGATTCTAGTGGCCTAAAATTCATAATACATATATCTATATTTTTTATGCTAACCATTTCTTTTAATTCTCTGTATATTTTGTCCAGAAATTCAAACACATAAGCTTACCTAATAGATTCTTCTTTGGTTACCTAGTTTCTAACTACTGCTTACTAATTAAACTATTTCTCCCTTATTTAAACTCCAAATTGGGTGATACTAGTGGGTAAAAATTTGTGAGACATATATCTACATTTTTCATGTTAAGCATTTATTAAAATTCCTAACCAATTCTTACCAAAATTTCAAAAATAGAAGCTTTCCTAGTTACTCCGAAATCCAGTTTTCTAACCAAATCCTTCTTAAGGTTTTAGTTCATTTTTTTATTATGTCTTCTTCATTTTTCTTTCTAATTTACATCTAACCTTAAGATTACTCATTTCAACATTTTAAGTATATTCCTTACACTTAATTTAACATATTCCATCATCTACTTCTCAAGAAAATAGAAATCAAATCATGTATTATTAAGGTTGTTTCCCAACAGAAATTTCTTATGGTCTTCTTCTAAGTGTTTAAGGCCATACTTATTTTATCAATCTAATCATATTCCATCAATTTTTTTTATCACATTCAAATATACATAAAACAACATAAAAACCCTAAAAGTTTTCCATCCATAGCCATACCTATGCAGAACTTTCCACACCAACCGAAGTATTCAGAACATCAATTACATGCAAGATCAACATGTAACATGATATAACAATATCGAAGGCCAATCATTAAGGTAGCAACAATTATAAATTTCATCAAAGTTCTAAATTCAAAATCCCATATAAATGTTACAAAATTTCAAAACTTTTCTTCAAAATGAAATATTGTTAAACCTACCTAAAAATCTCCTTAGCTCACTTAGTGAATTATTTTTCTTGTTTCCTCTTGAAGGAAGTGGCAAGATTCCTCCCTTCCCTTATCTTTTCCAATAGATTGAATAAGAGAGGGGGGGTGAGTTTTGAACCCCAAGGATAAAGAGAAAATATGGATTCAAGTGGAGATTAAGCTAACTTACCTTAAGTACTTTGTCCTCTAGACTTCTTCTTCCTTCCTCTCTTCTCCTCTCTTTCTCTCATTTCCTCACTCTACCATGCTTCTATTTTTCCTCTCCCTCACTTGGACGAAATTATAATGTTATAAGAGTGTAGCTTATCACAATTAGGGTGCATTTGGTTGCTTTTTGGGGGAAGACAACTCATGTTCTTGTGTTCCTCTCCCTTAGTCAATATATGCATAGAAAAAGGAGATTTGTATTTGATAATCATGATAAAATGTTCTTAAGACAAGGGACAAAATCCCTTTTATTTATGGAATCATTTTCTTTTTCTCTTGTCTCACTCAATTATGATAGATTTGCTTTTGTAAGTGGCAAATTTCCATCCCTTGAGTCTCCATTGCCTGGCTGAAATTATTTATGTAGGTTAGGGATATTTTTTCATAATGCCATGTATTATTATCTACTATATCATCACATGGCTTGGTGAAATTATGAGTGTTGGATATAGATATTTTGTCCTAATGCCATGTGACCTAATCTTGATTATTATTACACTACTATTTCATGACATAATTTTGATTTTTCCCTCTTGGGTTTGGGCTCATTCTTGCCCATTTTCTTTGTTTTAGCTAAAATTCTACTTCTCATGGAGGGCTTGGTCACATTTTCATGATTTTTGGGCTATCGGTCCAACTTTTATATCTTAGTCCAAGTCTATGTTATATCTCTTGCATGGGCTATCCAATTGGCTTGCTAAAAACTTATATGAAGTGAAAAAAAACTCTATGAAGTGTCCATAGGTGAAGGCCCAATATATGGGTGGAGATGTTAAATTTAGGAACTCTAACTCTTGAATTAGGAAAAATTACCTTAATCTAATTTTCTTGAAATTTTAAGACCTTTACTTACTTCCAAAAATTTACCTTTCTTACTATAGAATTTCGCCTATCATTAGGATGTTATTTCTAATTTTTCCTATTAGGTTTTCTCTCTTTACCTATTCCCTTAATGTTAGAAACATTTTTAATGCATACACATAAGGTGAAGAATTTCTAAAACTTATATTTTCTTATATATCTAAAAATTATTTAATAAATTTTATTTCCTTAATTAAATATTTATGTACCTTTATTAAGAAAATAAATGAAATTAGGGATGTTACATTACTACTATTGAAAATCAAACCTGTCAAAACATACTAACGTGTATAAAAGCAACTTCTATGCCTTTTGCCAATTGTAGCTATTTGATACTAAACTTACAAGTATGTGATTCTACAAGGATTAGATTCAGATTCATTAATGCTACAATTAAGACCTTCCTACATGTAAGGCCATGGTGTTGTAATAGTCACGCTCATGACAATATGATACTTTAAAATCTAGTAAGGAAACATAGGGAATTAGATAAACATCGCATAAACAATCCCTAGCAGATAAGGCATAAAAAAGGCAACCAATGTAAACCCAGATTCTCATAAATGAGTTATATCCGTGCCAATAGGAATTCCATAACACCAGCCTATCAATTCCCAAATTCCATGTTGAAGATAAACATAAAATAAAATAGAGTAGCACCTTGCTATCAAGGGTGCAGAGCAACAACCTTAGGAGCAAGGGTGTAGCAACAACCTCAATAACAAGGTTATTGTTCTTCACACTTACTATCAATGGTGTAAAGTAGCACCCTTGCTCTATAATGATACATAAAAGGTAAAAAAAGGGTACAATTATTCAATTAGAAGACACACCTTCCATATAATACATTTCAAGAATGATCAAGGAAGGGACGTACAAAGAGGGTTGCTTCAATAAATCGTACTCAGATTTTTAATTATTGAGCCAATTCTTTATAGCCACCTATATGAAAGCCATTTAAATTCCCATCACAGGTTATACAATTTACCAAAAAATTAAATTCTCTCTAAGAACACCTTTTGTCACTATTTTCACTAATACTACAAGATGCTACAGACAACCACACATTTTTTTTAACTCTTTCAACAACATGGAATACACATTTAACTTTAACTTTAGGATGCAATGTGAGTGGACCATTTTTTTACTTTAACTTTAAATGCATTTAAAGTAAAAAAATGTAGAAAATGTAACATCCCTAATTTCGTTTCATGTATTAATAAAAGTACATAAATATTTAATAAATGAATTAAAATTTATTAGACAATATTTTAGATATCTAAGGAAATATAGTCCTTAGAAATTCTTCACCTTATGTATATGCATAGAAAATGTTTCTAACATTAAGAGAACAAATAAAGAGGGAAAACCTAATAGGAAAAAAAAATAGAAATAACATACTAAAGAGATGCAAAATTCTTGGATAAGGAAGATAAATTTTTAGAAACAAGTAAAGGTCTTAAAATTTCAAGAACATTGGATTAGGGTAATTTTTCCTAATTCAAGAACTAAAGTTACTAAGTTGAACATCTTTACCCATACATTGGGCTTTTACCTATGGACACTTCATATAGAGTTTCTCCACTTCACATAAGTTTTTAGCAAGCCCATTGGATAACCTAAGCAAAAAATAAAACATAGACTTGGACTAGGATATAGTAATTGGACTGATAGCCCAAAAATTATGAAAATGTGACCAAGCCCTCCAAGAAAGGTAGAATTTTATCCAAAGCAAAGAAAATGGGTAGGAATAAGCCCATAATGGGTAGGAATAAGCCCAAATCCAAGAGGAAAAATAAAATAAAATAAATTAGGTGATGATATAATAATGTAATAATAATAAAGATTATGTTACATGGCATTAATAAAAAAATTTAGCAAGTGGTGTGATTCTACATTCATAATTTTGGCAAGTGGCATGATAATACAAGGCTTTAGGACAAAAACATCTATATCCTACACTCATAATTTTAGCAAGTGGTATGATAATACATGGCATTAGGACAAAACATTCCTATCCAACACAAATAATATCAACCAAATAATGGAGATTCAAGTGCTAGAAATTTGCAACCTAAAAAGGGAAACCTATCATACTTGTTTAAGACAAAAGAAAATGGAAATGAATCCCTAAATCAAAGGGACCTTGTCCCTTATCTTAAGAACATATCATCATAATTTTCAAAATACAAATCTCCTTTCCCTATGCATATCTTCACTAAGGAAGAGGAAGACAAGAACATAAGTTGTTTGTTTTCTAAAAATTCAACAAAGTGTATCCTAATTGTGATAAGGTAGACCCATGATCATGAAAAGTATAATATTTGGTGGTCTATTTAAACAAAACCCACCCCTACAACATTTTAATTTCGTCCAAGTGAGGAAGAGAGAGAAATAGAAGCAAGGTAGAGTGAGGAAAGGAGAGAAAGAGAGGAGAAGAAAGGAAGGAAGGAGAAGGAGAAGTTTAGAAGGCTAAGTACTCAAGATAAGTTACCTTAATCTCCACTTGAATCCATTTTTATTCTTCATCCTTGAGGTTCAAAAACACACCCTCCTTCTCTTACCTAAGCTGCTAGAAAAGCTAAGGGAATGGAGGAATCTTGCTACTTCTTTCAAGAGGAAGCAAGAAAACCAATTCACTAAGTGAGCTAAGGAGATTCTTAGGTAAGTTTAACAATATTTCTTTTCGAAGAAAAGCTTTGAAATTTGTAACATCTGTATGGGAATTTGATCTTAGAACTTTGATGATTGGTCATTGATGTTGCTTTATCATGTTACATATCGATCTTGCATGTGATGTATGTTTGAATACTTAGGCTGGCTTAGACAGTTTTGCATAGGTATGGCTATGGGTGGTAAAACTTTTAGCTTCTGTTTTAGAATTTCTGGGACCATTCTGTAAGGAATTAAAATAACTTGTTAACATAACAATTATAGATATATGTCTCATGGATTTGTAGCAACTAGAATCACTTAATATGGAGTCCATATGAGGTAGATATGGTCTGATTAGTAAGTAGTGTTCAGAAAATGGTTAATTTGGGAAGAATCTGTTAGAAAAGCTTCTGTTTTTGAATTTATGGGACCATTCTGTAAGGAATTATAATACCTTGTTAACATAACAATTATAGATATATGTCTCACGGATTTGTAGCAACTGGAATCACTCAATTTGGAGTCCATATGTGGTAGATATGTTCTGATTAGTAAGTAGTGTTCAAAACATGATTAATCAGGGAAGAATCTGTTAGGAAAGCTTCTGTTTTTGAATTTCTGGGACCATTTTGTAAGGAATTAAAATAACTTGTTAACATAACATTTATAGATATATGTCTCACGGATTTGTAACAACTAGAATCACTAAATTTGGAGTCCATATGAGGTAGATATGGTCTGATTAGTAAGTAGTGTTCAGAAAATGGTTAATCAGGGAAGAATCTGTTAGAAAAGCTTATGTTGTTTAATTTCTGAGACCATTCTGTAAAGTATTAAAATACCTTGTGAACATAACAATTATAGATATATGTCTCACTGATATTTAGCAACTGGAATCACTCAATTTGGAGTCCATATGAGGTAGATATGGTCCGATTAGTTAGCAAAGGTCAGAAAATGGTTAATCAGGGAAGAATATGTTATGTTAACTTTTGTGTTTGAATTTTTGGGAACATTCTCTAGGGAATTAAAATAAATGGTTAACATTACAATTATTGCTATATGTGTCAGGGAGTTTTAACCACTGGAATAACTTAATTTGGAATTCATATGAGGGAGATATGGACAGATTAGTAGGTAAAGGTGAGAACCTATCCGAGAGGAAATAATCTGTACTTTGAGGGAGTAATATCACATTGATTTCTTAATATTTCGCTAAACTGTTCAACATAATAGTTTTAGATAATTGTTTTATCTTGAAATTGACACCAAGATCGCCTAAATCGGAGTTCAATTGAGGGAGTGATTCTCTAATTAGAAAGAGAAGGTTAGATATGATGAAAACCTCCATCAAGAAAATAAAGAAATAAAATTAATATTTTAAAAAAAAGACGAATCTTATAAATGAAAATAATAAATGACTAGTATATGCTATAGTCATTGCCATTGGATGAACTTCTTATCATCTTAAGTGTGAAATTTTGACATGGAATTATTTTATAAAGTGATATTTGAAATGGTTATGTTCATGGCATGATTACCAATGATTTTTGGTAATAGTTATATTTTGTTGAACATACTTGTTATTGAAAGCATATTTTTGGCTATCATTGTGAAAAGAAAAGAAATGAGCATGGTCACATGGTAATCCGTGTGGTGCACCAGTAGGGGACGCCTTACCAATGGTTATGAATATGTTAATGAGAAAAGAAAGAGAAAGTGTGCCATGTCGGACGGAGCGAGATAAGCCCGTACCGGAGAGTAGAAAATACTCACCCTGACTGGGGTAGCTTCATATGAGAATAAATTGATAGTCATTATATGATATTTTGAAAATAATCAATCCTATCATACATGTCATTATTGTACGATTCTCATGTGCATAGATTTTATGCATTCATGTGACCAAAGTTATTTACTGTAGTTTATACAGTTGAACATGACGTGATGACTATATTGATAATGATTTATTATTGAATCTACTGGGATTTAATTCTCACTATATTTCCATATCATGTTCAGAAGAATAATTATGCAGATTTTCTCAATGACACTTATTATTTTCGTACATTGGAACGAGGTGCCTTACCTTGGGCAACTACTAGTTATATCAGATGTATCTGTAGTAGATGTGACTGAGATTCCGGTGGAGGTGCCATCCGCACCAGTGTCCCTGGAAGTAGTCGACATAGATGATTAGAGCTAATATGTATCTTTGTACAAATGTTTGTAAAATAATGGTGTGTAGTTTGTAAAATAATGGTGTGTATGGAAACTCAGTATTGTATCACTGTTAATAACAATTATGCTTGGTTAAAGTGATTATTATTACGAGTTAAGTGGTTAGAATTAAATTAGTAATAACTTCATGTAATTTTACAAATATAAAAAAAAATTTGTTACATTTACATAAATGGAGTTGTTACATAATTGGTATCAGAGCAGGTCGATGCTAGATGGCCAATGGGTGGATGATTATCTAAATCGATCTTATAGTGTCTTGAGTACGTTGTGGTTGTGCTGTGTAGGGGATCAGTGATTCATATAGGTAAGAAATTACTAATGTTTCCTATCTATATGCTGTGGTGGTGTTATGACTGCTATTAAATATTTTTGAACTAACTATTAGGCTTGATCACCTCAATAGCAGCATAAATTTGTTTTTGCCACCATAGAAAATGGCACCACCAAGGATGAATCTAGCAACCAATGCAGAGGAAACACTGCACAACCTTGCCACGGCAATTCGAGACCAAGTCATGACCACCAACCAAATTTTACAATATCTCCAGAATGCTAATAACCCAAATGGTGAGAATGGTGCTAACAACCGGATGGCTGGAAAAGATAATGGCATATTCGAGTTCCTGAGGACTAGACCACCTTGTTTCCAAGGTGGCTATGACCCAACGGTAGCCAAAAGGTGGATAAGGGAATTCGAGAAAATCTTTGAAGTGATGGGCTGTACTGAAGAGCAGCAAGTTATTTTTGCTGCATATATGTTAAAGGATGAAGCAGAATACTGGTGGCGTAGAGCTAGAGAACTTTTAGCTCATCAGGGAAGACAGATCACCTGGCAAGTGTTCAAGGACATTTTTTTTGAAAATTACTTTCCAAGTACTGTACAGGCAGAGAAAGAGATCAAATTTCTCCAACTCAGGCAAGGCAGCATGACCATGGACCAGTATATTGCAAGGTTTGAGGAGATGTCTAAGTTCTCCTCTTATCTGCGATATAACCCAAATGAAGCATGGAAGGCAATTAAATTCGAAGCGGGACTAAACCTGAAGATAAAGAATGCTATTATAGCTATGGAGATCAGGGAGTTTGTACCTCTGATAAATAAATGCAGACTCCTAAAAAAGAGTTTAAGGGCAGTGGAGGACATGAAGCAAAGGCAAAACCTATGGAAGAGGAAGAAAAATTTTCCCAACCCTGGAAAGAACGTGAGAAGAAGTGGATATGGAGCTAGTAAGAGGCCATTGACTGCGGGTCCTAGACCTTTTCAACAAGACCTTGCCCCAGTCAAGTGCGTTAAGTGCGGACGCATGCATGGTAACCGGCCATGCTACATGGGACAAGATGTTTGCTTCAATTGTGGATAGAAGGGACATTTTGCGAGAAACTGCCCACAGAATGTGGGGAAGCAGTCAGAACAGAGGCCTCAGGTGAAAGGAAGGGTTTTCACCCAGACCGGCCAAGAGGTAGCTCAATCTTCTGAAATGATTCAAGGTACATACTATATCTATGGATTTTCTCTTATGGTGTTATTTGACTATGGTGCTAGTCATTCATTTATATCGGAAGAATGTATTAGGAAGTTTCAGTTTCTTATTTCTGAAACTCCCTATGAGCTATCCGTAGTGACCCCTACAAGGGAAAGGGTATTAACTTCCTTTGTATGTAAGGACTGTGAAGTCACCATCCAGGAGAAAATTTTTTCTGTAGACCTCATCTGTTTACCTTTAAGGGGTATTGAGGTCATTCTAGGGTTAGACTGGATGTCTAGAAATCGAGTCTTGCTGAATTGTTGTAACAAGACGGTTGAATTTCTACCTCTTACTCCGAAAGAGGAGGTCTAGTTATTGATGCTTAATGCCAATCAAGTTAATAGGGAGTTAAAGAATGGAGTACTTGGATTCATTCTCTTGTATTTATCAAACCTAGAATTCGAATAGAAGCTTGATGAAATCTCAATAGCCAACGAGTTTCCTGAAGTATTTTCATCAGATATTCCAGGGTTACCTCCCAAGAGAGAGATAGAGTTCTCTATTGATCTCCTACCTAGGACAGGGCCTATCTCTATTGCACCATATAGAATGGCCTCGAAGGAACTACAGGAACTCAAGAAGTAGTTGGAGGAACTATTAGACAAGCAATTCATTAGACCGAGTGTATCACCTTGGGGAGCTCCTGTATTGTTTGTTAAGAAGAAAGACGAGAACTTAAGACTATGCATAGATTACAGACAGCTGAATAAGGTGACTATAAAAAACAAGTACCCTCTCCCTAGGATATATAACTTATTGGATAAATTGAAGGGAGCCTCTATTTTTTCTAAAATTGACTTGAGGTCAGGATATCATCACATTAGGATCAAGGAGGAGGATGTACCAAAAGCTGCCTTCAGGACTAAGTATAGGCATTATGCGTTTCTTGTAATGCCCTTCGTGTTTACGAATGCACCTGCAATTTTCATGGATTACATGAATCGTATTTTTCGACCCTACCTAGTTCAATTTGTTGTAGTGTTCATTGATGACATCTTGATATATTCTAAGAGTGAGAAATAACATGAACAACATCTCCGAATCGTGCTGCAAGTGCTGAAAGAGAAAAAGTTATATGCCAAATTGGAGAAGTGTGAATTTTGGCTATCAGAGGTGAAGTTTCTCGGACATGTCATCTCTAATAGAGGGGCAGTCGTAGATCCTAGCAAGACGAAAGCAGTGATTCAGTGGGAGAGACCAAAGACGGTCAGGAAAGTCAGAAGTTTCCTGGGTTTGGCAGGATACTATAGGAGGTTTATACAAAACTTCTCTCGTATAGCCTTGCCATTGACTAAATTGACCAGGAAGGGAAGTCCTTTCAAATGGACTAATCAATGTGAAGCTAGTTTCCAGCAGTTGAAGACAAGACTGACCACTCCTCCTGTTTTAATTATTCCAGACCCCACAGGACATTTTGAAGTGTATAGTGACGCTTCAAAGAAAGGGCTAGGATGTGTGCTGATGCAAGATAAGAGAGTAGTTGCTTACGCCTCTAGGCAAATGAGACCCCACGAAGGAAACTATCCAACCCATGATCTTAAATTGGCGGCAATGGTGTTTGCCTTAAAGATTTGGCGACACTATTTGTACAGGGCAACCTTTGAAGTATATTGTGATCATAAGAGTCTTAAATACCTCTTTGATCAGAAGGAGTTAAATATGAGGCAACGAAGATGGGTATAATTCCTCAATGACTACAAGTTTGAGATAAAGTATCGTCTCAGAAAGGCGAATGTTGTAGCAGATGCCTTGAGTCGAAAATCTCTGCACATGGGTCAGATGATGGTGTATGAGATGTAGATGCTAGAGGAGTTTCAAAATTTGAAGCTAGCCACTACTCTTACTCCAAAGAATATAATCACTAATGGTTTAAGTATAGGGTCTGACCTTAGAGCCCAGATCAAAGAGGCTCAAGCTCACGACCAATACTTACAGGATCATAAAGACCAAGGTAATTTTTCTGTCATGGAAGATGGAGCAATCATGTATCAGGGAAGGATTTGTGTCCCTCAAGAATGAGAGTTGAGGACTAAGATCCTACAGGAAGCGCATCAGAGTAAATACACAGTCCATCCTGGATGCACTAAAATGTACCAGGATTTAAAGATGATGTATTGGTGGCCAGGGATGAAAAAGGATATTGCGGAGTTCGTGGCGAAATGTCTAATTTGTCAAAAGGTGAAGGTGGAGCATCAAAAGCCAGCGAGATTTCTACAACCTCTTGAGATCCCTAAATGGAAATGGGACAGTATCTCGATGGACTTTGTTGTGGGTTTACCTAAGACTTCAGTGGGACATGACTCTATCTGGGTAATAGTTGATAGATTAACCAAATCTGCTTACTTTTTTCCCATAAAAATTAACTATTCACTGGATAAATTAGCCCTATTGTAGGTTTAGGAAATAGTTAGACTGCATGGAATTCCCTTAAATATCATTTCTGATAGAGATTCGAGGTTCATATCGAGGTTTTGGAAGGCATTGCAGGAAGCATTTGGTACTCAGTTGCTGTTCAATACTGCCTACCATCCTCAGACTGACGGGCAGACAGAACGAACCATTCAAACCCTAGAAGATATGTTAAGGGCCTGTGTGATAGAGCAAGGTAAAGGATGGGATAAATAGCTACCTTTAGTAGAGTTTGCTTATAATAATAGTTATCACTCCAGTAGATGGCCCCCTACGAAGCTTTATACGGTAGGAAGTGCCGATCTCCACTATGTTGGTTTGAGGTAGGAGAAAAGAACTTGCTGGGTCTTGATCTAGTTCAACAAACCACTGTACAAATCAGGATGATACGAGATAAAATACTCACAGCTCAAAGTCGGCAAAAGAGTTACTATGATAAGAGACATAGACCTCTGGAGTTTGAGGAAGGGGACCATGTATTTCTAAAACTTTCTTCGACCACTGGAGTTGGTAGGTCTCTCAAGACTAAAAAGCTAAATTTGCGATTTTTAAGACACTACCAAATTCTGAAGAAAGTATGGATGTCACCATATCAAGTTGCTCTCCCACCTAATTTGTCCAACTTGCATAATGTTTTTCATGTATCACAGCTTCGAAAGTATCTTCCAGACTCCTCACATGTGATACGAGATGAACCAATCCAAATAAAGGAGAACATGACATACCAGCTAGTACCTGCATCCATATTAGACACTGACGTGAAGCAACTGGAAAATAAAACCATTCCCCTTGTTAAGGTGTTATGGGAAGGTTTGACTCCGGAAGAAGCAACTTGGGAGCTGGAAGAAGTCATGAGGAAGAAATATTCGCAATTGTTCTTATTAGGTAATTTTTGAAATTTTGAGGACAAAATTTCTTTTAGGTGGAGAGACATGTAACATCCCTAATTTCGTTTCATGTATTAATAAAAGTACATTAATATTTACTTAAGGAAATAAAATTTATTAAACAATATTTTAGATATCTAAGGAAATATAATACTTAGAAATTCTTCACCTTATATATATGCATAGAAAATGTTTCTAACATTAAAAGAACAAATAAAGAGGGGAAACCTAATAGGAAAAAAAAATTAGAAATAACATACTAAATAGATGCAAAATTCTTGGATAAGGAAGATAAATTTTTAGAAACAAGTAAAGGTCTTAAAATTTCAAGAACATTGGATTAGGGTAATTTTTCCTTATTCAAGAACTAGAGTTACTAAGTTTAACATCTTTACCCATACATTGGGCTTTTACCTATGGACACTTCATATAGAGTTTTTCCAGTTCACATAAGTTTCTAGCAAGCCCATTGGATAATCTAAGCAAGAAATAAAATAGAGACTTGGACTAGGATATAGTAATTGGACTGATAGCCCAAAAATTATGCAAATGTGACCAAGCCCTCCAAGAAAGGTAGAATTTTATCCAAAGCAAAGAAAATGGGTAGGAATAAGCCCAAATCCAAGAGGAAAAATAAAATAAAATAAAATAAATTAGGTGATGATATAATAATGTAATAATAAGAAAGATTAGGTTACGTGGCATTAAGACAAAAATTTAGCAAGTGGTGTGATTCTACATTCATAATTTTGGCAAGTGGCATGATAATACAAGGCTTTAGGACAAAAACATATATATCCTACACTCATAATTTTAGCAAGTGGTATGATAATACATGGCATTAGGACAAAACATTCCTATCCCACACAAATAATATCAACCAAATAATGGAGATTCAAGGTCTAGAAATTTTCCACCTAAAAAGGCAAACCTATCATATTGTTTAAGACAAAAGAAAATGGAAATGAATCCCTAAATCAAAGGGACATTGTCCCTTATCTTAAGAACATATCATCATAATTTTCAAAATACAAATCTCCTTTTCCTATGCATATCTTGACTAAAGAAGAGGAAGACTAGAACATAAGTTGTTTGTTTTCCAAAAATTCAACAAAGTGTATCCTAATTGTGTTAAGGTAGACCCATGATCATGAAAGGTGTATTATTTGGTGGTCTATTTAAGCAAAACCCACCCCTACAACATTTTAATTTCGTCCAAGTGAGGAAGAGAGAGAAATAGAAGCAAGGTAGAGTGAGGAAAAGAGAGAAAGAGAGGAGAAGAAAGGAAGGAAGAAGAAGGAGAAGTTTAGAAGGCTAAGTACTCAAGGTAAGTTACCTTAATCTCCACTAGAATCCATTTTTCTTCTTCATCTTTGAGGTTCAAAAACTCACCCTCCTTCTCTTACCTAAGCTGCTAGAAAAGCTAAGGCAAGGGAGGAATCTTGCTACTTCTTTCAAGAGGAAACAAGAAAACCAATTCACTAAGTGAGCTAGGGAGATTCTTTGGTAAGTTTAACAATATTTCTTTTCGAAGAAAAGCTTTGAAATTTGTAACATCTATATGGGAATTTGATCTTAGAACTTTGATTATTGGTCATGGATGTTGCTTTATCATGTTACATATTGATCTTGCATGTGATGTATGTTTGAGTACTTAGACTGGTTTAGATAGTTCTGCATAGATATGGCTATGGGTGGTAAAACCTTTAGCTTATGTTTTTGAATTTCTGGGACCATTCTGTAAGGAATTAAAATAACTTTTTAACATAACAATTATAGATATATATCTCACGGATTTGTAGTAACTGGAATCACTCAATTTGGAGTCTATATGAGGTAGATATGGTCTGATTAGTAAGTAGTGTTCAGAAAAAGGTTAATTTGGGAAGAATCTGTTAGAAAAGCTTCTATTTTTTACTTTCGGCGACCATTCTGTAAGGAATTAAAATGACTTGTTAACATAACAATTAGAAATATATATCTCACGGATTTGTAGCAACTGGAATCACTCAATTTGGAGTCCATATAAGGTAGATATGGTCTGATTAGTAAGTAGTGTTAAGAAAATGATTAATCAGGGAAGAATATGTTAGGAAAGCTTCTATTTTTGAATTTCTGGGACCATTCTGTAAGGAATTAAAAGAACTTGTTAACATAACAATTATAAATATATGTCTTATAGATTTTTATCAACTAGAATCACTGAATTTGGAGTCCATATGAGGTAGATATGGTATGATTAGTAAGCAGTGTTCAGAAAATGGTTAATCAAGGAAGAATCTGTTAGAAAAGCTTATGTTTTTTAATTTATGGGACCATTTTGTAAGGAATTAAAATAACTTGTTAACATAACAATTATAGATATATGGCTCACGGATATTTCGCAACTGGAATCACTCAATTTGGAGTCCATTTGAGGTAGATATGATCTGATTAGTTAGCAAAGGTCAAAAAATAGTTAATCAGGGAATAATATGTTAGGTTAACTTTTGTTTTTGAATTTTTGGGGACATTCTGTAGGGAATTAAAATAAATGGTTAACATAACAATTATTTCTATATGTGTCACGAAGTTTTAGCCACTGGAATAACTTAATTTGGAATTCATATGAGAGCGACATGGATAGATTAGTTGGTAAAGTTCAGAACCTATCTAAGAGGAAATAATCTATACTTTGAGGGAGTAATATCACCTTGATTTCTTAATATTTCGCTAAACTGTTCAACATAATCGTTTTAGATAATTGTTTTATCTTGAAATTGACACCACGATTACCTTCATCGGAGTTCAATTGAGGGAGTTATGCTCCGATTAGTAAGAGAAGGTTAGATATGATTGAAAACCTGCATCAAGAAAATAAAGAAATAAAATTAATATTTAAAAAAGAAGACGAATCTTATAAATGAAAATAATAAATGACTAGTATATGGCATAGCCATTGCCATTGTATGAACTTCTTACCATCTTAAGTGTGAAATTTTGACATGGAAATATTTTATAAAGTGATATTTGAAATGGTTATGTTCATGGCATGATTACCAATGATTTTTGGTAATAGTTATATTTTGATCAACATACTTGTTATTGAAAGCATATTTTTGTCTATCATTGTGAAAAGAAAAGAAATGAGCACGGTCACATGGTAATCCGTGTGGTGCACCAGTAGGGGACGTCCTACCAACGGTTATGAATATGTTAATGAGAAAAGAAAGAGAAAGTGTGCCATGTTGGACGGAGCGAGATAAGTCCGTACCGGAGAGTAGAAAATACTCACCCTGACTGGGGTAGCTTCATATGAGAATAAATTGATAGTCATTATATGATATTTTGAAAATAATCAATCCTGTCATACATGTCATTACTGTATGATTCTCATGTGCATAGATTTTGTGCATTCATGTGACCAAAGTTATTTACTGTAGTTTATACAGCTAAACATGACGTGATGACTATGTTGATAATGATTTATTGTTGAACCTACTGAGATTTAATTCTCACTATATTTCCATATCATGTTTAGAAGAATAATTATGCAGATTTTCTCAATGACACTTATTATTTCCGTACGTTGGATCGAGGTGCCCTACCTTGGGTAACTACCAGTTATATCGGATGTATCTATAGTATATGTAACTGAGATTCCGGTGAAGTTGCCACCCACACCAGTGTCCCCAGAAGTAGTCGATATAGATGATTAGAGCTAATATGTATCTTTGTACAAATGTTTGTAAAATAATGGTGTGTATGGAAACTCAGTATTGTATCACTGTTAATAACAATTATGCTTGGTTAAAGTGATTATTATTATGAGTTAATTGGTTAGAATTAAATTAGTAATCACTTCATGTAATTTTACAAATATAAAAAAAAAATTTGTTACATTTACATAAATGGAGTTGTTACAGAAAACACATTGCATCTTAATGTTAAAGTATTCGATGTTGCTAGAAGAGATTAAACTTTTGTGGCTTTTTGCAACATCTTGTAGCATAAGTGAAAATGGTGGAAAAAGGTATTCTTAGAGAGAATTTAATTATGCTATTGAGTAGTTTGATTTATGGTGGGAATTCATTGACTTTAATATGGCTGTCTACAAAGAACTAGCTTGAAAATTTAAAATCCAAGTACCAATTAGTTAACAAATTTATTTAGACAACAGTAACTTTAAGGAAAAATTAAGAGTTATGAAAAAAATATGTTACTTTGTAGTTACTTTTTTTTAATCTTAACACCAAAGTAAAATAGAATAAAGGAATGAATGCATTCAATTAACCAATTATATCTACACTCGCTCTTCTAAAGATGATAAATCTTTGCTAGTGTTGCAAAAAGTCAACATCAGTTCACATTATTTCAATCAATGTTAGATAAGTTAAGCATCAATTAGCATTATGGTTAGAGGATTGTTAGAAAAAGGCTTATAAATAAGACACCTTTTACTCTTTTGAATTCAATTGAATAAAAACGAGGCTTTCTTCTTATTCTCTTTCTCACTATTCTACTTTCAATACAAAAATTATGCACCTATTTTGTTAAACACACAAGACTACCATGACAAGCTAATCAAAGTCTAGTTTCTTTAAACAAAAAATATTAAGCTTTTGAGAGGCTTTACCCATTAATTCATTAAGTATAACTAGTTGGTGCGTACTGTTGCAGGTACACCCAAATTGATATGTTACTTCTCAACTAATTGTAGTCGTGGGAGTAAGGGTCGATTCCAAAAAGACTGAAATTACCTTATGTGATTGAGAAAGGGGGAATTGATAATTGTAAACAAAAAAAGTAAACAATAATGAAAGTAATTAAGAGAGTAATTAATAAGAGAGGCGTTGGTTTTGGTTAATATCCATCATCAAGGGATTGAATTGATCATTAATAATATAATCCATCTTAATTTGAATATTTATCATCGGGATTTTAACCTTGCTCCTCCTTAAGTATAGTAATTGATGACCATCGCCTCAATTAACCCTAATTAACAAACAATCCTTTAGCCCGTCGGTGAAGCATAATTTATTAATAGCATGAAGAACTAGAGAAACTAATAGAGATAAACAAATATAAACACATCGGCTATATTTAGTTCAGTCAATTATTCATCATAGGTTCAATGATTTATAATCCAAAATCCTAAAACCTATTTGCCTCTTGAATACAGTAATAAAAACTTTGTTCAAAACATAATTTAGTAGTAGATTAAGACAAATAATATACTTGTAGGCCTTCTAGCAATCATATGAATAATCATTAAAAAGAGAAGAGAAGATGAATAATTAATACCCAATTAAGATTAAACTAATCAAATCAAATCTAAATCTCACAATACATGAAGATCCCTTGAGGTTTCAATCTTCCTCTGCCAATTAAAAATAAATCAAGTTCGCAAGCCTATAAGAAAATCTATAGAAGAATTGAATAAGGTAATTAAGAGGTTGAGTCATTATTGATGCTTCCTTTCTTCCCCTTTTTATAGATTGGCCTCTTCTCATTGAAGTAGAACTGTTTCTAGGTCAAATCTCGACCAATCGGGCTTCAATTGGAACTAAAAATACCTAAAAATCGTTATTTTAGCATTCTGGTGCGGCGATGAGCGCCGCGACGCACTAGTCAGGCACTACAGTGCTACTAAATTAGACTAAAAGGACACCGCAGGGCTACAAAAACCTGGCACAAGGCATGGCAATGCTTGGTATTCCTGATGCTTGGGCACTGTGGCAATTTGGTTTCTCAGTAGGTCCGAGGCGTCGTGCACTAGGAAGTGCCGTAACACCCAAAAACTTTTAGATTTTGCCAAAGTGATAAACTCAGAAGTTGTACCTCTATGTCTGTTCTTTACATATCCACTAAAATTACTTCAATCAGAGTTGAAATGAGTGATATATACCTTAATTAGTGACAAAGGGTCAAAAATCAACATTTTTCCATATTTCCTCTCTATTTCTTATTCTTTTCTTCTTTATTATTCCTAAAACATAAAACACAAAAATCAATTAATTCCTAATTATTTCCTACTTAAATTAAATAAAAAGTAACTTTAAAGATATTAAAATCATGCTTAGTTATAAACACATCAAATACCCCCATACTTAACCTTGTGATTGTCCTTAAGGAAAATAATCTCTAAAGATGAAAAAAATCAATATATGTAGTGAGTGTTAGACTTACCAAGCTTTTGCCTCATAATTTAAAAATATGCTCAAGAAATTTTTTGAAAGATCATAACCATGCACAAGATTAACTCAAACGCAATCAATTATTTTATTCTCTTGAATCCCGAGTGTGTGTGTTTTTGGGTCAATAAATTTTCTTTTACCTGGATGAGTTTATATATCCCAAAATTTTGGGTGCAAATCTCTAATTGGTTTAGGATTTATGTAGGCTTATTTTTATGTCACTCTACACTATTGTAGGCCAAAACTACCTAATGTGGTCAGGGTATAAGGTATGATAAAAGGATACAAATTTAGGTTCAATCACCCAACACCACATGATTGATCTCTTGAGCTTTTTCAAGTTTGGGGAGATTTATTTTTATGCCACTCTATACTAATGTAGGCCAAAACTACCTAATGTGGTCAGGGTATAAGGTATGATATAAGGATACAAATTTAGGTTCAATCACCCAATATCACATGATTGATCTCTTGAGCTTTTTCAAGTTTGGGGAGATTTTCCCCCACAATTATTTTCTTGCTTCAACTGAATTTACTTCATCCTTTTCCTTGGTTCTTTTTTTTTCTTTCACCCACAGCATATGCTTTTATCTTATTTGGATTTTTCTTTTCTTTCCCTTGTATATTTCTTTTCTTTCCTTTGCTCCACCCTTCCACCCTTTGGTTAATAAAGTTCTACAAAAAATGGAGTGAGTGAATAGGGTCAAAAATAAGGATATCTATATAAAATTTGGCTTCTAGCTCATTTGTAGATTTTAGAAGGAACAGTTCATTAATCTCAAAATAGAGGAACTAAGGATATTTCATTACTTATGTTATGCTTGAAAGGCTCAATCTATCAAATAATGCCTAAATCATCTCCTAAATAATAGTACTAGCCTAGGATTTTGCCTCAAGCAGCATTCAAATATGTTCTAGAATCCTATTGAGATCATAAAATATTTTTGAATTATATAAACCTTCTCTAAGTAAAAGAAAAATTAAATGCCCAAGGTTATTGCGTAAAAATGTTTTAGGATTCTAAAGTAAAAAATAATAAATCACAAAAGGGCTAGAATTGCACACAACCACGAATTTTCTATATTTTTCAAGAGCTACAAAAAAATTTGGATAGTTATATCATTGGCTATTGGTTATGCCTAACATCCCAAAACATAAATTGAAGCACTCACACAATCACTCAACTTGCTAAATGCAATAAAAATGCATTAATAGTGAAAATTAGCAAATTGATGCTCAAAATAGGATTCCAATCCTTCAAAAAAGTATACTTCCACCCTCACACTCAAAATTTACATTGTCCTCAATGTAAAACAAAGATAAAAATAGGGAAGGATATATGAAAACATATAAGTTAAGTGAACTTCCCTGAATTTGTTTTGGGTGGAATGATCGTGTTGCATTATTGAACCCTGAATTTTTCTGATTTCCACCTCTCTTTTTTTATGACTATGTTTGGTTCCTCCTAATAAGAGCCTTTGTTTAATGTCATTGGCTCGATTCAAAACCCCTTATGTCATTCATGAAGGATCCTTGATGTCTACTTTAATTCAAAATTTCTTGGACTGATTTAAGCCTTGAAGTTCTACTACATGACAAGCAACCGTATTAGTAATGACAAGGGGTCCCAACCAAGGGTGAGATTTCTTACCTTTACGGGGTCTAACCCTTTTTATCTTGATAGCTAGATGCAACTCTACAGTTGGGTCTATGTCATTTAGGTTTGCAATTATTTTTGCAAAGGCACTTCCCTTTTCCTAAAGAATATGCATTAATGCCTCTTCATTTTGAGCCCCTAGATTTTTGACAATTATGATAGGTGATGCATCTCCAACTTCCAAGTATTTCAGGTGATTAGGAAGAGGTGATAGATTTGATCTAAGGTCCTACAAAACAAAAGGTACACTTGCAATAGAATTTTTTACTAAGGTTGGGGGGTCCTTACCTGTTTGGTGCACTTTTGGAGCTTCCTCATTATTCTCCTCCAAGTGAACACTCAAGGATGATTTCTTAACTTTTGTCTCTGAAGGTTCAACATCCTATGCTATAGAATCTACCATATTAATAGCATAGGTAGTAAGATCTTTCATGGCACTACAATTATTGAATTTCATAATTTTTCCTTACAATTCCATTGTCAGTGTGCCACTATGAACATCTATTGTGGCCTTGGATGTTTTTAAGAATGGTCTCCATACTAAAATTGGAGTGGTTTGATCACCACTCTCTATATTAAGTACGTAAAAATCAGTAGGAAAAATTAGGTCACCAACTTGTACTAAAACATCCTCAACCGCACCCTTAGGAAGGGTATTAGATTTGTCAGCTAATTGAACTATAACACTAGTTTCTTTTAATGGTCTTAGTGTTAAAGATGCATAAATAGAGTATGCCATGACATTAATAGATGCTCTTAGATCTAGCATGGCCTTCTCAATTGTAGTGTTGCTTATAGAGTAGGGAATAGAAAACATACCTGGGTCCTTGCATTGTGTAGGGAGTTTTCTTTGAATAATTGCAGAAACATGCTCATCTACTTTTAATTTCTCCGCTCCTTTCAACTTTTGCCTCCTTTGTTGGGTGTGTAATTCCCTTAAGAAATTGGCATAGCAAGGTTCTTAACTGATTGCATCTAAAAAAGGAAGATTCACCTCACACTTTCTAAAGGTATAATGTAATTTAGAAGTTATCTCATTCATCCTATTTTCTTTTAGGGATTCAGGAAAGGGAGGTGTAGGTTCATATTTAAATAAAGGTGCAAACTTACCTTCTGGATGCTTACATTTCAAATCCACATCATTTTTTTATGCCTCTTGCTCAATTGGTGTATGTACCTCCTGCATTGGGATCACAACTTCTTTATCACCTTGTAGTGTGATGGCACTTATATTTTCCCTTGGGTTTACTATCGTTTGAGAGGGTAACTTACCTTAATTTTGAGCCTCTAACCATCTAACTGTGGTTGCTAATTGTCCCATTTAATTTGCCAGGCATTGAATACTAGCTCTTGTCTGTTGCTGAAATTGGTGAGTGTTATGTGCAAGAGATTTAACAATATCTTCTAAAGAAGTACTTACTTAAGAATCCTGAGATGTATTCTGTTTAGGCTAATAAGCTTGTTGATTATGTTGAAAATTTTATTCTACAAGCCTATTTTGTGCATTCCATACCTAAAATTGAGATTATCCTTCCATCCAGGATTATATGTATTAGCATAAAAATCATACCTCTTTGGTTGGCCAAGGAAACCTCCAACAACATTAGCTTGTTCTTTGTATTCCTCTTGAAGTGTATGGAACATATTAGTTGGGTGACCTATCACTAAATAGATTCCATAAACCTTAACTTACTGTGGTGTACCTCTAATAATTTGGCGTACAAAAGAGGTAAGTTCAGATATCTACTGTTGAAGAGAAAAAGTACTTACCTCATGGGCATGTCTAATAAAGAGATTATGCCTAATGTCAAATTGTTCGAAATTGGCAGCCATGTTTGATATTAGGATTTTGGTTACTTTAGAAGTCTTATCTACTAGTGCTCCTTCACTAATTGCATCTATCATGCTCTTATCTCCCTGGAAAATACCTTCATAAAAATATTAGATCAGTAGCTGCTCACTGATTTGATGATGTGGACATCTTGCACAAAGCTTTTTAAACCTCTCTCAATACTCATAAAGTGTCTCCCCATATAATTGCCTAATCCTGCATATATTCGTTTCTTATATTTACGGCTCTAGATGTAAGGAAATAATGTTCTAAAAATATTTTTTTCATCTCATTCCAAGTAGTGATCATGCCAGATGGTAAATAATACAGCCAATCTTTGGCTGCATCTCTAAAGAAGAAAGGAAAAGCTCTGAGTTTAATTTGTTCTTTCGTTACTCCAAGGGGCTTCATACTAGTACACACCACATAGAATTCCTTCAAGTATTTATGTGGGTCCTCATGTAACACCCCAGATTTTCTTTTATTTTTATAAAATAATATGTTAAGAAGGGTCAAAAGGGATTAAATAGATCATTTATATGAAAATAATTATGAATATTAGATAAGAGAATTTTCATTTTTAGAGAAAAGTTCTAAAGGGTGAAATAGTAATTTCTTGAATTGCAGGGCTAGAATTGGGCAGCAATAAGTGCAATAAGGAACTATTAAGAGCATGGCACCAAAGACCATTGGAATATGCCTTTAGAAGAGATTAAACACTTGGGAAATTTTCAACTCACCCAAACAAGCCCTTAGGTAATAATATAGTTCCCATCTAATGCCATGGCACAAAGGTAATTTTTAAAGGAATTAAGGGCATTTGTTAAGGGAGGGGGAAACTTCTTGGAGAAGCTTTAGTTTTTTTTTTGTAACACAGATAACATAATAGATAAACAGCTAGCCAAAACATATGCATCTTATATATATATATATATATATATATATATATATATATATATATATATATATATAATACATGTCTACATTACATAAGAGATTAGCTTGTATGTACAAGTGTAACCCTAGGTACTAAGCATCATACTCAAAAGGTGAAGTGTAACATCCTTGATTTTTCCCTAAAATACTAATGGGTATTTATGTAATCTTTAATGTAAGGGTCGTATTGTAATGCTTTTAGAGAGTGAAAATTATGTAATTTCAATAGAGTAGCAATGGTGTAAATACTTTAAAGTGGTATTTTGGTATTTATACGATTTTTTTAGTATTTATACGATTTTTAGAAGAATGGCATTTTGGTAATTCCAACCAAGTAGCTTGGAAGTGTTTCTAAAACACTTGAATGGTAGGCTGGAAATGTTTCTAGAACACTTGAGTGGTAGGCTAGAAGTGTTTCTAAAACACTTGAGTGGTAGGCTAGAAGGATTTTTAAAACACTTGAGTGGTAGGCTAGAAGAATTTTTAAAACACTTGAGTGGTAGGCTAGAAGAATTTCTAAAACACTTGAGTAATGATGATGGTCTTGACTATCAAAAGGGAAGGGGAGTGATAAGAAAAAATTCAAAAAGGAGAGAACAAGAAGAAGAGAGAGGAAGAAGAGAGAGAAAGAAGAGAGAGAAAGTGCAAGAGGAGAGAATCAAGGTAGGTTTTCTTGATCCAAATTCTTCTATAATCATCTTTTCTTCAATGGATCCTAAATCAAGTTATGGATGTAGGTTTTGGTGGTGAGAAATTGGTATTCAAAGTTTAGGAAGCTTGTTAAGGTAGGCTTAATAACTACTCTCTTCAAATTTTGATACAATTTCTATGTTTTACAAGTGATTAATTGTGAAATTGTGCAACATGTGGGCTGTATATTATGTGGATTTTTCTGTTCTGGTTATTTCAAATTTATGAGCAAAATAAGTAACAATTTTAAAGAAAGTATCAACATAAGAATTGTAGCTATGTGTCTCAGGAATTTATAGGCTCTGCGAACACCTAATTTGGAGTCAATATGAGGGAGATATGACCCAATAAGTAAGCAGAGGTCACAAAACACGAAGAGTCTGGAATCCAGAATTTGTAAATATGAGTACCTTTAGTGTTTGAATTTATGGGACTACTCTGTAAGGAATTGGGAAATATGGTAAACCTATAAGTTATGGGAAATTGTCTTAACTTTACATAGATACCAAAATTACCTTAATCGGTGTTTAAATGAGAGAGTTATGTTTTGATTAGTGAGGGAAGGACACAGAACACGAAGAGTCTGGAATCCAGAATTTGTAAATATAAGTGCTTTAGTGTTCAAATTTCTGGGACTAATCAGTAAGGAATTGGGAAATATAGTTAACATAAAAGTTGTAGGTAATTGTCATAGGTTTACATAGACACTGAAATCACCTTAATCGAAGTTGAAATGAGAGAGTTATGGTCTGATTAGTGAGGGAAGGTCACAGAACACTGTCTAGCCATGTTCTGAGTTTCAAGGCCGTGTTTAGGGCTGAAATCCTTATTTTTCACTGTTTTCTATAGGAAAAAGAACCTTGTTTGTTGAAGGGATTTTAGAAACCAATTGACCAAGAGAAATACTTCTAAAAGTGATGGTTTTATATCACCAAAACATTATTTTATTTACTTGATTTCCAAGGGCTTACATTGAATATTGATTTGAGATATTTTGAAAGAGTGATATGGATGGAAATACCTATTGAACATATGATTTGAAATAAGCTCATGGTAAGAGTTGTGATGTATATTTATATAACTCATTGAGCATGAAAATGATGTTTTTGCATTGCATTTTTTATTGATTGACAAGCGTAAAGCTTGCGATGAGTTGCTTGGTGCATATGCATTGCACTTGACTTGAGTGGACATCGATGAATATCGGTGGGTTGTATGGCTGTGACAGTACCCGGTAAGGGATGCCCTACTAGCCTGAGTGAGCCGATGAGGCCAACCAACCACATGAGAATAAAAGAGAAGCAAATGAGAATAAAAGATAAGTAAATGGGAAAAAAAGAGAAGCAATGAGTGAAAATGTGTGATTTAATAGCTATGGCATGCGATGAGCATTGCATAACATGAAGAGATATGTTTTTCATGCATTGATTGTGCCAGATCGCCGAGTGAGGCAGGTGTAGTAAAATTTATGATTTTATCATAAAAGCTTGGTATTTTCTGTAGTTTATACAACTGAACATAATATCTATTTTTACACATTTTATTATAAAAGGTTGAGTCTACTGGGAACCATGTTCTCACTATTTTGTGGTGTTATGTTTAGATAAAAGGAAGTGAGATGCTTCCATAGACGGCGTTGCTAGTAAAGATCCTGATGTCAGCACCACCTCCTCACCCTTTGTGTTTTAAGGGTAGTGTGCTGTATGGGGACTTTTGTATTTGTATTGTAATTATGACTAGTATTGTATTATGAATACTTATGTGGGATTTGTAATATACATATATGGGTATTTATGCAAATATATATTGTTATGAGAATTGTGATAAAAGAAAAAAAAATGGTGTTACATAGTTGGTATCAGAGGAGGTCGATCCTAGGCGACCATTGGGTGGGTGGTCACCTAGGTTGACTTAGTAGAGTCTTACATGGTTATGCGGAAATGTTGAGTAAGGTAGCATATAAATTCAGTAGGAAATTACTAGTGTTTCCTAACTGTATATTTGAGTGGTGTGATGCTTACTGTAAGTTTCTTAAACCACTGTTGAGATTGATCACCTCAATAAAAAACTGATATTTTGCTTCACTAATACAGTAAGTGTTGGCACCACCAAGAAAGAATCCGACTGGCAACTTGGATGCTACTTTAAACAACATAGCTGCAGTTATGCAAGCTCAGGCCGCTATAACGAAACAAATTTTGTAGCATCTCCAGCAGATTACCACAGAAGGGATTAGAGGAAACCCGGGGAATGAGAGGAATTGTCAAAGAGACGGAAACGAAACTAGAGAAGGAAATGGATGGTCTGAATTCCTAAAAACTCGACCACCGACTTTTGTGGGAGGTTATGAACCCATAACTGCTGAAAGGTGGCTAGTTGAACTGGAGAAAATATTCAAAATCTTGAATTGTACTGATGAGCAGAAGGTTAATTTTGCCGCTTATATGCTACAGGAGGAACCTGAGTACTAGTGGAGGGGAGCCAGTGAACTACTAAGTCAACAAGGCCGTGAGGTTACCTAGCAAGTATTCCGGGAGACTTTCTTGGATAAATATTTCCCCAGAAGTGTGAGAGCTGAGAAGGAGATTGAATTCCTTCAGCTTAGACAAAACAACCGAACTGTGGAATAGTACATTGCAAAATTTGAGGAATTGTCAAAGTTTTCAGACTATATGAGACATAATCCGAATGAATCGTGGAAAGCAATCAAATTTGAAGCAAGGCTGAATCTGAAAATCTATAATGTTGTGGTGGGTTTCGAGATCCGAGAATTTGTTCCATTGATTAACAAATGTCGTCTACTGGAGAAGAGCTTGAAGACAGTGGAAGAAGATAGAGAAAGACGGGTTCAGTGGAAGCGAAAGAGGGAATTTCCAATTGTGGATAGAAATTTTAGAGGAAAGGCTGTTATGAAGGGTAAATAACCTACACCGGCGGGACCCAGACGTTTTCTACAAAAGCCGGTGACGAATCCGTGTGGGAAATGTGGACGATACCATAAAAATGGATCATGTTACTTCAATTCCATTACTTGCTTCCAGTGTGGACAAAAGTGGCATATTGCATAGCAATGCCCACAAGGAAAGGGGAAAGGGATTGCACAACCTCAGCGGGCACCAGGAAGGGTTTTCACTTTGAGAGGTGCTGAAGCAAAATCCACTCCTGATCTGATGCAAGGTACATGTTATATCAACAATATACCTTTGATTGTATTGTTTGATTCTGGTGCAAGTCATTCTTTTATAGCCATAGAATGTGTGGGGAAGTTACAATACCCTACTATTAAGTTACCACATGAGTTAGCGGTAGTGACACCTACGGGAGGAAAAGTAATTACCTCCTTGGTGTGTTTGAATTGTTTTGTTGAGATGAGTAACAGATCTTTTGTAGTGGATCTGGTCTGTCTACCCTTGGACAATATTGATGTCATCTTGGGTATGAATTGGTTAAGTAAGAATCGAATCCTTCTAGATTGCTACAATAAGACTTTTGAGTTTTTCGCGAAGCCTCCGGAGAACTAAAAGTATAGTGTTATCAGTGCTCACAGACTCAATAAAGAGTTGAGAGAGGTGGACCTGAGTTGTGTCTTCTTGTATGCAATCAGTCTGAATACGGACCATGAACTGCTTGGGATTTCGATAGTCAGTGAGTTTCCAGAGGTTTTTCCCTCTGAGATCTCCGAACTTCCACCAAAGAGAGAAGTGGAATTTTCCATAGATCTGGCACCAGAAGAAAGACCAATTTCTATTACTCCGTACAAGATGTCTCCTGTGGAATTACAAGAGCTTAAGAAGTAGATTGAAGATTTGTTAGAAAAAAACTGTATTCGACCCAGTGTATCACCTTGGGGAATGCTTGTGCTATTTATAAAGAATAAGGATGGCAATCTAAGACTGTGCATTGACTATAGGCAATTAAACAAGGCGACTATTAAGAATAAGTATCCGTTGCCCAGAATCGATGATCTGTTAGATCAGCTAAAAGGAACTATGATTTTCTCAAAGATAGACTTGAGGTCAGGGTATCATCATATTGGAGTTAAGGAATAAGATATTTCGAAGACAGCTTTTAGAACTCAGTATGGACACTACGAATTCTGGGTAATGCCGCCACGAATGTGCCGGCGATCTTTATGGACTACATGAATCACATTTTTAGACCTTATCTGGATCAATTCATAGTGGTATTCATAGGCGATATCCTAATCTACTCTAAGAGTGAAGAAGAACATACCCAGCATCTTCGGCTAGTACTTCAGGTGTTGAAAGAAAAGAAACTCTTTGCGAAATTAAAGAAATGTGAATTCTGGTTAGAAGAAGTAAAGTTCTTGGGTCACGTAATTTCTGGAGAGGGTGTGTCAGTAGATCCCAGCAAGACTGAAGCATGTTGAAATGGGAGAGA
Source organism: Gleditsia sinensis (assembly GCA_037074535.1). Classification (NCBI taxonomy): domain Eukaryota; kingdom Viridiplantae; phylum Streptophyta; class Magnoliopsida; order Fabales; family Fabaceae; genus Gleditsia; species Gleditsia sinensis. The sequence continues at coordinate 51,041,218 of CM073463.1, read as the reverse complement.
CCAAAAACTGTGATTGAGATAAGAAGTTTCCTGGGTTTAGCAGGATATTATAGAAGATTCATACAGGGGTTTTCTCAAATAGCCTTACCTTTGACCCGATTAACCAGAAAAGGAAGTCTCTTTAAGTGGACCGAAGAATGTGAGAATAGTTTCCAAGAGCTTAAAGTCAGATTGACTTCTCCTCCTGTTTTAGTCATTCCCGATCTTTCTAGACGATTTGAAGTCTATACAGATGCTTCCAAAAAAGGCTTAGGGTGTGTATTAATGCAAGAAAGCAGAGTAGTTGTATATGCTTCTTGACAGTTGAAATCACATGAAGAGAACTATCCCACTCATGACTTGGAGTTAGCTGCAATAGTTTTTGCCTTAAACATATGGCGACACTACTTGTATAGAGCTGTATGTGAGATATATAGCAACCACAAGAGTTTAAAGTATATTTTTGACCAAAAAGAGCTCAATATGAGGCAAAGAAGGTGGATGGAATTCATCAGTGATTATAAGTTTGAATTAAAGTATCACCCTGGAAAGGCAAACATAGTAGCTGATGCATTGAGTCGGAAGTCGCTGCATGTGAGTCATATGCTAATTTGGGAGATGAAGTTGATTGAAGAGTTCCAAAATTTGAAGTTATCAGTGGTGAATCTCCCTGGAAGTCTGATTATTAGCAAATTAAAAGTTGAATGTGATTTAAAGATGGAAATTAAGGAGCCGCAATCACAGGATAAGTTTTTACAAGACCGAAGAGACTAGCCTGATTTTGCAATATCAAAAGATGGAGTTATTATGTACCGAGGTAGAACATATGTACCACAAGGAGGGAATTTGAAAGTTAAAATTTTGGTTGAAGCACATCAAAGTAAGTATACAATCCATCTGGGATCTACAAAGATGTATCAAGACTTGAAAAGATTGTACTGGTGGCTAGGAATGAAGCGAGACATTGCTGAGTATGTAACAAAATGTCTAACTTGTCAAAAGGTGAAGATTGAACACCAAAAACCTTCTGGGATGTTACAACCATTAGAAATCCTTGAGTGGAAATGGGATAGCATTTCTATGGATTTTTTTGTAGGGTTACCTAAGACTCAGGCAAGCAATGATGTAATATGGGTAATAGTGGACAGATTAACAAAATCTGCGTACTTCCTACCCATCAGGATTAACTACTCCTTAAATAAATTAGCCCAACTGTATATGAAGGAAGTTGTCTGGTTACATGGAATTCCTAATAGCATAATTTCAGATCGAGATCCTAGATTTACTTCCAAATTTTGGAGAGCATTACAAGAGGCTTTTGGCACCCGTCTATGTTTTAGTACTGCATATCATCCTCAAACGGATGGACAAACAGAGAGGATTATACAAACCTTAGAAGATATGTTAAGAGCTTGTACGTTAGAGGAAGGAAAGGGATGGGATGAATATTTACCCCTGGCAGAGTTTGCATATAATAATAGTTATCATTCCAATATTGGGATGGCACCTTATGAAACTTTGTATGGAAGAAAGTGTAAATCGCCTTTATATATGTTGGGATGAAGTGGGGGAGAAAAATTTATTGGGGCTCAAGTTAGTGCAACACACGTCTGAGCAGATACAGATGATTTGGGATAAGATGCGGACGGCTTAGAGTCGACAGAAAAGCTATTTCGATAAGAGGAGGAGGCTATTACAATTTCAAGAAAGGGAACATGTATTCTTGAAAATTTCTTCGACTACCGGAATTGGCCGAGCAATGAAAGTAAAGAAACTGAGCCTGAGGTACTTAGGCCCTTACCAAATTCTCAGGAGGGTAGGTCCGTCAGCATATCAGATTACACTTCCTCTACATCTAACAAATTTGCATGATGTGTTCCATGTATAACAGCTTCAGAAATATCTACCAGATCCATCGCACATAATTCAAGAATAGCCAATAATTGTAAATGAGAATCTGACTTATCGACCAAAGCCGATTACAATTCTGGAAAGGGACGTGAAACAGCTAAGGAACAAAATGATTCCGTTGGTAAAGATAGCTTGGAAAGGTTTAACGGTAGAAGAAGCCACATGGGAAAGAAAGGATGTCATGAGACAGAAATACCCGTAACTATTTGAAGACAGATAGCCTTTGAATTTTGGGGACAAAATTTCTTTTTAATGGGGGAGAACTGTAACATCCTTGATTTTTCCCTAAAATACTAATGGGTATTTATGTAATCTTTAATGTAAGGGTCGTATTGTAATGCTTTTAGAGAGTGACAATTATGTAATTTCAATAGACTAGCAATAGTGTAAATACTTTACAGTGGTATTTTGGTATTTATACGATTTTTTAGTATTTATACGATTTTTGGTAGAATGGCATTTTGGTAATTCCAACCAAGTAGCTTGGAAGTGTTTCTAAAACACTTGAATGGTAGGCTAAAAATGTTTCTAAAACACTTGAGTGGTAGGCTAGAAGGATTTCTAAAACGCTTGAGTGGTAGGCTAGAAGGATTTCTAAAACACTTGAGTGGTAGGCTAGAAGAATTTCTAAAACACTTGAGTAATGATGATGGTCTTGACTATTAAAAGGGAGGGGGAGTGATAAAAAATAATTTAGAAAGGAGAGAACAAAAAGAAGAGAGAGGAAAAAGAGAGAGAAAGAAGAGAGAGAAAGTGCAAGAGGAGAGAACCAAGGTAGGTTTTCTTGATCCAAATTCTTCTATAATCATCTTTTCCTCAATGGATCCTAAATCAAGTTATGGATGTAAGTTTTGGTGGTGAGAAATTGGTATTCAAAGTTTAGGAAGCTTGTTAAGGTAGGCTTAATAACTACTCTCCACAAATTTTGATACAATTTCTATGTTTTACAAGTGATTAATCGTGAAATTGTGCAACTTGTGGGCTGTATATTATGTGGATTTTTCTGTTCTAGTTATTTCGAAGTTATAAGCAAAATCGATAACAATTTTAAAGAAAGTATCAACATACGAATTGTATCTATGTCTATCAGCAAGTTATAGGCTTTGTGAACACCTAATTTGGAGTCAATATGAGGGAGATATGACCTAATAAGTAAGTAGAGGTCACAGAACACGAAGAGTCTGGAATCTAGAATTTGTAAATATGAGTACCTTTAGTGTTTGAATTTCTGGGACTACTCTGTAAGGAATTGGAAAATATGGTAAACAAATAAGCTGTAGTTAATTGTCTTAAATTTACATAGACACAAAAATAACCTTAATCGGTGTTTAAATTAGAGAGTTATATTCTGATTAGTGAGAGAAGGTCAGAGAACACGAAGAGTCTGGAATCCAGAATTTGTAAATATAAGGGCTTTAGTGTTCAAAATTTTGGGACTAATCGGTAAGGAATTGAAAAATATAGTTAACATACAAGTTGTAGGTAATTTTCGTAGGTTTTCATAGACACCGAAATTACCTTAATCGGAGTTGAAATGAGAGAGTTATGGTCTGATTAGTGAGGGAAGGTCACAGAACACGGTCCAGCCGTGTTCTGAGTTTCAAGGCCGTGTTTAGGGCTGGAAATCCTTATTTTTCACTGCTTTCTATAGGAAAAAGAACTTTGTTTGTTGAAGGGATTTTATAAACCAATTGTCCAAGAGAAATACTTCTAAAAGTGATGATTTTATATCACCAAAACATTATTTTATTTACTTTATTTCCAAGGGCTTACATTGAATATTGATTTGAGATATTTTGAAAGAGTGATATAGATGGAAATACCTATTGAACATATGATTTGAAATAAGCTCATGGTAAGAGTTGTGATGTATATTTATATAACTCATTGAGCATGAAAATGATGTTTTTGCATTGCATTTGTTATTGATTGACAAGCGTAAAGCTTGCGATGAGTTGCTTGGTGCATATGCATTGCACTTGACTTGAGTGGACATCGATGAATATCGGTGGGTTGTATGGCTGTGACGATACCAGGTAGGGGACGCCCTACTAGCCTAAGGGAGCCAATGAGGCCACCCAACCACACGAGAATAAAAGAGAAGCAAATGAGAATAAAAGATAAGTAAATGAGAATAAAAGAGAAGCAATGGGTGAAAATGTGTGATTTTATAGCTATGGCATGCGATGAGCATTGTGCAACTTGAAGAGCTATGTTTTTCATGAATTGAGTGTGCTAGATCGCCGAGTGAGGCAGGTGTATTAAAAGTTATGATTTTATCATAAGAGCTTGATATTTTCTGTAGTTTATACAACTGAACATAATATCTATTTTTACACATTTTATTATAAAATGTTGAGTCTACTGGAAACTATGTTCTCACTATTTTGTGGTGTTATGTTCAGATAAAAGGAAGTGAGATGCTTCTATGGACGGCGTTGCCAGTAAAGATCCCGATGTCAGCATCACCTCTTCACCCTTTGTGTTTTAAGGGTGGTGTGCTGTATAGGAACTTTTGTATTTGTATTGTAATTATGACTAGTATTGTATTATGAATACTTATGCGGGATTTGTAATATACATATATGGGTATTTAGGCAAATATATATTGTTATGAGAATTGTGATAAAAAGAAAAAAAAAATATGGTGTTACATGAAGTACCATGTAGTTACACCAAAACAATGGGTTAGCCCATTAACTAAACACACACACACACACACAGATATATATATATATATATATATATATATACATATGTATATATATATATATATACATATGTATATATATATATATATATACATATGTATATATATATATATATACATATGTATATATATATATGTATCTATACATATATATATGTATGTATATGTATATGTATATATACATATACCTACATATATATATGTAGGTATACATATATATGTATATATATATATGTAGGTATATGTATATATACATATACATATACATACATATATATATGTATAGATACATATATATATGGATATATATACATATATATATGTATCTATACATATATATATATGTATCTATACATATATATATGTATCTATACATATATATATATATATATACATATATATATATATATATACATACATATATATATATATATATATATATATATATATTTGTCTACTGTACTACTACTCCTATGGCCATCACCCCTGGGGTACAGCTGGTGGAGGAGTTGGCCCAGGTGCAGGTATCTCGACCATGCTAATCACAAGTGTAACATCCCTAATTTCATTTCATGTATTAATAAAAGTAGAGAAGTATTCAAAGTAATATCTTTAATTTTGTTTCTTTTATTAATAAAGGTACATAAATATTTAATTAAGGAAATAAAATTTATTAGATAATTTTTAGATATGTAAGGAAATATAATCCTTAGAAATTTTTCACCTTATGTGTATGCATAGGAAATGTTCTAACATTAAGGGAATAGGTAAAGAGAGAAAATTTAAGAGAAAAAAATTAGAAATAACATACCAAAGAATGGCGAAATTCTGGGGTAAGGAAGATAAATTTTTGTGAAGTAAGTAAAGGTTTTAAAATTTCAAAAAATATTAGATTAGGGTAATTTTTCCTAATTCAAGAGCTAGAGTTACTAAGTTTAACATCTCCACCCATAATTTGGGCTTTCACCTATGGACACTTCATGTAGAGTTTTTCCACTTCACATGAATTTTTTAGGAAGCCAATTGGATAGCCCAAGAAAGAAATGAAACAAAGACTTGGACTAGGATATAGAAATTGGATTGGTAGCCCATAAATCATGAAAATATGACCAAACCCATTATGAAAGGTAGAATTTTAGCCAAAGTAAAGGAAATGGGCAAGAATGAGCCCAAATCCAAGAGGAAAAAATAAAAATAAAAATAAAAATCATGTGATGAAATAATAGTGTAATCAAGATTAGGTGACATGGCATTAAGACAAAAAATTCAGCAAGTGGTGTGATAAATATTTTTATTCTACACTCATAATTTTAGCAAGTGGTGTAATAATACATGACATTACGACAAAACATCTATATCCCACACTCATAATTTTAGCAAGTGGTATAATAATACATGGCATTTAGACAAAACATCCATATCCTATACAAATAGTTTCAGCCTAGTAAGGGAGATTCAAGGGCTACAAACTTGCCACTTAGAAAGGCAAATCTATCATACTTGTATGAGACAAAAGAAAAAGAAAAAGTATCCCTAAATCAAAGGGACCTTGTCCTTTGTGATAAAGTAGACCCATGATCATGAATGGTGAATTATTGGATAGTGTATTTAAGCAAAACTCACCCTTATAACATTAGAATTTCGTCCAAGTGAGGAGAGGAAAAACATAAGCAAGGTAGAGTGAGGAAAGGAGAGGAAGAGAGGAAGAAAGAGGAAGGAGAAGTCTAGAGGACTAAGTGCTCAAGGTAAGTTAGTTAAATCTCCACTTGAATCCATATTTTCTCTTCATTCTTAAGGTTCAAAAAGTTCACTCTCCTTCTCTTATTTAAGCTACTAGAAAAGCTAAGGGAAGGGAGGAATCTTGTTATTTCCTTCAAGAGAAAACAAGAAAACGAATTCACTAAGTGAGCTAGGGAGATCCTTAGGTAGGTTTAACAATATTTCGTTTTGAAAAGTTTTGAAATTTGTAACATTTATATGGAATTTTGATCTTAGAACTTTGATGATTGGTGATGGATGTTGCTATATCATATTACATATTGATCTTGCATGTGATGTATGTTTGAATACTTAGGCTAGTGTAGATAGTTCTGCATAGGTATGGCTATGGGTGGAAAATTTTAGGCTTCTACTTTTAACATTATGGGAAGAATAGGTAAGGAATTAAAATAAATGTTTAACATGAAAAATGTAGATCTATGTCTCACGGATTTTTAACCACTAGAATCACTCAATTTGGAGTCCATATAAGGTAGATATGGTCTAATTAGTAAACAGTGGTCAGAAAATGATTAATCAGGGAAGAATCTGTTAGAAAAGCTTATGTGTTTGAATTTTTGAGAACATTCTGTAGGGAATTAATCTAACGTTCGGTTTTATTTATTTATTTATTTATTATTATAGCAACTTTGTAAGATTCGATTTACTTTAACTTTTTTTCACATTACGCATGTTAAATACGCCATATGTATAAACACAATATATATGTATACATATTTATTACAAACCTCATACATGTTATAATTATACAATACCATATTCCAAAACACAATATATATGTATACATATATATTATAAACCTCGCACATATTATATTTATACATACAATATTTCAGTACATAAATAAGAGTCCCTATAAAGTACTTCACCCTTGAAATACAAAGGGTGAGGAGGTGATGCTGACATCGAGATCTCCATCAGTAATGCCATTCCCTGTTGCATCTCATTTCTTTTTTTTAAAAAATGCTTAGCCATATCATAGTTCTCAATTCACTCATTTGCTATACGCATAGTTACGGATCGACTACAGTCACAATAAGTGATCAGGGAATGTGAGTTCATCACTCATCTGCCTTCTCACATTACCTTTGTCACCCAGTTGAAACGGCCCTCCCTTGGCTCACTCAGGCTAATAGGGCGTCCCCTACTCAGTATCGTCTCAAGCCATACAACCCGTCGATATTCATCTATACATATAAATGCATATTCATCAAATGCAATATATATTTATCAAGTAACTCGCTATGAGTTTTACGCTTGCCATTTAATCACTATCATAATACGATGCATCAATTTTATACCAAATGATTGATAATTATTCATCACATACCAATATTCAATATGATTCATTTTAAATTAAATAAAGAAAAAGAGCAATTTGTGATACTAAAAGCATCATTTTAAAAGTATTTTTCTTGGATATATATTTCCTAAAAATATTTCAACATATAAGATTATTTTTACGTAGAAAACAGTAAAAAATATCATAATCCAGCACCCAACATGGCCTGGTCATATTCAAGACATGGCCATGCTTGAAAAATACTTCAAACATACTCAAAAATAGCCCCGAACACGGCATACCCACGCTAAGGCAACCCAGAACACAACCTGGCATGTTCTGTGACATTTCCTCACTTATTCAACCATATCTCCCTCATATTATCTCCAATTGAGGTGATTTCAAATTCTATAAAATGATAAGACAATTATCTACGACTTTCTTGTTTATCATATCTTCAGATTCCTTACAAATTATTCCTAGAAAATTAAAAACTAAAATATTTATTTTACCAAACTGAATTCTAAACTAATTCTGACCTCTGCTCAATTAATCAGCCATATCTCCCTCATATGGACTCCAAGTTAGGTGATGTCAAAGTCAATAAAAGTTAATATAATTATCTACAAATTTTATGTTTATCATTTCTTTAAATTCCTTATGGATTATTTCTAGAAAATCAAAGATGAAAATGATTATTTTTACTATCATGGATTCTGACTTCTACTCAATTAATTAGCCATATTGCACTCATATGAACTGTAAATTAAATAATTTCAGAGCCTCTAGATCCGTCAGACATATATCTACAATTCATATGTTGACCATTTCTTTAAACTTTGTGCCGAATGTTTCCAAAATTTGAAAAATATTGGCTTCCCAAATTATTTTGAAATTTAGCTTAGACTAACTTCTCCCTTGTTTTTCTTTTATGTAATTCCATGCACCCATATGCATGTCCATACAACCAAAATATAACTCCATATAAATATCCAGACCACATGTTATTCAAAATCACATGTAAACAAATCTAAAAGTATATATATAATTTTGTACAAAATTTATTAGAAAATGTTAAACCTACCTCAAATAAATCCTTAAATTTGATGCTTGATTTCCCTTTCCTCTTGCTTCTCCTTCTTCTTCCTCTTTCTCTTCTTCTTCTTCCTTTTCCTTTTCCTCCTCTTTCTTTTTCCTCCTCTTTGTTTTCCTCTCCTTTTTTTCTTTTCTTTTTCTTCCTTTCTGACACTCCTTTCTCTCCCTTATAATTATCACTCATTTTTCCTCACGTACGTCCCTTATAATAATTAAAAAATTTCCTACCTACCACCCAATATTTACAACTTTGCCATCTTCCATTATTTACAAAACTGCCATACTAAAGTATTTACAAAACTGTCATCTTAAATAATTTACATAAATGCCATCTTAATTAAAGTACATAAATGCCATTTTAACCATCCTAAGATCTTGTTTGATTGGAGTAAAATTGTAAAATAATTTAATCCTCCCTTGAGATTCAATATGCTTTCTCCTCTCTAAAAGAAATAAATTCTAATTAGTAACATAAGGAAAAATCGGGGATGTTACAGTTCTCCTCCCTAAAAAAAATTTTGTCCTCAAAATTCAAGGTATACCTGTCTTCAAACAGTTGTGGATATTTCTGTCTCATGTCATCTTCCTTTTCCCATGTGGCTTCTTGTATTGTTAAAATCTCCCAACCTACCTTCACCAAAGGAATAGTTTTATTTCTCAACTATTTCACGTCTTTATCCAAAATTACTATCGGCCTTGGTCGGTAGGTTAGATTCTCGTCTATAGCTATTATTTCTTCTTGAATTATGTGCAACGGATTTGGTAGATGCTTTCAAAGTTGAGAAACATGGAACACATCATACAGATTTGATAAATGCATTGCAAGTGCAATATGATACGCCGATGACCCTACCGTGTTTAGAATTTGATAAGGTCTTAAATATCTCAGATTCAATTTTTTTATTTTCATTGCTTGGGCAATTCTGGTAGTAGGAGAAATTTTCAAGAACACATGCTCCCCTTCTTGGAATTGTATCAGTCTCCTTCTCTTATCGAAATATCTATTTTAATGACTCTGAGCTGTTCACATTTTATTCCAAATTATATGTATTTGCTCAGAAGTATGTTGCATTAACTCAGGCCCTAATAACCTTTTCTCCCCCACTTCATTCCAACATAAAGGCGATTTACATCTCCTACCATACAAAGCTTCATAAGGTGCTATTCCAATACTGGAATGATAACTATTATTATATGCAAACTCAGCCAGTGATAGACATCCATCCCATCCTTTTCCTTGCTCTAACATGTACGCTCTTAGCATATCCTCTAGAGTCTGTAAAGTTCTCTCCATTTGACCATCTATTTGAGGATGATATGCAGTACTAAAACATAAACGAGTGCCAAAAGCTTCTGGTAGCGCTCTCCAAAATCTAGAAGTAAATCAAGGATCTCGATCCGAAATGATACTATTAGGAATTCCATGCAATCATACAATTTCTATCATATACAATTGGGCCAACTATTACCCGTATCGCATCATGACCTGTCTGAGTCTTAGGTAATCTAAGAATAAAATCCATAGATATATTATCCCATTTCCACTCAGGGATTTCTAAAGGTTGTAACATCCTAGAAGGTTTTTGATGTTCTATCTTCACCTTTTGACAAACTAGACACTTAAACATGTATTCAACAATGTCTCTCTTCATTCCTGGCCACCAGTATAATATTTTCAAATCTTGATATATTTTTGTAGATCCTGGATGGATTGTATACTTACTTAGATGAGCTTCTTCCAGAATCTTAGCCTTCAAATTCTCTCCTTGTGGTATACATGTTCTGCCCTGGTACATAATAATTCTATCCTTTAACATTGCAAAGTCAGGTTGTTCTCTTCGATATTGTAAAAATTGATCATGTATATGTGCCTCCTTAATTTGAGTCTTCAAATCACTTTCAATTCTTAATTCACTAACAATCAGACTTCCAAGGACAGTCATAACTGATAATTTCAAATTTCTAAATTCTTTAATTAGCTTCATTTCTTTTATCAGTATATGACTTAAATGCAACGACTTCTAGCTTAACGCATCAGCTACTATATTTGCCTTCCCTGGGCGATACTTTAATTCAAATTTGTAATCATTAATGAATTTTATCCACCTTCTTTGCCTCATATTTAATTCTTTTTGGTCAAAGAGATACTTTAAACTCTTGTGGTCACTATATATTTCAAATACAGCTCCATACAAGTAGTGTCTCCACATCTTCAGGGCAAAAACTATTGCAGCCAACTCTAAATCATGCGTAGGATAGTTCTCTTCATGCGGTCTCAATTGTCAAGATGCATAAGCAACTACTCTGTTTTCTTGCATCAAAACACAACCTAAACCTTTCTTGGAAGCATCCATATAGACTACAAAGCATCCAAAAGGGTTAGGAACAATTAGAATAGGTAGAGAAGTCAATTTGACTTTAAGCTCTTCAAAACTATTATCGCATTCCTCAGTCCAATTAAATGGACTTCCTTTTCTGGTCAATCGATTCAAAGGAAAAGCTATTTGAGAAAATCCCTGTATAAACCTTTTGTAATATCCTGCTAAACCTAGGAAACTTCTAATTCCAATCATAATTTTTTGCCCTCTGCCATTTCAGCACTGCTTCAGTTTTACTGGGATCCACCGACACACCATCTTTAGAAATTATGTGACCCAAAAATTTCACTTCTTCCAGCCGAAATTCACATTTTTCCAACTTAGCGAAAAGTTTCTTTTCCTTCAAGACCTAAATTACTAATCGGAGATGCTGGTGTTTTTTTTCCTTACTCTTAGAGTAGATTAAAATATTATCTATGAACACTACTATGAATTGATCCAAGTAGGGTCTAAAAATGCGATTCATATAGTCCATATAGACTGCAGGTGCATTTGTGACCCCAAAAGGCATGACAAAAAATTCGTAATGTCTATACCGAGTTCTGAAAGCTGTTTTTAGAATGTCTTCTTCTTTAACTCCGATCTGATGATATCCTGACCTCAAGTCTATCTTAGAGAAAATAGTAGCTCTCTTTAATTGATCTAATAGATCGTCTATTCTAGGCAATGGATACTTATTCTTAATGATCGCCTTATTCAATTACCTGTAATCAATGCATAATCTCAAACTGCCATCTTTCTTCTTTACAAATAATACATACATTCCCCAAGGTGATACGCTAGGTCTGATAAAGTTCTTTTCTAATAGTTCTTCAATCTGCTTCTTAAGCTCTTACAGTTCTACAGGAGACATTCTATAGGGAGTGATAGAAATAGGCCTCGCCTCTGGTGCTAGATCGATGGAAAATTCCACTTCGCTCTTCGGTGGAGGTTTAAAATTCTCAGAGGGAAAAACCTCTAGAAATTCACGGACTACTGGAATCTCAAGCAGTTCCTGTTTTATACTCGGGTTGATAGTATATAGGAAAATGAATTTCAGATCCGCATCCCTTATCTCCTTATAGAGTCTGTGAGCACAAATAATACTATACTTTTGGTCCTCCGGTGGGTTTGAGAGAAACTCAAAAGTCTTGTTGCAACTATCTAATAGGAATCAGTTCTGACTTAACCAATCCATACCCAAGATGACATCTATACCATCTAGAGGTAAACAGATTAGATCCATTACAAAGGATTTGTCATTCAATACAATGGGACAATTCAAACACACTGAGGAAGTAATGATTTTTCCTCTTGTAGGGGTCATCACCGCTAACTTGTATAGTAACTCCACAATAGAGTGTTGTAACTTCTCTACACATTCTAATGCTATGAAAGAATGGTTCGCACCAGAATTAAACAATACAATCAGAGGCAGATTGTTGATACAGCACGTACTTTGCATCAAATCAGGGGCTAATTTTGCCTCAGAACTGCTTAAAGTGAAAGCTCTTCCTGTCATTTGCTGAATTCGTGCAGTACCTTTCTCATTTTCCAGTGGACAATGCTGTTCCACATGCCCCTTCTAGCCACATCGATAGCAAGTAACTGGACTAGAATAACAAGGTTTATCCCCATGGAATTTCTTGCATTTCCCACATTGACCCGTTGCCGACTTTTTCAAAAAAGGTCTGGGTTCCATAAGTGCTGGTTGTTTACCTCTCATGTTATTCTTTTCTCTGGTATTTCTATCCATAACTGGGAACTCTCTCTTCTTCTTCCACTGAGTCCGCCTTATCCCCATGGAATTTCCTGCATTTCCCACATTGACCTGTTGCCAACTTTTTCAAAAAAGGTATTGGGTTCCATAAGTGCTGGTTGTTTACCTCTCATGATATTCTTTTCTTTAGTATTTCTATCCATAACTGGGAACTCTCTCTTTCGTTTCCACTGAGTCCACCTCTCCCTTTCATCCTTTACTGCTTTTAGACTTGTCGCCAGTATCCGACATTTATTTACCAAGGGGGCATATTCCCGAATTTTTAATGCCACCACAGCATTCCTAAGCACTAGGTTCAATCATGATTCAAACTTCACTGCCTTCCAGGCTTCATCTGGATTATTCTTCAGAGTACTTGAGAACTTCGACAGTTCTTCAAACTTGGTAATATAGTGCTTAATAGTCCTATTTCCCTGTCTAAGTTGAAGAAACTCAATCTCTTTACTAGCTCTCACATTACTGGGAAAATATTTGTTCTGAAAAGTCTCTCAGAACAAGTGCCATGTAATTTCCCTGTTTTGATGTACTAGTAACTCTTTGGCTCCTCTCCACCAATATTCAGCTTCTTCTTTTAGCATATATGTCCCAAAATTGACCTTCTGCTCATCAGAACAATTTAGAACTTCAAAAATCTTATCGAGTTCTATCAGCCATCTTTCAGCAACTATGGGGTCATATGCATCAACAAAAGACGGAAGCCGCGTTCCCATAAATTCAAACCATCCATTACCATTCCCAGTTCTATTTCCATTTTGGTTTTCTTCATTTCCCCTAGCTTCGTCATTATTATTAATATTCTGAAGGTGTTGCAAAATCTAATTTGTAGCAGTTGCTTGAGCTTAAATAGCTATGGCTATATTATTTAAGGTTGTATCTGCGCTGCCTGGCAGATTTCTTCTTGGTGGTGCCATAATTCACTGTATTAGTAACGCAAAATGTTAGTCACTATTGAGGTGATCAAATTCAATAGTAGTTCAAAAGTTTACAGTAGTTATCACTCCACAAAAGACTATAAATAGGAAATACTAGTACTTTCCTACTGAATTTATTCGCTACCTTACACAATGTTTCCACATAACTATTCAAGACTCCTCTAAGTCAATCTAGGTGACCACCCACCCCATGGTCTCCTAAGATCAACCGCTTTGATACCAACTTTGTAACATCCAGTTTTATTTATTTATTTATTATTATTATAGCAACTTTTTAAGATCCGATTTACTTTACTTTTTTTTCACATTACGCATGTTAAATACGCCATATGTATAAACACAATATATGTGTATACATATTTATTACAAACCTCAAATATGTTATAATTATACAATACAATATTTCAAAACAATATATATGTATACATATATAATACAAACCTCACACATGTTATATTTATACAATATAATATTTCAGTACATAAATAAAAGTCCTGATACAGCACTTCACCCTTGAAATACAAAGGGTGAAGAGGTGGTGCTGAAACTGATATCTCCATCAGTAACACCATTCCCTGTTGCATCTCATTTCTTTTTTTAAAAAAAATGCTTAGCCATATCACAGTTCTCAATTCACTTATTTGCTATATGCATAGTGACCAATCAACTACATTCACAATAAGTGATCAGGGAATGTGAGTTCATCACCCATCTGCCTCCTCACATTACCTCTGTCACCTAGTTGGAACGGCCCTCCCTTGGCTCACTCAGGCTAATAGGTCGTTCCCTACTCGGTACCATCTCAAGCCATACAATCCGTCGATATTCATCCATACATATAAATGTATATATATAAATGAATATTCATCAAGTGCAATATATATTTATCAAGAAACTCGCCATGAGTTTTACGCTTGCCATTTAATCACTTTCATAATATGATGCATCACTTTTATACCAAATGATTGATAATCATTCATCATATACCAATATCCAATATTATTCATTTTAAATCAAATAAAGAAAAAGAGCAATTTGTGATACTAAAATCATCATTTTAAAAGTATTTTTCTTGATATATGTTTTCTAAAAATATTTCAACATATAAGATTATTTTTAGGTAGAAAACAGTAAAAAATATGATATTCCAGCACCCAACACGGCCTGGCCATATTCAAGACACATCCATACTTCAAAAATACTTCAAACGTACACAAAAACAACCCTGAACATGGCCTACCCATGCTAAGGCAACCCAAAACACGGCCTAGCCGTGTTCTGTGACCTTTCCTCACTTATTCAACCATATATTCCTCATATGAACTCCAATTGAGGTGATTTAAAATCCTATAAAATGCCAAGTCAATTATCTACAACTTTCTTGTTTATCCTGTCTTTAGATTCCTTATGAATTATTCCTAGAAAATTAAAACCAAAAATACTTATTTTACCAATTTGAATTCTAGACGAATTCTGACCTCTGCTAAATTAATCAACCATATCTCCCTCATATGGACTCCAGTAGAGATGATGGCAAAGCTTGTAAAAAGCTAAAAACATTATCTACAACTTTTATGTTTATCATTTCTTTACATTCCTTATGCATTATTTCCAGAAAATTAAAGATAAAAATGATTATTTTACTATCTTGGATTTTGATCTTTGCTAAATTAATTAGCAATATCGCCCACATATGAACTCCAAATTAAATAATTTTAGAGCCACTAGATCCTTGAGACATATATCTACAATTCATATGTTGACCATTTCTTTAAATTCCTTGCTGAATTTTTCCAAAATTCCAAAAATAGAGGCTTCCCAAATTATTCCAAAATTCAGCTTAGACTAACTTCTCCCTTGTTTTTCTTTTATGTAATCCCATGCACCCATATGCATGTCCATACAACCAAAATATAATTCCATATAAATATGCAGACCACATGTTATTCAAGATTATATCTAAACAAATCTAAAAGAATATATATAATTTTGTACAAAATTTATTAGAAGATGTTAAACCTACTTTAAATAAATCCTTAAATTTGATGCTTGATTTCCCTTTCCTCTTTCTCTCCTTCTTCTTCCTCTTCCTTTTCCTCCTCTTTCTTTTTCCTCCTCTTTCTTTTCCTCTCCTTTTTTTTCTTTTCTTTCTCTTCCTTACCAACACTCCTTTCTCTCCCTCAGAATTATCACTCATTTTTCCTCAACTACCTCCCTTATAATAATTTAAAATTTTCCTACCTACCAACCAATATTTACAACTTTTCCATCTTCCATTATTTACAAAACTGTCATCCTAAAGTATTTACAAAAATGTCATCTTAAAGAATTTACATAAATGCCATCTTAAGAAATTTACATAAATGCCATATCAAGAAATTTACATAAATGCCATTTCAATTAAATTACATAAATGCCATTTTAACCATCCTAAGATCTTGTTTGATTGGAGTAAAATTGTAAAATAATTTAATCCTCTCTTGAGATCCAATATGCTTTCTCCTCTCTGAAAGAAATAAATTCCAATTAGTAACGTAAGGAAAAATTAGAAATGTTACAGTTAAAATAACTGGTTAATATAAAAATTATAGATATATGTGTCACAGAATTTTAGCCACTGGAATCACTCAATTTGGAATTCATGTGAGAAAGATATGGACCGGTTAGTAAGTAGAGGTCAAACCTACCAAAGAAGGAATAATCTATCACTTGAGGGAGTAATATCACTACGAATGTTTAATATTTGGTTAAATTCAACATAATAGTTTTCGATAATTTTTTTATCTTTAAATTGACCCTAAGATCACCTAAATTGGAGTTAAAATGAGGGCGTTATGCTTTGTTTAGTAAGAGAAGCTCAGATAGGTTGAAAAACTGCATCAAAAAAATAAAGAGATAAAAATAATATTGAAAAAAGAAGAAGCATCTTATAAATGAAAATAATAAATGACTAGTATATGTCATAGTCATTTCCATTGCATGAACTTCTTACCATCTTAAGTGTGTAATTTTGACATAAAAATATTTTATAAAGTGATATTTGAAACAGTTATGTTCATGGCATGATTACCAATGATTTTTGGTAATAATTATATTTTGATGTGAGTTTAATGAACATACTTGTTATTGAAATCATATTTTTGGCTATTATTGTGAAAGAAATATAAATGAGCACGGTCACATTGAAATCTGTATGGTGCACTAGTAGGGGATGCCCTACCAACGGTCATGATTATGTTAATGAGAAAAGAAAGAGAAAGTGTGCCATGTCAGATGGAGCGAGAAAAGGCCGTACAGGAGAGTAGAAAATACTCACCCTGACCGAGGTAGCTTGATATGAGAATAAATTGATAGCCATCATATAATATTCTAAAAATAGTTAATCCTACCATATATGTTATTACTATACGATTTTCATAGGCATAGATAAAGTGCATTCATGTGACCAAAGGTTTTTGATGTATCTTATACAGATGAACATGATGTGATGAGCTATATTGATGATTTATTGTTGAACTTACTAGGATTTAATTCTCACTACTTTTCCATATTATGTTCAAAAGATTAACTATGCAGCTATTCTCCATGACACTTATTATTGTTGTACATTAGATCGAGCTGCCCTACCTTGGTCAATTGCCGATTATATCGGATATATCTATAATAGATGTGACTAAGATTCTGGTGGAGATGCTGCCACCCGCACCAGTGTCCTCGGAAGTAGTCTACGTGGCTGATAAGGGCTAATATGTATATTTTAGAATTTTGTACATATGTTTGTAAATTAATGATGTGTATGTAAACTCAGTATTGTATAAATTAAATAAATTTTGATAAGTTGTAATGAGGTAATAACTTCATGGAATTTTACAAATATAAAAAAGATTGTTACATAAATGTAGTTGTTACAATAAGCAGACTAGCAATGATAATGAATTGTCCTAGATAAAGGACTTCCACTGTATGTAACTCCAAGAGAAGCGTTAGGACAATGAACGGCATACTACTGATCCATATCTGAACGTAACACCACATAAAACATAATAAGATACTATATCCCAATAAGATCAACATCTAGTAAATAATCACATACCAGGAAAAACTCACGTGTTATGTTTTGTTGTATAGGCTTCAAAAAACATTTTCTCTTTGCACAAGAAAGATTTAGGAATGTATAACATGCACTCATAATTATTATATAGGTTATGCATCAATATCACGCATACATGACAAATTATGTATTAATAGGATACATGAACGTATTTCCATAGTGGCTCATCATCTAAGGTTCACAATTTATCTAACTTTATAGTAGTGTGATCCATTTTCACCTCTAGCTATTCACCTACCACTGGGTTCCTTGGTCAGAGCAGTCCTTCCCAAGATGACCACTCTAGGCTATAGGGTGTCCCCTATCCCGGTACTGTAACAAAGCCATGATCCCTTAGTCGTCTTAACTCCACGAGGTGCCGTATGTCACCAGCTCACCTTGGTCGAGTAAGGGTCATCCCAGAATTTGTCAGTCCCCTCAACACAGCAAGGTGACACCTATTTCTAAGCCAACCTGCTTTGGAGAGGGTCCTCCTGACTATCAGTCCCATAAACACAGTAAGGCGACACTGTTGCTAGGCCAACATGTTTCGTAGAGGGTACTCATGACTTATCATATGTCTTTTAACATATTTTCAACCATTTTCCTCAAGAAATTATACACACTAATATCATCATATGCATGGTCTAACCATTATTCTTATGTACACATCATACAAAATTATCACATAAGATAAGATGAAGCAATTGTGCATTTACACCTTCATATAACATGTGTATATCATTTACCCCTTTACTTGCATGTATTTATGATTTATAGCACTTACATATGGCATACATACATCATTTACTTCTTTACTTCCATGCATTTATGATTTATTCAAGATGAATGCCATACAATCAAGGAAACCACGTTATATTACCCATATTGCATCATGGCCTGTCTGGGTTCTCAACAATCTAGCAACAAAATCCATAGCAATACTATTCCATTTCCATTCAGAGATCTCCAAAGATTGTAGCATTTCAGAAGGTCATTGATCGTCAGTTTTTACTTTCTGACAAGTCAAGCACTTTATTACATATTCAGCTATATCCCTCTTCATTCCCAGCCACTAATATAATCTCTTCAAATTCGGGTACATTTTAGTAGCTCCAGGGTGAATAGTATATTTACTCTGATGCCCTTCTTCCAAAACCTTGGACCTTATATCTTCTTTTTATGGCACACACATTCTTCCCCTATAAAGGATGATCCCATCTTCTGACCTTGTCAAGTTCGTGGAGTCGTTTTGACTCTGAAGAAATGAATCTTGTGTTTGCACTTCTTTATTTTGTGCCTTCAAATCACATTCCACCTGTAACTCTCAAATAAGCAAACTTTTAGGAGTAATTATTATAGATAGTCTTAAATTTTTGAATTCCTCAATCAATCCCATCTCCTTTACCAGTATATGACTCAAATGTAGAGATTTCCTACTTAACGCATCTGCTACCACATTTGCCTTTCTTGGGTGATACTTTAGTTCAAACTTATAGTCATTGATAAATTCCATCCACCTTTTCGTCCTCATGTTCAATTACTTCTGATCAAAGAGGTATTTTAGACTCCTATTATCACTGTATACTTCGAACATTGCACCATATAAATAATGTCGCCAATTCTTCAAGGTAAAAACTATAGCAGCTAACTCTAGGTCATGAGTGGGGTAGTTTTCTTCATGTGGTCTTAATTGCCTCGATGCATATGCAACCACTCTACCTTCTTGCATCAGAACACATCCACGCCCTTTCTTGGAGGCATCTGTATATACTTCAAAATGTCTTGTAGAGTCTGAAACAATCAAAATTAGAGGTGTAGTAAGTCGAGTCTTAAGTTCCAAGAAACTATTCTCACATTTTGGAGTCTATTTGACTAAACTTCCCTTCCAGCTTAATCTAGTCAAGGGTAAATGTAACAACTCCATTTCTTATAGATGTATATATTAATAAAGTCCCATGAAGTCATTATTTCTTTACTTCTAATTACTTAACTCATAATAACATTCAATTAATTTAACCAAGTGTAATTAAGGTTTAAGGTCTACCATTAACACTGATACAATTCTGAGTTCACACACACATTATTTATCAAAACGTTCGTATAAAAGTCAAACACATAAATATCTACATCTTATTCATCCATGTCGACCAATTCTGGGGATACAGGTATAGGTGGTTGCACCTTCATCGAAATTTTAGCCAACTTAACCATAAATACCTTATTAACTACTAGGATCTGCCCAAAATAGAGTAATTCGATCCAACATACACTAAAAGCCAGAGCTATAGAGAAAATCTGCATATCTAGTTTTTTGAACATGATATAGAAATATAGTGATAATTAAATCCCAGTAGGTTCAAAAATAAATCATACTCATCATCAATATTGCTTATCACATCATGTTTATCTGTATAAGCTATAACAAATATCTTAGATCACATGAATGTACTTTATTTATGCACATAAAAATCATGAAGTAATGACATGTATGGCATGAATAACTATTTTCAAAATATCATATAATGGCTATCATCTTATTTTCATATCAAGCTACCCCAGTCAGGGTGAGTACTTTTTACTCTTTGGTAAGGTCAGTTCTCTCTCCATACGACAAGTTACACTTTTTATTTCTTTTCTCATTATCATAATCATAGTCTTGAGTAGAGTGTCACTTACTGGTGCACTATATGGACCGCCATGTGACCGTGCTCATCTCTTTTCTTTTCTTTTATTTTCACATTAATAGCAAAAAAATGATTTCAATAGTAAGTATGTTCATTACACTCACATACTATAATTTATCATCAAAGTATAATCATTACCAAAAATCATTGGTAAAATGTAATCATGCCATGAACATAATCATTTTCAAATATCACTTTATAAAATATTTTCATGTCAAAATTACACACTTAAGATAGTAAGAAGTTCATGCAATGACAATGGCTAAGGTATACCCTAGTCATTTATTATTTTCATTTATAAGATTCCTCTTCTTTCTTAAATATTATTATCATCTCTTCATTTTCTTTATGCTTGGCCTCTAGTCACTTTTCTCCTACTTATATCATTTCCAATAGATGTTCTCACAAGATTATAAGGCATTCTTCTTCAATTTGGTTTCTATTATTACTTTACAGTTAATGAGGTTCATTTAGGGCAGAAAAGTGTTGAAAATAAGCTTTACCAGCTCCCAACACGGCCTGGACGTGTCATGTAACACAACCTTGCCATTTCTTATAACATATCCATGCTCTAGCCTTCAAAAAGACCTTTCCAGCACTGAACATGGCATGACCGTGTCATGGAACACGGCCATGCTCTGTGTTATGATGTCCTTTTATGTAGGTTTTCATCCAGCCTGACCTTCTCTCACTAATCAAAGAATAACTCCCTCATTTTAAGTTTGATTAAGGTTATCTTAATGTCCATTTAAATCTAAGACAATCCTATAAAACTATTATGTTGAAAATTTTAATGAAAGCTTAAGGAATCTTGGTGTTATTACTCCCTCAATTTCAATGTTATTTCTTCTGAGGTAGGTTCTGACCTCTACTTACTAATTTAACCATATCTCCCTCAAATGGATTCCAAATTGAGTGATACTAGTGGTTAAAAATTTAAGAGATATATATCTACATTTTTCATGTTAACCATTTCTTTTAATTCCTTACGAAGTTTACACAAAAATTTAAACATTGAAGGTTACCTAACAGATTCTTCCCTGGTTAACTAATTTCTGACCACCGCTTACTAATATGACCATATCTCGCTCATATAGCTCCAAAATGAGTGGTTTTAGTGGCCAAAAATCCATGTGACATATATATATATATATATATTTCATGCTAACCATTTCTTTTAATTCCCTATAGATGTTTTCTAGTTTTTCAAACACTGAAGCTTACCTAATAGATTCTACCCAGGTTAACTAGATTCTGACCACTTCTAACTAATCAAACTATATCTGCCTCATGTAAACTCCAAATTGGGTTATTCTAGTTTCTACAAATCTGTGAGACATATATCTACATTTTTCAAGTTAACCATTTCTTTTAATTCTTAACCGATTATTCCCAGAATTTCAAAGACAAAAGCTTTCATGGTTACTCCAAAATTTAGTTTTCTAACCAGTCCCTTTCTAATGTTCTAGTTCATCCTTTTATTACATCCACTTTTATTTTCTTCTTAATTTATGTCTAACCATAAGAGTACTCATTTCAACATTTTAATTAGATTCCTTACACTTAAATTAACATATTCCATCAATTTTTCACCTCATTCAAATATACATAACAATAGTATAAAAGCCCTAAAAGTTTACCACTCATAGCCATATCTATGTAGAACTTTCCACACCAACTGAAGTATTCAAAACATCCATCACATGCAAGATCAACATGTAACATGATATAGCAACATCACATGGATGAAGAGAAAACAACTGTTCCATCAAAGTTCTAAGATCAAAATCCCACATAAATGTTACAAATTTCAAAACTTTTCTTCAAAAAGAGATATTGTTAATCCTACCTAAAGATCTCCCTAGATTACTTAGTGAATTCTTTTTCTCGTTTCCTTTTGACGAAAGTGGTAAGATTCCTCCCTTCCTTTAGCTTTTCAAGCAGCTTAAATAAGAGAATGAGGGTGAGTTTTGAACCCCAAGGATGAAGAGAAAAGATGGATTCAAGTGGAGGTTAAGCTAACTTTCCTTGAGTACTTATCTTCTAAACTTCTCCTTCTTCTTCCTTCTTCTCTTCTCTCTTTCTCTACTTTCCTCACACTATCTTGCTTCAGTTTTTTTCTTTTCCTCACTTAGAAAAATTTCTAATGTTATAAGGTTGGTTTTTACTTAAAAAATATCAAGTGGCTCTCCTTTCCTCACACTTGGTTGCATTTTGGGGAAACACAACTCATGTTCTTGTCTTCCTCTCCCTTCGTCAAGATATGCATAACAAAAAGAGGATTTGTTATTTGAAAATTATGATAAAATGTTCTCAAGATAAGGGACAAAGTCCCTTTAATTAGAGATTCATTTCCTTTTCCTTTTGACTAATTCATTTATGATTGATTTGTATTTCTTGGTGGAAAACTTCAAGCCCTTTGTTCTCCTTTTCTTGGCTAAAGTTATTTATGTAGAATAAGGATATTTTGTCCTAATGCTACGTAGTATTACTTACTACATCATCACATGGCTTGCTAAAATTATGAATGTAGGATATAGATGTTTTGTCCTAATGTCATGTGATCTAATCTTGATTATTATTACACTACTATTTTATCACATGGTTCTTATTTTTCTTAGACTTTGGCTCATTCTTGCTCATTTCCTTTGCTTTGGTTGAAATTCCTACATCTTATGGAGGGCTTAGCCACACTTTCATGATTTTTGGGCTATTGGTCCTATCTTTATATCCTAGTCCAAGTCTATGTTATATCTCTTGCTTGGGCTATCCATTTGGCTTACTAAAAGACTTATGTGAAGTGAAAAAAAAACTTTATGAAGTGTCCATAAGTGAAGGCTCAATGTGTGGGTGAAGATGTTAAACTTAGGAATTCTAGCTCATGAATTAGAAAAATTACCCTAATCCAATCTTCTTGAAATTTAAAGAAATTTACTTACTTTCAAAAATTTATCTTCCTTACCCAAGAATTTCGCTCCTCTTCAGGAAGTTATTTCTAATTTTTCTTATTAGATTTTCTATCTTTACGTATTCCCTTAATGTTAGAAATATTTTCTATGCATACACATAAGGTGAAGAATTTCTAAGGCTTATATTTTCTTAGATATCTAAAAATTGTTTAATAAGTTTTATTTTCTTAATTAAATATTTATGTGCCTTTATTAATAAAAGAAACGAAATTAGGGATGTTACAATAAAGCTATATGTGAAAAACCCTATATAAATCTTCTGTAGTATCTGGCCAAACCTAAATAGCTTAAAATTTTAGTCATTGTTCTAAGCTTTTCCCACTTGAGAATTTCCTTTGTTTTACTAGGATCCACTGATACGCCATCTCTTGATACGTGTCCCAAAAACTTTACTTCTTGCATTCAAAACTCATATTTCTCTATTTTAGGAAAAAGCTTCTTCTCCTTCAAGTTTTGAAGATGTTGTTCATGCTCTCCTACATCCTTTGAGTATATTAGGATGTCATTAATGAAAACTACTACGAATTGATCCAAGTATGGTCGAAAGATACAGATCATATAGTATATAAAGATTGCAGGCGCATTGGTGACTCTAAAAAGCATAACCAAGATTTCTTAAATTCTGTATCAAGACCGGAATGTTGTCTTCAAAATATCTTCTTCGTTTACTTGAATCTGGTGGTACCCCAACCTTAGATCTATCTTGGAGAAAACAGAAGCCCCCTTCAACTGATCTAACAAGTCATTTATTCTCGGTAATGGGTACTTATTCTTGATGGTTGCCTTGTTAAGTTGTCTGTAGTCAATACATAACCGTAGGCTTCCTTCCTTCTTCTTTACGAACAAAATTAGGCCTCCCTAAGGTGATACATTGGGTTAGTTAAAGTTTTTTTCCAATAAATCCTCAATCTGCTTCTTAAGTTCTTTTAAATCTATAGGAGACATCCTATAAGGTGGGAGATAAGGTCGCTCCTGGGATCAAATTAATGGAGAATTCTACCTCTCGCTTAGGCGGTGGATTATAAATTTCTGAAGGAAAAACTTCCAGAAAATTACAAACTACCAAAATCTTAGATAGTTCTTGCTCAACTCCTAGGTTAAAAGCATACAAGAGGGAACAATCCATATCCACATTAGTTAACTCCTTCTGGAATTCATTAGCTTGATTAATTTTACACTTCGGCACCTCAAAAGAACTGAAAGGAAACACAAGAGTCTTCATGTAGCAGTCTAAAAGGATCTAGTTCTGGCTGAGCCAATCCATCCCTAAGATCATGTTTATATCTTTCAAAGGTAAACAAATCAGATCTACAACAAAAGATCTACCATACACTTAAACTAGACAGTTTTTATGGACTATAGAGGTACTTATTTTCCTTCCCATAAGGGTTATCACTATCAACTCAACACATCAAATCAGACACAAGATAAAGCGATTTCTCCACATAATCAAATGCTATAAAAGAATGACTGGCACCCGAATCAAAGAGCCTAATCAGAGGATAACCATAGAGGTAACACGTACCTTGGATCAGATCAAGAGCTTGTTTTGCTTCGGCCCAACTCAAAGTAAAAATCGTTCCCTTAGCGGGCTAGCCTTTAAGCCACTTTCTTCCTATCCTCTAGGAGACATTAGCAAGCCATATGCCTTTTTTTCCCACATCAAAAGCATGTAATTGGATTGTGGAACTAAGGTCTATTTCCATGAAGTCGTCCACATATCCTGCATTCTTTTCCGATGGTATTTTGCACAGAAGATCTAGCCTCCATGGCTAAAGGTTTCTTGCCTACCATCACATTTCTTCGTCTAACATTACGGTCTGGAACTAGAAATTATTTCTTCCTTTTCCAAAGGGCCTGCCTTTCTTTCTCTTCATCCACTACTTTTAGGCTCTTTTCTAGCAAACGACACTTATTGGTCATATGGACAAATTCGTGAATCTCCAGGGCCACTACTGCATTACAAATTTCCAAATTCAGACCTACTTCAAACTTAATTGCTTTCCAGGATTCATTTGGATTATACTTCAAATAAGAGAACTTTGACAACTCTTCAAACTTAGCAATATATTGGTCGATAGACTGTCCCCCTTACCTAAGTTGAAGAAACTTAATTTCCTTCTTATCCCTCACACTCCTAGGAAAATACTTATCCAAAAAGGTCTCTCAAAAAATAGGTCAAGTAACTTGCCGACCCTAGTAAGCCAATAATTCACTGGCCTATCTCTACTAGAACTATGCTTCCTCTTTTGGCATATAGACAGTGAAATTTACTTTTTGCTCATCCGAACAATCTAGAACCCCAAAAATTTTCTCTATTTCAGTCAGCCATCTGTCTACAACCAGAGGATCGTATCCTCTAACAAAAGAGGAAGGTTGGGTTCTCATGAAATCTACCCATCCATTTCCTGTGTTCTTTAGGTTTTCTCCTACCTCACCATTGCCATTACTATTATTCTGAATATGGCACAGAATTTGGTTTATGGCATAAACTGGATCTCGAATAGCAGTGGCTAGATCTTGTAGAGTAGCTTCTGCACGTGAGATCAGATTCTTCCTTGACGATGTCATTTCCTACTGTATCAACCAAAAGAAAGAGTTACTATAGAGATGATCAAACTCAATAGCAGTTAAAGAATTGTATAATATAGTAGTCATAACATCATCCAGGCATTCAAATTAGGAAACATGCTAGCAATTTTCCCTAACTATTATAACATGCTACTCTACTCCTTCTATCCACATCTTATTGAAGATGTTCTTAGATCGATCCAGGTAACCATCCACCCCCATGGCCACTTAGGATCGACCTACTCTGATACCAACTTGTAATGATCAATTTTTTTTTGCAACACAGATAACACAACAGATAAACAACCAGCCAAAACATATGCATCTTATATATATATATATATATATATATATATATATACATGTCTACATTACATCAGAGATTAGCTTGTATGTACAAGTGTAATCCTATGTACTAAGCAATATACTCAAAAGGTGAAGTACCGTGTAGTTACACTAAAATAATGGGTTAGTCCAATAACTAAACATATATATATTAGTCTACTATACTATTGCTCCTATGGCCATCATCTATGGGGTATAGCTGGTTGAGGAGGTGGCCTAGGTATAGGTATCTCGACCCTGCTAATCACAAGCAGACTAGCAATGACAGTGAATTGTCCCAATTAAGCGACCTCCACTGTCTGTAACTCTAAGAGAAGCGTCAGGACAACAAACGGCATGCTACTGATCCATATCTGAACATAACAACATATAAAACATAATGAGATAATATATCCTAATAAGATCAACTTATAGTAAATAAGTACATATTAGGAAATAATCATGTGTTATGTTTAGTTATATTGGCTACAAAAAACATTTTCTCTTTGCACAGGAAAGATACAAGAATGTATAACATGCACTCATAATCATTATACAGGTTATGCATTAATACCATGCATACATGAAAAATTATGTATTAATAGGTTACTTGCACGTATTTCTATAGTGGTTCATCATCTAAGGTTCTCAATTGATCCAACCTTAGGGTGGTGTGAGACATTTCCACCTCTAACTACTCACCTACCACTGGGTTCCTTGGTCAGAGTGGTTTTTACTATATTGACCACTCTAGGCTATAGGGCATCCCTTATCCTGGTATCCTAACAAAGCCACGACACCTCAATCGCCTTACCTCCACAAGGTGCTGCATGTTGCCATGTCACCTTGGTCAGGTAAGGGTTATCCCAGAATTTATTAGTCCCCTCAACACAATAAGGCGACACCCATTGTTAGGCCACCCTGTTTTAGAGAGGGTCCTTTTGACTTATGACATGTCTTTTAAAATATTTTTCAGCCATTTTCCTCAACAAATTATACACACAAATATCATCGTGTGCATGGTTCAAACATTTTTCTTATGTATACATTATGTTAACAATTTCCTTTAATTTCCTACATATTTTGACTAGAAATTCAAATACAGAAGCATACTTAAAAGATTCTTCCTTGGTTAGCTAGTTTCTAACCTTTGCTTACGAATCTGACCATATCTCCCTCATATTGATTCCAGTTTGAATATTCTAGTGGCTAAAAATTCGTTAGACATATATCTAAATTTATCATGTTGAGAATG
The DNA here is from genome assembly GCA_037074535.1 of Gleditsia sinensis. Taxonomy (NCBI): domain Eukaryota; kingdom Viridiplantae; phylum Streptophyta; class Magnoliopsida; order Fabales; family Fabaceae; genus Gleditsia; species Gleditsia sinensis. Next base: position 51,013,497 of record CM073463.1, on the reverse strand, counting down.
ACTTTTAATTCTCTACAAATTTATCCCAAAAATTAAAACACAGAAGAATACCTGACAAATCATTCCCTGGTTAACCATTTTCTGACCACTACTTATATATCTGGAAATATCTCCCTCATCTAGACTCCAAATTAAGTGATTCTAGTGGCTAAACATCCGTGAGACATAGATCTACATTTTTCATGTCAACCATTTCTTTTAATTCCTAACCGATTCTTAACAGAATTTCAAAAAACATAAGCTTCGCTGGTTACCTTGAAATCCAGTTTCCTAACCAATCCTTTCCTAAGGTTTTAATTCATCATTATATTACTTCCTCTTCCATTTTCATTACATCTAATCATATTTAATCAATTTTTTACCACATTCAAATATACAAAATAGCAGCATAAAAATCATAAAATTTTACCACCCATAGTCATATCTATGCAGAACTTTCCACACCAACCATAATGTCCAAAATATCCATCATATGCAAAATAACATGTCACATGATATAGCAACATCCATGACCAATCATGAAAGTAGAAAATATTGTAAATTTGGTCAAAGTTCTAAGAACAAAATTCCATATAAATGTTACAAATTTCAAAGTTTTTCTTCAAAAAGAGATATTGTTAAACCTACCTAAGGATCTCCCTAACTCACTTAGTGAATTCTCTTTTTTGTTTCCTCTTGAAGGAAGTAACAAAATTCCTCCCTTCCCTTAACTTTTTTAGCAGCTTAATTAAGAGAAGGAGGGTGAGTTTTTAAACCCCAAGGATGAAGAGAAAAGATGGATTCAAGTGGAGATTAAGCAAACTTACCTTGAGTACTTAGTCCTCTAGACTTCTCCTCCTTCTTCCTTCCTTTCTTCTCCTTTCTTTCTCTTCTTTTCTCACTCTACCTTGGTTATATTTTTCCTCTCCCTCACTTGAACTAAATTATGATGTTATAAGGGTGGGTTTTGCTTAAATAAACTATCAAGTGGTTCACCTTCATGATCATGGGTCTATATTATCATAATTAGGATGCACTTGGTTGTTTTTTGGGGAAAAACAACTCATGTTCTAGTCTTCCTCTTACTTAGTTAAGATATGCATAGCAAAAGGAGATTTGTATTTTGAAAATTATGATATTATGTTCTTAATACAAGGGACAAGGTCCATTTGATTTAGGAATTCTTTTTCTTTTTCTTTTGTCTGAATCAAGTATGATAGGTTTGCCTTTCTAAGTGGAAACTTTTCAGCCCTTGGATCTCCCTTGCTTGCCTGAAATTGTTTGTGTAGGATAAGGATGTTTTGTCATAATGCTATGTATTATTTTTCACTTGTTGAAATTATGAATGTAGGATATAGATGTTTTGTCCTAATGCCATGTATTGTTACCGACTTGTTGAAATTATGAATGTAGGATATAGATGTTTTGTCCTAATGCCATGTGACCTAATCTTGATTATTATTACACTACTATTTCCTCACATAATTCTTATTTTTTTTTCCTCTTGGATTTAGGCTCATTCTTACACATTTCCTTTGCTGTTGCTAAAATTCTACCTTTCATGGAGGGCATGGTCACATTTTCATAACTTTTGGGCTATCGGTCTAACTTCTAAATGCTAGTCCAAGTCTTTGTTTTATTTCTTGCTTAGGCTATTCAATGAGCTTGCTATAAACTTATGTGAAGTGTAAACACTCTATATGAAGTGTCCATAGGTGAAAGCCCAATTTATGGGTGGAGATGTTAAACTTAGAAATTTCTAACTCTTAAATTAAAAAAAATTACCCTAATTTTTCCTATTAGGTTTTCTCTCTTTGGTTATTCCCTTAATGTTAGAAACATTTTCTATGCATACACATAAGGTGAAGAATTTCTAAGGATTATATTTCCTTAGATATCTAAAATTGTCTAATAAATTTTATTTCCTTAATTAAATATTTATGTATCTTTATTAATTAAAGAAATAAAATTAGGGATGTTACATTTTTCTCCCCCCTAAAAGAAATTTTGTCCTCAAAATTTTAAAAATTACTTAATAAGAACCATTGCGGATATTTCAACCTCATGTCTTCTTCTAACTCCCATGTTGCTTCTTCTGGAGTCAAACTTTTCCATATCACCTTAACCAGGGAATGGTCTTATTCCTCAATTGCTTCACGTCAATGTCTAATATGGATGCCGGTAGTAGCTGGTATGTCATGTTCTCCTTTATTTGAATTGGTTTATCCTGTATTACATATGATGAATCTGGAAGATACTTCTGGAGCTGTGATACATGGAAAAAATTATGTAGGTTGGAAAAATTAAGTGGAAAGGCAACTTGATATGCTGATCTCCCCACTTTTCTCAAAATTTGGTAGGGTCCCAAAAATCGTGGACTTAGCTTTCTAGTTTTAAGAAAACTACCAACTCCAGTAGTCGAGGAAAGTTTTAAAAATACATGGTCTCCTTCCTTAAACTCCATAGGTCTATGTCTCTTATCATAGTAACTCTTTTGCTGACTCTGAGCTATAGGTATTTTATCTCGTATCATCCTGATTTGTTCAGTGGTTTGTTGAACTAGATTAGGACCTAGCAAGTTCTTTTCTCTTACCCCAAACCAACATAGTGGAGATTGGAACTTCCTACCGTATAAAGCTTCGTACGGGGCCATCTTAATACTAGAATGATAGCTATTATTATAAGCAAACTCCACTAAAGGTAGATACTTATCCCATCCTTTACCTTGCTCTTTTACACAGGCCCTCAACATATCTTGTAGAGTTTGAATGGTTCATTCTGTCTGCCTGTGAATCTGAGGATGGTAGGCAGTACTCAACTGCAACTGGGTTCCAAAAATTGAGCTAATTTGTCTAGTGAATAGTTAATTTTTAAGGGTAAAAAGTGAGCAGATTTGGTTAGTTTATCAACTATTACCTAGATAGAGTCATGTCCAACTGAAGTCTTAGGTAAGCCCACCACAAAGTCCATCGAAATATTGTCCCATTTCCACATAGGAATCTTAAGAGGTTGTAGAAATCCTGCTGGTTTTTGATACTCTACCTTCACTTTCTGACAAATTAAACATTTCGCCATAAACTTAGCAATGTCTTTTTTCATCCCCAGCCACCAATACATCTTCTTTAAGTCTTGGTACATTTTAATGGATCCAGGATGGACTGTGTACTTACTCTTATGTGCTTCCTATAGGATCTTAGTCCTCAACTTTTGTACTTAAGGGACACAAATCCTTCCCTAATACATGATTGTTCCATCTTCCAGGATAGAAAAATTATCTTAATCTTTATGATCCTATAAGTATTTGTTGTGAGCTTGAGCGTATTTGATCTGGACTCTAAGGTTACACTCTATACTCAAACCATTAATGATTAGCTTCTTTGAAATAAGAGTAGTGGCCAGCTTCAAATTTCGAAACTCTTCTAGGATCTACATCTCATACACCATCATCTGACCTATATGTAGAGATTTTCGACTCAAGGCATCAGTTACAACATTTGCCTTTCCTGGATGATACTTTATCTCAAACTTGTAGTCATTGAGAAATTCTATCCATCTACGCTGCCTCATATTTAACTCCTTCTGATAAAAAAGGTACTTAAGACTCTTATGATCACAGTATACTTCAAATGTTGCACCGTACAAATAGTGACGTCAAATCTTTTAGGAAAACACTACCGCTGTCAATTCAAGATCATGGGTTGGATAATTTCCTTCATGGGGTCTTAGTTGCCCAGAGGCGTAAGCTGTAATGCCCCCAATTTACTAGCACATGAAATAAACATTTTTTTCACCTCAATTCGATATTTACCATAACATGTATAGTACTATTTTTTGTCATGAAAATAGATACATATAGGTTCTCTCATATACACACATTATACATACCAAGTTATGAATGTCAAAGTAACAACAAAAACAGATATCTTACCTGTAACGTTCAGAGCACACTCTAGAATATAAACACAGTATAATTCAAATTATGAGTCTTGAAAGCAATGTAGATTCACTCAGAGAATATGTCAACTAACTGATCACCTATCTGCAGTATCAGACTTTGTATTTTTATCTGAAAAATGTGGAAATATCGTGTAGTGAGTTTGACAACTTAGTGAACAGATTATGCCTCTTAGGTCAGCATATGGATGTACTCATATTTTAAAATTTGTCACATAGAAAATACGGTTCAGAAGAACATCCATATGGGATTCGTATTTCAAATATTCTCAAATAAAAGGATATTCAAATATTCAAAACCATATTCAATACGGTATGATCATTAAAAAAATGTTGTTATGCTCAGCTGTATAAATTATAGTAAAATAATAAGCTTTTAAGATAAAGTTATAACTTTTAAAATGACCTGCCTCATTCGGCAATCTGGTCAACCCACACACTCAATTTACTCATTTGCTATATGCATACTGTCCAATCGACTACAGTCACAATAGTGATAAGGGAATGTGAGTTCATCACCCATCTGCCTTCTCATATTACCACTGTCATCCGGTTGGAACGGCCCTCCCTTGGCTCACTTAGGCTAATAGGGTGTCCCCTATTCGGTACTGTCACAAGCTATACAACCCGTCGATATTCATCCATACATATTATATATATATATATATATATATATATATATATATATATATATATATATATATATATATATATATATATATATATATATATATAAATTCATCTTCATCAAATGCAATGTATAATTATCAAGCAACTCGCCATGAGCTTTACACTTGCCATTGAATCATAATCAACAACTTTATAGTTTAACAAATCAATGCCTCATGTACACAATATTCACTTTATCAAATAATGATAAATACATTTAAAACCACATATTCAATGAGTTTCAAAATCTATTTGCAAAACCATTTCTTCTTGAACTAAGTGCCAGTTCGTAAGCAAAAAAGATATTTTATCACATTTCAGAAATATATAAAAGTATAAATATCTTATAAACATAATCAAATACACATTTAAATATCAAGAAGAATATAGGGCAAGTTATAGATAGAATTATCCACTCATAGGTTAGGGCTCCAAGTTGGACAGTAGCAAATGTAATTTTTCAAGACAAATCTTATCAAATGGATCTCAAAAACGAGTTCGAATGGTCCAAAAATCTAAGAAATGAATCCGGGAGCCTAGTCATTGTTCATAGCCGGAAAACACTATTTATTGTAGTGAATCACTATTCACCACCGAAAAATGCTATTCATACCCGCCGAATTTTCTGTTCACAACACACAAAAAGTTGTCAGATGGCTGAAAAATTCATATCTTATGGTTTATCTAGCTCTTGAATCCATCTACGGTGTCAGATTTCTAATTTGCGGTCTCTAAGTAGAAGTTTCAGAACTTACCTTTAACTAAGATTTTCTAGCTCCGATCTGCGGCGATTTTTCGGCTGATTTGAAAAATTGTTCAGTCAAAATAGTAGTATTTTTTGTCCTGAATCTAGTGGTACCCTTGGTTTTGAGTGTAACATCCCTAATTTCATTTCTTTTATTGATAAAAGTACAAAAATATTTAATTAAGAAAATAAAATTTATTAGACAATATTTTAGATATCTAAGGAAATATAATCCTTAGATATTCTTCACCTTATGTATATGCATAGAAAATGTTTCTAACATTAAGAGAACAAATAAAGAGGGAAAACCTAATAGGAAAGAAATTAGAAATAACATACTAAAGAGATGCAAAATTCTTGGATAAGGAAGATACATTTTTAGAAACAAGTAAAGGTCTTAAAATTTCAAGAACATTGAATTAGGGTAATTTTTCCTAATTCAAGAACTAGAGTTACTAAGTTTAAAATCTTTACCCATACATTGGGCTTTTACCTATGGACACTTTATATAGAGTTTTTTCACTTCACATAAGCTTCTAGCAAGCCCATTGGATAACCTAAGCAAGAAATAAAACATAGACTTGGACTAAGATATAGTAATTGGACCAATAGCCCAAAAATTATGAAAATGTGACTAAGCCCTCCAAGAAAGGTAGAATTTTATCCAAAGCAAAGAAAATGGGTAGGAATAAGCACATACTGGGTAGGAATAGGCCCAAATCCAAGAGAAAAAATAAAATAAAATAAATTAGGTGATGATATAATAATGTAATAATAATAAAGATTAGGTTACATGGCATTAAGACAAAAATTTAGCAAGTGGTGTGATTCTACATTCATCATTTTGGCAAGTGGCATGATAATACAAGGTTTTAGGACAAAAACATTTATATCCTACACTCATAATTTTAGCAAGTGGTATGATAATACATGGCATTAGGACAAAACATTCCTATCCCACACAAATAATATCAACCAAATAATGGAGATTCAAGGGCTAGAAATTTGCCACCTAAAAAGGGAAACCTATCATACTTGTTTAAGACAAAAGAAAATGGAAATGAATCCCTAAATCAAAGGGACCTTGTCCCTTATCTTAAGAACATATCATCATAATTTTCAAAATACAAATCTCCTTTTCCTATGCATATCTTGACTAAGGAAGAGGAAGACAAGAACATAAGTTGTTTGTTTTCCAAAAATTCAACCAAGTGTAATCTAATTGTGATAAGGTAGACCCATGATCATGAAAGGTGAATTATTTGGTGGTCTATATAAGAAAACCCACCCTTACAACATTAGAATTTCATCCAAGTAAGGGAGAGGAAAAATAGAAGCAAGGTAGAGTGAGGAAAGGAGAGGAAGAAAGGAAGAAAGAGGAAGGAGAAGTCTAGAGGACTAAGTGCTCCAGGTAAGTTTAACAATATTTCTTTTTGGAGAAAACTTTTGAAACTTATAATATTTATATGAGATTTTGATCTTAGAACTTTGATGATTGGTCATGGATGTTGCTATATCATGTTACATATTGATCTTGCATGTGATGTATGTTTGAATACTTAGGTTGGTGTAGATAGTTCTGCATGGGTATGGCTATGGGTGACAGAATTTTAAACTTTGGTGTTTTAATTTTTGGGAACAATCTATAAGGAATTAAAATAAATTGTTAACATAAGAATTAAAGATATATGTGTCACGGAATTTTAGCCACTGGAATCATTCAATTTGGAGTCCATATGAGGTAGAAATGGTCCGATTAGTAATCAAAGGTTAGAAAATGGTTCATCAGGGAAGAATATGTTAGGATAGCTTCTATTTTTTAATTTCTAAGAATTATTTGTAGGGAATTAAAATACATGGTTAACATAAGAATTAAAGATATATGTGTCACGGATTTTTAGCCACTGGAATCATTCAATTTAGAGTTCATATGAGGTAAATATGTTCCGATTAGTAAACAAAGGGCAGAAAATGGTTAAGCAGGGAAGAATATGTTATGATAGATTCGGTGTTTTAATTTTTGGAAACATTCTATAAGGAATTAAAATAAATGGTTAACATATGAATTATATATTTATGTGTCACGGATGTTTAGCCACTGGAATCACTTAATTTGGAATTCTTATGTGGGAGATATAGTCAGATTATTAAGTAAAGGTTAGAACCTACCCGAGAAGAAATAATATTGAATTTAAGGGAGTAATAGCACCAATATTTATTACTATTTTGCTGATATGATTAACATAATAGTTTTAGATAATTGTCGTAGCTTTCCCAAGACACCAAGATCACCTAAATCGGAGTTAAAATGAGAGAGTTATGCTTTGATTAGTGAACAAAGGTCACAAAACACGGCCAGGCCATGTTCTGGGTGCTTCAAGCACGGGTTAGCCGTGTTCGAGGTTGTTTTTGAGTACATTTGAAGTATTTTTAAAGCATGGCCGTGTCCTGGAACATGGCCAGACCGTGTTGGAAGCTGGTGAAGCCTATTTTCAACATTTTTCTACCCTAGATGAACCTCTTTAACTATAAGGTAATAGTATAAATAAAATTGGAGAAAAATGCTCTATAAATTTGTAAGAACATGCGCTAGAAATGATATAAATAAGAAGAAATTGACTAAAGGCCAAGCATAAAGAAAATAAAGAGATGAAATTAATATTTAAAAAAGAAGACGAATCTTATAAATGAAAATAATAAATGACTAGTATATGCAAAAGCCATTGCCATTGTATGAACTTCTTACCATCTTAAGTATAAAATTCTGACATAGAAATATTTTATAAAGTGATATTTGAAATGGTTATGTTCATGGCATAATTACCAATGATTTATGGTAATAGTTATATTTTGATGAACATACTTGTTATTGAAAGCATATTTTTGGCTATCATTATGAAAATAAAAGAAATGAGCACGATCACATGGCAATCCGTGTGGTGTACTAGTAGGGGACGCCCTACCAACGGTTATGATCATGTTAATGAGAAAAGAAAGAGAAAGTGGGCCATGTCGGATGGAGCGAGAAAAGCCCTTACCGAAGAGTAGAAAATACTCACCCTGACCGAGGTAGCTTGATATGAGAATAAATTGATAGTCATCATATGATATTCTGAAAATAATTAATCTTGTCATACATATCATTACTGTATGATTCTTATATGCATAGATATAACGCATTCATGTGACCAAAGATATTTTTTGTAGTTTATACAGCTAAACATGACGTGATGAGCTATATTGATGATGATTTATTGTTGAACTTACTGGGATTTAATTCTCACTATATTTCCATATCATGTTCAGAAAATTAGTTATGCAGATTTTGTATAGCTCTGGCTTTTAGTTGGCACAGATCTCGGTGAAGATGCAACCACCCGCACCCAAATCTCCGGAATTAGTCAACCAGAATAAATAAGATGTAGATATTTATGTGTTTGAAATGTTGTACGTACGTTTTAATTAATGATGTGTATGTGAACTTTTATATTATATAATAATAAATAAAAGAAAAAAAAGTTGTTACATTGAGATTGGAAGCCAATAAGCACTCTAGATCTAGAGAGAAAAATAGATGTTACTATTCATACTATTACAGAATCAGGATTATGTATTCTCTTCAGCTTCCGTCTCCACCTCCCCTTTTTCTTTATTTTTTATTCTTTTTATTATTATTATTTAATAATTAAATATTTAAAAATTATTATTATTATTTTTATTATATGCATATAAATACTATTTTTCATTTTAAAATATCCCAAAAATTTCTAAAAATTTACATTCTTTTAAAACTTTAATTGAACTCTTAAATCATGACTTTTCTTGATAAAATTTAAAAAAAAACATCACAAAATAAAATATCTTTATGCATAATAAAAGAAAGAATATTTCTAAAATAAAACAAAAATTTATTAGAGGCAAATATAATTATTTTAGGCACAACAGAAATCATTTTATTTAAAAATATATTTGTTTATAGTAAAATTTTATTATTTAAAAAAATTAAGGGATATTACATAAGTAACTACTCTCTTGTCTCGCATTAGTACACACCCTAGCCCTTTCTTTGAAGCATCACTATACACTTCAAAATGTCTTGTGGGGTTTGGAATAATTAAAACAGGAGGAATGATCAATCTTGTCTTAAGTTCCTAGAAACTAACTTCACATTGAGCAGTCCATTTGAAACGACTTCCCTTCTTGGTCAATTTAGTCAATGGAAAGGCTATACGAGAAAAGTTTTGTATAAACTTCTTGTAGTATCTTACCAAACCCAAAAAACTTCTGACTTCTATAATCGTCTTTGGTCTTTTCCAACGAATCACTACTTCTGTCTTGCTAGGGTCTACGACTACCCCTTTATTGGAAATGGCATTTTCGAGAAATTTTACCTTTGACAGCCAAAATCCATAATTCTCCATTTGGCATACAACTTTTTCTCTTTCAGCACTTGTAGCACGATTTGGAGATGTTGTTTATGTTCTTTCTCACTCTTAGAATATATCAAAATGTCATCAATGAATACTACCACAAATTGATCAAGGTAGGGTCGAAAAATGAGATTCATGTAATCCATGAAAATTGCAAGTGCATTTGTCAACCCGAAAGGCATTACGAGAAACTTATAGTGCCTATACCTAGTCCTGAAGGCTATTTTTAGTACATCATCCTCCTTGATCCTAATCTGATGGTATCCCGATCTCAGGTTAATTTTAGAAAAGATGGAGGGTCCCTTCAGTTGATATAATAAATCATCTATCCTAGGGAGAGGATACTTATTTTTGATAGTCACCTTATTCAGCTGTTTGTAATCTATGTATAGTCTCAAGCTCCCATCTTTCTTCTTAACAAAAAATATAGAAGCTCCCCAAGGTGATACATTTGGTCTAATGAATTGCTTATCTAACAATTCCTCCAACTGCTTCTTAAGTTCCTGTAATTCCTTTGAGGCCATTCTATAAGATGCAATAGAGATAGGCCTTATCCTGGGTAGGAGATCAATAGAGAACTCTATCTCTTTCTTGGGAGGTAAGACTGGAATATTTTATGGAAATACTTCAAGAAACTCGTTGGCTATTTGGATTTCATCAAGCTTCAGTTCGACTTCTAGATTTGATAAGTACAAGAGAATGTATCCAACTACTCCATTCTTTAACTCCCTATTGATTTGATTGGCATTAAGCATCAATAACTGCATCTTTTCTTCTGAAGTAGGAGGTGGAAATTCAACGGTCTTATTGTAACAATTCAACAAGACCCAATTTCTAGACATCCAGTCTAACCCTAGAATTACATCAATACCTTTTGAAGGTAGACAGACGAGGTCTATAGAAAAGGTTTTCTCCTGAATGGTGACCTGACAGTCTTTACATACTGAGGAAGTTAAGACATTTTCCCCCGTGGGGGTTACTACATATAGTTCATAGGGGTTTCAGAAATAGGATACTGAAGCTTCCTAATACATTCTTTTGATATAAATGAATGACTAGCACCAAAGTCAAATAACACCATAAGAGCAAATCCATAGATGTAGCATGTACCTTGAATCATTTTGGAGGATTGATCTACCTATTGGCCACTCAGGGTGAAAACTCTTCCTTTCACCTGAGGTCTCGGTTTTGGCTGCTTCTCCAAAATGACATTTCTGTTCGTATTTGAAACAAACATCTGATCCTATGTAGCATGGCCGGTTACCATGCATACGCCTGTACTTAGTACACTTGACTGTGGAAAATTTTTGTTGGAAGGGTTGGGGACTTATAGTCATTAGCCTCTCGCCAATACCCTGTCTTTTTCCTCTCACTTTTCTGTCAGAGTTTTGTGGCCCGTTATTCCTTTTCTAGAAGTTTTGTCTTTGTTTCTCATCCACCACTTCCCTCAAGCTCTTCTCTAAGAGTTTGCATTTACTTATCAGAGGTATAAACTCTCTGATCTCCATAGCTACAACAACATTTCTTATCTCCGGGTTCAATCCCGCTTCAAATTTAACAGCCGTTCATGCTTCATCGGGGTTAAATCGTAGGTAAGAGGAGAACTTAGACAACTCCTCGAACCTCGCGATGTATTGATCTATGGTCATGTTTCCTTGCCTGAGTGAGAAAAATTCAATCTCCTTCTCTGCCCGCATAATACTTAGGAAGTACTTTTCTAAAAAATTGTCTTTGAACACCTGCCAGGTAATTTGCCTTTCCTGGTGAGCTAAAAGTTTTTTAACTCCATGCCACCAGTATTCTACTTTATCTTTCAACATATATGCGGCAAAGATAACTTATTGCTCTTCAATACAACCCATAACTTCAAAGATTTTCTCCAGTTCCTTTATCCACCTTTCAGCTACAATTGGGTCAAAGCCACCTTGAAAAGAAGGTGGTATAGTCCTTATAAACTCAGATATGTTGTTATCATTCCCTGCCATCCGGTTATTCACACCATTCTCACCATTCAGGTTATTAACATTCTGGAGGTATTGTAGAATTGGGTTGGTGGTCGTGACCTGGTGTCGAATTGCTGTGGCAAGGTTTTGCAGGGTTTCCTCCGCATTGTTTGCCAGATTCCTCCTTGGTGGTGCCATTTCTTATTGTGGCAAAAACAAAGTTATGCTGCTATTGAGGTGATCAAGCCTAATAGTTAGTTTCAAAAATATTTAACAACAGTCATAACACCACCTCGGCATATAGATAGGAAACACTAGTAATTTCTTACCTATATAAAATCATTGATCCCCTACATAGGACAACCACAACATACTCAAGACACTATAAGATCGATTCAGATAGACATCCACCCATTGCCCATCTAGGATCGACCTGCTCTGATACCAATTATATAACAACTCCATTTTTTATGTATATACATATATATATATATGTAAAGTTTCTTAAATTCATTACTTCTTTACTTCTAATTACTTAACTCATAATAAAATTTGATTAATTTAACCAAGCATAATTCAAGGTTTAAGGTCTACCATTGACACTGATACAATTTTGAGTTCACATACACAATATTAATCAAAATGTCAGTACAAAAATCAAACACAAATATCTACATCTTATTAATCTATGTTGACCAATTCTAGAGATACGTGTATGGGTGCTTGCACCATCACCGAGATCTTAGTCAACTCGACCACAAACACCTTATTAATTTTTGGGATCTGCCTAACATAAAGTAACTCGATCCAACGTACACTAAAAGCCAGGGCCATAGAAAAATATGCAGAACTAGTTTTCTGAACATGATATAGAAATATAGTGAGAATTAAATCCTAGTAGGTTCAACAAAAAATCATAATCATCATCAATAGTGCTCGTTGCGTCATGTTCATCTGTATAAGCTATAATAAATATCTTAGGTCACAAGAATGCACTTTATCCATGCACAAGAAAATCGCACAGTAATGACATGTATGGTATGAATAACTATTTTTAGAATATCATATGATGGCTATCAACTTGTTTTCATACCAAGCTACCTCGGTCAGGGTGAGTACTTTCTACTCTCCGGTACGGGCTTTTCTCACTCCGTCGGATATGGCACACTTTTTTTACTCATTAACATAATCATAGCGGTTGGTAAGGCATCCCCTACTGGTGCACCACACAAACTGCCATGTGATCGTGCTCATTTCTTTTCTTTTCAAATTAATAGCCAAAAATATGATTTCAATAACAAGTATTTTCATTATACTCACATGCCATAATTTTTCCTCAAAATATAATTATTACCAAAAATAATTGGTAATCATGCCATAAACATAATCGTTTCAAATAACACTTTATAAAATATATTTTTGTCAAAATTTCACACTTAACATGGTAAGAAGTTCATGCAATGGCAATGGCGATGCCATACACTAGTCATTTATTATTTTTATTTATAAGATTCTTCTTTTTCAAATATTATTATCCTAACTTCACAAAACATAGCATAATGTAACATCCCTAATTTCGTTTCATGTATTAATAAAAGTACAAAAGTATTCAAAGTAATACTCTCATTTCTTTTCTTTTATTAATAAAGGTACATAAATATTTAATTAAGGAAATAAAATTTGTTACACAATTTTTGGATATCTAAGGAAATATAATCCTTAGAAATTCTTCACCTTATGTGTATGTATAGAAATGTTCTAATATTAATGGAATAGGTAAAGAAAGAAAACCTAAGAGGAAATATTAGAAAGAAGCATGCTAAAGAACTTAGGTAAGGAAGATAAATTTTTGTGAAGTAAGTAAAAGTCTTAAAATGTCAAGAAGATTGGATTAGGGTAATTTTTCTTAATTTAAGAGCAAAAGTTACTAAGTTTGTATCTCCACCCATAAATTGGGCTTTTACCTATGGACACTTCATATAGAGTTTTTCCACTTCACAAAAGTTTCTAGCAAGCCCATTGGATAACCTAAGCAAGAAATAAAACATTATTTTCGTACGTTGGATCGAGGTGCCCTACCTTGGGCAACTACCAGTTATATCAGATGTATCTGTAGTAGATGTGAATGAGATTCCGGTAGAGGTGCCACTCGCACCAGTGTCCCCGGAAGTATTCGACATAGATGATTAGAGCTAATATGTATCTTTATACAAATATTTGTAAAATAATGGTGTGTATGGAAACTCAGTATTGTATCACTGTTAATAAAAATTATGCTTGGTTAAAGTGATTATTATTACGAGTTAAGTGGTTAGAATTAAAGTAGTAATAACTTCATGGAATTTTACAAATATAAAAACAAATTGTTACATTTACATAAATGGAGTTGTTACACATAACACCTTTATTTTAAATTTGATTGAGGCGATCTTAGTGTCAATTAAAAGATAAGACAATCCTATAAAACTCTTATGTTAAACAATTTATTGAAATCTTAAGTAATCATGGTGTTACTACTCCCTCAAATTCAATATTATTTCTTCTCGGGTAGGTTTAGACCTCTACTTACTAATTGGACCATATCTCACTCATACAAACTCTAATTAAGGTGATTCAGAAGTCCATAAAACGATAAAACATTTATATAACATTTTTATGTTTATCATTTCTTTCGATTCTTACTAATTACTCCCATAACATAAAAACAAAACGCATACATTTACCACCCTAGATTCTAGACTGATTCTGACCTTTACTCATTAATCAGTCATATCTCTCTCTTATGGACTCCAACTTAAGTGATTTCAGAGCCTAGAGATCCGTGATACATATATCTATATTTATTATGTTAACAATTTCCTTTAATTCTATACATATTTTGCCCATAAATTCAAACACAGAAGCATACTTAACATATTCTTCCCTAGTTAGCTAGTTTCTGACATTTGCTTACTAATCTGACCGTATCTCCCTCATATTGATTCCAATTTGAATTATTCCAGTTGATGAAATTTTTTGAGACATATATCTACATTTATCATGTTAATCATGGCTTTTAATTCCCTACAGATTTATACCAAAAATTGAAACACAGAAGCATACCTAATAGATTCTTCCCTAGTTAACCATTTTCTGACCACTACTTACATATTAGGCAATATCTCCCTCATTTAGATTCCAAATTAAGTTATTCCAATGGTAAAATATCCATGAGATATAGATATACAGTTTTCATGTTAATCATTTGTTTTAATTCTTAATAGATTCTTCCTAGAATTTTAAAAAACAAAAGCTTCCTTGGTTACCCTAAAATCCAATTTCCTAACCAATCCTTTGCTAAGGTCTTAGTTCATCATTATATTACATCCTCTTTCATTTTCTTTACATTTAATCATATTCCATAAATTTTTCACCACATTCAAATATACAAAATAACAGCATAAAAATCATAAAATTTTACCACCTATAGCCATACCTATGCAAAACTTTCCACACCAACCATAATGTCCAAAACATCCATCATATACAAAATAACATGTAACATGATATAACAACACCAATCATCAAAGTAGAAAATATTGTAAATTTCATCAAAGTTCTATGATAAAAATCCCATATAAATGTTACAAATTTCAAAGCTTTTTCTTCAAAAACGGATATTGTTAAACCTACCTAAAGATCTCCCTAGCTCACTTAGTGAATTCTCTTTCTTGTTTCCTCTTGAAGGAAGTAGCAAGATTCCTCCCTTCACTTAGCTTTTCTAGCAGCTTAAAAAGGAGAAAAAGGCGAGTTTTTGAACCCTAAGGATAAAGAGAAAAGATGGATTCAAATGGAGATTAAGCTAACTTACCTTGAGTACTTAGTCCTCGAAACTTCTCATTCTTCTTCCTTCCTTTCTTCTCCTCTCTTTCTCTCCTTTCCTCACTCTACCGTGCTTCTATTTTTCCTCTCCCTCACTTGAACGAAATTATAATGTTATAAGGGTGGGTTTTACTTAAATAAACTATCAAGTGGTTCACCTTTCAGATCATGGGTCAACCTTATCACAATTTGGATGCACTTGGTTGTTTTTTGGGGAAAATCAACTCATGTTTTTGTCTTCCTCTTCCTTAGTCAAGATATGCATAGCAAAAGGATATTTGTGTTTTGAAAATTATGATATTATGTTGTTAAGAAAAGTGACAAGGTCCCTTTAATTTAGGGATTCATTTCCTTTTTCTTTTTTCTGAATCAAGTATGATAGGTTTGCCTTTTTAAGTGGCAAATTTTCAACCCTTGACTCTCCCTTGCTTTGCTGAAATTATTTGTGTAGGATTAAGATGTTTTGTCATAATGCTATGTATTATTATCCACTTGTTGAAATTATGAATGTAGGATATAGATGTTTTGTCCTAATGCCATGTGACCTAATCTTGATTATTATTACACTACTATTTTCTCACATGATTCTTATTTTTTCCCTCTCGGATTTGGGCTCATTCTTACCCATTTCCTTTGCTTTGGCTAAAATTCTACCTTTCATGGAGGACTTGGTCACATTTTCATAACTTTTGGGTTATCGATCTAACTTCTATATCCTAGTCTAAGTCTATGTTTTATTTCTTGCTTGGGCTATCCAATGGGCTTGCTAGAAACTTATGTGAAGTGGAAAAACTCTATATGAAGTGTCCATAGGTGAAAACCCAATTTATGGGTGGAGATATTAAACTTAGAAATTTCTAACTCTTGAATTAGGAAAAATTACCCTAATCGAATCTTCTCAAAATTTAAAAACCTTTACTTACTTCACAAAAATTTATCTTCCTCACCAAAGAATTTTGCCTCTCTTTAGTATGTTATTTCTAATTTTTTCTATCAGGTTTTCTCTCTTTACTTATTTCCTTAATGTTAGAAACATTTTGTATGCATACATATAAGGTGAAGAATTTCTAAGGATTATATTTCCTTAGATATCTAAGATTGTCTAATAAATTTATTTCCTTAATTAAATATTTATGTATCTTTATTAATAAAAGAAATAAAATTAGGGATGTTACACCCTTGGCATCTTTTTTGTAATAGATTATGAGCTGTTAAAATAGAGATTAAATTATTCAGTACTTCACTATAATCACCTCATATCATGAAAGGAGATTCTTCAAGAATATTGAATTTAATTCCCTTAAGATGACATTGTAAAATGGCATGACATGGTGCCAACCAACCTATTCCCAATATCACATCAAAGTCTACTATATCTAGACATTCAGGTAAAATAGATATTATATTTAGAAATGATCATATTTGGAATTTGTCTCAATTCTTTAAATTCTTTGGGACACCAATCCCTTTCACTTTCAGGCAGTAATTGACCCATAGATACCTCTTAAGATGTCACAATATTTAATCAACTTTATACTAGGAAATTTAACAACTTGGAATAGAAAGGAAATTTAAACCCTATAGAATCTCTCAGAAGCACCTGAAGTATAAATATGTCCAGTTTATATCCATACTAAAGGTCTAACTAAAGAATCCTTTGCTCTGATAGCCATAGGAAAACCTAATGCTCTGATACTAACTTGTCACACCCCTAATTTTAGAGCACGTGAAACACATACTTTACAAACATATATTTTTCATAACATGTATAATATATTATTTTACAAATAGGTATTCCCATGTATACGTAATATATAAACCAAATCTATAAATATCAAAGTACAGCAGAAGCAGGGATCCTATTTGTGGCATTCAGAGCATACTCTAGAGTACAAGTATAATACAAATCAAAATCTACGAGCCATGGAAAAAAAGTAGGCTCACTCAAAGATCATGTTGTCTAGCTGGTCAACTATCTAAAGGGGCATGTCCAAACTCTATATTTTCATCTGAAAAAAAATAAAGAAATATCGTGTAGTGAGTTTCACAACTCAGTGAGCAGATAATACCTCCTATGATCGCTTAGGTCAACATGTGGATGTACTCATATTTTAAAATTTATCACATAAGAAATACAGTTCGAAAATACATCCATATGGGACTCACATTTCAAATATTCTCAAAACAGAGGATATTCATATATCCAAAATCATATACTGTATTGTATAATCATTAAACAAAATGTTGTTATGCATCAAAATATCTCACATGAAAACATTAGGAGGATCCCATATAAGAACCACCATATCAGAGTTCAAGCCCTTCCGTACTTTGGTGGTATAGGATTTTTCTAAACTCAACATTCTGTTGAGGTTTGCCCTACCACCATTCAAGAGGACACGTGAAGGGACTCTAATATGGGTATTTTCCAAGAACATAGCAAGGGAAGTAAGTCACATATCATATAGTCGGCATTTCGCCCATATAGGAGGCATCTCGCTCTATATCACATATCATATCCCATGTGTTGGCCGTCATATGAGACTAGCACCACCCCTGCTAGCTGAGGTATCAAGGTGCACTAGGGCTAACATCACCTGCTGTTAGCAAACAGTATTTCTGACATGCTTTAAATTAAGCATGTATTTAGCATATTTTATGTTTCTTTTTATTTTATTTAAATGATAAATAGATAGGTTTTTATTAAATTGTGTGTTTTATGTTTTTAGGAATAATAAAGAAGAAAAGAAGAGAAAAATAGAAGAAAATCATGAAAAATGCTGATTTCTGACCTTTCGTCACTAATGGAAGCATATCTCACTCATTTGAGCTCCGATTGAGCTGATTCCAGCGGCTATGGAAAGAAGAAACATAGAGCTACAACTTTCGTGTTCGGCACTTTGGTAAAATCCGGCGTTTTCTAGGCGCCGCGGCGGCCCGTCATGGATGTCTCGTAGAGTCGCGGCGCTGGTTATTGGCGCCGTGGCGCCCTTGCCCCAGAACCACGAGCGCCGCGGCGCTGCATGGGTGCGCCGCGGCACCCCGTGGATGAAGTTTCGCAGCGCCGCGATGCTGAACTTATGCGCCGCGGCGCCGCCGCTCCGGAAGTCGCGATTTTAGGGTTTTTTCGCCTGATTTGAAGCCCAATTGATGGAGATTTGACCTAAAAACTTTCCCACTTCGACTAGGAGGGTTTAATCGATAAAAAGGAAGGAAAGTAGGCAGAGAAGGTATCTATTCATTCAGCAAAGAATTCATTCAAGTTCTCAACTCTTTTCTTTACTTCTTGTCTAGTTTTCTATGGCCCTGCGCGGCTAATTTTCTTTAGTTGGTTGAGGGAGATTGAAACCTCAAGGGATTTGATGTCATTGTGAGATACGGATTTGATTTCATTGCATTCAATCTTAACCAGGTATTGTTTATTCATCTGTTCTTATTTTCTTAATATTATGCATGTGATTGCTAGGAGGCCTACTAGTATATTGTATGTGTAGCTGCTGAATTAGGTTTTGAACAAAGCTTTTATTACTTGATTCGTGAAGCAAATAGGATTAAGGATTTTGGATTATAAATCGTTAACCCTATGATGAATATCAACTAAATTGAATATAACCGATGTGCTTGTATTCGTTTAGCTCTATTAGTTTCTCTTGTTCTTCATGCGGTTAATAAGTTATGCTTTACCGATGTGCTAAAGGATTGCTCGTTAATTAGAGTATAATTAGTGCGATTGTCATTAATTTACTAGGCTTAAGGAGGAACGGGGATAGAATCCCAATGATAGATATTTGGTTTAAGATTGATAATTTTGTCAATGATCAATGCAATCCGTTGATGGTGAATATCGACCGAAACCAACGCTTTTCTCATTAATCACTTTCTCTCAATTATTTTTGCTATTGTTTACTTAATTTTAATTGCGACTCTCAATCCCCCCTTTCTGAATCACATAAGGTAATTCCAGTCTCTGTGGGATCGACCCTTACTCCCACTACTATAGGTTAGTGTTGAGGTAACGTTTTAATTTGGGCGTGCCTGCGACAGTGCGCACCAAATTTTGGCGCCGTTGCCGGGGAACTGTGTCTATTTACCTTTTGTGATTTTTTTTTCTTTTTGTTCATAACTTTGAATATGGCAGCCAATTTTCAACAATTTGGCACTAGGCTGGGCTCTCCATTAAGATATGCTGGTGAGGTATGTAGTTCTTCCCTTGAAGAGCAACTTGCAAATTTAACTTCTCTTGTTCGTCAACGTGTAGAAAATATGCAAAGAGAGAAGTGTTATGGAAATTATTCAGCCATAGGGCATCCTTCTTTTGGGTACCCAACTTTCTATGATGAGTCATTTGAGCAGGTAAATATGGTTAATGGTTTCCATGAACCACAACAAGTGAGGTATGATTCCTATTCAAACATGTACAATACTGGATGGAAGGATCATCTCAACTTCAGGTATGAGAATGCACAAAATAGTCTTGCAGAACAAAATTTTGCAAATTTTCAGCATACTCAACAGGCCTATTATCCTAGACAGAATACATCTCAGGATTTTCAGGTAAGTACTCCTTTAGAAGATATTGTTAAATCTCTTACACAAAGTACTCATCAATTTCAACAAGAGGTAAGGACCAGCATTGAAAGCTTAACAAATCAAATTGGGCAATTAGCAACAACAGTCAGCAGGCTAGAGTCTCAAAATTCAGAAATTGAAAGTCTAGCCCCAGCATCGTTAATGCAAAAGGAAGAAAATTCTGCACTAAATGAAAAAGATGACTTGGAAGTTGACACTAATAAGCCTACTAAGAAAGAGGGTATGGAATGTACCCTAAACGTCAAATTCGACGAGAATGTTATAGTAAGAGAGGAAGCACTAGAAGTGCAGCAAACAGGTAAGGATTTTTCTATATTGTTATCAATTTCTAATAAGATGCCTGTACCTTCTATTTTGCAGTATTCTGACCTAGGCTTAAAGAGCCTCCCTAGCCATTTAAAGGGCATATACAGTGGAGAACCACCCACAGTTATAACCTCAGATAAATATGCCCTACTCAAAGATAGAGGAAAGTTATCGCATGCTTTGGTAGAATCTCAAAAGGATGAAATTAAATTCGATGCCAAAAGCTACTCAAGACATCGGTTATTTCCAGGTAAGTTGAGTTCTCATTTAATTAAATCTTTGACTAATGCTAACTTCCCTCTTCATAATGCAGCTGAACCTCAGAATTCTATACATTCAAAGGCAACCCAATTCAAAGTTGACATCAAGGATCCTCCTTGAATGACATAAGGAGCCTTGAGTCGAGCCAACGACGTAAAACAAAGGCGCTGGTTGGGAGGCAACCCAACAATCATTTGTTTTCTTCTTATTATTTTTTCTTTTCATAGTTTAATTTGTTTTAAAAAAAAAAAGCTGTGGACGCACACAAGCACCGCGGCGCTCAAGAACAGAGCCGCGGCGCCCCTACCCAGATTGGGTCAGCGCCGCGGCGCCTGAAGATAGCGCCGCGGCGCTCCGCGGTTCAGCAGAGAGCGCCGCGGCACTCTCTATAAGAGGTTCGCGAGAACCTCTTCTCCTACCCGCGGTTTTTGCTCTCTCTCACCCCCAAATCCCTTTTCTTGCCTCCAATCACCCATACTCACCTCCCATTCGATTATATTGCTTGCATAACTTGATTTTTCATCTACTTTTGCAGGATTATACACCTCATATCAGCAATTGAGTCGAAGTCAAAGACACTTTTCTAGGGTTCTAAGGTATTCTTGAGCTTGCAATTCCCAGCCACCATTCAAGGCAATTTGGGTACAGTTCTCTTCCTCTTTCTGGCTGCAATTGATCCTTATACTTGATTGCTACTGGTTTGTCCTGAGTTTGGGAGATCTAGTTGAAAATTCACCACTCATTCTTCCAAATTTTACAAGCGCCCACAAGGTGTTCGGTAAAAGGCCCTAGTGAATTTTTTCAACTAATGGCTCCAAAAACTTCTAAATTGAGTATTTCAAAGAGGAAGAACAGAGCTGAGGACCCTCCAGCATTCGACACTGTAGCATTTGTGACTGAACCGGTTTATCAACACCACATCAAAGTGGTGGTACATAAACCTATTGTTCCAGAACGTGGATTTCTGATCACTGAAGGGTTACCTCTCAGAGACAATATCCTCTATAGGCACTGGGAGATTTTCTGCAGGAACCCAGAGCCAGGAGTTATTCCCGTGGTCCAGGAGTTCTATTCCAATGCTACAGTTCATGAACATCATCATGCACGGGTTCGAGGCAAGAGGGTACCATTTTCTCCGCATGCCATCAATGAATTCTATTCCCTGCCTGACATTGAGGATGATGAATATACTGCTCTTCTTCAATCATTTATTGACTTTGAAGACGTCATAGGCACTCTTTGCCATAGAGGGGCCTCCTAGAAATT
Source organism: Gleditsia sinensis (assembly GCA_037074535.1). Taxonomy (NCBI): domain Eukaryota; kingdom Viridiplantae; phylum Streptophyta; class Magnoliopsida; order Fabales; family Fabaceae; genus Gleditsia; species Gleditsia sinensis. The sequence continues at coordinate 50,991,493 of CM073463.1, read as the reverse complement.
GGATAGCCATGGCCAACCGTTGTACTTTGCTAGGGCTGATATGAATAAGTTGGCTAAAGCATGGTATTATTTTGTGTCAGCACGACTCATGCCCAGCTTCAATGTGAGTCAAGTCAGGAGGGACAGGGCCATTCTGCTCTATGCAATACTAAAGGGCCTTTCTATTGATGTAGGCAAAATTATTCATAGGCAGATGCTCGGCTGTATTAATACTAGAGGCGGATCCCTCTTTACTCCCAGTTTAATTACTGGTCTATGTCAGCAAGCGGGAGTCAGCTGGGATTCCACTGAGGCTCTCATTCACCCTATGAAGCCTAATTCCTCTACAGATATCCAAAAGTACAAGGGCCATGAAGAAACAACAGAGGAGGAGTTAGGGATTCAGCCAATCCCTACAGAGGGACCAGGCAGCAGTTCAGCTCCACCACCATCCCAGCATACCATTGAAGATTTATGGCAGCGCACAGAGTATCTGAGCCACCAACTGCACGATCTGGCCCTCTACCAGCACTCTATTACACAACATAATCATGCCTGCTTCAGTCAGCTAGCCCATGCCCTGAACCTTCCAATTGCATTCCCGGCGCCTCCTGAACCACCCTTTCGGCCTGACACCGAGCATGATGCGATGAATGGTGACACTTGATCAAGGAAGTTTCCCTGGACCCCTCCTTATTTTATTACTTGTCTCTATTGTGCTTTTTCTTTGATATTCTTACATTGGGGACAATGTATGTTTTTAAGTGTGGGGGGGTCACTTTATGATTCAGCTGGATGACTGTATAATAACTCATACACTTGTGCACTTTTCTACTTTGATGCATTACTATAATTCTATGATGTGTGCACTTTTATTCCTGTCATGAGGTGAGCATGTGAACAAAATTTCAATTTATGGGTTTGTGTTAGTGAAACCAATAGCCAATGATATAAATGTTTAAATTGCTAATAGCTCCTAAGAAACGTAGGAAAATCATAATTATGTGTAATTTTAATTTTAATTTTTTTTTTTTGCAATTTATTATCCATTTTCTAGAATCCTGAATCTATTTTGCACAACAACTTTGAGTATTTAATTTATCTTTTATTTAAAGAAAGTTTATACAACTTAAAGAAATTTTTTATGATCTCAGAAAGGATTCTAGAACTTATTTGAATGATGCTTGAGGCGAAATCCTAGGTTGATACTATTAATTAGGAGATGATTTAGGCATTATTTGATAGATTGAGCCTTTCAAGCCTAACCTAAGTAATAAAATAACACTAGTTCCTTTATTTTGAGCTTAATGAACTTTTCCTTCTGAAAACCATAACTGAGCCATAAGCCAAAGTTTGTATATCCTTATTTTTTTTCTTTACCCTATTCACTCACTCCATGATTATTTTGATGAATATTTGTATTGTATTGCTTTATTTACAAAAAGGGTGGAAGGGTGGAGCAAGGAAAATAAAAGAAATTTTCAAAAGAAAAAGAAAAAGAAAAAAATTATATATATATATATAAGAACAAATGTTGTGGGTGAAAGAAAAAGAGGACAATGATGGATTGAAGCAGGAAAAGTAGTGTGGGGAGAAAATCTTCCCAAAATTATTGGAGGAAAGCAAAGAGCTCAAGAGATCAATTTTAATCATGTGGTGCTGGGTGACTGATCCTACATTGATATCCTTTGTCCCACCCTTCACCTTGGCCACATTACAAGCTAAGTAAAGTCCTTTTGATCCTAAAAGTAGTTTTGACCTACATTAGTGGAGAGCAGCAGGAAAAATAAGCTTATGGAAATCCTACGAGGAGATCCATACTTGATTTCTTGAGATATATAAACTCATTTGAATGAAAGATGATTGAACTGCTCAAAACACACACACACTCAGGGCTCTAGAAAAATGAATTCTGAATTGCATTTAAATTGAACATTGCACATAGTCATTAAATTTTCTGAAATTTCTTTAAGAGCATTCAATTTTCACTATGAGGCAATATATTGGTAAGACTTTCACTTACCTTATTTATTGAATATTGTTCACATGGTTTAATTTGCTTGAGGACAAGCAAAAGAGCAAGTGTGGGGGTATTTGACATGCTTTAAATTAAGCATGTATTTAGCATATTTTATGTTTCTTTTTATTTATTTAAATGATAAATAGATAGGTTTTAATTAAATTGTGTGTTTTATGTTTTTATGAATAATAAAGAAGAAAAGAAGAGAAAAATAGAAGAAAATCATGAAAAATGCTGATTTCTGACCTTTCGTCACTAATGGAAGCATATCTCACTCATTTGAGCTCCGATTGAGCTGATTCCAGCGGCTATGGAAAGAAGAAACATAGAGCTACAACTTTTGTGTTCGGCACTTTGGCAAAATCCGGCGTTTTCTAGGCGGTGCGGCGCTCACAATACAGCGCCGCGGCGGCTCGTCATGGATGTCTCGTAGAGCCGCGGCGCTGGTTATTGGCGCCGCGGCGCCCTTGCCCCAGAACCACGAGCGCCGCGGCGCTGCATGGGTGCGCCGCGGCACCCCGTGGATGAAGTTTCGCAGCGCCGCGGCGCCGCCGCTCCGGAAGTCGCGATTTTAGGGTTTTTTCGCCTGATTTGAAGCCCAATTGATGGAGATTTGACCTAAAAACTTTCCCACTTCGACTAGGAGGGTTTAATCGATAAAAAGGAAGGAAAGTAGGCAGAGAAGGTATCTATTCATTCAGCAAAGAATTCATTCAAGTTCTCAACTCTTTTCTTTACTTCTTGTTTAGTTTTCTATGGCCCTGCGCGACTAATTTTCTTTAGTTGGTTGAGGGAGATTGAAACCTCAAGGGATTTGATGTCATTGTGAGATACGGATTTGATTTCATTGCATTCAATCTTAACCAGGTATTGTTTATTCATCTATTCTTATTTTCTTAATATTATGCATGTGATTGCTAGGAGGCCTACTAGTATATTGTATGTGTAGCTGCTGAATTAGGTTTTGAACAAAGCTTTTATTACTTGATTCGTGAAGCAAATAGGATTAAGGATTTTGGATTATAAATCGTTAACCCTATGATGAATATCAACTAAATTGAATATAACCGATGTGCTTGTATTCGTTTAGCTCTATTAGTTTCTCTTGTTCTTCATGCGGTTAATAAGTTATGCTTTACCGATGTGCTAAAGGATTGCTCGTTAATTAGAGTATAATTAGTGCGATTGTCATTAATTTACTAGGCTTAAGGAGGAACGGGGATAGAATCCCAATGATAGATATTTTGTTTAAGATTGATAATTTTGTCAATGATTAATGCAATCCCTTGATGGTGAATATCGACCGAAACCAACGCTTTTCTCATTAATCCCTTTCTCTCAATTATTTTTGCTATTGTTTACTTAATTTTAATTGCGACTCTCAATCCCCCCTTTCTGAATCACATAAGGTAATTCCAGTCTCTATGGGATCGACCCTTACTCCCACTACTACAGGTTAGTGTTGAGGTAAGGTTTTAATTTGGGCGTGCCTGCGACAGTGCGCACCAATTTCCAATAGGATTCTTTCACAGAAAATATCATATGCACATATTCCATATCGTCCAATATAGAGTTTTTAGTATAATACAGACTTTCAGTTTAAGTACAAATTCATCTGTCATAAATTTCCCAATCATGGTTTATCATATGTATATGCCATTTTTCAAGACAATCATATAGCTTTATAAATCAATGCGATGTGCACAATACATTTCATTTACCATATAATGAGAAATATATTTAAAATCACATATTCAATGAGTTCAAATATCCATTTTCAAAACCATACTCTTCTTGAACTACATATCAGGTTGTAAACAATTCAGATAATTTAATCAATTTTAGAGACATATAAAAAGTATAAATAACTTATAATCATAATCAATAATACATTTAAAGTTCAAGAAGAGCATAGGGTAAGTCATAGAAAGAATTATCTACTCATAGGGTAAGGTTCCAGGTTGGACAACCCTAAAATACACTTTTTCAATCCACATTTGACTAAATAGACCTCAAAAGTGTGTCAAGAAGGTCTAAAAACCAAGGAAATGACTCCAGAATTGCAAAATTTGGCCTCCAGAAGCTTGGTCAACATTGGTCAACTATTTGATACTATTTATCACCAGAAAGCACTATTTATATCGGCTAGATTTATTGTTCACGATGCACAAAAGGTTCTCAGATAGCTGAAAAATTTCATATCCTAAGGTTTATCTAGCTCTTAAATCCATCTACGATGTCAGATTTTTTTATTTCTGATCTACGCCGATTCTATGGCTGATTTGAAAAATTATTCGGTCAAAATCATAGTATTCTCCGTTTTGAATTTAATGGTACCCTCAGTTTTGAGATTGAAAGCCAATAGGCACTTCAGATCTAGAGAGAAAAATGAATGTTACTATTCATACTATTCATACTATTCATCGGTTACGAAAATTGAGATTTTGCATTCCTCTTCACGCTTTTGTCTCCCCCTCCCCCTTTTTCTTTCTTTTTATTTATTATTATTATTTAATAATTAAATCTTTAAAATTTATTATTTTTATTATATACATATAAATACTATTTTTCATCCTAAAATGTCCTAACAATTTCTAAATATTTGCATTCTTATAAAACTTTAGTTGAACTCTTAAATCATGACTTTTATTAATAAAAATTTTAATAAAACAAATCACAAAATAAATATCTTTATACATAATAAAAGAAAAAAATTTCTAAAAATAGAACAAAAATTTATTAGAGGCCAATATAATTGTTTTAAGCAAAACAAAAATCATATTAATTAAAAACATATTTGCTTTTAGCAAAACATAATCATTTAAAATAAAAATATATATTTATAAATAGTATTATTTAAAAATTATAGGATATTACAATAGAAGTCGGAGAAAAGTAACAAGAGGCCAAGCATGAAGAAAATGAAAGATAAAAATAATATTTAAAGAAGAAGAAGAATCTTATGAATGAAAATAATAAATAAGTAGTATATGCCCTAGCCATTGCCATTGTATGAACTCCTTACCATTTTAAGTATGTAATTTTGACATGGAAATATTTTATAAAGAGATATTTGAAAATTGTTATGATCATGACATCATTGCATTTTATCAATGATTTTTGGTAGTTATTATGCTTTGATGATAAATTATGGCATGTGAGTATAATAAGCATACTTTTTATTGAAATCATATTTTTGGATATTAACATGAAAAGAAAAGAAATGAAAAGAGTCGAGCACGATCACATGGCGGTCTATGTAGTGCACTAGTAGGAGACGCCCTACTCATGGCTATGATTATGTCAATGAGAAAGAAAGAGAAAGTGTGCCATGTTAGACGGAGTAAGAAAGGCCCATACCAAAGAGTAGAATGTATTCACCCTGATTGGGGTAGCTTAATATGAAAATAAATTGATAGCATAATATGATATTCTAAAAATAGTTATTCATGCCATATATGTCATTACTATACGAGTTTCATGTGCATAGATAAAGTGCATTCATGTGACCTAAGATATTTGTTGTAGTAGCTTATACAGATGAACATGACATGACGAGTATTATTGATGATGATTATGATTTATTGTTGAACCTACTGGGATTTAATTCTGACTATATTTCTATATCACGTTCAGAAAACTAGTTATGCATATTTTTTTATGGTTTTGTCTTTTAGTGTAAGTTGGATTGAGTTACTCTCTGTTAGGCAAATCCCAAAAATGAATAAGGTGTTTGTGGTCGAGTTGATTACGATCCAGGTGACGGTGCAACCACCCGCACCTGTATCTCCGAAATTGGTCAACATGGATGAATAAGATGTAGATATTTACGTGTTTGATTTTTGTAAGAAAGTTTTGATTAATGATGTGTATGTGAATTCAGAATCATATAAGTGTTAATGGTAAACGTTAAACATTGATTATGCTTGGTTAAATTAATTGAATGTTATTATGAGTTAAGTAATTAGAAGTAAAGAGATAATGACTTCATGCGACTTTTAAAATATATATATTTAAAAGAAATGGAGTTGTTACAACTTCCACTTTGGATATCTCAGCTATTATTTCTCTAGCAGCTTTACAAGTGTACAACAATATCTAACAGTTGCAATTTTCACATAGTGATCCTCACAAGTGTTTGGTGTCGGGTTCTCTAAATTTTAGAAACAAACCTCACTATCTCTTGCTCTTAAATAATTGAATAAATACAAAATGAATCTTATGACATATGACTCCTAATTAACCATATATACTTGACTTAATAGGAAATTACATAATTGCTCTCATTTTAACTGGTTCTAAACCAACTTATGGCTACACATGCACTTAAAGCAAGTTTATCTCATGAGTAACTATATTTTGCAAAAGGTTTCCACTTCAATGATTTGTACACTGACTTATAAACCAACTCTCAAAATTCTCCACCTTGGGCTTCTTAATCTTTGCTTCTATACACATATTTGTTATCATTCTCCTTTTTCCCTAAAGTTCTTCAAATTCCTTAAATGTGTACTAAGTATAAGTAGTGCCTAAACTTGTTGACTACTATTAGTTTGGTAAGCATGTCACCTAGGCTATGGTCTATGCAAACCTTCTCTAGCACTACTTCACCCTTTTCCACTACATCTCTCACCAAATGTAACCTCACATCTATGTGTTTGATTCTTTCATGGAAAACTTAACTCTTAGTAATATGAATTGCACTTTTATTGTCAAAATTCACTATTAAAACCTCTTGCTCAACTCCCTTAGCATACTTCTCAGCCGCAATACCTCATTCACTGCTTTTTAAAAAATTATGTATTCAGTTTCAGTTTATGACAAGGCAAGTATATGTTGGAGATTTAACTTTTAACTCATAGCACTTCTAAAAAACATAAAAATATACCTAGTGAAGGACTTCTTGTTACTAAGAAGCGAGCATAATCATAATATACAAAGCCTTTTGTCTTCTTATCATCCAACCTAGACTTACCGTCCATCAAACCCAAAATTAAGGACCCCTTCAAGTACCTTAGGACCCACTTTATAGCCTTATAGTGTTTTTTACTAGGTTTTACAATAAATCTTATTATAATTCCTGAAGCATGAGCCAAATTGGTCTATTAGACATCATTGCATACATTAAACTCACAACAACATTGGAATATGTAACTCCTAGCATTTTCTTGGCATCTTTCTCTTTAATTTCTACCTTGAGTGCAGTGAGCTTTATGTGTTGGGTAATTGGGGTACTCATTGGTTTAAAATTTACCATTACAAACTTGTCAAGCACCTTCTAAATATAGCCTTCTTATGATAGAAATATAGTTCTCTTTTTCTATCCCTCTTGATTTCCATCCTAAAGATTCTATTAGCAAAACTTAGGCCCTTCATTTTAAAGATTCTATTAGCAAAACTTAGGCCCTTCATTTTAAATCTAGTGTTCAATTTTTTCTTTAGATTATGAGTCCCAACCTTATCTTTACTAACCAGTAGCATATTATCCATATATGAGAGTAACTAGACACAAGTAGTATGCTTTCTCTTTATATGCACACAACCATCATACATACTCCTTTCAAAGCCATTCTTTTGCATAAATTCACCAAAGCATTTGTACTACTACCTTGGTGATTGTTTTAAGCTATACAAGGGCTTCTTTAAGAGGCAAACTTTGTTTATGTTTCAATTTTCCTCAATCCCCTCGGGCTACCTTATGTAAATATTCTCCTCAATGGTCACATACAAGAAAGTAGTCTTAACATCCCTTTATTCTAGTTTTAAGTCCAACTTCGCCACCATTACGATTATAATCCTTATAGAGCTACGTTTATTTATTGGAAAGAAGATCTCATTATAGTTAATACCTTCTGTCTCAATGAAACCCCTACCTATCAATCATGCCTTCTCAACTTAAGGGATTTATTTTTTCCATTTATAAATTCACTTGCAGTAATCTAGGTTTTTCCTTTCTAGTTTTTCCACTACAAGAGCTATTTCTAGGTCATACATCGAATAATTTGCTTATGCTTCTTAAGTTTCCTAGATGCATAGGTAATTACTTTCCTAATTTGCATCAGCACACAACCTAATCCAACCCTAGAAGTGTCACAACACTACATAACCTCTAATACCAAATGGGATGATCAAGATTAGAGCTATGATTATATACCTCTTCAATTATTGAAAACTTTCCTTACATGCCTCTGAACATTCAAATTTTATTCCCTTCCTAGTTAACTTAGTCAAAGAAGTAACAATCTTAGAAACATCCTTGAAAAATCTCATGAAATACCCTATTAATCCAAAGAATATATGAATCTCTGTTATATAGTAGGACGAGGATACTACTATACAGCCTCTACCTTCTTAGGGTATACTTCAATACCATCCTTATTGACTATATGCCCAAAAAATTGATACTATTAAGCCAAAATTTTTACTTTGAAAACTTGGCATAAAGCTGACATTCTCTCAAAGTTTACAAAACCTCTGTCAAATGCTTTTCATGCTCCATCAGACTTTCAAACATACTAGAATATCATTTAGAAATACGATGATGGATTAGTCCAAGAAAGGTTTAGACACCCTATTCATCAAGTCTATAAATGCTTTTGGTATGTTAGTTAACTTGAATCACTAAGAACTCATAATGGTCATATTAAGTCCTAAAGGCTGTCTTAGGAATGTCTTCCTTCTGTATCCTTAACTAATGATAACCCAACCTTAAATCAATCTTTGAGAAACACAACACACCTTGAAGTTAATTAAACAAATCATCTATTCATGGTAAGGGCCAATTGTTACACACAGTCGCTTAGTTCAACTATTTGTAATCAACATACATATGCAAAGACCCGTTCTTTTTTTTCACAAAAAGGACCAAAGCAGCCTAAGGAGAAGTGTTTAGTCAAATGAAACCTTTATTAAGTAGGTCTTGCAATTGGGATTTTAACTTTTTGAGCTTTATCGAAGCCATTTTATAAGGCGGGATAGATATTGGCTAAGTTCCAAGATCTAAATTAATTCTACACTTTATCTTATGTTCTAGAGGTAACTCAAGTAATTCTTCTAGGAAGACATCAAGAAACTTTCTAACTACCAGGACCTTAGTTGGACTAGAAAACTACTTATTAATATCTTATACTAGGGCTGAATACCTTTGGCATCACTCACAAAGTAACCTTTGAGCATCCATCTAGGTCACTCGATGCCTCGCTACGTTCATATTTAAATTAGAAAGGGGATTCATTAGGAATATTGAACTTTATCACCTTGAAGTGGCCATCTAGGGTAGCATAACATGAAGCCAACAAATTTATACCCAAAATCACATAAAACTTTAATATTTCCAACTTAAATATATCAACAGAAGTCTCCCTATTCATTATTGAAATCTCACAGAACTTATACAAGTTTTACTAACAATCCATCGCCCATATGGGTAGTAACTAAGAAATAAGTACTCAACTTGACTGGATACTTAAAAATCCATTTTAAAAAATATAAAGATACATATAATGTGTGAATCTAGGATCAAATAGCATATTTGTAGCAACCCAAAATTTTCCTGTCCTTAAAATAAAAATAATGAAAATAAGAAAATCAAAAAGTATTAAAAAAGAAGAAGAGAGAAATACTAAAAGAAAACATATTGAAAATTTGTTTATGAAATAGCCTAAAATGTTAGGAAAAGATGGGAAAAAATTAGTGAAAATAATTCTTTGAAGTAAGATGAGATAAATTTGGCTTAGTATACTTGGAAATATATTCTCAAGAGAAGAAAAGGAAAATTTCACCTTTTTAGAAGCGTTAAGGAGGGTAAAAGAGGAATTTCACTATTTTCTAAGGGTAAAATTTTAAATAAAAGATTAAGTGAGAAAAATAGCCTTACTTACTAATTAAAATTTATTAGTATCATCTTGGAAAAGAATTAAAACCAATAGAAGATTTTAGGACATCCAAACATGCCCTAAAGAAAATGAGGGACAAGGTTGGAAATGGAATAAAGTGTTAAGGGCAAAGTGGGCATTTGTGGGAAAATTGTTGTCCAAGAAATGAACTATAATATTTTTTTTATTTTGGGAGGTAGTTTCATGAAGATTTGAGAGGAAAGTCTCAGCCAAGAACGGAAGAAGAAGAAGGAGAAAAAAGAAAGGGAGAGCGAGCTGAAAACACTAGGAGGAGAGAAAGAGAGAAGAAAAGATGGAAATAAAGGAAACCAAGATGAATAGTTTCTCCTAAACCTGGTAAATCATCTTCTCTTCCTTTTTTCACTTCATAATTTCTCCATTTCATTCATGGTGAAGTGAAGAAATTGTTCCAAGTGAAGGAGGGTGATGCCACATCATAGGAAAATTAGGGAAGATAAATCCTCCAAACTAGAGCTAAGTTAATTTTGGTAGGTTTAACAACAAAAACTTGGGTGAAGAATTCTATTTTCTATAGATTTTTAACCAGTTTGTATTTTGAAATTTATGTGCCATGAGTTGCCAAATGGTTGTATAAATGAGATAGTCATGGGAGTATGTTTGGTGCACATACAGTGTATGCTAGAATATGCTTAAATGGATGAAAATTCTACATGTTTTGGCTGGACATATATGTTGTTTTATGTTCTAAACTTAGTATTTTTTTACTTAGTGAATCCCATGGTTATGGAATTAAAATTAGGGAAGGATAAAGATGTAAGTTTGGCATGTAGAAACTTTTAGGATCTAACAAAATTTTGGTTTGGTGATGAAATAGGTACTGGTCGAGTTTAGGCTATCATAAAGATTTAAGAATGGTTTTGTAATCATAAGTGCTGGTTAAAGAGAGAACTAAATGACGAAAATTTGGTTTAGGGAATAGAATTATTCCCTAGGCTGAAACTAAAAGGAAATATGAGGTTAATCATAAAACTAGCATAAAACTCCTAGACAATAAAATGGATTAAGGATGGTGTGTGAAGTTACTAACCTAACTCACTATGTAATTAAAGGAACAATAGTATGAGAAATGAATGTAAAAGAATATGGAATCAAGAGTTATGTTATTAATAACACCTAATGATGGGTTTAAAAGAAATAACTAAAGCTTAGGAGGTCTTAAATTATGCTTAGCCAAAAGGTAAACTAATAAAAATGTCCTAATGAATAGTAAATCATACCAAAGAAATAGTAATCCCCAATCTTGAGAAAGATGAACACATAAAAACATAAGAAAATAAAAAGGGAAAAGGGATCTAATAAGAATGAAGAAAAAAAATGGAAAGATGGAAGGAAAGTATAAAAAGAAATGACAAAAGGCTTAGAGTGTAAATATATTTACATACATACGTGTACATATATATATAATCTAAAGTCAAAATTATAGCTAAAATCTTGAAAGAAAACCTAATTTGATTTAATTAACTAAAGATTAATGTAAATTTGATAAGAATAGAAAAAAAATTATTCTAGGAACTTGGAGGCCATCCTTGCAGTATGAGAAGAAATAAAGGATATTAAGTGAAATCTTGAAAAATAGATTAAGGTAAAATAAATATATTAAAAATATCATAAATTAGAATTAAAGGAGAAGAGCTTATTAGCTTAATGGAAGTTGAAAATAACAATAAGAGAAATCTTAGTGTTATTAAAGATAATGTTAATTAATAGGGATAGAAATAAAGATGATAAAATTTAAATTTAGGAAAAATAAAACTAATATTAAAATTGATCAAGTGTCCAAGTGGAATTTCAAATAAATGTCTTGTTATCATTCTAATGCAAGAATTTTCTTATATTTAATGCACCCAAAATATGTAATTGGAATATATAATTTGTGCTCTAATGCTCTTTTCTTTATATTGATATATGCTCTAAAAGCAAGTAGGAAATGTTGGAAATGGATACATTGAAAATTGCCAAAAATCAGTAACAAAGTAATAAGGTTATAGATGCATTGTGATTAAATAAAATATTTCCATGATTGTTTATGTGATAGATGATATGAGAAATATATGAGAAAAGAGCAGTGGTTACATGGCTTCTATGTCGATACCAAATAGGGGATGCCCTATTCATGGATATAGAGAAAAATATAATATGAGAATTTATCCATGCTTTAATGGAGCTAGGCTCATTTAGGGGTATGCAATGGGGTGAATGGCTCACACTAACTTAGTAACCATAGAATGTGAGTAGCCAGGGGGAAAGGCTCACATTACTCTATTACAAAGATTGATTAAAGAAAGGTGAACAATCACTATAAATAGGATTTATCTGCTTAAGGGATCTTTATCACACATACATTATGATTGCTTGTATTTTTATACCATATATACATTAGTTGTGCACTATTTCTTTATTTATCCAAGTTCATGAAGTTACGACAAAGTTTTATGTTGGTTGTCGCACGCCTAACATAACCCTCCTCTTTTATTTGGGCTTGGGACCGGCTATACGAATATAGGTACACTTATAGGAAAATCAATGGAAATAAATGGTACAATGATTAGGATTAGGATTAATATCATGTGTCTATAAGAAACTAAGTGGGTAGGAGAAAAGGTAAAGGAATTAGATTCTTCAGGTTTTAATCTTTGGTACACCAGCAAGACAAGAAATAGCAATAGTGTAGGTATAATAGTTGATAAAGAGTGGAGGAATAATGTGGTAGATGTGAAAAGATTAGGAGATATGACATAGTTTTAAAGCTTGTAGTTGAGTGGGACACTTTTAATGTGTTTAGTGTATTTGCACCCCAAGTTGGATTAGAGGAGCATTACAAGCAAACTTTTTAGGAGGATCTAGAAGGTTTGATTTAAGAAATAACTCTGGGAGAAAAGATTTTCCTAGGAGGGGATTTGAATGGACATGTAGGGAGAGAATCTAAAGGATACAATGGTATACATGAAGGTTTTGGACTAGGAGAAGCAAAAGAAGAGGGTAAAACTCTCTAGGATTTTTCTTTAGCCTATAATTTTACTATAGCAAACACTTGCTTTAAGAAGCGTATAGAACATCTTATCACATACAAGAGTGGAGGAGCAAACTCTCAAAAAGATTTCTTCTTGGTAAGGAAATCAGATAAAAAGTTTTGTACAAATTGCAAAGTCATACTTGGAGAGAGCTTGACTACCCAACACCGAGTTTTAGTTTTGGACGTACAAGTTAAGAGAAGAGTAGAAAGAAAGAGCAAGAAAACAGTTCCCAGAATTAGTTGGTGGTCTTTGAAGAATGAACAACAAAGGAGTTTTCAAAGAAAAGTGGAGCAAGATGGGCTTTAGGAGGTCCAAAGAAATGCTAATGATATGTGGGACGAGATGGACAAAAGGATAAGGAATATAGCAAGAGAGATACTTGGAGAATCAAGAGACGTTGGACCAAAAGGTAAGGAATCTTAATGGTGGGATGCAGAGGTGCAAGATAAGATTAAGGTTAAAAAAATTGTTATAAGGAGTGACACTTATGTAAAGATAAGGAAAATTGGGATAAATATAAAGTGACTAAGAAGGACGCTAAGAAGGCTGTGAGTGAAGCGAGATCTAGAGCTTTTGAGGGTCTATATCAATCTTTAGGAACTAAGGATGGGAAAAGACAAATTTACAAACTTGCGACGGGCAAGGAAAGAAAGACAAGAGACCTAGATCAAGTGAAATGAATTAAAGATGAAGAGGGTAATGTTTTGGTAAGAGAGCAATATATCCAAGCACGATGGAGGAGTTATTTTCAAGGGCTTTTTAACAATGAACATAAGTTGACCTGTGACTCTGACAGATTAAATATTGCAGAGGAGGATCGTAATTATACTTTTTATCATAGAATTCAAGAGTTTGAAGTAGAGAAGGCTTTGAAGAGAATGGAAAATGGGAAAGCAGTAGGACCCAATAATATACCTATTGAGGTGTGGAAAAATTTAGGAAGGAAAGGTATAAGTTGACTCAATAAGTTGTTTAATGTGATAATGAAATTTAAGAAAATGCCGGATGAATGGAGGAGAAGTACTTTAATCCCTATCTATAAAAATAAGGTGGACATACAGAACTGCTCTAACTATTGGGGAATTAAGCTCATGACCCACACTATGAAGTTATGGTAGAAGATCATTGAGCAAAGATTAAGACAAGAGACTCAAGTCACAGAGAACCAATTTGGTTTTATGCTAGGAAGGTTGACTATGGAAGCAATTTATTTACTGCGGAGATTGATGGAAAAGTATCAACGAAGACAGAAAGATTTGCATATAGTTTTTATTGATCTGGAAAAATGATATGACAGAGTGTTAAAAGAGGTTTTATGGAAGGTTTTAGAGAAGAAATGAGTACTTATTGTGTATATTCGAGCAATTAAAGATATGTATGATAGGATCACGACTTGTGTGAGAACACAAAATGGGGACACAAAGGATTTTCTCATAACTATTGGACTACATCAAGGGTCTTCTTTGAGTCCACATCTTTTTAACTTGATTTTGGATGCAGTTACTGAACATATTTAAGAGTTGGGGCCACAATGTATATTTTTACAGATGATATAGTCTTAGTTGGTGAATCAAAATAAGAAATAAATATGAAGTTAGAGTCATGGAGACAAGCTTTAGAAACACATGGTTTTCGTATAAGTAGAAATAAAACAAAATATATGGAATATATTTTTAGTAAAAGACGAACAAATACAAATTTAGATGTAAAACTTGGAGACCATATATTAAAACAAGTTACAAGTTTTAAATATCTTGGGTCCATTATACAAAATGACAATGAAGTAAAGGAAGACATAAACCATAGGATTCAAGCAGAATAGATGAAATGGAGGAAGGCTTTGAGTGTCATTTGTGATAAAAAAAAGTGCCACCCAAAGTTAAAGGAAAACTCTACGGTACAACAATAAGACATGCTATATTGTATGGTACTGAATGTTGGGCGGTCAAAAGACAACATGAAGAGAAACTCAATGTTGCAGAGATGAGAATGTTGCACTAGATGTGTGGACACACCAGAAAAGATATGATTAGAAATAAGTACATTAGAGAGAAGGTTGGGATAGCATCCATTGTGGAAAAGATGGTGGAATCTCACTTAAGGTGGTTTGTGTGTGGAGAAGACTTGCAAAAGCCCTAGTGAGAAGAGTGGATTAGATAAAGAATAGGCTGATAGTTAGAGGTAGAGGGAGACCAAAGAAAACAATAGGTGAAACTATTAAGAATGATTTAATAGTTAATAACCTATTTATTGAACTCATTCATCATAGGCCACTGTGGTGCCGTTTGATCCATGTAGCCAACCCCACCTAGTGGGAAAAAGCTTAGTTGTTGTTGTTGTTGTTGTATATACATTAGTTGTGCATTTAACATACATGACTATCAGTTTATTTTCTATAGTATATACAGATAGACATAACATTATGTGCTTATGAATATTTTTTGAGATTGTTGTTAAACTTACTGGGGACTTTAGTTCTCATTAATGTTTTATGTTATGTTCAAATTAGGATAGGTAAAATGCCATTCATTTTCCTTTATTTGATGCTAGAGGTGTAATGGGTGGAGCCTCTATATCTAGAGAACATCCCAATCATTACAAACATGTTTATTGTGAACCTATTAGAGGTACTTATGCATATGCCACCTCCTCCATCCTTCGATCTAGAGGGGTAACATGCCAGGGACTATATGTTTACATAGTATTGTATTTTAGTACTAATGTTGCAACATCCCTAATTTTCATTTATGAATAAGGCATGTAAAATATTAAATTATGGAAACAAAGAAAAGAATAAAGACTTATCAATAAATTATAGGGAGATGTTATGAAATGAACATTAGAAATTCTCAATGTGTAAGCATAGGAAATTTTTATAACATTAGGGAAAAATGAAAAGGAAGAACCTAAGAGGCAAAAATTGGAAATAATGGCTAAGTAAAAGGCAAAATTCTTGGGCAAGAAAAATACATTTTTAAAAGTTGGATGGAGGTTTTGGAATTTCAAGAAATTAAATTAAAGGAAATTTCCTAATTCAAGAGCTAAATTCCTTAAGCTTGATACCTCACCCTACACTATTTGGTTTTCACCTAGTATGCCAACTCATAGTGCAACACCTACTGACTAGCATCTTTTTTCATACATCCACATCATAGAATATTTCCCTTGAACTTTTTAGTATTATATATATTGTTTCTTAACTAAAAAGTTCTAGCAATGTCTACATAGCCTATAAATTCACCTATTCACTTATATTGTTAGTTATCTTTCTTGGATAAGCATAGAAGTGCTTCAGGCTATTCCAAGTATTTTAAATTTTCATTTCCTTATAGGCAAATATCTAGGCATGATATGCATTACTTACAACAAAAAGGCTCTCATGCCATAAAAAAAGTGTACATTCCATAACTTATTTTACAACACATCATAAGCTGTCTAAAAGGGAATTGACACTTAACTAAGTCATCCCACATATATCACACAACCAAAAATATACAATCCATATATATATTCTTATGAGTCGACCTTGGGACCATGTTGCTCACTTCTTGCTAGAGTACCTGGAATGTGATTTTGTGGGCATAAAAAGATGAGATGACAATCTCAGTAGCTAGCAAAATTTTGAGAAAAATAGTATACATTTCATTCCTTAAAATATCTCAATTTATTCCACTGAAAACATTGTAATAACCCTCAACTAATAAAACCTTTGAAGGTTAAGTATAAATAATTTGAAACAAAGAAAGTTGAGAATAATGTAAAATTTTAGAGCGTTTTCGACCTTTTCTTCTGACCTTTCGTCGCTCATATAATCATAACTCTCTCATATTAAATCTAAATTAAGTAATTCCAATTTCTAATGAAAGATAAGACATATATCTACAACTTTGATGTTGGGAACATTTGCAAATTCCGTGAATATCATAGTGAGACGAGGCAAACACCGAAGTGTAGTGTGGTCTGGACATTTGCTCACTATTTTATGCATAACTCCTTCATATGAACTCCAAATTAGGTGATTCAAGTGGCTATGGAAAGCTAAGAGAAAGGGCTACAACTTTCATGTTGACATTTTATCAAATTCGGCGAAATGGAGTTCGCCGCGGCGAGAATAGTTCGCCGCGGCGAGAATGATGCGGTATTTTTTTTTTCCGAGAGCATGAATTTCTGGTTTCGAATCTGGCCGCGGCGAAAATAAGTTCGCCGGCGGCGAAAATCAAGGCTCGCCGCGGCGAGAATTAGTTCGCCGGCGGCGAGATTCGTCTGATAGTTATTTTTGGCGGACCCCCCCCCTTTTCTTCATTTTCTCTTTCATCTGAACCCTAATTCTCTCTCTCTAAAATTTTTCTCCAACTTCTCTCTAAGATATCTCATGATCCGGACGTCCGATTTGAGCAAGTAAGGTATCGTTGGACTCATGGGAAGAAGAGCTACAAATCCCACCGATCAATTTCGCCCGAAAGTCGCCGGAAGGTCGCCGAAAAATCGTGTGAATAGTACCTCCAAAGGTAAAACTCCGTTTAATCGCGTTTTAGGCTTCGTTTTACCGAATTTCTTTCCATAGATAGTCTTAGAATTAGTTTCTATACAGCATATAGGGTTTTTACGTTTCGGCATGAATAGTGTTCCGGCGAGTGAATAGTGTTTTCCGGTGTGAATAGTGACTTTTAGAGTTTTCTAATTTTCATGTTATGGCTATGTTTTCTAGGTTGTTGAGCCATCACGAGGTGAAATTCTCGTTGTTGGACTCCTAGTAAGGTGAGTGGGTTTTTCATACTATAGCGCATGTTTTAGGAATTTGATTTATAACTCTCTCGTATGATTTTAACTAGTTGGAATGTATGTTAAATTGTTTTACTGCTTTGAAAACCAATATGTTCCAACCATGTTAGAAATTGTAAATTTCAATCCTAGTTGAACCCTAGGTATGCAGGGCAAGCATCTAGACTATTAATTCTCCATTTGAGCTAGATTTATAAAAATGCGAACTTAGTCATAGAAATGAACTAAGTTAGCCATGAAATGATTTAATGCATGATGAGCATTTATGTGACGTCTACGGACGATCTATGTTTAAAAGGGAAAATTTATGATTGTAAAGGTCTCCATGGGAATTCATGGATGAGATATATTATAGAACGAACTTTTATGCATGAAAGAGCTAGATGGAGAATTATAGCTGTATTGTAAAGTTATTGAAATGTTTTACTTTAAACTCTTTGAATATCATATTTCACATGTTTTCTATTGGAGGGACCCTTTTAGATCACTGTTAGCTAGCCGCAGGTAGTGCTAGCCCTGGTGCACCATGATCATGTTAAGGCTTCGGCCTAGGATATTGTGACGGGCATATGACAGCCTAAGACACAAAATTTAGGATAGACTTATGTCTATGCCTACAGTGAGTGCCATACCCATTGCTATGTTCTTGGGGAAAATTTAGGGTGGACTTATGTCTACGCCTACAGTGATTACCTTACCCTTGCTATGTGCTTGGGATAGATGAAAGATCTGTTAGGAAAGACCTCCAATAAACTAGTGCATTTTTCTTAAAGATTAAATATTTTTAAAATACCACATGCATCATTGTTATTGCATAAATATCTTCATTTATTATTTACCATGCATAATTGATTTGCTTACAGTTATTGATTTAATTCTGTTTTATCATGTGAACTGTTTAGCATTCTTTCAATAAATTATGATTAGATGTTTAATGTTTTCTATACCTTGATTTCAATTATTTAATTCATTGCGAAACACTCGTGCTTAGTTTGCCCTGTTTCTGTTATAGTATGATTTATCCATTCACTGAGATGTGGTAATCTCACCCCTCTTCTGTTTTCTCCCCACAGATAGTCAAAGAAACACTGATCCAGCTACAGCTCCATAGGAGGCTAAATATAGTATTGGTGAGCCCCAGTTTGGGGACTCAGTTGTATTAGTTGTATAGTTTAAGTGTATGTCTAGTGTATCTCCATGAACATACAGGCAGGATCCTCGCTTCTTGTGTTGTTTGAAAAATGGTTTTACGTTTACAATAATGTTTGTACTATGAGGCCATGGGCCAAGTTGAATCAAGGATGTTGGATTCATGAAATATATATATATATATACAGTATTTTCTGATATTGGATGTGGCGTATGTGGCCAGTTATATTATTATGTACTGGATTGTGTGCTGAATGGTTGTGCATGCTATGTGTTAGGCTTACGGCTAGGGGGAAACCCTTATGCCGTGCCGGTCATGTGTTCCATCATTTGGAGCCGTGACAAGTATGGTATCAGAGGGTTAGGTTTCCCTGTGTTCATGGAGTAACGGACCTTTAGGTAGGACTTTGAGTATGGGTATGAATCCGGACATGCTTATACTCACGGTGCTGCTAAAGGGGTTCTATAGGATGTTGTCTTTTTGTTTAAGTTAGTCAGTTTATAGTATGCTATGTTGGTATGGTTAAGTGATGGTTGGGCTATTTCTGTTTTATAGCGAAATGCCACCAAGAACAAGATCAAAGGTTAGGCAACCCGCGGTTCAAGAGCAGATGGTTGAAGAGTCTGCTCAGTCCGCAGTACCAGTGCCTAGAGGCCGAGGTAGAGGTCGTGGCAGAGGCCGACCTAGAGGCAGTGGCAGGGGTGTAAGGGCTGCTGAAGCAGCCGAACAAGCTGAGTTAAGAAGTGAGCAAGCTGAAACTCCCAGGACGGGGGAAATGTCTTCTCACCCCCGGGATGATGTGATAGCCCAGATGCTGGTAACCATGCAGGGTATGCAGCGGGCAATAGAAAATCTAGCTGAGAGAAGGGATGGGCAAGATAGAAGGGACCCGCAACAGCCTGAAACAACTACCTCCGTTCCAGAACCAGTTAGGTCCGTAGAGCGGCAGGTGAGACCCGCTGAGAGGGAAGTGGAACTATCTGAGTTCCAGAAGCTGAAACCGCCAACCTTTAAGGGGTTGTTGGCCAGTGAAGATCCCCAGGAGTTTATAGAGGCTACTGAGAAGATCTACGAGGTTCTTAAGTGTCCAGAGATTCGCTCAGTAGAATTGGCAGCCTTCCAGTTGTCTGGCGTAGCGCAGGTATGGTTCAAGACCATGATGCGCGAAAGGGGAGCTACAGCGCCACCTTTGAGATGGCCAGAGTTCAAGGAAGTTTTCATGGATAGGTTTGTGCCTCAGAGTATCCGGGATGCAAAGTGTCAAGAGTTTGTGGAGTTGAAGCAGACTCCTGGTATGTCAGTCACGGAGTATGACTACCGCTTCACACAGCTGATGCCGTATGGACCGCACATGGTCCCTACTGAAAGGGACATGATCAGGAAATTTATCTAGGGGTTGGTGCCAGCATTGTTTAAATCAGTGGCACCCCAGATGAAGCAATTCCCGAACTATGCAGAGGCTGTAGATTGTGCAAGAATGATGGAGACTAGGCATTTGGCCGATGTCGAGAGTGCCAAGCTGAGGAAGAGAGATAGAGACAGAAGCTCCAAAGGAGGGCAAAGTTCTCATTCCCAAGGACCCCGATTCCAGAGCCAGCAGCGCCCAGCACCACAGAATATTGGGAACCCCAACCAGAGACCAGATGCAAGTGGTAGGCTAGGTCTTAGCCAGGGAAACACCAGGTATCCAGGACAACCAGGACCAAGAGTCATTCAGCAGAACAGGCCACAATGCCCTATTTGTGGCAACCATCATTTTGGTCAGTGCCGCAGGGAGATGATTGTTTGCTATCATTGCAACCAACCTGGACACATGAAGAGGGACTGTCCCCAGTTGTATGGCTCAAGCCAAGGGCCAACTCGACCGGCTTTACTACCAACCCCAGTGGCAGCTCAGCCTATAAGGACTATACCGGGCCAAGCAAGTAGCAGAGGTACTGGTAGAGGAATGATGGGCCGAGGTCAAAACCAAGAAGGCCGAGGTGAACCGAGGATTTTTGCTCTTACCAGGCAGGATGCACAAGCTTCAAATGCGGTCATGACAGGTACTCTTTCGGTTTGCCTACATGAAGCATATGTTTTGTTTGACCCCGGGTCTACATATTCCTATGTTTCCCCTAGTTTTGCTAAGAGTTTGGGTAAAGATCCGATTAGGATGGATGCCCTTTTCTTTGTAACCACCCCGGTCGGTGATTATTTGCCAGTAGAGCATGTATGCAAGTCATGTAAAGTATCAGTGGGTGATAGGGAGACATCTGCTGATTTGATCATCCTAGACATGGTCGACTTTGATGTAATCCTAGGAATGGATTGGTTAGCAGCATGCTATGCTACCTTGGATTGCTATGAGAAGGCAATCAATTTCAACCCTCCAAGTGAAGTTCCTTTCCGGTTCCAGTGTGATCGAAGTAAAGCTCCAAGTAACCTGATTTCAGTCTTGGGTGCTCAGAAGATGTTGAAGAAGGGATGCCAGGGATACTTGGCATATGTTAGAGATGTGGATGGGAAGGTACCGGATGTAGA
This sequence comes from Gleditsia sinensis, assembly GCA_037074535.1. Lineage (NCBI taxonomy): Eukaryota > Viridiplantae > Streptophyta > Magnoliopsida > Fabales > Fabaceae > Gleditsia > Gleditsia sinensis. The sequence goes on along the minus strand of CM073463.1, from coordinate 50,970,109 downwards.
CAAGATGGCAGTGGTACGAGAATTCCTGGATGTCTTCCCAGAAGAGTTGCCAGGATTACCTCCTGAACAGGAGATAGAGTTTGGTATCGACCTTATTCCAGAGGCTCGACCAATTTCTATACCGCCTTACAGGATGGCACCCACAAAACTTAAGGAGCTAAAGAGTCAGTTGCAGGATTTGTTGGATAAGGGCTTCATCAGGCCGAGTACGTCTCCATGGGGTGCTCCGGTCCTTTTTGTGAAGAAGAAAGACGGATCTTTACGACTTTGCATTGACTATCGGCAACTGAATAAGCTAACGGTGCGCAATAATTACCCTTTGCCCAGGATTGATGATTTGTTCGATCAACTTCAAGGAGCGAAATGTTTCTCCAAGATTGATCTGAGGTCAGGGTATCATCAGTTGAGGATCAAGAAGGAAGATATTTCCAAGACGGCTTTTAGGACCCGTTATGGTCATTATGAGTTTTTGGTTATGTCTTTTGGACTAACTAATGCACCAGCTGCTTTTATGGACTTGATGAACAGGGTGTTCAAGCCATTCTTAGATCAGTTTGTCATTGTGTTCATTGATGACATCTTGGTTTATTCTAAACACCATGAGGAGCATGAACAGCACCTACGGGTCATTCTGCAGATTTTGAGGGATCAGCAATTGTATGCCAAGCTCTCTAAGTGTGAGTTCTGGTTGGACAGTGTTATGTTTCTGGGGCATGTAGTCACGAAGGACGGCATTCAAGTAGACCCCGAGAAGGTAGAGGCAGTACAGCAGTGGCCTCGCCCAGCTAGTGTGACGGAGATCCGAAGTTTCTTGGGTCTAGCAGGGTATTACCGGAGGTTCATCAAGGATTTCTCCAGAATTGCTGCTCCTTTGACCAGATTAACCAGGAAGGGAGTTAAGTTTGAGTGGTCGGATGTATGCGAAGAAAGTTTCCAGACCTTGAAGAAGTGTCTAACCACAGCCCCAGTTCTAACTATCCCAACGGGCACTGGAGGATACTCAGTATACTGTGACGCCTCAAGGGTGGGCTTGGGTTGTGTGTTAATGCAGAATGGTCATGTTGTAGCCTACGCATCTAGGCAGCTCAGGAAGCACGAACAGAACTATCCTACACATGATCTGGAGATGGCGGCAGTGGTCTTTGCCTTGAAGATTTGGAGGCACTATCTCTATGGTGAACCCTGTGAGATTTACACGGACCACAAGAGTCTCAAGTACATCTTTCACCAAAGAGATCTTAACTTGAGACAGAGAAGGTGGATGGAGTTGGTGAAGGACTATGATTGCACTATCTTGTACCACCCAGGCAAGGCCAATGTGGTAGCAGATGCTTTGAGCAGGAAGTCGATGGGGAGTCTAGCCCATATTACCCTACTCCGGAGGCCGTTGGTAAGGGATATTCATCGGCTAGAAGGTGAGGGGATGCGCTTTGAAGTGAAGGAGCCAGGGGTGTTGTTAGCCCACATGCAACTACACTCTCCACTGGTTGAGCAGATTAAGGCAGATCAAGACAAGGATGCCAAGCTGTGCAAGTTCAAGGATGAATCCAGGAATAATCAGACTTCTGAATTCAGCGTGGATGCTGAAGGAGTGTTAAGATATGGGAAGCGCTTGTGTGTACCCGATGTGGATAGCTTGAGGAAGCAGATTTTGGAGGAGGCACATCAATCAGCCTATACTATCCACCCAGGAACAAATAAGATGTACAGTGACCTCAAGGACTTGTATTGGTGGAATGGGATGAAGAAGGATGTAGCAAACTTTGTGGCTCAATGCTTGGTTTGTCAGCAGGTGAAAGCTGAACACCAGAAGCCTGCCGGTTTGCACCAGCAGATTGAGATACCAGAGTGGAAGTGGGAAAGGATTACTATGGACTTCGTTACAGGGTTACCGAAGACCCCTAAGGGTTATGACTCAGTATGGGTGATAGTGGATCGAATGACCAAGTCATCCCACTTCTTACCAGTGAAGACTACCTTTAATGTGGCTCAGTATGCAAGCTTGTATCTGAGTGAGATCGTCAGATTGCATGGAGTCCCTGTATCCATCATATCTGATCGAGGTCCACAGTTTACAACAAGGTTTTGGAAAGCTTTTCAAGAAGCTTTGGGGACGAGGTTAGATCTAAGCACCGCTTTTCATCCTCAAACAGATGGCCAGTCAGAACGCACGATTCAAATTCTAGAGGATATGCTTAGAGCATGTATATTGGATTTTGGTGGCAGTTGGGAAGGATACCTGCCATTAGCTGAGTTTGCATACAACAACAGTTATCAAGCCAGTATTCAGATGGCACCTTTTGAAGCTCTTTATGGGAGAAGATGCCGATCTCCCATTGGGTGGTTTGAAGTTGGAGAAGCCAAGCTGCTAGGGCCAGACTTGGTGCAAGATGCCATGGAGAAGGTTAAGCTGATAAGGGAACAGCTTTTAACTACACAAAGTCGTCAGAAGTCTTATGTGGACCATAGGCGTCGGGAGTTGGAGTTTTCTCTAGGCGATCACGTGTTCCTCAGAGTTTCACCCATGAAGGGAATAATGCGGTTTGGTAAGAAAGGGAAGTTAAGCCCGAGGTATATTGGACCTTTTGAAGTTCTGGATAGGGTCGGAGCAGTGGCATACCGCCTAGCCCTACCACCTGGATTGAGCGAAGTGCATCCAGTCTTTCATGTCTCGATGTTGAGAAAGTATCTACCCGACCCATCTCATGTGATTCAACCGCAGGAAATCCTTTTGGATGACAAGTTGGCCTACGAAGAGAAACCCGTGGCCATTGTTGATAGACAAGTGAAAAAGTTGAGGTCTAAGGATATCCCTACAGTGAAGGTGATCTGGCAGAATCATTCCAAAGAGGAAGCTACGTGGGAAGTAGAGGACGTCATGAGAGAGAAGTATCCACAGCTGTTCCAAGAGTAGTTTTATGTTTTTATGTTGTTGGTTCTTGTAAAATTCGGGGACCGAATTTTTATAAGGAGGGGAGAATGTAATAACCCTCAACTAATAAAACCTTTGAAGGTTAAGTATAAATAATTTGAAACAAAGAAAGTTGAGAATAATGTAAAATTTTAGAGCGTTTTCGACCTTTTCTTCTGACCTTTCGTCGCTCATATAATCATAACTCTCTCATATTAAATCTAAATTAAGTAATTCCAATTTCTAATGAAATATAAGACATATATCTACAACTTTGATGTTGGGAACTTTTTCAAATTCCGTGAATATCATAGTGAGACGAGGCAAACACCGAAGTGTAGTGTGGTCTGGACATTTGCTCACTATTTTAAGCATAACTCCTTCATATGAACTCCAAATTAGGTGATTCAAGTGGCTATGGAAAGCTAAGAGAAAGGGCTACAACTTTCATGTTGACATTTTATCAAATTCGGCGAAATGGAGTTCGCCGCGGCGAGAATAGTTCGCCGCGGCGAGAATGATGCGGTATTTTTTTTTTCCGAGAGCATGAATTTCTGGTTTCGAATCTGGCCGCGGCGAAAATAAGTTCGCCGGCGGCGAAAATCAAGGCTCGCCGCGGCGAGAATTAGTTCGCCGGCGGCGAGATTCGTCTGATAGTTATTTTTGGCGGACCCCCCCCCCCTTTTCTTCATTTTCTCTTTCATCTGAACCCTAATTCTCTCTCTCTAAAATTTTTCTCCAACTTCTCTCTAAGATATCTCATGATCCGGACGTCCGATTTGAGCAAGTAAGGTATCGTTGGACTCATGGGAAGAAGAGCTACAAATCCCACCGATCAATTTCGCCCGAAAGTCGCCGGAAGGTCGCCGAAAAATCGTGTGAATAGTACCTCCAAAGGTAAAACTCCGTTTAATCGCGTTTTAGGCTTCGTTTTACCGAATTTCTTTCCATAGATAGTCTTAGAATTAGTTTCTATACAGCATATAGGGTTTTTAGGTGTCGGCATGAATAGTGTTCCGGCGAGTGAATGGTGTTTTCCGGTGTGAATAGTGACTTTTAGAGTTTTCTAATTTTCATGTTATGGCTATGTTTTCTAGGTTGTTGAGCCATCACGAGGTGAAATTCTCGTTGTTGGACTCCTAGTAAGGTGAGTGGGTTTTTCATACTATAGCGCATGTTTTAGGAATTTGATTTATAACTCTCTCGTATGATTTTAACTAGTTGGAATGTATGTTAAATTGTTTTACTGCTTTGAAAACCAATATGTTCCAACCATGTTAGAAATTGTAAATTTCAATCCTAGTTGAACCCTAGGTATGCAGGGCAAGCATCTAGACTATTAATTCTCCATTTGAGCTAGATTTATAAAAATGCGAACTTAGTCATAGAAATGAACTAAGTTAGCCATGAAATGATTTAATGCATGATGAGCATTTATGTGATGTCTACGGACGATCTATGTTTAAAAGGGAAAATTTATGATTGTAAAGGTCTCCATGGGAATTCATGGATGAGATATATTATAGAACGAACTTTTATGCATGAAAGAGCTAGATGGAGAATTTATAGCTGTATTGTAAAGTTATTGAAATGTTTTACTTTAAACTCTTTGAATAGCATATTTCACATGTTTTCTATTGGAGGGACCCTTTTAGATCACTGTTAGCTAGCCGCAGGTAGTGCTAGCCCTGGTGCACCATGATCATGTTAAGGCTTCGGCCTAGGATATTGTGACGGGCATACGACAACCTAAGACACAAAATTTAGGATAGACTTATGTCTATGCCTACAGTGATTGCCATACCCATTGCTATGTGCTTGGGGAAAATTTAGGGTGGACTTATGTCTACGCCTACAGTGATTACCTTACCCTTGCTATGTGCTTGGGATAGATGAAAGATCTGTTAGGAAAGACCTCCAATAAACTAGTGCATTTTTCTTAAAGATTAAATATTTTTAAAATACCACATGCATCATTGTTATTGCATAAATATCTTCATTTATTATTTACCATGCATAATTGATTTGCTTACAGTTATTGATTTAATTCTGTTTTATCATGTGAACTGTTTAGCATTCTTTCAATAAATTATGATTAGATGTTTAATGTTTTCTATACCTTGATTTCAATTATTTAATTCATTGCGAAACACTCGTGCTTAGTTTGCCCTGTTTCTGTTATAGTATGATTTATCCATTCACTGAGATGTGGTAATCTCACCCCTCTTCTGTTTTCTCCCCACAGATAGTCAAAGAAACACTGATCCAGCTACAGCTCCATAGGAGGCTAAATATAGTATTGGTGAGCCCCAGTTTGGGCACTCAGTTGTATTAGTTGTATAGTTTAAGTGTATGTCTAGTGTATCTCCATGAACATACAGGCAGGATCCTCGCTTCTTGTGTTGTTTGAAAAATGGTTTTACGTTTACAATAATGTTTGTACTATGAGGCCATGGGCCAAGTTGAATCAAGGATGTTGGATTCATGAAATATATATATATATATATATATATACAGTATTTTCTGATATTGGATGTGGCGTATGTGGCCAGTTATATTATTATGTACTGGATTGTGTGCTGAATGGTTGTGCATGCTATGTGTTAGGCTTACGGCTAGGGGGAAACCCTTATGCCGTGCCGGTCATGTGTTCCATCATTTGGAGCCATGACAAACATGAGCACTGATCATACATACATACATCATCTTGGTCACACTAGGGACCCATAACATTTTGGTCTACTTATCAAATGCAGTCCCATACCTACAAAAGTGTTATGAATCTCCTATTATTGGCCAATACATGGGGGAAATGGGGCTTACTTGGCACACCTTGGTCACCCCTTAATTCTCGAGAATGGATACATAACATATCCTTAGACCATCATTCATCGTAGCATAAAAGTCAGGCAACTAGGAAAATTGATAAATTCAAGTTTATAAACATAAAGAGTGTTTTAAGGAAAAGCTAGCTACCTCAATTCCAGCATAATCACATCATTTTAAAGGTTTCCAATGTTACAACCGGCTACTTAAACTAAAACATATAAGAACTTTTGGTTAATGCATGCATATGAGGATCTAAAATCATAAGTCTCTAGTTTAAGAGCTTCTGCTCCCCAAAACAAAATTGTGATTCTGTTTAGATTTGGGGTTATTATTAAATATGAAAAAAGTCCTCTAAAATTTCTAAAATTTTCCATGGAGGTTCCTCTACATGTCTATTATATTTTGTAGATCTTTCAGCCCTTAACTATTCCATTCACCCCAAGGAGTACCTCCATAACCCAGAACAATGCAGATTGGTTTTGGTTCCATTTCTATTCTGTTTTCCATTCCTTTGGATAGGTAAAACTTATTAAAAATTCATGTTATTTGATATGGAATATAATAGGTATTTTATATAATCACCGTAAAAATTCTAAGTAAAAAATAATTTTTCCCCTCAAATAACACACATTTTATGGTTACCCTCAGTTCTGGTCTGTTTTGACTTACTTCTTTTACTACAAAATTTCTATATTTTATTATATGACTTAAACTACCCATAATTCTCTCAAATTTTGAGGGTTCCTTAATTTGGATCCCTATAACATGTCATAAAATTGTTCATACGAAAATTCAACATCTATCCCCTTCAATGTTTAGTATTTCCATCAACAGCCTAAGCTGTCCACCAGATTTTTTTCAGCATTTTTTTGATTGCAAATGGACTATTTTTAGGTTCTCAAAAATCACAAAAAATTCTAGGATTGATTATCAATATTTCAAGACTTTTATCACAAAATACTTGAGAATTTAAAGGCCATTTACCCAATCAAACAGTCCAAGAACACAGGGCCTAAACATTTTAGGTGCAGGAACAATAACTTCCTAGTGCAGAATGTGTGGTGCTTTAGCATGTTTGTTACTTAGCTGGCAAATTTTTTTTCCTACCACAAGAGTTCCATGTTTTCAACTTTAACCTCTTGCATCTCATGCTCAAGAATCACTCGTGCAGAACCCAAAATGAGCTCAACTCACTACAAACCAACTTTCCTCAAGAAGGGATACTCACCTTGTACAAAAATACTCATATGGCTCTCAAATTTTGGCTTGCTTCTTCTCTTGGTTTCCATTGCAAACTCAGCTATGTTTTTAGAAAAAAAATATAAGGTGAGCAAGGCTTCAAATTCTAGCACTCATTCCCTCTCAATTTTTTTCTGGTTGCTTTCTCTCCCTAATAAAGGGGAATTTTGAATGCTTATTGGTCATATTTTGTCCCCTAATCCGTAGTAACTTGTGATTATTTTTGTGCTTTTCGTCATACTTTGTTCTTGGTATTGCTGTGGTTTGTTTTATGGTTGTAGGAGAGCAAAAGAAGCCAAGAAGCAAGGAAAAGCAATCATGGAAAGAACCAAAAAGACTTGGGACATGCTAAGGAGGAAGCAAGGAGGCTACACATCAAAAATCATGAAGAAAGGAGCATGGCAGCATGCAGCACGGCCAGGCCGTGCTTGGTGGCCTGCAACATGGCCTGGCCGTGCTCTGAACAAGAGATGCAAGATTTCCCCAGATTACAGTCTGAAGCACGGCCAGGCCGTGTCCTGGGACACGGCAGTGCTTCGGGGTCTGTACTAAACGTAAAAATTAGGGTTTTAGCTGCCTAAACTGATATATATATGCAGGGGGATGCGCAGTAGAATGAGGAAGGACCGAAAAAAGACACTTGGGAATCAGTTTTTAGGCTTAGGAAACACCTTAGGATTGGATTTATAGTAGGATTAGAGTTTACTTTCATGTTCTTAGTTTAGATTTGACAGCAATTTAGCAATCCAGGTTTCATCTTTCTATCTCTACACTCATCTCTATTTCTACTCCTTTCTCTTGGTTTGTGTTGAACATCTATGATTCGTTTAACGAATTTGGTTTTAGTTTCTGTTTCTATTATGCTTGAGTAGAATTGATCTAGGATTTTGGTAACCCACTTATGGTATGATGATACATTGTGCTAATTGAACTATAGGAACCCTAATTGTGTTATCCATGGTTAATTAGGATTAGCTATTATGCAATGGTCATAGGAGTTGATGAATGTCTGGCCAACGTTTTATCACGTCTTAGGATATTAATTGATGGACTGAAAGGTGAAGATTAATACCGAAACCTAATAGTTAATTAGGGATATCTTAATCACGAAAGTAGTTTAAGGCTCTCTAGGCATGAATCAATTAAAGAGCACGAAAAAACCAATTAATTGTATTCCATGGTTGGCATAGAACTTAATGGACCTAGGTTGAACTAAGAACCACGAAAGTAGGTAATTGGATTAACCTAGGTACGATTAGTAACGCTTGAAAGAGATTGCTAGTTAATTAAAGCTAAACCATCCCTAATAACCTAGATAATTGCAATTAGAGGTATAATTTGGATGTTGAATATCATAAGTGTGGTGAACCCTAACCCTAGGCTTTGTTTAATTGGTTATTTGCATCTATTTAATTGTGACACTTTCTGATCGAATTACATCGATTTAGATAGCATATTTTGTGAAATTCTAGTAGTTGACATTGTTCTCTGTCTGACACGACCTGTACTTGCCGGACTAGCTACTGTTACGCCGTGCACTTACGGTATTTGGTAAAACATACACACAACAAGTTTTTTGCGCCGTTTCCAGGGAACAAAGCCAATATTAGATATTTTACGAAATAGTTAGACAAAATCATTTTCTTTTCTTTTCTTTTCTATTTTTCTACATAATTTTCCTTTGTTGATTTTTGCCTATTTTCTTCCCTTATAGGGGTGTTTCTCTTTTATGCGAAGAAACCACAGGTTCATTGCTGAATTTGACCCAGAAATTCAATGCACCCTACGAAGGATAAGAAAAAGACAGTAGCAAGAAAACTCTGCATCTATCATGGCGGAAAGAGATAACCGATCTATTAAGGATTTCACCGCCCTGGATAGTCATGGCCTGAATCCCAGCATTGTAAGACCTGTTGTTGAGGCTAATAACTTTGAGCTAAATCCATCTCTCTTACAGATGGTTCAGCAGAACCAGTTTCGAGGGTCGCCTACTGAAGACCCTAATTTACACCTCTCATTGTTTTTGGAATACTGTGACACCTTGAAATTGAATGAGGTCTCCTCATATGCTATTAGGTTGAGATTGTTCCCTTTCTCATTGAGGGACAAGGCCTGTGCATGGTTGCACTCTCTTCCATCTGGGACTATTACCACTTGGCAATAGCTTTCTCAAGCTTTCCTGGCCAAGTACTTCCCACCGAGCAAGACGGCCCATTTGAGGAACCAGATTACTACTTTTTCTCAGAAGGATGGAGAATCTTTATATGAGGCTTGGGAAAGATTCAAAGAACTCCTCAGGGTATGCCCACATCATGGGCTGGAGAAATGGTTGATAGTCCATACATTCTACAATGAACTAATTTATAGCACTCAGATGTCAGTGGATGTTGTAGCTGGAGGAGCACTAATGAACAAGACAGTTGATGAGGCCTATGAATTGATTGAAGACATGGCTCAGAACCACTACTCCTGGTCTAGTGAGAGGCAGTCTAGAAAATTGGCAGGTATGTATGAAGTAGATGCACTCAATCATCTAACTTCTAAAGTTGATGCTTTATTTCAAAAGTTGGATAAGCTAAGCATCAATGCTGTTGGTTCCCCTTCTTCGTCTGCATCCTGTGAGCTTTGTGGAGGTGTTGGCCATGCAGCCAACGAGTATCAGCTTAGAAGTTCTACAGTTCAGGATTGTGAGTATGTGCATTTTGTGAACAATCAAAGGAATAACCCATACAACAATACTTACAATCCAGGCTAGAGAAATCACCCCAACCTTTCATATAAGCCGAACGTTGGTCAGCAACCCCATAATAACTTTAGGCAATCTTTAGGCTTTCAGAATCTGAGGCCGTTCAATCCTCCTCCTTCTCAACCAAAATCAAATCTGGAGGCTCTAATGGAGAATTTCATCTCCACGCAGAGTAAGCAGAGTGAGGAATCCAGAGCTTAGAATCATAATATGAATAAAGCCATTAAGGACTTGGCATTGAAAGTTGATTCACTTGCTACGCATAACAAGATGCTAGAGACCCAAATAGCACAGGAAGTGAGCTCGTCAACCAGAAATTTTGGTAATTTCCCCGGTCAGCTTGAGAATCCTAGAAAACACTATAAAGATATCACTTTAAGAAATGGTAAGCAATTGGATGAACCAGTGAGAAAGGAGGAAGATAAGGAAGATGAGAAAAGGGATGTGCCTGAGCCAGTAAATGAAGAAGAAGAGCCAATTAGTGGAAGGAAGGAAGTAAATAAGCCTAATTATGTGGCTCCTAAACCATACAGGCCACCAGTTTCCTTCCCTCAGAGACTAGCTAAGGCCAAGTTCGAGAAGCAGTATGGAAAGTTTTTGGATGTGCTGAAAAAGCTGCACATCAATATTCTATTCTTGGAAGCTGTCTCTCAGATGGCTTCATATGCCAAATTTCTAAAGGAAATCCTCTCTAATAAAAGGAAGATTGAGGAGTATGCCACTGTGGCATTGACTGAAGAATGTAGTGCCTTGATTCAGAACAAACTGCCTCCTAAGCTCAAGGACCCTAGGAGCTTCTCTATACCTTCTTCTATTGGAGATATGCAGATCACTAAAGCTATATGTGATCTCGGAGCAAGTGTAAATCTTATGCCATTGTCCATTTGTAAGAAGCTCCAGATGGGTGACCTGAAGCCTACCACTATTTCTCTTCAGTTAGCAGACCGATCCGTCACTCACCCGATAGGTATATTAGAGGATGTTCCTCTAAAGGTAGATAAGTTTTTCATACCCATTGATTTTGTTGTATTAGAGATGGAGGAAGATAGCCAAATCCCCATCATTCTAGGAAGGCCTATCCTAGCCACTGTAGGTGCTATTATAAACGTTAAAGATAGAAAGCTTTCCTTGAATGTAGGGGATGAAAAGATTGAGTTCAATCTTAATGAGGCAATGAAGTGCCCATCTTTAGGTGATACTTGTTGCATGGTCAATATTATTGAGCAAAATATTGTTGAAAATGCAGTAAGCGTTTGTTCTACTGACCCACTTGAACTTTTCCTTGTGGAAAGTTCTGTTTCTTGTGCTGAACAGGTAAAAGCTGATGCATATGCCCAGATGCTTGATGAACGTCCCATGCTATCCTCAAAAGTAAAAGTTGAAAAGCTAGAATTGGACAATAAAAAATCAGCAACCATTGAGGAAACCAAGGCACCTAAGGTAGAACTGAAACCTCTCCCATCCAATCTGAGGTATGAATTTCTGGACTCTAATTCTTCATATCCAGTCATTGTGAATGCTGAAGAAACTGGTAAGCTATTGGAAGTACTTAGAGATTTTAAGAAAGTGATTGGATATAGTATAGATGACATTAAAGGGATTAGTCCATCTGTGTGCATGTATCGTATTATAGTTGACAATAATCTCAAACCTTCTAGGGAGCACCAAAGGAGACTAAATCCGAACATGAAAGATGTAGTTAAGAAAGAAGTGCTTAAATTGCTGGATGCAAGTATTATCTATCCTATTTCTGATAGTGAGTGGGTAAGCCCTGTGCATGTAGTTCCTAAGAAGGGGGTATGACTGTTGTTAGAAATGATAATGATGAATTGATCCCTACTAGAGCTATTATGAGTTGGCGTATGTGTATTGACTATAGAAAATTGAATAAGGCCACCCGTAAAGATCACTTCCCTTTGCCCTTTATTGATCAATTGTTGGAAAGGCTGGCTAAACATTCACATTTTTGTTATTTGGATGGATACTCAGGGTTCTTTCAGATCCCTATCCATCCAGACGACCAAGAAAAGACAACATTCACATGTCCCTATGGCACCTTTACATATCGAAGGATGCCATTTGGATTGTGTAACCCTCCAGCCACTTTCCAAAGATGTATGATGGATATTTTCTCTGACTTTATTGAGGATATAATGGAAGTATTTATGGATGATTTCTCTGTCTATGGTACCTCCTTTGACAATTGTTTGAGTACCTTGACACAGGTACTTAAGAGATGTGAGCAAGTCAACCTAGTACTAAATTGGAAAAAATGCCACTTCATGGTAAGGGAAGGAATAGTACTCGGACACTTAGTGTCTGAAAGAGGGATAGAGGTGGATAAAGCCAAAATTGAGGCAATTCAGACGATGCCACCACCATCAAACATTAAGGAAGTGAGGAGTTTTCTTGGGCATGTGAGCTTCTACAGAAGATTCATCCAAGACTTCTCAAAAATCTCTAAACCCTTAACCAATTTACTCGTTAAAGATGTCCCATTTTTATTTGATAATGACTGCTTGCGTGCTTTTTGTAGGTTGAAGGAGGCATTGATATCTGCACCGATCATCCAACCTCCTGATTGGAGCCTTCCCTTCGAAATCATGTGCGATGCAAGTGACTATGCCGTGGGAGCTGTACTTGGGCAAAGGAGGGACAAAAAGCCTTATGTCATCTACTATGCTAGTAAGACCCTAGATGAAGCTCAAGTCAACTATTCCACTACTAAAAAGGAGCTCTTGGAAATAGTGTTTATGATTGACAAATTTCGGCAATACTTGCTGGGATCCGAAGTCATAGTATTCACAGATCATGCTGCCATCAAGTACTTGATAAGTAAGAAGGATGCCAAGCCAAGACTGATTAGATGGATCCTCTTGCTACAGGAGTTTGACCTTGTGATCCAGGATAAGAAAGGAATAGAGAATGTGGTTTCAGACCACCTTTCAAGACTTAGGTAAGATTTGATGAGAGATGACAAAGATGAATTGCCTATAGATGATTAATTTCCCGATGAACAACTCCTGATGGTTACTTATACCGACGCCCCTTGGTATGCAGACTTTGTGAACTATCTTGCATGCAAAATATTGCCTGAAGGGTTGAGCTTCCATCAGAGAAAGAAGTTTTTCTCTGATATCAAGTTTTACTATTGGGATGATCCATGCTTATAAAAGTGGTGTGCAGATGGCATCTTCCGAAGAAGTATTCTAGAGGAAGAAGTATATAGTGTTATATTCCATTGCCACAATTCACCTTGTGGAGGCTATACCAGTATTTCTAAGACTACAACTAAAATTCTCAAAGCTGGTTTCTATTGGCCTACGCTTTTCAAAGATGTGCACACTTTTGTAAAAGCATGTGACCGGTGTCAAAGAGTTGGCAACATATCTAGAAGGAACGAGATGCCCCTGAACAATATTTTGGAAGTGGAAATATTTGACGTTTGAGGCATTGACTTTATGGGTCCCTTTCCATCTTCATGTGGGAACAAGTACATTCTAGTGGCTGTGGACTATGTGTCGAAGTGGGTAGAAGTAGTAGCATCCCCCACCTATGATGCTAGAATGGTTGCCAAGCTCTTCAATAGGGTAATATTCCTAAGATTTGGAGTGCCCCGTGCAGTGATAAGTGATGGAGGTTCCCACTTCACTGAGCAACAATTCCAAAATCTCTTGAAAAAATATGGAGTCACTCATAAAATGGCTCTAGCTTACCATCCTCAAACAAGTGGACAAGTGGAAGTGTCAAATAAGGAGATCAAAGAAATATTGGAGAAGACTGTTTCGAAGGCAAGAAAAGATTGGTCTCTCAAGCTTGATGATGCATTATGGGCTTACAAGACTACATACAAAACACCGATAGGGACCACACCTTTTCGGTTGATATATGGCTGTCACTTGTCGGTAGAGCTTGAACATAAGGCGTATTGGGCAGTCAAAACAATTAACTTTGATTTGTCAGCTGCTAGAAAAAGGAGATGCCTACAATTGAATGAGTTAGATGAGCTGAGGCTTGATGCTTATGACAATGCCAAGTTATATAAAGAAAGAACAAAAAGATGGCATGATAAGCACATCCTTAGGCACCAATTTCAAGTAGGAGAGTGGGTGTTGCTATTTAATTCAAGGCTGAGACTCTTTCCCAGGAAGCTCCGTTCTCGATGGTCTGGTCCATTCTAAGTTACCCAAGTTTTTCCATATGAAGCAGTGTAAGTTTGGAGTGAAACTACCGGATCCTTCAAGGTCAATGGGCAACGCCTTAAGCACTTTGTGACGGGACAACCAGTTGAAAAGAGAGCCACCCAAGCTCTCTTAGAGCCTCCCTCAATCCAATGAAGTGAAAGGGAGTCGAGCTAATGACTTTAAACAAGCGCTTTGTGGGAGGCAACCCACATTTTGATTTTTAAAGTTTTCTTTTAATTGATTTCTAGCTTTAAGTTTTGGTTTTCATCTTTAATTTAGTTAATTTCTTAGGATAAAGTTTAATGAGTGTTTTTCCTTTGATTTTCAGGTCCATTACCATGTTTCCAAGGCAGTATAATGGGGTTAGAAGTAAAGGAATTCAAATAGTCAAAAGCTGAGGTAAATTGAAGTATTGATGAATTCCAGCTAGTAACACGCCCAGCCAGTGTCACCCACCACGACCGTGCTGCAAGCATAGCCAGAAAGCTGCAAGAAAGGGTACAACCTGCGAGAAGCATGGGCAGGCCGTGCCCCACGTAGCCCCTTCTCTGCATGTTTGTCCAGCCCATAACACGGGTGGGCAGTGCTGATAAGCACGGCCCAGCATTCAGACCGTGCCCAAAAAATATCCTGCACTCACCTGCCCGAAGCACGGCCGTGCTTTGGGCATTCCCTTCCCCCTTTTAATTTTTCCCCCTTTCTCTCCCTCTCGTGTCCACCCACCACCCACACCCGTGCTCTAGCCCCTTCTTGCTCCTCCTTCAGCCGTGTTCTTTCTTCCTTAACCCTTCATCTCCCTCCTCTCCTTCCCTCTTCGTTTCTTCTTCTCCCAACCTTTCATTCCCCCACCTTCATTGCTTCGGGTTTCTACACCCGTGTCCAAACTAGCAATGCCCCTTCCCCATCGAAGCCTACTACCAATCCACCTTTCCCATTTGTTTTTCCCCTATACCCATACCCATAGCTACGTCTTGCCCACCCATAGCAGCGTTTGACTCAGGTTTTTCCTTGTTGCATTCTTGCTTTCACGTATTGCATGTTTGAATCAGGTAATTTACCCTCTTTAAATTTGTTTTAATTTTTCTGCATAAATAAAATAATGATTCCTTTAGACTAGTTTTTGGCACTGATTAGAGATGCTTCTCGTTTATTTGTTGCTATTTGCTCTTGTTTATGCCTCTGATTAGGAATACTTTTAGTTATTGATTGCTTTTTGAACTGGTTTTTGACTCTGCACTAGAACTACTTTTCGTTTCTGGTATGAGTTACCCAGCAACTTCAAAATACTTGATACATGCTTCAGTTTTCTGATTAGCAATGGTTCAAGCTTTCTGGATTTAGTTGCATTATTTACTCCCTTCTGTGTTACTTGGTTTCAAAGTATTGATCAATGCTCTGAACTTGTTCTGCTATGATTTGGCCTGACTTAGAATTCTTGGTTCTGCCCTGCTTGCCTGTGTATTACTTGTGATGCTCTGAATTTCCCAGTTGCTCTGCATTACTCTCTAATTGCATCCATTGATTTGCACAGCATTTGTCTAACTTGCATTGACTGAGATTTACACTTCTGAAATTGATATACCCTACTTTCTATTTCCTGCTACATTTGACACTTTGAAGTGCATTTGGTAACCCTCTGTTTTTCATTGCAATTTTTAGTAAATGGGTACCAAAAGAGCCCGAACCGGCCAACCATCCACTCAATCCCACCAAACACGTAGAGGACATAATCAACCACCGCCCTAACTTCCTCATCAGATTAACGAGTATGGTATTGTGTTCGTTGACGATAGTCAATGGACCCGATATGATACCCTAGTTAGACGGGGAATGCTGAGTACACGGTATCTAGATGAGGAATGTTTAGAACACTTAGGCCTTTTACCTGACGTCCAATACCTAGTTAACTGGATTGGGTGGAACACCTTTCTCACCCACCGATACCTAGCTTACCCTAGACCCACCTTAGAGTTTCTCAGTTCTATTCATATAGTACTGTTTAGGGGTCCGAATGTCCATGAGGGCCAGGTCAACTTTAGACTGTTTAACCGTAGCTTTAACTTAAATTTAGCGGAATTTAATGCACTGTTTGCCCTAACTCCAGAGGGAACTAGATCAGTACCCTCAGATTTCCTTGCTAACATTTTTTGGAACTCCATTGCAATTGAGGGGCAATACAGTGCATCAACTTCCAAAGCATCTTTTATTTACAACCCTACTTTCAGATATTTACAGCATCTTATGGCCTATACTATTTTGGGTAGGGCTGAGAGTGATGGGGTAGTAAATCTTAGAGAGCTTTATTTTTTATCTGCTATGGTAAACGGTACCAAAGTGGATACCAGAGCCTTCATGGCTCATCAGATGGCCCAGGTAGGTGTGGCAATGAATGGGAAGGTAGTCATAGGAGGCCTGATTACTGCCATTGCTAGAGGGTTAGGATTTAAGGCCAATCTCCAGGGCATACAACCAGTAGGGAGTAGCAACAGGATTGACTTAGAATCCTGTTTGCATATGAAACTTGTTGTTAAGAAAAATACTAAATACTGATTGTATCTCTGAGGCCAAAAATTATTCAGCCTCCCTAACCCTTCTAGGATAGTATTAAAAAATAGGGCAAATTGGATCTACCTTTTAGAGGAGGATAGGGATGATGAGGAGATTCCCCCTAAAGGGGATGACTTTCTCCTTGAGCCACTTTTGGCTCTTCTACCCCCACCCCCTCCCATTTTACTGACTGTGCAGGACCATCATCTGCTCCACCAGAGGATCAAGCCTCCCTCTCTTCCAGGCTCACACAAATTGAAGTCGAGCAGCTTTCACAGAGAACCGTCTTACATGCCATGCAGGTAAAGCAACATTCTCAAAGAATAACCCTACATGCAATGCAAGACTCCATCCAAAGCATGTAGGGTATGATGCAGGCCTGGTATACCTGGCACCTGGGTCAACATCCCCCTCCACCACCACCGGATGCCCAGTGAATACATAAGTTCTCTCCTCCCTTTTGCCAGTCTTTTTTGATATTTTTGACATTGAGGACACTGTCTGATTTAAGCATGAGGGAGTGTACTTTTGTATTTGATTTTTAGTGCATGAGTTTATGATTTGCACTGGCCATCTTTATTTGTTGATTTAGCTTCTCTTTGCATGTATATATTGTACATATTGCATTCCTTTTAACTTACTGCATCATCACATAGTTGCTAATTCCAAGATAGCCTAGTGTAGTATAGGATGATTTTAGCTCATGAACATGTGATGCACAATAGGATATGAAATAGGTAGTTATTATTTTAGTCTTTCTCTTCTAGCACTAAACCTCTAATTTTTTGAAAATTATCCCTTTATTGTGCTGTAAATTGTATGCTTAGGCCGATTTTCACACTATGAGAGTGCGAAGGTAGGGAGAGTTGAAAAATGAGGGTATATCAAACCTAAAAAGTTTTCACTATGAGTACCTCCTTCAAGGCACAGAAAAATGGCCTTAGTATGAGTACCTAGATGCTTTTACCCTAGTGAGATGGAGCATAAAATGCACTCACGGTATATTTCTAAAAAAAAAAAGAGAAGATGAGAAATAAAAGAAATGGGATAAGAAAAATAGAAATAAGGGTAAAATAACATAGGGAGATCTAAAGGATGAGGTGGCCTACTTGAGTGTTTGAAAATCATTCTGGTGCATACAACCAATAGTAACAATAGAAAAAGATATATAGTAGAAGAATTTCTGGTTTGGTCTTAGAAGAATAGAGACTATTTGATAACTGTTTATTCATATATCTATTGTGTTCACACTGATTGAGTGAAACGTCACCTATATTGCATCCATCTATCTTTTGGAATTTTGATTGCATCTCTCCCCCTTCCTTATGATATGACATGTTATTTGCTTGGGGACAAGCAAAAGCTTTAGCATGGGGGAGTTGATAAAGGGGAATTTTGAATGCTTATTGATCATATTTTGTCCCCTAATTCATAGTAACTTATGATTATTTCTATGCTTTTGGTCATACTTTGTTCTGGGTACTGCTGTGGTTTGTTTTATGGTTGCAAGAGAGCAAAAGAAGCCAAGAAGCAAGGAAAAACAATCATGGAAAGAGCCAAAAAGATTTGGGACATGCTAAGGAGGAAGCAAGGAAGCTACACATCAAAAATCATGAAGAAAAGAGCATGGCAGCATGCAGAACAGCCAGGCCATGCTTGGTGCCCTACAACACAGCCTAGCCGTGCTCTGAGCAAGAGATGCAAGATTTCCCCATATTCTAGCCTGAAGCACGGCCAGGTTGTGTCCTGGGACACGGCCAGGCTTTGGGGTCCATACTGAATGTAAAAATTAGGGTTTTGGCCGCCCAAACTGATATATATGCAGGGGGATGCACAGCAAAACGAGGGAGGACAGAAAAAGACACTTGGGAATCAGATTTTAGGCTTAGGAAACACCTTAGGATTGGGTTTAGAGTAGGATTAGAGTTGACTTTCATGTTCTTAGCTTAGATTTGACAACAATTCAGCATTGTGTTTCTTTACATTCAGCAATCCAGGTTTCATCTTTCTATCTCTACACTCATCTCTATTTCTACTCTTTTCTGTTGGTTTATATTGAAAATCTATTATTTGTTTAATGAATTTGGTTGTAGTTTCTATTTCTATTATGCTTGAGTAGAATTGATCTAGGGTTTTGGTAACCCACTTATGGTATGATGATACATTGTGCTAATTAAACTATAGGAACCCTAATTGTGTTATCCATGGTTAATTAGGATTAGCTATTATGCAATGGTTATAGGAGTTGATGAATGTCTGGCCAACGTTTTATCACGTCTTAGGATATTAATTGATGGACTGAAAGATGAAGATTAATACCGGAACCTAATAGTTAATTAGGGATATCTTAATCACGAAAGTAGTTTAAGGCTCTCTATGAATGAATCAACTAATGGGCACGAGAAAACTAATTAATTGTATTCCACGATTGGCATAGAACTTAATGGACCTAGGTTGAACTAAGAACCATGAAAGTAGGTAATTGGATTAACCTATGTACGATTAGTAACACTTGAAAGAGGTTGCTAGTTAATTAAGTCTAAACCATCCCCAATAACCTAGATAATTACAATTAGAGGTATAATTTGGATGTTGAATATCATAAGTGTGGTGAACCGTAACCCTAGGCTTTGTTTAATTGGTTATTTGTATCTATTTAATTGTGACACTCTCTAATCAAATTACATCGATTTAGATAGCATATTTTGTGAAGTTCTAGTAATTGACATTGTTCTCTGTGGGACACGACCCGTACTTGCCGAACTAGCTACAGCTACGCCGTGCACTTGCGGCATTTGGTAAAATATACACACAACACTCCTCCCTTGGCTCTCTATTTTTTTGGTTGCTCTCCTCCTTTTGCTCTAAATTTTTTGGCTACCTTCTCTCCCTTTTTGGTGATTATTATATGAGGCATGGGTGGTTTGAATTTTTTTCTCTATTAACCAAAATCATGCCTAGACATCATGATGTTGTCTGCTAGTTTCCACCACTCAAGAGGAAAAGAAATGCTGTGTTTTGCAGGGATTTCCTTTTGGTCTCTATAGGGAGGGCGTAAGGTAGCAAGGGCATGGAGTGGGGCAGCAGCTTTTGTATTATTTTTTTCTTATTGTGGACAGAAGCATGGCTGAAGTGGATTACAGTTTGCAGGGTAAGGTGGCACAATCATCTTGGCTGAAGTGGGCTGCAAGGTGGCAAGTTTTCTTGGCTGGAATGTGGCTGCAAGGTAGCAGTTTCTTGGCTGAAATGTGGCTAAAATATTTGTGGCTATGTGGCCTGCTTTGGTAGGTGCAAGGTGGCTGTAATTTTGTGGGCAGCTATAACTTTTTTGGCAATGTGGCATGCTTTGGTAGGTGTAAGATGGCTGCAAGGTGGCTACAATTTTATAGGCAATGTGGCATATTATGTGGCTAAAATTTTGTGGTTCTAGTTGGTAGCTCCTTAGTTGTTTTATATTGCCTTAATTTACTACTAATCCTATATTAGTAATGTCTGAAAAATGTATTTGTATCTTCTCCCCATTCATTATGCTCCTAAGAATTTTATTTATATGATTCATGATTAACTATATGTCAACTATTTTATAAATGCCTTATTGTTACATAACTAAGCATTTTAATTCTTTGACATATGTATTTTCTACTTATTCTTACATGAGTTGTTGGCAAGTCACATGGATGGCCCATTGGAGAAACACACCATGGACTTGGGCTAGGTCAAATGAAGTGGACCAAATCTAAGTTTCCATGTATGTAAAGGCCAAGCCTCTTATCTCTAGGGAGCACATCAGCCCAAAGCAACAAGGGAAGGAATGGAGCCCAAATTCATGAAAGACCTCACATGATGCAATAGAATCCCATAATGATGAACAATTATGACATCCTCTTGAGTGAAAAACAAATAAGTCTATGGAGTGTGTTATAAGTATGACTAATGAGTAATAAATAAGGAAAATGATTACATGATTGTGTGGCCAAAACATCCACTCTTTATATATTCATTTCGGCCAGCAAGGTAATGAGGAGAAGAAATTGAAATTTTAGTGAAGAAAGAAAACACATATAAAGACATAAGCAATCCATAATGATGAACAATGATAATTTAGAGTCCAATAATTAAAGTGCTTAACTTTTAAATGTGTAACAAGTAAGGGGGGTTGATATAGTAAGAAGAGCCTATTAGTGACATGACTATTAGACAATCCCATTCATATTTTTAAGAAAGTAAACTTCAGCCTAGGGAGAGGGAGAGAAAAACTAAAGCCTTGCCTCACCCCACACGAAACCATGATGAGTTATAATGACACCTACCTTGAGTGCTCCATAAGAAAAGAAATTAACCTCGTGATGGGAAGAAAATTTGACCACATGACTCAAAAGACATTTTAAACATTCTTACCCACCTTAGGAGCACTCTTCGTCCAGATCAAGGAGAAGGGAAGACTGATGTTTAAGGGGAGGAAGAAGGAAGAAGAAAAAGAGAAGGAAAGGAAGAATGTGTGAAGAACTTAGGGTGCAAGGTAAACTAATAAGACCACCACCCAAGTCCCTTCTTTCTCTTCATTTCTAGGGCTTAGAACTTACTCTTTCTTCTCACATATGATGCTGGAATAGCAAGAGGAAAAGGGGAAATCTTGTCATTCTTCAAGGAGTAAGCAGGAGGAAACACTAACAATATTTCCTATGAAGAAAGCTTTGGAAATTTGTAACTTTATATGATGTTCTTAACCCTAGAACTTTGATAAATTTGTACTATTGATACTTTTGATTATTAGCCATAGATATCTATATCTTACTATATGTGAAACTTGCATGAGATGGTTGTATGCTTGCTTAAGGTTGTCTTGAATTTCTATATGAATGGCTATGGATGGAGAAATTTTAAGGTTGTTATAATGTCTTCTTTCAATTAAATTGGCTATGGTATATTTAATAGAAGGTTATGTTGATATAATAAGTGAAGCCTTAAAATCTAGGGATAACCATTGCAAGTTCCAGTGTTGGAAACAATCTTGATATTGTTGTTAATAAATTCTAGTTTTTGGAAGAAGTGGATGATGGAATATGTTATGATAGATGGTTGTTAGATGAATTCAACTAAAACTTATTATAGGAGTAATCTAGAGGTTAATGCATGAATAATTGGAAATTGTGGAGAACAAATATGCATAGGAATAGTGATAAGAAACAATAAGAAAAATGAAAGTAGTAAGAAGTTGAAACCTTGGACAGTGTAGGAAAGCATTATGTTTTCAACTTTATAGGTAAAATAGTACTAAAATTGAAGAAATGGTTAAGATAAGAATTGTCTTAACCATTTGGAGACAGTATGATAGAGATATGACATAGTTAGTAACGAAAGGTCAGAATCAACTTGTGGTGCAGGGATACTAATTTTGAGAGCATTATAACTCCTAAATTTCTTAGTAATTTTCCTAGGTAGTCAACATGAAAGTTGTGAATAATTGTCTTAGATTCCCATAGGCTCTCTAATAACCTCAATTGGAGTTTAAATAAGTGAGTTATGATCTAATTAGTATCAAGAGGTCTAACTCCCCTATAGCTTGAATATTTTAATTCCTTAAAATTTCTATATGAATTAAGGTCACTAGACAACAAAGTATACAAAAGAGTTTATGTAAGTGATAAGTTATAAGCAAGGATTTTAGGAAAAAGATTAGTCAATGGCACCTTGTAGAATAAGAAGGAGATGACATGAAAACCTAGGATCAAGAAGGTTGAATTTTGGAGAAATAGATATAACTAAAATTTGCCTCCTATTTCAATACAAATAAACTAAAGAAATAGGAGAAATCACTAGAACTTAAGGATTAAGGGATGATTAAGAATGCCATTCAAAGAGCAGGAATTAGTTGAAGTACCAAGGCTTAGCTTAGGGGAAAACTTAATGTGGTGACCATGCATGAAAATATAATAGTAATTAATGATGTGAAGTTGATTAATGTAGTAGGGATAGGTAAATATTTAGAAATGAATGAAGTTGAAATTGAAGAGGACTAAATGTATAAAATAGTGAACTTAATTAGGGAATTGAAGTTTGAGTAACTGGAATTTTGGAGATTTAGAATGCCTAAGCATAACCCTAAGAATTAATAAGAAAAGAAATTTCAGTAGCAAGAAGGATGGGAACCCAGGGCAGTGTAAAGAAGCTTTATGTTTTTGAATTTATGGGAAAAATATGTAGGTAAATAAAAGAAATGGTTAACATGAAAAACGTATATATATATGTCTTACGGATTTTTGGCCACTGGAATCACCCAATTTGAAGTCCATATAAGGTAGTTATAACTCAATTTTGTAGGCTTTTGAAAAAATTATTATCATAAGAGTTGTAGGTTTCCGTCTTGGCTTTTCACAGGCTCAAGATTCACCTAAATTGGAGTCAAAATAAGAAAGGTAAATGATAAACATTAATGAAAGGTCTGGGCCTCAAAATCCAGAATGTCTTTTGGGCCTACTTGAATGGATGGAAATTTCTAATAGAAAGGAGTACCAAAACTCTGAGGAATAAATGGATAAGAAGTATATGAAGCCATAAATAAGATTTTAAGTAAAAAAGTTTTAAAAGTAATTTTAGTAATAAGAATTTAAGGGCACATGTTGAAGAATAATTTAAGTAGGATTTAGTTTAGGAGAAAATGGGCTAGAGGCTAAAAATAAAAGAAAATAACGAAATAAAATAATTTTAAGAAAAAAGAAGAATCTATATAAGCCAAATAAAGGATGTTTGGGAAAACCTTAATTTATGCCTGCCATTGCATGAATTCTTTACTATTTTAAGCATGTGATTTTGACATGGATATATTTTATAAAATGATATTTGAAATGATTATGTTTTGGAAGTGAATTTACGGCATGTAGATATATTTTGCGATTTGGCATCATACTTTGGCTATTAATGTGAAAAAGAAAAGAGAACGGTAACATGGCAATTCGTATATGGTGCACCAAATAGGGGACGCCCTATTCACGGCTATGATGAGAAACAAAGATTTTGTGCCATGTCTGAACAGATTGAGAAAAGCACATTCAGAAGGGAATAGAGTGACAGAAGCATGCTTAACTTTCAACTTGACCAAGAAAGAAAAGATATGATAAGAATAGTTAATAGCCATCATATGACAAAGTTATGATTTTGGCATGCCATGACTTTTTAAAACAATTGATGATGCCCTTAATATATTTAAACAATTATTCATGCCCATGATATTTGAGAATGATTATACATGCCATACATGTCATTGTTGCATGATTTTCATATGCATAGATATGGTGCATTATTGTGGCCTAAAAAGTTATGTAACTTATATAGCTGAACATGACATGATGAGCTATGTATATGAAATTATGATTTATTGTTGAAGCTACTGAGATTATTATATCTCACTATAATTCCATGTCATGTCTAGATAAGCAGTGATAACATGCAACTATTTTTTATGACTTTTATTTTTAGTGTACGCTGGGTAAAGATGCTTATCAAATTCCCATGATTAACAATGTGTCAGTGGTTAAGATAACTAAAGTTCTAGAAGTGGTGCCACTACCCATAACAATGTCCTCGGATGAGGCTAATATAACTGATTAGATCATAAATACATGTATAATTTTGTACTACAGGTAACACCTAGGATATTATGATGTATATATTTAGCCTCTTGACAGTATCAATGTTAATGATAGATTACACTCATCTTATCTTAATAATATTGTTTAAAAAAAGTAACTATTATAAGGCAAGTGGTTTAGTATTAAGATGTGGTGACTCCACAAGTGAAAAAAAATGGAATCATTACAAATATAGTAACTAATTGTTTGATGTTTTGAATGGTGATTAGGTACCCTCTTACATTTTTTATGAAAGGTAGTATTGGTGATCATCTTGTAGAATAGAAAACCCTATAATAATTACTAATCTAAGGTTAATGAAAATCTAGTTTCTTTGTGTACTTTGTATATGATTTCATTTATTGTATCTCTTTGTTAGTAAACTATTGTGATGGGTAGTCAAATGAAACCTAAGGAAGGTAGTAACCCTGTGACAGATAAGTCACTTGGATAGATATATATATATAAATTTGTAAAAGATGAGTTGTTATAATATGAGCTTTATGAGAACAAACTAGAAGAATACATGTCATCAGTACGTTAGAGGCCTAAGCATCATGTTTAGTGTGAAGACTCTAGGTTTTCCTTTGCTTGCTTGAGTTTGTCCTCTACCTCTTGATCCCTTTCTAGTACCACTATTTCTCCCTTGGCTAGTTACTATCCTTACTAGCTAGGTTGCCACTAGTGTAGATGGCAAAACTGGTTAGGTTATCCTCTAACGAAGACCACAAGTTTATGGGTATTCCTTGATCATATGTGTAAATGATTTGGTTATCCTAGGCCCCTTCAAGCTAACTTGACTAACATTCCTCTAAATCATCTTCCTCTTTCCACTACTAGTCGACATCTGCTAAAAGTTCCCAATTTAACCTATAAAGATTGTAGCTAAGTCTAAACTTTTAGATCCTTAGTCTCAAGACTTGGTCTAATTTTAAAAATAGAGTAAATACAAAATTTAGTCCATGAATTTACTAAGTCCTTATACATTAATCCCTAAATTTAAGTCAGTGTACAATTTAGTCCCCAAATTTACCAACGTCAGACAATTTAGTCTTTTTGTTATCCCTACACTAACTGCCTATTGACGTGCTTGTTAAATGCTTACATGGCTCGTTAAATGGCAAATAATCATGCAACATCAGCATTGAGTCATCCTGAACAAAAAAATTAAATACATAATTTAGTCCTTGAATTCAGTAGGTCCCTACAATTTAGTTCTTGAATTTACTATATCCCTACAATTTAGTCCCTAAATTCAAGTCATTACACGGTTTAATCTTTGAATTTATCAAACATCAAACAATTTAGTATTTTTGTTATTTTTATCTTAATTGTTTGCTAATGTGACATGATAATTGCTTATGTGGCACGTTATGTAACATCCCTAATTTTGTTTCTTTTATTAATAACGGTACATAAATATTTAGTTAAAGAAATAAAAATTATTAGACAATTTTTAGATATATAAGGAAATATAATCCTTAGAAATTTTTCACCTTATATGTATGCATAGAAAATGTTTCTAATATTAAGAGAATGAGTAAAGAGAGAAAAATGTAATAGGAAAAAGGTTTGAAATAACATACTAAAGAAAGGCAAAATTCTTGGGTAAGGAAGATAAATTTTTGAGAAGTAAGTAAAGGTCTTAAAATTTCAAGAAGATAGGATTAGGGTAATTTTTCCTAATTCAAGAGCTAGAGTTCATAAGTTTAACATCTCCACCCATTCATTGGGCTTTCACCTATGGACACTTCATATAGAGTTTTTTCAACTTCACATGAGTTTCTAGCAAGCCAATAGGATAGCTCAAGTAAGAAATAAAACATAGACTTGGATTAGGATATAGAAATTGGATCGATAGCTCACAAACCATAAAAATGTGACCAAGCCCTTCATGAAAGGTAGAATTTCAGCCAAAGTAAAGAAAATGGGTAAGAATGAACCCAACTCCAAGAGGGAAAAATAATAATCATGTGAGAAAATAGTAGTGTAATAATTATCAAGATTAGGTCACATAGCATTAGGACAAAACATCTATATCCTACATTCATAATTTCAACAAGTAATAATAGATGGCATTATGACAAAATATCTATGCATATCTTGACTAAGGGAGAGGAAGACAAGAACATAAGTGGTCTTTCCCCAAAAAATAACCAAGTGCATCCTAATTGTGATAAGGTAGACCCATAATTATGATAGATGAACCACTTGATAGTTTATTTAAGCAAAACCCACCCTTATAACATTATAATTTCGTCCAAGTGAGGGAAAGGAAAAACATAAGGCAAGGTAGAGTAACGAAAGGAAAGAAAGAAAGGAGAAGAAAGGAAGGAGAAGTCTAGAAGACTAAGTACTCAAGGTAAGTTAGTTTAATCTCTACTTGAATCCATCTTTTCTCTTCATCGTTAGGGTTCAAAACTCACCTTCCTTCTCTTATTTAAGCTACTAGAAAAGCCAAGGGAAGGAAGGAATCTTACTACTTCCTTCAAGAGCAAACGAGAAAAAGAATTCACTACGTGAGTTAGGGAGATCTTTTGGCATGTTTAACAATATCTCTTTTTGAAGAAAAACTTTGAAATTTGTAACATTTATATCAGATTTTCATCTAAGTACTTTGATGAAATTTACAATATTTGCTACTTTGATGATTGGTCATGGATGTTGCGATATCATGTTACATGTTATCTTGAATATGATAAATGTTTTGAACATTTCAGTTGGTGTGAAAAGTTCTGCATAGGTATGGCTATAGGTGGCAAAATGTTATGATTTTAATGCTGCTATTTTGTATATTTGAATGTGGTGAAAAATTGATGGAATATGATTAGATGTAAATTAGGAAGAAAATGAAAGAGGACGTAATAAAATGATGAACTAAAACCTTAGGAAAAGTTTGGTTAGGAAACTAGATTTAGGAGTAACTAGGGAAGTTTATGATTTTGAAATTCTAGGAAGAAATAGTTAGGATTTAAAAGAAATGGTTAAAATGAAAAATATAGATATATGTCTCACAGATTTTTAGCCACTAGAATCACCCAATTTGAAGTTCAAATGAGGGAGACATGGTCTGATTAGTAAGAAGTGGTCAAAAAATGGTTAACCAGGGAAGAATCTATTAGGTAAGCTTCTGTGTTTGAATTTTTGGGAAAACTCTATAGGGAACTAAAATAAATAGTTAACATGAATATATATATATATATATATATATATATTTATATATGTCTCAAGAATTTTTAGCCACTGGAATCATTCAATTTAGAATCTATATTAGGAAGATATGATCAGATTAGTAAGCAGTGGTCAAAAACTAGCTAACTAGGGAAGAATCTATTAAGTATGCTTCTGTGTTTGAATTTATGGGAACCATTTGTAGAGAATTAAAGGAAATTGTTAACATAATAAATATAGATATATGTATCATGGATCTATAGGCTCTAAAATCACATAATTTGGAGTCCATATGAGGGAGATATAGCTAATTAATGAGTAGAGGTCAGAATTAATCTAAAATCGAGGGTGGTAAATGTAAGCGTTATTGTTTTACATTTTTTGGAAATAATTCGTAAGGAATTTGAAGAAATGACAAACATAATAAATGTTTATAAGTGTCTTAACGTTTTATAGGCTTTGGAATCACCTTAATTGGAGTTTTCATGAAGGAGCTATGGTCAGATTAGTAAGGAAAGCTTTGAACCTACCCAAGAAGAAATAACATTGAATTTGAAGGAGTAGTAACACCATGATTACTTAAGATTTCACTAAAATATTCAACATAAGGGTTTTAAAGGATTGTCTTATCTTTCAATTGACACCAATATAACCTCAATCAGATTTAAAATGAGGGTGTTATGCTCTATATAGTGAGAGAGAAAAATAATATTTAAAAAAGAAGAAGAATCTTATAAATGAAAATAATAAATGACTAGTGTATGCCATAGTCATTGCCATTTTATGAACTCCTCACCATCTTAAGTGTGTAATTTTGACATAAAAATATTTTATAAAATAATATTTGAAAATGATTATGTTCATGGCAAGATTGTATTTTACCAATGATTTTTTGTAATGATTATGCTTTGATGATAAATTATGGTATGTGAGTATAATGAACATACTTGTTATTGAAATCATAATTTTGGCTATTAACATGAAAAGAAAAGAAAAGAAAAGAGATGAGCACGGTCACATGGCGGTCTGTGTGGTGCATCAGTAGGGGATGCCCGACTTAGGGCTTTGATTATGTTAATGAGAAAAGAAAAGAAAAAGTGTGCCATGTTGGACGGAGCGAGAAAAACTCTTACTGGAAAGTAGAAAGTACTCACCCTAATCGGGATAGCTTGATGTGAAAATAAGTTGATAGTAATCATATGATATTCTGAAAATAGTTATTCATGCCATACATGTCATTACTATATGATTTTTATGTGCATAGATAAAGTGCATTCATGTGACCTAAGATATTTGTTGTAGTTTATACAGATGAACATGACATGATGATCTATATTAATGATAAGTATGATTTATTGTTGAACCTACTAGGATTTAATTCTCACTATATTTCCATATCATGTTCAAAGGACTAGATATGCAGATATTCTCTATGACCGACTTTTAGTGTATGTTGGGTTGAGTTGGCTAAGATCCCAATGAAGGTGCAACCACCTGCACCCATATCCCTAGAACTGGTCAATATGGATGAATAAGATGTAGACATATATATGTTTGATTTGTGTACGGATGTTGTTAATTAATGATGTGTAAACCTTAATTATGCTTGGTTAATTTAATTGAATGATATTATGAGTTAAATAGTTAGAAGTAAAGAGGTAATGACTTCATGCTATTTTTTTAAATATATATATATATATATATATTTAAATATGTATATATGTAAAAAAATGGAGTTGTTACATGTTAAATGTTAACTAATCATGCCACATCAGCATTGAGTTATCTATAAAGTTTTGAAATGAAATTGTTCCCTCAACATCATACAATGTTGTTTATTTCAAGTTATTGAAGTAACTATTGTATTCCTTTTGCGGAGCAATGGAAGCCTTAGAAGCATTCAAATAAAAGGGAGGCCATCGTAAATTTATTTATAATTCAATGCAAAATTTCTTTATTCTGTTAACTATTTAGCAGTAGATTGTCAATATATTCCACAAGTTAAAGTACATTTTTCCCTATCCCTAAAGGAAAAAAAATTATATATCTCAAGCAAAAGATCTTCAAGGAAAAAAGAATCTCATTTAAATACACAACATTCAAACACGATTATGAGGGCTAACTAATAAATATCAACTAGAAATCTTTCAGTATTAAAATACTATAATTAGAGCAAAAGTTATAAGAACTAGCACAACATTAAACAAGAAGGGATTAATAAAGTAAAAATCATGGCCTCCTCTTATAGCAAAAAATGTATAAAGTGTCAAGCTAACCATCCAAGGTTGTTAATATCACAAATTTTAGAATAAATTTCTTATTTTTAGTCATCAAAAACTTATTAGAATAATTTCGTAGTAAAGAGGTGCTCCATGGCGTTGTTAATTGAAGATAGAAAATAAGATTTTTCATATGAGAAGGAGGAAAATATAGTGAAAAATGAAGCATTTTGAAAAATTTTAAAACTGAGTAAGCATTGATGTAATGAGTTATATTACAAGTTGTTAGTGACAATAATAGAAGGACTAAGTTATTTGACCCTTGATAAATTCAAAGATTACATTGTACAATAACTTAATTCAATGACTAAATTGTAGGCACCTCATAAATTCAAGGACTAAATTGGGTATTTACTCTTTTAAAAAAAACTGAGTTAGCACTAATGTAGCATAATTAGTTGGCATTTAAGGTGCCATGTAAGCACTTAAGGGCCACGTTAGCAAGCAGTTAATATAGGGATAACAGAAGGACTAAATTGTCTAAAGTTTGGTAAATTCGTGGACTAAACTGTGTATTGACTTAAGTTCAGGGATTAAATTATAATGACTCAGTAAATTCAGGGACTAAATTGTGTATTTACTCTTAAAACTACTATTCTGATTTCTCTTGTTCCATTTTTGGCCCTCAATCTTAGCTAATTCTCATGTCTCAATCAACCTGGCACAATCCACTACGACTACATAGTCTTGAAATTGATTCATTTGAGGGGCCATAAACTAAAACATTGAATAAACTAAGCTAGTGACAAACTTCTTGATTCTATCTGTCTCAGTAGGGATTAAATATAGAGCATGCCTTGACAACTATGTTAAATGGATGGCATAGTCCATAATTGTCATACTCAACACTTGCTTCAATTCTTTAAAATCCTTGGCGTGGGTATATTTAACATTCTTAGGAAATAATTGCCTCATAAAAGCTTCCTTAAATTCATCCCACTTTAATGGTGATGAGGTGATTGCTTTGCTTCGTATAAAAGCTTCAAACCAAATATAAGCCATCCCTGATAGTTGAAAAGAAGCTAACTCTACAAATCTCTTACCAAAACATATTAGTGCTCTACAAATTTTCTCCACTACATCAATAAATTGTTCTAAGTCTTCAATACCAGATGACCCAATAAAGTTAGGTGGTTTTAGCTTCAAAAAATTTGATAAAGTCATTGCCACATTGGTATTCCTATCTCCTTGCTACACTAGCCTCACTTATTTCAAGGCCAATGTAGCATTCCCCAGTTACTGGCAAATCCTTCTGCCCTGATTAACTAGCAAAATCAATAGGTTTTTATGGTTCTTTGAAGACCTTGAAAGCCTGTTGCCATCTCACCCCTTATTTTTTCTTAGGGTTCATATAATGGGTTTACTCATTCTTTATGGGAATCAATATGAGTGTCATCCCATAATTCCTAATTAGAAACTTTAGTGCTCCTTGCACCATTACCATATCCTTAAGACCTAGTGCTTCATCCTTTACCATTGCCATTAGTGATTGGGTTTGTAGAATCTTCAATTGATAGCTTCTCTAGTTGTAGCTCTTGTCCTAGGCAACATCTTCATACTATACAAAATAAAATGCCCTTTAAAACACTTATTCATATAATTTATATATCTAAAAATAATGACTCTTAGTAAAAGGAAAAAGACACCCTATAAATCCTCTTTTTGTGGCACCTTGAGTATAGACATATCTAGCTCATGTCTATACTTAGGATCTTACAAACAAAGTCTTTTCTTTGATAAATTATAGGAAAAACCTAGAACTCTGATGCTAACTTGTCATGACCACAGTTTATGATGTATAGCCAATAGAGATGTGGGGGTAAATCCTTAATTTGTAAGCCTCAAACTAGAATAAATCAAATTATACTTGCTAAAACAAACAATTCATAAATATTTCATGGATTAATATTCAAATGTCACTTCATAATTTCATATTCATAACATAAATCATTAGTAGCTTACAAAATTGAGTTCACATTTCATCCCAAAAAAAATATTATCAAAATACATAATGTTTTGTTATTCACAAATCTAAATTGCAACAAAAACAAGGACCCTACCTGTGACTCTTAGAGCATGTCTAAATTACAAAAATATAGACATAACACTAAACAATAGATAAGCCCTTTAAAAAAATTAAGGCTTATAACAGATGTATCTACTTAAGTCCACACTCTGAGGGAGACTGTTGTTTAATTCATGCAAAGATGAATACAGTGTCAGAACACAAGTGCACGTGTCGTGACCAAGTAATAAAGTGATGAGTGAGTATCGTCCCACGAGGAGTGAACTAAAACTATTGCAGAGACTTTTTCCGTGCGAATGCTGTAGCAAAGATAAGATGGTTCACAAGACTGGAATAGAAGTAGATTGTCTGACTGCAACTATAACTAAGATAAGGAGTATTAGGGAGAAAAAAAGGAATAGATATTAGGAGATCTAGGGTTGCTCAGGGTTGCCATGGACTACAGCACTCGTATTTACTCTAGGAATTGCTGCAGCAATTGTTCTAGGTGCCAATTTCAGTCCTGAATGGAGTCTTCCCAGACTTCCATTCTTTGCAATTCTGAGGTTCAGACATGCATCCTGCATTAGTCCTCACCCCTGAATGGTGCATGAAGCTCCACTGAATGGAGTCTTCCCAAACTTCCATTCTTTGCAATTCTGAGGTTTAGACATGCATCCCTGCATCAGTCCTCACCCCTGAATGGTGCATGAAGATCCACTACTGTACTAATGGGGTACCCATATATCCCTATATGAGCTAGCCCAATATATTCAACTTTTCCCAGCCTCCATTACCCTTCCAGGCGAATGTTGGCCTTGGTTTTCTTCCTCCAAACTTCCGTTATTAAGGAAAGAAAAACTAAATGGAAATACAATTGAATGTTGAACAAAACTGCAGCGCAATGTGTTGTTTATAAAAATATGCTTCACTTCATTACAACCCCTGTGCAACCCTAGCTGAAAACTAGCCAAGCCTCATGGTTACACTGGTTACAAAAATTCCAAAAACACTGGTATGCATCCTAAATGATATAAACAAAATTACAAAAATGCAGATCTATCTTTTTGATAAAATCAGTGAAGATCACAACAAGGATCAATCCCCTTCTAGGACTGCAAACTGCTCCCTTAACGCTGCACCTTCCGGTGTCAACGCCCCCTCGGCTATGGTGTTCTTTCCTCCAAAATTCTCTCTTCTTTTGTCCTACACTCTCCTCTTTTCTCCTCCACTCTCCTCCTTTTTGTCGTCTCGTCTCTACCTCTTTTTATGGTTCAACCTTGTGGTCCCAGTCAGCTGCCTTGCTTTTGCCGTCATTCCCCCTGCTCTACAGCAAAACCATCCCCATGTGCAGCTTTGTCCTCTCCACTTTCAGTAGTAGGATAGTTCTGTGCCAGTAGCCTGCAGTGTCAGTTTTTTTGTTGCTTTCTCTTCTGTTGGGTGGAGGCTGCACCTGCTGCACAGCCCTGCTCTGCTGTCACCTACACCATATCAAACAGAATCAGTATATTACAGAAGAAGGGAGTAGCTCACCCAATATCACTCAAGTTTCTGCTATAATTGCCACATATTCTTACTAAAATGCTGCAGCAACAGGGTAGCTAATGTTTTATCTAAAAGAGTCATCTCGTTCGATTTATTCAGGGAATAAGAGTGCTTAAAACACCAGAACAACTCAGTAAACGTACTCAGAAAGCACATAGGAACTACAATAAATTGCAGTTATCAAATCCCGCCAAACTTAAAGGATTACTTGCCCCCAAGCAATCTGCTCTGTTCACCACATTCCTACCATCAAGAAATTCCAGACCTTTCTCATGCAAGAATCCATAGTTCTGCTGATTGCTCTCAACTCTCAGGATTGCTTTCATATAAAGGACACCACAAACCTTACTCACAATCACAACAAAAACCTTCTTTGAAGTTGTGTGTGTGACATGGACAGTTTCCCTAAGAGCTACTTGGGTCAAAAACAACCAGAGTTCCTAAGACTTTCATGCTAATAAATCGAGCTTCCTAGGATAAGTTGGCATTCATCAAAGGTGCAGCCAGGGCAATCAAATGTGTGGGGGGGTGGGAAACTGTAACAACTCCATT
Source organism: Gleditsia sinensis (assembly GCA_037074535.1). NCBI lineage: Eukaryota > Viridiplantae > Streptophyta > Magnoliopsida > Fabales > Fabaceae > Gleditsia > Gleditsia sinensis. The sequence continues at coordinate 50,936,473 of CM073463.1, read as the reverse complement.
TAAGTATTAATTTTTTTTTAAATACCATGAAGTTATTACCTCGTTACAGCTTAACTCAATGTAACATTTATTTAATTTATACAATACAGAGTTCACATACATGTCATTAATCAAAACATACGTACAACATATCAAACACATAAAAATCTACATCTTATTTATTCTGGTTGACCAATTCCGGAGATACAGGTGCGGGTGGTTGCACCTTCACCGGGATCTAAGCCAACTCGACAACAAACATTTTATTTGCTTCTGGGATCTGCCTAAGATAAAGTACTCGATCCAACATGCACTAAAAGCCAAAGCTATAGAAAAATCTGCATAACTAATTTTTTGAACATGATATGGAAATATAGTGAGAATTAAATCCTAGTAAGTTCAACAATAAATCATCATGAATATAGCTCATCACATCATGTTCAGCTGTATAAACTACAGAAAATATCTTTGGTCACATGAATGCATTATATCTATGCACATAAGAATCATACAGTAATAATATGTATGACAGGAGTAACTATTTTTAGAATATCATATGATGGCCAACAACTTATTCTCATTTCAAGCTACCCCAGTCAGGGTGAGTATCCTCTACTCTCTGGTATGGGCTTTTCTCGCTCCGTCCGACATGGCACACTGTCTCTTTCTTTTCTCATAATCATAATCATAACCGTTGGTAGGGCGTCCCCTACTAGTGCACCACACGGATTTCCATGTGACCGTGATCATTTCTTTTCTTTTCACAATGATAGCCAAAAATATGCTTTCAATAACAAGTATGTTTATCAAAATATAACTATTACCATAAATCATTGGTAATCATGCCATGAACATAACCATTTCAAATATCACTTTATAAAATATTTCCATGTCAGAATTTCACACTTAAGATGGTAAGAAGTTCATACAATCGCAATGGCTATGGCAAATACTAGTCATTTATTATTTTCATTTATAAGATTCTTCTTCTTTTTAAAATATTATTTTTATTTCTTTATTTTCTTGATGTAGGTTTTCATCATATCTAACCTGCTCTTTATGCTTGGCCTTTAGTAATTTTCTTCTTATTTATATCATTTCCAACACATGCTCTTACAAATTTATAGAGCATTGTTCTCCAATTTGATTTCTACTATTACCCTAGAGTTAAAGAGGTTCGTCTAGGGTAGAAAAATGTTGAAAATAGGCTTAACCAGCTTCCAACACGGTCTGGCCATGTTCCAGGACATGGCCATGCTTTAAAAATACTTCAAATGTACTCAGAAACAGCTTCGAACACGGCTAGCCCGTGCTTGAAGCACCCATAACACGGCCTGGCCGTGCTCTATGACCTTTGCTCACTAATCAGAACATAACTCCCTCATTTTAACGCCGATTAAGGTGATCTTGGTGTCTAAGGAAATCTAAGACAATTATCTAAAACTATTATGTTAATCATATCAGCAAAATAGTAATAACTCATGGTGTTATTACTCCCTTAATGTCAATATTATTTCTTTTCGGGTAGGTTCTAACATTTACTTACTAATCTGACTACATCTCCCACATAAGAATTGAAAATTAAGTGATTCTAGTGGCTAAACATCCGTGACACAAAAATCTATAATTCATATGTTAACCATTTATTTTAATTCCTTATAGACTTTTCCCAGAATTTAAAACACCGAAGCTATCCTAACATATTCTTCCCTGATTAACCATTTTCTAACCTTTGTTTACTAATCAGAACATATCGTCCTCATATGAACTCTAAATTGAATGATTCCAGTGGCTAAAAATCCATGACACATATATCTATAATTCATATGTTAAAATTTATTTTAATGCCTTATAGATTGTTCCCAGAAATTAAAACACCGAAGCTTAAAATTCTACCATCCATAGCCATACCCATGCAGAACTATCTACACCAACCTAAGTATTCAAACATACATCACATGCAAGATCAATATGTAACATGATATAGAAAAATCATGACCAATCATAAAAGTTCTAAGATCAAAATCTCATATAAATATTATAAGTTTCAAAATTTTTCTTCAAAAAGAAATATTGTTAAACTTACCTGGAGTACTTAGTCCCCTAGACTTCTCCTTCCTCTTTCTTCCTTTCTTCCTCTTCTTTCCTCACTCTACCTTGCTTCTATTTTTCCTCTCCCTCACTTAGACGAAATTCTAATGTTGTAAGGGTGGATTTTCTTATATAGACCACCAAATAATTCACCTTTCACAATCATGGGTCTACCTTATCACAATTAGGATACACTTTGTCGAGTTTTTGGGAAAAAAACAACTTATGTTCTTGTCTTCCTCTTCCTTAGTCAAGATATGCATAGGAAAAGGAGATTTGTATTTTGAAAATTATGATGATATGTTCTTAAGATAAGGGACAAGGTCCTTTTAACTTAGGGATTCATTTCCATTTTCTTTTGTCTTAAACAAGTAAGATAGGTTTGCCTTTTTAGGTGGCAAATTTCTAGCCCTTGAATCTCCATTATTTGGTTGATATTATTTGTGTGGGATAGGAATGTTTTGTCCTAATGCCATGTATTATCATACCACTTGCTAAAATTATGAGTGTAGGATGTAGATGTTTTTGTCCTAAAGCCTTGTATTATCATGCCACTTGCCAAAATGATGAATGTAGAATCACACCACTTGCTAAATTTTTGTCTTAATGCCATGTAACCTAATATTTATTATTATTACATTATTATAGCATCACCTAATTTATTTTATTTTATTTTTCCTCTTGGATTTGGGCTTATTCCTACCCATTTTCTTTGCTTTGGATAAAATTCTACCTTTCTTGGAGGGCTTAGTCACACTTTCATAATTTTTGGACTATTGGTCCAATTACTATATCCTAGTCCAAGTCTATGTTTTATTTCTTGCTTAGGTTATCCAATGGGCTTGCTAGAAACTTATGTGAAGTGGAAAAACTCTATATGAAGTGTCCATAGGTAAAAGCCCAATTTATGGGTGGAGATACTAAACTTAGTAACTTTTACTCTTAAATTAGGAAAAATTACCCTAATCCAATCTTCTTGAAATTTTAAGACCTTTAATTGACAAAAATTTATCTTCTGTAACTAAGAATTTCACCTTTCTTTCGCATGTTTATTTCTAATATTTCCTCTTAGGTTTTCTTTCTTTACCTATTCCATTAATATTAGAACATTTCTATGCATATATGTAAGGTGAAGAATTTATAAGGAAAATATTTAAAAATTACGGGATGTTACATTCTTCCCCCCTTAAGAAATTTGGTCCTCGAATTTTAGTCCATCCTACCACATGTAGGTATTGAAATTAAGGCATTATTCAGAGTTACCAACCTTATTACCTAAATAATTAGGGATATCTTTTCTGTATAACATATTTACTTTTTAATATGTCTATTCACTTAAGTGATTTTGCCATATAACTTAACCATAAGGATTTCTTTCACTCATAAGTTCTTCAATTTATATCCTCTAGCTCGCATGGATATATCTATAGGTCGATATTAGAAAACACACATATAAAGGAACATATTCACCTTCATATTGGGTAACTATCTTTTCTTATTCCAAACTTCTATCAAGTCATTTTTTGTTTTTGTTTTCATATATCAACATCATCCCCTAAATATCATCATCTTAATCTATCATCTATTTTTATCCTCAAATCCTTTAATCAATATGTTAAACATACGTAGCAATAAATCCTTCAAACCTTTAATAACGTGTACCATTGACACATGTCTAATAATTCCAACTTAACTCATCACGGTAATTCTATACAAGCTTATTAACACCATTAGACTCATTGTCAAAAATTTCAATTATTTCTTCTATCATATCCAAAAGCACCTCATTATAGCTTATGTCAATCCCATTTAATTCACCCAATCATTTCAAGAAGATTTTTCCTAACAATTACTCATACATGAATTCTCAATTCCAACATAATTCACATCCTAAATACTAGACTCAATTTAGTATGATATAATCCTTTAACACAAATATCTTGATCACTTACATTATTTTCGGACATGGTTCTCAGAATATTCTCTATATTTCCAAATTAAGAGTTCAAAGACTAACTTAAATCCTACTTCCTATATTTTATTCCTCAAGAACTTCAACACCACTAGTTCTCTTGATTACATTCATCAAAACACTATAAGACCATCATCCGTCCATTCTTTTCAAACATTTCATTACTTTAACCTACTAACAACTTATACACCATAATAACCGAGTTTCAAAGAAAAGAAATTATCTTTCATTGCAATGAGGAAAAATAACATTACATTTAATGCCAACCGTTAATGAGGGAGAATGCAGTGAAACAGACAAAAAGCATAATAGAGAATGGTGTCAAAAGCGAAAGTCAAAACTTTGGACAAAGCATTGAAAAATATTAAAATCTGTGGCCGTAATTATTGAAAATCTGTAAACAAAATCTATCTACGATTTTAGCAAAAATCGGTGGCCGTAAATTTTGAATATATGTGTCAGAATCTACTTTAAAGTTGTTGATATTCAGTGGAAAAGAAACATTTCCGAACTTATAAAAGTCTGTAAAAAACAAAGAGTACGTAGCTAACTGGTAGGATACAGTTGATTGCTTCAGAATAGATGTAATCAATCAACTGTAAAAGAACCAGTCCAAATTAAAATTTCTCAAAATAGCTAGTCGACTTAATAATACCGATAGTCGATTGGCAAAAACATTGAGAATACAAAATAAATCATTTGATTGTTCCTCTTCAACAATTAATTGGTTTGCATTTTCACTTTTTTTTTTACATTGACGGCTATCACCTATAACTTTTCTACAAGAATCAAGACATCAATGCTTCATCAAAGACAACAAGATAATGACAGATTTCTGGTGATATCTTATCTTATGCTCTTTATGTGCTTAAGGGTCACAGTCATAACTACTGTACATATACATGCTTGCCGTCATTTTTGAAATTTTTTTTTACCTTTAATTTAGCTGATATCCACCAATCACTCACATAGTTTTTCTAATAATACTGGCCTATTCGCATAGTTATTATAAATATGCCCTTCTCTAAGTTCTATAAATACTTACATTAGTATCTTTGTCTATACTCAAAGTTAAGGTGATAGAAATTATGGAGGGAACCACATTCCGTCAGTTTCAAAATATCTGTGTCTTTTGTGGTTCCAGTCTTGGAAAAGATGGGGAGTATGTTAAAGCAGCACAAAATCTAGGTATGGTGCTGGCAAGGAGAAGAATTCATTTAGTGTATGGTGGAGGTAACCATTGGTTAATGGGGTGTGTGGCTACAGCTGTACATGTAGGGGGATGCCAAGTTCTAGGTATTATTCCTACAGCTCTAGCTACATCCAGCAACATAGGGAAGACAATTGGGGAAGAATATAGGGTAGCTTCCATGCATGAACGCATGGCTAGAATGATGAGCAATGCTGACGCCTTCATTGCCTTACCAGGTGGTTTTGGTACTTTAGAGGAGATTTTCCAAATAGTCTCTTGGGCACAACTGAATATGCATCACAAACCAATAGGTTTGTTAAATGTTAATCACTTCTTTGATGGTCTGTTGTCTTTTCTATATCAAGCTGTGGAACAGAGGTTTATCCCACACTCAGCACGATGAATTCTCATCTCAGCTTCAAATGTTGAAGAGTTGATTGATGCTTTACAAGCCTATGTTCATGTACCTGACCCAACTATTACTCAAATAGAATGGACAGCAGATAACCGCAGGAAGCGTAAATTGGATTTGGATCTTCATCTTTAAATGTAGTAAAACATAGCTATTATTGTACTACTTTTACTTTCTCAGAGTCTACTTGGATACAATATTTACCAACCATACTCCTTTAGAATTGGTAAAACTATCTTTGAATGTTACTTATAATCCTCTGAACTTTTGAAATATTCTAGTATATCATCAATAAAATAAAATTGATCTAGGGATGACCTAATTACTATTCATTAAATCTATGAATGCAGCTAAAATATTTGTCAATTTAAATGCATAAACAAGAATTGATAATGCCCATAATAAGTCCTACATCCTCTTCTCTTATCCTTAATTAATGTTACTCATATCCCAAATCAATTTGTGGAAAAGAAAAGAAAAATTATTGAACACCTTATAACTGGTAAAACAGGTAATCTATATGAGGTAATGAGTTTTTATTCTACACTGTCACCTTATTCAACTGTCTATAATCTATGCATAGTCATAGTGATCCATATTTCTTTTTTAGAGATAGAAATGGAGCACTCCAAATAAAAGTACTAGGGCATTTAAATCCCTTGTCTAACAAGTCTTGTAACTAATTTTTTTTTAAAATTCAATCGATATCATTCTATATAGGGATATAGATACTAGTTGGGTTCTAAGGAGTAAATCAATATCAAATTCTCGAATTGCCGTGGCAAGGTTGTGCAGGGTTTCCTCTGTATTGGTTGCTGGATTCCTCCTTAGTGGTGCCATTTCCTACTATGGCAAAAATAAAGTTATGCTGCTATTGAGGTGATTAAGCCCAATAGTTAGTTCAAAAATATTTAATAGCAGTCATAACACCACCACGACATATAGATAGGAAATACTAGTAATTTCTTACCTATATGAATCACTGATCCCCTACACAGCACAACCACAACATACTCAAGACATTATAAGATCGATTCAGATAACCATCCACCCACTGGCCATCTAGGATTGACTTGCTCTGATACCAATTATGTAACAACTCCATTTAAGTATAAATTTTTTTTTAAAATACCATGAAGTTATTACCTTGTTACAACTTAACTCAATATAAAATTTATTTAATTTATACAATACAGAGTTCACATACATGTCATTAATCAAAACATACGTACAACATATCAAACACATAAAAATCTACATCTTATTTATTCTGGTTGACCAATTTTCAGAGATACAGATGCGGGTGGTTGCACCTTCACTGGGATCTAAGCCAACTCGACCACAAATATTTTATTTGCTTCTCGGATCTGCCTAACATAAAGTACTCGATCCAACGTGCACTAAAAGCCAGAGCTATAGAAAAATCTGCATAACTAATTTTCTGAACATGATATGGAAATATAGTGAGAATTAAATCCGAGTAAGTTCAACAATAAATCATCATGAATATAGCTCATCACATCATGTTCAGCTGTATAAACTACAAAAAATATCTTTGGTCACATGAATGCATTATATCTATGCACATAAGAATCATACAGTAATAATATGTATGACAGGAGTAACTATTTTTAGAATATCATATGATGGCCAACAACTTATTCTCATTTCAAGCTACCCCGGTCAGGGTAAGTATCCTCTACTCTCCAGTACGGCCTTTTCTCGCTCCATCCGACATGGCACACTTTCTCTTTCTTTTCTCATAATCATAATCATAACCGTTGGTAGGGCGTTCCCTACTGGTGCACCACACGGATTGCCATGTGACCGTGCTCATTTCTTTTCTTTTCACAATGATAGCCAAAAATATGCTTTCAATAACAAGTACGTTCATCAAAATATAACTATTACCATAAATCATTGGTAATCATGCCATGAACATAACCATTTCAAATATCACTTTATAAAATATTTCCATGTCAGAATTTCATACTTAAGATGGTAAGAAGTTCATACAATGGCAATAGCTATGGCATATACTAGTCATTTATTATTTCCATTTATAAGATTCGTCTTCTTTTTAAAATATTATTTTTATTTCTTTATTTTCTTGATGAAGGTTTTCATCATATCTAACCTTCTCTTTATGCTTGGCCTTTAGTACTTTTCTTCTTATTTATATCATTTCCAACACATGTTCTTACAAATTTATAGAGCATTATTCTCTAATTTGATTTCTACTATTACCCTATAGTTAAAGAGATTCATCTAGGGTAGAAAAATGTTGAAAATAGGCTTAACCAGCTTCCAACACGGTCTGGCCATGTTCCAGGACACGGCCATACTTTAAAAATACTTCAAATGTACTCAAAAATGGCCCCATACACGGCTAGCCCGTGCTTGAAGCACCCAGAACACGGCCTGGTCGTGCTCTATGACCTTTGCTAACTAATCAGAGCATAACTCTCTCATTTTAACTCCGATGGAGGTGCTCTTGGTGTCTAGGGAAAGCTAATACAATTATCTAAAACTTTTAGGTTAATCATATCAGCAAAATAGTAATACATCGCTGTGTTATTACTCCCTTAATGTCAATATTATTTCTTCTTGGGTAGGTTCTAACATTTACTTACTAATCTGACTATATCTCCCACATAAGAATTCAAAATTAAGTGATTCCAGTGGCTAAACATCCATGACACAAAAATCTATAATTCATATGTTAACCATTTCTTTTAATTCCTTATAGAATTTTCCCAGAATTTAAAATACCGAAGCTATCCTAACATATTCTTCCCTGATTAACCATTTTCTGACCTTTGTTTACTAATCGGAACATATCTTCCTCATATGAACTCTAAATTGAATGATTCCAGTGGCTAAAAACCCATGACACATATATCTATAATTCATATGTTAACCATTTATTTTAATTCCTTATAGATGGTTCCCAGAAATTAAAAAACCGAAGCTTAAAATTCTACCACCCATAGCCATACCCATGCAGAACTATTTATACCATCCTAAGTATTCAAACATACATCACATGCAAGATCAATATGTAACATGATATAGCAACATCATGACCAATCATAAAAGTTCTAAGATCAAAATCTCATATAAATATTATAAGTTTCAAAAATTTTCTTCAAAAAGAAATATTGTTAAACTTACTTGGAGCACTTAGTCCCCTAGACTTCTCCTTCCTCTTTCTTCCTTTCTTCCTCTCCTTTTCTCACTCTACCTTGCTTCTATTTTTCCTCTCCCTCACTTGGACGAAATTCTAATGTTGTAAGGGTGGGTTTTCTTATATAGACCACCAAATAATTCACCTTTCATGATCATGGGTCTACCTTATCACAATTAGGATACACTTTGTCTAATTTTTGGAAAAAAAACAACTTATGTTCTTGTCTTCCTCTTCCTTGGTCAAGATATGCATAGGAAAAGGAGATTTGTATTTTGAAAATCATGATGATATGTTCTTAAGATAAGGGACAGGGTCCCTTTAATTTAGGGATTCATTTCCATTTTCTTTTGTCTTAAACAAGTATGATAGGTTTGCCTTTTTAGGTGGCAAATTTCTAGCCCTTGAATCTCCATTATTTGGTTGATATTATTTGTGTGGGATAGGAATATTTTGTCCTAATGCCATGTGTTATCATACCACTTGCTAAAATTATGAGTGTAGGATATAGATGTTTTTGTCCTAAAGCCTTGTATTATCATGCCACTTGCAAAAATGATGAATATAGAATCACACCACTTGCTAAATTTTTTTCTTAATGCCATGTAACCTAATCTTTATTATTATTACATTATTATATCATCACTTAGTTTATTTTATTTTATTTTTCCTCTTGGATTTGGGCTTATTCCTACCCATTTTCTTTGCTTTGGATAAAATTCTACCTTTCTTGGAGGGCTTAGTCACATTTTCATAATTTTTGGACTATTGGTCCAATTACTATATCCTAGTCCAAGTCTATGTTTTATTTCTTGCTTAGGTTATTCAATGGGCTTGCTAAAAACTTATGTGAAGTGGAAAAACTCTATATGAAGTGTCCATAGGTAAAAACCCAATTTATGGGTAGAGATACTAAACTTAGTAACTTTTACTCTTAAATTAGTAAAAATTACCCTAATCCAATCTTCTTGAAATTTTAAGACCTTTAATTGACAAAAATTTATCTTCCTTACCTAAGAATTTCACCTTTCTTTCGCATGTTTATTTCTAATATTTCCTCTTAGGTTTTCTTTCTTTACCTATTCCATTAATATTAGAACATTTCTATGCATATATGTAAGGTGAAAAATTTATAAGGAAAATATTTAAAAATTACGGGATGTTACAGAAACAGTTCACTGATTTTCTTTCTTTGTTTTTGTATATATATATTTTGGCATATATCTTATTCTAGCTAAGGTCATTAGTGCCTTTTGACGCGAATGCCAACATGTTCAATGCAGGCACCCGGTTACTCACCTTTATCACCCTTAAACAGCTTCCCACTCATACTTTATGTCTTTGTTTTACGCAAGGGTACACATGGGTACACCTCTTACGCAAGGGTACTCACCTTTATCATTAGTGCCTTTTGACGCGAATGCCAACATGTCCCAAATATTTTTATTATTAGTATTTTTTTTTACTTTTCCACCCCCCAAACTTAAACCTTTCTGTCCCTATGCGTCTGCCTCTTTTATAATTATACAGAAAGCTCTCAATATTAGCTCTAAGACTTAGGTCCAATTTCTAAAAGATCACCAAATTTTCTTTTGGCAAACTGCCCATGATACTGTGCTTATTAGAAGAGGGTTCTGTGTGTGATTGGTTAAGGTTGCAGGTCTCCTATTCTGGTTTTTAGCGAAATACCCAATCCTCGTCATGGAGTATCCCAGAACTTTCAGCGAGCTATGCAATATGCAGACTCATTTCCCTCTCCATTTTTTTGGTAGCTTGTTAACATACAAATATAACTATATTCATAAAAACAAGTAAGTACTAACGCAGACTCATTTAACACAGGTAGGCAGAAACATAAGTAAACAGCAGCATGGATAAACAGCAACATAGATAAGAAAAACATAAATAAACAAGCCCATGCTTCAGCAAACTCTACAGCAATGCTAAAGCAACACTAAGCCACAGAAATGCCACAGCAAACATTACAGCAAACATTATACAATATAACCCCCCCAAACTTAAAGGTGAGCAGTGTCCTCACTACTGATGCAATGGTCAAAAACACAAAAGACACCCAAAAACAGAAGCAGAGGCAAAGGAATTCAAGATACAACAGAGAAGGAATAAGAGTTGAGGGAACTTCTTGAGGGTGCTAGCAGGGATGCTGCAGCACCCTAGGGGCATTGACCCCCAGAAGACCTTGATGAACTTCTAAGCCCACTCCTCCGCTGTGTTGATTGTTGGGGGGCCTTTCCTTGGCGCATCACTGCTGCCCATTTTGCAAGGGGCTCATCATCATCAGAGGACTCCGTTCCCACTGGTGTCTGGTGAGGTTCTGGGTGGGGCTTTTTGCTAGAGGAGGATCCTTCAAAATCCTTTTGTTGTGCTGTCTGTGGCTGACTCCTCGAAGGTGGTATAGAGCAAGTCAGTGGGAAACTCTAGAAATGGGAAAAATTGCTTATAGTTCTGTTCGAGGGTGGTATGAAGGGCAAAATCCCTTTTCTGCTCATAACGCCAAAAGGTTTCCTGAAGTTACAACAGCATAGCTTGTTGCCTCAGAATGGTAGCTTGTTGATTGAGGATGAACTGTAAGGTTTTGTCAACTGGCTGGGGGGGAGAGGAAGAAGCAGAGGGGCCGGCAGTATGTGGAGGATTTCGGGAAGCAGCTGGTGGGTGTGAGGCCACTTTCTCGAGGATAATATGGGCAATAGTGGTGACAGTGATGGGGCTAGCGTCCTTTAGTGCTTCTTCATCAATGGAGACTGGGACTCCACGATTCTTGCACAATGTAGTGATGAGGGAAGGGAAAAGTAAGCTTCCATTTTTCCAGTTGGCGTATGCTTGGATTTGGCCACTGATTATTCGGCCAACGTTGAGTGGTCTGCCGAATATGAGTGCGTCCACCATTTCCACTTTGTCTCAGCTCATTGTCTGCCCATAGGTAGAAGGTAATAGGCGGGTCTTGAGGAAGTGGTACCACACCTTTGCTGCAGGTACCAGAGAGGCCCGATTGATGGTGGTGGAGCCCTGAGGGGATTTATCCCAGGTGGTGCCAGGAAGGCATACCCGGGTAAGCATAGCGTCCCAGTCTCTGTCCTGCAGACCCTAGAGATAGTCCTTATACTGGTCCTCTTCGTTTGGCATATTGTAGGCCTTGTTTCTGGAGGATTGGTCAAAATGAACCCTCGCCTCCTGGACGGTCACCCACTTCTCATTTCCGGGTGAGAGGTTTGCGTAGAATTCCCGAACCAGAGGGATGAGGGTCGTTTGCGGGTGTCTTGCAAAATCTTCCCAATCCCTCTGTTTGATCATAGTGCCAACGTACATTGGCAACCCCAAATCTCCAGATGAGGTGAAGGTGAAACCTTTCTCAGTGTAGAAGCTTCGAGGTAAAATCTCTTCGTCATGCTTCTACCTATTTTCCTCGAAGGTGAATTTCTTCACCTTGCTTGCCTTCCTGGCCACCGTCTTGATTCTCGGCATGATAGGTACTAGGGTTTGAAAGTGGAGTTTTCTGGTGCAAAGGAGGTAAGAGAGCTGTTTGGGTTTTGGGAATTCGGGTGAGGTACTCGAGGGTGAAGGGGGTGAGGGAGTTACAGAGGTTTAATGAGGGTGGAAGACGTGCTTGCGTGACTTATGGGCTTCTGCCTTTCCCCCCCCATTTTGCTTCTGACAACAATTTTTTGAAAATTAAATTTTTTTATAAGAAGCATAGCAGAGGGGAACCCCCTTGATTTAAGGCTGACTGTGTTTGCTGCAGCAACGTTGCAGCAAAAACTGGCTTGCCTAGGATTTTGCTGTAGCAGAGGGTGCTCGTTCTTAATCCTGCTATAGCAAAGCAAGGACTATCTTTCGTATAATTTTGCTGCAGCAAAACAAAAACTGGTTCTGCAAACTTCTATGCTTCCCATCCTACGTAGCAAACACAGATGCTATTAGACTCATGATTTAAACTATCTTAAAACTGTTAACTTAATCAACAACAAATTTAAACATGGGTTGCCTCCCATGAGCACTTGTTTTAGAGTCTTCAGCCTGACTTCCCTCTTGCAGTTGAACGGAGGTGTGCTGTCTATCCACATCACCTCGTAGATAGTGCTTGACCCTTTGTCCATTAACCCTGAATGTCCTCCCTTCCTTTTCTTCTTCCAACTCAATAGTCCCAAAAGGGAAGACCTTGCTTATGCGAAAGGGACCAGACCAACGAGATTTCAACTTCCCAGGAAACAAGGTCAGCCTGGAGTTGTACAGTAGTACTCTCTGTCCCACTTCGAAGTTCTTGGGTTGTATCTTCTTGTCATGCCATTGCTTTGGTTTCTCCTTGTATAGTTTGGCATTCTCATAGGCCAAACCACGAAATTCATCCAGCTCATTTAGCTGCAGCATCCTCTTCTCCCCCGCAGCTTCTAGGTTCAAGTTTAGCTTCTTCACTGCCCAATATGCTCGATGTTCCAACTCTACTGGTAGATAACAAGCCTTCCCGAATACTAACCTGTATGGTGACATGCCCAGAGGTGTCTTATAGGCTGTTCTATAGGTCCATAGTGCATCATCCAACCTAGAGGACCAATCCTTCCTCGTGGGACCTACTATTTTTTCCAAGATTTTCTTGATCTCTCTGTTGGAGACTTCAGTCTGCCCACTCGTCTGTGGGTGATAGGGGGTTGCCACCTTGTGCCTTACTCCATATTTGGCAAGTAGTGCCTTGAACTGCCGATTGCAGAAATGGGTCCCTCCATCGCTGATGATGGCCCTGGGGGTTCCAAACCTTGTACAGATGTTTCTTTTCAGGAATCTAGTCACCACTCTTGCCTCATTAGTTTGAGATGCACTTGCTTCCACCCACTTTGAGAAATAGTCTATGGTTACAAGGATGTATTGATTCCCAAAACTCGAAAGGAATGGGCCCATGAAATCTATTCCCCACACATCAAATAATTCCACCTCTAGGATGTTGTTTAATGGCATTTCATGTCTGCGAGATCTATTCTCTGTCCTCTAACTCCTCCAAAATGACCTCCATAAGGGGAAGCATGGCATTGCTGCAAGATTTGCTCCATCTCTTCGCTGGGTATGCACCTCCTTATCATCTGATCAGCACATTGCTTGTAAAGGTATGGTTCATCCTAGTAGTATGAGTTTACCTTATGCCGAAATTTTTTCTTCTGCTGCCACGTCAAGTCTGGTGGGAGCATTCCACTCACAAGGTAATTTACATAATCAGCGTACCATGGCACATCATCTTGTGACAGGAGATAGAGTTGCTCATATGGGAATCTTTCGTTAATGTCATCTGCTCCGGAGCTGTGCCCTTCCAACCTGGAGAGATGGTCTACCACTTGATTTTTAGTTCCTTTCCTGTCTTTGATTTCTATATCGAATTCTTGAAGCAAAAGCACCCACCGAATAAGCCTAGGCTTGGAATCCTTTTTCCTAACCAAGTGTTTGATGGCAGAGTGGTATGTGTGCACTATTACCTTTGCTCCTACCAGATATGCTCTGAATTTCTCAAAGGCAAACACTACTGCAAGCAATTCTTTCTCTGTCACCGTGTAGTTCAGCTGGGCACCTTGCATCATTTTGCTAGCATAGTATATAGAATGAAACAGCTTGTTTCTGCACTGCCCGAGGACAGCCCCCAATGCTGTTTCACTAGCATCACACATCAGCTCAAATGGAAAGGTCCAGTCTGGTGCCACAATCACTGGGGCTGTACTCAATTTTCTCTTGAGGTCACAAAATGCTGTCATACAACCTTCATCAAAACAGAAAGTTCTGTCCTTCTCTAGCAAATTGCATAAAGGTTTGGCAACCTTAGAGAAGTCCTTAATGAACCTCCTATAAAATCCTGCATGTCCCAGGAAGCTTCGAATGCCCTTGACCGAGGTGGGAGGAAGGAGCTTTTCTATGATTTCCACCTTGGCCTTGTCAACCTCAAGTCCTCTTTAAGAAACCTTATGCCCCAGCACAATCCCTTCTTTTACCATAAACTGACACTTCTCCCAGTTCAGCACCAAGTTTGTTTCCTCACACCTTTGCAAGACCTTAGCAAGGTTTCCCAAGCATAGGTCAAAGGAGTCCCCAAAGACTGAGAAGTCATCCATGAAGATTTTCACAAACTGCTCAGCCATTTCTGTGAATATTGCCATCATGCATCGCTGGAATGTTATTGGAGCATTACAAAGCCTAAATCGCATCCTTCGAAATGCAAAGGTACCATAAGGACATGTGAATATGGTCTTATGCTGATCTTCTGGTGCTATAGCAATCTGGTTGTACCCTGAGTACCCATCCATGAAACAATATTATTCCCTTCTAGCAAGTCTATCTAACATTTGATCAATGAACGGTAGAGGGAAGTGATCCTTCCTAGTGCTTTTGTTCAGTTTCCGATAATCCATTCAAATCCTCCAGCCCGTTACAACCTTGGTGGGGATAAGCTCATTATTTTCACTTTTCACCACAGTCATACCCCTCTTCTTAGGAACACACTGGACCGGACTCACCTAAGAACTATCTGATATTGGGTAAATAATTTCAGCATCTAGCCACTTGATAATTTCCTTTTTAACCACCTCCTTCATTATTGGGTTGAGCCGTTGCTAGGGTTTTATGGACCCTTTTTCATTGCTTTCCAAGAGGATCTTATGCATGCAAAATGAGGGGCTGATTCCCTTAATGTCAACAAGTGTCCAACCAATGGCCCTTCTGAATTTTTTCAGTGTAAGGACCAATTTTTCCTCTTGTTCCACTGTCAACAGTGCTGAGATAACCACAGGAATAGTGGTTGTCTCTCCTAAATATGCATACTTGAGGTGTGCTGGCAGAGGCTTCATCTCGAAGGCTGGTGGCTCATCCACTGATGCTTTCAGCAGCCTTGAATATGGTGGAGTCACATATAATGGCTCCTTTATTGGCTCCTGCTTCCTAATGCCATGCCTGACATCAATCCAGGCCCATTCTTTCTCATCTTCCCCTTCGGAATCTGAGTTGTCTGTCCATGCTACTGGTGGTGGGTCATTGCAGCATTTTTCTAACTGTTCTAATGCTAATGTGTCTATCATAGACACCATTGCACATTCCTCTTCTTTACTGGCAAACTTCATGGTCTGGAGCACATTGAATGTAACCTGCTCATCCTGGACTCTCATGGTTAGTTCACCCTTCTGAACATCAATTAGTGTCCAGCCGGTTGCTAGGAAAGGCCTGCCTAATATGATTGGCACCTCTGCATCAGCTTCATAATCCAAAATTATGAAGTCTACTGGGAAGATGAACTTGTCCACCTTAACCAAGACATCCTCTATTTTTCCCTCTAGATGGGCAATGGATCTATCTGCCAATTGCAATGTGATTGTGGTAGGCCTTGCTTCTCCAATTCCTAGCTTTTTAAAGATAGCCATTGGCATGAGGTTGATGCTTGCTCCCAAGTCGCAAAGTGCCTTGCCAAAATACTGGTTCCCAATAGAACAAGGTATGGTGAAACTTCCTGGATCCTTAAGTTTGGTTGGTAACTTATTTTGCAGCGCAGCACTGCATTCCCTTGTGAGAGCAACTGTCTCAAATTCGCCAAATCTTCACTTTTTGGTCAGAATGTCCTTCATGAACTTTACATAGTTAGGCATCTATTCTAGTGCTTCCACCAGAGGTATGTTAATGTGCAGCTGTTTCAGGACATCTAGGAATCTTCTAAACTGCTGGTCGTTTTGCTGCTTCTGAAATCTCTGAGGGAAAGCGGGAGGTAGCCTGGTTTGTTGCATGCCTTGCTGCGGCAAAGTTTCCAAATTTTGCTGTGGCATAGCTGCAGCATTTTCTTTAGTGATGGTTGCTTCCTTGCTTACCTCCTCCTCTTGCTTTTGCTTATCTTTCTTTTTCTTCGGGTGTACAGTGAAGTCTTTCTGGTCCTATCCTTTTGCCTTTGGTGGGTCCACCATCTTTCCACTTCTCAAAGCTATAGCCTTGCAGTGCTCTTTTCCTTCTCTCTTAGGGACTTCAGTATTACTTGGAAGTGTTCTTGGAGGTATGCTTTTTAGTTCATTGGCAAGCTATCCCACTTGAGTTTCCAGATTCCGTAATGAGGTTGCTTGACTCTGGATTAGAGCATAATTCCTTGCCATATACCCCGTCATCAGGGATTCCAGCGAAGTGGTGGTTTCGTGAGGTTGCTGTCTTTGCTGATGGAAGCCAGGGGGAGCCTATAGTCTTTGTGGGGCAGAGTTGCTCCCTTGTCCCGTACCATAGTTACTCCAGGAGAAATGGGAGTGTTGCCTCCATCCTGGGTTATACGTGTTGGAGTAAGGATTGTTATTGCGATTCATATTTCCCAGGAAGCACACTAATTCTGGGTTTGAGGGGCACATTTCAAAAAGATGAGGTCCATTGCACAGTATGCAAGATGGTCCTGTCTCCTGGACTGCATTGGCTGCTTGAGGGCGGGTCATTTGCTGGCTCTTTAAGACATTAACTAATGAAGCTAGCTGGGCTGTGAGAGAAGTCACTTCACTCACTTCATGCATGCCCGCTGCTTTCTTTCCAGTTGAAACTCTGTCCATTGGCCATTGATAGTTGTTGCTGGCCATCCTTTCAAGCAGCTCGTGCGCTTCATTATATGTTTTGGACAATAGTGCCCCATTAGCTGCTGCATCCACTATGGTGCGGGTTTGAGCATTGAGGCCATTATAAAAGGTCACAATCTGAATGCAGTAAGGAATTCCATGATGGGGGCATCTCTGTAATAACTCTTTATACCTCTCCCAGGTCTCGTACAAAGATTCACCTTTCAATTGCTGGAAAGAGGTATGTCATTTCTCAATCTGGCATTCTTGGTGGGTGGGAAGTATTTCAGCAGAAATTTCTCTGCCAAATCACTCCAGTTAGCGATAGAGTCAGGTGGCAGAGAGTTCAACCACACTCTTGCTCGGTCTCTTAATGAGTAAGGGAACAGCTTGAGCCTGAGCACCTCTTCTATTACCCCATTCATTTTGAAAGCATCCGTGACTTCCATGAACACTCTTAAGTGAAGGTGAGGGTCCTCTGTAGGCATTCCATTGAATTGCCTTGCAGTTTACAGCATCTGGAACATTACTGGTTTGAGCTCAAAATGTAGAGCCTCGATCTCTAGTCTCACAATGCTTGGGTTCAACCCATTCAAGTTTGGTTGAACATAAGCATTTAAGACCTTATCTCTATCGTCCATGCTGTTTGCTCCATTTTGATTAGCCATCTCTGCCTGCTGCTGAGGTGTTAACTGTAACAACTCCATTTATGTAATTTTTTTTTTAAAATACCATGAAGTTATTACCTCGTTACAACTTAACTCAATATAACATTTATTTAATTTATACAATACTGAGTTTCCATACACACTATTATTTTACAAACTACACACCATTATTTTACAAACATTTGTACAAAGATACATATTAGTTCTAATCATCTATATCGGCTATTTCCGGGGACACTGGTTCGGGTGGCACGTCCACCGGAATCTCAGTTACATCTACGACAGTTATATCTGAAATAACTGGAAGTTGCCCAAGGTAGGGCACCTCGATCCAACGTACAGAGATAATAAGTGTCATAGAGAATATTTGAATATTTATTCTTCTGAACATGATATGGAAATATAGTGAGAATTAAATTCCAGTAAGTTCAACAATAAATCATAATTTACCATTATAGTTCATCATGTTATGTTCAGCTGTATAAACTACAGAAAATATCTTTAAGTCACATGAATGCACTTTAACATGCACATGAAAATTATACAGTTATGACATGTATGGCATGAATAACTATTTTGTTTTCGAATTTCATATGATGGCTATCAACTTATTCTTACTTCAAGATACCCCGGTCAGGGTAAGTATTCTCTACTTTTCGGTAGGGGCTTATCTCGCTCCGTCCGACATGGCACACTTTCTCTTTCTTTTCTCATGAATATAATCATAACCGTTGGTAGGGCGTCCCCTACTGGTGCACCACACGGATTGCCATGTGACCGTGCTCATTTCTTTTCTTTTCATATTAATAGCCGAAAATATGATTCCAATAACGAGTATGTTCATTATATTCTCATGCCATAATGTATCAAAACATAATCATTCTCAAAATTCATTGGTAAACTGAAATTATGCCATGAATATAATCATTTTCTAATTTTCACTTTATAAAATATTTCCATGTCAAAATTTCACACTAATACCTCGATAACTGGATAGTAATTATAGTCTGTAAACAGCGCACCAGGAAAGTTCCCAGAAAAGAGAGGTGGGTCACTAATGGACACGCTTAAGTACCAAGTCTTTCCTTGCTAGAGCTTTCCGTAGACATGCACTTTTCACAAATCACAATTTTTTTCCAGTAACTAGAATAATTCTTTTCATTTTCTTTATGTCTAGGCATTTAGTCATTTTATTTCTACTTATATCATTTCCAACACATATTCTTACAAATTTTATAGAGCATTTTTCCTCAAATTGATTTCTATTATTACCTTAAAAATTCATCTAGAGTAGAAAAATATTAAAAATAGGTTTTACTAACTTTTAACACAGCCTTCGCTTACAAATCAGAGCATAACTCTCTCATTTTAACTCTGATTAAGATGATATTAGTGTCTATGAAAAGCTAAGACAATTATCTAAAACTATTATCTTAATCATATCAACAAAATAGTATGATATTGTGGTGTTATTACTCCTTTACATTTAGTAATATTTCTTCTCATTTAGGTTCTGACCTTTACTAACTAATTAGACAATATCTCTCAAATTTGAACTCCAAATTGAGTTATTCCAGTTGGTAAAATTCCATGAGCCATATATCTATAATTGTTATGTTGGCGTGCTATTTTAATTCCCTACAGAATATTCTCAGAAATTCAAAAACTAAAACATTAATAACATACTCTTCCCTGAATAAACATTTTCTGACCTCTGCTTACTAATCGGATCATATCTACCTCATATGAACTCCAAATTGCATAATTCCAGTGGGCATATTTCCATGAGACATAGATATATAAGGTTCATGTTAACCATTTATTTTAATTCCATACAAATAATTCCCAGAAATTAAAATACAAAAGCTGTCCTAACATAATCTTCCCTGATGAACCATTTTCTGACCTTGGCTTACTAATCGGACCATATCTACCACATGTGGACTCCAAATTGAATGATTCCAGTGGTTAAAAATCCATGACATACATATCTTTAATTCTTATGTTAACCATTTATTTTAATTCCCTACCAATAATTTCCAGAAATTAAATTACCGAAGCTATCCTAACATATTCTTCCCTGATGATTCATTTTCTGACCTTTGACTACTAATCAGACCATAGCTACCTCATATGGACTCCAAATTGAATTATTCCAGTGGCTCAAAATCCATGACATACATATCTTTAATTCGTATGTTAACCATTTATTTTAATTCTCTACCAATAATTCCCAGAAATTAAATTACCGAAGCTATCCTAACATATTCTTCCCCGATGATTCATTTTCTGACCTTTGACTACTAATCAGACCATAGCTACCTCATATGGACTCCAAATGGAATGATTCCAGTGGCTAAAAGTCCGGGACACATATATCTTTAATTCTTATGTTAACCATTTATTTTAATTCCTTATAGATTGTTCCCAGAAATTAAAATACTGATGCTTAAAATTCTGCCACCCATAGCCATAACCATGCAGAACTATCTACACCAACCTAAGTATTCAAACATACATCACATGCAAGATCAATATGTAACATGATATAGCAACATCATGACCAATCATAAAAGTTCTAAGATCAAAATCTCATATTAATATTATAAGTTTCAAAAGTTTTCTTGAAAAAGAAATATTGTTAAACTTACTTGGAGCACTTAGTCTTCTAGACTTCTCCTTCCTCTTTCTTCCTTTCTTCCTCTCCTTTCCTCACTCTACCTTGCTTCTATTTTTTTCTCTCCCTCACTTGGACGAAATTCTAATGTTGTAAGGGTGGGTTTTCTTATATAGACCACCAAATAATTCACCTTTCATGATCATGGGTCTACCTTATCACAATTAGGATACACTTTGTTGAATTTTTGGAAAACAAACAACTTATGTTCTTGTCTTCCTCTTCCTTAGTCAAGATATGCATAGGAAAAGGAGATTTGTATTTTGAAAATTATGATAATATGTTCTTAAGATATGGGACAAGGTCCCTTTGATTTAGGGATTCATTTCCATTTTCTTTTGTCTTAAACAAGTATGATAGGTTTGCCTTTTTAGGTGGCAAATTTCTAGCCCTTGAATCTCCATTATTTGGTTGATATTATTTGTGTGGGCTATGAATGTTTTGTCCTAATACCATGTATTATCATACCACTGGCTAAAATTATGAGTGTAGGATATAGATGTTTTTGTCCTAAAGCCTTGTATTATCATGCCACTTGCTTAAATGATGAATGTAGAATGACACCAATTGCTAAATTTTTTTTGTCTTAATGCTATGTAACCTAATCTTTATTCTTATTATTATATCATCATCTAATTTATTTTATTTTATTTTTCCTCTTGGATTTGGGCTTATTCCTACCCATTATGGGCTTGTCCTACCCATTTTCTTTGCTTTGGATAAAATTCTTCCTTTCTTGGTGGGCTTGGTCACATTTTCATAATTTTTGGGCTATTTGTGAAATTACTATATCCTAGTCCAAGTCTATGTTTAATTTCTTGTTTAGGTTATCCAATGGGCTTGCTAGAAACTTATGTGAAGTGGAAAAACTCTATAGGAAGTGTCCATAGGTAAAAGCCCAATGTATGGGTAAAGATTTTAAACTTAGTAACTATAGTTCTTGAATTAGGAAAAATTACCCTAATTCAATGTTCTTTGAAATTTTAAGACCTTTACTTGTTTCTAAAAATTTATCTTCCTTATCCAAGAATTTTGCATCTCTTTAGTATGTTATTTCTAATTTCTTTCCTATTAGATTTTCCTTCTTTATTTGTTCTCTTAATGTTAGAAACATTTTCTTTGCATATACCTAAGGTGAAGAATTTCTAAGAACTATATTTCCTTAGATATCTAAAATATTGTCTAATAAATTTTATTTCCTTAATTAAATTTTTTTATGTTCCTTTATCAATAAAAGAAACAAAATTAAGGATGTTACATTTCTCTCCCCCTAAAAGAAATTTTGTCCTCAAAATTTCAGAAATTACCTTATAAGAACAATTGCGGATATTTCTTCCTCATGACTTCTTCCAGCTCCCAAGTTGCTTCTTCCGGAGTCAAACCTTCCCATAACACCTTAACTAGGGGAATGGTTTTATTTCTCAGTTGCTTCACGTCAGTGTCCAATATGGATGCAGGTACTAGCTGGTATGTCATGTTCTCCTTTATTTGGATTGGTTCATCCAGTATTATATGTGATGAATCTGAAAGATACTTCTGCTGCTGTGATACGTGGAAAACATTATGCAGGTTGGACAAATTAGGTGGGAGAGCAACTTGATATGCTGATGTCCCAACTTTCTTTAGAATTTGGTAGGGTCCTAAAAATCGCGGACTTAGCTTTCTTGTTTTGAGAGACCTACCAACTCCATTAGTCGGGGAAAGTTTCAGAAATACATGGTCTCCTTCCTCAAACTCTAGAGGTCTATGTCTCTTATCGTAGTAACTCTTTTGCCGACTCTGAGCTGTAAGTATTTTGTTTCGTATCATCCTGATTTGTTCAGTGGTTTGTTGAACTAGATCAGGACCCAACAAGTTCTTTTCTCCTACCTCGAACCAACATAGTGGAGATCGGCACTTTCTACCATATAAAGCTTCATAGGGGGCCATCTTAATGCTAGAGTGATAGCTATTATTATAAGCAAACTCTACTAAAGGTAGGTACTTATCCCATCCTTTACCTTGCTCTATCACACAGGCCCTCAACATATCTTCTAGGGTTTGAATGGTTCGTTCTGTCTGCCCGTCAATTTGAGGATGGTAGGCAGTACTGAACCGCAACTGAGTACCAAAAGCTTCTTGCAACGCCTTCCAAAACCTCGACGTGAACCTCGGATCTCTATCAGAAACAATATTTAAGGGAATCCCATGGAGTCTAACTATTTCCTGAACGTACAATTGGGCCAATTTATCTAGTGAAAAGTTAATTTTTATGAGCAAAAAGTGAGCAGATTTGGTTAATATGTCAACTATTACCCAGATAGAGTCATGTCCCACTGAGGTCTTAGGTAAACCTACAACAAAGTCCATCGAAATACTATCCCATTTCCATTTAGGGATCTCAAGAGGTTGTAGAAATCCCGCTGGCTTTTGATGCTCCACCTTCACCTTTTGACAAATGAGACATTTCGCCACAAACTCAGCAATGTCATTTTTCATCCCTGGCCACCAATACATCCTTTTTAAATCCTGGTACATTTTAGTGCATCCAGGATGGATTGTGTATTTACTTTGATGCGC
Organism: Gleditsia sinensis; assembly: GCA_037074535.1. NCBI lineage: Eukaryota > Viridiplantae > Streptophyta > Magnoliopsida > Fabales > Fabaceae > Gleditsia > Gleditsia sinensis. The sequence goes on along the minus strand of CM073463.1, from coordinate 50,913,181 downwards.
TTCCTACAGTATCTTAGTCCTCAACTCTTGTTCTTGAGGGACACAAATCCTTCCCTGATACATGATTGCTCCATCTTCCATTACAGAAAAATTACCTTGGTCTTTATGATCTTGTAAGTATTGATCGTGAGCTTGAGCTTCTTTGATCTGGGCTCTAAGGTCAGACCCTATACTTAAACCATTAATGACTAGATTCTTTGGAGTAAGAGTAGTGGCTAGCTTCAAATTTCGAAACTCCTCTAGCATCTGCATCTCATACACCATCATCTGATCCATATGCAGAGATTTTCGACTCAAGGCATCTGCTACAACATTCGCCTTTTCGGGATGATACTTTATCTCAAACTTGTAGTCATTGAGGAATTCTACCCATCTTCGTTGCCTCATATTTAACTCCTTCTGATCAAAGAGGTATTTAAGACTCTTATGATCACAATATACTTCAAAGGTTGCCCCGTACAAATAGTGTCGCCAAATCTTTAAGGCAAACACTACTACCGCTAATTCAAGATCATGGGTTGGATAGTTTCCTTCGTGAGGTCTCAGTTGCCTAGAGGCGTAAGCAACTACTCTCTTATCTTGCATCAGCACACATCCTAGCCCTTTCTTTGAAGTGTCACTATACACTTCAAAATATCTTGTGGGGTCTGGAATAATTAAAACAAGAGGAGTGGTCAGTCTTGTCTTCAGCTCCTGAAAACTAGCATCACATTGATCAGTCCATTTGAAAGGACTTCCCTTCCTGGTCAATTTAGTCAATGGCAAGGCTATACGAGAGAAGTTTTGTATAAATCTCCTGTAGTATCCTGCCAAACCAAGGAAACTTCTGATTTCCGTAACCGTCTTTGGTGTCTCCCACTTAATCACTGCTTCCGTCTTGCTAGGATCTACGGCTACCCCTTTATTAGAGATGACATGTCCGAGAAACTTCACCTCTGACAGCCAAAATTCACACTTCTCCAATTTAGCATATAACTTTTTCTCTTTCAGCACTTACAGCACGATTCGGAGATGTTGTTCATGTTCTTTCTCACTCTTAGAATATATCAAGATGTCATCAATGAACAATACAACAAATTGATCTAGGTAGGGTCGAAAAATACGATTCATGTAATCCATGAAAATTACAGGTGCATTAGTCAACCCGAAGGGCATTACGAGAAACTCATAGTGCCCATACCTAGTCCTGAAGGCAGTTTTTGGTACGTCCTCCTCCTTAATCCTAATCTGATGATATCCTAACCGCAAGTCAATTTTAGAAAAGATGGAGGCACCCTTTAATTGATCCAATAAGTCATCTATCCTAGGGAGAGGGTACTTATTTTTGATAGTCACCTTATTCAGCTGTCTGTAATCTATGCATAGTCTCAAACTCCCGTCTTTCTTCTTAACAAACAATACAGGAGCTCCCCAAGGTGATACACTCGGTCTAATGAATTGCTTGTCTAATAGTTCCTCCAACTGCTTCTTTAGTTCTTGTAGTTCCTTCGAGGCCATTCGATATGGTGCAATAGAGATAGGCCCTGTCCCAGGTAGGAGATCAATAGAGAACTCTATCTCTCTCTTGGGAGGTAAGCCTGGAATATCTGATGGAAACACTTCAGGAAACTCGTTGGCTATTGGAATTTCATCAAGCTTCGATTCGACTTCTAGGTTTGATAAATACAAGAGAATGTATCCAAGTACTCCATTCTTCAACTCCCTATTAACTTGATTGGCATTTAACATCAATAATTGGACCTCCTCTTTCGGAGTAGAAGGTAGAAATTCAATGGTCTTGTTACAACAATTCAACAAGACTCGATTTCTAGACATCCAGTCTAACCCTAGAATGACCTCAATACCTCTTAAAGGTAAACTGACGAGGTCTACAGAAAAAGTTTTCTCCTGGATGGTGACTTGACAGTCCTTACATACAGAGGAAGTTAATACCCGTTCCCCTGTAGGGGTTACTACAGATAGCTCATAGGGAGTTTCAGAAATAGGGAACTGAAACTTCCTAATACATTCTTCTGATATAAATGAATGACTAGCACCAGAGTCAAATAACACCATAAGAGCAAATCCATAAATATAGCATGTACCTTGAATCATTTCAGAAGATTGAGCTGCCTCTTGGCCGCTCAGGGTGAAAACCCTTCCTTTCACCTGAGGCCTCTGTTCTGGCTGCTTTCCTACATTCTGTGGGCAGTTTTTCGCAAAATGTCCCTTCTGTCCGCAATTGAAGCAGACATCTTGTCCCATGTAGCATGGCCGGTTACCATGCATGCATCCGCATTTAGCGCACTTGACTGATTCGAGGTCTTGTTGAAAAGGCCTAGGACCCGCAATCAATGGCCTCTTACCAGCTCCATATCCACTTCTTCTCACGTTCTTTCTAGGGTTGAGAAAATTTTTCTTCCTTTTCCATAGGTTTCGCCTTTGCTTCTCGTCCTCCACTGCCCTTAAACTCTTTTCCAGGAGTCTGCATTTATTTATCAGAGGTACAAACTCCCTGATCTCCATAGCTATAACAGCATTCTTTAACTTCGGGTTTAGTCCCGCTTCAAACTTAACCGCCTTCCATGCTTCATCTGGGTTATATCGCAGATAAGAGGAGAACTTAGACAGCTCCTCGAACCTTGCGATATACTGGTCCACGGTCATGCTTCCTTGCCTGAGTTGGAGAAATTCGATCTCTTTCTCTGCCCGTACAGTACTTGGAAAGTACTTTTCAAAAAAAATTTCCTTGAACACTTACCAGGTGATCTGTCTTCCCTGATGAGCTAAAAGTTCTCTAGCTCCACGCCACCAGTATTCTGCTTCATCCTTTAACATATATACAGCAAAAATGATTTGCTGCTCTTCAGTACAGCCCATCACTTCAAAGATTTTCTCTAATTCCCTAATCCACCTTTCGGCTATCGTTGGGTGATAACCACCTTGGAAACAAGGTGGTCTAGTCCTCAGGAACTCAGATATGCCATTATCTTTTCCAGCCGTCCGGTTGTTAGGACCAATCTCAACATTTGTGTTATTAGCATTCTGGAGATGTTGTAAAACTTGGTTGGTGGTCATAACTTGGTCTCGAATTGCCGTGGCCAGGTTTTGCAGGGTTTCCTCTGCATTGGTTGCTGGATTCCTCCTTGGTGGTGCCATTTCCTACTATGGTACAAAACAAAGTTATGCTGCTATTGAGGTGATCAAGCCCAATAGTTAGTTCAAAAATATTTAATAGCAGTCATAACACCACCTCGGCATATAGATAGGAAACACTAGTAATTTCTTACTTATATGAATCACGGATCCCCTACACAGAACAACCACAACATACTCAAGACACTATAAGATCGATTCAGATAACCATCCAACCACTGCCCATCTAGGATTGACCTTCTCTGATACCAATTATGTAACAACTCCATTTATGTAATTTTTTTTTCTTAAAATACCATGAAGTTATTACCTCGTTACAACTTAACTCAATATAACATTTATTTAATTTATACAATACTGAGTTTCCATACACACTATTATTTTACAAACTACACACCATTATTTTACAAACATTTGTACAAAGATACATATTAGTTCTGATCATCTATATCGACTATTTCCGGGGACACTGGTTCGGGTGGCATGTCCACCGGAATCTCAGTTACATCTACGACAGTTATATCTGAAATAACTGGAAGTTGCCCAAGGTAGGGCACCTCGATCCAACGTATAGAGATAATAAGTGTCATAGAGAATATTTGCATATTTATTCTTCTGAACATGATATGGAAATATAGTGAGAATTAAATCCCAGTAAGTTCAACAATAAATCATAATTTACCATTATAGTTCATCATGTTATGTTCAGCTGTATAAACTACAGAAAATATCTTTAGGTCACATGAATGCACTTTATCATGCACATGAAAATTATACAGTTATGACATGTATGGCATGAATAACTATTTTGTTTTCGAATTTCATATGATGGCTATCAACTTATTCTTACTTCAAGATACCCCGGTCAGGGTAAGTATTCTCTACTTTTCGGTAGGGGCTTATCTCGCTCCGTCCGACATGGCACACTTTCTCTTTCTTTTCTCATGAATATAATCATAACCGTTGGTAGGGCGTCCCCTACTGGTGCACCACACGGATTGCCATGTGACCGTGCTCATTTCTTTTATTTTCATATTAATAGCCGAAAATATGATTCCAATAACGAGTATGTTCATTATATTCTCATGCCATAATGTATCAAAACATAATCATTCTCAAAATTCATTGGTAAACTGAAATTATGCCATGAATATAATCATTTTCTAATTTTCACTTTATAAAATATTTCCATGTCAAAATTTCACACTAATACCTCGATAACTGGATAGTAATTATAGTCTGTAAACAGCGCACCAGGAAAGTTCCCAGAAAAGAGAGGTGGGTCACTAATGGACACGCTTAAGTACCAAGTCTTTTTTTGCCAGAGCTTTCCTTAGACATGCACTTTTCACAAATCACAATTTTTTTCCAGTAACTAGAATAATTCTTTTCATTTTATTTATGTCTAGGCATTTAGTCATTTTATTTCTACTTATATCATTTCCAACACATGTTCTTACAAATTTTATAGAGCATTTTTCCTCAAATTGATTTCTATTATTACCTTAAAAATTCATCTAGAGTATAAAAATATTGAAAATAGGTTTTACTAACTTTTAACACAGCCTTTGCTTACAAATCAGAGCATAACTCTCTCATTTTAACTCCGATTAAGATGATATTAGTGTCTATGAAAAGCTAAGACAATTATCTAAAACTATTATGTTAATCATATCAACAAAATAGTATGATATTGTGGTGTTATTACTCCTTTAAATTTAGTATTATTTCTTCTCGTTTAGGTTCTGACCTTTACTAACTAATTAGACAATATCTCTCAAATTTGAACTCCAAATTGAGTTATTCCAGTTGGTAAAATTCCATGAGCCATATATCTATAATTGTTATGTTGGCGCACTATTTTAATTCCCTACAGAATATTCTCAGAAATTCAAAAACTAAAACATTAATAACATACTCTTCCCTGAATAAACATTTTCTGACCTCTGCTTACTAATCGGATCATATCTACCTCATATGAACTCCAAATTGCATAATTCCAGTGGGAATATTTCCATGAGACATAGATATATAAGGTTCATGTTAACCATTTATTTTAATTCCATACAAATAATTCCCAGAAATTAAAATACAAAAGCTGTCCTAACATAATCTTCCCTTATGAACCATTTTCTGACCTTGGCTTACTAATCGGACCATATCTACCATATGTGGACTCCAAATTGAATGATTCCAGTGGTTAAAAATCCATGACATACATATCTTTAATTCTTATGTTAACCATTTATTTTAATTCCCTACCAATAATTCCCAGAAATTAAATTACCGAAGCTATCCTAACATATTCTTCCCTGATGATTCATTTTCTGACCTTTGACTACTAATCAGACCATAGCTACCTCATATGGACTCCAAATTGAATGATTCCAGTGACTAAAAATCCATGACATACATATCTTTAATTCATATGTTAACCATTTATTTTAATTCTCTACCAATAATTACCAGAAATTAAATTACCGAAGCTATCCTAACATATTCTTCACTGATGATTCATTTTCTGACCTTTGACTACTAATCAGACCATAACTACCTCATATGGACTCCAAATGGAATGATTCCAGTGGCTAAAAATCCGGGACACATATATCTTTAATTCTTATGTTAATCATTTATTTTAATTCCTTATATATTGTTCCCAGAAATTAAAATACCGATGCTTAAAATTCTGCCACCCACAGCCATAACCATGCAGAACTATCTACACCAACCTAAGTATTCAAACATACATCACATGCAAGATCAATATGTAACATGATATAGCAACATCATGACCAATCATAAAAGTTCTAAGATCAAAATCTCATATAAATATTATAAGTTTCAAAAGTTTTCTTGAAAAAGAAATATTGTTAAACTTACTTGGAGCACTTAGTCTTCTAGACTTCTCCTTCCTCTTTTTTCCTTTCTTCCTCTCCTTTCCTCACTCTACCTTGCTTCTATTTTTTTCTCTCCCTCACTTGGACGAAATTCTAATGTTGTAAGGGTGGGTTTTCTTATATAGACCACCAAATAATTCACCTTTCATGATCATGGGTCTACCTTATCATAATTAGGATACACTTTGTTGAATTTTTGGAAAACAAACAACTTATGTTCTTGTCTTCCTCTTCCTTAGTCAAGATATGCATAGGAAAAGGAGATTTGTATTTTGAAAATTATGATAATATGTTCTTAAGATATGGGACAAGGTCCCTTTGATTTAGGGATTCATTTCTATTTTCGTTTGTCTTAAACAAGTATGATAGGTTTGCCTTTTTAGGTGGCAAATTTCTAGCCCTTGAATCTCCATTATTTGGTTGATATTATTTGTGTGGGCTATGAATGTTTTGTCCTAATACCATGTATTATCATACCACTTGCTAAAATTATGAGTGTAGGATATAGATGTTTTTGTCCTAAAGCCTTGTATTATCATGCCACTTGCTTAAATGATGAATGTAGAATCACACCACTTGCTAAATTTTTTTTGTCTTAATGCCATGTAACCTAATCTTTATTCTTATTATTATATCATCATCTAATTTATTTTATTTTATTTTTCCTCTTGGATTTGGGCTTATTCCTACCCATTATAGGCTTGTCCTACCCATTTTTTTTGCTTTGGATAAAATTCTTCCTTTCTTGGTGGGCTTGGTCACATTTTCATAATTTTTGGGCTATTTGTGAAATTACTATATCCTAGTCCAAGTCTATGTTTAATTTCTTGTTTAGGTTATCCAATGGGCTTGCTAGAAACTTATGTGAAGTGGAAAAACTCTATATGAAGTGTCCATAGGTAAAAGCCCAATGTATGGGTAAAGATTTTAAACTTAGTAACTATAGTTCTTGAATTAGGAAAAATTACCCTAATTCAATGTTCTTTGAAATTTTAAGACCTTTACTTGTTTCTAAAAATTTATCTTCCTTATCCAAGAATTTTGCATCTCTTTAGTATGTTATTTCTAATTTCTTTCCTATTAGATTTTCCTTCTTTATTTGTTCTCTTAATGTTAGAAACATTTTCTATGCATATACCTAAGGTGAAGAATTTCTAAGGACTATATTTCCTTAGATATCTAAAATATTGTCTAATAAATTTTATTTCCTTAATTAATTTTTTTTTTATGTTCCTTTATCAATAAAAGAAACAAAATTAAGGATGTTACATTAACTGTCCTCTTCTTCTTCTCAAAAGCGTTCTTTCTATCTTTGGATCTAGAGGCAGAAGTTCCCTGTCAGCCCTGCTCATGCACTGCGTCATGCACTGCGTTACCTGCTCAACAAGACACCATAGTAAAAAGAAAGGTAACAAAACAACACTTCACACAGTTGAGTATCTAAAAACAGTTTTCAAGTTGACACTCCCCCCGGCAACGGTGCCAAAAACTTATTTTTTAATTCATGCAAAGATGAATATAGTGTTAGAATGTAAGTGCACGTGTCGTGATCAAGTAATAAAGTGATGAGTGAGTATCGTCCCACGAGGAGTGAACTAAAACTATTACAGAGACTTTTGCCGTGCGAATGCTGTAGCAAAGATAAGATGGTTCACAAGACTGGAATAGAAGTAGATTGTTTGACTGCAACTATAACTAAGATAAGGAGTAATAGGGACAAAAAGAGGAATATATATTACGAGATCTAGGGTTGCTCAGGGTTGCCATGGACTACAGCACTCGTATTTGCTCTAGGAATTACTGCAGCAATTGTTCTAGGTGACAATTTCAGTCCTGAATCGAGTCTTCCCAAACTTCCATTCTTTGTAATTCTGAGGTTCAGACATGCATCCCTGCATTAGTCCTCACCCTTGAATGGTGCATGAAGCTCCACTATTAGACTAATGGGGTACCCATATATCCCTATATGAGCTAGCCCCATATATTCAACTTTTCCCAGCCTCCATTACCCTTCCAGGCGAATGTTGGCCTTAGTTTTCTTCCTCCAAACTTCCGTTATTAAAGAAAGAAAAACTAAATGGAAATACAATTGAATGTTGAACAAAATTGTAGTGGAATGTGTTGTTTATAAAATTATGCTTCAGTTCATTACAACCCCTGTGCAACCCTAGTTGGAAACTAGCCAAGCCTCATGGTTACACTGGTTACAAAAATTCCAGAAACACTGGTATGCATCCTAAATGATATAAACAAAATTACAAAAATGCAGATCTATCTTTTTGATAAAAATAGTGAAGATCACAACAAGGATCAATCCCCTTCTGGGACTGCAAACTGCTCCCTTAACGCTGCACCTTCCGGTGTCAACGCCCCCTCAGCTATGATGTTCTTTCCTCCACAATTCTCTCTTCTTTTCTCCTCCACTCTCCTCTTTTCTCCTCCACTCTCCATCTTTTTGTCGTCTCGTCTCTTCCTCTTTTTATCATTCAGCCTTGTGGTCCTAGTCAGCTGCCTTACTTTTGCCGTCATTCCCCCTGCTTTGCAGCAAAACCATCCCTGCGTGCAGCTTTGTCCTCTCCACTTTCAGTAGTGGGACAGTTCTGTGCTAGCAGCCTACAGTGTTAGTTTTTTATTGCTTTCTCTTTTGCTGGGTGGAGGTTGCACCTGCTGCACAGCCCTGCTCTACTGTCACCTACACCATATCAAACAGAATCAGTGTATTGCAGAAGAAGGGAGCGGCTCACCTAATATCATTCAAGTTTCTGCTATAATTGCCACATATGCTTACTAAAATGCTGCAGCAATGGGGTAGCTGATGTTTTATCTAAAAGAGTCATCCTGTTCGATTTATTCAGGGAATAAGAGTGCTTAAAACACCAAAACAACTCAGTAAACGTACTCAGAAAGCACATAGGAACTACAATAAATTACAGTTATCAGAGACAGATCAGATTCTCTGTTGCTATATGAAAAACATGGGAATAGAAAGAGTGAATTTGATGTCTCAGTAAGTAGATAAAGCCTACTATAACAAAAACCAAACAAGTGATACACATGATTCTTTCCATAATTGACATGCTTTAAATTAAGCATGTATTTAGCATATTTTATGTTTCTTTTTATTTTACTTAAATGATAAATAGATAGGTTTTAATTAAATTGTGTGTTTTATGTTTTTAGGAATAATAAAGAAGAAAAGAAGAGAAAAATAGAAGAAAGTCATGAAAAATGCTGATTTCTGACCTTTCGTCACTAATGGAAGCATATCTCACTCATTTGAGCTCCGATTGAGATGATTTCAGCGGATATAGAAAGAAGAAACATAGAGCTACAAATTTCATGTTCGGCACTTTGGCAAAATCCGGCGTTTTCTAGGCGCCGCGGTGCTTACAATACAGCGCCGCGGCGGCCCGTCATGGATGTCTCGTAGCGCCGCGAACTTGGTTATTGGCGCCGCGGCGCCCTTGCCCCAGAACCACGAGCGCCGCGGCGCTGCATGGGTGCACCGCGGCACCCCGTGGATGAAGTTTCGCAGCGCCGTGGCGCTGAACTTATGAGCCACGGCGCCGCCGCTCCGGAAGTCGCGATTTTAGGGTTTTTTTCGCCTGATTTGAAGCCCAATTGATGGAGATTTGACCTAAAAACTTTCCTACTTCGACTAGGAGGGTTGAATCGATAAAAAGGGAGGAAAGTAAGCAGAGAATCTATCTATTCATTCAGCAAAGAATTCATTCAAGTTCTCAACTCTTTTCTTTACTTCTTGTTTAGTTTTCTATGGCCCTGCGCGGGTAATTTTCTTTAGTTGGTTGAGGGAGATTGAAACCTCAAGGGATTTGATGTCATTGTGAGATACGGATTTGATTTCATTGCATTCAATCTTAACCGGGTATTGTTTATTCATCTGTTCTTATTTTCTTAATATTATGTATGTGATTGCTAGGAGGCCTACTAGTATATTGTATGTGTAGCTGCTGAATTAGGCTTTGAACAAAGCTTTTATTACTTGATTCGTGAAGCAAATAGGATTAAAGATTTTGGATTATAAATCATTAACCCTATGATGAATATCAACTAAATTGAATATAACCGATGTGCTTGTATTCGTTTAGCTCTATTAGTTTCTCTTGTTCTTCATGCGGTTAATAAGTTATGCTTTACCGATGTGCTAAAGGATTGCTCGTTAATTAAAGTATAATTAGTGCGATTGTCATTAATTTACTAGGCTTAAGGAGGAACTGGGATAGAATCCCAATGATAGATATTTGGTTTAAGATTGATAATTTTGTCAATGATCAATGCAATCCCTTGATGGTGAATATCGACCGAAACCAACGCTTTTCTCATTAATCACTTTCTCTCAATTATTTTTGCTATTGTTTACTTAATTTTAATTGCGACTCTCAATCCCCCCTTTCTGAATCACATAAGGTAATTCCAGTCTCTATGGGATCGACCCTTACTCCCACTACTACAGGTTAGTGTTGAGGTAAGGTTTTAATTTGGGCGTGCCTGCGACAGTGCGCACCAAATTTTGGCGCCGTTGCCAGGGACTGCGTCATTACTTTTGTGATTTTTTTTTTATTATTTATGCATGTGACTCGTTCTGCTAATTGTCAAGATTTACTGTTCAATCGAGATATTGGAAAATCTGTATACAGGCACAGAAGAGGAATTCAAGAAGACGTTGATCAGGATAAGGAGGAAGTGATCATGGCCAGACACCCCACTTTGAAGGAGCTTGCAGCTCCAGATTTGCATCAACAACCCTTATGCATTACTTTCCCTAATCTTGATGATAATGTGAATTTTGAATTAAAATCTGGATTAATTCATCTCTTACCTAGTTTTCATGGTCTTGCAGGTGAGGACCCGCATAAACATCTAAAGGAGTTCCATGTGGTTTGTACCAGTATGAAGCCCCCTGGAGTAACTGAGGAACAAATAAAACTCAGGGCTTTTCCTTTTTCCTTAAAAGACTCAACCAAAGATTGGTTGTATTATTTGCCTTCTGGTACTATCACCACCTGGAATGAGATGAAGAGAATGTTTTTAGAGCGTTATTTTCCTGCATCTAGAGCCGCTACTATTAGGAAAGAAATATGCGGCATTAGGCAATTACATGGTGAAACACTTTATGAATATTGGGAGAGGTTTAAGAAACTTTGTGTAAGCTGCCCACATCATCAGATTAGTGAGCAGCTACTAATCCAATATTTCTATGAAGGTCTTTTGCAGGGAGATAGGAGCATGATAGATGCAGCTAGTGGAGGAGCACTAGTAGACAAAACTCCTGAAGTAGCTAGAATTCTGATATCAAATATGGCTGCTAATTCACAACAATTTGGCATTAGGCATGATCCTCCTATTAGGCATGCCCATGAGGTAAGTACTACTTCTCTTCAGAATCAAATATCTGAACTTACTTCTCTTGTGCGCCAAATGGCTACAGGTACACTGCAGCAAGTTAAAATATGTGGAATATGCTCAGCCACAGGGCACCTAACTGACATGTGTCCTACACTTCAAGAGGAGTCCACAGAACAAGCTAATGCTGTAGGAGGTTTTCTTGGCCAACCAAAGAGGTATGATCCATATGCTAATACATACAATCTTGGATGTAAGGATCATCCAAATTTCAGATATGGGAATGCACAAAATAGGCCTGCAGGACAGAATTTTCAACAAAACCAACAGGCCTATTATCCTAAACAAAATGCATCCCAGGAGCATCAGGTAAGTAATCCATTGGAAGATATTGTGAAGACTCTTGTGCATAGCTCTCATCAATTTCAGCAAGAGACAAGAGCTAGCATTCAGAACCTGACAACTCAAATGGGTCAGTTAGCAACCACAGTGAGTCGACTGGATGCTCAAAACTCAGGTAAGTTACCTTCACAAACTGTGGTGAATCCCAGAGAGAATGCTAGTGCAATTGTGTTAAGGAATGGTAAGGAGATTGAAAGCCCACCAGCACCCTCTTCTCCTACGAAAACTGAAAAATCAATTAAGGAGAATGAAACACCTACAGGTAAGTCTCCTTCTAATTTAAGTTATGAAGTTGTGCCTCCTTTTCCAGAAGCTCTTAAAGAAGACAGGTTGCATGAAAAAACTTCTGAATTATATGAAACCTTCAGAAAATGTGAAATTAATATTCCCCTTTTAGATGCTATTAAACAGGTACCAAGATATGCAAAGTTTTTGAAAGAACTATGTACCCAGAAAAGAAAGCAAAAATTGAAGGGATGTGAGAAGGTTCAAATGAGTCAGAATGTTTCAGCTATGATTCAAACTAAACTCCCCACTAAATGCAAGGATCCAGGTATGTTTACTATTCCTTGTAAAATTGGGGATACTCATGTTGAAAAAGCCATGTTAGATTTGGGAGCTTCCATAAATGTCATGCCATATTCTATATATACTTCCTTGAAATTAGGACCATTGAACTCTACTAATGTGGTAATTCAGTTAGCTGACAGGTCCAATGCATACCCTAAGGGAGTAATTGAGGATGTCTTGGTACAGGTAGATGATTTGGTTTTCCCTGCAGATTTTTTGTTCTTGACATGGAAAATGGGGATTTTACATCTCCAATATTGTTAGGGAGACCATTTTTAAAAACCTCTAAAACAAGGATAGATGTTCACAATGGCACACTCACTATGGAATTTGATGGTGAAGTAATTAAATTTAATATGTATGAAGCCATGAAATACCCAGGTGATGATACCCCTGTTTACTCTATTGATGTCTTTCATTCTTTGGCACATGACATATTTGAATTAGATGGAAAAGACAAATTAGAAGTAATTGTGAGCAAGTCCATAGAAGAAGATGATGGTGAGACAAATTTAGATGGAGAAAAAAAAGAGGAATTGGCTGCACTTAATGATTTTTCAGAAGGACCACCAACAGGTAATGTTGCTTATATGGAATTACCAATTTCTAATACCACTCTTTTACCTTCTGTTGTGCAGGCTCCTACCCCTGAATTAAAGCCTCTTCCTGATCACCTTAAATATGTATTTTTGGGAGAAGGAGAAACACTTCCTGTGATTATCTCCAACAAGCTTGAAGTTGATCAAGAGGAGAAATTAATTCAAGTTCTGAAAGAGCACAAAACTGCAATAGGATGGACCATAGCTGATCTTAAGGGAATAAGCCCTTCCACATGCATGCACAGAATATTAATGGAAGAAGGAGCTAAACCATCTAGACAGCCCCAAAGAAGGCTAAATCCACCTATGATGGAGGTGGTAAAGAAAGAAATTCTTAAACTGTTGGAGGTTGGGGTAATATACCCTATTTCAGACAGTCATTGGGTTAGCCCAGTGCAGGTGGTCCCAAAGAAAACAGGCATAACTGTGGTGAAAAATCAAAATGAGGAATTGATACCCACCCGGATTCAAAATGGGTGGAGGGTTTGTATAGATTACAGAAAACTAAATTCTGTAACACGAAAAGACCACTTTCCTTTACCTTTTATTGATCAAATGCTTGAACGGTTATCTGGTAAACCTTACTATTGTTTTCTTGATGCTTATTCAGGCTATTTTCAAATTGCAATTGCTCCTGAAGACCAGGAAAAGACAACTTTCACTTGTCCATTTGGGACATTCGCATATAGGTGCATGCCGTTTGGGCTTTGTAACGCCCCTGCTACTTTTCAAAGGTGTATGGTGAGCATATTCTCAGATTATCTTGAGAAATTCATTGAGGTATTTATGGATGATTTCTCAGTTTATGGGGATTCATTTGATGAGTGTTTGCATAACCTGTCACTAATTTTGAAAAGATGTCAAGAAACTAACCTTGTTTTAAATTCTGAAAAGTGTCATTTTATGGTTGAACAAGGTATAGTTTTAGGCCATGTTGTCTCAAAAAGGGGAATAGAGGTAGATAAAGCAAAAATTGATATTATACAAACTCTACCTTATCCCACTTGTGTGCGGGAAGTTCGTTCTTTTCTTGGCCATGCAGGTTTTTATAGGAGATTCATAAAGGACTTTTCTAAGAAAGCAGCACCTATGTGCAAATTGCTTCAGAAAGATGTCTCTTTTGAATTTGATGAAGAATGCAGGGAAGCTTTTGACAAATTGAAGGAGTCCTTGATTTCAGCTCCAATAATTCAAGCACCAGACTGGAACATTCCTTTTGAAATTATGTGTGATGCTAGTGATCATGCAGTTGGAGCAGTACTGGGCCAAAGGATTGGAAACACATCCCATGTGATATATTATGCCTCCAGAATACTGAATGATGCCCAGAAGAACTATACCACCACTGAAAAAGAACTCTTAGCTGTAGTCTTTGCTTTAAAAAAATTTAGATCATATTTAATATGTACTAAAATTATTGTTTTTACTGATCATGCAGCTTTGAGATATTTGGTGATGAAAAAGGAGGCTAAACCTAGGATAATCAGATGGGTGCTACTACTTACAGAATTTGATTTAGAGATTAGAGACAAGAAAGGGTCTGAAAACAATGTAGCAGATCACCTAAGCCGCCTGACACATGGGGAGGAAAAATTGAAAATTGAAGAATCATTCCCATATGAAAATTTATTTTCAATTTCAATTCATATGCCATGGTATGCGAATATTGTAAATTATTTGGTTACTAATCAGTTACCTCCTCGTTTGACCAGGGCAGCCAAAAATAAGATCAAGAGTGACGCCAAATACTACATATGGGACGATCCTTACCTTTGGAAGCAATGCTCAGATCAAATTATCAGAAGGTGCATCCCTGATGCTGAAATTTTATCCATTATAACCTTCTGCCATTCTTATGCATGTGGTGGACATTTTGGAGCAAAAAGGACAGCAAAGAAAGTTTTAGACTGCGGTTTTTACTGGCCTACCATATTCAAAGATTCATATAAATTTTGTAAGTCATGTACAAACTGTCAGAAAACAGGTAATATCTCCAGGAAAAATGAGATGCCTCAAACACCAGTATTATTTTGTGAAATTTTTGATGTTTGGGGCATTGATTTCATGGGACCTTTTCCTTTGTCATCTGGATATAATTATATTTTGTTGGCTGTGGATTATGTTTCAAAATGGGTAGAAGCTAAACCCACTAGGACTGATGATTCTAAAGTGGTTGCAGATTTCATTAAATCTCATATCTTCTCCAGATTTGGGATTCCAAGAGCTTTGATAAGTGACAGGGGAACGCATTTTTGCAATAGGACTATCGAAGCCCTATTAAAGAAATACAATGTCACTCATAAATTGTCAACTGCATACCATCCGCAGACCAATGGGCAAGCTGAAGTATCCAATAGAGAAATCAAAAATATTATCAGTAAGACAATAAATCCCAACCGTAGGGATTGGAGTCTCAGATTAGATGATGCTCTGTGGTCATACAGGACAGCCTATAAGAGCCCAATTGGTATGTCTCCATACAGGTTAGTATTTGGTAAAACTTGCCATCTTCCAGTTGAATTGGAACACAAAGCATTTTGGGCTATAAAGAAATTTAACATGAATTTGGAAGAAAGTGGAGAATACAGGAAATTACAGCTGCAGGAATTAGAGGAAATTAGAAACGAGGCCTATGACAACGCAAATATTTATAAGGCCAAAACTAAACTCCTACACGATCGCATGATTTCACGTAAGGAGTTTAGCAAAGGACAGAAAGTTCTCCTCTACAATTCCAGGCTCCGATTGTTTCTAGGTAAATTTCGTTCTAGATGGGAGGGACCATTTATTGTTACTGATGTTTTTCCTCATGGTGCAGTTGAAATAAAGAGCATGGACAACCAGAATAGCTTCAAAGTCAATGGACATAGACTCAAACCTTACTATGAAGGATTTCAGCAAGAGGAAGCACAATGGATAACTCTTCAAGAACCTACATGATTTTCTCTGAATTTTTGTCGAGCCAACGACGTTAAACAAAGGCGCTGGTTGGGAGGCAACCCAACATCTATTCTTCTTCTTCTTATTTTTCTTTTTCATAATTTTAATTTTGTTTAAAAAAAAAAAAGAAGCTGTGGACGCACACAAGCGCCGCGGCGCCCATCGCCCAGGCTGGGCGAGCGCCGCGGCGCCCCTACCCAGATTGGGTCAGCGCCGCGGCGCCTGAAGATAGCGCCGCGGCTCTCCGCGTTTCAGCAGCGAGCGCCGCGGCGCTCTCTATAAGAGGTTCACGAGAACCTCTTCTCCTACCTGCGGTTTTTGCTCTCTCTCACCCCCAAATCCCTTTTCTTGCCTCCAATCACCCATACTCACCTCCCATTCGATTATATTGCTTGCATAACTTGATTTTTCATCTACTTTTGCAGGATTATACACCTTATATCAGCAATTGAGTTGAATTCAAAGACACTTTTCTAGGGTTCTAAGGTATTCTTGAGCTTGCAATTCCCAGCCACCATTCAAGGCAATTTGGGTACAGTTCTCTTCCTCTTTCTGGCTGCAATTGATCCTTATACTTGATTGCTACTGGTTTGTCCTGAGTTTGGGAGATCTAGTTGAAAATTCACCACTCATTCTTCCAAATTTTACAAGCGCCCACAAGGTGTTCGGTAAAAGGCCCTAGTGAATTTTTTCAACTAATGGCTCCAAAAACTTCTAAATTGAGTATTTCAAAGAGGAAGAACAGAGCTGAGGACCCTCCAGCATTCGACACTGTGGCATTTGTGACTGAACCGGTTTATCAACACCACATCAAAGTGGTGGTACATAAATCTATTGTTCCAGAACGTGGATTTCTGATCACCGAAGGGCTACCTCTCAGAGACAATATCCTCTATAGGCACTGGGAGATTTTCTGCAGGAACCCAGAGCCAGGAGTTATCCCCGTGGTCCAGGAGTTCTATTCCAATGCTACAGTTCATGAACATCATCATGCACGGGTTCGAGGCAAGAGGGTACCATTTTCTCCGCATGCCATCAATGAATTCTATTCCCTGCCTGACATTGAGGATGATGAATATATTGCTCTTCTTCAATCATTTATTGACTTTGAAGACGTCATAGGCACTCTTTGCCATAGAGGGGCCTCCTGGAAATTGGATAGCCATGGCCAACCGTTGTACTTTGCTAGGTCTGATATGAATAAGTTGGCTAAAGCATGGTATTATTTTGTGTCAGCACGACTCATGCCCAGCTTCAATGTGAGTCAAGTCAGGAGGGACAGGGCCATTCTGCTCTATGCGATACTAAAGGGCCTTTCTATTGATGTAGGCAAAATTATTCATAGGCAGATGCTCGGCTGTATTAATACTAGAGGCGGATCCCTCTTTGCTCCCAGTTTAATTACTGGTCTATGTCAGCAGGCAGGAGTCAGCTGGGATTCCACTGAGGCTCTCATTCACCCTATGAAGCCTATTTCCTCTACAGATATCCAAAAGTACAAGGGCCATGAAGAAGCAGCAGAGGAGGAGTTAGGGATTCAGCCAATCCCTACAGAGGGACCAGGCAGCAGTTCAGCTCCACCACCATCCCAGCATAGCATTGAAGATTTATGGCAGCGCACAGAGTATCTGAGCCACCAACTGCACGATCTGGCCCTCTACCAGCACTCTATTGCACAACATAATCATGCCTGCTTCAGTCAGCTAGCCCATGCCCTGAACCTTCCCATTGCATTCCCGGCGCCTCCTGAACCACCCTTTCGGCCTGACACCGAGCATGATGCGATGAATGGTGACACTTGATCAGGGAAGTTTCCCTAGACCCCTCCTTATTTTATTACTTGTCTCTATTGTGTTTTTTCTTTGATATTCTTACATTGGGGACAATGTATGTTTTTAAGTGTGGGGGGGTCACTTTATGATTCAGCTGGATGACTGTATAATAACTCATACACTTGTGCACTTTTCTACTTTGATGCATTACTATAATTCTATGATGTGTGCACTTTTATTCCTGTCATGAGGTGAGCATGTGAACAAAATTTCAATCTATGGGTTTGTGTTAGTGAAACCAATAGCCAATGATATAAATGTTTAAATTGCTAATAGCTCCTAAGAAACGTAGGAAAATCATAATTATGTGTAATTTTAATTTTTTTTTTTTTGCAATTTATTATCCATTTTCTAGAATCCTGAATCTATTTTGCACAACAACTTTGAGTATTTAATTTATCTTTTATTTAAAGAAAGTTTATACAACTTAAAGAAATTTTTATGATCTCAGAAAGGATTCTAGAACTTATTTGAATGATGCTTGAGGCAAAATCCTAGGTTGATACTATTAATTAGGAGATGATTTAGGCATTATTTGATAGATTGAGCCTTTCAAGCCTGACCTAAGTAATAAAATAACACTAGTTCCTTTATTTTGAGCTTAATGAACTTTTCCTTCTGAAAACTATAACTGAGCCATAAGCCAAAGTTTGTATATCCTTATTTTTTTCTTTACCCTATTCACTCACTCCATGATTATTTTGATGAATATTTGTATTGTATTGCTTTATTTACAAAAATGGTGGAAGGGTGGAGCAAGGAAAAGAAAAGAAATTTTCAAAAGAAAAAGAAAAAGAAAAAAAATTATATATATATATAAGAACAAATGTTGTGGGTGAAAGAAAAAGAGGACAATGATAGATTGAAGCAGGAAAAGTAGTGTGGGGAGAAAATCTTCCCAAAATTATTGGAGGAAAGCAAAGAGCTCAAGAGATCAATTTTAATCATGTGGTGCTGGGTGACTGATCCTACATTGATATCCTTTGTCCCACCCTTCACCTTGGCCACATTACAAGCTAAATAAAGTCCTTTTGATCCTAAAAGTAGTTTTGACCTACATTAGTGGAGAGCAGCAGGAAAAATAAGCTTATGGAAATCCTACGAAGAGATCCATACTTGATTTCTTGAGATATATAAACTCATTTGAATGAAAGATGATTGAACTGCTCAAAACACACACTCACTCAGGGCTCTAGAAAAATGAATTCTGAATTGCATTTAAATTGAATATTGCACATAGTCATTAAATTTTCTGAAATTTCTTTAAGAGCATTCAATTTTCACTATGAGGCAATATATTGGTAAGACTTTCACTTACCTTATTTATTGAATATTGTTCACATGGTTTAATTTGCTTGAGGACAAGCAAAAGAGCAAGTGTGGGGGTATTTGACATGCTTTAAATTAAGCATGTATTTAGCATATTTTATGTTTCTTTTTATTTTATTTAAATGATAAATAGATAGGTTTTAATTAAATTGTGTGTTTTATGTTTTTAGGAATAATAAAGAAGAAAAGAAGAGAAAAATAGAAGAAAGTCATGAAAAATGATGATTTCTGACCTTTCGTCACTAATGGAAGCATATCTCACTCATTTGAGCTCCGATTGAGCTGATTCCAGTGGCTATAGAAAGAAGAAACATAGATCTACAACTTTCGTGTTCGGCACTTTGGCAAAAGCCGGCGTTTTCTAGGCACCGTGGCGCTTACAATACAGCGCCGCCGCGGCCCGTCATGGATGTCTCGTAGCGCCGCGACGCCCTTGCCCCAGAACCACGAGCGCCGCGGCACCCCGTGGATGAAGTTTCGCAGCGCCGCGGCACTGAACTTATGAGCTGCGGCGCCGCCGCTCCGGAAGTCGCGATTTTAGGGTTTTTTTCGCCTGATTTGAAGCCCAATTGATGGAGATTTGACCTAAAAACTTTCCTACTTCGACTAGGAGGGTTGAATCGATAAAAAGGGAGGAAAGTAAGCAGAGAATCTATCTATTCATTCAGCAAAGAATTCATTCAAGTTCTCAACTCTTTTCTTTACTTCTTGTTTAGTTTTCTATGGCCCTGCGCGGGTAATTTTCTTTAGTTGGTTGAGGGAGATTGAAACCTCAAGGGATTTGATGTCATTGTGAGATACGGATTTGATTTCATTGCATTCAATCTTAACCGGGTATTGTTTATTCATCTGTTCTTATTTTCTTAATATTATGTATGTGATTGCTAGGAGGCCTACTAGTATATTGTATGTGTAGCTGCTGAATTAGGTTTTGAACAAAGCTTTTATTACTTGATTCGTGAAGCAAATAGGATTAAAGATTTTGGATTATAAATCGTTAACCCTATGATGAATATCAACTAAATTGAATATAAACGATGTGCTTGTATTCGTTTAGCTCTATTAGTTTCTCTTGTTCTTCATGCGGTTAATAAGTTATGCTTTACCGATGTGCTAAAGGATTGCTCGTTAATTAGAGTATAATTAGTGCGATTGTCATTAATTTACTAGGCTTAAGGAGGAACTGGGATAGAATCCCAATGATAGATATTTGGTTTAAGATTGATAATTTTGTCAATGATCAATGCAATCCCTTGATGGTGAATATCGACCGAAACCAACGCTTTTCTCATTAATCACTTTCTCTCAATTATTTTTGCTATTGTTTACTTAATTTTAATTGCGACTCTCAATCCCCCCTTTCTGAATCACATAAGGTAATTCCAGTCTCTGTGGGATCGACCCTTACTCCCACTACTACAGGTTAGTGTTGAGGTAAGGTTTTAATTTGGGCGTGCCTGCGACAGTGCGCACCAAATTTTAAATATACAACAAAATTTTAAAATAATAAAGTTAAAATATGAACATCTTTAAAGGAAAATATTATAAACATTAATGTTGAGGTGGTAGAAAAGTTGAAATCTCAAAATAAGAATTAGTTAAACCAATATTGTTGAAAAATAAATGAATAATCAAGAGAGCTACCTTTAGAAACATAAACATTGGATTCAAAATAAATATTTAAAGGAAATGAGCACATATATAGGAGGACTCAAAATCTGAACTATGCAAAATACAAATCAATTCTTTGTGATTATATAGTCATAGAACATCTTATTTCAAGTAAGAAAATTAAATACTTATTATTCTACCTTGATGTTTGAATACTAATTTACAACTGGCCTTTGAGCTTTAGCTTACAAAATTAAGGGATTCATTTTTAGATGCCTGCTTTGAATACCTAGAGCTCTAAGAATGAAAATTTAAATGATAAATACATGCATTGATGACTTAAACACAAGTTCTTAAAGTAAAAGGAGCAAGGTTTTCATGATCAATGTAACATAAAAAAAATTTCAAGTTTATAACAGATAGTTTATTTTAGTTTCAATAAGGAAAATATAAACTACATGCCAATTAGAGAGTTCAAAAAGATGGAATTATAGCAAACAATATCTAGTCACAAACTTAGGGATTTAAGGTTGGAAAATCCTCTTTCACTAACTTTTGAGATCAAACTGACCAAACGGGCCTCAAATACAATCACAGGTGACCTTAAAACCTAGAAAACAACATCAAAAGATCAATTTTTTTTACATATTGACAAATTTACTATTTATGTCAGCCAAAAACACTATTTACACTAGCCAAAAAGTTCTTTTATGCTTATGAGAATCTTAACCCTAACTATTAAACTATTGCTAGAGCTACATATAATGTTAGTTTTTGAATTATAGGTGCCTAAGTATGCCTATTAGAAACTCACCTCCTAAAGGTTTACTATTCATATTATCTTACAAGAATCTAATTTGTTTGTTGAAATCGATTGGTGGGTATTAAAGCTCCCATCACCATGCGTCCAATGGTACATTTAGTATTAAAATTATAGATCTAGATTGGGAGATATATTATAAAGAAGGGAAAACCTAAAGAGAGGGAGAGAGAATTTCAGTGAGAGAGAAAAAGAATAAAGGATAAGAAGGTTGGCAAACTTAAGAAATTGGGAGGGGAAATTTGGGAATTTCACTTGTCGTCGTGACATGAAACACTTTATGTCATGATGGAATGCATTCTTAAAACAGAAGGGTTAAAGGTTAGGAAACTCGAATTGTGACGAAAAGTAAGGGGCATCATAATAGTGAAGCTTCTAGAAAAAGATGTAAGGTTCCTGGGCACTTGCTGTCACAATGGGAAAAAGGAAGTGTTGCAATATTGGAGGTTTTGTTTGTAAATGTGAGCTTTTAGGCTTATTGCCATTGTCACAATAGGAAAGCTATGTCCCAATGCTAAGTCTTATGTATAAATTCCTTCCATTTGAATTCTTTTAATCCACAATTCCACATCCATAATCAAATATACAATATGACCAACCATCAATATTCATTAAAACATCAAAAGCAAACAATAATTTGTGAATAAAGACTAGGGTTATTACTTTATCTTGCTATTTACTTGGGATTAAAGTATGGTCTTGATGAACAATCCTCCTAATTACTTTTGTTTTAATTTAATCTATGTTATTCTACCTGTAATAAAATTTTCTTGGAACTTTGATAAATTTTCTACAAACAACCATTTATCTATTTTATTTACAAATTTATAAATTCTTGATTTCTTTAATTTATATTAAATTGATTTTGCTAATATTATATTTTCTTACTATAAAATTCTTACTTGGTTCGTAATTTTATTATGAAAAACTTGTGCCCTTAGTTTGTCCTCTCCTGTTCCGTTATAGTGTGTATTATTTACTTACTGAGTTGAAAAACTCATTCCTTTGCTATTCATATTTTTCAAATAAAAATATAGAATATGGTCCATCTTCAACAACAAATTAAGCAGTTAATCAGTTCTTTGTTGACCCCAAACTTGTTCTACTGGGCTTTATTTTATTGTATATCTGTCTTTCAAATTTGTAATTTAAAAGTGCTCCATAAACACACGTAGGATTTTTGTTTCCGTCTATAAAAGTGTTATGTTTAAGTATGATAATTGTATCTGTACATACTTGAGAGTAGAGTTCTTAGATGTATATACGTATATTTATATATATTTTGTTCCATATCACAATATTATGTTACATCAAATATTTATATTATATTTATGTCAAGTTAAAGGCTTACAGGATGTGATTATTCTCAATTTTTATGCCAGTTACATACTCCTAGTTTAGGCTCGTGATAAAGTTAGTATTAGAGTTTTTATGTTTTCTTGTGGCTTAATAGAGGAAAGGATTTTCTAGTACAATCTTGATTATTGTATGAGTCAGACATATTTATAATTAAGATATTGGTAAAGGTTCTATAGGATGTTAGAATTTCTTCAGTTTAAAGTTAGTTTCTTTTTATTCATTGTGAGATAAAAATTGATAAATGTATTGAGTTATGTTTTCTTTTGAATAATATAAACATTATGCTAAGAATATGAACAGTTGTTAGGGGAGCTACAGATTATAAGCCATCAGTTGAGGTGTTTACTCAATATGTAGTTCCAATTTCGAGAGGTCATGGCAAACTAGCGAATAAGCTAATGGATGTGGTTGAGGTGTGAGAGATACTAAAGTCCCTAAATGAAATGTATAAGGTAATGTTGTAGATTAGCTTCCTGAGGAAGGAGCAATACCTTCCATTCTACAAGATATAATTATGGTTGGAATAGTCATATGAGATTTATAATGAACTATGGGAAATGTAGCAAGCCTAATATTTAAATAGGGAAGTATAAATGAACAACTGTCAAGGGAAGCATAACTTGTTAAGCAATAGAATATATGTCAATAAGTTCATGTTGAGATAACTTAGTTGTAAATTTTGAAGATGAAGCCACCCATTATTCTTGTCTCTAATAGAAGTAAATCCCCATGACAAGTTATAGAGAATTTGGAAAGGGTTTGTAGAGCCCTTCGATGTTTAGGTAAGATATTAGTTAAGTTAGTCTCCTTTTAGCTACATGATATAGAAAACATGGTTTGGGACCCTATTAAGGGGTAGATTAGTTGAATCATCACTAATAGTTTAAGGTGAATTTAAGGAAAACTTTATAAAACACTTTTTATTTAGAAGCACTAGGGATGCATAAGCTTGATAATTTGAGGAATCGAAATAGACACCTAATACAACTATCACAAAGCATGATGTTTATTTTACATAGTTATATATATATGTTTCATATTTAGTCCCCACTTGAAAGAACAAAAGTGAGAAGTTTATCACTAGGTTGGTATGCCATTGTTTAAGGTGATAACATCATAGATTAAGTAATTCCGTATGATGCCGTAGTAAACTTTGAAAGAATAGTTAGAACAAAAGAATTAGCTAAAATTGAAACCTTAAAAGGAAAAAATGAGACAAAGAAGGTAGTTTTACAGCAAGCATAGTCTTATCCCTACTACTAAGTGTAACATCCTAAGCCTTTAATAAAGTTAGATAAATTTAAGAATAAGTAGAAAATACATATGACAAGTAATTAAGATGCTTAGTTATGTGACTATAAGGCAAGTATAAAATAGGTGACATAGTTAATATTGAATCATATAAATAACTTTCTTAGGATCATAATGGATGGAGAGAGGACACAAATACTTTTTTTTTAAGACATTACTAATCTAAGATTAGTAATAAATTAAGACATATATGAACAAGAATTATAATGTGTAGTTGTTTGACAATAAAGTCTTTATAAAATATGTGGTACCATTTCATGGTTAGAAGTAATATAAAAAAAAATTGGAGCATAAATGAGAGGAATAGGATACAAATATATTCCTTAGGATGCTACTAATTTAAGATTAGGAACATAATAAGGAAGGAAGAAGTATTACGTGATGCTATATATATATATATATATATATATATATATATATATATATATATATATATATATATATATATATATATTCCTCCCACCTCCACCATGCATATCATAATGCATGCACATTAGAATTTGAAATAAGCACTAGCAGATTTAAACACATATGCAACGGTTGGAATGCAAGCAAAATCACGCCCCACATGCAGCAAAATCATGCCCCACATGCAGCAGAATCACGGCCCATAAAGCAGCAAAATTCACGCCCATCCTTGTTCCATAAAGCAAGCAAGAAAACACCCACCATCTACTCCATAAGGTAGCAGAAACACACCACCATCTACTCCATAAAGTAGCAGAATCACACCACCTTTGCTCCATGAGACAAGCAGAAGCATTCATGCATGCAAGTTATGTGGCAGCATATGTTTCCTTTACATATTATGCATATACTTTCACCCACCCCCACTGAGCATATTATAATATATATACATATGCATGTACTTACATGGAGGAGCAGTAGGAAACTTACCTCCATGCCTTGCAGAACCCAGGGAGTCCCTGCAACCATGCCAGCCACATCCTTGCATTTCGGTAATAGGGCAACAGGCTGACACTAACTTTGCCTCACGCCAGCAGTAGAAATGGGAGAGGGAAGGTAGTCAAAAACTTAAGAGGCAAGAGGAAGGAAGAGAGAAAGAGCAGCCAGGAAGAAGAAGAAAATCTGAGAGAGGAGGAAGAGAGAGAAAGCAACTAGAAATGGTGAGCGTTCCTTCTTCTTTCTTCCCTCACCATAAGGCAGTAAGAGCGAGAGTGAGTGCTGAGATATGAAGCTTTGCTCACCCCATATTTTGTGAAAAAAAACGTGGCTGAGTTGTAAGGGAAACCAAGAAGAGAAGCAAGTTACAAATTGAGAGCCATAGGAGTAAGTTTGCACAAGGTAAGTTTGGCTTTTTATAAAAATCTGGTTTAGAGTTTATTAGGCTAAATTTAGGCTCTGCATGGAAGAATTTTTGTCTAAAATATGAAAACATGTTCAACATAGAAGTTGTAGCCCTATGTCTTAGATTTTCATATCATTTGTAATCACATCAATTAGACTTAAAATGAGAGATTTATACTCTAGGGAGTGATGAGCAGTCAGAATCGGGTCTGGAATTTAGACTGGCGAGATTGGCTTCATTTTCGAATTTCTAGGACTAACTTATAAGGCATATGAAGACATGGTTAACATGAAAGTTGTTGATATATTTCTCATGGTTACATAGCCACTGGAATCACACCATTTCGATTCCATATGAGTGAGTTAGGGTCTGATTAGTGAGTAAAGGTCATAGAGCACAGAAGGGTTAGGTTTGAGAACATAGAAACCTTTTAGTACCTGAAAATATTGGCTTAGTAAATTTAGTAAATGGCCTTTAAATTCTATAATTTTTGGTGAGAAAAGTCTTAAAATGTTTATAATCAATTCTGGAAATTTTCGTGATTTTTGAGAACCTACAACTAGGCCTTTTGCAATCAAAACAGTGCTAAGAACAATCTGCTGGACAACTTAGGCTGTTGATGGAAATACTAAACATTGAAGGGGTTAGATGTTGAATTTTTGCATGAAACTTTTTTGACATGTTAGAGGGTCATAATTAAGGATCGTACCAAATTTTAGAGAATTCTAGGTAGGTTAAGGCACATAATAAAATATAGAAATTTGGTGGGATAGGAAGTGAGTCAGAACAGACCATAACTAGGGACAACCTTTAAAACTTAGGTTATTCGAGGGGTCAAATGAATTATTTTTTACTTGAAATTTTTATGGTTATTATATAACATTTCTAGAATGATTCATATAAAATATCACAAATTTTGAAGAAGTTTTACCAATCCAAAGGAATGAAAAAGAGAATAGAAATGGAACTAGAACCAATCTGCATTGTTCTGGGTTATGGAGGTAGTTCTTGGGGTTGCATGCAAGAGTTGAGGACTGATAGAACTAAGAAATAAAATAAACATGTGAAGGTACCTCCATACAAAATATTATAATTTTTAGAGAACTTTTGTCATATTTAATAATAACCCAAAATCTCAACAGAATCATAGTTTTGTGTTGGGGAGCAGAAGCTCTTAAACTAGAGATTTTTTACTTTAGGTGCTAATATGCATGCAGTAACCAAAAGTTCTTATTTGTTTTAATTTGAGTTGCTGGTATTAACGTTGGCAGTCTTGGAAAGGAAGTGATTGTGCTAAAATTGAGGTAGCTAGTTTTTTCTTAAAACACTCTTTATGTTTATGAACTTGAATTTATCAATTTTCACTGGTTGCCTGACTTTTATGCTATGATGAATGATAGTCTAAAGATATGTTATATATGAATTCTCGAAAATTAAGGGGGTGCCCAAAGTGTGCCAAGTAAGCCTCATTTTTCCCACGTATTGGCCAATAATAGAAGAGGCATAACCCTGTTGCAGGTGTGGGACTACATTAGGTAAGTAGACCATAATGTTATGGGTCCCTAGTGTGACCAAGATGATGTATGTATGTATGGTCAGTGCTTATGTTTCAATGAAATAAATTGAGATGTTTTAAGGAATGGAATGCATACTATTTTTCTGAAAATTTTGCTAGCTATTGAGATTATCATCTCATTATTTTATGTCCACATAATCACATTCCAGGTACTCCAGCAAGAAGTGAGCAACAGGGATCTCAAGGTTGAATCATCTGATTATGGATTGTATTTTCTTTGGTTGTGTACTATATGTGGGATGGCCTACATGAGTGCTAATTCCATTTTAGACAGCTTATAATGTGATGTAATATAAGTTATGAACTATACCCTTTTTCTTTATGGCATAAGATCCTTTTTGCTGTAAGTAACACATATTCTGCCTAGTTAGTTGCCTATAAGGAATTGAAATTTGGAAATACTTGGAATAGCCTGAAACACTTTCATGCTTATGCAAGAAAGATAACAAACAATATAAGTGAATAGGTTAATTTATGGGTTACGTAGACATTGCTAGAAATTTATATATAGAAAAAAAATGTATAATACTAAATTCTCTTAAGTGGAATATTCTATGATGTGGATGTATGAAATAAGATGCTAGTTAGTAGGGTGTGACACTAAGCAACCTAGATTTTAAAAATTAGTAACGACCATTAGAGTTAGAATTTGAGGTTTCAATTGAGACATTAGTGAGCATTGGTAGGTAGATATTAGACTTTTAGAATACTAGATAGGTTTTTTAACATGGTACTTAACAAATCTATTGCAATAAAAGTTATGTCCCACATATGGAAAAATATAAGCTAGGTAATGTCACCAATTAAGGGTTAGTTCAGCTTGTTTTGTCATCTGCACCTAATACAACTCATTCTACTAAGACTATACCTAATCTAATATGAAAGGGTAAAAAAGGAAGATGATAAGAAAGTAAAGTATAAGGCTAAGAAAGTTAAGGCCAGGCACGTGTCTTTGCACTTATGCAATAAGATGCTTAAGCATCTAATGCATCCAATGTTATGATGATAAATACACATTTAGTCTGTTCTCATAGAGAATATGTGATGTTTGTTCTTTGTCCTACCCATTTGTATATGTCTTGGTACTTTGCTAAACAAGTAGATAAGGAATTTGTTAGTTTAGATGCTCCCTTTATCATTGTTACTCCTATTGGGGAGTCGTTATTAGTAGAAAATATGTACAAGTTATTCAAAATGTTGATTGCAACTAAAAATAATATTGTTAATTTGATGGAATTAGATATGATTGGTTTTCATGTAATTCTTGGTATGAATATGTTAGCATTGTGTCATGTCACCTTAGATTTTTATCTTACAGAGATTAAGTTTGACATTTTTCGCCAACTATCTTTCCTAATCCAAGGTGACAATAGTGAGGAATAATTTGATTTCGGCTTTAAGAACTCGTGAACTATTATGAAAAGGATGCCAATGGTATTTTCCAATAATTAGAGATATTGATATGTAAGCCATAAATTTAAATCAATTTTCTATAATTAATGAATTCTCTAAGGTATTTCTGGAGAAATTACCTAGATTATTTCTTAAACATAAGATTAATTTTGGTATAAACTTAGTTCCTACCACTCAGTCTCTATCTAATCTTCCATATAGAATGACACCTATAGAGTTCAAAGAGTTGAAAGATCAATTTTAATATCTATTAGATAAAGGTTTTACTTGTGTAAGTACCTCCTCTTGGGGTGTTTTATTGCTTTTGTGGAAGCAAAAGATAAATCATTACATTTGTATGTATATTATAGAAAATTAAATAAAGCAACTATATATAACAAGCATTCTTTACCTTATATCAATGACCTTTACAATCAGTTGCTAAGGTTCCTAATGTTTTTCCAAAATTAACCTATGAATAGGGTATTATAGTTGAGAATCAAAAAGAAAAACATTTATAAAACTATTTTTAAAACCTAGTATGGTTATTATGATTTCTTCATAAACTCATTTGATTTGAGAAATGCACCAATGCCTTTTATGGATTTAATGAATAAAGTGCTTAAGCTTTTCTAAGATTGTTTAGTTGTAGTATTCATTGGTAACATTTTAGTATACCTAAAGAGTAAAGAAGAGCATGACAATATTTCAGGATGATTTTGTAAACTTTGAGAAAAGCATAAACTATATGCTAAGTTTTCAAAATGTGAATTTTGCTTAATAGTGTAACATTCCTTGAACATGTTACCAAGGAGAATATTTAAGTCAATTTGATAGATTTAGAGGGAGCGTAGTAATGGCCACACCTGACTATAGTTACTAAGTTTTCTTGAATTGGCAGGATATTATCATAAATTTGTTAAGGATTTTTGTAATATTATAGTCCTTCTAACAAGAATAACTAAAAAGGAGTTAAGTTTGAATGGTTAAATATTTAAGAAAGTTTTTAAAAGTTGAAGAGATGCTTGACTTCAACCCTAATTTTAACCTTCCTCTTAGGAAAAACTATACTAAGTTTATTGTGATGCATTTCGAGTTAGATTGTGTTATGTTTTGATTTGATATGGATAAGTAATTGCCAAGATGTCTAGGTAACATAAATGTCATAAACAAAATTACCTAACCCATGATTTGGAAATAGCAGTTTTGGTACTTGCCTTTAGGATATAGATACATTACCTATATGGTGAAACATATGAGATTTACAGTGACCATAAAAAGCCTTAAGTACAAACTTTAAAAAATAGACTTTCCAAAAAAGGTGGATGAAATTACGTAAGGATTATAAGGGTATATATATGTAACATCCCTAATTTAGTTTCTTTTATTAATAAAAGTACATAAATATCTAATTAAGGAAAAAAAACTTATTAAACAATTTTTTGATATCAAAGAAAAAAAATATAAGCCTTAGAAATTATTCACCTATCCAACATTAAGAGAATAGGTAAAGAGAGAAAACCTAATAGTAAAAATTAGAAATGGCATCCTAAAAAGAGGCAAAATTTTGGGTAAGGAAGATAAATTTTTGGAAGTAAATAAAGGTCTTAAAATTTCAAGAAGATTGAATTAGGGTAATTTTTCCTAATTCAAAAGTTAGAGTTCCTAAGTTTAACATC
Organism: Gleditsia sinensis; assembly: GCA_037074535.1. Taxonomy (NCBI): domain Eukaryota; kingdom Viridiplantae; phylum Streptophyta; class Magnoliopsida; order Fabales; family Fabaceae; genus Gleditsia; species Gleditsia sinensis. The sequence continues at coordinate 50,883,053 of CM073463.1, read as the reverse complement.
TCCACCCATAAATTGGGCATTCACCTATGAACACTTCATTTCCACTTCACATGAGTTTCTAGAAAGCCAATTGGATAGCCCAAGCTAGAGATATAAGATAGACTTGGACTAGGATATAGAAGTTGGACTGATAGAGCAAAAATCATGAAAATGTGACTAAACCCTCCATAAGAGGTAGAATTTTAGCCAAACCAAAGGAAATGGGCAAGAATGAGCCCAAATCCAAGAAGGAAAAATAAGAACCATGTGATAAAATAATAGTGTAATAATAATCAAGATTAGGTCATTTGGAATTAGGACAAAACTTCTATATCTTACACTATAAACATCAGCAAGCCATGTGATGATATAGTAGGTAATAATACATGGCATTAGGACAAAACATCCTTATCCTATAGAAATAATTTTAGCCAAGCAAGGGAGACTCGAGGACTGAAAATTTACCACCTAGAAAGGCAAACGTATCATACTTGAGTGAGACAAAAGGAAAAAGAAATACATCCCTAAATCAAAGGGACCTTATCCTTTATCTTAAGAACATTTTATCGTGATTTTCAAATACATATCTCCTTTTGCTGTGCATATCTTGACTAAGGGAGAGGAAGACAGGAACATGAGTTGTCTTCCCCCAAAAAACAACCAAGTGCATCCTAATTGTGATAAGATAGACCCATGATTATGAGAGGTAAACTAATTGATAGTTTATTTAAGCAAAACCCTCCCTTATAACATTATAATTTCGTCCATGTGAGGGAAAAGGAAAAATAGAAGCAAGGTAGAGTGAGGAAAAAAGTGAAAGAAAGGAGAAGAGAGGAACCAAGAAGAAGGAAATTTCTAGAAGACTAAGTGCTCAAGGTAAGTTAGCTAAATTTCCACTTGAATCCATATTTTTTCTTCATCCTTGGGGTTCAAACCTCACCCTCCTTCTCTTATTTAAGCTACTGTAAAAGCTAAGGGAAGGGAGGAATCTTGCCACTTCCTTTAAGAGGAAACAAGAAAAAGAATTCACTAAGTAAGCTAAGGAGATCTTTAGGTAGGTTTAACAATATCTCTTTTTGAAGAAAATATTTGAAATTTATAACATTTATATGGGATTTTTATCCTAGAACTTTGATGAAATTTGCTACTTTGATGATTGGCCATGGATGTTACTATATCATGTTATATGTTGATCTTGCATGTGATGGTTATTTGAATGCATATATTTGTATGAAAATTTTCTGCTTAAGCATGGCTATGGCTGGTGAACTTTTAGGGATTTTGGTACTGCTGTGATGCATATTGGGATGTGGTAAAAATGGATGGAAGATGGTTAGGCTAGTAAATTAAGTATGGCCTTAAACACCTAAGAGAAGACCATGAGAAATTTCTGTTGAGAAACACCCTTAGTAATGCTTGATTTGATTATATTTTTCTTTTGAAGTCTATAATGACCGGTTTATATATATATATATATATATATATATATATATATATATATATAGTGACCGATAACACATTCCAAGCAGCGAACCACACACATTTATATAAGCCGCTAATATTCCATTATCATGATATTCTAACTACATTAGAGTTTAATATTAATACATCAGTGACACTGAGTGACATAACTACACCAACTTAACATTGAACCTTATACTGCACATCGCCCCTGGGTGTAAAGGGTGGAGGAGGTAGTGCTGGCATCAGGATCTATACAAGGCATCGCCATCCACTAGATCTTCTATGATCAAGTGCACGGAAGCAGCTACCGGATCGTTGCTCTTATCTGAACATAACACCAACAATAATGAGAACAGAAGTTCCCAATAGGTTTATCATTAAAAGCATCATACGGTAAATAAGGAAAACACAATGTTATGTCCAGCTGTATAAAATACAAAAAACATTTTTTCTTTATATACGATAAAGTAACAAGAATGTATAGCATGCTTTCATATTCAATAGACAGGTTATGCATCAACAACAGGCATGTACAATAACTAGGTTATACTTCAATATATGCTTGTATTTATATATCTTTACAGTGCTTTCATGCAGGGTGACTGATCGTCTGCAGCCACATTTCAACACTTAGCGACTAATCGTCTGTAGCCACATTTCCACACTCAATGAATAATCGTCTATAGCCACTTCTCAACCATATATATATCAACATGATATAACTATGTATACTATAACATCCCGTAATTTTTAGATATTTTCCTTATAAATTCTTCACCTTACATATATGCATAGAAATTGTCTAATATTAACGGAATAGGTAAAGAAAGAAAGGAAATATTAGAAATAAACATGCTAAAGAAAGGTGAAATTCTTAGTTAAAGAAAGATAAATTTTTGTGAAGTAAGTAAAGGTCTTAAAATTTCAAGAAGATCGGATTAGGGTAATTTTTCTTAATTTAAGAGCAAAAGTTACTAAGTTTAGTATCACCACCCATAAATTGGGCTTTCACCTATGGACACATCATGTAGAGTTTTTCCACTTCAAATAAGTTTCTAGAAAGCCCATTGGATAACATAAGCAAGAAATAAAACATAGACTTGGACTAGGATATAGTAATTGGACCAATAGCCCAAAAATTATGAAAATGTGACCAAGCCCTCCAAGAAAGGTAGAATTTTAACCAAAGTAAAGAAAATGGGCAAGAATGAGCCCAAACCCAAGAGGAAAAATAAAAATAAAAATAAAATTAAAGTGATGAAATAATGGTGTAATCAAGATTAGGTGACATGGCATTAAGACAAAAATTTAGCAAGTGGTATGATTCTACATTCATCATTTTGGCAAGTGGCATAATAATACAAGGCTTTAGGACAAAAACATCTATATCCTACAATCATAATTTTAGCAAGTGGTATGATAAGACATAGCATTAGGATAAAACATCTCTATCCCACATAAATAATTTCAACCAAATAATGGAGATTGAAGGGCTAGAAATTTGCCACTTAAAAAGGCAACCTACCATAATTGATTAAGACAAAAGACAAAAGAAAAAGTAAATGAATCCCTAAATCAAAGGGACCTTGTCCCATATCTTAAGAACATATTATCACAATTTTCAAAATACAAATCTCCTTTTCCTATGCATATCTTGACTAAGGAAGAGGAAGACAAGAACATAAGTTGTTTGTTTTCCAAAAATTCAACAAAGTGTATCCTAATTGTGATAAGGTAGACCCATGATCATGAAAGGTGAATTATTTGGTGGTCTATATAAGAAAACCCACCCTTACAACATTAGAATTTCGTCCAAGTGAGGGAGAGGAAAAATAAAAGCAAGGTAGAGTGAGGAAAGGAGAGGAAGAAAGTAAGTTTAACAATATTTCTTTTTGAAGAAAACTTTTGAAACTCATAATATTTATAAGAGATTTTGTTCTTAGAACTTTTATGATTGGTCATGATGTTGCTATATCATGTTACATATTGATCTTGCATGTGATGTATGTTTGAGTACTTAGGTTGGTGTAGATAGTTCTGCATGGGTATGGCTATGGTTGGCAGAATTTTAAGCTTCGGTATTTTAATTTCGGGGAACAATCTATAAAGAATTCAAAAAAATGGTTAACATAAGAATTAAAGATATGTGTGTCATGGATTTTTAGCTACTGGAATAATTCAATTTGGAGTCCATATGACGAATATATGAGCCGATTAGTAGTCAAAGGTAAGAAAATGGGTCATCAGGGAAGAATAAGTTAGGATAGCTTCGGTATTTTAATTTCTGGGAATTATCTGTATGGAATTAAAATAAATGGTTAACATATGAATTAAAGATATATGTGTCACTGACTTTTACCCACTAGAATCATTCCATTTGGAGTCCATATGAGGATGATTTAACAAAATTAGTAGTCAAAGGTCAGAAAATGGGTCATCAGGGAAGAATATGTTAGGATAGCTTCGGTATTTTAAGTTCTGAGAATTATCTGTAGGGAATTCAAATAAATGGTTAAGATAAGAATTAAAGATATATTTATCAAGGATGTTTATCCACTGGAATCATTCAAGTTGGAGTCCATATGAGGTAGATATGGTCCGATTAGTAAGCAAAGGTCAGAAAATGGTTCATCAGGAAAGAATATGTTATGATAGCTTCGGTCTTTTAATTTCTGGGAACCATATATAAAGAATTAAAATAAATGGTTAGCATATGAATTATAGATATATGTGTCACGGAGTTGTACCCCCTGGAATCACTTAATCTGGAATTCGTATGAGGGAGATATGGATAGATTAGTAGGTAAAGGTCAAAACCTATCCGAGAGGAACTATCCTGTAATTTGAAGGAGTAATATCACCTTGATTGTTTAATATTTCGCTAAATTGTTCAACATGGTAGTTTTAGATAATTGTTTTATCTTGAAATTGACACTAAGATCACCTACATCGGAGTTAAATTGAGGGAGTTATGCTCGGATTAGTAAGAGAATGTTAGATAGGATGAAAACCTGCATCAAGAAAATAAAGAAATAAAATTAATATTTAAAAAAGAAGATGAATCTTATAAATAAAAATAATAAATGACTAGTATAGCCATAGCGATTGCCATTGTATAAACTTCTTACCATCTTAAGTGTGAAATTTTGACATGGAAATATTTTATAAAGTGATATTTGAAATGGTTATGTTCATGGCATGATTATCAATGATTTTTGGTAATAGTTATATTTTGATGAACATACTTGTTATTAAAAGCATATTTTTGGCTATCATTGTGAAAAGAAAAGAAATGAGCACGGTCACATGGCAATCCGTGTGGTGCACCAGTAGGGGACGCCTTACCAACGGTTATGATCATGATAATGAGAAAAGAAAGAGAAAGTGGGCCATGTGGGACGGAGCGAGAAAAGCCCGTACCGGAGAGTAGAGGATACTCACCCTGACCGGGGTAGCTTGAAATGAGAATAAGTTGATGGCCATCATATGATATTTTGAAAATAGTAAATCTTGTCATACATATCATTACAGTATGATTCTTATGTGTGTAGATATATTGCATTCATGTGACCAAAGATATTTTCTGTAGTTTATACAGCTGAACATGACGTGATGAGCTTTATTGATAATGATTATTGTTGAACTTACTCGGATTTAATTCTCACTATATTTCCATATCATGTTCAGAAAATTAGTTATGCAGATTTTCTATAGCTCTGACTTTTAGTGCACGTTGGATCGAGTTATTCTATGATGGGAAAATCCTAAATAAAATGTTTGTGAGCGAGTTGGCACAGATCCCGATGAAAGTACAACCACCCGCACCTGTATCTTCGGAATTGATCAACCAAAATAAACAAGATGTAAATATCTATGTCTTTGATATGTTGCATGTACGTTTTGATTAATGACGTGTATGTGAACTCAATATTGTATACTAAAAAAAAAAGGATGTTACATAATTGGTATCAGAGCAGGTCGATCCTAGATGACCAGTGGGTGGATGGTTATCTGAATCGATCTTATAGTGTCTTGAATATGTTGTGGTTGTGTTGTGTAGGGGATCAGTGACTTATATAGGTAAGAAATTACTAGTGTTTCTTATCTATATGCCGAGGTGGTGTTATGACTGCTGTTAAATATTTTTTTAAACTAACTATTGGGCTTGATCACCTCAATAGCAGCATAAATTTATTTTTTCCCACAGTAGGAAATGGCACCGCCAAGGCGGAATCTGGCAAACAATGCGAAGGAAATCTTGCACAACCTTGCCACAGCAATTCGAGAATTTGGTATTGATTTACTCCTTAGAACCCAACTAGTATCTATATCCCTATATAGAATGATATCGATCGAATTAAAAAAAATTTAGTTACAAGACTTGTTAAACAAGGTATTTAAATACCCCAGTACTTTTATTCGGAGTGCTCCAGTTCTATCTATGAAAAAGAAAGATGGATCACTATGGCTATGCATAGATTATAGACAGTTGAATAAGGTGACAATGTAGAATAGAAACCCATTAGCTCGTATAGATTACCTGTTTGACCAGTTATAAGGTGTTCAATATTTTTCCACAAATAGATTTGGGATATGAGTAACATTAATGAAGGATAAGAGAAGAAGATGTAGGACTTATTATGGGCATTATGAGTTCTTGGTGATGCATTGACAAATCTTTAGCTGAATTCATAGATTTAATGAATAGTAATTAGGTCATCCCTGGAACAATTTGTTATTATATATATGGATGATATACTAGAATATTTCAAAAGTTTAGAGGATCATAAACAACATTCAAAGATAGTTTTACCAACTCTAAAAGAGTATGGTTGGTAAATATGGTATCCAAGTAGACTCTAAGAAAGTAAAAGTAGTACAAAAATAGCTACATTTTTCTACATTTAAAGATGAAGATCCAAATCCAATTTACGCTTCCTGCGGTTATCTGCCGTCCATTCTATTTGAGTAATAGTTAGGTCAGGTACATGAACATAGGCTTGTAAAGCATCAATCAACTCTTCAGCATTTGAAGCTGAGATGAGAATTCGTCGTGCTAAGTGTGGGATAAACCTCTGTTCCACAACTTGATCTAGAAAAGATAATAAACCATCAAAGAAGTGATTAACATTTAATAAACCTATCGGTTTGTGATGCATAGTCAGCTGTGCCCAAGAGACTATTTGGAAAACCTCCTCTAAAGTACCAAAACCACCTAGTAAGGCAATCAAGGCGTCAGCATTGCTCATCATTCTAGCCATGCGTTCATGCATGGAAGCTACCCTATATTCTTCCCCAATTGTCTTCCCTATGTTGCTAGATGTAGCTAGAGCTGTAGGAATAATACCTAGAACTTGGCATCCCCCTACATGTGCAGCTGTAGCCACACACCCCATTAACCCACAGTTACCTCCACCATACACTAAATGAATCTTTCTCCTAGCCAGCACCATACCCAGATTTTGTGCTGCTTTAACATACTCCTCATCTTTTCCAGGATTGGAACCACAAAAGACACAGATATTTCGAAACTGACGGAATGCGGTTCCCTCCATAATTTCTATCACCTTAACTTTGAGTATAGACAAAGATACTAATGTAAGTATTTATAGAACTCAGAGAAGGGCATATTTATAATAGCTATGCGAATAGGCCGGGTATTATTAGAACAACTGTGTGAGTGATTGGTGGATATCAGCTAAATTAAAGGTAAAAAAAATTTCAAAAATGACGGCAAGCATGTATATGTACAGTAGTTATGACTATGACCCATATTTAGCACATAAAGAGAATAAGGTTAGGATATCACCAGGAAATTTTCTTTTTCTTGTTGTCCTTGATGAAGGAGTGATGTCTTGAGGCATGTAGGGAAGTTGTAGATGATAGGCGCCATTGTAAAAAAAATGAAGATGCAAACCAAATAATTAGTGAAGAAGGATATTTTTCTTGTTTTCTCAATGTTTTTGCCAATAGACTATCGGTATTATGAAATCGACTAGCTATTCTGAGAAATTTTAATTTGGACTGGTTATCTTACAGTTGATTGATGACATCTATTTAGAAGCAATCAACTGCATCCTACCAGTTAACTACGTATTCTTTGATTTTCACAGACTTTTATAAACTCATAAATGTTTCTTTTTCCATGTGATATCTTTCCACCGAATACCAACAGATTTAAAGTAGATTTTGACACATATATTCAAAATTTGCGGCCACCGATTTTTACTGAAATCGTAGATAGAATTTGTTTACAGATTTTCAAGAATTACGGCCACTGATTTTAATATTTTTCAATGCTTTGTCGAAATTTTTGACTTTCGCTTTTGGCACCATTCTCTATTATGCTTTTCGTTTGTTTCACTGCATTCTCCCTCATTAACGGTTGGCATTAAATGCAAGGTTATTTTCCCTCATTGCAATGAAAGATAATTTATTTTCTTTGAAACTCGGTTCTAATGGTGTCTAAGTTGTTAGTAGGTTAAAGTAATGAAAAGTTTGAAAAGAATGGACGGATGATGGTCTTATGGTGTTTTGACGAATGTAATCAAGAGAATTAATGGTGTTGAAGTTCTTGAGGAATAAAATATAGGAAGTAGGATTTAAGTTAGTCTTTGAACTCTTAATTTGGAAATATAGAGAATATTCTGAGAACCATGTCCGAAAATAATGTAAGTGATCAAGATAATTGTGTTAAAGGATTATATCAGGCTAAGTTGAGTCTAGTATCTAGGATGTGAATTATGTTGGAATTGAGAATTCATGTATGAGTAATTGTTAGGAAAAATCTTCTTAAAATGATTGGGTGAATTAAATGGGATTGACATAAGCTATAATGAGGTGCTTTTGGATATGATAGAATAAATAATTGAAATTTTTGACAATGAGTCTAATGGTGTTAATAAGCTTGTATAGAATTACCGTGATGAGTTACGTTGGAATTATTAGACATGTGTCAATGGTACACGTTATTAAAGGTTTGAAGGATTTATTGATACTTATGTTTAACATATTAATTAAAGGATTTGAGGATAAAAATAGATGATAGATTAAGATGATGATATTCAGGGGATGATGTTAATATATGAAAAAAAATGACTTGATAGAAGTTTGGAATAAGAAAAGATAGTTACCCAATATGAAGGTGAATATGTTCCTTTATATGTATGTTTCTAATATCGACCCATAGATATATCCATGCGAGCTAGAGGATATAAATTGAAGAACTTATGAGTGAAAGAAATCCTTATGGTTAAGTTATATGGCAAAATCACTCAAGTGAATAGACATATTAAAAAGTAGAGATGCTATATAGAAAAGATATCCCTAATTATTTAGGTAATAAGGTTGGTAACTTTGAATAATTCCTTAATTTCATTCCCTACATGTGGTAGGATAGATTGAAATTCGGGGACCGAATTTCTTAAGGGGGGAAGAATGTAACATCCCGTAATTTTTAGATATTTTCCTTAGAAATTCTTCACCTTACATATATGCATAGAAATTTTCTAATATTAATGGAATAAGTAAAGAAAGAAAACCTAAGAGAAAATATTAGAAATAAACATGCTAAAGAAAGGTGAAATTCTTAGTTAAAGAAAGATAAATTTTTGTGAAGTAAGTAAAGGTCTTAAAATTCCAAGAAGATTGGATTAGGGTAATTTTTCTTAATTTAAGAGCAAAAGTTACTAAGTTTAGTATCTCCACCCATAAATTGGGCTTTTACCTATGGACACATCATGTAGAGTTTTTCCACTTCAAATAAGTTTCTAGCAAGCCTATTGGATAACATAAGCAAGAAATAAAACATAGACTTGGACTAGGATATAGTAATTGGACCAATAGCCCAAAAATTATGAAAATGTGACCAAGCCCTCCAAGAAAGGTAGAATTTTAACCAAAGTAAAGAAAATGGGCAAGAATGAGCCCAAATCCAAGAGGAAAAATAAAAATAAAAACAAAATTAAAGTGATGAAATAATGGTGTAATCAAGATTAGGTGACATGGCATTAAGACAAAAATTTAGCAAGTGGTATGATTCTACATTCTAATGGTCTTTCCCTAGGTGTTTAAGGCCATACTTAATTTACCAACCTAACCATCTTCCATCCATTTTTACCACATTCCAATATACATCACTGTAGCATAAAAAGCCTTAAATTTCAAAAAAAATTCCTTACCAACATATGCATTCAAACATTCGTCACATGTAAGTTCAACATGTAACATGATATAGCAACATCCATGGCCAATCATCAAAGTAGTAAATATTGTAAATTTCATCAAAGTTATAGGATCAAAATCCCATATAAATGTTATAAATTTCAAAGCTTTTTTTTCAAAAAGAGATATTGTTAAACCTACCTAAAGATATCTCTAGCCCACTTAGTGAATTCTTTATATGTTCCCTCTTGAAGGAAGTGGCAAGACTCATCCCTTCCCTTAGCATTTCCAACAGCTTAAATAAGAGAGGGAGGGTGACTTTTGAACCCCAAGGATGAAGAAAAAAGATGGATTCAAGTGGAGATTAAGCTAACTTACCTTGAGTATTTAGTCTTCTAGACTTTTCCTTCTTCTTTCTTCCTCTCTTTCTCTCCTTTCCTCACTCTACCTTGCTTCTGTTTTTCCCTCTCCCACACTTAGACAAGATTCTAATGTTATAAGAGTGGTTTTTTGCTTAAATAAATTATCAAGTGGTCCTCCTCTAATAATCATAGGTCTACCTTATTACAATTAGGATGCACTTGGTTGCTTTTTAGGGGAAAAAATCATGTTCTTGTCTTCCTCTCCCTTTGTTAAGATATGCATAGCAAAAGGAGGATTTGTTATTTGAAAATTATGATAAAATATTCTCAAGAGAAGGGGCAAGGTCCCTTTGATTTAGGGATCCATTTCATTTTTTTGTCTCACTCAAGTATGATAGGTTTGCACTTTTAAGTGACAAATTTTCAGCCCTTGAGTCTCCCTTGCTAGGCTAAAATTATTTGTGTATGATAGGGATGTTTTGTCATAATTCCATATATTATGACCTACTATATCATCATAGGGCTTGTTGAAATTGTGAGTGTAGGATATAGATGTTTTGTCCTAATGCCATGTATTATTATCTACTATATGATCATGTGGCTTGCTAAAATTATGACTATAGGATATAGATGTTTTGTCCTAATGCCATGTGATCTAATCTTGATTATTATTACACTACTATTTCATCACATGATTCTTATTTTTCCCTCTTGAATTTGGGATCATTCTTGTCCATTTCCTTTGCTTTGACTGAAATTCCTACCTCCCATAGAGGGGTTTGTAACATCCCTAATTTCGTTTCAATTATTAATAAATGTACATAAATATTTAATATAACATTTCTAATTTCGTTTCTTTTATTAATAAAGGTACATAAATATTTAATTAATGAAATAAAATTTATTAGACAATTTTTAGATATCTAAGGAAAAATAATCCTTAGAATATCTTCACCTTATGTGTATGATTAGAAAATGTTTCTAACATTAAGGGAATATATAAAGAGAGAAAACCGAATAGGAAAAATTAGAAATAACATACTAAAGAGAGGCAAAATTCTTTGGTAAGGAAGAAAATTTTTTGTGAAGTAAGTAAAGGTCTTAAAATTTCAAGAAGATTGGATTAGGGTAATTTTTCCTAATTCAAGAGTTAGAGTTCTTAAGTTTAACATCTCCACCCATACATTGGGCTTTCACCTATGGACACTTCATATAGAGTTTTTTCACATCACATAAGTTTCTAGCAAGCCAATTGGATAGCTCAAGCAAGAAATAAAACATAGATTTGGACTAGGATATCGAAATTAGACCGATAACCAAAAAATTAAGAAAAGGTGACCAAGCCCTCCATGAAAGGTAGAATTTTAGCCAAAGCAAAGGAAATGAGTAAGAATGAGCCCAAATCCAAGAGGGAAAAAAATAAGAATCATGTAAGGAAATTGTAGTGTAATAATAATCAAGATTAGGTCACATGGCATTAGGACAAAACATCTATATCATAAATTCCTAATTTCAACAAGTAGGTAATAATACATGGCATTAGGACAAAACATCTATATTCTACATTCATAATTTCAACAACTAGGTAATAATACATAGTATTAGTACAAAACATCCTTATCCTACCCAAATAATTTCATCCAAGCAAGGGAGATTCAAGGGCTAAAAATTTGCCACTTAGAAAGGCAAACCTATCATACTTGATTAAGAAAAAAGAAAAAAGAAATAAATCCCTAAATCAAAGGGACCTTGTCCCTTGTCTTAAGAACATTTTATCATAATTTTTAAAATATAAATCTCCTTTTTCTATGCATATCTTGACTAATGTAGAGGAAGACAAGAACATGAGTTGTCTTTGCCAAAAAACAACCAAGTGCATCCTAATTGTGATAAGGTAGACCTATGATCATGGAAGTTGAACCACTTGATAGTTTATTTAAGCAAAACCCACCCTTTTAACATTATAATTTCGTCCAAGTGAGGGAGAGAAAAAATAAAAGCAAGGTAGAGTGAGGAAAGGAGAGAAAGAAAGGAGAAGAAATGAAGGAAGAAGAAGGAGAAGTTTAGAGAACTAAGTACTCAAGGTTAGTTAGCTTAATCTCCACTTGAATCCATCTTTTGTCTTTTCCCTTGGGGTTCAAAACTCACCCTCCTTATCTTATTTAAGCTGCTAGAAAAGAAAAGCGAAGTAAGGAATCTTGCTATTTCTTTAAAGAGGAAACAAGAAAAATAATTCACTAAGTGAGTTAGGGAGATCTTTAGGTAGGTTTAACAATATCTCTTTTTGAGGAAAAGCTTTGAAATTTGAAACATTTATATGGGATTTTGATCTTAGAACTTTGATTAAACTTACAATATTTGCTACTTTAATGATTGGTCATGGATGTTACTATATCATGTTACATGTTATTTTGCATATGATGGATATTTTGAACATTTTGGTTCGTATGAAAAGTTTTGTATAGGTATGGCTATGGGTGGTAAAGATTTTATGCTTTTTATGCTGCTATTTTGAATATTTAAATGTGATGAAAAATTGATGAAATATGATTATATATAAATTAGGAAGAAAATGGAAGAGAATGTAATATAATGATGAACTAAAACCTTAGGAAAGGTTTAGTTAGGAAACTGGATTTCGGAGTAACCAAGGAAGCTTCTATTTTTGAAATTCTAGGAAGAATGGGTTAGGAATTAAAAGAAATAAATAACATAACAAATATAGATCTATGTCTCACAAATTTTTAGCCACTAGAATCACGTAATTTGGAGTCTAGATGAGGGAGATATTGCTCGATTTGTAAGCAGTGGTCAGGAAATGGTTAACTAGAGAAGAATATGTTAAGTAAGCTTCTGCATTTGTATTTCTGGGCAATATATGTAAGGAATTAAAGGAAATTGTTAACAAAATAAATATAGATATATGTATCATGGATCTATAGGATCTAAAATCACTTAATTTGTAGTCCATATGAGGGAGATATGGCTAATTAATGAGTAAAGGTCAGAATTAGTCTAGAATCTAGGTTGGTAAATGTAAGTGTTTTGGTTCTCGATTTTCTGGTAGTAATTAGTAAGGAATATGAAGAAATTATAAACATAAAAGTTATATATAAGTGTTGTAAATTTTTATAGGCTTTGGAATCACCTCAATTGGATTTCGTATAAGAGAGACATGGTCAGATTAGTAAGTAGAGGTCTGAACCTACCTGAGAAGAAATAACATTGAATTTGAGGGAGTAGTAGCACCACGATTACTTAAGATTTCATTAACATGTTCAACATAAGGGTTTTAAGGGATTTTCTTATGTTTCAATTGACACCAAGATCACATCAATCAGATTTAAAATAAAGGTGTTATGCTCTGTTTAGTAGGAGAGGAAAATAATATTTAAAAAAGAAGAAGAATCTTATAAATGAAAAGGATAAATGACTAGTGAATGCCATAGTCATTGCCATTGAATGAACTTCTTACCATCTTAAGTGTGTAATTTTGACATGGAAATATTTTAAAGTGATATTTAAAACAATTATGTTCAAGGAATGATTACCAATGATTTTTGGTAATGATTATATTTTGATGAAAAATTATGGCATGTGAGTATAATGAATATACTTGTTATTGAAATCATATTTTTGGCTATTAATGTGAAAAGAAAACAAAAAAAAAGAAATGAGCATGATCACATGGCAATCTCTGTGATGCACCAATAAGGGACACCCTACCAATGGCTATAATTATGTTAATGAGAAGAGAAAGAGATAGTGTACCATGTCGGACGAAGCGAGAAAAGCCTGTTTTAGAAAGTAGAAAGTACTCACCCTGACCGGGGTAGCTTGATATAAAAATACGTTGATATCCATCATATGATATTCTAAAAATAGTTATTCATATCATATATGTCATTAGTGTACGATTTTCATGTGTTTAGATAAGTGCATTCATGTGACCTAAAATAATTGTTGTAGCTTATACAGATGAACCTGACGTGACAAGGATTATTGATGATTATTATTATTTATTTTTGACCCTACTGGAATTTAATTTTCACTATATTTCCATATCATGTTCAGAAAACTAAGTTATACAGATATTCTTTATGACCAACTTTTACCATATGTTAGGTCGAGTTGGCTAAGATCACAGCGAAGGTGCAACCACTCACACCCTTATCTCTGAAACTAGTCAATATGGATGAATAATGTAACATCCCCGATTTTTCCTTTATGTTACTAATTGAAATTTTTGTTCAGAGAGGAGAAAGCATTTTGGACTTCACGGGAGGATTAAATCGTTTTACAATTTTACTCAGGTAAAAGAAGATAGTAGGATGGTTAAAATGGCATTTATGTAATTTCATTGAAATGGCATTTTTGTAATTAATGGAGGATGGCATTTATGAAATTAGGGATGGTGGCAAGGGTATTTTTGAGAAAGGGAGGAGGTAGGTAGGGGGTAAGAAGGGAAAGAAAAATATATAATATAATAATAAAAAAATGAAAGATAAGAAGGGGAAGGGGGAGGTGACGGAAGGAAAGAGAGAAAGAAAGAAAAGAAGAAAAAGAAGAGAAGAGAAAGAAGAGAAAGAGGAAGAAGAAGGAAAAGAAAGAGGAAAACAAGTTTAAGGATCTATCTGAGGTAGGTTTAACATTTATTTAATAAATTCTGTACAAAATTATATATAAATTTTTAGATTTATTTATATGTGATTTTGGATAACATGTGGTCTGGATATTTATATGAAATTCTGTTTTGAATGTTTGGACATGCATATGGGTATATGGGATTATATAAAAGAAAATCAAAGGAGAAGATAAATTAAGCTGAATTTCGGAATAATTGGGGTAGCTTCGGTTTTTGGAATTCTGAGAAAATTCAAAAGGGATTTTAAAGAAATGGTCAACATATGAATTGTAGATATATGTCTCACGGATTTATAGGCTTTGGAATCACCTCAATCGGCATTAATATGAGGGAGATATGGTTGATTAATTGAGCAAAGTTCGGAATTCAGGATAGTAAAAATAAGTGTTTTATTTTTAATTTTCTGGGAATAAACCGTAAAGAATTTGTAGAAATGATAAACATAGAAGTTGTAGAAAATTGGCTTAGCTTTTTATAGGCTTTGAAATCACCTCAATCGGAATTTATATGAGGGAGATATGGTTAATTAATTAAGCAAAGGTCGGAATTCAGGATAGTAAAAATAAGTGTTTAATTTTTAATTTTCTGGGAATAAACCGTAAAGAATTTGAAGAAATGATAAACATAGAAGTTGTAGATAATTATAGGCTTTGAAATCACCTCAATCGAAATTCATGTGAGGGAGATATTATTGAATAAGTGAACAAAGGTCACAGAACATTTCACTGTTTTTTTTACCTAAAAATAGTTTTATTTGTTGAAATATTTTTAGAAGACAAATGTCCAAGAAAATTATCATTTTCTTTATTTGATTCAAAATTTATTATATTGGAAATTTGATATGTGATGAATAATTATTAATTGTTGGATATGAAAATTATGCATGTTATTTTATGAAAGAAATTGAATGGCAAGCGTAAAGCTCATGGCGAGTTGCTTGATAATTATGGCAAGCGTAAAACTCATGGCGAGTTGCTTGATAATTTTACATTCCATTTGATGAATATGCATTAATATATATATATATATGTATTTATATGTATGAATGAATATCGACGGGTTGTATGGCTTGTGACGGTACCGAGTAGGGGACGCCCTATTAGCCTGAGTGAGCCAAGAGAGGGCCGCTCCAACCGGGTGTCAGTGGTAATGTGAGGAGGCAGGAGGGTGATGTACTCACATTCCCTGATCACTTATTATGACTGTAGTCGATCGGTCACTATGCATATAGCAAAAGAGTAAATTAAAAGCCGTGATAGAGCTGAGCATTAGAAAAAAAATGGACTTCTGGTGCGAGTGTAGTATGATAATTATGCATAAACAAAAATTATGATTTTTATCTCAAAATTTTGATATTTTTTTTTCTGTAGCTTATACAACTGAACATAACTCCTGTTTTCTCAGCATATTTTATTTATGTTAAGTCTACTGGGAACCTTTGTTCTTGTAACAACTCCATTTAAGTATCAATTTTTTTTTTTAAAATACCATGAAGTTATTACCTCGTTACAACTTATCTCAATATAACATTTATTTAATTTATACAATACAGAGTTCACATACATGTCATTAATCAAAACATACATACAACATATCAAACACATAAAATCTACATCTTATTTATTCTGGTTGACCAATTCCGGAGATACAGGTGCGGGTGGTTGCACCGTCACCGGGATCTAAGCCAACTTGACCACAAAAATTTTATTTGCTTCTGGGATATGCCCAACACAAAGTACTCGATCCAACGTGCACTAAAAGCCAGAGCTATAGAAAAATCTACATAACTAATTTTTCTAAACATGATATGAAAATATAGTGAGAATTAAATTCTAGTAAGTTCAACAATAAATTATCATCAATATAGCTCATCACATCATGTTCAGCTGTATAAACTACAGAAAATATCTTTGGTCACATAATGCATTATATCTATGTACATAAGAATCATACTGTAATGATATGTATGACAGGATTAACTATTTTCAAAATATCATATGATGACCATCAACTTATTCTCATTTCAAGCTACCCCGGTCAGGGTGAGTATCCTCTACTCTCCAGTACGGCCTTTTCTCGCTCCGTTCGACATGGCCTACTTTCTCTTTCTTTTCTCATTAACATGATCATAACCGTTGGTAGGGCGTCCCCTACTGGTGCACCACACGGATTGCCATGTGACCGTGCTCATTTCTTTTCTTTTCACAATGATAGCCAAAAATATGCTTTCAATAAAAAGTATGTTCATCAAAATATAATTATTACCAAAAATCATTGGTAATCATGCCATGAACATAACCATTTCAAATATCACTTTATAAAATATTTCCATGTCAAAATTTCACACTTAAGATGGTAAGAAGTTCATACAATGGCAATGGCTATGGCTATACTAGTCATTTATGAAGATTCATCTTCTTTTTTGAATACTAATTTTATTTCTTTATTTTCTTGATGTAGGTTTTCATCCTATCTAACCTTCTCTTACTAATCAGAGCATAACTCCCTCAATTTAACTCTGATGTAGGTGATCTTAGTGTCAATTTCAAGATAAAAAAATTATCTAAAACTATTATGTTGAACATTGTAGTTAAATATTATGAAATTAAGGTGATATTACTCCCTAAATGTATAGGTTATTTCTTCTTGGATAGGTTCTGACCTCTACCTACTAATCAGACCATATTTACCTCATATGGACTCCAAATTGAGTGATTCCAGTGGCCGAAAATCCATGACACACATATCTATAATTCTTATGTTAACTATGTATTTTAATTCCATACAGATAATTCCTAGAAATTAAAAATACAGAAACTGTCCTAACATATTCTTCCCTGATGAACCATTTTCTGACCTTTGACTACTAATAAGCTCATATCTTCCTCATATGGACTCCAAATGGAATGACTCCAGTGGCTAAAACTCCATGACACACATAGCTATAATGCTTATGCTAATCATTTATTTTAATTCCATACAGATAATTCCCAGAAATTAAAATACAGAAGCTGTCCTAACATAATCTTCCCAGATGAACCATTTTCTGACCTTTGACTACTAATCAGCTCATATCTTCCGCATATGGACTCCAAATTAAATGATTCTAGTGGCTTAAAATCCATGACACAAATAGATATAATTCTTATGTTAACCATTTATTTTAATTCCAAACCAATAATTCCCATAAATTAAAATACAGAAGCTGTCCTAACATATTCTTCCCTGATGAACCATTTTCTGACCTTTGACTACTAATCAGCTCATATCTTCCTCATATGGACTCCAAATTGAATGCTTCTAGTGGCTACAAATCCGTGACACATATATATTTAATTCTTATGTTAACCATTTATTTTAATTCCCTACAGATAATTCCCAGAAATTAAAACACAGAAGCTATCCTAACATATTCTTCCCTGATGAACCATTTTTTGACCTTTGCTTACTAATCGGACCATATCTACCACATATGGACTCCACATTGAATGATTCCAGTGGCTAAAAATCCATGACACACATACCTATAATTCATATGTTAACCATTTATTTTCATTCCATACAGATAATTCCCAGAAATTAAAATAGAAAGGCTATCCTAACATATTTTTCTCTGATGAACCATTTTCTGACCTTTGCCTACAAATCAGACCATATCTACCTCATATGGACTCCAAATGGAATGATTCCAGTGGCTACAAATCCGTGAGACATATATCTATAATGCATATGTTAACCATTTATTTTAATTCCTTATAGGTTGTTCCCATAAATTAAAACACCGAAGCTAAAAATTCTGCCACCCATAGCCATAACCATGCAGAACTATCTACACCAACCTAAGTATTCAAACATACATCACATGCAAGATCAATATGTAACATGATATAGCAACATCATGACCAATCATTAAAGTTCTAAGATCAAAATCTCATATAAATATTATAAGTTTCAAAAGTTTTCTTCAAAAAGAAATATTGTTAAACTTACCTGGAGCACTTAGTCCCCTAGACTTCTCCTTCCTCTTTCTTCCTTTCTTCCTCTCCTTTCCTCACTCTACCTTGCTTCTATTTTTCCTCTCCCTCACTTGGACGAAATTATAATGTTGTAAGGGTGGGTTTTCTTATATAGACCACCAAATAATTCACCTTTCATGATCATGAGTCTACCTTATCACAATTAAGATACACTTTGTTGAATTTTTGGAAAACAAACAACTTATGTTCTTGTCTTCCTCTTCCTTAGTCAAGATATGAATAGGAAAAGGAGATTTGTATTTTGAAAATTATGATGATATGTTCTTAAGATAAGGGACAAGGTCCCTTTGATTTAGGGATTCATTTCCATTTTCTTTTGTCTTAAACAAGTATGATAGGTTTGCCTTTTTAGGTGGCAAATTTCTAGCCCTTGAATCTCCATTATTTGGTTCATATTATTTGTGTGGGATAGGAAAGTTTTGTCCTAATGCCATGTATTTTCATACCACTTGCTAAAATTGTGAGTGTAGGATATAGATGTTTTTGTCCTAAAGCCTTGTATTATCATGCCACTTGCCTAAGTGATGAATGTAGAATCATACCACTTGCTAAATTTTTGTCTTAATGCCATGTAACCTAATCTTTATTATTATTATTATTATATCATCATCTAATTTATTTTATTTTATTTTTCCTCTTGGATTTGGGCTTATTCCTACCCATTTTCTTTGCTTTGGATAAAATTCTACCTTTCTTGGAGGGCTTGGTCACATTTTCATAATTTTTGGGCTATTGGTCCAATTACTATATCCTAGTCCAAGTCTATGTTTTATTTCTTGCTTAGGTTATCCAATGGCTTGCTAGAAACTTATGTGAAGTGGAAAAACTCTATATGAAGTGTCCATAGGTAAAAGCCCAATGTATGGGTAAGGATTTTAAACTTAGTAACTCTAGTTCTTGAATTAGGAAAAATTACCCTAATTCAATGTTCTTGAAATTTTAAGACCTTTACTTGTTTCTAAAAATTTATCTTCCTTATCCAAGAATTTTGCATCTCTTTAGTATGTTATTTCTAATTTCTTTCCTATTAGGTTTTCCTTCTTTATTTGTTCTCTTAATGTTAGACACATTTTCTATGCATATACATAAGGTGAAGAATTTCTAAGGACTATATTTCCTTAGATATCTAAAATATTGTCTAATAAATTTTATTTCCTTAATTAAATTTTTTATGTACCTTTATCAATAAAAGAAACGAAATTAGGGATGTTAGAGTTCTCACTATTATTGTGGTGTTATGTTCAGATAAAAAGAAATGAGATACAACACAAAAGGGAGTTACTAATGGAGATCTAGATGTCAGAACCACCTTCTCACCCTTTGTATTTCAAGGGTGAAATACTGTATAAAAACTCTTATTTATGTACTAAAATGTTGTATTGTAACATGTATAATGTGTTTTGAAATGTTGTATTGTATAATTATAACATGTATGAGCATTGTAATAAATATATATATATATATAATGTGTTTTTACATATGGCGTATTTTAACATGCGTAATGTAAAAAAAAAATCGGATGTTACAAAGTTGGTATCAGAGTGGTCGATCTTAGGCGACCATGGGGTGGGTGGTCACCTAAATTGACTTAGAGGAGTCTTGAATAGTTATGTGGAAACATTGTATAAGGTAGCGGATAAATACAGGAGGAAAGTACTAGTATTTCCTATTTATAATTTTGTGTAGTGTGATAACTGTTGTAAAATTTTGAACTACTGTTGAGTTTGATCACCTCAATAGTGACTAATATTTTTCTTTACAAATACAGTGAGTTATGGCACCACCAAGAAGGAATCTGCCAGGCAGCGCAGATGCTACCTTAAATAACATAGCCGCAGCTA
The DNA here is from genome assembly GCA_037074535.1 of Gleditsia sinensis. Classification (NCBI taxonomy): domain Eukaryota; kingdom Viridiplantae; phylum Streptophyta; class Magnoliopsida; order Fabales; family Fabaceae; genus Gleditsia; species Gleditsia sinensis. The sequence continues at coordinate 50,862,562 of CM073463.1, read as the reverse complement.
TTCAAGCTCAGGCAGCTGCTACGAATCAGATTCTACAGTATCTTCAAAATATTAATAATAATGATGAGGTTAGGGGAGATGAAAGAAATCGAAATGGGAATAGAACTAGAAATGGTAATGTATGGTCTGAATTTATGGGAACGCGACCTCCATCTTTTGTGGGTGCATGTGACCTAATAGTTGCTGAGAGATGGCTGACGGAACTCGAGAAGATTTTTGAAGTTCTAAATTTTTCTAATGAGCAGAAGGTTAATCTTGGGACATATATGCTGAAGGAAGAAGCTGAATACTGGTGGAGAGGAGCCAAAGAGTTACTGGTACATCAAAATAGGGAAATTACATGGCACTTGTTCCGAGAGACTTTTCTGAACAAATATTTTCCCAGTAATGTGAGAGCTGAGAAAGAGATTGAGTTTCTTCAGCTTAGACAGGAAAATGGGACCATTGAGCACTATATTACCAAGTTTGAAGAACTGTCTAAGTTCTCAAGTACTTTGAAGAATAATCCAGATGAAGCTTGGAAGGCAGTGAAGTTTGAATCAGGACTGAACCCAGAGCTTAGAAATGATGTGGTGGCATTAGAGATTCGGGAATATGCCCCGTTGGTAAATAAATGTCAGATGCTGGCGACAAGTCTAAAAGCAGTTGAGGATGAAAAGGAGAGGCGTACTCAGTGGAAGTGGAAGAGAGAGTTCCCAGTTATGGATAGAAATACCAGAGGGAAGAATATTATAAGAGGTAAACAACCAGCAATTGTGGAACCCAGACCTTTTCTGAAAAATCCAACAATGGGTCAGTGTGGAAAATGTGGGAAATTCCATGGGAATAAGCCATGTTATTTTGATTCAGTTACTTGCTACCAATGCGGACAGAAGGGGCACGTGGCATAATATTGTCCATTGGGAAGAGAGAAAGGCATTGCACGAACACAACAAACAACAGGAAGAGTTTTCACCTTGAGTGGTGCTGAAGCAAAGACAGCTCCTGATTTGATGTAAGGTACGTGCCATATCAACAATTTATCTCTAAATGTATTGTTTGATTCTGGCGCGAGCCATTCTTTCATAGCAATAAAATGTGTGGGAAAATTACAACACTCTATTGTAGAGTTACCATATGAGTTAGCGGTGGTAACACCTACAGGAGGAAAAATAATTACCTCCTCAGTGTGTTTGAATTGTCCCATTGTATTGAATGGCAGATCCTTTGTAATGGATCTGATCTGTCTACCTCTAGACGGTATAGATGTCATCTTGGGTATGGATTGGTTAAGTCAGAACCGAGTCCTGTTAGATTGCTGTAATAAGACTTTTGAGTTTCTCTCGGATCCACCGGAGGACCAAAAGTATAGCATTATTAGTGCTCACCGACTCTATAAAAAGATGAGGGATGCGGATTTGAAATGTGTTTTCTTGTATACCATCAATCCGAGTGAGAAACGGGAATTGCTTGAGATTCTGGTAGTCCGTGAATTTCCAAAGGTTTTTTCCTCTGAAATTTCTGAACCTCCACCGAAGAGAGAAGTGGAATTTTCCATCGATCTAGCACCAGAGGCGAGGCCTATTTCTATCACTCCCTATAGAATGTCTCCTATGGAACTTCAAGAGCTGAAGAAGCAGATCGAAGAGCTGTTAGAAAAGAATTTTATCAGACCTAGCGTATCACCTTGGGGAGCGCCTGTATTATTTGTAAAGAAGAAAGATGACAGTTTGAGATTGTGTATTGATTACATGCAATTGAATAAGGCGATTATTAAGAATAAGTATCCATTGCCCAGAATAGACGATCTACTAGATCAATTAAAAGGAGCTACTATTTTCTCTAAGATTGACTTGAGGTCAGGATATCATCAGATCGGAGTTAAAGAAGAAGACATTCGAAAAACAGCTTTCCGAACTCGGTATGGACACTATGAATTTTTAGTCATTCCTTTTGGGGTCACAAATACACCTGCAGTCTTTATGGACTATATGAATCACATTTTTAGACCTTACTTGGATCAATTCGTAGTAGTGTTCATAGATGATATTTTAATCTACTCTAAGAGTGAGGAAGAACACAACCAGCATCTCCGATTAGTACTCCAGGTTTTGAAGGAAAAGAAACTTTTTGCTAAGTTGGAAAAATGTGAATTTTGGCTGGAAGAAGTGAAGTTTTTGGGTCACGTAATTTATAAAGATGGCGTATCAGTGGATCCCAGTAAAACTGAAGCAGTGCTGAAATGGGAGAGACCTAAAACTGTGACTGAAATTAGAAGTTTCTTGGGTTTAGCAGGATATTATAGACAGTTTATACAGGGATTCTCTCAAATAGCTTTGCCTTTGACTCGATTGACCAGAAAGGGAAGTCTCTTTAATTGGACTGAAGAATGCGAGAATAGTTTCCAAGAGCTTAAAGTCAAATTGACTTCTCCACCTGTTCTAGTTGTTCCTAACCCTTCTGGAAGCTTTGTAGTCTATACGGATGCTTCCAAGAAAGGTTTAGGTTGTGTTTTGATGCAAGAAAGTAGAGTAGTTGCTTATGCATCTCGACAATTGAGACCGCATGAGGAGAACTATCCTACTCATGATTTAGAATTGGCTGCAATAGTTTTTGCCCTGAAGATGTGGAGACACTACTTGTATGGAGCTGTATTTGAAATATATAGTGATCATAAGAGTTTAAAGTATCTCTTTGACCAAAAAGAATTGAATATGAGGCAAAGAAGGTGGATGGAATTTATTAATGATTACAAATTTTAATTAAAGTGTCACCCAGGGAAGGCAAATGTAGTAGCTGATGCGTTGAGCCGGAAGTCGTTGCATTTAAGTCAAATACTGATAAAGGAAATGGAGTTAATTGAGGAATTCAGAAATTTGAAATTATCAGTTATGATTGTCCTGGGTAGTTTGATTGTTAGTGAACTAAGAATTGAAAGTGATTTGAAGACTCAGATTAAAGAAGCGTAGACACATGATCAATTTTTACAAGATCGAAGAGATCAACCTGACTTTGCAATGTCAGATGATAGAATTATTATGTACCGGGGCAGAACATGTATACCACAAGGAGAGAATTTGAAGGCTAAGATTCTGGAAGAAGCTCATCAAAGTAAGTATACAATCCATCCAGGATCTACAAAAATGTATCAAGATTTGAAAAGATTATATTGGTGGCCAGGTATGAAGAGAGACATTGCTGAATATGTGTCTAAGTGTCTGGTTTGTCAAAAGGTGAAGATAGAACATCAAAAACCTTCTGGGATGTTACAACCTTTAGAAATCTCTGAGTGGAAGTGGGATAGTATATCTATGGATTTTATTATCGGATTACCTAAGACTCAGACAGGTTATGATGCGATATGGGTAATAGTTGATAGACTGACGAAATCTGTGCATTTTCTACCTATTAAGAAAAACTACTCGTTGAATAAGTTGGCCCAGTTGTATATGAAGGAAATTGTACGGTTGCATGGAATTCCTAATAGTATCATTTCAGATCGAGATCCTCGATTTACTTCCAGATTTTAGAGAGCACTACAAGAAGCTTTTGGTACGCGTTTGTGTTTTAGTACTGCATATCATCCTCAAACAGACGGTCAAACAGAGAGAACTATACAGACTTTAGAGGATATGCTAAGATCGTGTGTGCTAGAGCAAGGAAAAGGATGTGATGGATATCTGTCACTGGCTGAGTTTGCGTATAATAACAGTTATCATTCTAGCATCAGAATGGCACCATATGAAGCTTTGTATGGTAGGAGATGTAAATCGCCATTATGTTGGAATGAAGTGGGGGAGAAAAGGTTATTGGGGCCCGAATTAGTGCAACATACTTTTGAGCAAATACAGATAATTCGAGATAAAATGCGAACAGCTCAGAGTCGACAAAAGAGCTATTTCGATAGGAGAAGGAGACCGATACAATTCCAAGAAGGTGAGCATGTGTTCTTGAAAATTTCTCCTACTACCGGAATTGGCCGAGCAATGAAAATTAAGAAATTGAGTCTGAGATATTTAAGACCATATCAAATTCAAAAAAAGATAGGGTTATCGGCGTATCAGATTGCACTTCCTCTGCATTTGTCAAATCTGCATGATGTGTTCCATGTTTCTCAACTTCGAAAGTATCTACCAGATCCGTCACACATAATTCAAGAAGAAATAATAACTGTAGATGAGAATCTAACCTACCGACCAAGGCCGATAGTAATTCTGGATAAAGACGTGAAACATTTGAGAAATAAAACCATTCCATTGGTGAAGGTAGGTTGGGAGAGTTTAACAACGGAAGAAGCCACATGGGAAAGGGAAGATGACATGAGATAGAAGTATCCACAACTATTTGAAGACAGGTAAACCTTGAATTTTGAGGTCAAAATTCTTTTTAAGGGGGAAGAACTATAACATCCCCGATTTTTCCTTTATGTTACTAATTGGAATTTTTGTTCAGAGAGGAGAAAGCATTTTGGACTTCACGGGAGGATTAAATCGTTTTACAATTTTACTCAGGTAAAAGAAGATAGTAGGATGGTTAAAATGGCATTTATGTAATTTCATTGAAATGGCATTTTTGTAATTAATGGAGGATGTCATTTATGAAATTAGGGATGGTGGCAAGGGTATTTTTGAGAAAGGGAGGAGGTAGGTAGGAGGTAAGAAGGGAAAGAAAATATATAATATAATAATAATAAAATAAAATAAAAATGAAAGATAAGAAGGGGAAGGGGGAGTTGACGGAAGGAAAGAGAGAAAGAAAGAAAAGAAGAAAAAGAAGAGAAAGGAAAGAGAGAAAGAAAGAAAAGAAGAAAAAGAAGAGAAGAGAAAGAAGAGAAAGATGAAGAAGAAGGAAAAGAAAGAGGAAAACAAGTTTAAGGATCTATCTGAGGTAGGTTTAACATTTATTTAATAAATTCTGTACAAAATTATATATAAATTTTTAGATTTATTTATATGTGATTTTGGATAACATGTGGTCTGGATATTTATATGAAATTCTATTTTGGATGTTTGGACATGCATATGGGTATATGGGATTATATAAAAGAAAATCAAAGGAGAAGATAAATTAAGCTGAATTTCGGAATAATTGGGGTAGCTTCAGTTTTTGGAATTCTGAGAATATTCGGAAAGGATTTTAAAGAAATGTTAAACATATGAATTGTAGATATATTTCTGACGGATTTATAGGCTTTGGAATCACCTCAATCGGAATTCATATGAGGGAGATATGGTTGATTAATTGAGCAAAGGTCGGAATTCAGGATAGTAAAAATAAGTGTTTAATTTTAAATTTTCTGGGAATCAACTGTAAAGAATTTGAAGAAATGATAAACATAGAAGTTGTAGAAAATTGTCTTAGCTTTTTATAGGCTTTGAAATCACCTCAATCAGAATTTATATGAGGGCGATATGGTTAATTAATTGAGCAAATGTCGGAATTCAGGATTGTAAAAATAACTGTTTAATTTTTAATTTTCTGGGAATAAACCGTAAAGAATTTGAAGAAATGATAAACATAGAAGTTGTAGATAATTATAGGCTTTGAAATCACCTCAATCAAAATTCATATGAGGGAGATATTATTGAATAAGTGAACAAAGGTCATAGAACATTTCACTGTTTTTTTTACCTAAAAATAGTTTTATTTGTTGAAATATTTTTAGAAGACAAATGTCCAAGAAAATTATCATTTTCTTTATTTGATTCAAAATTTATTATATTGGACATTTGATATGTGATGAATAATTATTAATTGTTGGATATGAAAATTATGCATGTTATTTTATGAAAGAAATTGAATGGCAAGCGTAAAGCTCATGGCGAGTTGCTTGATAATTATGGCAAGCGTAAAACTCATGGCGAGTTGCTTGATAATTTTACATTCTATTTGATGAATATGCATTAATATATATATGTATTTATATGTATGAATGAATATCGATGGGTTGTATGGCTTGTGACGGTACCGAGTAGGGGACGCCCTATTAGCCTGAGTGAGCCAAGAGAGGGCCGCTCCAACCGGGTGTCAGTGGTAATGTGAGGAGGCAGGAGGGTGATGTACTCACATTCCCTGATCACTTATTGTGACTATAGTCGATCGGTCACTATGCATATAGCAAAAGAGTAAATTAAAAGCCGTGATAGGGCTGAGCTTTAGAAAAAAAAATGGACTTCTGGTGCGAGTGTAGTATGATAATTATACATAAACAAAAATTATGATTTTTATCTCAAAATTTTGATATTTTTTTTTCTGTAGCTTATACAGCTGAACATAACTCCTGTTTTCTCAGCATATTTTATTTATGTTAAGTCTACTGGGAACCTTTGTTCTCACTATTATTGTGGTGTTATGTTCAGATAAAAAGAAATGAGATACAACACAAAAGAGAGTTACTGATGGAGATCTAGATGTCAGCACCACCTTCTCACCCTTTGTATTTCAAGGTTGAAGTGATGTATAAAAACTCTTATTTATGTACTAAAATGTTGTATTGTATAAATGTAACCTGTGTGAGGTTTGTAAAATATATGTAAACATGTATAATGTGTTTTGAAATGTTGTATTGTATAATTATAACATGTATGAGGTTTGTAATATATATATATATATATATATATATATATATATATATATATATAAAATGTGTTTTTACATATGGCGTATTTTAACATGCGTAATGAAAAAAAAAAAAATCAGACGTTACAAATAAAATGTAGACTTATATATGTTTGATTTTTGTATAGATGTTTTGATTAATAATGTGTATTTGAACCCATAATAGTATAAGTGTTAATGGTATTTCTGAAACCTTAATTATGTTTGGTTAATTTAATTGAATGTTATTATGAGTTAAATAGTTAGAAGTAAAGAGGTAACAACTTCATGGAATTTTAGAAATATATATATATATATATATATATATATATATATATATATATATATATATCTATAGATATATATATATATATATATCTATAGATATATATATATATATATATATATCTATGTATGTATGTATATATATGTAAAAAAATGGAGTTGTTACAGGGTTGGCTACATTTGTATGATTTTTGAGCTATTGTTCCAACCTCTATATCTTAGTCTAAGTCTATGATATATCTTTTGCTTGGGCTATCCATTTAGCATCCTAAAAACTCATGTGAAGTGGAAAAACTCTATATGAAGTGTCCATAGGTGAAAGTCCAAATATATGGGTGGAGATGTTAAACTTAGGAACTTTAGCTCTTAAATTAGGAAAAATTACTCTAATCTAATCTTCTTAAAATTTTAAGACCTTTACTTACTTCCAAAACTTTATCTTTCCTTACTAAGAATTTCACCCCTCTTTAGGACGTTATTTCTAATTTTTTCTATTAGGTTTTCTCTCTTTACCTAATCCCCTTGTAATAACTTCATTTTTTTTACATATATACATAGATATATTTCAAAATCCCATGAAGTCATTACCTCTTTATTTCTAACTATTTAACTCACAATAACATTCAATTATATTAACCAAGCATAATTAAGGTTTATGGTATACCATTAATAATGATACAATTCTAGGTTCACATACACATCATTAATTAAAAACGTCCATACAAAATTAAAACACATATATTTCTAAATCTTATTCTTCCATATTGACCAGTTCACTGAGATCATAGCTAACTCAACGCAACGTACGCTAAAATTCGGTCATTGAGAATATATGCATATTTAGTCTTCTGAACATGATATGGTAATATAGTGAAAATTAAATCCTAATAGGTTCAACAATAAATAATAATTATCATCAATATAGTTCATCATATTATGTTTATATGTATAAACTACAATAAATATCTTAGGTCACATGAATAACTTTATCTATGCACATGAAAATTGTACAGTAATGACATGTATGCCATGAATAACTATTTCCATAATATCATATGATGCCTATCAAATTTTTTCCATATCAAGCTTCCCCAATCATGTTGAGTACTTTCTACTCTCTGATACGGGAACTTTTTCACTTCGTGCGACATGGCACACTTTCTCTTTCTTTTCTCATTATCAAAGTTATAGCCGTGAGTAAGGCGTCCCCTACTGGTGCACCACACAGACCACCAATTGACCATGCTCGTCTCTTTTCTTTTCTTTTCTTTTCACGTTAATAACCAAAAATATGATTTCAATAACAAGTATGTTCATTATATTCACATGCCATAATTTATCATCAAAGCATAATCATTACCAAAAATCATTAGGAAAATGCAATTATGCCAAGATCATAACTGATGAGTGAGTTTTATACTCATAAATTAAATATTTTCATCTTATCTTTTGCCATAATTAAGCATAAATCTCCCTTACTTGTCTTTAGTTTTGTGTCTTTCTTACAGATGGAGAGAAGAGTAGAAAATGGACTTAATTGGAGGAATCAGAGTTAAATTGTGGTTCTTTGGAAATGATGTCTATAAATCAAGCAGATAAAACAAATTCATTAAGGATGGCTGAGTAAGGAGCATTATCATATTGTCTCTTGAGACTCATCCTAATGGATATATGCACAAATTTATTCTTGATTTATGATTACATTTCCAAAAGAACTAAAACATAAAGATTCAAGGCAAAGCACCCAATGTTGAGAATATGTTTGCTGGTTACAGTCCAGCCCAACCTTGCTATAGTACTTGGGCCATATCTCTGAAAATACATATCCAATATGTATACAATTTGGTAAGTGTGTAGCTGACACAATTGGGTACAACTTTTCATGTTCAAGTGGTCAGAAAATACGGATATTAAAAGGGACAAAAGTGGGCTAGAAAAGAATCTGACTACTGCTGCAATCCAGCCCGACTTTGCTCTAGTATTTTGACCATAACTCACACATTACGTATCCAATTTGACCACAATTTGTCTTGACGGAAAGCTAATGAAATTTTCTACAACTTTCTTGTTGATGAAGTCAGAAAATTCTGCAGTTTTCAAGACGATATTCAAGGATCAATTTCGGTGCACATATGGAATTCAAATTGTCAACTTTGTACAACTTCCTACCTAACAATTTTGACAATTACCACACCAACCACACTTAATTGTATCTATAAATAGAGGGCTTGAGGGGTGAGTTAGGGAGTTTTTGGAGAGCTTTGGATGGAGCTTGGGAAAGCTTTGTTGGAATTCTACGAACTTGTAATGTTATTCTCTCTTTAGACATCTTGTATTTTTCATTTTCTTTCGTAATATTATCATGTTTCTTCATCTTTCATTTCACTTTCTTGCCTTGATTATGGAGAACTAATCTCCTAATGCTAAGGTGAAAGGGTGAAACTCTTGGTATGAGAATAATAATTTATCTAACTCTTAATCTTAATGTTTATCTTTGATATTGTATTTACCTTCCTATTTCTTTTCTCATAATTATTTCTTAATGGCTGGTTTTATCATACCGCCGATTTCTTGTTATGTTATTGGCTGGTTTTATTAGACCGCCTATCTCTTATTATTTTCATGGTTGGCTTTGCCACCTACTTTATTTTATTTTACTATTGGATGGCTTTGCCACCGATTCTATTTCATTTTATTTTTTTATGTTAATTAATTTTCTACCTTTCATTTTTTGCATAAGTTAATCTTGTAAAATGTGAATTTTGATATATTGTAGACAATATAATGATTGGCACAATTTATGCTTGAATCCATTTACAAGTTATCTTTTGCATCTTTGTATTTTTAATCTTGTGAAGTGTGAACCTTGATACATTGTAGACAATTTTTGGCACAATAAATACTTGAATCACTCTTGATTTATTGTAGACAATATGTTGATTGGCACAATGTACGCTTGAATCCATTTTACAAGAATGTTTTAATTATTAGAAAGGAGGTAAATATAATTCATGTATAAACAAAATTGAGCTTAAATTAACATATCATCCGATTAGAACTTTATTCGTGTAAAGATTCTAATTGAGTAATAAAAGAGTTAAATTTATTTTTATTCGATATACCAAGAGTGGATCTCCTAACCTTAGCATGCTTCTTTACCTTGAATACATCTTCATTTAATTTCAGTATATTAGTTCTTTGCATATTTCGTTCAATATTCCTCTCACAAAACGAGACATCGGGAACTAGGTTAGAAGTATTTATTTCGGATCTATATTAGAATTTTCTCTCAATTGGCAATCTCTGTGGGATCGACCTTGCATACCACTAAATCTATACTCCAATAGATTCGTGCACTTGCGAGTTTTAATTAAAACAACAAGTTTTTGGCGCCGTTGCCGGGGATTGCGACGAAAAAGCTATTTGGATCCAGGTAAGTACTTTTCTTCCACTAGTTATAGTTAGAACATTTGTTTATTCTGCGATAGAAATTTTTCTTTAGAATTGTTTCCTGAAAATTGGTGTAGTAATTTGGGTGTATAAAATTGGTTGATTCTGTCAACAAGGCTAAAAGCGCCTAAGGAGTATGGGTTTTAAGAGAAACCATTGTGATTCCTCCATATTTTCCTGGGAGTCTACCGATTAAATACTACCCATTATTACTAACACTTTGAAAAAAAAAGAGTTTGTATAATTTTGTGATTTTTATTTTGTGGTATTTGCATTTTGTAGCCGTTGTGTAGTTAGATACTTTTTCATAATTAGGAAGCTATTTTTTTATGCGTGTTTGGAAACGTGATAAAGATAAGCGGTTGGTTAGGAAAAGTTTAGGGTCAACCATTGAGTGTACAATAGAGACATTAGATTCTGCTGGATCACCATTAAAAATGGAAGAACAAGTTGTGCATAATAAAACTCTTATGGAGTACTTCTCACCTGTTATAGCCAATACTCCATCTTGCATAGTTTTACCACAAACTACTGTAACTCATTTTGAACTCAAACCGGCCATACTCCAACTTTTACCATCATTTTATGGTATGGAAAGAGAAGATCCATACATGCACATTAAAGAGTTTCTTGAAATCTGCTCGACTTTTCGCTTCCAGAATTTCAATGATGAATCAATCAGGCTTAGAATGTTTCCATTTTCATTGAAAGATAAAGCTAAAGCCTGGTTGAACTCCCTTCTTACAGGAACTATAACTAGTTGGAACCAATTAGTAAATAAGTTTCTAGCAAAATTTTTCCCTATGTCTAAAACTGATGCCCTTCGGAGAGAAATTTTTGATTTTTGTCAAAAAGAGGGTGAACAAGTTTTTAAATGTTGGGAAAGATTTAATGATCTTCTTCTGAAATGTCCTCATCATGGTTTTGAAACTTGGAGAATAGTGAAATATTTCTATGATGGCTTAACTTCATCAAACCGTCAAATGATCCAAAGCATGCATGGTGGGAGATTTTTACAATTGAATGAGGGGGAAGCTTGGGAATCCTTAGGATCTTTATCTGAAAATTCTCAGCATTGGAACTGCATAGATCCCAGGGATAAAAAGTCTCAAACACAAAAAAAGGGAGGACTTTATGAAGTGAGTGATGATACAGATGTGAGAATTGCCTAAGCTAGCCTGACTAGAAAGGTAGAAGCTTTAACTTTAAGCCACACTTTAAACCCTTCTACCAATACTAGGATAGAGGCATGTGCCTTATGTTCTAGTACAGCTCACATTGCGCAATCTTGTCCATCTATACCAGCTTACCAAGAGGCATTCTCTGAGCAAGCGAATTCTCTTCAAACTTATGGGAAGTCATCAGATAGCCCATTTGCACCCACATATAATCCAAATTGGAGGAATCATCCAAATTTCTCATGGAGGCAAAATCAACCTGCAATGAATCAAAGTGGGCAACAATTTGCCCCTTCTAATTCATACCCTCAAGTTCCTCATCATGCTCCTCCTTTCGGGGTATCTCAACAAAGAAAACCTTCTTTGGAAGATACTCTACAGCAATTCATGCAATCAACCCAACAAGTTTTACAATCTCACACTCAGTCCATTTCAAAGATTGAAACACAATTGGGTCAATTAGCCAGTGCTGTAGGAGAGAGAGAAAAAGGAAAATTCCCCAGTCAACCTATTCCTAATCCTAAGGGTCAATATGAAGTAGGATCATCAGCAAATCCTAAGGAAGAAGTAAAGTCTGTGACAACCCTTAGATCTGGAAAGGTCATTGATAATCATGTTCACATGCCAGAAAATGAGGAACAGAGTCAACATGAATCCCAAACTAATGACTCAAGTGAAAAGAAAAGTGAACAGATTTCTTATGCCCCCAAAGCTCCTTTCCCACAAAGACTTGCATCTGTCAAGAAAGGTACTCAGTATAGTGACATTTTAGAGGTGTTTAAGCAAGTAAGCATTAACATCCCTTTTTTGGACGCTATCAAACAAGTACCCGCTTACTCAAAATTTCTGAAAGATCTTTGTACGGTGAAAAGGAAAACTAATGTTCCAAAAAAGGCATTTTTGACTGAACAAGTGAGTTCTATAATTCAGCAAAAGACTCCTGTCAAGTACAAAGATCCAGTTTGTGCTACAATTTCTTGTATTATAGGTGACCATGTGATTAACAGAGCCTTACTTGATCTAGGAGCAAGTGTGAATCTACTGCCGTACTCTGTGTATGAGAAACTTGGGTTAGGAAAGCTGAAACCTACATCAGTGACCCTTCAGTTAGCTGATAGGTCCACCAAAATCCCTAGAGGTGTCATAGAAGATGTGCTCATTAAGGTTGATAAATTCTACTTTCCTGTAGATTTCATTGTTCTTGACACTGAACCTGTTGAGAATACAGAGACACAAATTCCAGTCATTTTGGGTAGACCATTTCTGGCAACATCCAATGCAATTATTAATTATCGAAATGGAATTTTGAATTTATCTTTTGGAAATATGACTGTGGAATTAAATGTTTTTAATGTCTCTCATCAACCTGTGGACATGGATGATGTGTGTGAGGTCAGCATGATTGAGAGTATAATCTATGACTCATTTGTAAGTTCTTGTGATGATGACCCTTTGGAAAAATGTTTGGCCCACTTTAACATGGATTTGGATGAGGACTGTTTGATCAGTGAAGTAAATTTCCTGTTAGAGACCACTCCATTAATGGATACCAATAAATAGAAAGGTAAAACAGAGATACTTACACCTTCTGAGTCTATTTTATTGCCATCCATAGAGAAACCTCCCCAGGTAGAGTTAAAACCTTTACCAGATTCTCTGAAATATGTGTTTCTAGGACCTTCTGAGACCTTGCCTGTCATTGTAGCATCTGATTTAGATGAAGAACAGGAAGTTGAACTCATAAAAGTCCTCAGTGAACATAGTGAAGCCATAGGTTGGACAATAACAGACATTAAAGGCATTAGTCCATCAATTTGCATGCACAGGATACATTTGGAGGACAATGCCAAAACCTCAAGAGATCCACAAAGACGTCTGAATCCAAACATGAAAGAAGTTGTGAGAGCCGAAGTGATTAAACTTCTTGATGTGGGTGTCATTTACCCAATTTCTGATAGTGCATGGGTTAGTCCTGTTCAGGTAGTTCCTAAGAAATTTGGCATTACTGTAGTCAAGAATGAGAATAATGAATTGATTCCCACTAGAGTACAAACTGGGTGGCGTGTTTGCATTGACTACTGTAAGTTGAATGCTGTTACAAGGAAAGACCATTTTCCACTTCCTTTTATAGATCAAATGCTAGAAAGGTTAGCTGGACATGCATATTACTGCTTTCTTGATGGATATTCTGGTTATAACCAAATTCCTATTGCACCTGAGGATCAAGAGAAAACTACATTCACTTGTCCTTTCGGAACCTTTGCCTATCGTCAAATGCCATTTGGATTGTGCAATGCACCTGCTACATTTCAGCATTGCATGATAAGTATATTTTCTGACATGGTAGAGCGATTTTTGGAAGTATTCATGGATGATTTTTCTGTGCATGGGTCTAGTTTTGAGGAATGTCTACACCATTTAAAATTAGTCTTAATTAGGTGTAAAGAAAAGAACCTTGTTTTGAACTGGGAAAAATGCCATTTTATGGTTAAAAAGGGAATTGTTTTGGGGCATGTTGTGTCACATCAAGGTATTGAGGTAGATAGAGCCAAAATTGAACAGATCTCCAGTCTTCCACCTCCTCGAACAGTAAAAGAGGTACGTTCTTTTTTAGGCCATGCAAGGTTTTATTGCAGATTCATCAAAGATTTTAGCAAAATCTCTAGGCCTTTGTGTAGTTTACTTACCAAAGATGCCTCTTTTATCTTTGATGAAGAGTGCTGTCAAGCTTTTGAAAAGCTCAAATTCTTACTCACCTCTGCACCTATCATTAGACCACCTGATTGGAATCTTCCCTTTGAAATCATGTGTGATGCTTCTGATTATGCAATTGGAGCTGTTTTGGGGCAGCGTCTTCATCAGTTTCCATATGTGATATACTATGCTAGTAAAACTCTTAATGATGCTCAATTGAATTATTCTACAACAGAAAAAGAGTTACTAGCTATAGTATTTGCTTTAGACAAGTTTAGATTTTATTTATTAGGATCTAAGGTTGTAATTTTTACAGATCATGCTGCACTTAAGTATCTTTTTTCTAAGAAAGATGCTAAAGCCCGATTGATAAGATGGATACTGCTGTTACAAGAATTTGATTTAGAAATTTGGGATAAGAAAGGATCTGAAAATGTTGTGGCTGATCACTTGTCTAGGCTGATAGTTGAATCGGGTGAAAATAACTTGCCTATCAAAGACTCATTTCCAGATGAGCAACTCATGTCCGTTTCTCAGCTACCTTGGTTTGCTGACATTACTAATTACCTTGTCACAGGTTAAATACCTACACATTGGAGTAAGCAAGATCGGATAAAATTTTTAGCTGAAGTAAAAAAATTCTTTTGGGAAGATCCATACTTGTTTAAGTATTTTCCTGATCAAATCATTAGGAGATGTGTTCCGGAGAGTGAGCAATCTAGTGTTATTCATTTTTTTCATGATCATGCTTGTGGAGGTCATTTTAGTGCTAAAAAAACTGCTGCAAAGGTTTTGCAATGTGGCTTTTATTGGCCATCACTGTTCAAAGATTGCCATTTGTACTGTAGTTCTTGTGAGTGTTGCCAAAAATTGGGTAGTATCTCACGCAGGAACATGATGCCTCTAACTCCCATTCTTATTGTTGAGATATTCGATGTCTGGGGAGTTGATTTCATGGGTCCTTTTCCTATTCTTTTGGCAATTTATACATCCTTGTTGCTGTGGATTATGTGTCAAAATGGGTCGAGGCTATTGCATGTAAAACAAATGATCACAAGATTGTGGTGAAATTCTTGAAAGAAAACATTTTCTCAAGGTTTGGCACACCACGAGCAATCATTAGTGATGGGGGAAAACATTTTTGTAATAGGCATTTTGAGCATTTGATGAAGAAATATGGCATCATGCACAAAGTGGCAACCCCATACCACCCACAAACTAGTGGGCAAGTTGAGATTTCAAATAGGGAAATTAAAAACATTTTGGAAAAAAATGATTAACCCAAATAGGAAAGATTGGTCTTTGAAACTTTCTGATGCTTTATGGGCTTATCGTACTGCTTTTAAAACCCCTATTGGAATGTCTCCTTACCGGCTTGTGTATGGCAAGGCCTGTCATTTACCTGTTGAAATAGAGCATAAAGCTTATTGGGCCATCAAACAGTTTAACTTTGCTCTTGACAAAGCAGGTTCTCACAGGAAGCTTCAACTCAATGAATTGGAAGAAATATGAAATGATGCATATGAAAGTGCAAAGTTGTATAAGGATCGAATGAAAGTTTTCATGACAAACATATTTTAAGAAAATCATTTAATGTAGGTCAAAAGGTCCTTCTATATAACTCTCGTTTGCACTTATTTCTAGGGAAACTACGTTCTCGGTGGACAGGCCCATTCATTGTTCGTACTGTTTATCCACATGGTGCAGTAGAGATCGAAAATCCCAAGAACGGTGATGTGTTTAAAGTAAATGGTCAAAGATTGAAAGCATTTTTTGAATTACATAACCCAGAGATAGAGGAGACACATTTGCGTGATCCCGTCTACCAGGATTGATTCGCCTCTGTTATTAAAGGTTGTCGTGCACGCTATCTAGGTAAGATCTTTCTTTATTTAACTTGCATTAATTGGTTTTCTCACTGTAATCTTCTTTTGAATTTCTATTGTTTCCTTGCTCTTGTTGTTTTTTTTCCTTCTCTTTCACAAAAAACAAAAAAAAAAAAAAAAATTTTGAGTCGATAATGGAGGACGTTCTCGCACAATTGAAAAATCATTTTCCTTCTCTTCCACCCAATGCATTGACAAAAATTTACAAAGCACGGGTTGAAAGATTGAGATTAATGAGGATCATGGGAATACCTGTTGATATTCGTTGGCTAATTAAAGCTAAGGTATGGTTATCAGGTGAATCTGCAAATGATTTCATCTCTTACATGCCTGGTTTAGGAAAAAGTAGTTTTGCTAAAAAGCGCAGAGCTAAACGCATGGGTGTTTGTTACAAATGTGGACGTGAAACCTGTAACAAACGTTGTCGTTCTTTGGGTTGGGTGTCTGTAAATCGGGAAGACAAAATTAAGTTCATTAAGGATGGCTTGAGTAAGGAGTCATTGGATGATGACTTTCATCCAATGTCTCTTGAGACACATCCTAGTGGATCTGTGCATATCGGTATTGTCGGTCTATGGCCCCATTTCAAAAAAGAACATAAACGGTACAGTCTTGGGAATCTGACGTTAAAAGACCCTGTTTGCCAATTTATAAGAAAATTGGATGGGAAGCATATCCTCGACCCATAGAGGGCGTTTAAGCCGTTACTGGACGTAAAACCAGAGGAAGATGTGAGCCACAATCACAACTACTGTACATATACATGCGTGCCGTCATTTTTGAATTTTTCACCTTTAATTTAGCTGACATTTTTCGGCCTACTCTTATAGCTATGGAAATTATGCCCCCGGCCTATGCACATAGCTATTACAAGTATGCCCTTATTTAAGTCTTATAAATGCGCACCTCATTATCTTCATCCTCACAATCAAAGTCAAGGTGAGTGCAGATATGGAAGGAATCGCATTTCGTCACTTTCGTAATATTTGTGTCTTTTGTGGTTCTAGTCCTGGGAAAAATGGAGAGTATGTAAAAGCAGCACAAACTTTGGGAATGGTACTAGCCAAGAGAAAGATTCATTTAGTGTATGGTGGAGGTTGTCGAGGGTTAATGGGGAGTGTGTCTGGATCTGCATATCTAGGAGGATGCCAAGTTCTTGGTATTATTCCTACAGCTCTAGCTGCATCAAACATAGTAGGAAAAACAATTAGGGAAGAATGCAGGGTATCCTTCATGCATGAACGAATTGCTAAAATGATGTGCAACGCTGACGCCTTTATTGCCTTACCTGGAGGTTTTGGTACTCTAGAGGAAATTTTTCAAATCGTCTCTTGGGCACAACTGAACATGCACTATAAACCCATAGGTTTGTTGAATGTTAACAATTTCTTTGATGGTTTGTTGTCTTTTCTTGATCATGTTGTAGAACAAAGGTTTATCTCGCACTCAGCACGTCGGATTCTCATCTCGGCCTCGAATGCTGACGAGCTGATTGATGCATTACAAGCATTTGTTCATGTACCTGATCCAGTTATAGCTCAAATAGATTGGACAACAAAACACCGCAGAAAGCGCAAACTGGACTTAAATCTTCATTTGTAATACCTTTTATTTTCTTGAGTAAATTTGTATTTTCTGTTTAGTTTGTTGCAGGTTTATCTTTTCTTAGATCTCCTTCTAGGTAATATCTCTTTTAATCTTTATTGTTTATTTTGTGTTTCTTCATCTTTCAAAAAAAAAAATTGAGTGATGTTTTGGGATTAGGCAAAGCTAGAACCAATGATGAAAATGGTTTAAAATGCTTGTAACCTTTGAAAAATTGATGAGTTCTGGGTGTTATGTGTGAACTTGAACTCTAATGTAACTTATGTTTTATTTGAGAATCCTAATATCTGGTGCACTTAATCTTTTACATTTGACTGATTGTTTATTCAAAAAAAAATTTATGTGATTTAGATATGTTAATTGATCTCATAAGACTCTAGAACTTATTCGATTGTCACTTGAGGCGAAATCCTAGACTACTCTCCATTTGAGAAATGAATTAGGCATTTTTGGAATCGTTTGAGTCTTTCAAACCAACCTATACATGATGATATCCCTAGCAATCTATTTTGAGCTTATATTTATCCTTTCTTGAACACCTATATTTCTATCTAGCCTTTAAATAAAAATATGTCTAACTCTTACCTTTCACTCACAGGCATGATCATTTGAAAAGTTATGATTCAAGGGTGGATGGTAGAAGTTTAAAAAAAAAAAGAAGAAAAAAAAAGAAGAAAGAAAGTTAATACTCCCTAAATAAATAAGTTTGGGGGTGTTTATATTAAAAAAAAATAGTATGAGCAAATAAATGTAAGGATGATGAAAAGGTTGGAGATAGAATTCACAGTATAATATCAAAAGTATTTGTGAGGCTTTAAATGATTATGTACGTCGAAGAGTGAGTTGAGCTTTCATTCATATCATTCTATCCACCTTTAACCTGTGCCATACATTACAAGCCTAATGAAAGTCCTAATGATCTTAAATGTTATGATTAGTCTACATTAGTGGAGAGTGACATGAAAAATAAGCTTATGGAGTCTCAAATGCATATATCTAGAGATCTGTTTTAACTATTTGATTACATAAATTTATTTGAATGCAAAAGGTCCAATGTCATAAGACTACTACACACACACACTTGGGATTCAAGAGTAAACCATATGTTGTATTCGAATAAAAGTTCTACATAACCTTAGAATTCTGATATCTTTCTTGGTTGCACATTTTAGATCCTTGAGGAATGCTTAGTAAGTCAAAAACAATTCATCACTCACTCATCATTTGAATTTTGAAGTTTGTGTGTTTTGCTTGAGGACAAGCAAAAGATTAAGTCTGGGGTATTTGATGAGTGAGTTTTATACTCATAAATTAAATATTTTCATCTTATCTTTTGCCATAATTAAGCATAAATCTCCCTTACTTGTCTTTAGTTTTGTGTATTTCTTACAGATGGAGAGAAGAGTAGAAAATGGACTTAATTGGAGGAATCAGAGTTAAATTGTGGTTCTTTGGAAATGATGTATATAAATCAAGCAGATAAAACAAATTCATTAAGGATGGCTGAGTAAGGAGCATTATCATATTGTCTCTTGAGACGCATCCTAATGGATATATGCACAAATTTATTCTTGATTTACGATCACATTTCCAAAAGAACTAAAACATAAAGATTCAAGGCAAAGCACCCAATGTTGAGAATATGTTTGCTGGTTGCAGTCCAGCCCAACCTTGCTATAGTACTTGGGCCATATCTCTGAAAATACATATCCAATATGTATACAATTTGGTAGGTGTGTAGCTGACACAATTGGGTACAACTTTCATGTTCAAGTGGTCAGAAAATACGGATATTAAAAGGGCCAAAAGTGGGCTAGAAGAGAATCTGACTACTGCTGCAGTCCAGCCCGACTTTGCTCTAGTATTTTGACCATAACTCACACATTACGTATCCAATTTGTCCACAATTTGTCTTGACGGAAAGCTAATGAAATTGTCTACAACTTTCGTGTTGATGAAGTCAGAAAATTCGGCGGTTTTCAAGACGATATTCAAGGATCAATTTCGGTTCACCTATGGAATTCAAATTGTCAACTTTGTACAACTTCCTACCTAACAATTTTGACAATTACCACACCAACCACACTTAATTGTATTTATAAATAGAGGGCTTGAGAGGTGAGTTAGAGAGTTTTTTGGTGAGCTTTGGATAGAGCTTGGGAAAGCTTTGTTGGAATTCTACGAACTTGTAATGTTATTCTCTCTTTAGACATCTTGTATTTTTCATTTTCTTTCGTAATATTATCATGTTTCTTCATCTTTCTTCATTTTCTTTCGTAATATTATCATGTTTCTTCATCTTTCATTTCACTTTCTTGCCTTGATTATGGAGAACTAATCTCCTAATGCTAAGGTGAAAGGGTGAAACTCTTGGTATGAGAATAATAATTTATCTAACTCTTAATCTTAATGTTTATCTTTGATATTGTATTTACCTTCCTATTTCTTTTCTCATAATTATTTCTTAATGGCTGGTTTTATCATACCGCCGATTTCTTGTTATTGGCTGGTTTTATTAGACCGCTTATCTCTTATTATTTTCATGGTTGGTTTTGCCACCTACTTTATTTTATTTTACTATTGGTTGGCTTTGCTACCTATTCTATTTCATTTTATTTTGTTATGTTAATTAATTTTCTACCTTTCATTTTTTGCATAAGTTAATCTTGTAAAATGTGAATTTTGATATATTGTAGACAATATAATGATTGGCACAATTTATGCTTGAATCCATTTACAAGTTATCTTTTGCATCTTTGTATTTTTAATCTTGTGAAGTGTGAACCTTGATACATTGTAGACAATTTTTGGCACAATAAATACTTGAATCACTCTTGATTTATTGTAGACAATATGTTGATTGGCACAATGTACGCTTGAATCCATTTTACAAGAATGTTTTAATTATTAGAAAGGAGGTAAATATAATTCATGTATAAACAAAATTGAGCTTAAATTAACATATCATCCGATTAGAACTTTATTCGTGTAAAGATTCAAATTGAGTAATAAAAGAGTTAAATTTATTTTTATTCGATATACCAAGAGTGGATCTCCTAACCTTAGCATGCTTCTTTACCTTGAATACATCTTCATTTAATTTCAGTATATTAGTTCTTTGCATATTTTGTTCAATATTCCTCTCACAAAATAAGATATCGGGAACTAGGTTAGAAGTATTTATTTCGAATCTATATTAGAATTTTCTCTCAATTGGCAATCTCTATGGGATTGACCTTGCATACCACAAAATCTATACTCCAATAGATTCGTGCACTTGCGAGTTTTAATTAAAACAACAACAATAACCATTTTTGAATATCATTTTATTAAATATTTTCATGTCAAAATTACACACTTAAGATGGTAAGGAGTTCCTGTAATGGCAATGGTTAGGGCATACAGTAATCCTTTATTATTTCCATTTATAAAATTCATCTTCTTTCTTAAATATTATTTTCATCTTTTCATTTTCTTTATGCTTGGCCTCTAGTTACTTTCTTCCTACTTATATCATTTCCAACACATGTTCTCACAAATTTTATAGGGCATTCTTCTCCAATTTGGTTTCTATTATTATCCTATAATTAATGAGGTTCATTTTGGGTAGAAAAATGTTGAAAATAAGCTTTACCAGCTCCTAACAAGACCTGGCCATGTCCTTTAACATGGTCTGGCCATTTCCTATAACACATGTAACAACCATTTTTTATTATTATTTATTATACAATATCGAGTTCACATACACGTCATTAATCAAAACGTATATACAACAAAATCAAACACATAAATAACTACATCTTATTTATTCTGGCTGACCAATTCCGGAGATATAGGTGTGGGTGGTTGCACCTTCACTGGGATCTGAACTAACTCGACCACAAACATATTATTTGATTCTGGGATATGCCCAACATAAAGTAACTTGAACCAACGTACACTAAAAGCCATAGCCATAAAAAAATCTGCGTAACTAATTTATTGAACATGATATGGAAATATAGTGAGAATTAAATCCCAGTAAGTTCAATAATAAATCATCATCAATATAGCTCATCACGTCATGTTCAGCTGTATAAATTATAGTAAATATCTTTGGTCACATGAATGCACTATATCTGTGCACATGAGAATCGTACAGTAATGACATGTATGACATGATTAATTATTTTTAAAATATAATATGATGACTATCAATTTATTCTCATATCAAGCTACCCCGGTCAGGGTGAGTATTTTCTACTCTCTGGTACAGGCTTTTCTCGCTTCGTCTGACATGATCATAACCGTTGGTAGGGCGTCCTCTACTGGTGCACCACACGGATTTCCATGTGACCGTGCTCTTTTCTTTTCTTTTCACAATAATAGCCAAAAATCATTGGTAATCTTGCCATGAACATAATCATTTCAAATATCACTTTATAAAATATTTCCATGCCAAAATTTCACACTTAAGATGGTAAGAAGTTCATGCAATGGCAATGACTATGGCATATACTAGTCATTTATTTTTTTCATTCCTAAGATTCTTCTGTTTAAATATTAATTTTATTTCTTTATTTTCTTAATGCAGGTTTTCATCCTATCTGACCTTCTCTTACCAATCAGAGTATAACGCTCTAAATTTAATTCCGATTTAGTTGATCTTGGTGTTAATTTAAATATAAAACAATTATCTAAAACTATTATGTTGAATAGTTGAACGAAATATTAAGAAATCATGGTGATTTACTCCCTCAATGTACAGGTTATTTCTTCTCGGGTAGGTTCTGACCTCTATCTACTAATTTCTCCATATCGCCCTCATAAGAATTCTAAATTAAGTAATTCTAGTGGCTAAAATTCTATGACACATATAGTAATAATTTTTACATTAATAATTTATTTTAATTCCCTACAGAATGTTCCTAGAAATTAAAACACCAAAGCTATCCTAAAATATTCTTCCCTGATTAACCAATTTTTGACCACTGCATACTAATCAGATCATATCTACCTCATATGGACTCCAAATTGAGTGATTCCAGTTGCTAAAAATCCGTGACACATATATCTATAATTCTTTTGTTAACCATTTCTTTATATTAACTACAGAATGTTCCCCGAAATTAAAACACAGAAGCTATCCTAACATATTCTTCCCTATTTAACCATTTTCTAATGACTACTTACTAATTGGACCATATCTACCTCATATGGACTCCAAATTGAGTGATTCCAGTGGCTAAAAATCCGAGAGACATAGATCTATAGTTTGCTTGTTAACTATTTGTTTTAATTCCTTACAGATTCTTCCCAAAAGTTTAAAAATAGAAGCATAAAATTTTGCCACCCATAGCCATACCTATGCGGAACTATCTACACCAGCCAAAGTATTCTAACATACATAATCTGTAACATGATATAGCAACATCCATGACCAATCATCAACGTTATAAGATCAAAATCTCATATAAATATTACAAGTTTCAAATCTTTTCTTCAAAAAGAAATATTGTTAAGCTTACCTTAAGTACTTAGTCCTCTAGACTTTTCCTTCCTCTTTCTTCCTTTCTTCCTCTCCTTTACTCACTCTACCTTGCTTCTATTTTTCCTTTCCCTCACTTGGACGAAAATTCTAATGTTATAGGGGTGAGTTTTGCTTAAATTGACCACAAAATAATTCATCTTTCATGATCATGGGTCTACCTTATCACAATTAGGATACACTTGGTTGAATTTTTGGAAAACAAGCAACTTATGTTCTTTTCTTCCTCTTCCTTAGTCAAGATATGCATAGCAAAAAGGAGATTTGTATTTTGAAAATTATGATAATATGTTTCTAAGATAAGGGACAAGGTCCCTTTGATTTAGGGATTCATTTCTTTTTCTTTTGTCTTAATCAATTATGATAGGTTTGCCTTTTTAGGTGGCAAATTTCCAACCTTTGAATCTTCCTTGCTTAAATAAAATTATTTATGTAGGATAATGATGTTTTGTCATAATGCTATGTATTATTACCCACTTTCTAAAATTATGAGTGTAGGATATAGATGTTTTGTCCTAATGCCATGTATTATCATACCACTTGCTAAAATTATAAATGTACGATATCGCACCACTTGCTAAATTTTTGTCCTAATGCCATGTCACCTAATCTTGATTACACCATTATTTCATCACTTTATTTTATTTTTGTTTTTATTTTTCCTCTTGGGTTTGGACTCATTCTTGCCCATTTTCTTTACTTTGGATAAAATTCTACGTTTGATAATGGGCTTAGTCACATTTTCATGATTTTTGGGCTATCGGTCCAATTTCTATAACCTAGTCCAAGTCTATGTTTTATTTCTTCCTTAGGCTATCCTATTGGCTTGCTAAAAATTTATGTGAAGTAGAAAAACTCTATATGAAGTGTCCATATGTGAAAGCCCAATTTATGGGTGGAGATACTAAACTTAGTAACTTTAACTCTTAAATTAGGAAAAATTACCCTAATCCAATCTTCTTAACATTTTAATACCTCTATTTACTTCACAAAAATTTATCTTCCTTACCCAAGAATTTCACCTTTCTTTAGTATATTTATTTCTAATTTTTCCTCTTAGGTTTTCTCTCTTTACCTATTTCATTAATGTTAGAACATTTCTATGCATACATGTAAGGTGAAGAATTTTTAAGGATTATATTTCCTTAGATATCTAAAAATTGTCTAATAAATTTTATTTTCTTATAGGATGTTACATTCTCCCCCCTTAAGAAATTCGGTCCCTGAATTTCAACCTATCCTACCACATGTAGGGAATGAAATTAAAGCATAATTCAAAGTTACCAACTTTATTACCCAAATAATTAGGGATATCTTTTCTGTATATCATCTTTACTTTTTAATATATCTATTCACTTGAGTGATTTTGCCATATAACTTAACCATAATGATTTCTTTCATCTATAAGTTCTTCACTTTATATCCTCTAGCTCGCATGGATTTATCTATGGGTCGATATTAGAAAACACACACATAAAGGAACATATTCACCTTCATATTGGGTAACTATCTTTTCTTATTTCAAACTTCTATCAAGTCATTTTTTGGTTTTCATATATCAACATCATCCCATGAACATCATCATCTTAATCTATCATCTATTTTTATCCTAAAATCCTTTAATCAATATGTTAAACATACGTAGCAATAAATCCACCAAACCTTTAATAACATTTATGTACCATTGACACATGTCTAATAATTCTAACTTACCTCATCACAGTAATTCTATACCATCTTATTAACACCATTAAACTCATTGTCAAAAATTTCAATTATTTCTTCTATCATATCCAAAAGCACCTCATTCTATCTTATGTCAATCCTATTTAATTCACCCAATCATTTCAAGAAGATTTTTCCTAACAAATACTCATACATGAATTCTCAATTCCAACATAATTCACATCCTAGATACTAGACTCAATTTAGCATGATATAAACCTTTAACACAAATATCTTGATCATTTACATTATTTTTGGACATAGTTCTCAAAATATTCTCCATAGTTCCAAATGAAGAGTTCAAAGATTAATTTAAATCCTACTTCCCATATTTTATTCCTCAAGAACTTCAACACCACTAATTCTCTTGATTACATTCGTCAAAACACCACAATAGTTGAGTTTCAAATATAATAATAATTAATTAATTAATTAAATTTTCTTGTAATATGGGAAAATAATATTGCATTTAATGCCAAATATTAATGTAGGACAATGCAGTAGAATAAACGAAAATCATAATAAAGAACGGTACTAAAATAGAAAGTCAAAAGTTTGGACAAAACATTAGAGAGTTAAAATCGGTGGCCGTAATTCTTGAAAATCTGAAAAAAAAAAAATTTAACTGTTATATCGACAAAAATCGATGGCCGTAAGGTTTGAATATATGTGCCAAAATCTACTTTAAATCTGTTGGTATTCGGTGGAAAGATATCACATGGAAAAAGAAACATTTCTAAGCTTATAAGAGTCTGTGAAAATCAAAGAATACGTAGTTAACTGGTAGGATGCAGTTGATTGCTTAAAAATAGATGTAATTAATCAACTGTAAAATAACCAGTCCAAATTAAAATTTCTCAAAATAGCTAGTCGACTGACAAAAATATTTGGAAAATAAAATAAATCATTTGATTGTCCTTCTTCAACAACTAACTTGTTTACATTTTCAATTTCTTTTGTTTTTCAATTACGCCTATCACCTACAACTTCTGTACAAGAATCAAGATATCAAGGTTTCATCAAAGACAACAAAGACAAATTTTTGATGATATCTTAACCTTATTATCTTTATATGCCTAATATGAGTGACTATCACAACTACTATACATATACATGCTTGTCGTCATTTTAGAAAAGTTCACATTCAATTTAGCTTATATCCACCAATCACTCACATAACTGTTTTAATTATTCTCGGCCTATTCACATAGCTATCATAAATATGCTATTCTTTGAGTTCTATAAATGCACACGTTAATATCTTTACTTTCATACTCCAAGTTAAGGTGTGTGCAGCTATGGAGGGAATCGCATTTCTTCAATTTTGAAATATTTGTGTCTTTTATGGTTTTAGTCCTGGAAAGGATCGAGAGTATATGAAAACTGAACAAAACCTAGGTATGCTACTTGCCAGAAGAAAATTTCATTTAGTCTATGGTGGAGGTAACCGTGGGTTAATAAGGTGTGTGTTGGGGGCTGCCTAACATCGTAGGAAAGACAATTAGGGAAGAGTTTAGGGTAGCTTCTATGCATGAACGCATGACTAGAATGATGAGCAATCTTGATGCCTTCATTGCCTTACCAGGTGGTTTTGGTACTTTAAAAGAGATTTTCCAAATAATTTCTTGGGCACAACTGAATATGCATCACAAACCGATAGGTTTGTTAAAATGTTAATCACTTCTTTGATGGTCTGTTGTCTTTTCTTGATCATGCTGTGGAACAAAGGTTCATCTCACACACAGCACGACAAATTCTCATCTTAGCTTCAAATGCTGAGGAGTTGATTGATGCTTTACAAGCATATGTTCATGTACCTGATCCAACTATGGCTCAAATAGAATGGACGACAGATAATCGCAAGAAGCACAAATTGGATTTGGATCTTCATCTTTAGATGTAGTAAAACATAGCCATTGTTGTACTACTTTTACTTTCTTAGAGTCTACTTGGATATCATATTTACCAACCATACTCCCTTAGAGTTGGTAAAACTATCTTTGAATGATCCTCTAAACTTTTGAAATATTCTAGTATATCATCAATAAAAACAAAATGATCCAGGGATGACCTAATTACTATTCATTAAATCTATGAATGCAGCTAGGACATTTGACAAATTAAATGACATCACCAAGAACTCATAATGCCCATAATGAGTCCTAAAAGAAAATTTTCGTAAATCCTCTTCTCTTAATCTTAATTAATGTTACTTATATCCCAAATCAATTTTTGGAAAAAAAATTATTGAACACCTTGTAACTGGTCAAACAGGTAATCTATACGAGGTAATGGGTTTTTATTCTACACTATCACCTTATTCAACTGTCTATAATCTATGCATAGTCATAGTGATCCATCTTTCTTTGTCAAAGATACAACTAGAGCTTTCCAAATAAAAGGACTAGGGCATTTAAATCCCTTGTCTAACAAGTCTTGTAACTATTTTTTTTTTAATTCAATCGATATCATTCTATATAACGATATAGATACTAGTTGGGTTCTAAGGAGTAAATCAATATCAAATTTTCGAATTGTCGTGGCAAGGTTGTGCAGGGTTTCCTCCGCATTGTTTGTCGGATTCCTCCTTGGTGGTGCCTTTTCCTACTGTGGAAAAAATAAAGTTGTGCTGCTATTGAGGTGATCAAGCCCAATAGTTAGTTTCAAAAAATATTTAACAGTAGTCATAACACCACCTCGGCATATAGATAGGAAACAATAATAATTTCTTACCTATATGAAATCACTGATCCCCTACACAGCACTACCACAACATACTCAAGATACTATAAGATCGATTCAGATAACCAACCACCCATTGGCCATCAAGGATCGACCTGCTCTGATACCAATTATGTAACAACCTTTTTTTTTATTATTATTATTATACAATATAGAGTTCACATACACGTCATTAATTAAAACGTACGTACAACAAAATCAAACACATAAATAACTACATCTTATTTATTCTGGTTGACCAATTCCGTAGATATAGGTGCGGGTGGTTACACCTTCACCGGGATCTGAACCAACTCGACCACAAACATATTGTTTGATTATGGGATCTGCCCAACATAAAGTAACTCAATCCAACGTACAATAAAAACCAAAGCCATAGAAAAATCTGCATAACTAATTTTCTGAACATGATAAGGAAATATAGTGAGAATTAAATCCCAGTAAGTTCAATAATAAATCATCATCAATATAGCTCTTCACGTCATGTTTAGCTGTATAAACTACAGTAAATATCTTTGGTCACATGAATGCACTATATCTATGCATATGAGAATCGTACAATAATGACATGTATGACAAGATTAATTATTTTCAGAATATCATATGATGACTATCAATTTATTCTCATATTAAGCTACCACGGTCAAGGTGAGTATTTTCTACTCTTCGGTACGGGTTTTTCTTGCTTCGTCTGACATGGCCCACTTTCTATTTCTTTTCTCATTAACATAATCATAATTGTTGGTAGGTTATCCCCTACTGGTGCACTACATGGATTGCCATATGACCGTGCTCATTTCTTTTCTTTTCACAATAATAGCCAAAAATTATTGGTAATCATGCCATGAACATAACCATTTCAAATATCACTTTATAAAATATTTCCATGTCAAAATTTCACACTTAAGATGGTAAGAAGTTCATGCAATGGCAATGGCTATAGCATATACTAGCCATTTATTTTTTTCATTTATAAGATTCTTCTTTTTTAAATATTAATTTTATTTCTTTATTTTTTTTATGCAGGTTTTCATCCTATTTGACCTTCTCTTAGTAATCAAAGCATAACGCCCTAAATGTAACTCCGATTTACGTGATCTTGGTGTCAATTTAAAGATAAAACAATTATCTAAAACTATTATGCTGAATAGTTGAACGAAATATTAAGAAATCATGGTGATATTACTCCCTCAATGTACATGTTATTTCTTCTCAGGTAGGTTCTGACCTTTATCTACTAATTTATCCATATCTCCCTCATAAGAATTCCAGATTAAGTAATTCTAGTGGCTAAAAATCTGTGACACATATAGTAATAATTTTTTTGTTAATAATTTATTTTAATTTCCTATAGAATGTTCTCAGAAATTAAAACACAGAAGCAATCCTAAAATATTCTTCCTTGATTAACCAATTTTTGACCACTGCATACTAATCAGACCATATCTACCTTATATGGACTCCAAATTGAGTGACTCCAGTGGCTCAAAATCTGTGACACATATATCTATAATTATTATGTTAAGCATTTCTTTAAATGCCCAATAAAATGTTCCCAGAAATTAAAACACAGAAGCTATCCTAACATATTCTTCACTAATTAACCATTTTCTGAGGACTACTTACTAATCAGACCATATCTACCTCATATAGACTCCAAATTGAGTGATTCTAGTGGCTAAAACTTAGAGAGACATAGATCTACATTTTTCATGTTAACAATTTGTTTTAATTCCTTACCGATTCTTCCCATAATTTTAAAAATAGAAGCTTAAAATTTTGCCACCCATAGCCATACCTATACAAAACTATCTACACCAACCAAAGTATTCTAACATACATAATATGTAACATGATATAGCAACATCCATGACGAATCATCAAAGTTCTAAGATCAAAATCTCATATAAATATTACAAGTTTCAAATCTTTTCTTCAAAAAGAAATATTGTTAAACTTACCTTAAGTACTTAGTCCTCTAGACTTCTCCTTCCTCTTTCTTCCTTTCTTCCTCTCCTTTCCTCACTCTACCTTGCTTCTATTTTTCCTTTCCCTCACTTGGACGAAAATTCTAATGTTATAGGGGGTGGGTTTTGCTTAAATAGACCACCAAATAATTCATCTTTCATGATCATGGGTCTATCTTATCACAATTAGGATACACTTGGTTGAATTTTTGGAAAACAAATAACTTATGTTCTTGTCTTCCTCTTCCTTAGTCAAGATATGCATAGAAAAAAGGAGATTTGTATTTCGTAGGAAAGACAATGTGTTTCTAAGATAAGGGACAAGGTCCCTTTGATTTAGGGATTCATTTCTTTTTCTTTTGTCTTAATCAATTATGATAGGTTTGCCTTTTTAGGTGGCAAATTTCCAACCCTTGAATCTTCCTTGCTTAACTAAAATTATTTGTGTAGGATAATGATGTTTTGTCATAATGCTATGTATTATTACCCACTTGCTAAAATTATGAGTGTAGGATATAGATGTTTTGTCCTAATGCCATGTATTATCATACCACTTTCTAAAATTATAAATGCAGGATATCACACCACTTGCTAAATTTTTGTCTTAATGCCATGTCACCTAATCTTGATTACACCATTTTTTCATCACTTTATTTTATTTTTGTTTTTATTTTTCCTCTTGGGTTTGGGCTCATTCTTGCCCATTTTCTTTACTTTGGATAAAATTCTACCTTTCATAATGGGCTTAGTCACATTTTCATGATTTTTGGGCTACTGGTCCAATTTCTATATCCTAGTCCTAGTCTATGTTTTATTTCTTCCTTGGGCTATCCTATTGGCTTGCTAAAAATTCATGTGAAGTAGAAAAAATCTATATGAAGTGTCTATAGGTGAAAGCCCAATTTATGTGTGGAGATACTAAACTTAGTAACTTTAACTCTTAAATTTGGAAAAATTACCCTAATCCAATCTTCTTCAAATTTTAATACCTCTATTTACTTCTTAAAAATTTATCTTCCTTACCCAAGAATTTCATCTTTCTTTAGTATATTTATTTCTAATTTTTCCTCTTAGGTTTTCTCTCTTTACTTATTTCATTAATGTTAGAACATTTCTATGCATACACGTAAGGTGAAGAATTTTTAAGGATTATATTTCCTTAGATATCTAAAAATTGTCTAATAAATTTTATTTTCTTACGGGATGTTACAACACATCCATGCTCTAGGATTTAAAATGCCCTTACCCGCACCGAACACTCCCATGCTCTATGTTTCGTGTTGTCTCCTAATACAGGTTTTCATCCAGCCAAACCTTGTCTCATTAATCAGAGCATAACCCTCTCATTTTAACTATGATTGAGGTGATCAAGGTGTCTATTTAAAGCCAAGACAGTCCTATAAAACTATTATGTTAAACATTTTAGTGAAATCATAAGGAATCTTGGTGTTATTAATCCGTCAATTTCAATCTTACCATATATGCTTCCTATAGACTCAAAATTGAGTGATTCTTGTGGCTAAAAATCAGTGAGACATATATCTATATTTATTATGTTAACAATTTCTTTTGATTTCCAACCAATTCATCGCAGAATTTAAAAATTAAAAGCTTCCCTGGTTAATCCGAAATCCAATTTTCAAACTAAACCCTTCCTAAGGTTTTAGTTCATCATTTTATTACGTCCTTTTCCATTTTCTCCCTAATTTACATCTAACAATAAGATTACTTATTTCAACATTTTAATTAGATTTCTTACACTTATTTTAACATATTCCATCATCTACTTCTCAAGAAAACATAAATCTAATCAAGTATTATTAAGGGTGTTTGCCAACAGAAATTTCTCTTGGTCTTCTTCTAAGTGTTCAAGGCCATATTCATTTTATGAATCTAACCATATCCCATCAATTTTTCACCACATTTAAATATACATAACAACATCACAAAACACTAAAAATTTTCCACCCCCAGCCATACTTATGTTGAACCTTCCACACCAACCTATGTATTCAAACATACATCATATGCAAGATAAACATGTAACACGATGTAGCAATATCCATGGCCAATCATCAAAGTAGAAAATATTTAAAATTTCATCAAAGTTCTAGGATGAAAATCCCTTATAAATGTTATAAATTTGAAAGATTTTCTTCAAAAAGATATATTGTTAAACCTACCTAAAGATCTCCCTAACTCACTTAGTGAATTATTTTTCTTGCTTCCTCTTGAAGGAAGTGGCAAGATTCCTCCCTTCCCTTAGATTTTCCAATAGGGTAAATAAAAGAAGGAGGGTGAGTTTTGAGCCCCAAGGATGAAAAGAAAAGATGGATTCAAGTCGAGATTAAGCTAACTTACCTTGAGTACTTAGTTCTGTAGAGTTCTCCTTCTTCTTTCTTTCTCTTTTCTCCTCTCTTTCTCTTCTTTCCTCAATCTACCTTGCTTCTGTTTTTTCCTTTTCCTCAGTTGGACAAAATTATAATGTTATAAGAGTGGTTTTTTCCTAAATAAATTATTAAGTGGTCCTCCTCCTATAATTATAGGTCTACCTTATCACAATTTGGATGCACTTGGTTGCTTTTTTAGGGAAGACAACTCATGTTCTTTTCTTTTATCTCACTCAAGTATGATAGGTTTGCATTTCTAGGTGGAAAATTTCCAACCCTTGAGTCTCCCTTGCTTGGCTGAAGTTATTTGTGTAGGATAGGAATGATTTTTCATAATGCCATGTATTATTACCTACTATATCATCACATGGTTTACTAAAATTATGAGTATAGGATATAGATGTTTTATCCTAATGTCATATGACCAAATCTTCATTATTATTACACTACTATTTCATCACATGATTTTTATTTTTCCCTCTTGGATTTGGGCTTATTCTTGCCTATTTCCTTTGCTTTGGCTGAAATTCTACCTCTCATGGAGGGCTTGGTCACATTTTTATGATTTTTGGCCTATCGGTTTAACTTTTATATCCTAGTCCATGTCTAAGTTATATCTCTTGCTTAGGCTATCCAATTGGCTTGCTAGAAACACATGTGAAGTGGAAATGAAGGGTCTATAGGTGAAGGACCAATGTATAAGTGGAAATGTTAAACTTAGGAACTCTAACTCTTGAATTAGGAAAAATTACCCTAATCCCATCTTCTTGAAATTTAAAGATCGTTACTTACTTCTAAAAATTTATCTTCCTTACTCAAGAATTTTTCCTCTCTTTAGGATGTTATTTTTAATTTTTCTTTTTAGTTTTTCTCTCTTTACCTATTCCCTTAATGTTAGAAACATTTTCTATGCATACACATAAGGTGAAGAATTTCTAAGGCTTACATTTTGTTAGATATCTAAAAATTGCTTAATAAGTTGTATTTCCTTAATTAAATATTTATGTATCTTTATTAATAAAAGAAATTAAATTAAGAATGTTACTTTTCTCTTCCCCTAAAAGAAATTTTATCCTAAAAATTTTAAAAATTTTGTAATAAGAACAATTGTGGATATTTCTTTCTCATGACTTCTTTCAACTCCCAAGTTGTTTCTTCTAGAGTCAAACCTTCCCATAACACCTTAACCAGGGGAATGATTTTATTCTTCAATTGCTTCACGTCAGTGTCCAATATGTATGCTAGTACCAGCTGGTATGTCATGTCCTCCTTTATTTGGATTGATTCATCCCGTATTACATGTGAAGAATTTGGAAGATACTTTATACATGTTGGACAAATTAGGTGGGAGGACAACTTGATATGCTGACATCCCCACTTTTCTAAGAATTTAGTAGGGTCCCAAAAATTATGGACTTAACTTTCTGGTCTTGAAAGACCTACCAACCCTAGTAGTCAGGGAAATCTTTAGAAATACATGGTCTGCTTCCTCAAAAAAAAGAGGTCTATATCTCTTATCATAGTAATTATTTTGTCGACTTTAAGCTGTAAGTATTTTGTCTCGTATCATCTTGATTTGCTCAGTGGTTTGTTGAACTACGTTAGGACCAAGCAAGTTCTTTTCTCCTACCTTAAACTAACATAGTGGAGATTGACACTTCCTACCAAATAAAGCTTCATATGGGGCCATGTTAATACTATAGTTATAGTTATTATTATAAGCAAACTCCACTAAAGGTAGGTACTTATCATATCTTTTACCTTGCTCTAACACGCAGGCCCTCAACATATCTTCTAGGGTTTGAATGTTCAGTTTTGTCTGCCCATCAGTCTAAGTATGGTCGGTAGTATTGAACTATAATTAGGTTCCAAAAGCTTCCTACAATGCCTTCCAAAACCTCGATGTGAACTTCATATCTCTATAAGAAATGATATTTAAGGGAATTCCATGTAGTCTAACTATTTCCTAAACATATAACTAAGACAATTTCTCTAGTGAATAGTTAATCTTTATGGGTAGAAAATAAGTAGATTTGGTTATTTAGTCTATTATTACCCAGATATAGTCATGTCCAATTGAAATTTTAGGTAAGCCCACCATAAAGTCTATCAAATACTATCCTATTTCCATTTAAGGAACTCAAGAAGTTGTAAAAAATCGCACTAGCTTTTGATGCTCTACCTTCAACTTATGAGAATTTAAACATTTTGACATAAACTCAACAATGTCATTTTCCATCCCTAGCCACCAGTACATCTTCTTTAAGTCTTGATACATTTTAGTAGATCCAGGATGGATTGTGTACTTACTCTAATGTGTTTCTTGCAGGATCTTAATCCTCAACTCTTGTTCTTGAGGGACAAAAATCCTTCCTTGATATATGATTACTCCATCTTTCGAGACAAAAAAATCATTTTGTTCTTTGTGATCCTATAAGTTTTAGTCATGAGATCTTGGCTCTAAGATCACACTCTATACTCAACCAATTGATGATTAGCTTCTTTGGGGTAAGAGTAATGACCAGCTTTAAATTTTGAAACTCCTCTAGCATCATTATCTCATACACCATCATCAGACCCATATGTAGAGATTTCTGACTCAAGGCATCAATTACAACATTTTCCTTTCCTAGATGATACTTTATCTTGGACTTGTAGTCATTGAGAAATTCTATCCATCTTCGTTGCCTCATATTTAACTCTTTCTGATCAAAAATGTACTTAAGACTCTTATGATCACAGTATACTTTAAATGTTGCCTCGTACAAATAGTGTCGCAAAATCTTTAAGGCAAACACCACCATTGCCAATTTAAGATCATGGGTTGGATAATTTCCTTCATGGGCTCATAGTTGTTTAGAGGCGTAAGCAACTACTCTCTTGTCTTGCATAAGAACACACCCTAACCTTTTCTTTGAAGTATCACTATACACTTCAAAATGTTATGTGGGGTCTGGAATAATTAAAATAGGAAGAGTGGTCAATATTTTCTTAAGCTCCTGGAAACTAGCTTCACATTGATTAGTCTATTTGAAAGGACTTCCCTTCCTAGTCAATTTAGTCAATGGCAAGGCTATACGAGAAACTTTTTGTATAAACCTCCTATAGTATCCTGCCAAATCCAAGAAACTTCTGACTTCTGTAACCGTCTTTGGTTTTTTCCACTAAATCACTACTTCCATCTTGCTAGGATCTACGATTAACCCTCTATTGAGGATGATATATCTGAGAAAATTTACCTCTGTCAGCCAAAATCCACACTTTTCCAATTTGACATACAACTTTTTCATTTTTAGTACTTACAGCACAATTCCGAGATGTTCATGTTTTTTCTCATTCTTAGAATATATCAAGATGTCATCAATGAACACCACCATAAATTGATCTTGGTAGGGCCAAAAAATGCGATTCATGTAATCCATGAAAATTGTAAGTGCATTTGTCAAACTAAAAGGCATTCCGAGAAAACTCATAGTGCCTATACCTTGTCTTGAAGGCTACTTTTGGTACATCCTCCTCCTTGATTCTAATCTGATGGTATCCCGACCTTTAGTCAATCTTAGAAAAGATGAAGGCTCCCTTTAGTTGGTCCAATAAGTCATCTATGTTATGGAGAGGGTACTTATTTTTGACAATCACCTTATTTAGCTGTTTGTAGTCTATGCATAGTTTCAGACTCCTGTCTTTTCTCTAAACAAAAAATACAGGAGCTCCCCAAGGTGATACACTCAGTCTAATGAATTGCTTGTCTAATAATTCTTTTAACTGTTTCTTAAGTTCCTGTAGTTCTTTTGAGGCTATTCTATAAGGTGCAATAGAGATAGGACTTGTCCCGGGTGAGAGATCAATAGAGAAATCTATCTCTCTATTGGGAGGTAAGCATGTAATATCTGGTGGAAATACTTCAGTAAACGCATTAATTATTAGGATTTCATTAAGCTTCGATTTGACTTCGAGGTTTCATAAACACAGGAGAATGTAACCAAGTACTCCACTATTCAACTCCTGATTGACTTGATTGGCATTTAGCATCAATAACTGCATCTTCTCTTGTGGAGTAGGAGGTAGAAATGTAACAGTCTTGGTACAACAATTTAGCAAGACTCGATTACTAAACATCCAGTTTAACCCTAGAGTGGCATCAATACCTTTTAAAGGTAGACATATGAGGTATACATAAAAAGTTTTCTCTTGGAAGGTGACTTGAGAATCTTTACATAAAGAGGAAGTTAAGACATTTTCCTCTATGGGGGTTACTATAGATAGCTCATAGGGGGATTTAGAAATAAGATATTCAAGCTCCCTATTACATTCTTCTGATATAAATGAATGACTAGTGTAACAACTCCATTTAAGTATCAATTTTTTTTAAAAAAAATACCATGAAGTTATTACCTCGTTACAACTTAACTCAATATAACATTTATTTAATTTATACAATACAGAGTTCACATACATGTTATTAATCAAAACATACGTACAACATATCAAACACATAAAAATCTACATCTTATTTATTCTGGTTGACCAATTTCAGAGATACAGGTGCAGTTGGTTGCACCTTCACCGGAGTTATAGAAAAATCTGCATAACTAATTTTCTGAACATGATATGGAAATATAGTGAGAATTAAATCCCAGTAAGTGCAACAATAAATCATCATGAATATAGCTCATCACGTCATGTTCAGTTGTATAAACTACAGAAAATATCTTTGGTCACATGAATGCATTATATCTATGCACATAAGAATCATACAGTATTGATATGTATGATACTATTAACTATTTTTAGAATATCATATGATGGCCATCAACTTATTCTCATTTCAAGCTACCCCGGTCAGGGTGAGTATCCTCTACTCTCCGATACGGGCTTTTCTCGCTCTGTCTGACATGGCACACTTTCTCTTTCTTTTCTCACAATCATAATCATAACCGTTGGTAGGGCATCCCCTACTGGTGCACCACACGGATTGCCATGTGACCATGCTCATTTCATTTCTTTTCACAATGATAGCCAAAAATATGCTTTCAATAACAAGTATGTTCATCAAAATATAACTATTATCATAAATCATTGGTAATCATGCCATGAACATAACCATTTCAAATATCACTTTATAAAATATTTTCATGTCAGAATTTTACACTTAAGATGGTAAGAAGTTCATACAATGGCAATGGCTATGGCATATACTAGTCATTTATTATTTTCATTTATAAGATTCGTCCTCTTTTTTAAATATTAATTTTATTTCTTTATTTTCTTGATGCAGGTTTTCATCATATCTAACCTTCTCTTACTAATCAGAGCATAACTCCCTCAATTGAACTCCGATGTAGGTGATCTTGGTGTCAATTTCAAGATAAAATAATTATCTAAAACTATTATATTGAAAATTGTAGCGAAATATTAATAACTCAAGGTGATATTACTCCCTCAATTTACATGTTATTTCTTCTATGATAGGTTCTGACCTCTACCTACTAATCGGACC
This sequence comes from Gleditsia sinensis, assembly GCA_037074535.1. Classification (NCBI taxonomy): domain Eukaryota; kingdom Viridiplantae; phylum Streptophyta; class Magnoliopsida; order Fabales; family Fabaceae; genus Gleditsia; species Gleditsia sinensis. The sequence continues at coordinate 50,825,037 of CM073463.1, read as the reverse complement.
ATATCTACCTCGTATAGACTCCAACTTGAGTAATTCTAGTGCCTAAAAATCCGTGACACACATATCTATAATTCTTATGTTAACCATTTATTTTAATTCCATATAGATAATTCCCAGAAATTAAAATACATAAGCTATCCAAACATATTCTTCCCTGATGAACCGTTTTCTGACCTTTGACTACTAATCAGCTCATATATTCCTCATATGGACTCCAAATTGAATGATTCTAGTGGTTTAAAATCCATGACACACATAGATATAATTCTTATGATAACCATTTATTCTAATTCCATACAAATAATTCCCAGAAATTAAAATACAGAAGCTATCCTAACATATTCTTCCCTGATGAACCATTTTCAAACCTTTGACTACTAATCAGCTCATATCTTCCTCATATGAACTTCAAATTGAATGATTCCAGTGGGTAAAAATCCGTTCCACACATAGCTATAATTATTATGTTAACCATATATTCTAATTTCATTCAGATAATTCCCAGAAATTAAAATACATAAGCTATCGTAACATATTCTTCCCTGATAAATCATTTTCTGACCTTTGACTACTAATCGGACCATATTTACCTCATATGGACTCCACATTGAATGATTCCAGTGGTTAAAAATCCATGACACATATATCATTAATTCTTATGTTAACCATTTATTTTAATTCCCTACAGATAATTCGCAGAAATTACAACACCGAAGCTATCCTAACATATTCTTCCCTGATGAACCATTTTCTGACCTTTGCTTACTAATCAGACCATATCTACCTCATATGGACTCCAAATTGAATTATTTTAGTGGCTAAAAATCCGTGACACATATATCTTTTATTCTTATGTTAACCATTTATTTTAATTCCATACAGATAATTCCCAGCAATTAAAACACAGAAGCTAAATATTTTGCCACCCATAGCCATACCTATGCAAAACTTTCTATACCAGTCTAAGTATTCGAACATACATCACATGCAATATCAATATGTAACATGATATAGCAACATCATGACCAATAATCAAAGTTCTAAGATCAAAATCTCATATAAATATTATAAGTTTCAAAAGTTTTCTTCAAAAAGAAATATTGTTAAACTTACCTGGAGCACTTAGTCTCCTAGACTTCTTCCTCTTTTTTCCTTTCTTCCTCTCCTTTCCTCACTCTACCTTGCTTCTATTTTTCCTCTCCCTCACTTGGACGAAATTATAATGTTGTAAGGGTGGGTTTTCTTATATAGACCACCAATTAATTCACCTTTCACGATCATGGGTCTACCTTATCACAATTAGATTACACTTGGTTGAATTTTTAGAAAACAAACAACTTATGTTCTTGTCTTCCTCTTCCTTAGTCAAGATATGCATAGGAAAAGGAAATTTGTATTTTGAAAATTATGATAATATGTTTTTAAGATATGGGACAAGGTCCCTTTGATTGAGGGATTCATTTCCATTTTCTTTTGTCTTAAACAAGTATGATAGGTTTGCCTTTTTAGGTGGCAAATTTCTAGCCCTTGAATCTCCATTATTTGGTTGATATTATTTGTGTGGGATATGAATGTTTTGTCCTAATGCCATGTATTATTATACCACTTGCTAAAATTATGAGTGTAGGATATAGATGATTTTTGTAACATCCCGTAATTTTTTAGATATTTTCCTTAGAAATTCTTCACCTTACATATATGCATAGAAATGTTCTAATATTAATGGAATAGGTAAAGAAAGAAAACCTAAGAGGAAATATTAGAAATAAACATGTTAAAGAAAGGTGAAATTCTTAGGTAAAGAAAGATAAATTTTTGTGAAGTAAGTAAAGGTCTTAAAATTTCAAGAAGATCGGATTATGGTAATTTTTCTTAATTTAAGAGCAAAAGTTACTAAGTTTAGTATCTCCACCCGTAATTGGGCTTTAACCTATAGACACTTCATATAGAGTTTTTCTACTTCACATGAATTTTTAGCAAGCCAATAGGATAGCCCAAGGAAGAAATAAAACATAGACTTGGACTAGGATATAGAAGTTGGACCGGTAGCGCAAAAATCATGAAAATGTGACCAAGCCCATTATCAAAGGTAGAATTTTAACCAAAGTAAGGAAAATGGGCAAGAATGAGCCCAAACCCAAGAGAAAAAATAAAAATAAAAATAAAATTAAAGTGATGAAATATTGGTGTAATCAAGATTAAGTGACATGGCATTAAGACAAAAATTTAGCAAGTGGTGTGATTCTACATTCATCATTTTGGCAAGTGGCATAATAATACAAGGCTTTAGGACAAAAACATCTGTATCCTACATTCATAACTTTAGCAAGTGGGTAATAATACATAGCATTATGACAAAACATCATTATCCTACACAAATAATTTTAGTTAAGTAAGGAAAATTCAAGGGCTAGAAATTTGGCACTTAAAAAGGCAAATCTATCATACTTGATTAAGACAAAAGAAAAAGGAAATGAATCCCTAAATCAAAGGGATCTTGCCCCATATCTTGAGAACATATCCTCATAATTTTCAAAATACAAATCTCCTTTTTCTATGCATATCTTGACTAAGGAAGAGGAAGACAAGAACATAAGTTGTTTGTTTTCCAAAAATTCAACAAAGTGTATCCTAATTGTGATAAGGTAGACCCATGATCATGAAAGGTGAATTATTTGGTGGTCTATATAAGAAAACCCACCCTTACAACATTAGAATTTCGTCCAAGTGAGGGAGAGCAAAAATAGAAGCAAGGTAGTGTGAGGAAAGGAGAGGAAGGAGAAGTCTAGGGGACTAAGTGCTCCAAGTAAGTTTAACAATATTTCTTTTTGAAGAAAACTTTTGAAACTTATAATATTTATATGAGATTTTGATCTTAGAACTTTGATGATTGGTCATGGATGTTGCTATATCATGTTACATATTGAGCTTGCATGTGATGTATGTTTGAACACTTAGGTTGGTGTAGATAGTTCTGCATGGGTATGGCTATGGTTGACAGAATTTTAAGTTTCGGTATTTTAATTTTTTTTAACCATCTACAAGGAATTAAAATAAATGGTTAACATAAGAATTAAAGATATATGTGTCACGAATTTTTACCCACTGGAATCATTCCATTTGGAGTCCATATGAGGTAGCTATGGTCTGATTAGTAGTCAAAGGTCAGAAAATGAATCATCAGGGAAGAATATGTTAGGATAGCTTCGGTAATTTAATTTCTGGGAATTATTGGTAGGGAATTAAAATAAATGATTAACATAAGAATTAAATATATGTGTGTCATGGATTTTTAGCCACTGGAATCATTCAATTTGGAGTCCAAACGTGGTAGATATGGTCCGATTAGTAAGCCAAGGTCAGAAAATGGTTCATCAGGGAAGAATATGTTAGGACAGCTTTTGTATTTTAATTTCTGGGAATTATCGGTATGGAATTAAAATAAATGGTTAACATAAGAATTATAGATATGTGTGTCATGGATGTTTAGACACTAGAATCATTCAATTTGGAGTCCATAGGAGGAATTTATGAGCTGATTAGTAGTCAAAGGTCAGAAAATGGTTCATCAGGGAAGAATATGTTAGGGCAGCTTCTGTATTTTAATTTCTGGGAATTATCTGTAAGGAATTAAAATAAATGGTTAACATGAAAGTTATACATCTATGTCTCATGGAAATATACCCACTGGAATTATGCAATTTGGAGTTCATATGAGGTAGATATGATCCGATTAGTAAGCAGAGGTCAGAAAATGTTTATTCAGGGAAGAGTATGTTATTAATGCTTTAGTATTTGAATTTATGGGAATATTCTGTAGGGAATTAAAATAGCGCGCCAACATAACAATTATAGATATATGGCTCATGGATTTTTACCAACTGGAATAACTCAATTTGGAGTTCCAATTTGGGAGATATGGTCTAATTAGTCAGTAAAGGTCAGAACCTATCCGAGAGGAACTATCCTGTACTTTGAGGGAGTGATATCAACTTCGTTTCTTAATTTTTCGCTACAATGTTCAACATAATAGTTTTAGATAATTGTTTTATCTTGAAATGGACACCAAGATCACCTACATCAGAGTTAAATTGAGGGAGTTATGCTCTGATTAGTAAGAGAAGGTTAGATAGGATGAAAACCTGCATCAAGAAAATAAAGAAATAAAATTAGTATTTAAAAAAGAAGATGAATCTTAATAAATGACTAGTATAGCCATAGCCAGTGCCATTGTATGAACTTCTTACCATCTTAAGTGTGAAATTTTGACATGGAAATATTTTATAAAGTGATATTTGAAATGGTTATGTTCATGGCATGATTACCAATGATTTATGGTAATAGTTATATTTTGATGAACATACTTGTTTTTGAAAGCATATTTTTGGCTATCATTGTGAAAAGAAAAGAAATGAGTATGGTCACATGGCAATCCGTGTGGTGCACCAGTAGGGAACACCCTACCAACGGTTATGATCATGATAATGAGAAAAGAAAGAGAAAGTGGGCCATGTCGGACTGAGCGAGAAAAGCCCGTACCGGAGAGTAAAGGATACTCACCCTGACCGGGGTAGCTTGAAATGAGAATAAGTTGATGGCCATCATATGATATTTTGAAAATAGTTAATCCTGTCATACATATCATTACAGTATGATTCTTATGTGCATAGATATAATGCATTCATGTGACCAAAGATATTTTTCTGTAGTTTATAAAGTTGAACTTGACGTGATGAGCTTTACTGATGATAATTTATTGTTGAACTTACTGGGATTTAATTCTCACTATATTTCCATATCATGTTCAGAAATTTATTTATGCAGCTTTTGTTTCTAAGGCTCTGGCTTTTAGTGCACATTGGATCGAGTTACTTTATGTTGGGCAGATTTCAAAATCAAATAAGATGTTTGTGGTCGAGTTGGCTCAGATCCCGGTGAAGGTGCAACCACCCGCACCTGTATCTCCGGAATTGGTCAACCAAAATAAACGAGATGTAAATATCTATGTGTTTGATATGTTATATGTCTGTTTTGATTAATGACATGTATGTGAACTCAATATTGTATAATAATAAAGGAAAAAAAGAGAGGTTGTTACATAATTGGTATCAGAGCCTGGTTGATCCTAGATGGCCAGTGGGTGGTTGGTTATCTGAATCGATCTTATAGTATCTTGAGTATATTGTGGTAGTGTTGTGTAGGGGATCAGTGATTTCATATAGGTAGGAAATTACTAGTGTTTCCTATCTATATGCCGAGGTGGTGTTATGACTGCTGTTAATTTTTTTTTTTTAAAAAAAAACTAACTATTGGGCTTGATCACCTCAATAGCAGCATAACTTTATTTTTGCCACAGTAGGAAATGGCACCACTAAGGAGGAATTCCGTAAACAATGTGGAGGAAACCCTACACAACCTTGCCACGGTAATTTGAGAATTTAATATTGATTTACTCCTTAGAACCCAACTAGTATCTATAACCTTATATAGAATGATATCAATTGAAAAAAAAAATTTAGTTACAAGACTTGTTAGACAAGGGATTTAAATGCCCTAGTACTTTTATTTGGAGTGCTCTAGTTTTATCTGTGAAAAAGAAAGATGGATCACTATGACTATGCATAGATTATAGACAGTTGAATAAGGTGACAATGTAAAATAGAAACCCATTAGCTCGTATAGATTACCTGTTTGACCAGTTATAAGGTGTTCAATATTTTTCCACAAATAGATTTGAGATATGAGTAACATTAATTAGGGATAAGAGAAGAGGATGTAGGACTTATTATGGGCATTATGAGTTCTTGGTGATGCATTTAAATTGAAAAATCTTTAGCTGCATTCATAGATTTAATGAATAGTAAATAGGTCATCCCTGGAATAATTTGTTATTATATATATGGATGATATACTAGAATATTTCAAAAGTTCAGAGGATCATAAGCAACATTCAAAGATAGTTTTACCAACTCTAAAGGAGTATGGTTGGTAAATATGGTATACAAGTAGAGTCTAAGAAAGTAAAAGTAGTACAATAATAGCTACGTTTTACTACATTTAAAGATGAAGATCCAAATCCAATTTACGCTTCCTGCGGTTATCTGCCGTCCATTCTATTGGAGTAATAGTTAGATCAGGTACATGAACATAGGCTTGTAAAGCATCAATCAACTCCTCAGCATTTTAAGCTGAGATGAGAATTTGTCGTGCTGAGTGTGAGATAAACCACTGTTCCACAACTTGATCTAGAAAAGATAACAAACCATCAAAGAAGTGATTAACATTTAACAAACCTATCGGTTTGTGATGCATATTCAGTTGTGCCCAAGAGACTATTTGAACAATCTCCTTTAGAGTACCAAAACCACCTGGTAAGGCAATGAAGGCGTCAGCATTGCTCATCATTCTAGCCATGCGTTCATGCATGGAAACTACCCTATATTCTTCCCCAATTGTCTTCCCTATGTTGCTGGATGTAGCTAGAGCTGTAGGAATAATACCTAGAACTTGGCATCCCCCTGCATGTGCAGCTGTAGCCACACACCCCATTAACCCACAGTTACCTCCACCATACACTAAATGAATTTTTCTCCTAGCCAGCACCATACCCAGATTTTGTGCTGCTTTAACATACTCCTCATCTTTTCCAGGACTGGAACCACAAAAGACACAGATATTTCGGAACTGACGGAATGCGGTTCCCTCCATAATTTCTATCACCTTAACTTTGAGAATAGACAAAGATACTAATGTAAGTATTTATAGAACTCAGAGAAGGGCATATTTATAATAGCTATGCAAATAGGCAGGGTATTATTAGAACAACTATGTGAGTGATTGGTGGATATAAGCTAAATTAAAGGTAAAAAAAAATTCAAAAATGACGGCAAGCATGTATATGTACAGTAGTATGACTGTGACCCATATTAAGCACATAAAGAGTATAAGATAAGATATCACCAGAAATCTGTCTTTATCTTGTTGTCTTTGATGAAGCATTGATGTTTTGATTCTTGTAGAAAAGTTGTAGGTGATAGCCGTCATTGAAAAAAAAAATGCAATCAAATGATTTATTTTGTATTCTCAATATTTTTGCGAGTCAACTATCAGTATTATTAAGTCGACTAGCTATTTTGAGAAATTTTAATTTGGACTGGTTTTTTTTACAGTTGATTGATTACATCTATTTTGAAGTAATCAACTGCATCCTATCAGTTAACTACATATTCTTTAATTTTCACAGACTTTTATAAGCTCAGAAATGTTTCTTTTCCATGTGATATCTTTCCACCGAATACCAATAGATTTAAAGTAGATTCTGACACATATATTCAAAATTTGCAGCCACCGATTTTTGCTGAAATCATAGATAGATTTTGTTTACAGATTTTCAAGAATTACGGCCACCGATTTTAATATTTTTCAATGCTTTGTCGAAATTTTTGACTTTCGCTTTTGGCACCATTCTCTATTATGCTTTTCGTCTGTTTCACTCAATAACGGTTGGCATTAAATGCAAGGTTATTTTCCCTCATTGCAATGAAAGATAATTTCTTTTCTTTGAAACTCGGTTATTATGGTGTCTAAGTTGTTAGTAGGTTAAAGTAATGAAAAGTTTGAAAAGAATGGACGGATGATGGTCTTATGGTGTTTTGACGAATGTAATCAAGAGAATTTGTGGTGTTGAAGTTCTCGAGGAATAAAATATAGGAAATAGGATTTAAGTTAGTCTTTGAACTCTTAATTTGGAAATATAGAGAATATTCTAAGAACCATGTCCGAAAATAATGTAGGTTATCAAGATATTTGTGTTAAAGGATTATATCATGCTAAATTGAGTCTAGTATCTAGGATGTGAATTATGTTGGAATTGAGAATTCATGTATGAGTAATTGTTAGGAAAAAAAACACAAATCTTCTTGAAATGATTGGGTGAATTAAATGGGATTGGCATAAGCTAGAATGAGGTGCTTTTGGATATGATAGAAGAAATAATTGAAATTTTTGACAATGAGTTTAATGGTGTTAATAAGCTTGTATAGAATTACTGTGATGAGGTAAGTTAGAATTATTAGACATGTGTCAATGGTACATAAACGTTATTAAAGGTTTGAAGGATTTATTGCTACGTATGTTTAACATATTGATTAAAGGATTTGAGGATAAAAATAGATGATAGATTAAGATGATGATATTCAGGGGATGATGTTGATATATGAAAAAAAAAATTGACTTGATAGAAGTTTGGAATAAGAAAAGATAGTTACACAATATGAAGGTGTATATGTTCCTTTATATGTGTGTTTTCTAATATCGATCCATAGATATATCCATGCGGGCTAGAGGATATCAATTGAAGAACTTATGAGTGAAAGAAATCCTTATGGTTAAGTTATATGGCAAAATCACTCAAGTGAATAGACATATTAAAAAGTAAAGATGTCATACAGAAAAGATATCTCTAATTATTTAGGTAATAAGCTTGGTAACTCTGAAAAAATGCCTTAATTTCATTCCCTACATGTGGTAGGACGGATTGAAATTCGGGGACCGAATTTCTTAAGGGGGGAAGAATGTAACATCCCGTAATTTTTTAGATATTTTCCTTAGAAATTCTTCACCTTACATATATGCATAGAAATGTTCTAATATTAATGGAATAGGTAAAGAAAGAAAACCTAAGAGGAAATATTAGAAATATACATGTTAAAGAAAGGTGAAATTCTTAGGTAAAGAAAGATAAATTTTTTTAAAGTAAGTAAAGGTCTTAAAATTTCAAAAAGATCGGATTATGGTAATTTTTCTTAATTTAAGAGCAAAAGTTACTAAGTTTAGTATCTCCACCCGTAATTGGGCTTTAACCTATAGACACTTCATATAGAGTTTTTCTACTTCACATGAATTTTTAGCAAGCCAATAGGATAGCCCAAGGAAGAAATAAAACATAGACTTGGACTAGGATATAGAAGTTGGACCGGTAGCCCAAAAATCATGAAAATGTGACCAAGCCCATTATGAAAGGTAGAATTTTAACAAAAGTAAGGAAAATGGGCAGGAATGAGCCCAAACCCAAGAGGAAAAATAAAAATAAAAATAAAAATAAAATTAAAGTGATGAAATATTGGTGTAATCAAGATTAAGTGACATGGCATTAAGACAAAAATTTAGCAAGTGGTGTGATTCTACATTCATCATTTTGGCAAGTGGCATAATAATACAAGGCTTTAGGACAAAAACATCTATATCCTACATTCATAACTTTAGCAAGTGGATAATAATACATAGCATTATGACAAAACATCATTATCCTACACAAATAATTTTAGTTAAGTAAGGAAAATTCAAGGGCTAGAAATTTGGCACTTAAAAAGGAAAATCTATCATACTTGATTAAGACAAAAGAAAAAGGAAATGAATCCCTAAATCAAAGGGATCTTGCCCCATATCTTGAGAACATATCCTCATAATTTTCAAAATACAAATCTCCTTTTTCTATGCATATCTTGACTAAGGAAGAGGAAGACAAGAACATAAGTTGTTTGTTTTCCAAAAATTCAACAAAGTGTATCCTAATTGTGATAAGGTAGACCCATGATCATGAAAGGTGAATTATTTGGTGGTCTATATAAGAAAACCCACCCTTACAACATTAGAATTTCATCCAAGTGAGGGAGAGCAAATATAGAAGCAAGGTAGTGTGAGGAAAGGAGAGGAAGAAAGGAAGAAAAGAAGAAAGAGGAAGGAGAAGTCTAGGGGACTAAGTGCTCCAGGTAAGTTTAACAATATTTCTTTTTGAAGAAAACTTTTGAAACTTATAATATTTATATGAGATTTTGATTTTAGAACTTTGATGATTGGTCATGGATGTTGCTATATCATTTTACATATTGAGCTTGCATGTGATGTATGTTTGAATACTTAGGTTGGTGTAGATAGTTCTGCATGGGTATGGCTATGGTTGACAGAATTTTAAGTTTCGGTATTTTAATTTCTGTTAACCATCTATAAGGAATTAAAATAAATGGTTAACATAAGAATTGAAGATATATGTGTCACGAATTTTCACCCACTGGAATCATTCCATTTGGAGTCCATATGAGGTAGCTATGGTCTGATTAGTAGTCAAAGGTCAGAAAATGAATCATCAGGGAAGAATATGTTAGGATAGTTTCGGTAATTTAATTTCTGGGACTTATTGGTAGGGAATTAAAATAAATAGTTAACATAAGAATTAAATATATGTATGTCATGGATTTTTAGCCACTGAAATCATTCAATTTGGAGTCCAAATGTGGTAGATATGGTCCGATTAGTAAGCCAAGGTCAGAAAATGGTTCATCAGGGAAGATTATGTTAGGACAGCTTTTGTATTTTAATTTCTGAGAATTATCGGTATGGAATTAAAATAAATGGTTAACATAAGAATTATAGATATTGTGTCATGGATGTTTAGACACTAGAATCATTCAATTTGGAGTCCATATGAGGAATTTATGATCTGATTAGTAGTCAAAGGTCAGAAAATGGTTCATCAGGGAAGAATATGTTAGGGCAGCTTCTGTATTTTAATTTCTGGGAATTATCTGTAATTAATTAAAATAAATGGTTAACATGAAAGTTATATATCTATGTCTCATGGAAATATACCCACTGGAATTATGCAATTTGGAGTTCATATGAGGTAGATATGATCCAATTAGTAAGCAGAGGTCAGAAAATGTTTATTCAGGGAAGAGTATGTTATTAATGCTTTAGTATTTGAATTTATGGGAATATTCTGTAGGGAATTAAAATAGCACGCCAGCATAACAATTATAGATATATGGCTCATGGATTTTTACCAACTGGAATAACTCAATTTGGAGTTCCAATTTGGGAGATATGGTCTAATTAGTCAGTAAAGGTCAGAACCTATCCGAGAGGAACTATCCTGTACTTTGAGGGAGTGATATCAACTTCGTTTCTTAATTTTTCGCTACAATGTTCAACATAATAGTTTTAGATAATTGTTTTATCTTGAAATGGACACCAAGATCACCTACATCAGAGTTAAATTGAGGGAGTTATGCTCTGATTAGTAAGAGAAGGTTAGATAGGATGAAAACCTGCATCAAGAAAATAAAGAAATAAAATTAGTATTTAAAAAAAAAGATGACTCTTAATAAATGACTAGTATAGCCATAGCCATTGCCATTGTATGAACTTCTTACCATCTTAAGTGTGAAATTTTGACATGGAAATATTTTATAAAGTGATATTTGAAATGGTTATGTTCATGGCATGATTACCAATGATTTATGGTAATAGTTATATTTTGATGAACAGACTTGTTTTTGAAAGCATATTTTTGGCTATCATTGTGAAAAGAAAAGAAATGAGCACGGTCACATGGCAATCCGTGTGGTGCACCAGTAGGGGACGCCCTACCAACGGTTATGATCATGATAATGAGAAAAGAAAGAGAAAGTGGGCCATGTCAGACGGAGCGAGAAAAGCCCGTACCGGAGAGTAAAGGATACTCACCCTGACCGGGGTAGCTTGAAATGAGAATAAGTTGATGGCCATCATATGATATTTTGAAAATAGTTAATCCTGTCATACATATCATTACAGTATGATTCTTATGTGCATAGATATAATGCATTCATGTGACCAAAGATATTTTTCTATAGTTTATACAGTTGAACATGACGTGATGAGCTTTACTGATGATAATTTATTGTTGAACTTACTGGGATTTAATTCTCACTATATTTCCATATGATGTTCAGAAAATTATTTATGCAGCTTTTGTTTCTAAGGCTCTGGCTTTTAGTGCACATTGGATCGAGTTACTTTATGTTGGGCAGATTTCATAATCAAATAAGATGTTTGTGGTCGAGTTGGCTCAGATCCCGGTGAAGGTGCAACCACCCGCACCTGTATCTCCAGAATTGGTCAACCAAAATAAACGAGATGTAAATATCTATGTGTTTGATATGTTATACGTCTATTTTGATTAATGACATGTATGTGAACTCAATATTGTATAATAATAAAGGAAAAAAAGAGAGGTTGTTACAATTTTGTCCTAAAGCCTTGTATTATCATGCCACTTGCCAAAATTATGAATGTAGAATCACACCACTTGCTAAATTTTTGTCTTAATGCCATGTAACCTAATCTTTATTATTATTACATTATTATATCATCATCTAATTTATTTTATTTTATTTTTCCTCTTGGATTTGGGTTAATTCCTACCCATTATGGGCTTATTCCTACCCATTTTCTTTGCTTTGGATAAAATTCTACCGTTCTTGGAGGGCTTGGTCACATTTTCATAATTTTTGGGCTATTAGTCCAATTACTATATCATAGTCCAAGTCTATGTTTTATTTCTTGCTTAATTTATCCAATGGGTTAGCTAGAAACTTATGTGAAGTGGAAAAATTCTATATGAAGTGTCCATAGGTAAAAGCCGAATGTATGGGTAAAGATTTTAAACTTAGTAACCTAGTTCTTGAATTAGGAAAAATTACCCTAATCCAATGTTCTTGAAATTTTATGACCTTTACTTGTTTCTAAAAATTTATCTTCCTTATCCAAGAATTTTGCATCTCTTTAGTATGTTATTTCTAATTTTTTTCCTACTATGTTTTCCCTCTTTATTTGTTCTCTTAATGTTAGAAACATTTTTTATGCATATACATAAGGTGAAGGATTTCTAAGGATTATATTTCCTTAGATATCTAAAATATTGTCTAATAAATTTTATTTCCTTAATTAAATATTTATGTACTTTTATCAATAAAAGAAATGAAATTAGAGATGTTACAACTAGCACCAGAGTCAAACAACACCATAAGAGCAAATCCATAGATGTAGCACATACCTTGAATCATTTCAGAGGATTGAGTTGCCTTTTGGCCGCTCAGGATAAAAACCCTTCCTTTCACCTCAGGCCTTTGATCCAGCTGTATCCCTACATTCTGTGGACAGTTCTTTGAAAAGTGACCCTTTTGTCTGTATTTAAAGTAGACAAATGGTCTCTTTTAGCATGGCCGGTTACCATGCATATATCCGCACTTAGTACACTTGACTTTAGCGAGGTCTTGTTGGAAAGTTCTGGTATCCACAGTCAATGGCCTCTTACCAGCTTCATATCCTCTTCCCCTCACTTTTTTTCCAGGGTTGGGGTAACTTTTCTTCCTCTTCCACAAGTTTCGCCTCAGCTTCTCATCCTCCATTGCCCTTAAACTCTCTTCTAAAAGTCTAGATTTATTTATCAAGAGCACAAACTCCCTTATTTCCAAGGCTATCACTGCATTCTTGATTTCTAGATTTTATCCTGCTTCAAACTTAATAGCCTTCCATGCTTCATCAAGGCTAAACCTTAAGTAAAAGAAGAACTTAGACAACTCCTCAAACTTAGTGATGTATTGGTCTATAACATGTTACTCTGTCTGAGTTGGAGAAATTCGATCTCTTTCTCAACTCGCACAGTACTTAGAAAGTACTTCTCCTGGAAAATGTCCTTAAACACCTGTCAGGTGATCTTCCTCCTCTAGTGAGTTAGCAATTCTCTGGCCCCTTGCCACTAACACTCAACTTCATCTTTCAGCATATATGAAGTAAAGATAACCTACTGCTCATTAGTGTAGTTCATCAACTCAAAGATCTTCTTCAATTCCCTTATCCACCTTTCGGCTACTATTGGGTCATAGCCACCTTAGAAAGAAGGTGGTCTAGTTCTCAGCAACTCAGATAGGCCATTATCATTTCCAACCACTTAGTTGTTTGCATTATTTTCTCCATTCAAATTTTTACTGTTCTGGATATGTCGTAGAATTTGATTGGTGGTTGTAACTTTGTCTCGAGTTGCTGTAGCCAAGTAAGACAAGGTTTGTTCTACATTGTTTGTAGGGTTTCTTTTCAGTGGTGCTATATCTTATTGTGGCAAAAATAGAGTTATGCTGCTGTTGAGTTGATCAAGCCCAATAGTTAATTCAAAAATATTTAGAGAAAACACACATTTTTGATCCCTAAATTTACCAGAGCCCTATAATTTAGTCCTTGTATATATATCTGTGCACATGTTAGTCCTCAAATTACTCAACCGTCAAACAAATAATGCCATCCGTTAACCCTCCTCAGACTGGAAGCTGATTTGGCACGTTAAATGCCTACGTGTCACGTTAACTATTGACTGCTTGTTGATAAAGGGGAATTTTGAGTACTTAGTGGTTATATTTTATTCCCTAATTCATGGTAAACGTGTGGTTATTTCTATGCTTTTTGTTATATTTTGCTTTGGCTACTGCTTTGGTTTGTTTTATATTTGTAGGAGAGCAAAACAGGCCAAAAAGCAAGGGAAAATAATCATGGGAGGTGCCAAATGGACTTGGAATATGCTAAGGAGGAAGCAAGGAAGCAATACACCAAAAATTGGTTAGAAAACAGTACGGCAGCCCCCAACACGGCCAGGCCGTGCTTGGTGGCATGGAACACAGCCAGACCGTGCTCTGGGCAGAAGATGCAGAGAACCTCCAGAATCTAGCCCGAAGCATGGCCAGGCCGTGTCCTAGAACACGACCATGCTTTGGGTCCGTACAACACGTGATTTTTAGGGTTTTGGGGAGCCAAGTTGATACATATGCATAGGGAAACGTAGCTAAGGAGAAAGAGACGCATTCAGACCTTCTTTTACTCAGTTTTAGGCTTAGGAAACACCATGAGATTAGCTTTTTACTAGGATTAATGTTTAATTTATATGCTTAGAATAGATTTGAGATTAATTCAAGTGTGTATCTCTTATTCTTTACATTCAGCAATTCAGGTTCTATCTTTCTATCTCTACACTCATCTCTGCTTCTACTCTTTCTCTTGGTTTGTATTAAACATTGATAATTACTTTAATGAATTTGATTATGATTTATCTTTCTATCATGCTTGAGTATATTTGATCTAGGGTTTTGGTAAACCCACTTATGATGTAATGATACATTATGCTAATTGAATTGTTGGAACCCTAATTACGTTATCCATGGTTAATTAGGATTAGCTATTATGCATTGATTATATGAGTTGATGAATGTCTGGCCAACGTTTTATCACGTCTTAGGATATTAACTAATGAACTGAAAGGTGAAGATTAATATCGGAACCTAATAGTTAATTAGGGATATCTTAATCACGAAAGTAGTTTAAGATTCTCTAGGAATGAATCAATTAGTGGGCAAGAGAAAACTGATTAATTGACTTCCATGGTTGGCATAGAACTTAATGGACTTAGGTTGAACTAAGAACCACGAAAGTAGGCAATTGGATTAACCTCGGTTCAATTAGTAACGCTTGAAAGAGGTTTCTAGTTAATTAAGGCTAAACCATCCCCAATAACCTAAATAATTGCAATTAGAGGTATAAGTTGAATGTTGAATATCATAAGTGTGGCGAACCCTAGCCCTAGGCTTTTGTTAATTGAATCCTTAGTTTACTTAATCGTGACAAATTCTTCATTGAATTACATTGATTTAGATAGCATATTTTGCATCATTCTAGTAATTGGCATTGTTCTCTGTAGGATACGACCTGTACTCGTCGGACTAGTTACAGCTACGTCGTGCGCTTGCGGTTAATTATAAAACGGAGACAACAAGTTTTTGGCACCGTTGCCAGGGAACAATTGTTAATATTAGATATCTGCGAAATAGCTAGATTAGATCACTTTCTTTTAATTTTTCTTTATAATTTTATCTTGCTAATTTTTGCTTCTTTTCTTCCTTTATAGGTGTGTTTCTCTTTTATACGAAGAGACTGCGAGTTTGTTGCTAAATTTGATCCGAAAATTGAACGCCCACTACGAAGGATAAGAAGAAGACAATAGCAAGAAAATTCTACACCTACCATGGTGGAGAGAGATAACCGATCTCTTAAGGACTTTACTACCCCGGATACTCGTGGCCTTAATCCGAGCATTGTAAGACCTGTTGTTGAGTCCAACAACTTTGAGCTGAAGCCTTCTCTTTTGCAGACGGTTCAACCAAATTAGTTTGGAGGGTCACCTACTGAAGACCCTAATCTCTATTTATTAGTCTTTCTGGAATACTGTGACACATTGAAGATGAATGAAGTATCACCAGATGCCATTAGACTGAGACAGTTCCCATTTTCTTTGAGGGACAAGGCACATGCATGGTTGCATTCCCTTCCATCAGGGTCCATCACTACATGGCAGCAGTTTTCTCAAGCTTTCTTGGCCAAATACTTCTAACCAAGCAAGACTGCCCATCCTAGAAATTAGATTATTACCTTTGCTCAAAAATATTAGGAGTCATTATATGAGGCTTCGGAGAGATTTAAAGAACTCCTCAGAATATTCCCACACCATGGGTTGAAGAAGTGCTGATAGTCCATACATTCTACAATTAACTTATTTACAGCACCCGAATGTCTGTGGATGCTGCAGCTGGAAGAGCCATTATGAACAAAACAGTTGATGAGGCATATGAGTTAATTGAAGATATGGCTCAAAACCACTACTCTTGGTCTAGTGAGAGGCAGCCAAGAAAACCATCAGGTATATATGAAGTAGATGCTTTTAATCATCTCACTTCTAAAGTTGATGCATTATTTCAAAAGTTGGATAAATTAAGCATCAATGTTGTTGGTTCTTCTTCCTCTTCTACATGTGAGATCTGTGGGTGTGTTGGTCATGTGGCCAATGAATGTTAGCTTGGAAACTCTACACTTCAGAATTGTGAGTAGGCAAATTTTGTGAACAACCAAAAAAAAATTCCTACAGCAACACCTACAATCCAGGTTGGAGGAACTACTCGAATCTTTCATACAAGCCTAATGTGAATCAACCTCAGAATAATTTTAGGCAACCTCCTGGGTTCCAAAATCAAAGGCCATTCAATCCTCCTCCATAGCCTAAGTCAAATTTGGAGGCTTTGATGGAAAATTTCATCACCACAAAGAGTAAACAAAATGATGAATTCAGAGCCAGCACCACTCAATGAATGAGGCCATAAAGGATTTAGCCTCTAAAGTTGACTCACTTGCTACTCATAGCAAGATGCTGGAAACTCAAATAGCACAGCAGGCGAACCATTCTAGTAGAAACTTTGGCATACTTCCAAGTCAGACTGAGAATACTAGGGAGCATTGTAATGCCATTATCCTGAGAAGTGGTAAACAATTGGCTAAATCAGAGAGAAGAGGAGAGGTAAAAGAAGATGATCCTCATGCTGTATCTAGGAAGAGAAGAGAAGAGGAATAAAAAGAAGAGGAAAAGAAGGAAGAAGAGCCTAAATATGTGGCTCCTGCACCTTACAAGCCACGAATCCATTTTCCTCAAAAATTGGTTAAGGTTAAGTTAGAGAAGCAGTTTGGGAGTTTTCTGGATATTTTGAAGAAGTTGAATATCAATATTCCATTCCTAGAAGCCATCTCCCAAATGCCTTCCTATGCGAAGTTTCTGAAGGAAATCCTCTCAAACAAGAGGAAAATTGAAGAGCATGCTGTTGTGGCATTAACAGAGGGATCAAGTGCATTAATTCAAAATAAGCTTCCACAAAAGCTTAAGGATCTCGGAAGCTTCTCAATTCCTTGCTCTATAGTATACATGAAGATTAACAAAGCCCTATGTGACCTTGGAGCAAGTGTGAGCCTCATGCTTCTTTCGGTTTGCAAGAAGCTTCAAATGGGTGACTTGAAGCCTACCACTCTTTCTCTTCATTTGGCTGACCGATCCATCAAGCATCTAGTAAGTATATTAGAGGATGTTCCTCTAAAGGTAGGAAAATTTTATATACCGGTTGATTTTGTTATTTTAAAGATGGAGGAAAATGACAAAATCCCCATCATTCTTGGAAGGCCTTTCCTAGCTACGGCTGGTGCCAATATAAATGTGTGAGATGGAAAGATTTCGTTGAATGTAGGGGATGAAAAAGTATAATTTAATTTGAATGTGCTATGCACCCTCCATCTCTAGGTGAATCTTGCTACATGATTGGCTTAACTGAACCTAATGTGAATGATAATACCATGAATTTTTCTCCTTCTGACCGACTTGAGTTATGCTCTATGGAAAGTTCTTGTGTTTATGTCAAACAGGGGGAAGAAAAGTAAGAAATTGAGGAGGAAGTGAAAGATATAAAGCTTGAACCCAAACCACCTCCTGAAAGCTTGAATGAAGCAAAGGAAGAAAGGAATGAGCCAAAAAGATCTTTGAAGGCCATTGGACAAAGACTAAACAATCATACTAAGAGACAATGGATAGCAAGGATAGTTATTTAAACTCTCTTAAAGCCTCCTTGAGTGAAAAGCATGGAAAGGAAGTCGAGCTAATGACTTTAAACAAACGCTTTGTGGGAGGCAACCCACCTTTAATTTTTAAGTTTCTTTTTTTTTCATGCCTTTTGTTTTAGTTTTTATCTTTAATTTTAGTTGATTTCTTAGGTTATAGTTTAATGAATGTTTCCATATGATTTATAGGTCCATTCCCATATGCCCAAAGTTGAAATAAAGAATGAAAATCAAGGGAAATTGAGCAAGGTTGAAAAATGCAGGAATTTTTTGAAGAATTGGAGGAATCTAGCTCCCAGCACGAGCAGGCCGTGTCACAGGACATGGCCATGCTCCAGGCCTAGACCAAGCACCCCTCACCCATGTTGGTCAACACGGACCAAAACCAAGAATTTTGCAATTCCAGCGCCAAACACGGGTGGGCCGTGCTATGAAGCACTACCGTGCTCCAGGTAAAAAAAAAGAGAAAGAGGAAAAGAGCCATCTGCTATTGGCATCACCATTATAGCTTCCCTCCAGGTATAATTTTAACCTTTTCTTTGTGTTTAATTTCTTTTATCTAGATTGAATTTCCCTAATGGTTGGACTGAATTATTCCTCTGGATTACTTTTCTTAATGCAATTTATGGCTTGGTTATTAACTTAGATCATCTTACCCTATATTTGCCATTTGCCTTGAATTAAATTGAAAATCTCATGCTCCTTAATTTTGGACTTATTGACCATGGTTTGAGCTCCAATTCAAAATTGCTGCATTGCTTAAATATGACCTACATGTTGCTTATGCAAGCATGGTACAGTAGGCACCTGAGTTAGAATCCACCTCCACCTCCTTCAAAAGACTAGTAAGCAAGTAAGTTAATTCCCCTTTTGCCTGTACTTTCATTGATATTGACATTGAGGACAATGTCAAAGTTTAAGCATGGGGGAGTAGACTTTAGGCTTATGGTTTTATAAGGTGAATATCTCTTATTTCATCATATAATCATATAGTTTGCTATTTCAGAGATATATTGATGTAATATAGGTTGATTTTAACTCATGAACATGTGATGCACACAGTAGGGTATGAAATAGGTAGTTTAAATTTTAGTTTCTCTCTTCTAGTATTAAACCTCTAATTTTTTGAAAAATATCTCTCCTATTGTGCTTTGAATAGTATGTCTTTATTGATTTTTAACACTATGAGAGTGCGAAGGCTGGGAGAGGTGAAAAATTAGGGAATTTAACACCCAAAAAGTTTTCACTCTGAGTACCCCTTCAAGGCACCAAAAAGGTCATAGTATGAGTACCTAGCTGCCTTTAGCCTAGTGAGATGGAGCATAAAATGCACTCACGGTATATTTCTATAAAAGAAAAAAAAAATAATGATGAATGAAATAGACAAATGAAATAAAAAAAATGATGAGAAATAAAAGAAATTGAGTGAGAAAAATAGAAATAAGGGTAAGGCAACATAGGGAGATCTAAAGGATGAGGTGACCTACTTGAGTGTCGAAAAATCAATTAGATGCATACATTCAATGGTACCAATAGAAGTAGATATATAATAGGAGAATTTTGGTTTAGTTTTAGAAGAATAGAAACTATCTGATAAATGTCTATTTATATATCTATTGTGTGCACACTGATTGAGTGAGAAAAATTACTTGTATTGCATTTTTCTATCTTCTGGAATTTGATTGCATATTCCCCCTTCCTTCTAATATGATATGTTATTTGCTTGAGGACAAGCAAATGTTTAAGCATGGGGGAGTTGATAAAGGGGAATTTTGAGTACTTAGTGGTTATATTTTATTCCCTAATTCATGGTAAACTTGTGGTTATTTCTATGCTTTTTGTTATACTTTGCTTTGGATACTGTTTTGGTTTGTTTTATGTTTGTAGGAGAGCAAAAGAGGCCAAGAAGCAAGGGAAAATAATCATGCAAGGAAGCAACACACCAAAATTTGGCGAGAAAGCAGCACGGCAGCCCCCAACACTACCAGGTCGTGCTTGGTGGCATGGAGCATGGCCAGGTCGTGCACTGGGCAGAAGATGCAGAGAACCTCTAGAATCTAGTCCGAAGCACGGCCGTGCTTCGGGTTCATATAGCACATGATATTTAGGGTTTTGGGCAGCCAAGTTGATACATATGCATAGGGAAACGCAGCCAAGGAGAAGGAGACGCATTCACACCTTCTTTTACTTAGTTTTAGGCTTAGGAAATACCATGAGATTAGGTTTTTACTAGGATTAATGTTTAATTTATATGCTTAGAATAGATTTGAGATTAATTCAAGTGTGTATCTCTTATTCTTTACATTCAGCAATTCAGGTTCTATCTTTCTATCTCTACACTCATCTCTGCTTCTACTCTTTCTCTTGGTTTGTATTAAACATTGATGATTACTTTAATGAATTTGATTATGATTTATCTTTCTATCATGCTTGAGTAGATTTGATCTAGGGTTTCGGTAAACCCACTTATGATGTAACGGTACATTATGCTAATTGAATTGTTGGAACCCTAATTGCATTATCCATGGTTAATTAGGATTAGCTATTATGCATTGATTCTATGAGTTGATGAATGTCTGGCCAACGTTTAATCATGTTTTCAGATATTAATTGATGAACTGAAAGGTGAAGATTAATACCGGAACATAATAGTTAATTAGGGATATCTTAATGACGAAAGTAATTTAAGATTCTCTAGGAATGAATCAATTAGTGGGAAAGAAAAAACTGATTAATTGACTTCCATGGTTGGCATAGAACTTAATGGACTTAGGTTGAACTAAGAACCACGAAAGTAGGCAATTGGATTAACCTAGGTTCAATTAGTAACGCTTGAAAGAGGTTGCTAGTTAATTAAGCTAAACCATCCCCAATAACCTAAATAATTGCAATTAGAGGTATAAGTTGAATGTTGAATATCATAAGTGTGGTGAACCCTAACCCTAGGCTTTTGTTAATTGAATCCTTAGTTTACTTAATCATGACAAACTCTTCATTGAATTACATCAATTTAGATAGCATATTTTGCATCTTTCTAGTAATTGACATTGTTCTTTGTGGGATACGACCCATACTCGCCAGACTAGCTATAGCTACGCTATGCGCTTGCGGTTAATTATAAAACAGACACAACACTTGTCCACGTAATCAATGACTAAGCAAAAAAAAGTCCATGTAGTTAATGACTAAGCAAAAAAACAATTTCCCCCAAAACATAGTATAGAAGTAGGCACCCCCTCCCCTGAAACCATCCCTTGCTCTTCCACCTTGACCCCTAAAAAATCCCCCCACATTTCTTGCCCTTCATTTCTTATCCACCATGAAGGCCACTCTACCAGTCACGCAAACCACAGGCGAGCGTTCCTGTGGAATCCTCATCTCCAAAGCAACGTGAAGCGTCGTCCCTTCTTGTCTTCCTCCTCCGTCGCGTTAACATCTTCCTCCCCCATTGCGAAAACCCTCTTGCATCAATTCATGTACTATAGCGTTTTCATTTTCCTTCTCAGTCTACATTTGGAAATTATCAGTCTGCTACTCAGTCATATATGCACCTTACGTTGCTTTGTTGCTTTCACACATAGGACTACAAGTGGTTTTGGATTAATAAAGTAATGCTGCGTGGGTGTCTTCCACTTTAGTTTGTTTTTTTTCTTTTATGTGTTATTCGGGACCACTTGGGATAAATTAACCCCTACATGCTGGGACCACTATGATTCAATTGTCTACTTAGGGATCACATGTCTTACATTTTCTTTGTCTTTTCTTTTCTTGTTGCCTAGTGTAGTTTTTGTCTTGACTCATTATTTATACACCTACTTGCATTGATTAGTAAATCTTTATGTTTTTGCCATAACCTATTTTATGTTCTTTATTTTTTCATGTTCACAATAATTATGCCCACTTGTATTACTTTATATCCACCTATACACAGCAACAAATATGAGCATTTTTCACAAAATATGTGAATAAAGCTAAACCAAGTTATGTGTTGGTTAGCTATTCTTTTTTTATTCTCTTTGTTGTATGGTAATAATAAGATGTAGCCTACAGTAGGCGGTTTGTCCATTCTTTATATTCTATAGCATCTTTAATTACTTTTTTTTCCAGTAGTAACTAATACTTGTTTATAATATTTGTCCAAGATGGCACAACCTCTAACTCTCATACTTCATCATGGGGGATACTTTGTGAAGGAGCCAACTTTAGAATATGTAGAAGGTGAAGAAGATGCCTGGGATGATTTAGATGTTGATTATATTTCCATCCTAGTTATAGATCAGATGTATAAAGAGCATGTATATCACGAATACAAGCGGTGTTTTTGGCTAGTTCCAGGGTTTGAATTAGAGAAAGTATTGAGGCCATTGGTTGGTGATAAAGATATCATGCAATTGTATTAGGCAACTGATCAAACAAATGAGATACACATTTATTTTGAACATAATGTGGATGTGCCAAATGTTATCCCACATGAACTACCCTTGGTGTGGCAAGAGGACCAATGTGAAGAGCTAGCTGACATGGCTGATGAATGCCCAGTAGATGAACCAGTGGACATAGCTGATGAATGCCCAATAGATGAATGTGATAATAATGACATAGCAGAAGAAGATATGGTGGCACAAAGCACGGTACAACATATTTTGTGTAACCTTGAATTTCAATTTTTGTTTTTGCTTTTAACTAGTGTTTTTCTCAAAAAATATTGCAGGATGACGTTGGCCTTGATGAAAGACAAAAAAAAAGGAAAAGGACTAACAGAATGTGATAATGACATAGCAGAAGAAGATATGGCGGCACAAAGCATAGTACAACATATTTTGTGTAACCTTGAATTTCAAATTTGTTTTTGTTTTTACTTTTAACTAGTGTTTTTCTCAAAAAATATTGCAGGATGACGTTGGCCTTGATGGAAGACAAAGAAAAGGAAAAGGACTAGCAGAATGTGACAATGATATAACAGAAGAAGATATGGCGGCACAAAGCATGGTACAACATATTTTGTATAACCTTGAATTTTAAATTTATTTTTGTTTTTTCTTTTAACTAGTGTTTTTCTCAAAAAATATTGCAGGATGACGTTTCCCTTGATGAAAGACAAAGAAAAGGAAAAGTACCAACAAGAACGGTTAAACAAGATGCTAGAAGAAAGAACCAACAAACATGTTTAACATTGGCCTTGATAGTTCACACACTTCAGGTGTGGTAGTAAGTTCAAATGATGATGATGAGAGGTTTAAGCTTGAAGAGTTAGGTAGCCCTGTTTGATCTAATGAGGATGATACTGGTGAAGGGTCAATGAGGTATCCAACATTTATGCCAAATGTAGAGTTTGGGAAGATGGAAATAGAGTTAGTCATGGAGTTTCCCACCCTTCAAGTGTTCAAGTCGGCTTTGCAAAATTATAGCATTGCACTTGGAAGGGAGTTTAGATATGTGAAGAATGAAAAGGTTTAGGTGAGGGCCCGATGCAGCATAGATCACTATGAGTGGGAAGTTTTTTGCAGCTAGAGCAATGAAACAAATAGTTTCCAAGTGAAGACCTTCAACAATTAGCATTCATGTGCAAGAGGCTTCAAGAATAGGAAGGCAAACAAGAAATGGCTAGCAAATGAGCTTGTCCCTATAATTAGAGCACATCCAACAATGAAACATGTTAAAGCCCTTGATTGGTTTAAACAAAATAGAAAAGTGGTTATTGATGATTTTCAAATATATAGGGCATCGAAGATGGCAAGTTATATGGTTGAGGGGTCAAAAAAGGAGCAATATGCAGCTTTAAGGGATTATTGTGAGGAGCTGAAAAGGACCAACCCTGGATCTTCAATATTCTTAAAAGTCAATAGATCATATTTGAATTAATCTCCTATATTTTATAAACTTTCTATATGTTTGGAGGCCTGCAAAAGAGGATTCAAGAATGGGTGTAGGCCTTTGATAGGACTTGATGGATTTTTTTTGAAAGGGTATTATGGGGGCCAATTATTGGCTGCATGTTCAATGGATGGGAATAATTCCTTCTTCGTGATTGCATATGCATTTGTCAACACTGAGTTAAAGGACACCTGAAAGTGGTTCTTGGAGCTACTATTGGAGGATATAGGGGACTATCGAAAGCATGGGTGGAATTTCATCACTGATCAACAGAAGGTAAGAACTCATTGCTTTTTCATTTGCATGATTACAATCTAACTATTTTTAATTTTTAATTTGACATTTAATTTTATATATGTTGTAGGGATTACTACCTGCGATTCATGAACTGATGCCTAGTGTTCACCAAAAATTTTGTGCGAGATATTTATGGACAAACTTCCATAAACAGTGGAAGAATGCTAACATGAGAAATCTCTTGTAGGAATATGTAAGTAGGTCAACTTCAAATAGTTTCATAAGGAACATGGAGAGATTGAAGGTGATGGATGAAAAAGCATGGGCTTTCTTGAATAGACACTTTGCCTCCTCTTGGTCTAAGTCTGGCTATAGTCATTTTTCAAAAAATGACTCCACTTTGAACAATGCGTGTGAACAATTCAATAATTGTATTGAGAAGTTTAGGAGGAAGCTCATAATAATAATGGCTGAAGAGTTGAGATTGTATCTTGTGAGGAAGATGAACAAAGAAAGGGCAAAGGCAGCGAGGTGCAATGGGCCAATATGTCATAAGGCCCAAGATAGATTAGAGATTACAAAAAGAAAGTTTTAAATGGACTCTGCATTGGGTAAGGGACCCAGATGGTTACAAGTTTGAGGTGGAGTCTAGACCATTAAAAGTTGCTGTTGACCTGGGTAATGGTACTTGCTCTTGCAACTTATGGCAATTAAGTGGGATACCATGTAAACATGTGATTACTTGTATGGAACATAACAACTTGAAGCCTGAAGATTATGTTGATTCATACTATTTTGTTGAAACATGGAGGAAGGTTTATGAGCCCTATATTCAACCTACTGCAAGTCCTGAGCACTAGAGAAAAACTGGATATCTCCCTATTTTGCCTTCTCTATTCAAGAGACAACCTGGTTGTCCAAAGAAGCATCAAAGAAAGGAGAATGAGGTGGAGGTAAACCCTCATAAATTAAGGAAAAAGTATGGGAACACCAAGAGCTCAAAATGTAGTGTCACGGACCACAACATCCAATCATGCAAGTGTAGGCCCGTTGAGCAAAATATGGAGGTAAAAAAATAAATATTGTTTTATAACTTTACAACATATAGTTATTTATCTAACAATAGTTATGACAATATTTTGACAGGCATAGTCTGTAACATCCCTAAATTTGTTTCTTTTATTGATAAAGATACATAAATATTTAATTAAGGAAATAAAATTTATTAGACAATTTTTAAATATCTAAGGAAATATAATCCTTAGAAATTCTTCACCTTACGTGTATGCATAGAAATGTTCTAACATTAATTGAATAGGTAAAGAGAGAAAACCTAAGAGAAAAAAATTAGAAATAAATATACTAAAGAAAGGTGAAATTCTTGGGTAAGGAAGACAAATTTTTGTGAAGTAAGTAAAGGTATTAAAATTTCAAGAAGGTTGGTTAACGTAATTTTTCCTAATTTAAGAGTTAAAGTTACTAAGTTTAGTATCTCCACCCATAAATTGGGCTTTCGCCTATAGACACTTCATAAAGAGTTTTTCTACTTCACATGAATTTTTAGCAAGCCAATAGGATAGCTCAAGGAAGAAATAAAACATAGACTGGGACTAGGATATAGAAATTGGACTGGTAGCCCAAAAATCATGAAAATGTGACTAAGCCCATTATGGAAGGTAGAATTTTAACTAAAGTAAAGAAAATAGGCAAGAATGAGCCCAAACCGAAGAGGAAAAAAAATATAAAAAAAATAAAGTGATGAAATAATGGTGTAATCAAGATTAGGTGACATGGCATTAAGACAAAAATTTAGCAAGTGGTTTGATATCATACATCATAATTTTAGCAAGTTGTATGATAATACATGGCATTAGGACAAAACATCTATATCCTACACTCATAATTTTAGCAAGTGGGTAATAATACATAGCATTATGACAAAACATCCTTATCCTACACAAATAATTTTAGCTAAGCAAGGAAGATTCAAGGATTGAAAATTTGCCACCTAAAAAGGCAAACCTATCATAATTGATTAAGAAAAAGGAAATGAATCCATAAATCAAATGGACCTTTTCCCTTATCTTAAGAACATATTATCATAATTTTCAAAATACAAATATCCTTTTCCAATGCATATCTTGGCTAAGGAAGAGGATGACAAGAATATGAGTTGTTTGTTTTCCAAAAATTCAACCAAGTGCATCCTAATTGTGATAAGGTAGACCCATGATTATGAAAGGTAAATTATTTGATAGTCTATATAAGGAAAACCCACCCTTATAACATTAGAATTTTCATCCAAGTGAGGGAGAGGAAAAAATAGAAGCAAGGTAGAGTGAGGAAAGGAGAGAAAGATAGGAAGAAAGAGGAAGGAGAAGTCTAGAGGACTAAGTGCTCTCAAGGTAAGATTAACAATATTTCTTTTTGAAGAAAAGATTTGAAACTTGTAATATTTATATGAGATTTTGATCTTAGAACTTTGACGATTGGTCATGGATGTTGCTATATCATGTTACATATTATGTATGTTTGAATACTGAGCCCAGTGTTGATAGTTCTGTATAGGTATGGCTATGGGTGGCAAAATTTTAAGCTTCAATTTTTAAAATGCTGAAAATAATTGGTAAGGAATTAAAACACATGGTTAACATAAAAAATGTAAATTTGTGTCTCACGGATATTTAGCCACTGAAATCACTCCATTGAGAGTCCATATGAGGTAGATACAGTCAGATTAGTAAGCAGTGGTCAGAAAATAGTTAATCAGGGAAGAATATGTTAGGATAGCTTTTGTGTTTTAATTTTTGGGAACATTCTGTAGGGAATTAAAATAAATGATTAATAGAAAAATTATTGCTATATGTGTCACGTATTTTTACCGATTGGAATCACTTAATTTGGAATTCTTATGAGGGAGATATGGACAGATTAGTAGGTAGAGGTTTGAACCTACCCGAGAAGAAATAACATGTACTTTTATGGAGTAATATCACCTTGATTTCTTCATATCTTGCTAAACTGTTCAACATAATAGTTTTAGATAATTTTTTTTCCTTAAATTGACACCAAAAGTACCAACATCGGAGTTAAATTGAGGGAGTTATGCTTTGATTAGTAAGAGAAGGTCAGATAGGATGAAAACTTGCATCAAGAAAATAAAGAAATAAAGTTAATATTTTAAAAAAAGGAAGAATCCTATAAATGAAAATAATAAATGACTAGTATATGCCATAGCCATTGCCATTGTATGAACTTCTTATGATCTTAAGTGTGAAATTTTGACATGGAAATATTTTATAATGTGATATTTGAAATGGTTATGTTCATGGCATGATTACCAATGATTTTTGGTAATAATTATATTTTGATAAACATACTTGTTATTGAAAGCATATTTTTGGCTATTATTGTGAAAAGAAAAGAAATGAGCACAGTCACATGGCAATCCGTGTGGTGCACCAGTAGGGGACGCCCTACCAACGGTTATGATTATGCTAATGAGAAAAGAAAGAGAAAGTGTGCCATGTCGAACGGACCGCAAAAAGCCCGTACCGGAGAGTAGAAAATACTCACCTTGACCGGGATTGCTTGATATGAGAATAAATTGATAGCCATCATATGATATTCTGAAAATAGTTAATCTTGTCATACTGTCATTATTGACGATTCTCATGTGCATAGATATAGTGCATTCATGTGACCAAAAATATTTGCTGTAGTTTATACAGATGAACATGATGTGATGAGCTATATTGATGATGATTTATTGTTGAACTTACTGGGATTTAATTCTCACTATATTTCCATATCATATTCAGAAAATTAGTTATGCAGATTTTTCTATGGCTCTAGCTTTTAGTGCATGTTGGATCGAGTTACTTTGTGTTGGGCATCTTCTAGAATCAAATAAAATGTTTGTGGTTGAGTTGGCTCAGATCCCGGTGAAGGTGAAACCAACCACACCTGTTTCTATGGAATTGGTTAATCAGTATAAATAAGATGTAGCTATTTATGTGTTTGATATGTTGTACGTACGTTTTGATTAATGAAATGTTTGTGAACTCTATATTGTATAATAATAATAA
Organism: Gleditsia sinensis; assembly: GCA_037074535.1. Classification (NCBI taxonomy): domain Eukaryota; kingdom Viridiplantae; phylum Streptophyta; class Magnoliopsida; order Fabales; family Fabaceae; genus Gleditsia; species Gleditsia sinensis. The sequence goes on along the minus strand of CM073463.1, from coordinate 50,796,547 downwards.
AAAAGTTGTTACATAATTGGTATCAGAGCAGGTCGATCCTAAATGGCTAGTGGGTGGATGGTTATCTGAATCGATCTTATACTGTCTTGAGTATGTTGTGGTTGTGCTGTGTAGGGGATCCGTGATTTCATATAGGTAAGAAATTACTTGTGTTTCCTATCTACATGCTAAGGTGGTGTTATGACTACTGTTAAATATTTTTGAACTAACTATTGGGCTTGATCACCTCAATAGCAGTATAACGTTGTTTTTGCCACAGTAGAAAATGGCACCACTGTAACATCCCTAATTTCGTTTCATGTATTAATGAAAGTACAAAAGTATTCAAAGTAACATCCATAATTTTATTTCTTTTATTTATAAAGGTACATAAATATTTAATTAAGGAAATATAATCCTTAGAAATTCTTCACCTTACGTGTATGTATAGAAATGTTCTAATATTAATGGAATAGGTAAAGAAAGAAAATGTAACATCCCTAATTTCGTTTCTTTTATTGATAAAAGTACATAAATATTTAATTAAGGAAATAAAATTTATTAGACAATATTTTAGATATCTAAGGAAATATAATCCTTAGAAATTCTTCACCTTATGTATATGCATTGAAAATGTTTATAACATTAAGAGAACAAATCAAGAGGGAAAACCTAATAGGGAAAACAATTAGAAATAACATACTAAAGAGAAGCAAAATTCTTGGATAAGGAAGATAAATTTTTAGAAACAAGTAAAGGTCATAAAATTTCAAGAACATTAGATTAGGGTAATTTTTCCAAATTCAAGAACTAGAGTTACTAAGTTTAAAATCTTTACCCATACATTGGGCTTTTACCTATGGACACTTCATATAGAGTTTTTCCACTTCACATAAGTTTCTAGCAAGCCCATTGGATAACCTAAGCAAGAAATAAAACATAGACTTGGACTAGGATATAGTAATTGAACCAATAGCCCAAAAATTATGAAAATGTGACCAAACCCTCCAAGAAAGGTAGAATTTTATCCAAAGCAAAGAAAATGGGTAGGAATAAGCCCAAATCCAAGAGGAAAAATAAAATAAAATAAAATAGGTGATGATATAATAATGTAATAATAATAAAGATTAGGTTACATGGCATTAAGACAAAAATTTAGCAAGTTGTGTGATTCTACATTCATAATTTTGGCAAGTGGCATGATAATACAAGGCTTTAGGACAAAAACATCTATATCCTACACTCATAATTTTAGCAAGTGGTATGATAATACATGGAATTAGGACAAAACATTCATATCCCACACAAATAATAACAACCAAATAATGGAGATTCAAGGGCTAGAAATTTGGCACCTAAAAAGGCAAACCTATCATACTTGTTTAAGACAAAAGAAAATGGAAATGAATCCCTAAATCAAAGGGACCTTGTCCCATATCTTAAGAACATATTATCATAATTTTCAAAATACAAATCTCCTTTACCTATGCATATCTTGACTAAGGAAGAGGAAGACAAGAACATAACTTGTTTGTTTTCCAAAAATTCAACCAAGTGTAATTAAATTATGATAAGTTAGACCTATGATCATGAAAGGTGAATTATTTGGTGTTCTATATAAGAAAACCCACCCTTACAACATTATAATTTCCTCCAACTGAGGGAGAGGAAAAATAGAAGCAAGGTAGAGTGAGGAAAGGAGAGGAAGAAAGGAAGAAAGAGAAAGGAGAAGTCTAGGGGACTAAGTGCTCTAGGTAAGTTTAACAATATTTCTTTTTGAAGAAAACTTTTGAAACTTATAATATTTATATGAGATTTTGATCCTAAAACTTTGATGATTGGTCATGGATGTTGCCATATCATGTTACATATTGATCTTACATGTGATGTATGTTTGAATACTTAGACTGCTATAGAAAGTTTTGCATAGGTATGGCTATGGGTGGAAAAATTTTAAACTTCTGTATTTTAATTTCAAGAAATTATCTGTATGGAATTAAAATAAATGTTTAACATAAGAATTATAGCTATGTATGTCACTGATTTTTAGCCACTGAAATCATTCAATTTGGAGTCCATATAAGGATGATATGAGTCGATTAGTAGTCAGAGATCAGAAAATGGTTCATCAGGGAAGAATATGTTAGTATAACTTCTGTATTTTACTTTTTGGGAATTATCTGTATAGAATTAAAATATATGGTTAACATAAGAATTATAGCTATGTGTGTCACGGATTTTAAGCCACTGAAATCATTCAATTTGGAGTCCATATGAGGAAGATATGAGCTGATTAGTAGTCAAAGATCAGAAAATGGTTCATCAGTGAAGAATATGTTAGTATAGCTTCTGTATTTTAATTTTTGGGAATTATCTGTATGGAATTAAAATAAATGGTTAACATACGAATTATAGCTATGTGTGTCACAGACTTTTAGCCAATGAAATCATTCAATTTGGAGTCCATATGAGGAAGATATGAGCCGATTAGTAGTCAAGGACCAAAAAATGGTTCATCAGGGAAGAATATGTTAGAATAGCCTAGTATTTTAATTTCTGGGAATTATCTATATGAAATTAAAATAAATGGTTAACATAAGAATTATAGATATGTGTGTCACATATTTTTAGCCACTGGAATCACTCAAGTTGGAGTCCATATGTGGTAGATATGTTCTGATTAGTAAGCAATGGTCAGAAAATTGTAAACAAGGGAAGAAGATGTTAGGATAGCTTCGGTGTTTTAATTTTTGGGAACATTCTATAAGGAATTAAAATACATGGTAAACATAAGAATTATAGATATATGTGTCGCAGAGTTCTAGACACTGGAATCATTCACTTTGGAGTCCATATGAGGTAGATATGTTCCGATTAGTAAGAAAAAGTCAGAAAATGGTTCATCAGGGAAGAATATGTTAGGATAGCTTCTGTGTTTTAATTTCTGGGAATTATCAGTAGGGAATTAAAATAAATGATTAACATAAGAATTAACGATATAAGTGTAACGGATTTTTAACCACTGGAATCATTCAATTTGGAGTGCATATGAGGTAGATATGGTCCAACTATTATTCAAAGGTCAGAAAATAGTTCATCAGGGAAGAATATGTTAGGATAGCTTCTGTATTTTAATTTCTGGGAATTATATCTATGGTATAAAAATAATTGGTTAACATACGAATTATAGCTATGTGTGTCATGGATTTTTAGCCACTGGAATCTTTCCATTTGGAGTCCATATGAGCAAGATATGAGCTGATTAGTAGTCAAAGGTCAGAAAATGGTTCATCAGGGAAGAATATGTTAGGATAGCTTCTGTATTTTAATTTCTGGAAATTATCTGTATGGAATTAAAATAAATGGTTAACATAGGAATTATAGATATTTGTGTCGCAGATTTGTAGCCACTAGAATCACTCAAGTTGGAGTCCATATGAGATAGATATGGTCTGATTAGTAGGTAGAGGTCAGAAATTATCCAAGAAGAAATAATCTGGACATTTTGGGAGTAATATCACCTTGATTTCTTACGATTTTGCTACAATGTTCAACATAATAGTTTTAGATAATTGTTTTATCTTGAAATTGACACCGAGATCACCTACATCAGAGTTCAAATGAAAGAGTTATGCTTTGATTAGTAAGAGAAGGTTAGATATGATGAAAACCTGCATCAAGAAAATAAAGAAAAAATTAATATTTAAAAAAGAAGACGAATCTTATAAATGACTAGTATATGCCATAGCCATTGCCATTGTATGAACTTCTTACCATCTTAAGTGTGAAATTCTGACATGGAAATATTTTATAAAGTGATATTTGAAATGGTTATGTTCATGGCATGATTACCAATGATTTAAGGTAATAGTTATATTTTGATGAACATACTTGTTATTGAAAGCATATTTTTAGCTATCATTGTGAAAAGAAAAGAAATGAGCACGGTCACATGGCAATCCGTGTGGTGCACCAGTAGGGGACGCCCTACCAACGGTTATGATTATGATTTTGAGAAAAGAAAGAGAAAGTGTGCTATGTCGGACGGAGCGAGAAAAGCCCGTATCGGAGAGTAGAAAATACTCACCCTGACCGGGGTAGGTTGAAATAAGAATAAGTTGATGGCCATCATATGATATTCTGAAAATAATTAATCCTGTCATACATATCATTATTGTATGATTCTTATGTGCATAGATATAATGCATTCATGTGACCAAAGATATTTTCTGTAGTTTATACAGCTGAACATGACATGATGAACTATATTGATGGTAAATTATGATTTATTGTTGAACTTACTGGGATTTAATTCTCACTATATTTCCATATCATGTTTAGAAGAGTAAATATGCAGATTTTCTCTATGACACTTATTATTTCTGTACGTTGGATAGAGGTGCCTACCTTGGGCAACTTCCAGTTATTTCAGATGTTTCTGTCGTAGATGTGACTGAGATTCTGGTGAATGTGCCACCCGCACCAGTATCCCCAAAAGTAGTCGACATAGATGATTAGAGCTAATATGTATCTTTGTACAAATGTTTGTAAAATAATGTTGTGCAGTTTGTAAAATAATAGTGTGTATAGAAACTCAGTATTGTATCACGGTTAATAACAATTATGCTTGGTTAAAGTGATTATTATTACGAGTTAAGTGGTTAAAATTAAAGTAGTAATAACTTCATGGAATTTAAAAAAAAAATTGTTACATTTACATAAATCGAGTTATTACATAATTGGTATCAGAGCAAGTCGATCCTTGATGACCAGTGGGTGGACGATTATCTGAATCGATCTTATAGTGTCTTGAGTATGTTGTGATTGTGCTGTTTAGGGGATCAGTGATTCATATAGGTAAGAAATTACTAGTGTTTCTTATTTATATGCCGAGGTGGTGTTATGACTACTCTTAAATATTTTTGAACTAACTATTGGGCTTGATCACCTCAATAGCAGCATAACTTTGTTTTTGCCATAGTAGGAAATGGCACCACCAAGGAGGAATCCAGCAACCAATGCAGAGGAAACCCTGCACAATCTGGCCACGGCAATTCGAGACCAAGTCATGACCACCAACCAAATTTTACAATATCTCCAGAATGCTAATAACCCAAATGGTGAGAATGGTGCTAATAACCGGATGGCTGGAAAAGATAATGGCATATCTGAGTTCCTGAGGACTAAACCACCTTGTTTCCAAGGTGGCTATGACCCAACGGTAGCCGAAAGGTGGATAAGGGAATTAGAGAAAATCTTTGAAGTGGTGGGCTGTACTGAAGAGCAGCAAATTATTTTTGCTGCATATATTTAAAGGATGAAGCAGAATACTGGTGGCGTGGAGCTAGAGAACTTTTAGCTCATCAGGGAAGACAGATTACCTGGCAAGTGTTCAAGGACATTTTTTTAAAAAAGTACTTTCCGAGTACTGTACGGGGAGAGAAAGAGATTGAATTTCTCCAACTCAGGCAAGGCAGCATGCAAGGTTCGAGGAGCTGTTTAAGTTCTCCTCTTATTTGTGATATAATCCAGATGAAGCATGGAAGGCGGTTAAGTTTGAAGCGGGACTAAACCCGGAGATAAAGAATGCTGTTATAGCTATGGATATCAGGGAGTTTGTACCTCTGATAAATAAATGCAAACTCCTGGAAAAGAGTTTAAAGGCAGTGGAGGACGAAAAGCAAAGGCAAAACCTATAGAAAAGGAAGAAAAATTTTCCTAACCATGGAAAGAACGTGAGAAGAAGTGGATATGGAGCTGGTAAGAGGCCATTGATTGCGGGTCCTAGGCCTTTTCAACAAGACCTCGCCTCAGTCAAGTGCGCTAAGTGCGGACGCTTGCATGGTAATCGGCCACGCCACATGGGACAAGATGTCCACTTCAATTGCGGACAGAAGGGACATTTTGCAAAAAATTGCCCACAGAATGTGGGGAAGCAGCCAGAACAGAGGCCTCAGGTGAAAGGAAAGGTTTTCACCTTGAGCGGCCAAGAGGCAGCCCAATCTTTTGAAATGATTCAAGGTACATGCTATATCTATGGATTTGCTCTTATGATGTTATTTGACTTTGGTGCTAGTTGTAACATCCCGTAATTTTTAGATATTTTCCTTAAAAATTCTTCACCTTACATATATGCATAGAAATGTTCTAATATTAATGGAATAGGTAAAGAAAGAAAACCTAAGAGGAAATATTAGAAATAAACATGTTAAAGAAAGGTGAAATTCTTAGGTAAAGAAAGATAAATTTTTGTGAAGTAAGTAAAGGTCTTAAAATTTCAAGAAGATCAGATTAGGGTAATTTTTCTTAATTTAAGAGCAAAAGTTACTAAGTTTAGTTCAAAAAATTATTTATGCAGCTTTTGTTTCTAAGGCTCTGGCTTTTAGTGCACATTGGATCGAGTTACTTTATGTTGGGCAGATTTCAGAATCAAATAAGATGTTTGTGGTCGAGTTGGCTCAGATCCCGGTGAAGGTGAAACCACCCGCACCTGTATCTCCGGAATTGGTCAACCAAAATAAACAAGATGTAAATATCTATGTGTTTGATATGTTATACGTCTGTTTTGATTAATGACATGTATGTAAACTCAATATTGTATAATAATAAAGGAAAAAAAAGAGAGGTTGTTACATAATTGGTATCAGATGAGGTCGATCCTAGATGGCCAGTGGGTGGTTGGTTATCTGAATCGATCTTATAGTATCTTGAGTATGTTGTGCTAGTGTTGTGTAGGAGATCAGTGGTTTCATATAGGTAGGAAATTACTAGTGTTTCCTATCTATATGCCGAGGTGGTGTTATGACTGCTGTTAATTTTTTTTTTTAAAACTAACTATTGGGCTTGATCACCTCAATAGCAGCATAACTTTATTTTTTTGCCACAGTAGGAAATGGCACCACTAAGGAGGAATTCCGTAAACAATGTGGAGGAAACCCTACACAACCTTGCCACAGTAATTTGAGAATTTAATATTGATTTACTCGTTAGAACCCAACTAGTATCTATAACCTTATATAGAATGATATCGATTGAATAAAAAAAAAATTTAGTTACAAGACTTGTTAGACAAGGGATCTAAATGCCCTAGTACTTTTATTTGGAGTGCTCTAGTTCTATCTGTGAAAAAGAAAGATGGATCACTATGACTATGCATAGATTATAGACAGTTGAATAAGGTAACAATGTAGAATAGAAACCCATTAGCTCGTATAGATTACCTGTTTGACCAGTTATAAGGTGTTCAATATTTTTTCCACAAATAGATTTGGGATATGAGTAACATTAATTAAGGATAAGAGAAGAGGATGTAGGACTTATTATGGGCATTATGAGTTCTTGGTGATGCATTTAATTTGACAAATCTTTAGCTGCATTCATAGATTTAATGAATAGTAATTAGGTCATCCCTAGAACAATTTGTTATTATATATATGGATGATATACTAGAATATTTCAAAAGTTCAAAGGATCATAAGCAACATTCAAAGATAGTTTTACCAACTCTAAAGGAGTATGGTTGGTAAATATGGTATCCAAGTAAACTCTAAGAAAGTAAAAGTAGTACAAAAAATAGCTACATTTTACTAGATTTAAAGATGAAGATCCAAATCCAATTTACGCTTCCTGCGGTTATCTGCCGTCCATTCTATTTGAGTAATAGTTGGGTCAGGTACATGAACATAGGCTTGTAAAGCATCAATCAACTCTTCAGCATTTGAAGCTGAGATGAGAATTCATCGTGCTGAGTGTGAGATAAACCTCTGTTCCACAACTTGATCATGAAAATGTAGAATTTTAACCAAGCCCATTATGAAAGGTAGAATTTTAACCAAAGTAAGGAAAATGGGCAAGAATGAGCCCAAACCCAAGAGGAAAAATAAAAATAAAAATAAAATTAAAGTGATGAAATATTGGTGTAATCAAGATTAAGTGACATGGCATTAAGACAAAAATTCAGCGAGTGGTGTTATTCTACATTCATCATTTTGGCAAGTGGCATAATAATACAAGGCTTTAGGACAAAAACATCTATATCCTACATTCATAACTTTAGCAAGTGGGTAATAATACATAGCATTATGACAAAACATCATTATCCTACACAAATAATTTTAGTTAAGGAAAATTCAAGTGCTAGAAATTTGCCACTTAAAAAGGCAAATCTATCATACTTGATTAAGACAAAAGAAAAAAAAGAAATGAATCCCTAAATCAAAGGGATCTTGCCCCATATCTTAAGAACATATCATCATAATTTTCAAAATACAAATCTCCTTTTTCTATGCATATCTTGACTAAGGAAGAGGAAGACAAGAACATAAGTTGTTTGTTTTCCAAAAATTCAACAAAGTGTATCCTAATTGTGATAAGGTAGACCCATGATCATGAAAGGTGAATTATTTGGTGGTCTATATAAGAAAACCCACCCTTACAACATTAGAATTTCGTCCAAGTGAGGGAGAACAAAAATAGAAGCATGGTAGTGTGAGGAAAGGAGAGGAAGAAAGGAAGAAAGAGGAAGGAGAAGTCTATGGGACTAAGTGCTCCAGGTAAGTTTAACAATATTTCTTTTCGAAGAAAACCTTTGAAACTCATAATATTTATATGCGATTTTGATCTTAGAACTTTGATGATTGGTCATGGATGTTGCTATATCATGTTACATATTGATCTTGCATGTGATGTATGTTTGAATACTTAGGTTGGTGTAGATAGTTCTGCATGGGTATGGCTATGGTTGACAGAATTTTAAGCTTTAGTATTTTAATTTATGGGAACAATCTGTAAGGAATTAAAATAAATGGTTAACATAAGAATTAAAGATATATGTGTCACGGATTTTTACCCACTGGAATCATTCCATTTGGAGTCCATATGAGGTAGCTATGGTTTGATTAGTAGTCAAAGGTCAGAAAATGAATCATCAGGGATGAATATGTTAGGATAGCTTCAGTAATTTAATTTCTGGGAATTATTGGTAGGGAATTAAAATAAATGGTTAACATAAGAATTAAAGATATGTGTGGGTTGGATTTTTAGACACTGGAAGCATTCAATTTGGAGTCTACATGTGGTAGATATGGTCCGATTAGTAAGCCAAGGTCAGAAAATGGTTCATCAGGGAAGATTATGTTAGGATAGCTTTTGTATTTTAATTTCTGGGAATTATCTGTATGGAATTATAATAAATGGTTAACATGAAAGTTATATATCTATGGCGCATGGAAATATACCCATTGGAATTATGCAATTTGGAGTTCATATGAGGTAGATATGATCTGATTAGTAAGCAGACGTCAGAAAATGTTTATTCAGGGAAGAGTATGTTATTAATGCTTTAGTTTTTGAATTTCTGGGAATATTATGTAGGGAATTAAAATAGCGCGCCAACATAACAATTATAGATATATGGCTCATGGATTTTTATCAACTGGAATAATGCAATTTGGAGTTCCAATTTGGGAGATATGGTCTAATTAGTCAGTAAAGGTCTGAACCTATCCGAGAGGAACTATCCTGTACATTCAGGGAGTAATATCACCTTCGTTTCTTAATTTTTCACTACAATGTTCAACATAATAGTTTTAGATAATTGTTTTATCTTGAAATGGACACCAAGATCACCTACATCAGAGTTAAATTGAGGGAGTTATGCTCTGATTAGTAAGAGAATGTTAGATAGGATGAAAACTTGCATCAAGAAAATAAAGAAATAAAATTAGTATTTAAAAAAGAAGATGAATCTTAATAAATGACTAGTATAGCCATAGCCATTGCCATTGTATCAACTTCTTACCATCTTAAGTATGAAGTTTTGACATGGAAATATTTTATAAAGTGATATTTGAAATGGTTATGTTCATGGCATGATTACCAATGATTTATGGTAATAGTTATATTTTGATGAACATACTTGTTATTGAAAGCATATTTTTGGCTATCATTGTGAAAAGAAAATAAATAAGCACGGTCACATGGCAATCCGTGTGGTGCACCAGTAGGGGACGCCCTACCAATGGTTATGATCATGATAATGAGAAAAGAAAGAGAAAGTGGGCCATGTCGGACGGAGCGAGAAAAGCCCGTACCGGAGAGTAGAGGATACTCACCCTGACCGGGGTAGCTTGAAATGAGAATAAGTTGATGGGCATCATATGATATTTTGAAAATAGTTAATCCTGTCATACATATCATTACAGTATGATTCTTATGTGCATAGATATAATGCATTCATGTGACCAAAGATATTTTCTGTAGTTTATACAGCTGAACATGACGTGATGAGCTTTACTGATGATAATTTATTGTTGAACTTACTGGGATTTAATTCTCACTTTATTTCCATATCATGTTCAGAAAATTATTTATGCAGCTTTTGTTTCTAAGGCTCTGGCTTTTAGTGCACATTGGATCGAGTTACTTTATGTTGGGCAGATTTCAGAATCAAATAAGATGTTTGTGGTCGAGTTGGCTCAGATCCCGGTGAAGGTGCAACCACCCGCACCTGTATCTCCGGAATTGGTCAACCAAAATAAACAAGATGTAAATATCTATGTGTTTGATATGTTATACGTCTGTTTTGATTAATGACATGTATGTGAACTCAATATTGTATAATAATAAAGGGAAAAAAAAGGTTGTTACACTAGTCATTCATTTATATCAGAAGAATGTATTAGGAAGTTTCAATTCCCTATTTCTGAAACTCCCTATGAGCTATCCGTAGTAACCCCTACAGGGGAACGGGTATTAACTTCTTCTGTATCTAAGGACTGTCAAGTCACCATCCTGGAGAGAACTTTTTCTGTAGACCTCGTCTGTTTACCTTTAAGAGGCATTGAGGTCATTCTAGGGTTAGACTGGATGTCTAGAAATCGAGTCTTGTCGAATTGTTGTAACAAGACCGTTGAATTTCTACCTCCTACTCCGAAAGAGGAGGTCTAGTTATTGATGCTAAATTCCAATCAAGTTAATAGGGAGTTGAAGAATGGAGTACTTGGATACATTCTCTTGTATTTATGAAACCTAGAAGTTGAATCGAAGCTAGATGAAATCCCAATAGCCAATGAGTTTCCTGAAGTATTTCCATCAGATATTCCAGGCTTACCTCCCAAGAGAGAGATAGAGTTCTCTATTGATCTCCTACCTAGGACAAGGCCTATCTCTATTGCACCATATCGAATGGCCTCGAAGGAACTACAAGAACTAAAGTAGCAGTTGGAGGAACTATTAGACAAGCAATTCATTAGACTGAGTGTATCACCTTAGGGAGCTCCTGTATTGTTTGTTAAGAAGAAAGATGGGAGCTTGAAACTATGCATAGATTACAGATAGCTGAATAAGGTGACTATCAAAAATAAGTACCCTCTCCCTAGGATAGATGACTTATTGGATCAATTGAAGGGTGCCTCCATCTTTTCTAAAATTGACTTGAGGTCAGGATATCATCCGATTAGGATTAAGGCGGAGGACGTACCAAAAACTGCCTTCAGGACTAGGTATGGGCACTATGAGTTTCTCGTAATGCCCTTCGGGTTGACGAATGCACCTGCAATTTTCATGGATTACATGAATCGCATATTTCGACCCTACCTAGATGAATTTGTTGTAGTGTTCATTGATGACATCTTGATATACTCTAAGAGTAAGAAAGAACATGAACAACATCTTCGTATCGTGCTGCAAGTGCTGAAAGAGAAAAAGTTATATGCCAAATTGGAGAAGTGTGAATTTTGGCTGTCAGATGTGAAGTTTCTTGGACATGTCATCTCTAATAGTGGGGTAGCCGTAGATCCTAGCAAGACAGAAGCAGTGATTCAGTGGGAGAGACCAAAGACGGTTACAAAAGTCAGAAGTTTCCTGGGTTTAGCAGGATACTACAGGAGGTTTATACAAAACTTCTCTTGTATAGCCTTGCCATTGACTAAATTGACCCGGAAGGGAAGTCCTTTCAAATGGCCTGATCAATGTGAAGCTAGTTTTCAAGAGCTTAAGACAAGACTGACCACTCCTCCAGTTTTAATTATTCCAGACCCCACAGGACATTTTGAAGTGTATAGTGATGCTTCAAACAAAGGGGTAGGGTGTGTGCTAATGCAAGACAAGAGAGTAGTTGCTTATGCCTCTAGACAACTAAGACCCCACGAAGGAAACTATCCAACCCATGATCTTGAATTGACGACGGTGGTGTTTGCTTGAAAGATTTGGCGACTTTACTTATACGGAGCAACCTTTGAAGTATATTGCGATCACAAGAGTCTTAAATATCTCTTTGATCAAAAGGAGTTAAATATGAGGCAACGAAGATGAGTGGAATTTCTTAATGACTACAAGTTTGAGATAAAGTATCATCCAGGAAAGGCGAATGTTGTAGCTGATGCCTTAAGTCGAAAATCTCTACACATGGGCCAGATGATGTTGTATCAGATGCAAATGCTAGAGGAGTTTTGGAATTTGAAGCTGGACACTACTTTTTCCTCAAAGAAGCTAACCATTAATGGTTTAAGAATAGGGTGAGACCTTAGAGCCCTGATCAAAGAGGCTCAAGCTCACGACCAATACTTACAGGATCATAAAGACCAAGGTAATTTTTCTGTCATGGAAGATGGAGCAATCATGTATCAGGGAAGGATTTGTGTCCTTCAAGAACGAGAGTTGAGGACTAAGATCCTGCAGGAAGCGCAAGAGAGTAAATACACAGTCCATCCTGGATGCACTAAAATGTACCAGGCTTTAAAAAGGATGTATTAGTGGTCAGGGATGAAAAAGGACATTGCCGAGTTTGTGGCGAAATGTCTCATTTATCAAAAGGTAAAGGTGGAGCATCAAAAGCCAGCGATATTTCTACAACCTCTTGAGATCCCTAAATGGAAATAGATGGACTTTGTTGTAGGTTTACCTAAGACTTCAGTGGGACATGACTCTATCTGGTTAATAGTTGACAGATTAACCAAATCTGCTCACTTTTTGCCCATAAAAATTAACTTTTCACTGGATAAATTGGCCCAATTGTACGTCTAGGAAATAGTTAGACTCCATGGGATTCCCTTAAATATTGTTTCTGATAGAGATCCGAGGTTCACGTCGAGATTTTGGAAGGCGTTGCAGGAAGCTTTTGGTACTCTGTTATGGTTCAGTACTGCCTATCATCCTCAGACTGACGGGCAGACAGAACGAACCATTCAAACCCTAGAAGATATGTTGAGGGCCTGTGTGATAGAGCAAGGTAAAGGAAGGGATAATTACCTACCCTTAATAGAGTTTGCTTATAATAATAGCTATGACTCTAGTATTAAGACGGCCCCCTACGAAGCTTTATACGGTAGAAAGTGCCGATCTCCACTATGTTGGTTTGAGGTAGGAGAAAAGAACTTGCTGGGTCCTGATCTAGTTCAACAAACCACTGAACAAATTAAAATGATACGAAACAAAATACTTACAGCTCAGAGTTGGCAAAAGAGTTACTACGATAAGAGACATAGACCTCTAGAGTTTGAGAAAGGAGACCATGTATTTCTAAAACTTTCCCCGACTACTGGAGTTGGTAGGTCTCTGAAAACAAGAAAGCTAAGTCCGCGATTTTTGGGACCCTACCAAATTCTGAAGAAAGTAGGGACATCAGCATATCAAGTTGCTCTCCCACCTAATTTGTTAACCTGCATAATGTTTTCCACATATCACAGCTGTGGAAGTATCTTCCAGATTCATCACATGTAATACAGGATGAACCAATCCAAATAAAGGAGAACATGACATACCAGCTAGTACCTGCATCCATATTGAACACTGATGTCAAGCAACTGAGAAATAAAACCATTCCCCTAGTTAAGGTGTTATGGGAAGGTTTGACTCCGGAAGAAGCAACTTGGGAGGTGGAAGAAGTCATGAGGAAGAAATATCCGCAATTGTTCTTATAAGGTAATTTCTGAAATTTTGAGGACAAAATTTCTTTTAGGGGGAGAGAAATGTGACATCCCTAATTTCGTTTCTTTTATTGATAAAAGTACATAAAAATTTAATTAAGGAAATAAAATTTATTAGACAATATTTTAAATATCTAAGGAAATATAATCCTAAGAAATTCTTCACCTTATGTATATGCATAGAAAATGTTTCTAACATTAAGAGAACAAATAAAGAGGGAAAACCTAATAGGAAAGAAATTAGAAATAACATACTAAAGAGATGCAAAATTCTTAGATAAGGAAGATAAATTTTTAGAAACAAGTAAAGGTCTTAAAATTTCAAGAACATTGAATTAGGGTAATTTTTCCTAATTCAAGAATTAGAGTTACTAAGTTTAAAATCTTTACCCATAGATTGGGCTTTTACCTATGGACACTTCATATAGAGTTTTTCCACTTCACATAAGTTTCTAGCAAGCCATTGGATAACCTAAGCAAGAAATAAAACATAGACTTGGACTAGGATATAGTAATTGGACCAATAGCCCAAAAATTATGAAAATGTGACCAAGCCCTCCAAGAAAGGTAGAATTTTATCCAAAGCAAAGAAAATGGGTAGGAATAAGCCCATAATGGGTAGGAATAAGCCCAAATCGAAGAGAAAAAATAAAATAAAATAAATTAGGTGATGATATAATAATGTAATAATAAAGATTAGGTTACATGGCATTAAGACAAAAATTTAGCAAGTGGTGTGATTCTACATTCATCATTTGGGCAAGTGGCATGATAATACAAGGCATTAGGGAGTTTGTACCTCTGATAAATAAATGCAGACTCCTGGAAAAGAGTTTAAGGGCAGTAGAGGACGAGAAGCAAAGGCGAAACCTATGGAAGAGGAAGAAAAACTTTTCCAACCCTAGAAAGAACGTGAGAAGAAGTGGATATAGAGATGGTAAGAGGCCATTGACTGCGGGTCCTAGACCTTTTCAACAAGACCTCGCCCCAGTTAAGTGCGCTAAGTGCGGACGCATGCATGGTAACCGGCCATGCTACATATGACAAGATGTCTGCTTCAATTGCGGACAGAAGGGACATTTTGCGAGAAACTGCCCACAGAATGTGGGAAAGCAGCTAGAATAGAGGCCTCAGGTGAAAGGAAGGGTTTTCAACTTGAGCGTCCAAGAGGCAACTCAATCTTCTGAAATGATTCAAGGTACATGCTATATCAATGGATTTTCTCTTATGGTGTTATTTGACTCTGGTGTTAGTCATTCATTTATATCGGAAGAATGTATGAGGAAGTTTCAGTTTCCTATTTCTGAAACTCCCTATGAGTTATCCGTAGTAACCCCTACAGGGGAACGGGTATTAACTTCTTCTGTATCTAAGGACTGTCAAGTCACCATCCTGGAGAGAACTTTTTCTGTAGACCTCGTCTGTTTACCTTTAAGAGGCATTGAGGTCATTCTAGGGTTAGACTGGATGTCTAGAAATCGAGTCTTGTCGAATTGTTGTAACAAGACCGTTGAATTTCTACCTCCTACTCCGAAAGAGGAGGTCTAGTTATTGATGCTAAATGCTAATCAAGTTAATAGGGAGTTGAAGAATTGAGTACTTGGATACATTCTCTTGTATTTATCAAACCTAGAAGTCGAATCGAAGCTTAATGAAATCCCAATAGCCAACGAGTTTCCTGAAGTAGTTCCATCATATATTCCAGGCTTACCTCCTAAGAGAGAGATAGTGTTCTCTATTGATCTCCTACCTGGGACAGGGCCTATCTCTATTGCACCATATTGAATGGCCTCGAAGGAACTACAGGAACTCAAGAAACAGTTAGAAGAACTATTAGACAAGCAATTCATTAGACCGAGTGTATCAACTTGGGGGGCTCCTGTATTGTTTGTTAAGAAGAAAGATAGGAGCTTGAGACTATGCATAGATTACAGACAGCTGAATAAGGTGACTATAAAAAACAAGTACCCTCTCCTTAGGATAGATGACTTATTGGATCAACTGAAGGGAGCCTCCATCTTTTCTAAAATTGACTTGAGGTCAAGATATCATCAGATTAGGATCAAGGAGGAGGACGTACCAAAAATTGCCTTCAGGACTAGGTATGGGCACTATGAGTTTCTCGTAATGCCCTTCGGGTTGACGAATGCAACTGCAATTTTCATGGATTACATGAATCGCATTTTTCGACCCTACCTAGATCAATTTGTTGTAGTGTTCATTGATGACATCTTGATATATTCGAAGAGTGAGAAAGAACATGAACAACATCTCTGAATCATGCTACATGTGCTGAAAGAGAAAAAGTTATAAGCCAAATTGGAGAAGTGTGAATTTTGGCTGTTAGAGGTGAAGTTTCTCGGACATGTCATCTCTAATAGAGGGGTAGCCGTAGATCCTAGCAAGATGGAAGCAGTGATTAAGTGGGAGAGACCAAAGACGGTTATGGAAGTCAGAAGTTTTCTGGGTTTGGCAGGATACTACAGGAGATTTATACAAAACTTCTCTGGTATAGCGTTGCCATTGACTAAATTGACGAGGAAGGGAAGTCCTTTCAAATGGACTGATCAATGTGAAGCTAGTTTTCAGGAGCTGAAGACAAGACTGACCACTCCTCCTGTTTTAATTATTCCAAACCCCACAGGATATTTTGAAGTGTATAGTGACGCTTCAAAGAAAGGGCTAGGATGTGTGCTGATGCAAGATAAGAGAGTAGTTGCTTACGCCTCTAGGCAACTGAGACCCCACGAAGGAAACTATCCATCCTATGATCTTGAATTAGCGGCAGTAGTGTTTGCCTTAAAGATTTGGTGACATTATTTGTACGGGGTAACCTTTGAAGTATATTGTGATCATAAGAGTCTTAAATACCTCTTTGATCAGAAGGAGTTAAATATGAGGCAACGAAGATGGGTAGAATTCCTCAATGACTAAAAGTTTGAGATAAAGTATCATCTCGGAAAGGCGAATGTTGTAGCAGATGCCTTGAGTTGAAAATCTCTGCACATGGGTCAGATGATAGTGTATGAGATACAAATGCTAGAGGAGTTTCGGAATTTGAAGCTGGACACTACTTTTTTCTCAAAGAAGCTAACCATTAATGGTTTAAGTATATGGTGTGACATTATTGCCCAGATCAAAGAGGCTCAAGCTCATGACCAATACTTACAGGATCATAAAGACCAAGGTAATTTTTCTGTCATGGAAGATGGAGCAATCATGTATCAGGGAAGGATTTGTGTCCCTCAAGAACGAGAGTTGAGGACTAAGATCCTGCAGGAAGCGCATGAGAGTAAATACACAGTCCATCAGAGTAAATACATAGTCATAGCCGTGAGTTGGGCGCCCCCTACTAGTACACCTTACAGACCGAAATGTGACCGTGCTAGTCTGTTTTTGTTTCTTTTCTTTTCACATCAATAGCCAAAAATATGATTTCAATAACAAGTATGTTCATTATACTCTCATGCCATAATTTATCATCAAAGCATAATCATTACTAAAAACCATTGGTTAAATGCAATCATACCATGATCATAACCATTTTCGAATATAACTTTTAAAAATATTTTCATGTCAAAATTACACACTTAAGATGGTAAGAAGTTCATGCAATGGAAATGGTTAGGGCATACACTAGTCATTTATTATTTCCATTTATAAGAATTATCTTATTTCTTAAAAGTTATTTTCATCTTTTCATTTTCTTTATACTTGGCCTCTAGTTACTTTCCTCCTACTTATATCATTTCCAACACATTTTCTCAAAAATTTTATAGGGCATTCTTGTCCAATTTGGTTTCTATTATTAACCTATAGTTAATGAGGTTCATTTAGGGTAGAAAAATGTTGAAAATAAGTTTTACCAGCTCCCAACATGACCTAGCCATGTCCTATCACACATGCATGCTCTAGGCTTCAAAAAGCCCTTACTCGCACCGAACACGGCCATGCTTTGTGTTTTGGGTTGTCCCTTGATGCAAGTTTTTATCCAACCAGACCTTCTCTCAATAATTAGAGCATAACTCTATCATTTTAACTCCGATTGAGGTGATCTTGATGTCCATTTAAAACAAATACAATACTCTAAAACCATTGTGTTGAACATTTTTGTGAAATCATAAGGAATCTTAGTGTTATAATTCCCTCAACTTTATTGTTATTTCTTCACGATTAGGTTCTGACCTCTACTAACCAATCTGACCATATCTCCCTCTTATGGACTCCAAATTGAGTGATTCCAGTGGTTTAAAATCTATGATACATATATCTATATTTATTATGTTAACAATATCTTTCAATTCCCAATTGATTCTTCCCAAAATTTCAAAAACCGAAGCTTCCCTAATTACTCTAAAATCCTATTTTCAAACCAAACACTTCCTAAGGTTCAAGTTCATCATTTTATTATGTCCTTTTCTATTATATTTCTAATTTACATCTAACCAAAAGATTACTCATTTCAACATTTTAATTAGATTCCTTACACTTAATTTAACATATTTTATCATCTAGTTCTCAAGAAAACAGAAATCAAATCATGTATTATTAAGAGTGTTTCCCAACAGAAATTTCTAATGGTCTTCTTCTAAGTGTTTAAGGCCATATTCATTTTATCAATCTAACCATATCCCATCAAAGTTTCACCACATTTAAATATACATAACAACAGCATAAAACCCTAAAACTTTGGCACCCATAGCCATACCTATCCAGAACCCTCCAAACCAACCTAAGTATTCAAACATACATCACATGCCAGATCTACATGTAACATGATATAGCAACATCCATGGTAAATAATCAAAGTAGCAAATATTGTAAATTTCATCAAAGTTCTAGGATTAAAATCCTATATAAATGTTATAAATTCAAAAATAATTTCTTCAAAAAGATATATTGTTAAACCTACCTCATGATCTCCCTATCTCACTTAGTGAATTCTTTTTCTTATTTTCTCTTGAAGGAAGTGGCAAGATTCCTCCCTTCCCTTAACTTTTCCAGCAGCTTAAATAAGAGAAGGAGAGTGAGTTTTGAACCCCAAGGCTGAAGAGAAAAGATTGATTCAAGTGGAGATTAAGTTAACTTACCATGAGTACTTAGTCCTCTAGACTTCTCCTTCTTCATCCTTCTTTTCTTCTCCTCTATTTCTCTCCTTTCCTCACTCTACCATGGTTATGTTTTTCCCTGTCCCTCACTTGGACAAAATTCTAGTGTTATAAGAGTGGTTTTTTCTTAAATAAATTATCAAGTGGCTCTCATTTCATAATAATGGTCTACCTTATCACAATTAGGATGCACTTGGCTGCTTTTAGGAGATGACAACTCATGTTCTTTTCTTCCTCTCCCTTAGTCAAGATATGCATAGAAAAAGGAGATTTGTATATGAAAATCATGATAAAATGTTCTTAAGACAAGGGAAAAGGTCCATTTAATTTAGGGATTCATTTCCTTTTTCTTTTGTCTCACTCAAGTATGATAGGTTTGCTTTTCTAGGTGGCAAATTTCTAGCCCTTGAGTCTCCCTTGCTTGGCTAAAATTATTTGTGTAGGATAAGGATATTTGGTCATAATGCCATGTATTATTTCCTACTATATCATCACAAGGCTTGCTGAAATTATGACTGTAGGATGTAGATGTTTTGTCCTAATGCCATATGACCTAATCTTGATTATTATTACACTACTATTTCATCACATGATTTCTATTTTTCCACTTGGATTTTACTCATTCTTGCCCATTTCCTTTGTTTTGAATGAAATTCTACCTCTCATGGAGGGATTAGTCACATTTTCATGCTTTTTGCGCTATCGGTCTAACTTCTATGTCCTAGTCTAAGTCGATGTTATATCTCTTGCTTGGGCTATCCAATTGGGTTGCTAGAAACTCATGTAAAGTGGATAGGAAGTGTCGGTAGGTGAAGGCCCAATGTATGGGTAGAAATGTTAAACTTAGGAACTCTAGCTCTTGAATTTGGAAAAATTATCCTAATCCAATCTTCTTGAAATTTGAAGACCTTTACTTACTTCTAAAAGTTTATCTTCCTTACCCATGAATTTCACCTCTCTTTAGAATGTTATTTCTAATTTTTCCTATTAGGCTTTCTCTCTTTACATATTCCCTTAATGTTAGAAACATTTTCTATGCATACACATAAGGTGAAGAATTTCTAAGGCTTATATTTTTTTAGATATCTAAAACTTGTTTAATAAGTTTTATTTCCTTAATTAAATATTTATGTACCTTTATTAATAAAAAAACGAAATATGGAATGTTACACCCTTAATGTTAGAAACATTTTCTATGCATGCACATAAGCTGAAAATTTTCTAAGGCTTATATTTTCTTAGACATCTAAAAATTGTATAATAATTTTTATTTCATTAATTAAATATTTATGTACCTTTATTAATAAAAGAAACGAAATTAGGGATGTTACATTTCTCTCCCCCTAAAAGAAATTTTCTACTCAAAATTTCAGAAATTACTTAATAAGAACAATTACAGAAATCTTTCCTCATGACTTCTTCTAGCTCCCAAGTTGCTTCTTCTGGAATCAAACCTTCCCATAATACCTTAACTAGAGGAATGGTTTTATTCCTTAATTGCTTCAAGTTGGTGTCCAATATGGATTCCAATACTAGCTGGTATGTCATGTTCCTCTTTATTTGGAATGGTTCATCCCGTATTGCATGTGAGGAATCTAGAAGATACTTTTGGAACTGTGATACATGGAAAACATTATGTAGGTTGGACAAATTTGGTAGGAGGGCAACTTGATATGCTGACATCCCTACTTTTCTCAAAATTTTGTAGGGTCCTAAAAATTGTGAACTTAGCTTTTTGGTCTTGAGAGACCTACCAACTCTAGTTGTCAGGGAAACCTTCAGAAATACCTAGTCTCCTTCCCTAAACTCCAAAGGTCTATGTCTCTTATTATAGTAACTCTTTTGTCGACTCTGAGTTGTAAGTATTTTGTCTCGTTTCATCTTGATTTGCTTAGTGGTTTGTTGAACTAGGTCAAAACCAAGCAAGTTCTTTTCTCTTACCTGAAACTAACAGAGTGGAGATCGACACTTCTTACCATATAAAACTTCGTAGGTGGCCATGTTAATACTATAATAATAGCTATTATTATAAGTAAAATTCACTAAAAATATGTACTTATCCCATCCTTTACCTAACTCTACTACACAGGCCCTCAACATATCTTCTAGGGTTTGAATAGTCCGTTCTGTCTGTCCATTTGTTTGAGGATGGTAGGTAGAACTGAATCGCAACTAGGTTTCAAAAGCTTCTTGCATCACCTTTCAATACCTCAACGTGAACCTTAAATCTCTGTCAAAAACGATATTTAAGGGAATTCTATCCATTCTGACTATTGTCTGGACATACAACTGGGCTACTTTGTCCAGTGAATAAGTAATCTTTATAGGCAGAAAATGAACAGATTTGGTTAATCTATCTACTATTACTCAGATAGAGTCATGTACAACTGAATTCTTAGTTAAACCCACTACAAATTCAATTGAATTATTGTCCCAATTCCATTCAGGGATCTCAAGAGGTTATAAAAATTCTATTGCCTTTTGATGCTCCACTTTCACCTTCTGACAAATTAAACATTTCCTCACTAACTCAGCAATATCATGCTCTAAGGTTTCACTCAATACTTAACCCATTGATGATTAGCTTCTTTGGAGTAAGAATAGTGGCTAGCTTTAAATTCCAAAACTCCTCTGGCATCTGCATCTCATATGATGAGTGAGTTTTATAATCATAAATTAAATATTTTCATCTTATCTTTTTGCCAAAATTAAGCATAAATCTCCCTTACTTGTCTTTAGTTTGCGTATTTCTTACAGATGGAGAGAAGAGTAGAAAATGGACTTAATTGGAGGAATCAGAGCTAAATTGTGGTTCTTTGGGAATGATGTCTATAAAGCAAGCAGATAAAACAAATTCATTAAGGATGGCTGAGTAAGGAGCATTATCATAGTGACTCTTGAGACGCATCCTGATGGAGATATGCACAAACTTATTCTCGATTTATGATCACATTTTCAAAAGAACTAAAACATAAAGATTCATGGCAAAGCACCCAATGTTGAGAATATGTTTGTTGTTTACAGTCCAGCCCAACCTTGCTGTAGTACTTGGGCCATATCTTCGAAACTACATATCCAATATGTATGCAATTTGGTAGGTGTGTAGCTGGCACAATTGGGTACAACTTTCATGTTTAAGTGGTCAGGAAATTCGGACATTAAAAGGGCCAAAAGTGGGCTAGAATAGAATCTGACTACTGCTACAGTCCAGCCCAACTTGGCTCTAGTAGTTTGACCATAACTCACACATTACGTATCCAATTTGTCCACAATTTGTCTTGACGGAAAGCTAATGAAATTTTCTATAACTTTAGTGTTGATGAAGTCAGCCAATTCGGTGGATTTCAAGACGATATTTAAGGATAAATGTCAGTGCACATGATGGAATCCAAATTGTCAACTTTGTACAACTTCCTACCTAACAATTTTGACAATTATCACACCTACCACACCTAATTGTATCTATAAATGGAGGGCTTAAGGGGTGAGTGAGGGAGTTTTTTTTGGAGAGCTTTTGGAGAGAGCTTGGGAAAGCTTTGTTGGAATTCTACATACTTGTAATGTTATTCTCTCTTTAGACATTCTGTATTTTTCATTTTCTTTCGTAATATTATCATGTTCCTTCCTCTATCATTTTACTTTATTGCTTTAATTATGGAAAACTAATCTCCTAATGCTAAGGTGAAAGGGTGAAACTCTTGGTATGAGAATAATAATTTATCTAACTCTTAATCTTAATGTTTATCTTTGATATTGTATTTACCTTCTTATTTCTCTTCTCGTGATTATTTCTTAATGGCTGGTTTTATTAGACTGCCAATTTCTTGTTATCTTATTGGCTGGTTTTATTAGACCGCGTGTCATTTATTATTTTTATGGTTGGCTTTGCCACCTACCTCTTGTTATGTTTCTTCTTCATACTTCTTTTCATTCTAATCTTGTAAACTTTGAATCTTGATACATTGTAGACAATCTTTGGCACAATAAATGCTTGAATCAATCTTGATTTATTGTAGACAATATAATGATTGGCACAATGCACGCTCGACTTTAGTAACAAGTTATCTTTTGTATCTTTGTATTTTTAATCTTGTGAAATGTGAATCTTGATATATCGTAGACAACATGACAATTGGCACAATATATACTTGAATCCATTTTACAAGAATGTTTCGATTATTAGTAAGGAGGTAAATATAATTCATGTATAAACAAAGTTGAGCTTAAATTAACATATCATCCGATTAGAAATTCATTCGTGTAAGGATTCTAATTGAGTAACAAAAGAGTTAAATTTATCTTTATTCTATATACCAAGAGTGGATCCCCTAACCTTAGCATGCTTCTTTACTTTGAATACATCTTCATTTAATTTCAGTATATTAGTTCTTTGTGTAATTTGTTCAATATTCCTCTCACAAAACAAGACATCGGGAACTAGGTTAGAAGTATTTATTTCGGATCTATATTAGAATTTTCTCTCAATTGGAAATCTTTGTGGGATCGACCTTGCATACCACTAAATCTATACTCCAATAGATTCGTGCACTTGCGAGTTTTAATTAAAGCAACAACATCATACACCATCATCTGACCCATATGCAGAGATTTTTAACTGAAGCCATCAGCTACAACATTTTCCATTCCTGGATGATACTTTATCTCAAACTTGTAGTCATTGAGAAATTTTACCCATCTTTGTTTCCTAATATTTACTTCTAATAAAAAAGACACTTAAGACTTTTGTGATTACAGTATACTTCAAATGTTGCCCCGTACAAATAGTGTCACAAAATCTTTAAAGCAAACACCACCACTGTCAATTCAAGATCATGGGTTGGATAATTTCCTCCATAGGTTCTTAGTTGCCTAGAGATAAGTAACTACTCTCTTGTCTTGCATCAACACACACCCTAACCCTTTCTTTGAAGCATCACTAAACACTTTAGAATGTACTATGAGGGCTGGAATAATTAAAACAGGAGGAGCGATCAATTATGTCTTAAGCTCCTAGAAACTAGCTTCAAATTCATCAGTCCATTTAAAAAGACTTCCCTTCTTGGTCAATTTAGTCAATGGCAAGGCTATACAGGAGAAGTTTTGTTTGAACCTCCTGTAGTATCCTACCAAACCCAAGAAACTTCTGACCTCAGTAACCATCTTTAGCCTTTCCCACTAAATCACAGCTTTTATCTTGTTAAAGTCTATGGCTACCCCTTTATTGGAGATGACATATCCAAGAAACTTCACTTCTGTCAACCAAAATCCATGCTTCTCCAATTTAGTATACAAGTTTTTCTCATTCAGCACTTGCAACACGATTTAAAGATGTTGTTCATGTTCTTTCTCATTCTTAGAATGTATAAAGATGTCATCAATGAACATCACCACAAATTGATCTAGGTAGGGCTGAAAAATGCGATTCATGTAATCTATGAAAGTTACAGGTGCATTCATCAACTTGAAAGGCATTACGAGAAACTCATAGTGCCCATACCTAGTCTTGAAGGTTATTTTTGGTACATCATCCTCCTTGATCCTAATCTAATGGTATCCCGATCTCAAGTCAATTTTAGAAAAGATGGATGCTCCCTTCAATTGATCCAATAAGTCATCTATCTTAGAGAGAGGGTACTTATTTTTTACAATCACCTTATTTAGTTGTCTACAATCTATGCATAGTCTAAGGCATATTGTTATGCCCTGGGTAGAAGATCAATAGAGAACTCTATCTCTCTCTTAAGAGGTAAGCCTAGAATATCTTATGGAAATACTTCAGGAAACTCATTAGCTATTGGGATTTTACTAAGCTTCAGTTTGACTTCTAGGTTTGATAAACACAGGAGAATGTAACCAAGTACTCCACTCTTCAACTCTCGATTGACTTAATTGACATTTAGCATCAGTAACTGCATCTCCTCCTGTGGAGTAGGTGGTAGAAATTCAACAGTCTTGTTGCAAAAATTTAGCAAGACCCGATTTTTAGACATCCAGTCTAATCCGAAAATAACATCAATACCTCTTAAAGATAGATAGACATGGTCTACAAAAAAAGTTGTCCTGGATGGTGACCTGTCAGTCTTTACATATAGAGGAAGTTAAGACCCTTTATAACACCCCTAAGATTTAGTACTTTTCATTTATGTATGGATTATTAAAAGAAATAAAGCAGTAGGTATGCAATTGAAAGGTTTTAAGGATGAAAATAAACACTTATTAATATTTTTTGGGTCAAATTGTAATTTCCTTATAGTTTAGAGGTTAAAATGTAAATAATAAAATTTGCAAGTACTTCCTCTAACAATTAAAAAATTGCTAATTGGTCCCTCCATTATTTTTTTTAAAAAGACAAAAAAATAATTTTCAAGGTGAATGAATAGTATGAATAGTAACTTTCACTCTCCTCATTTTCTCTCTCTAGATTTGGAGTACCTTCGAGCCTCTAATCTCAAAACTAAGGGTACCTCTGGATTCAGGACGAAGAGTACTACGATATTGGCCAAATAATTTTTCAAATCAGCCCCAGAATCGCCACAGATCGAAAATAGAAAATCTTATAAAAAGGTAAGTTTTGAAACTCCTATTTAGAGTTCTCAAATTAAAAATCTGACATCGTAGATAGATTCAAAAATAGATAAACTATAGGATATGATATTTCTCAGCCATTTCACAACTTTTGGTGTCATGAATAGTAACTTCGACTGGTGTAAATAGTAATTTCGGCCAATATGAATAGTATTTCTGTCTATAAATATTGACCATCAGTTTACCAACGTTGACCAAGTTTTATGAGTCATTTTATAGGTTTTTGGACCCTCCAAACTCGATTTTGAGGTCTGTTTGGTAAAATTTAGATAGGAAAAGTGCATTTTAGGGATATCCAACCTAGAGCCTTACCTGGTGAGTAGATAATTCTTTCTATGACTTTCACTATGCTCTTCTTGAACTCTAAATGTATAATTGGTTATGTTCACAAGTTATTTATACTTTTATATGTCTCTGAAATGGATTAAATTACCTAATTTGTTTACTATCTCGCATATAGTTCAAGAAGAATAGGGTTTTGAAAATGGATTTTTGAACTCATTGAATATGTGATTCTAAATGTATTTCTCATCATATGGTAAAGAAAATATGTTGTGCACGTGGCATTGATATGCAAAGCTATAAGATTACCTTGGAAAAGGGCATGTATATATGACAACCCTGATTGAGAAGTTTCTGACAGAGGAATTATACTGAGACTGAAAATTTTGTAATATACTGAAACCTTTGTTTTGAACAATATAGCATATTGCAAATATGATTTATATGGAGAAACCTATTGGAAACACTATTTGCTAACAGAAGGTGATGTTAGCCATGGTGCACCTTGATACCTTAGCTAGCAGGGGTGGTGCTAGCCTCATGTGATGGCCAACACACGGGATATGATATGTGAAGGAGAGCGGGATGCCTCTTATTTGGGCGAGATGTGCACTATATGATATGTGATTTTCCCTCACTTGTTGTTTGCTTGGGAAATGCCCATATTAGAGTCACTTTGCATGTCCTCTTGAATGGTGGCAGAGTAAACCTTAGTTGGGATGCTGAGTTTAGGCAAATCCTACAGCAACAAAGTACGGAAGGGCTTAAATTCTGATATAATGGTTATGATATGGGATCCTCCTAATGTTTTCATGTGAAATATTTTGATGCATAACAACATTTATTTAATGAACAAATAGTATAATATATGGTTTTGGATATCTGAAAATCCTTTGTTTTAAGAATATTTGAAATGCGGGTCCTATATGGATGTACTTCTAAACTGTATTTTCTATGTGAAATTTTTTTAATAATGAGTACATCTATATGTTGACCTAAGAGGTCATATGAGTATTATTTGCTCACTAAGTCGTCAAACTCACTACACGATATTTCCACATTTTTTGGATAAGAATATATAGTTTGGTTATTTCCCTTTAGATAAGTGATCAGCTAAGCGACATATTCTCTAGTGAGCCTATTTGTTTCCAAGGCTTGTAGATTTTAATTTATAATGTACTTATACTCTAGAGTATACTCTGAACGCCAGATGCAGGATCCTTTCTTCTGTTATTACTCTAATATTTATAAACTTGCTATGTACATTATCTTTACATGAGAGAACCTATCGTTATCTATTTCCATAATGAACACTTGTATTATACCTATTATAGTAAAGATATGTTTGTAAAGTATATGTTTCATGTCCCCTTAAAAGTAGGGGCATGACACCCTTTTTCCTGTAGGAGTTACTACAGATAGCTCATAGGGGGTTTCAAAAGTAGGATAATGAAGCTTCCTAATACATTCTTCTGATATAAATGAATGACTAGCACTAGATTCAAATAACACCATAAGAGCAAATCCATAGATATAGCACATACCTTAAATCATTTCGAAGGATTGAGCTACCTCTTAGCCGCTTAGGTTGAAAACCCTTCCTTTCACTTGAGGACTTTATTTCGGCTGCTTCCCCACATTCTGTGGGTAGTTCTTCACAAAATGACCTTTCTGTCCGCATTTAAATGAGACATCTGGTCCTATGTAGCATGGCCAGTTACCATACATACGTCCGCACTAAGTGCACATGAATATGGTGAGATCTTGTTGGAAAAGTTGGGGATCTGCAATCAATGGCCTCTTACTAGCTCTATATTCTCTTCCCCTCATTTTTTTGCCAAGGTTAGGGAAACTTTTCTTCCTTTTCCACAAGTTTTGCCTCTACTTCTCATCCTCTACTGCCTTTAAACTCTTATCTAAAAGTCTAGATTTATTTATCAAGAGCACAACTCCTTTATTTCCAAGGCTATTACTGCATTCCTGATTTTTGGATTCTATCCTACTTCAAACTTAACAGCCTTCCATGCTTCATCAAGGTTAAACCTCAAGTAAGAGGAGAACTTAGACAAATCCTCAAACTTAGCAATGTATTGGTCTACTAACATGTTACTCTGTCTGAGTTGGAGAAATTCGATCTCCTTCTCAGCCCGCACAGTACTTAGAAAGTACTTCTCTAGGAAAATGTCCTTAAACACCTATCAGGTGATCTGCCTCCTTTAGTGAGTTAGCAATTCTCTGGCCCTTCTTCACCAACACTCAGCATCATCCTTCAACATATATGCAGCAAAGATAACCTGCTACTCATTAGTGTAGCCCATCACCTCGAAGATCTTCTTCAATTTCCTTAACCACCTTTTGGCTACCATTGGGTTATAGCCAACTTGGAAAAAATCTAGTATGGTTCTCGGGAACTCAGATAGGCCATTATCATTTTTAGCCACCCGGTTGTTTGCATTATTTTCTCCATTCAGGTTGTTACTGTTCTGGAGATGTTGCAGAATTTGATTGGTAGTTGTGACTTGGTCTCAAATTGCTGTAGCCATATTGTGCAGGGTTTCTTCTACATTTTTTGATGTGTTCCTCCTCATAGGTGTGATATCCTACTATGGTAAAAATAGAGTTATAGCTCTTGAGTTAATTAAGCCTTATAGTTAATTCAAAAATATTTACAGCAGCCATAATACAACCTCAGCATATAGATATGAAACACTAGTAATATCTTACCTGTATGAAATCATTGATCCCCCACACAATATAACCACAAACATACTTAAGACACTATATGATTGATTCAAATAACCATCCATTCACTAGCCATCTAGGATCGACCTATTCTGATACCAATTATGTAATAACTCTATTTTTTTAAAATATATATTTATAAAGTCCCATTAAGTCATTACTTCTTTACTTCTAATTACTTAACTCATAATAACATTCAATTAATTTAACCAAGCATAATCAAGGTTTAAGGTCTACCATTAACATTGACACAATTCCAAGCTCACATACACATCATTAATCAAAAAGTCCGTACAAAAATCAAACACATAAATATCTACATCTTATTCATCCATGTTGACCAATCTGGAGATATGGGTGGTGGTTGCACCTTTACTAGGATCTTAGCCAACTTGACCACAAACACCTTATTAATTTCTGGAATCTGCCCAAAATAGAGTAACTTGATCCAAAGTACACTAAAAAATAGAGCCATAGAAAAATCTACATAACTAATTTTTTGAACATGATATGTAAATATAGTGAGATTTAAATCCTAGTAGGTTCAACAATAAATCGTAATCATCATCAATATTGCTCGTCACGTCATGATCATCTCTATAAACTACAACAAATATCTTAGGTCACTTGAATGCACTTTATTTATGCACATGAAAATCATGCAGTAATGACATGTATGGCATGAATAACTATTTTTAAAATATCATATGATAACTATCAGCTTATTTTCATATAAAGTTACCCCAGTCAGGGTGAGTACTTTCTACTCTCTCGTACGGGCTTTTCTCACTCCGTCGAACATGGCACACTTTCTCTATCTCTTCTCATTAGCATAATCATAGCTGGAAGTAGGGTGTCCCCTACTAGTGCACCACATGGACCGCCATGTGACTGTGCTTGTCTCTTTTCTTTTCTTTTCTTTTTACATTAATAGCGAAAAATATGATTTCAATAACAAGTATGTTCACATGCCATAATTTATCATCAAAGCATATTCACTTCCAAATATCATTGGTAAAATAGAATCATGCCATTAACATCATCATTTTCAAATATCAATTTATAAATTATTTCCAAGTCAAAATCGCACACTTCAGATGGTAAGGAATTTATGCAATGGCAATGGTTATGGCATATACTAGTCAATTATTATTTTCATTTATAAAATTCTTTTTCTTTCTTAAATATTTTTTTCATCTCTTCATTTTCTTTATGCTTTCCCTCTAGTCACTTTTTCTCCTACTTACATCATTTCCAACACATGTTCTCACCAAGTTTATAGGGCATTCTTCTTCAATTTGGTTGTTATTATTACCTTATAGTTAATGAGGTTCATTTAGGGCAGAAAAGTGTTAAAAATAAGCTTTACCAGCTCCCAACACGACTTGGATGTGTCTTGTAACATGAACTAGCCATTTCCTATAACGCAACCAGGCTCTAAGCTTCAAAAAGCCCTTTTTTGCACCAAACACGGCATATCCTTGTCCTGGAACACGGCCATGCTCTGTGTTGTGTTGTCCCCTGATGCAGGTTTTCATCTTGCTAGACCTTCTCTCAATATATAGAGCATAAATTCAACATTTTAACTCTGATTACAGTGATCTTGGTGTCTGTTTAAAGATAAGACAATCCTATAAAACACTTATGTTTAATATTTTAGTGAAATCTTAAGGAATCTTTGTGTTATTACTCTCTCAATTTCAATGTTATTTCTTTCTGGTTAGGTTTTGACCTCTACAAACTAATCTGACATATCTCCCTCTTATGTACTCTAAATTGAGTGATTCCAACGACTAAAACTTTGTCAGACATGTATCTATATTTTTTATGTTAATCATTTCTTTTAACGCCCTACATATTTTGCCCATAAATTCAAACACAAGCTTACCTAACAGATTGTTCCCCGGTTAACTATTTTTTGACCACTATTTACTAATTAAACCATATCTCCCTCATCTGGACTCCAAATTAAGTGATTCCAGTGGCTAAAAATCCGTGAGACATATATGTACATTTTATATGTTAATTAGTTCTGTTATTTCCTAACAAATTCTTCCCAGAATTTCAAAAATAAAAGCTTCCCTAGTTATTCCAAAATTCAGTTTTCTTAGCCTAGCCGTTCCTAAAGTTCCAACTCATATTTCTATTAAGTCCTCTTCCATTTTTCTTCCAAATTTCCACCTAACCATGGAATTACTCATCTTAACATTTAATTATATTTCTTACTTAATTTAACATATTCCATCATTCACTTTAAAAGAAAAGAAGAATCAAATCAAGCATCACTAAAGGTGTTTCTCAACAAAAATTTCTCATGGTCTTCCCCTAGGTGTTTAAGGCCATATGTAATTTACCAACCTAACCATCTTCCATCCATTTTTACCACATCCCAATATACATCACATTAGCATAAAAAGTCCTAAAATATTGACACCTATAGCCATGCCTAAGCAGAAAATTTCCATACCAACATATGCATTCAAACAACTGTCACATGCAAGTTCAACATGTACCATGATATGGCAACATCCATGGTAAATCATCAAAGTAGCAAATATTGTAAATTTCATCAAAGTTCTAGGATGAAAATCTCATATAAATGTTATAAATTTCAAAACCTTTTTTTCAAAAAGTGATATTGTTAAACCTACCTAAAGATCTCTCTAACTCACTTAATGAATTCTTTTTCTTGTTTCCTCTTGAAGGAAATGGCAAGATTCCACTCTTCCTTTAGCTTTTCCAGCAGCTTGAATAAGAGAAGGAGGGTGAGTTTTGAACCTCAAGGATGAATAGAAATGATGGATTCAAGTAGAGATTAAGCTAATTTACCTTGAGTACATAGTCATCTAGACTTCTCCCTCTTCTTCCTTTTTCTATTTTCCTCCCTTTCTCTCTCTTTTCCTCACTCTACCTTACTTCTATTTTTCCCTCTCCCTCACATGGATGAAATTCTATTATTATAAGAGTGGTTTTTTCTTAAATAAATTATCAAGTGGTCCTCCTCCAGTAATGATAGGTCTACCTTGTCATAATTAGGATGCACTTGGTTGCTTTTTGGGTGAAGACAAATCATGTTTTTGTCTTCCTCTCCCTTAGTCAAGATATGCATAGTAGAAGGAGGATTTGTTATTTGAAAATTATGATTAAATGCTCTAAAGACAAGGGGCATGCCCCCTTTGATTTAGTAATTCATTTCCTTTTTCTTTTGTCTCACTTAAGTATGATATGTTTGCCTTTCTAATTGGCAAATTTCTAGCCTTGAGTCTTCCTTGCTTTGCTAAAATTATTTGTGTAAGATACATATGTTTTGTCATAATGCCATGTATTATTACCTACTATATCATCACATGGCTTGCTGAAATTATGAGTGTAGGATATAGTTGTTTTTTTCTAATGCCATGTATTATTACCTACTGTATCATCACATGGTTTACTGAAATTATGAGAGTAGCATATAGATGTTTTGTCCTAATGCCATGTGACCTAATCTTGATTATTATTACACTACTATTTCATCACATTATTCTTATTTTTTCCTCTTGGATTCGAGCTTATTCTTGCCCATTTCCTTTGCTTTGGTTAAAATTCCTACCTCTCAATGTAACAACTCCAATTGTTTTTACACGTATACATATTTGTAAAACCCCACGAAGTCATTACTTCTTTATTTCTAACTATTTAACTCATAATAACATTCGATTAAATTAACTAAGAATAATTAAGATTTATAGTATAGCAATAATACTGATACAAATCTGGGTTCACATACACATCATTAATTAAAAACATTTGTACAAAAATCAAAAACATATATGTACACATCTTATTCATCCCTATTGACCAGTTCCAGGATCTTAGCCAACTCAACCCAACGTATGCTAAAAGCCGGCCATAGAAAAGTATGCATATTTAGTCTTCTAAACATGACATGGAAATATGGTGGGAATTAAATCCCCATAGGTTCAACAATAAATTGTAATTATCATCAATATAGCTCATCATGTCATGTTTATCTCTATAAGCCACAGCAATTACCTTAGGTCACATGAATACACTTTATCTATGCACATAAAAAATCATATAGTAATGACATGGATGGCATGAAGAACTATTTTCAGAATATCATATGATGGCTATCAACTTATTTTCATATCAAGCTACTCCAGTCAGAGTGAGTACTTTCTACTCTTTTTTACGGGCTTTTCTCGCTCTGTCCGACATGTCACACTTTCTTTTCTCATTAACATAATCATAGTCGTTGGTAGGGCGTCCCTTACTGGTGCACCACACGGACCGCCATGTGATCGTGCTTATTTCTTTTCTTTTCTCATTAATAGCAAAAATATATGATTTCAATAACAAGTATATTCATTATACTCACATGCCATAATTTTTTAACAAAATATAATCATTACCAAAAATTCATTGGTAATCATGACATGAACATAATCGTTTCACATATTACTTTATAAAATATTTCCATGTCAAAATTACACACTTAAGATGGTAAGGAGTTCATACAATGGCAATGACTATGGCATACACTAGTCATTTATTATTTTCCTTTATAAGATTCTTTTTTTAATATTATTTTTATCTCTTCATTTTCTTGATGCTTGCCCTCTAGTCACTTTCCTCCTACTTATATCATTTCCAACACATTTTCTCACAAATTTAATACATCATTCTTCTTCAATTTGCTTTCTATTAATATCATATAGTTAATGAGGTTTATTTAGGGTAGAAAAATGTTGAAAATAAGTTTTACCAGCTTCCAACACGGCTTAAACGTATCCTATAACACAGTTTGGCCATTTCCTACAAAACAACCATGATTTAAGCTTCAAAATGCCCTTTCCAGCACAGAACATGGCTTTGTCGTGGCTTGGAATATGGCCATGCTCTATGTTGTGTAATTTCCCGATGCAGGTTTTCGTCCCGCCTGACATTCAATAACTAATCAAAACATAACTCCATCATTTTAAATTCGACCTAGGTGATATTGGTGTCCATTTAAAGATAAACCAATTATCTAAAACTATTATGTTTAACATTTTAGTGAAATCTTAAGGAATCTTGGTGATATTACTCCCTCAATTTAAACATTATTTCTTCTCAGGTAGGTTATGACCTTTACTTACTGATCAGACCATATCTCCCTCATATGAATTCCAAATTGAGTCATTCCAGTGGATAAATTTCCATAAGACATATATCTATATTTTTTATGTTAACTAGTTATTTTAATTTCTTATAGAATGTTCCCAAAAATTCAAACACAGAAGCTTTCTAAAAAGATTCTTCCCTAGTTAACCATTTTCTAACCACTGCTTACTAATCTGGCCATATCTACTTCATATGGACTCCAAATTGAGTGATTCCAATGGCTAAAAATCCGTGAGACATATATCTATATTTTTTAAGTTAACCATTTCTTTTAATGCCTAATTGATTCTTCCCAGAATTTGAAAAACAAAAGCTTCCCTGGTTACTTTGAAATCTAATTTCCTAACCAGACATTTACTAAGGTTTTAGTTCATCATTTTATTATGTCCTCTTTCATTTTCTTCCTAATTTACATCTAATCATATTCCATCAATTTTTTACCACATTTAAATATACAAAATAGCAACATAAAAATCTTAAAATTTTGTCACCTGTAGCCATACCTATATTTCCACACCAACCTAAATATTCAAACATACATCACATGCAAGATCAACATGTAACATGATATAGTAACATTCATGGCCAATCATCAAAGTAACAAATATTGTAAATTTTATCAAAGTTCTAGGATCAAAATCCTATATAAATGTTTCTAATTTCAAAGCATTTCTTTTAAAAAAATATTGTTAAACCTACCTAATGATCTCCCTAGCTTACTTAGTGAATTCTTTTTCTTGTTTCCTCTAGAAGAAAGTGGCAAGATTCCTCCCTATTCTTAGCTTTTCCAACAACTTACCTTGAGTACTTGTCCTCTAGGCTTCTCTTTCTTCTTCCTTCCTCTCTTCTTTCTTTCTCTCCTTTCCTCACTCTACCTTGCTTCTATTTTTTCTCTCCCTCGCTTAGACGGAATTCTAATGTTCTAAGGGTGGTTCTTGCTTAAATAAACTATCAAGTGATCCTTGTTTCATAATCATGGGTCTACCTTATCACAATTAGGATGCACTTGGTTAATTTTTTAGGAAAGACAACTCATGTTCTTGTCTTCCTCTCCCTTAGTCAAGATATCCATAGCAAAAGAAGATTTGTATTTTGAAAATCATGATAAAATTGTTCTTAAGATAAGGGACATGGTCCCTTTGATTTAGGGATTCTTTTTCTTTTTCTTTTGTCTCACACAAGTATGATAGGTTTTCCTTTCTAAGTGGTAAGTTTCTAACCCTTGAATCTCCCTTGCTTTGCTGAAATTATTTGTGTAGGATATGAATGTTTTGTCCTAATGCCATGTATTATTATACCACTTGCTAAAATTATAAGTGTAGGATATAGATGTTTTGTCCTAATGCCATGTATTATTATACCACTTGCTAAAATTATGAATGAAGATATAGATATTATCATACCACTTGTTGAATTTTTGTCTTAATGCCATTTGACCTAATCTTTATTATTATTACACTATTATTTCATCAAATGATTTATTTTATTTTATTTTTCTCTTGGATTTGGGCTCATTCTTGCCCATTTCCTTTGTTTTGGCTGAAATTCTACATCTCATGGAGGGCTTGCTCACATTTTAATTATTTTTGGGCTATCGATCCAACTCCTATATCCTACTCCAAATCTATGCTATATCTCTTGTTTGGGCTATCCAATTGGCTTGCTAGAAACTCTTGTGAAGTGGAAGTACAAACTCTATGGAGTGTCCATAGGTGAAGGCCCAATGCACAGGGTGGAGATGTTAAACTTAGTAACTATATCTCTTGAATTAGGAAAAATTACCCTAATTCAATCTTCTTGAACTTTTAAAATCTTTACTTACTTCCAAAAAAATTTATCTTCCTTACCCAAGAATTTCACCTCTCTTTAGGATCTTATTTCTAATTTTTTTTCCTATTATGTTTTCTCTCTTTACCTATTCCCTTAATGTTAGAAACATTTTTTATGCATACACATAAGGTGAGGAATTTCTAAGGCTTATATTTTCTTAGATATCAAAAAGAATTGTTTAATAAGTTTTATTTCCTTAAATATTTATGTACATCTACTAATAAAAGAAACTAAATTAGGGATGTTACACTCATGGAGTGGTTTGCCACACTTTTATGATTTTTGGGCTATTGTCCAACCTCTATATCCTAGTCCAAGTCTATGTTATATCTCTTGCTTGGGCTATCCATTTGGCTTCCCAAAAACTCATGTGAAGTGGAAAAACTCTCTATGAAGTGTCCGTTGGTGAAAGCCCAAATATATGGTTGGAGATGTTAAACTTAGGAACTCTAGCTCTTGAATTAGGAAAAATTACTCTAATCCAATCTTCTTGAAATTTTAAGGCCTTTACTTACTTCCAAAAATTTATCTTCCCTTACCCAAGAATATCACCCCTCTATGGGATGTTATTTCTAATTTTTACTATTAGGTTTTCTCTCTTTACCTATTCCCTTAATGTTAAAAACATTTTTTATGCTTACACATAAGGTGAAATTTTTCTAAGGCTTATATTTTCTTAGATATCTAAAAATTATTTAATAAGTTTTATTTCCTTAATTAAATATTTATGTACTTTTATTAATAAAAGAAAAGAAATTAGGGATGTTACATGAATTTCCTATCATATTGGTTATTTCCCTCCATTGTTGTGCGCTTGAGATTAGATTATGATTATGATGTAGAATCCTTATAATTACTTTTGATTTAATTTAATATATAATTTTCTTGGAACTTTGTTAAATTTTCTATAAAAAAACTATTTAGCTATTTTATTTACATGTTTATAAATTCTTGATTTCTTTAATTTATGTTAAATTGATTTTGTTAATATTACAGTTTTTACTATAATTCTTTTACTTGATTTAAAATTTTATTATGAAAACTCGTACCCTTGGCTAGTCACAACCGATTATAGTTTGTGCTATCAACTCGTTGAGTTGTAAAACTCACTCCTTTGCTATTCACATTTTTCATATATGGATATAGAATTCAGTCCATCTTTAGCAGCAAAGTAAATGGTTAAGCTATTCTTCAGTGAGCCCAACCTTGTTCCAATGTGTGAAGAATACATTTGAGTTGACTACAGTGAAGTGTAAGGGAATAAGTGACCTAGGAGTGATGTATGTCTCAATCATATTGGAGTTTGCATGGGTTGTAACAACTCCATTTATGTAAATGTAACAAATTTTTTTTTATATATTTGTAAAATTCCATGAAGTTATTACTACTTTAATTCTAACCACTTAACTCGTAATAATAATCACTTTAACCAAGCATAATTGTTATTAACAATGATACAATATTGAGTTTCCATACACACCATTATTTTACAAACATTTGTACAAAGATACATATTATGTCGACTACTTCCGAGGACACTGGTGCGGGTGGCACCTCCAACGGAATCTCAGTCACATCTACTACAAATACATCTGATATAACTGGTAGTTGCCCAAGGTAGGGCAACTCGATTCAACATACGGAAATAATAAGTGTCATTGAGAAAATCTACATTATTCTTCTGAACATGATATGGAAATATAGTGAGAATTAAATCCCAGTAGGTTCAACAAAAAATCATAATTTACCATCAATATAGTTCATCATGTCATGTTCAGCAGTATAAACTACAGAAAATATCTTTGGTCATATGAATGCATTATATCTATGCACATAAGAATCATACAGTAATAATATGTATGACATGATTAACTATTTTCAGAATATCATATGATGGCCATCAACTTATTCTCATTTAATGCTACCCCGGTTAGGGTGAGTATCCTCTACTCTTCGATACGGGCTTTTCTCGCTCCGTCCGACATGGCACACTTTCTCTTTCTTTTCTCATAATCATAATCATAACCGTTGGTAGGGCGTCCCCTACTGGTGCACCACACGGATTGCCAAGTGACCGTGCTCATTTCTTTTCTTTTCACAATCATAGCCAAAAATATGCTTTCAATAACAAGTATGTTCATCAAAATATAACTATTACCATAAATCATTGGTAATCATGCCATAAACATAACCATTTCAAATATCACTTTATAAAATATTTCCATGTCAGAATTTTACACTTAAGATGGTAAGAAGATCATACAATGGCAATGGCTATGGCATATACTAGTCATTTATAAGATTCGTCTTCTTTTTTAAATATTAATTTTATTTCTTTATTTTCTTGATGTAGGTTTTCATCATATCTAACCTTCTCTTACAAATTAGAGCATAACTCCCTCAATTGAACTCCAATGTAGGTGATCTTGGTGTCAATTTCAAGACAAAATAATTATCTAAAACTATTATGTTGAACATTGTAGCGAAATATTAAGAAATCAAGGTGATATTACTCCCTAAATGTACATGTTATTTCTTCCCGGATAGGTTCTGACCTCTACCTACTAATCAGACCATATCTACCTCATATGGACTCCAACTTTAGTGATTCCAGTGGATAAAAATCTGTGTCACACATATCTATAATTCTTTTGTTAACCATTTATTTTAATTCCATACAGATAATTTCCAAAAATTAAAATACAGAAGCTATCCTAACATATTCTTCCCTGATGAACCATTTTCTGACCTTTGATTACTAATCAGCTCATATCTTCCTCATATGGACTCCAAATTGAATGATTCCAGTGGCTAAAAATCCGAGACACACATAGATATAATTCTTATGTTAACCATGTATTTTAATTCCATATTGATAATTCTCAAAAATTAAAATACAGAAGCAATCCTAACATATTCTTCCCTGATGAACCATTTTCTGACCTTTGACTACTAATCAGACCATATCTACCTCATATGGACTCCAAATTGAATGATTCCAGTGGCTAAAATTCCGAGACACACATAGATATAATTCTTATGTTAACCATTTATTTTAATTCCATATTTATAATTCCCAGAAATTAAAATACAGAAGCAATCCTAACATATTCTTCCCTGATGAACCATTTTCTGACCTTTGACTACTAATCAGACCATATCTACCTCATATGGACTCCAAATTGAATTATTCTAGTGGCTAAAAATCCATGACACATATATCTTTAATTCTTATGTTAACCATGTATTTTAATTCCCTACAGATAATTCCCAGAAATGAAAACATAGAAGCTATCCTAACATACTCTTCCCTGATGAACCATTTTCTGACCTTTGCTTACTTGTCGAACCCTATCTACCTCATATTGACTCCAAATGGAGTGATTGCAGTGGATAAAAATCTGTGACACATATATCTTTAATTCTTATGTTAACCATTTATTTTAATTCCCTACAGATAATTCCCAGAAATTAAAACACAGAAGCTATCCTAACATATTCTTCCCTGATGAACCATTTTCTGACCTTTGCTTACTTATCAGACCATATCTACCTCATATGGACTCCAAATTGAATAATTTTAGTTGCTAAAAATCTGTGACACATATATCTTTAATTCTTATGTCAACTATTTATTTTAATTCCCTATAGATAATTCCCAGAAATTAAAAAGCAGAAGCTAAAAATTTTGCCAACCATAGCCATACCTATGCAGAACTTTCTGTACCAGTCTAAGTATTCAAACATACATCACATGCAAGATCAATATGTAACATGATATAGCAACATCATGACCAATCATCAATGTTCTAAGATCAAAATCTCATATAAATATTATAAGTTTCAAAAGTTTTCTTCAAAAAGAAATATTGTTAAACTTACCTAAGAATCTCCCTAGCTCACTTAGTGAATTGGTTTTCTTGTTTCCTCTTGAAAGAAGTAGCAAGATTCCTCCCTTCCCTTATCCTTTCCCTTAGCTTTTCTAGTAGCTTAGGTAAGAGAAGGAGGGTGAGTTTTTGAACCACAAGGATGAAGAAGAAAATGGATTCAAGTGGAGATTAAGGTAACTTACCTTGAGTACTTAACCTTCTAAACTTCTCCTTCTTCTTCCTTCCTTTCTTCTCCTCTCTTTCTCTCCTTTCCTCACTCTACCTTGCTTCTATCTCTCTCTCTTCCTCACTTACACGAAATTAAAATGTTGTAGGGGTGAGTTTTGCTTAAATAGACCACCAAATAATACACCTTTCATGATCATGGGTCTACCTTATCACAATTAGGATACACTTTGTTGAATTTTTGAAAAACAAACAACTTATGTTCTTATCTTCCTCTTCCTTAGTCAAGATATGTATAGGAAAAGGAGATTTGTATTTTGAAAATTATGATGATATGTTCTTAAGATAAGGTACAAGGTCCCTTTGATTTAGGGATTCATTTCCATTTTCTTTTGTCTTAAACAAGTATGATAAGTTTGCCTTTTTCGGTGGCAAATTACTAGCCCTTGAATCTCCATTATTTGGTTGATATTATTTGTGTGTGATAGGAAAGTTTTGTCCTAATGTCATGTATTATCATACCACTTGCTAAAATTATGAGTGTAGGATATAGATATTTTTGTCCTAAAGCCTTGTATTATCATGCCACTTGCCAAAATTATGAATGTAGAATCACACCACTTGCTAAATTTTTTTCTTAATGCCATGTAACCTAATCTTTATTATTATTACATTATTATATCATCACCTAATTTATTTTATTTTATTTTTTCTCTTGGATTTAGGCTTATTCCTACCCATTTTCTTTGCTTTGGATAAAATTCTACCTTTCTTGGAGGGGTTAGTCACATTTTCATAATTTTTGGGCTATCGATCCAATTACTATATCCTAGTCCAAGTCTATGTTTTATTTCTTGCCTAGATTATCCAATGGGCTTGCTAGAAACTTATGCGAAGTGGAAAAACACTATATAAAGTGTCCATAGGTAAAAGTCCAATGTATGGGTAAAGATTTTAAACTTAGTAACTCTAGTTGTTGAATTAGGAAAAATTACCCTAATCTAATGTTCTTGAAATTTTATGACCTTTACTTGTTTCTAAAAATTTATCTTCCTTATCCAAGAATTTTGCATCTCTTTAGTATGTTATTTCTAATTTTTTTTTCCTATTAGATTTTCCCTCTTTATTTGTTCTCTTAATGTTAGAAACATTTTCTATGCATATACAGAAGGTGAAGAATTTCTAAGGATTATATTTTCTTAAATATCTAAAATATTGTCTAATAAATTTTATTTTCTTAATTAAATATTTATGTACTTTTATAAATAAAAGAAACGAAATTAGGGATGTTACATGGGTAGTAGCTACATTGTTCGACTATAGTTAAGGCTTCAAAAATAGTTTGGTTCTTAATAAATTAGAGGCATGTTTTTTGTACTTAAGTGAACCATGTAAATTGTAATTGGAAGTAAATTCCTAGTGTATATAACTGTATCCTAGAGGTTAGGTGGCATAATTCATAAATTGTAAACATAGAAAAGAGTGAATGAAAATTTGAGAGGCTTTTATCTAAGAGAGGAGAAAATCATTTTATTAGAGTTTTGAGTTATTGTGAGATTCTTAGGGGGTTTGTAAAACAATTGTGACATAGTGGATTGAATGCTCAAAGTAGGAATCTCACACTAACATTTTAAACCATGGTAAATCACTTGTGTACTACTGTTCTTCCCATCTTCTTGTTTTTCACTTTATGTTTCTACTTTTCTGGGTAAATGCATGTCATTCTAAGATTTGTACATTCATAAAGTGGTATCAGAGCCATTTTGTCTCAACTCTTGGGAGAATTTGAGTGTAAGAAACTCAAAAAATTGGCCATTAGCATCAATCCTATTTGCAGCTCCAAAGACTTATCAAGAACCAGCTAAGAAAGACCATCACCATGGCAGCTTTAAAATTGATTTTTAAGAAGCTCAATAGAACCAATGACTTCACTCTTTGGAAGATGAATACATTGGCATAATTAGGTAATATGGTTTAAAGGATCTTAGGGTGCATCAAAGATCCTAGATACTTATTCTATGTAAAAAAAGGAGAAAATGCTGGAGAGGGCATACAAAATACTCAATTTAACCTTTAGTGATAAGGTGTTGAGATAGGTTTCAAAAATGAGATCATTAGTTGAGATTTAATTTAGGTTAAAGTCCCTGTACATGACTAAAAGTCTATCTAATATGTTGTATTTGATAGCTAGGTTCTTTGCCTTTAAGATGGTAGATGGTAGAGACAAACTTAGACATATAGATAAATTTAATAAACTAGTTTTGAACTTAGAAAACATAGGGGTGGATTATAAGGATAAGGATAAGGCACTGGTGTTACTACATTCTCTACCTAAGTCCATTGAGAACCATATAGATATTTTGGAAAATACTAATGAATGGCTAACAATGAAGGTGCGATATTTTGGACAACACTAATGAATAGATGCCAATGGCTGAAAATGAACTTTGTAGATTATAAGGATAGACAATGGGAAGTACTTAAGCGATGAATTTTGTAACAACTCCATTTATATATATATATATATATATATATATATATATATATATATATATATATATTTGTAAAGTCGTAGACAATCATTACTTCTTTACTTCTAATTAATTAACTCATAATAACATTCGATTAATTTAATCAAGCATAATTTAAGGTTTAAGTATACCATTAACACTGACAAAATTATGAGTTCACGAACACATTATTAATCAAAACATCTGTACAAAAATCAAACACATAAATGTCTAAATAATACTTATCCATGTTGACCAATTCCAGATATACGGGTGCGGTTGGTTGAACCTTCACTGGGATCTTAGCCAACTCAACCACAAACACTATAATAATTTTTGGGATCTACCAAACATAGAGCAACTCAATCCATCGTACACTAAAAGATGCAGCCATAGAAAAATCTGCATAACTTAGTTTTCTAAACACGATATGAAAATATAGTGAGAATTACATCCCAGTAGGTTCAACAATAAATTATAATCATTATCAATAATGCTGGTCACGCCATGTTCATATGTATAAGCTACAACAAATATTTTAGGTCATATGAATGCACTTTATCTATGCACATGAAAATCGTATAGTAATGACATGTATGGCATGAATAACTATTTTCAAAATATCATATGATGGTTATCAACTTATTTTCATATCAAGCTACCCCGGTCAAGGTGAGTACTTTCAACCCTCCGGTACGGGCTTTTCTCGCTCTGTCCAACATGACACACTTTCTCTTTCTTTTCTCATTACCATAATCATAGCCGTTAGTAGGGCGTCTCTTATTGGTGCACCACACAGACTGACATGTGACCGTGCTTGTCTCTTTTCTTTTCACGTTAATAGCCAAAAATATGATTTCAATAACAAGTATGTTTATTATACTCACATGCCATCATTTATCATCAAAGCATAATCATTACCAAAAATAATTGGTAAAATATAATCTTGACAGGATCATAATCATTTTCAATTACTACTTTATAAAATATTTCCATGTCAAAATTACACACTTAAGATGGTAAGGATTTCATGCAATGGCAATTGCTATGGCATACACTAGTCATTTATTATCTTCATTTATAAGATTCTTCTTCTTTCTTAAATATTATTTTCCTCTCTTACTAATCAGAGGATAACACCCTTATTTTAAATCTGACTGAGGTAATCTTAGTGTCATTTGAAAGATAAGAGAATCCTCTAAAACCTTTATGTTTAACATTTTAGTTAAATCTTAAGTAATAGTGGTGTTACTACTCCCTTAAATTTAATGTTATTTCTTCTCGGGTAGATTTTAACCTCTACTTACTAATCAGACAATATCTCCCTCATCTAGACTCCAAATTGAATGATTCCAATGGCTAAAAATCTGAGAGGCATATATCTATATTTTTAACCATTTCTTTTAATTTCCTAAATATTTTGCCCAAAAATTCAAACAGAGAAGCTTACCTAACATATTCTTCCCTGTTTAACTAGTTTCTGACCTCTCATTACTAATATGATCATATCTCCCTTACATTAATTTCAATTTGAATGATTTTAGTGGATAAATATTTGTGAGACATATATCTATATTTTCCATGTTATAAATATCTTTTAATTCCATACAGAGTTATCCCAAAAATTCAAACACAGAAGCTTACTTAACAGATTCTTCCCTGGTTAACCATTTTCTAACCACTACTTACTAATCAAAAAATATCTCCCTTATCTGGACTCCAAATTAAGTGTTTCCAACGGTTAAAAATCCGTGAGACATATATCTACATTGTTTATGTTAACCATTACTTTTAGTTCCTAATCGATTCTTCACAAAATTTCAAAACCAGAAATTTTCATGGTTACTCCAAAATCCAGTTTCCTAACTAAAC
The DNA here is from genome assembly GCA_037074535.1 of Gleditsia sinensis. Taxonomy (NCBI): domain Eukaryota; kingdom Viridiplantae; phylum Streptophyta; class Magnoliopsida; order Fabales; family Fabaceae; genus Gleditsia; species Gleditsia sinensis. The sequence goes on along the minus strand of CM073463.1, from coordinate 50,752,493 downwards.
ATTTCCTAAGGTTTTATAGTTCATCATTTTATTATGTTCTTTTCCATTTTCTTACTAATTTACATCTAATCATATTCTATCAATTTTTCACCACATTCAAATATACAAAAATAGCAGCATAAAAATCTGACAATTTTGCCACCCATAGCTATACCTATGCAGAACTTTCCACACCAATTGAAATGTTTAAAACATCCATCAAATTCTAGCTAACATGTAACATGATATAGCAACATCCATGACCAATCATCAAAGTAGTAAATATTGTAAATTTCATCAAAGTTCTAAGATCAAACTCCTATATAAATGTTACAAATTTCAAAGCTTTTCTTTAAAAAGATATATTGTTAAACCTACCTAAAGATCTCCCTAGCTCACTTAGTGAATTCTTTTTTCTTGTTTTCTTTTGGAAAAAGTAGTAAGATTCCTCCCTTCCCTTTGCTTTTTTTAGTAGCTTAAATAAGAGAAGGATGGTGAGTTTTGAACTCCAAGGATGAAGAAAAAAGATAGATTCAAGTAGAGATAAAGCTAACTTACCTTGAGTACTTAGTCCTCTAGACTTCTCCTTCCTCTTCCTTCCCCTCTTCTCCTCTCTTTCTCTCATTTCCTCACTCTACCTTGCTTATGTTTTTCCTCTTCGTCACTTGGATGAAATTATAATGTTATAAGGGTGGGATTTCTTAAATAAACTATCAAGTGGTTCACCTTTCATAATCATGGGTCTACCTTATCATAATTAGGATGCTCTACGCTGTTTTTTGGGGGAAAGACAACTCATGTTCTTGTCTTCCTCTCCCTTAGTCAAGATATGCATAGCAAAAGGAGATTTGTATTTTGAAAATCATGATAAAATGTTCTTAAGACAAGGGACAAGGTCCCTTTGATTTAGGGATTCATTTCCTTCTTGTTTTGTCTCACTCAAGTATTATAGGTTTGCTTTTCTAGGTGGCAAATTTTCAGCCCTTGAGTCTTTCTTGCTTGGCTGAAATTATTTATGTAGGATAAGGATGTTTTTTCATAATACTATGTATTATTACCTACTTGTTAAAATTATGAATGTAGGATACATATGTTTTGTAATAACCCTCTGCTAATAAAACCTTTGAAGGTTAAGTATAAATCATTTGAAACAAGGAAGTTGAGAACAACGTAAAATTTTAGAGCGTTTCTGACCTTTCTTAACTCATATACGCATAACTCTTTCATATGAACTCCAAATTAGGTGATCCAAGTGGCTAATGTTGTGGTTATTTGATTATTTAATCCACAAATATCATTTCACAGGTATTTCGTGTTTAAAGTGCAATTTCAGGTAAAATCATAAGTTTGGAGAAGTTTGGGACAAATTCTAATGACCGGGATTGAGTGAGAATCAAGAAAAATAAGTTTTCAAGGTTTGGAATTTTGGTTGCGGCAAGAATATGTTTGCCGGCGGCGAGTTTCGTCAGAGAACCTACGTTTTTTCAGCAGCCCTCCTCCCTTTTTCCTTCATTTCTCCTTCATCTGAACCCTCCCTCTCTCTCTCTAGAATTTTTTTTTCTCTCCACATTCTCTTTAAGATATCTCACCATCCAGCCACCCGATTTGAGCTACCGAGGTATCGTTGGACTCGTGGGAAGGAGAGCTACAAACCCCACTGATCAGTTTCGCTGGACAACCGCTGGAAAGTCGTTGAAAAATCCCGTGAACAGTAACCTCCAAGGTAAAACTCTGTCCAATCGCGTTTTAAGCTTCGTTCTTCCGAAATTCTTTCCATAGATAGTCTTAGAATTAGTTTCTATGCTAGAATATAAGGTTTTTTGATTTAGGGATAGTGTTTCCGGCTGGCATGAATAGTGACGTTTAGGGTTTATCGAATTCTCATGTTATGTCTATGTTTTCTAGGTTGTTGAACCACCACGAGGTGAAATTCTCGTTGTTGGACTCCTAGTACGGTGAGTGGGTTTTTCTTACTATAGCGCATGTTTTACGAATTTGGTTTATAACTCTCTCGTATGATTTTAACTAGTTGGAATGTATGCTAAATTGTTTTACCACTTTGAAAACTAATATGTTCCAACCATGTTAGAAATTATAAATTTCAATCCTAGTTGAACCCTAGGTATGCAGGGGAAGCATCTAGACTGATAATTCTCCATTGAGCTAAATTTATAGAAATGCGAACTTAGTCATAGAAATGAACTAAGTTAGCCATGAAATGATTTGATGTATGGCGAACATCTATACGACGTCTACGGACGATCTATGTTTAAAGGGAAAGTTTATGATGATAAAGGTCTCCATGGGAATCCATGGATGAGACATATTTTAGAACAGAGTTTTATGCATGAAAAGAGCTAGATGGAGAATTATAGCTTTATTATAATGTTATTGAAATGTTTTACTTTAAACTCTTTGAATAGCATATTTTCAAATGTTTTCTATTGGAGGAACCCTTTTAGATCACTGTTAGCTAGCCGCAGGTGGTGCTAGTCCTAGTGCACCATGGTCATGTTAAGGCTTCGGCCTAGGATATTGTGACGGGCTTATAACCGCCTAAGTCACAGAATTTAGGGTGGACTTATGTCTACGCCTACATTGATTGCCATAACCTTGCTATGTGCTTGGGGAATTTAGGGTGGACTTATGTCTACGCCTATAGTAATTACCCTCCCCTTGCTATGTGCTTGGGAAACATGATAGATCTATTAGGAAGGACCTCCAATAGACTAGTGCAATTTTTTCTTAAAGATTAAATATTTCTAAACAATCTCATTCATCATTGTGATTGCATAAGTAACTTCATTTATTACTTACCATGCATAATTGATTTGCTTTACGATTACTGATTTAAATCCTATTTTATCTCTTGAACATACATTTGAATTATTTAGTTTTTCTTTCAATAAATTATGTTAAATGCTTAATGATTATATTCTTATCTTTATACTTTGATTTCAATTATTAAACTCATTGTGAAACACTCGTGCTTGGTTTGCCCTGTTTTTGTTATAGTGTGATTTAGAGATGTGGTCTCACCCCTCTTCTATTTCCTCCCGACAGATAGTCAAAGAGACTTTGCTCCAGCTACAGCTTCGTAGAAGGCTAAATATAGCGTTGGTGAGCCCCAGTTTGGGCAAGGCTCTTTTGTACTGTTTGTCTAGTTTAGTTTATGTCTAGTGTACCTCTATGAATTTACAAGCAGGATCCTCACTTCTTGCGTATTTTGATGTGTTGTTTGGAAAACGGTTTTATGTTTTACAACGATGTTTGTATTATGAGGCCATGGGCCAAGTTGAATCACGAATGTTGGATTTATAAAATATATATATATATACAGTATTTTCTTATACTGGATGTGGCATATGTGGCCAGTTATATTTATTATGTACTCTAGATTGTGTGATGGATGTTTGTACATGCTATGTGTTAGGCTTGCGGCTAGGGGGAAACCCTTATGCCGTGCCGGTCATGTGTTCCATCATTTGGGGCCGTGACATGTTTTGTCCTAATGCCATGTATTATTACCTACTTGTTGAAATTATGAATGTAGGATATAGATGTTTTGTCCTAAGGTCATGTGATCTAATCTTGATTATTATTACCCTACTATTTCCTTACATGGCTTTTATTTTTTTTCCTCTTAGATTTGGGCTCATTCTTACCCATTTCCTTTGCTTTGGGTGATTCTTCCTTTCATGGAGGGCTTGCTCACATTTTCATAATTTTTGGGCTATAGGTCCAACTTTTATATCTTAGTCCAAGTCTATATTTTATTTCTTGCTTGGGCTATCCAATTGGCTTACTAGAAACTCATGCGAAGTGGAAAAACTCTATATGAAGTGTCCATAGGTGAAAGCCCAACGTATGAGGAGAGATGTTAAACTTAAGAACTCTAGCTCTTGAATTAGGAAAACAAATTACCTTAATCCAATCTTCTTAAAATTTTAAGACATTTACTTACTTCATAAAAAATTATCTTCCTTACTGAAGAAGTTTGCCTCTCTTTAGTTTGTTATTTGTAATTTTTTCTAGTAGGTTTTCTTTATTTACTTATTACCTTAATGTTAGAAACATTTTCTATGCATACACATAAGGTGAAGAATTTCTAAGACCTATATTTCCTTAGATATCTAAAAATTGTCTAATAAATTTTATTTCCTTAATTAAATATTTATGTACTTTTATTAATAAAAGAAATGAAATTAGGGATGTTACAAATTTAACTAGTTTTTAACTCAAGATGGAGTTGTGAGGCACAAGTCAGTAAGGATAACACCTTTGTAAATTGTCTTAATAGAAAGAATAAATAGAACCTTGCTAGAAAGAGTGAATTATATGATGATTCATACTCAAGCTTATAAGAAGTTTTGGGTGAAGCTACAAACATATAAGTTTACTTGATAAATAGGTGTCTCTCAATTGCCATTAACTTCAAAACTCCAAAAGAAATATCGATAGGCCACTGACCAACCCTGCACACTTAAAAGTTTGAGGTTTTGTGGCTTATGCATAATAAAGATAAGGTAAATTGTATCCAAGGACCAAGAAATGTATGTTTGGGGGCTATCCAGAGGGTGTAAAGGGTTTCAAGCTATGGTTTGATAAATGCAATCAGTTTAAGAGAATAGTAAGTAGAGATATGGTCTTTAAGGAGAGTGAGTTCTACCATTCTATAGTAGTTGGGCAAAAATGTGAAATAACATAATGCAGTAGAAAAGATGTCCCTCAAATTAAGGCAGAGCAACCACATCCTATGGGATGTGAATCAATTGATAATGTGCACATACAAGATACAAACCAGCTATAACAGGAAATTTAAGAAGAAAGTCCTGAGTTAAACATTTACAAATTGTTAATAGCTAAAGAGAGTGGTGAAGATGCCTAAAAGATAGGGGCTACGATGTAAAGGAATATATTTTGGTGATTACTGAAGACTTACAATTCTAATGTAATTAGCATTAGGCAAAGACTCCAATAGGAAAAGGATATGGAGGAAAACCATACTTGGGATCTAAATGATAATTCCCATGATTCTAAAATTGTGAGCTATAAATAGCTATACAAACTGAAAGATGGTAATGAAGGGTGGAAAAAGTATAGATTCAAGGCCAGGTTAATGGCCAAAGGGTTTACATAGAAAGAAAGCATAGACTTTAATGAGAGTTTTTTCACCTATGGTTAGGCACACATCTATGAAGTTAGAGTCATGGAGACAAGTTTTAGAAACACATGGTTTTCATATAAGTAGAAATAAAATAGAATATATGGAATGTATTTTTAATAAAAGACAAACAAATACGAATGTAGATGTAAAACTTGGAGACTATATATTAAAGCAAGTTACAAGTTTTAAATATCTTGGGTCCATTATACAAAATGACAGCGAAGTAAAGGAGGACGTAAACCATAGGATTCAAGCTAGATGGATGAAATGGAGGAAAGTTTCGAGTGTCATTTGTGATAAAAAGTACCGCTCAAAGTTAAAGGAAAATTCTATAGTACGGCTATAAGACCTGTTATATTGTATGGTACTGAATGTTGGGCGATCAAAAGACAACATAAGGATAAACTCAATGTTGCAAAGATGAGAATGTTGCACTGGACGTGTGGACATACCAGAAGAGATATGATTAGAAATCAATGCATTAGAGAGAAGGTTGGGGTAGCACCTATTATGGAGAAGATGGTTGAATCTCGTTTAAGGTGGTTTGGTCATGTGTGGAGAAAACCTGTAGCAACCCTAGTGAGAAGAGTAGATCAGATGGAGAATAGTCTAATAGTTAGAGGTAGAAGGAGGCCAAAGAAAATAATAAGTAAAATTATTAAGAATGATTTAATAGTTAATAACTTATCTATTTACCTCATTCATGATAAAGCCACTATGGCGCCGTTTGATCCATGTAGCCAACCCCACCTAATGGGAAAAGGCTTAGTTGTTGTTGGTTAGGCACATATCCATTAAAGTTTTACTAGCCTATATGAATCAATTCAACATAGAACTTGAGCAAATGAATGTGAAGACAACCTTCCTCCATGGTAGCCTTGAGGAAATAATTATAATGGCCTAACCGAAAGGGTTTATATAGAAAGGAAATGAAGACAAGGTATACTTGCTCAAGAAGTTACTATATGGGTTAAAATAATTCCTTTGACAGAGGTACCTAAGGTTTGACCAATTTATGATTAAAAATCATTTTTGTAGAAGCACGTATGATAGTTGTGTGTATATTAAATGGGTTAGAGAAGGTTTTATGGGTATTTATACTTTTATAAGTGGAAGACATGCTAATGGCATCCAAGGACAGCGATGAGGTGCAGAACCTAAAGCTACTACTGGCTAAGAAATTTTAAATAAAGTATCTTGTCCTAGCTAAGAAAATTCTAAACATAGAAATCATAAGGGATAAAAGGCAAGGTGTAATGACCTTAGTTCTTTTTAGAATGTTTATAGTTTACTTATCCCAAAGTCATTACTTATGATTTCATTTTTATTAATTTAACTTGCCAGTACATGACTATTAGTAATTAAACAAACAGAATCATACATTTCACACTAGATATACATCTGAAATGATAGAGCTTTACATTGATATTAGACTATGGTTTGGTGTAACAACCTCTCTTTTTTTCCTTTATTATTATACAATATTGAGTTCACATACATGTCATTAATCAAAACAGACGTATAACATATCAAACACATAGATATTTACATCTTGTTTATTTTGGTTGACCAATTCCGGAGATACAGGTGCGGGTGGTTGCACCTTCACCGGGATTTGAGCCAACTCGACCACAAGCATCTTATTTGATTCTGAAATCTGCCCAACATAAAGTAACTCGATCCAATGTGCACTAAAAGCCAGAGCCTTAGAAACAAAAGCTGCATAAATAATTTTCTGAACATGATATGGAAATATAGTGAGAATTAAATCCCAGTAAGTTCAACAATAAATTATCATTAGTAAAGCTCATCACGTCATGTTCAGCTGTATAAACTACAGAAAATATCTTTGGTCACATGAATGCATTATATCTATGCACATAAGAATCATACTGTAATGATATGTATGATATGATTAACTATTTTCAAAATATCATATGATGGCCATCAACTTATTCTCATTTCAAGCTACCCCGGTCAGGGTGAGTATCCTCTACTCTCCAGTACGGGCTTTTCTCGCTCCGTCCGACATGGCCCACTTTCTCTTTCTTTTCTTATTATCATGATCATAACCGTTGGTAGGGCGTCCCCTACTGGTGCACCACACGGATTGCCATGTGACCGTGCTCATTTCTTTTCTTTTCACATTGTTAGCCAAAAATATGCTTTCAATAACAAGTATGTTCATCAAAATATAACTATTACCATAAATCATTGGTAATCATTCCATGAACATAACCATTTCAAATATCACTTTACAAAATATTTCCATGTCAAAATTTCACACTTAAGATGGTAAGAAGTTCATACAATGGCAATGACTATGGCTATACTAGTCATTTATTATGATTCATCTCCTTTTTTTAAATACTAATTTTATTTCTTTATTTTCTTGATGCAGGTTTTCATCCTATCTAAACTTCTCTTACTAATCAGAGCATAACTCCCTCAATTTAACTCTGATGTAGGTGATCTTGGTGTCCATTTCAAGATAAAACAATTATCTAAAACTATTATGTTGAACATTGTAATGAAAAATTAAGAAACGAAGGTGATATTACTCCCTCAAAGTACAGGATAGTTCCTCTCGGATAGGTTCTGACCTTTACTGACTAATTAGACCATATCTCCCAAATTGGAACTCCAAATTGAGTTATTCCAGTTGGTAAAACTCCATGAGCCATATATCTATAATTGTTATGTTGGCGCACTATTTTAATTCCCTACAGAATATTCCCATAAATTCACAAACTAAAGCATTAATAACATACTCTTCCCTGAATAAACATTTTCTGACCTCTGCTTACTAATCGGATCCTATCTACCTCATATGAACTCCAAATTGCATAATTCCAGTGGGTATATTTCCATGAGACATAGATATATAACTTTAATGTTAACCATTTATTTTAATTCCATACAGATAATTCCCAGAAATTAAAATACAAAAGCTGTCCTAACATAATCTTCCTTGATGAATCATTTTCTGACCTTGGCTTACTAATCGGACCATATCTACCACATGTGGACTCCAAATTGAATGATTCCAGTGACTAAAACTCCATGACACACATATCTTTAATTCTTATGTTAACCATTTATTTTAATTCCCTACCAATAATTCCCAGAAATTAAATTACCGAAGCTATCCTAACATATTCTTCCCTGATGATTTATTTTCTGACTTTTGACTACTAATCAGACCATAGGTACCTCATATGGACTCCAAATGGAATGATTCCAGTGGGTGAAAATCCGTGACACATATATCTTTAATTCTTATGTTAACAATTTATTTTAATTCCTTATATATTGTTCCCAGAAATTAAAATACCGAAGTTTAAAATTTTGCCAACCATAGCCATACCCATGCAGAACTATCTACACCAACCTAAGTATTCAAACATACAGCACATGCAAGATCAATATGTAACATGATATAGCAACATCCATGACCAATCATCAAAGTTCTAAGATCAAAATCTCATATAAATATTATGAGTTTGAAAGGTTTTCTTCAAAAAGAAATATTGTTAAACTTACCTGGAGCACTTAGTCCCCTAGACTTCTCCTTCCTCTTTCTTCCTTTCTTCCTCTCCTTTCCTCACACTACCTTGCTTCTATTTTTGCTCTCCCTCACTTGGACAAAATTCTAATGTTGTAAGGGTGGGTTTTCTTATATAGACCACCAAATAATTCACCTTTCATGATCATGGGTCTACCTTATCACAATTAGGATACACTTTGTTGAATTTTTGGAAAACAAACAACTTATGTTCTTGTCTTCCTCTTCCTTAGTCAAGATATGCATAGAAAAAGGAGATTTGTATTTTGAAAATTATGATGATATGTTCTTAAGATATGGGGCAAGATCCCTTTGATTTAGGGATTCATTTCCTTTTTCTTTTGTCTTAATCAAGTATGATAGATTTGCCTTTTTAAGTGGCAAATTTCTAGCGCTTGAATTTTCCTTACTTAACTAAAATTATTTGTGTAGGATAATGATGTTTTGTCATAATGCTATGTATTATTACCCACTTGCTAATGTTATGAATGTAGGATATAGATGCTTTTGTCCTAAAGCCTTGTATTATTATGCCACTTGCCAAAATGATGAATGTAGAATCACACCACTTGCTAAATTTTTGTCTTAATGCCATGTCACTTAATCTTGATTACACCAATATTTCATCACTTTAATTTTATTTTTATTTTTATTTTTCCTCTTGGGTTTGGGTTCATTCTTGCCTATTTTCCTTACTTTGGTTAAAATTCTACCTTTCATAATGGGCTTGGTCACATTTTCATGATTTTTGGGCTACCGGTCCAATTTCTATATCTTAGTCCAAGTCTATATTTTATTTCTTCCTTGGGCTATCCTATTGGCTTGCTAAAAATTCATGTGAAGTAGAAAAACTCTATATGAAGTGTCTATAGGTTAAAGCCCAATTACGGGTGGAGATACTAAACTTAGTAACTTTTGCTCTTAAATTAAGAAAAAATTACCCTAATCCGATCTTCTTGAAATTTTAAGACCTTTACTTACTTCACAAAAATTTATCTTTCTTTACCTAAGAATTTCACCTTTCTTTAACATGTTTATTTCTAATATTTCCTCTTAGGTTTTCTTTCTTTACTTATTCCATTAATATTAGAACATTTCTATGCATATATGTAAGTTGAAGAATTTCTAAGGAAAATGTCTAAAAAATTACGGGATGTTACATTCTTCCCCCCTTAAGAAATTTGGTCCCGGAATTTCAATCCATCCTACCACATGTAGGGAATGAAATTAAGGCATTATTTAGAGTTACCAAGCTTATTACCTAAATAATTAGAGATATCTTTTCTGTATGACATCTTTACTTTTTAATATGTCTATTCACTTGAGTGATTTTGCCATATAACTTAATCATAAGGATTTCTTTCACTCATAAGTTCTTCAATTGATATCCTCTAGCCCGCATGGATATATCTATGGGTCGATATTAGAAAACACACATATAAAGGAACATATACACCTTCATATTGTGTAACTATCTTTTCTTATTCCAAACTTCTATCAAGTCAATTTTTTTTTTCATATATCAACATCATCCCCTGAATATCATCATCTTAATCTATCATCTATTTTTATCCTCAAATCCTTTAATCAATATGTTAAACATATGTAGCAATAAATCCTTCAAACCATTAATAATGTTTATGTACCATTGACACATGTCTAATAATTCCAACTTACCTCGTCACAGTAATTCTATACAAGCTTATTAACACCATTAAACTCATTGTCAAAAATTTCAATTATTTCTTCTATCATATCCAAAAGCACCTCATTCTAGCTTATGCCAATCCCATTTAATTCACCCAATCATTTCAAGAAGATTTGTGTTTTTTTTTCCTAACAATTACTCATACATGAATTCTCAATTCCAACATAATTCACATCCTAGATACTAGACTCAATTTAGCATGATATAATCCTTTAACACAAATATCTTGATAACCTACATTATTTTCGGACATGGTTCTAAGAATATTCTCTATATTTCCAAATTAAGAGTTCAAAGGCTAACTTAAATCCTACTTCCTATATTTTAATCCTTGAGAACTTCAACACCACTAATTCTCTTGATTACAGTCGTCAAAACACCATAAGACCATCATCCGTACATTCTTTTCAAACTTTTCATTACTTTAACCTACTAACAACTTAGACACCATAATAACCGAGTTTCAAAGAAAAGAAATTATCTTTCATTGCAATGAGGGAAAATAACCTTGCATTTAATGCCAACCATTAATGAGTGAAACAGACGAAAAGCATAATAGAGAATGGTGCCAAAAGCGAAAGTCAAAAATTTCGACAAAGCATTGAAAAATATTAAAATCGGTGGCCGTAATTCTTGAAAATCTGTAAACAAAATCTATCTATGATTTTAGCAAAAATCGGTGGCCGCAAATTTTGAATATAGGTGTCAGAATCTACTTTAAATCTATTGGTATTCGGTGGAAAGATATTACATGGAAAAGAAACATTTCTAAGCTTATAAAAGTCTGTGAAAATCAAAGAATATGTAGTTAACTGGTAGGATGCAGTTGATTGCTTCAAAATAGATATAATCAATCAACTGTAAAAAAAACCAGTCCAAATTAAAATTTCTCAAAATAGCTAGTCGACTTAATAATACTGATAGTCGACTGGCAAAAATATTGAGAATACAAAATAAATCATTTGATTGTATATTTTTTTTTTTAATGACGGCTATCACCTACAACTTTTCTACAAGAATCAAAACATCAATGCTTCATCAAAGACAACAAGATAAAGACAGATTTCTGGTGATATCTTATCATATACTCTTTATGTGCTTAATATGGGTCACAGTCATACTACTGTACATATACATGCTTGCCATCATTTTTGAATTTTTTTTTATTTACCTTTAATTTAGCTGATATCCACCAATCACTCACATAGTTGTTCTAATAATACCCGGCCTATTTGCATAGCTATTATAAATATGCCCTTCTCTGAGTTCTATAAATACTTATATTAGTATCTTTGTCTATTCTCAAAGTTAAGGTGATAGAAATTATGGAGGGAACCACATTCCGTCAGTTTCGAAATATCTGTGTCTTTTGTGGTTCCAGTCCTGGAAAAGATGAGGAGTATGTTGAAGCAGCACAAAATCTGGGTATGGTGCTGGTTAGGAGAAAAATTCATTTAGTGTATGGTGGAGGTAACTGTGGGTTAATGGGGTGTGTGGCTACAGCTGCACATGCAGGGGGATGCCAAGTTCTAGGTATTATTCCTACAGCTCTAGCTACATCTAGCAACATAGGGAAGACAATTGGGGAAGAATATAGGGTAGCTTCCATGCATGAACGCATGGCTAGAGCAATGCTGACGCCTTCATTACCTTACCAGGTGGTTTTGGTACTCTAGAGGAGATTTTTCAAATAGTCTCTTGGGCACAACTGAATATGCATCACAAACCGATAGATTTGTTAAATGTTAATCACTTCTTTGATGGTTTGTTATCTTTTCTAGATCAAGCTGTGGAACAAAGGTTTATCTCACACTCAGCACGATGAATTCTCATCTCAGCTTCAAATGCTGAAGAGTTGATTGATGCTTTACAAGCCTATGTTCATGTACCTGACCCAACTATTACTCAAATAGAATGGACGACAGATAACCGCAGGAAGTGTAAATTGGATTTGGATCTTCATCTTTAAATCTAGTAAAATGTAGCTATTTTTTGTACTACTTTTACTTTCTTAGAGTTTACTTGGATACCATATTTACCAACTATACTCCTTTAGAGTTGGTAAAACTATCTTTGAATGTTGCTTATGATCCTCTGAACTTTTGAAATATTCTAGTATATCATCCATATATATAATAACAAATTGTTCTAGGGATGACCTAATTACTATTCATTAAATCTATGAATGCAGCTAAAGATTTGTCAAATTAAATGCATCACCAATAACTCATAAGGCCCATAATAAGTCCTACATCCTCTTCTCTTATCCTTAATTAATGTTACTCATATCCCAAATCTATTTGTGGAAAAATATTGAACACCTTATAATTGGTATCAGAGCAGGTCGATCCTAGATAGCCAGTGGGTGGTTGGTTATCTAAATCGATCTTATAGTATCTTGAGTATGTTGTGGTAGTGTTGTGTAGGGGATCAGTGATTTCATATAGGTAGAAAATTACTAGTGTTTCTTATCTATATGCCGAGGTGGTGTTATGACTGCTGTTAAATTTTTTTTTTTTAAAAACTAACTATTGGGCTTGATCACCTCAATAGTAGCATAACTTTATTTTTGCCACAGTAGGAAATGACACCACTAAGGAGGAATTCCATAAACAATGTGGAGGAAACCCTACACAAGAAAGACTTGGTATTTAAGTGTGTCCATTAGTGACCCACCTCTCTTTTCTGGGAACTTTCCTGGTGCGCTGTTTACAGACTACAATTACTATCCAGTTACCGAGGTATTAGTGTGAAATTTTAACATGGAAATATTTTATAAAGTGATATTTGAAATGGTTATGTTCATGGCATGATTACCAATGATTTATGGTAATAGTTATATTTTGATGAACATACTTGTTTTTGAAAGCATATTTTTGGCTATCATTGTGAAAAAAAAAAGAAATGAGCACGGTCACATGGCAATCCGTGTGGTGCACCAGTAGGGGACGCCCTACCAACGGTTATGATTATGTTCATGAGAAAAGAAAGAGAAAGTGTGCCATGTCGAACGGAGCGAGATAAGCCCGTACCGAAAAGTAGAGAATACTCACCCTGACCGGGGTAGCTTGAAGTAAGAATAAGTTGATAGCCATCATATGAAATTCGGAAAATAGTTATTCATGTCATACATGTCATAGCTGTATAATTTTCATGTGCATGATAAAGTGCATTCAAGTGTTCAAGGACTTTTTTTTTGAAAAGTACTTTCCAAGTACTGTACGGGCAGAGAAAGAGATCGAATTTCTCCAACTCAGGCAAGGCAGCATGACTGTGGACCAGTATATTGCAAGGTTCAAGGAGCTTTCTAAGTTCTCCTCTTATCTGCGATATAACCCAGATGAAGCATGGAAGGCGGTTAAGTTTGAAGCAGGACTAAACCCGGAATTAAAGAATGCTGTTAAAGCTATGGAGATCAGGGAGTTTGTACCTCTGATAAATAAATGCAGACTCCTAGAAAAGAGTTTAAGGGCAGTGGAGGACGAGAAGCAAAGGCGAAACCTATGGAAGAGGAAGAAATATCTGCAATTGTTCTTATAAGGTAATTTCTAAAATTTTGAGGACAAAATTTCTTTTAGGGGGAGAGAAATGTAACATCCTTAATTTCATTTCTTTTTAAAGGTACATAAAAAAGTTTAATTAAGGAAATAAAATTTATTAGACAATATTTTAGATATCTAAGGAAATATAGTCCTTAGAAATTCTTCACCTTATGTATATGCATAGAAAATGTTTCTAACATTAAGAGAACAAATAAAGAAGGAAAATCTAATAGGAAAGAAATTAGAAATAACATACTAAAGAGATGCAAAATTCTTGGATAAGGAAGATAAATTTTTAGAAATAAGTAAAGGTCTTAAAATTTCAAGAACATTGAATTAGGGTAATTTTTCCTAATTCAAGAACTATAGTTACTAAGTTTAAAATCTTTACCCATACATTGGGCTTTTACCTAAGGACACTTCATATAGAGTTTTTCCACTTCACATAAGTTTCTAACAAGCCCATTGGATAACCTAAACAAGAAATAAAACATAGACTTGGACTAGGATATAGTAATTGCACCAATAGCCCAAAAATTATGAAAATGTGACCAAGCCCACCAAGAAAGGAAGAATTTTATCCAAAGCAAAGAAAATGGGTAGGACAAGCCCATAATGGGTAGGAATAAGCCCAAATCCAAGAGGAAAAATAAAATAAAATAAATTAGATGATGATATAATAATAAGAATAAAGATTAGGTTACATGGCATTAAGACAAAAATTTATCAAATGGTGTGATTCTACATTCATCATTTAGGCAAGTGGCATGATAATACAAGGCTTTAGGACAAAAACATCTATATCCTACACTCATAATTTTAGCAAGTGGTATGATAATACATGGTATTAGGACAAAACATTCATATCCCACACAAATAATATCAACCAAATAATGGAGATTCAAGGGCTAGAAATTTGCCACCTAAAAAGGCAAACCTATCATACTTGTTTAAGACAAAAGAAAATGGAAATGAATCCCTAAATCAAAGGGACCTTGTCCCTTATCTTAAGAACATATCATCATAATTTTCAAAATACAAATCTCCTTTTTCCTATGCATATCTTGACTAAGGAAGAGGAAGACAAGAACATAAGTTGTTTGTTTTCCAAAAATTCAACAAAGTGTATCTTAATTGTGATAAGGTAGACCCATGATCATGAAAGGTGAATTATTTGATGGTCTATATAAGAAAACCACCCTTACAACATTAGAATTTCGTCCAAGTGAGGGAGAGGAAAAATAGAAGCAAGGTAGAGTGAGGAAAGGAGAGCAAGAAAGGAAGAAAGAGGAAGGAGAAATCTAATGGACTAAGTGCTCCAAGTAAGTTTAACAATATTTCTTTTTGAAGAAAACCTTTGAAACTCATAATATTTATATGAGATTTTGATCTTAGAACTTTGATGATTGGTCATGATGTTGCTATATCATGTTACTTATTGATCTTGCATGTGATGTATGTTTGAATACTTAGGTTGGTGTAGATAGTTCTGCATGGTTATGGCTATGGGTGGCAGAATTTTAAGCTTCGGTTTTTAATTTCTGGGAACAATCTATAAGGAATTAAAATAAATGGTTAACATAAGAATTAAACATATATGTGTCATGGATATTTAGGCACTGGAATCATTCAATTTGGAGTCCATATAAGGGAGATATGAGCCGATTAGTAGACAAAGGTCAGAAAATGGGTCATCAGGGAAAAATATGTTAGGATAGCTTCGGTATTTTAATTTTTGGGAAGTATCTGTAAGGAATTAAAATAGTGCGCCAACATAACAATTATAGATATATGGCTCATGGAATTTTACAAACTGGAATAACTCAATTTGGAGTTCATATGAGGTATATATGATCCGATTAGTAAGCAGAGGTTAGAAAATGTTTATTCAGGGAAGAGTATGTTATTAAAGCTTTAGTTTTTGAATTTCTGGGAATATTCTGTAGGGAATTAAAATAGTGCGCCAACATAACAATTATAGATATATGGCTCATGGAATGTTACCAACTGGAATAACTCAATTTGGAGTTCAAATTTGAGAGATATGGTCTAATTAGTCAATAAAGGTCAGAACCTACACGAGAAGAAATAATACTAAATTTAAAAGAGTAATAACACCACGATATCATACTATATTGTTGATATGATTAACATAATAGTTTTAGATAATTGTCTTAGCTTTTCATAGACACTAAGATCATCTTAATCGGAGTTAAAATGAGAGAGTTATGCTCTGATTTGTAAGCAAAGACTGTGTTAAAAGTTAGTAAAACCTATTTTCAATATTTTTTCTACCCTAGATGAATTTTTAAGGTAATAGTAGAAATCAATTTGAGGAAAAATGCTCTATAAAATTTGTAAGAACATGTGTTGGAAATGATATAATTAGAAATAAAATGATTAAATGCCTAGACATAAAGAAAATGAAAAGATGAAAATAATATTCAAGAAAGAAGAGGAATTTTATAAATGAAAATAATAAATGCCTAGTGTATGCCCTAGCTATTGCCATTGCATGAACTTACTACCATTTTAAGTGTGTAATTTTTAACATAGAATTTATCCTAGTACTCATATAAATTTCCAAGAAGTTTTGAAAGTGCCTGTTTTATTTGAAAAATCTTAGTATACTCTGTGGTTGCAGTATTTCCACATCAGAAAAGAATTATTCTAGTTACTAGAAAAAAAATTGTGATTTGTGAAAAGTGCATGTCTAAGGAAAGCTCTAGCAAGGAAAGACTTGGTATTTAAGTGTGTCCATTAGTGACCCACCTCTCTTTTCTGGGAACTTTCCTGGTGCGCTGTTTACAGACTACAATTACTATCCAGTTACCGAGGTATTAGTGTGAAATTTTAACATGGAAATATTTTATAAAGTGATATTTGAAATGGTTATGTTCATGGCATGATTACCAATGATTTATGGTAATAGTTATATTTTGATGAACATACTTGTTTTTGAAAGCATATTTTTGGCTATCATTGTGAAAAAAAAAGAAAGAAATGAGCACGGTCACATGGCAATCCGTGTGGTGCACCAGTAGGGGATGCCCTACCAACGGTTATGATTATGTTCATGAGAAAAGAAAGAGAAAGTGTGCCATGTCGGACGGAGCGAGATAAGCCCGTACCGAAAAGTAGAGAATACTCACCCTGACCGGGGTAGCTTGAAGTAAGAATAAGTTGATAGCCATCATATGAAATTCAAAAAATAGTTATTCATGTCATACATGTCATAGCTGTATAATTTTCATGTGCATGATAAAGTGCATTCATGTGACCTAAAGATATTTTCTGTAGTTTTTACAGCTGAACATGACGTGATGAACTATATTGATAATGAATTATTGTTGAACATACTGAGATTTAATTCTCACTATATTCCATATCATGTTCAGAAAATTAGCTATGCAGTTGTTTTCAATGAGACTTATTATTGCCGTACGTATGATCGAGGTGCCCTATCTTGGGCAAATACCTATTATTGCGGATATATCAGTTGTTGAAGTGACTGAGATTCCGGCGGAGGTGCCACCACCCGAATCAGTGGCCCCGGAAATAGCCTATGTGGAAGATTAGGGCTTATATGTACATGTATATCTTGTACAAATGTTTGTATTAATGATGTGAGTGTAAACTTAGTATTGTATAATTAAATAAATGTTATTGTGAGTTAAGTTAAGGTAATAACTTCATGATGTTAAATAAATAAATAAAAAAAATTTGTTACATAAATGGAGTTGTTACATAATTGGTATCTAGGATGTGAATTATGTTGGAATTGAGAATTCATGTATGAGTAATTGTTAGGAAAAAAAAACACAAATCTTCTTGAAATGATTGGGTGAATTAAATGGGATTGGCATAAGCTAGAATGAGGTGCTTTTGGATATGATAGAAGAAATACTTGAAATTTTTGACAATGAGTTTAATGGTGTTAATAAGCTTGTATAGAATTACTGTGATGATATTTAGGGGATGATGTTGATATATGAAAAAAAAAAGAGATTGTTACGTAATTGGTATCAGAGCCTGGTTTCGATCCAGGGACCTGTGAGTTATGGACCCACAGGTCCCTGGATCGAAACCAGGCTCTGATACCAATTATGTAACAACCTCTCTTTTTTTTCCTTTATTATTATACAATATTGAGTTCACATACATGTCATTAATCAAAACAGACGTATAACATATCAAACACATAGATATTTACATCTTGTTTATTTTGGTTGACCAATTCCGGAGATACAGGTGCGGGTGGTTGCACCTTCACCGGGATTTGAGCCAACTCGACCACAACATCTTATTTGATTCTGAAATCTGCCCAACATAAAGAAACTCGATCCAATGTGCACTAAAAGCCAGAGCCTTAGAAACAAAAGCTGCATAAATAATTTTAATTCCATACAGATAATTCCCAGAAATTAAAATACAAAAGCTGTCCTAACATAATCTTCCCTAATGAACCATTTTCTGACCTTGGCTTACTAATCAGACCATATCTACCACATGTGGACTCCAAATTGAATGATTCCAGTGACTAAAACTCCATGACACACATATCTTTAATTCTTATGTTAACCATTTATTTTAATTCCCTACCAATAATTCCCAGAAATTAAATTACCGAAGCTATCCTAACATATTCTTCCCTGATGATTTATTTTCTGACCTTTGCCTACTAATCAGACCATAGGTACCTCATATGGACTCCAAATGGAATGCTTCCAGTGGGTGCAAATCCGTGACACATATATCTTTAATTCTTATGTTAACAATTTATTTTAATTCCTTATAGATTGTTCCCAGAAATTAAAATAGCGAAGCTTAAAATTCTGTCAACCATAGCCATACCCATGCAGAACTATCTACACCAACCTAAGTATTCAAACATACATCACATGCAAGATCAATATGTAACATGATATAGCAACATCCATGACCAATTATCAAAGTTCTAAGATCAAAATCTCATATAAATATTATGAGTTTCAAAGGTTTTCTTCAAAAAGAAATATTGTTAAACTTACCTGGAGCACTTAGTCCCCTAGACTTCTCCTTCCTCTTTCTTCCTTTCTTCCTCTCCTTTCCTCACACTACCTTGCTTCTATTTTTGCTCTCCCTCACTTGGACGAAATTCTAATGTTGTAAGGGTGGGTTTTCTTATATAGACCACCAAATAATTCACCTTTCATGATCATGGGTCTACCTTATCACAATTAGGATACACTTTGTTGAATTTTTGGAAAACAAACAACTTATGTTCTTGTCTTCCTCTTCCTTAGTCAAGATATGCATAGAAAAAGGAGATTTGTATTTTGAAAATTATTATGATATGTTCTTAAGATATGGGACAAGATCCCTTTGATTTAGGGATTCATTTCCTTTTTCTTTTGTCTTAATCAAGTATGATAGATTTGCCTTTTTAAGTGGCAAATTTCTAGCCGTTGAATTTTCCTTACTTAACTAAAATTATTTGTGTAGGATAATGATGTTTTGTCATAATGCTATGTATTATTACCACTTGCTAAAGTTATGAATGTAGGATATAGATGTTTTTGTCCTAAAGCCTTGTATTATTATGCCACTTGCCAAAATGATGAATGTAGAATCACACCACTTGCTAAATTTTTGTCTTAATGCCATGTCACTTAATCTTGATTACACCAATATTTCATCACTTTAATTTTATTTTTATTTTTATTTTTTCCTCTTGGGTTTGGGCTCATTCTTGCCCATTTTCCTTACTTTGGTTAAAATTCTACCTTTCATAATGGGCTTGGTCACATTTTCATGATTTTGGGGCTACCGGTCCAATTTCTATATCCTAGTCCAAGTCTATGTTTTATTTCTTCAATCATATCCAAAAGCACCTCATTCTAGCTTATGCCAATCCCATTTAATTCACCCAATCATTTCAAGAAGATTTGTGTTTTTTTTTCCTAACAATTACTCATACATGAATTCTTAATTCCAATATAATTCACATCCTAGATACTAGACTCAATTTAGCATGATATAATCCTTTAACACAAATATCTTGATAACCTACATTATTTTCGGACATGGTTCTCAGAATATTCTCTATATTTCCAAATTAAGAGTTCAAAGACTAACTTAAATCCTACTTCCTATATATTATTCCTAGAGAACTTCAACACCACTAATTCTCTTAATTACATTCGTCAAAACACCATAAGACCATCATCCGTCCATTCTTTTCAAACTTTTCATTACTTTAACCTACTAACAACTTAGACACCATAATAATCGAGTTTTAAAGAAAAGAAATTATCTTTCATTGCAATGAGGGAAAATAACCTTGCATTTAATGCCAACCGTTAATGAGTGAAACTGACGAAAAGCATAATAGAGAATGGTGCCAAAAGCGAAAGTCAAAAATGTCGACAAAGCATTGAAAAATATTAAAATCGGTGGCCGTAATTCTTGAAAATCTGTAAACAAAATCTATCTATGATTTCAGCAAAAATCGGTGGCCGCAAATTTTCAATATATGTGTCAGAATCTACTTTAAATCTATTGGTATTCGGTGGAATGATATCACATGGAAAAGAAACATTTCTGAGCTTATAAAAGTCTGTGATAATCAAAGAATATGTAGTTAATTGGTAGGATGCAGTTGATTGCTTCAAAATAGATGTAATCAATCAACTGTAAAAAAAACCAGTCCAAATTAAAATTTCTCAAAATAGCTAGTCGACTTAATAATACTGATAGTCGACTGGAAAAAACATTGAGAATACAAAATAAATCATTTGATTGCATTTTTTTTCTTTTTTCTTTTTTTCAATGACGGCTATCACTTACAACTTTTCTACAAGAATCAAAACATCAATGCTTCATCAAAGACAAGATAAAGACAGATTTCTGGTGATATCTTATCTTATACTCTTTATGTGCTTAATATGGGTCACAGTCATACTACTATACATATACATGCTTGCCGTCATTTTTGAATTTTTTTTTATTTACCTTTAATTTAGCTGATATCCACCAATCACTCACATAGTTGTTCTAATAATACCCGGCCTATTCGCATAGCTATTATAAATATGCCCTTCTCTGAGTTCTATAAATACTTACATTAGTATCTTTGTCTATTCTCAAAGTTAAGGTGATAGAAATTATGGAGGGAACCGCATTCCGTCAGTTCCGAAATATCTGTGTCTTTTGTGGTTCTAGTCCTGGAAAAGATGAGGAGTATGTTAAAGCAGCACAAAATCTGGGTATGGTGCTGGCTAGGAGAAAAATTTATTTAGTGTATGGTGGAGGTAACTGTGGGTTAATGGGGTGTATGGCTACAGCTGCACATGCAGGGGGATGCCAAGTTCTAGGTATTATTGCTACAGCTCTAGCTACATCCAGCAACATAGGGAAGACAATTGGGGAAGAATATAGGATAGTTTCCATGCATGAACGCATGGCTAGAATGATGAGCAATGCTGACGCCTTCATTGCCTTACCAGGTGGTTTTGGTACTCTAGAGGAGATTTTCCAAATAGTCTTTTGGGCACAAATGAATATGCATCACAAACCGATAGATTTGTTAAATGTTAATCACTTCTTTGATGGTTTGTTATCTTTTCTAGATCAAGTTGTGGAACAGAGGTTTATCTCACACTCACAACGACAAATTCTCATCTCAGCTTCAAATGCTGAGGAGTTGATTGATGCTTTACAAGCCTATGTTCATGTACCTGATCTAACTATTATTCCAATAGAATGGATGGCAGATAACTACAGGAAGCGTAAATTGGATTTGGATCTTCATCTTTAAATGTAGTAAAATGTAGCTATTATTGTACTACTTTTACTTTCTTAGACTCTACTTGTATACCATATTTACCAACCATACTCCTTTAGAGTTGGTAAAACTATCTTTAAATGTTGCTTATAATCCTCTGAACTTTTGAAATATTCTAGTATATCATCCATATATATAATAACAAATTATTCCAGGGATGACCTAATTACTATTCATTAAATCTATGAATGCAGCTAAAGATTTGTCAATTTAAATGCATCACCAAGAACTCATAATGCCCATACTAAGTCCTACATCCTCTTCTCTTATCCCTAATTAATGTTACTCATATCCCAAATCTATTTGTGGAAAAATATTGAACACCTTATAACTGGTCAAACAGGTAATCTAAACGAGCTAATGGGTTTCTATTTTACATTGTCACCTTATTCAACTGTCTATAATCTATGCATAGTCAAAGTGATCCATCTTTCTTTTTCACAGATAGAACTAGAGCACTCCAAATAAAAGTACTAGGGCATTTAAATCCCTTGTCTAACAAGTCTTGTAACTAAATTTTTTTTTTATTCAATCGATTTCATTCTATATAAGGTTATAGATACTAGTTGGGTTCTAAGGAGTAAATCAATATTAAATTCTCAAATTACCGTGGCAAGGTTGTGTAGGGTTTCCTCCACATTTTTTGCAGAATTCCTCCTTAGTGGTGCCATTTCCTACTGTGGCAAAAATAAAGTTATGCTGCTATTGAGGTGATAAAGCCCAATAGTTAGTTTTTTTAAAAAAAATTTAACTGCAACCATAACACCACCTCGGCATATAGATAGGAAACACTAGTAATTTCCTACCTATATGAAATCCCTGATCCCCTACACAACACTACCACAACATACTCAAGATACTATAAGATCGATTCAGATAACCAACCACCCACTGGCCATCTAGGATCGACCTCCTCTGATACCAATTATATAACAACCTCTTTTTTTTTCCTTTATTATTATACAATATTGAGTTCACATACATGTCATTAATCAAAACAGACGTATAACATATCAAACACATAGATATTTACATCTTGTTTATTTTGGTTGACCAATTCCAGAGATACAGGTGCGGGTGGTTGCACCTTCACCGGGATTTGAGCCAACTCGACCACAAACATCTTATTTGATTCTGAAATCTGCCCAACATAAAGTAACTCGATCCAATGTGCACTAAAATCCAGAGCCTTAGAAACAAAAGCTGCATAAATAATTTTCTGAACATGATATGGAAATATAGTGAGAATTAAATCCCAGTAAGTTCAACAATAAATTATCATTAGTAAAGCTCATCACGTCATGTTCAGCTGTATAAACTACAGAAAATATCTTTGGTCACATGAATGCATTATATCTATGCACATAAGAATCATACTGTAATTATATGTATGATATGATTAACTATTTTCAAAATATCATATGATGGCCATCAACTTATTCTCATTTCAAGCTACCCCGGTCAGGGTGATTATCCTCTACTCTCCAGTACGGGCTTTTCTCGCTCCGTCCGACATGGCCCACTTTCTCTTTCTTTTCTTATTATCATGATCATAACCGTTGGTAGGGCGTCCCCTACTGGTGCACCACACGGATTGCCATGTGACCGTGCTCATTTCTTTTCTTTTCACATTGTTAGCCAAAAATATGCTTTCAATAACAAGTATGTTCATCAAAATATAACTATTACCATAAATCATTGGTAATCATTCCATGAACATAACCATTTCAAATATCACTTTACAAAATATTTCCATGTCAAAATTTCACACTTAAGATGGTAAGAAGTTCATACAATGGCAATGACTATGGCTATACTAGTCATTTATTAAGATTCATCTTCTTTTTTTAAATACTAATTTTATTTCTTTATTTTCTTGATGCAGGTTTTCATCCTATCTAAACTTCTCTTACTAATCAGAGCATAACTCCCTCAATTTAACTCTGATGTAGGTGATCTTGGTGTCCATTTCAAGATAAAACAATTATCTAAAACAATTATGTTGAACATTGTAATGAAAAATTAAGAAATGAAGGTGATATTACTCCCTCAAAGTACAGGATAGTTCCTCTCGGATAGGTTCTGACCTTTACTGACTAATTAGACCATATCTCCCAAATTGGAACTCCAAATTGAGTTATTCCAGTTGGTAAAAATCCATGAGCCATATATCTATAATTGTTATGTTGGCGCACTATTTTAATTCCCTACATAATATTCCCATAAATTCAAAAACTAAAGCATTAATAACATACTCTTCCTTGAATAAACATTTTCTGACCTCTGCTTACTAATCGGATCATATCTACCTCATATGAACTCCAAATTGCACAATTCTAGTGGGTATATTTCCATGAGACATAGATATATAAATTTAACGTTAACCATTTATTTTAATTTCATACAGATAATTCCCAGAAATTAAAATACAAAAGCTGTCCTAACATAATCTTCCCTGATGAATCATTTTCTGACCTTGGCTTACTAATTGGACCATATCTACCACATGTGGACTCCAAATTGAATGATTCCAGTGACTAAAACTCCATGACACACATATCTTTAATTCTTATGTTAACCATTTATTTTAATTCCCTACCAATAATTTCCAGAAATTAAATTACCGAAGCTATCCTAACATATTCTTCCCTGATGATTTATTTTCTGACCTTTGACTACTAATCAGACCATAGGTACCTCATATGGACTCCAAATGGAATGCTTCCAGTGGGTGAAAATCCGTGACACATATATCTTTAATTCTTATGTTAACAATTTATTTCAATTTCTTATATATTGTTCCCAGAAATTAAAATACCGAAGTTTAAAATTCTGCCAACCATAGCCATACCCATGCAGAACTATCTACACCAACCTAAGTATTCAAACATACATCACATGCAAGATCAATATGTAACATGATATAGCAACATCCATGACCAATCATCAAAGTTCTAAGATCAAAATCTCATATAAATATTATGAGTTTCAAAGGTTTTCTTCAAAAAGAAATATTGTTAAACTTACCTGGAGCACTTAGTCCCCTAGACTTCTCCTTCCTCTTTCTTCCTTTCTTCCTCTCCTTTCCTCACACTAGCTTGCTTCTATTTTTGTTCTCCCTCACTTGGACGAAATTCTAATGTTGTAAGGGTGGGTTTTCTTATATAGACCACCAAATAATTCACCTTTCATGATCATGGGTCTACCTTATCACAATTAGGATACACTTTATTGAATTTTTGGAAAACAAACAACTTATGTTCTTGTCTTCCTCTTCCTTAGTCAAGATATGCATAGAAAAAGGAGATTTGTATTTTGAAAAGTATGATGATATGTTCTTAAGATATGGGGCAAGATCCCTTTGATTTAGGGATTCATTTCCTTTTTCTTTTGTCTTAATCAAGTATGATAGATTTGCCTTTTTAAGTGGCAAATTTCTAGCGCTTGAATTTTCCTTACTTAACTAAAATTATTTGTGTAGGATAATGATGTTTTGTCATAATGCTATGTATTATTACCCACTTGCTAAAGTTATGAATGTAGGATATAGATGTTTTTGTCCTAAAGCCTTGTATTATTATGCCACTTGCCAAAATGATGAATGTAGAATCACACCACTTGCTAAATTTTTGTCTTAATGCCATGTCACTTAATCTTGATTACACCAATATTTCATCACTTTAATTTTATTTTTATTTTTATTTTTCCTCTTGGGTTTGGGCTCATTCTTGCCTATTTTCCTTACTTTGGTTAAAATTCTACCTTTCATAATGGGCTTGGTCACATTTTCATGATTTTTGGGCTACCGGTCCAATTTCTATATCTTAGTCCAAGTCTATATTTTATTTCTTCCTTGGGCTATCCTATTGGCTTGCTAAAAATTCATGTGAAGTAGAAAAACTCTATATGAAGTGTCTATAGGTTAAATCCCAATTACGGGTGGAGATACTAAACTTAGTAACTTTTGCTCTTAAATTAAGAAAAATTATCCTAATCCGATCTTCTTGAAATTTTAAGACCTTTACTTACTTCACAATAATTTATCTTTCTTTACCTAAGAATTTCACCTTTCTTTAACATGTTTATTTCTAATATTTCCTCTTAGGTTTTCTTTCTTTACCTATTCCATTAATATTAGAACATTTCTATGCATATATGTAAGGTGAAGAATTTCTAAGGAAAATATCTAAAAATTACGGGATGTTACATTTGGCATCAGTAATAGTTAGATTTACATGAGTAACTCTGAGTACTACCTATAGTACAAAAAGAAGGATGGTACCCAATTACTTCCCAAAAAGGATTAGTTACTACGCTAGTTTATCATTAGATTTTCATATAAGACAACTGATATGAGCATGGCTAGCGAATAGAAATGGAATGCAGACCTGCTTGAAGTCTCAAGTGGACCTGTCATAAGAGCTCGGGCTAAAAGATTCAAAGAAGAATTTAATGCTCTAATTTTAGAAGCCCAATAAGGAGATACCTGTATTACTAGAAAAGAAGAGTGCAAAACTGGTCCATGTCATTAAAACCCATTTAAATATGGGCCAAGACCAGCCAATTTAAATATGGACTTAAAGCACAAGAAGATTCAAGCCTGAAGATTGAATATAGGCCCAAAATCAATGAGTTATTTTATGGCCCAATTTAAGCTACGTTTTTTCTGATTTATTTACTTTTAGTATTTTATTTAATTGACTAGGAAAGCTTCCTATTTGATAGTTTCTAGAAGAGTTTCCTATTTGTATTTTTCCTTGCCCTATAGGAGTTTCCTATTTGATAGTTTCTAGAAGAGTTTCCTATTTGTATTTTTCTTTGCCCTATAGGAGTTTCCTATTTGATAGTTTCTAGAACGGTTTCCTATTTCTATTTATCTTTGTCCTATAGGAGTTTCCTATTTAGTTTTCCTTCTTAGTTTAGGTAATTGGCCTATAAATAGGTATGTATGCTCATGAACAATGGAGATTATCATTTATATTATTGAGAGTGTTTTCTCTTTGGTTCTTTAAAGAACTTTTCTGAACTTATCAAGATTTATCTTGTGGCGTTCAAGCAAGACTTATCACTCACATCTTCTTCCTTTTTCTTGAGTGTGGCGTCTGCGATATTTCTATACCTTTGGTTCTTATCTCTTTATAGATAACGGGTCAAGGTCATTTTATTTTAATTTATTTTTGTTATAATCTGATTAGAATACGATCCTTCCAATTGGATCCCATATTGATTCCGGGTCTCACTACTCTTGGTGAGGTTCATATCAGGGGTTCACATCATTTGGTATCAGAGCTAAGTTCTAAATCAGGTTTGATCTATCCTATTTGTTTTCTTATTCTTATTCCATCTTACTTTCTCGTATTTTTTTTGTGTTCTTTATTCTTCTTATCTTTTAATTTTTGTTTATTTCTAGTGTTCTTAGTTAAGTGCATATCTGAAAAAAAACAAAATTCGAAAAAAAAGAGAAAAAAAATTTGGAATTAAAAAAAAAGAGTGCAGAATTCTAAAAAAAAAGGAATTCGAAAAAAAGGTGTAGAATTCAGTAGTGTTGAAATTCAAGTTTTTACCAATAGTTTTACGTGCATCAAGTGTTGTTCTTGCTTTGATCTCTTATTTCGTTTGCTTTTCTTACTTTGACTATTTTTTTTATCTCAATTGTTTCCTTTCCTCCAGTTATTGATTTCTCTCTATTCTAGTTGCTTCTTGTTGTGATTTTTCTTTTTCAATTGTTTATCTTGTCTTTAATTTCGTTTTCTTCATTTCCTACCTATTACTTTGTTCCCTTTGTTTCTTAAAATTCTGTTTTTTTTTCTTCCTACCTATTACTCTTTGTAATCTATTAGTTGAGTTTGGATTGTTGCAAGAAAATTTTTGTGTGAGTTTGTTTGAGTTCAATAAAGAACTAAAAGAGGGGACTAAGAGAGGAAAAAGGCAAGAGGGTGTGAGCTTATAAGAGGGTAAAATCCAAAATTTGAGTAAACACGAGTGTGAGTGCCATTAATCTTGAGAGAAACACGTAAGCTAGTGTTGTGAGAATTTGTTTTTACTCTAATATTGTTTTGTAGAAAAATCATGTAACACAAGGACAAAAATATTTTCGAAAGCGTGTCGAGAATGGTGGATCCAAAGTTGATGATGGAAACTTTAGTGAGTGAGATGAGGCGAGTTTTGAAAGAGGAGATAGAACAAGTTCATGAACATTTAGATCGGGTAGAGAATTCACAAAATACTCCCAATATGCATAGGAGAGAAATAGTTCAACCGAGGAAAGCAAGTTTTGAAAGTAGAGAGTATTATAGAGATGATTTTGATGAAGTTGGCAGAGATTTAAGTAAAAGATATGGTGAGAGATTTAGAAAAGTTAGGAATTGGGAAAATAATAACTTTGGTAGTTTTAAGATGAAAGTTCCGTCGTTTCAAGGCAAAAATGACCCCGAAGCTTATCTAAATTGGGAGAGAAGGATGAAATTGTTGTTTGGGTGTCATAACTATTCTGAGTTGAAAAAGGTAAAATTGGCTGCCATTGAATTTACTGACTATGCTATTATTTGGTGGGATCAATTGATTTTAAGCAGGAGACGAAATGGAGAAAGACCCATTGAGACGTGGGAGGAGATGAAAGCAGTTATGAGGAAGTGATTTATTCCAAGTCACTACCTTAGGGACTTAATTAAGAAGTTGCAATGCTCCACTCAAAGGTCCAAAAGTGTTAAAGACAGTTATGTTGATCAAGTGGGGTTACAAAAGAAAGAGAGTGAAGAAAAGAAAATGAGTGAAAGAATTAAGAGAGAAAAAGAGAGAGAGGCTGAGAAAATTAAGAGAGAAAAAGAGAGAGAGGCCGAGAAAATTAAGAGAGAAAAAGAGAGAGAGGTTGAGAAAATTATGAAAGAAAAAGAGATAGAGGCCGAGGAAGTTAAGAGAGAAAATGAAAGAGAGGCTGAGAAAATTGATGGAAAAATTACAAGAACCAATTGGGTCATCGAAAGAAAAGTCGAGAGAAAACAAATGAATTTTTATGCAAAAGAAAGTGTGACAAAAAAATGTTTTGTTTTCAATTTTGCCAATGATTGTATTAATGAGCTTAACTCTTACTTACCAAATATTGAAGTTTCTATTTTGCAGGATAATGTTCTCAATGCATATGAGAAAGTGGCATTTGATAAGTTATTTGAGCATAATGAATTTTTGTTTAGAGAAAACAAATTGTTTATGCTTAAATATTCATTGCATGACTTGCTTGTTAAGGAAGCACAAGGAGGTGGTTTGATGAGGAATTTTGACATATCTAAGACTTTAGATGTTTTGCATATGAAACATGATGTGAAACAAATATATGAGGAGATTATCACTTGTAGGCAAGTTAAGTGTAAGATGAAGCCTAATGAATTATATACATCTTTGCATCTACCTAGTGAACTTTGGATTGACTTATCTACAGATTTTGTGTTGAGTTTACCTAGGTCAAAATGGGGTAGAGATTCTATATATGCGGTTGTTGACAAATTTTCTAAAATGACACATATCATACCATGTCATAAAACCGATGATGTATCACATATTGGTAATTTGTTTTTCAAGAAAATTGTGAGATTGCATGGCATGCCCAGTATTGAGTCTAATTTATTTTTGAAACAAGTCAAGTTTGTATATAATAAGAGTGTGCATTTTGCAACAAAGTTTTCACATTTTGAAATTGTGCATGGTTTAGATCCATTAACTCCTTTGGATTTAATTCCTTTATCGATGGATGATTGTGTTAACTTAGATGAAAAGAAGAAAGTTGATTTTGTTAAACAGATCTATAAGAAGCCAAGCCAAGACATTGAGAGAAAAATTGAACAATATGTCAATAAACCTAAAAAGGGACACAAAAGAATTATATTTGATCCTAGAGATTGGGTTTGGTTGCATATGAGAAAGGAAATGATTCTACCTCAAAGGCATTTGAAACTACTTCGAAGAGGATATGGTTTATTTCAAGTGATTGAAAGAATCAATATCAATGCCTACAAGCTAGATCTTCCAAGTAATGATAATGTCAATGTGTGTTTCAAAATTATTGATTTAACTATTTTTGATGTAGGTGCTGATTTGAGGACAAATCCTTTTCAAAAGGAGGGGAATGATGTGAGCATGGCTAGCGAATATAAATGGAATGCAGACCTGCTTGAAGTCTCAAGTGGACCTGTCATAAGAGCTCGGGCTAAAAGATTCAAAGAAGAATTTAATGCTCTAATTTTAGAAGCCCAACAAGGAGATACCTGCATTACTACAAAAGAAGAGCGCAAAACTAGTCCATGTCATTAAAACCCATTTAAATATGGGCCAAGACCAGCCAATTTAAATATGGACTTAAAGCACAAGAAGATTCAAGCCTGAAGATTGAATGTAGGCCCAAAATCAATGTGTTATTTTATGGCACAATTTAAGCTACATTTTTTCTGATTTATTTACTTTTAGTATTTTATTTATTTGACTAGGAAAGTTTCCTATTTGATAGTTTCTAGAAGAGTTTCCTATTTGTATTTTTCCTTGCCCTATAGGAGTTTCCTATTTGATAGTTTCTAGAAGAGTTTCCTATTTGTATTTTTCTTTGCCCTATAGGAGTTTCCTATTTGATAGTTTCTAGAATGGTTTCCGATTTCTATTTATCTTTGTCCTATAGGAGTTTCCTATTTAGTTTTCCTTCTTAGTTTAGGTAATTGGCCTATAAATAGGTATGTATGCTCATGAACAATGGAGATTATCATTTATATTATTGAGAGTGTTTTCTCTTTAGTTCTTTAAAGAACTTTTCTGAATTTATCAAGATTTATCTTGTGGCGTTCAAGCAAGACTTATCACTCACAATCTTCTTCCTTTTTCTTGAGTGTGGCGTCTGCGATATTTCTATACCTTTGGTTCTTATCTCTTTATAGATAACGGGTCAAGGTCATTTTATTTTAATTTATTTTTGTTATAATCTGATTAGAATACGATCCTTCCAATTAGATCCCATATTGATTCCGGGTCTCACTACTCTTGGTGAGGTTCATATCAGGGGTTCACATCAACAACACATAATGTCAGTTGTCGGCATACATCCCCTCAGGTACAAGAGTTGGAGGAGGAGGCATGTACACTAGTATTTCATCCAGATCAACCACTATCAGATCTTGTACAATGGGGATGTATTGTAAATATGGTAACTCTGCCTATTATATATCAATCAAAAAGGTTAAGAGAACAATCGGCATTCTACATATTTTTTTTAGAACATAACATGAAATAAGAGTGAGAACTAGAGTTCCCAGTAGGTTCAACAATGATCAAGATATTATATGTAATACATGTCATATTATGTAGAGCTGTATTAGCTACATAATTTAGTTAACAATGTAAAGTAGGTGCACATCTAATTCATGTATCACAATATAATCATGACATGCATACATTCAAAATTTGTTAATATTATATTTGGTTGTGTCACTGAATCACATAAACAACATGTTTCACATGCTCATTGCATTTCATATTGAACCATTTTCATATCATGCCTTTTTAACTTCTTAATATTTCTCATTATCATAGGGTCAATGTAAGCATCCCCTTACTCACATCCCTCTGTAACAAGGTCAATGTGTTCCTCCCTCTACTCATTCTCGAAGGAGCCTCACTCTGTTCAAGCATATCCAAATTCTCATATCATGTTTTATTGTATATATGAATAGAGCATTTCCTATCTAGCAAGAACATGGAAGCCATGTGACCTTTATCAATTTTCCTTTCCTCCTTACATTTCTTTTATCACATAAACAATAGACATGATTTCATTTTACACAACCATCATTTAACAACAAAATCTGCCATAGTTTGTCACTGATATTATGTAGTTTAAATAATCAACTCAATATCATTTACTCATTTCTTGCACATATCAATGCAAACCAAAAAAACCATCGAAATGCATATCAATAACCTTTAACATACATATGCATCCATATGATCACAATATGGCATATGCATTGAATGGAGAGAACTGTTACTATGGAATTATTGCCCTTTTGGAATTCCAATTTATTAAGTACAATGTTTAAATTAATACAAATTATATTTAACTAAAGCCATATTCGGCCCTAATCCTTAATTTCCACATTTTTTTTCTCTTTTTATCCTCCATTTATGATAGTACTAGTTATACTTATTAATTTTAATCTATTAATCTCATTTTCCTTATTACTTGATACTAATGTATTTAACTAAATAAATTTCTTTTCTTACACATTAATTTTGGCCTAGCCTTTAGGTATTTACTATTTCTTCTTTTTAATCTTAATGTAATATAATACTAACTGCACTTACTCAATGATGATTTATCTATCCTATTTATATTACTATTACTTAGTATATCACTCTTACTTACTTTATTTATCTCAATGTTGCTCAATACGATGCTTGATAAAAAAATATTTTTTCCACTTAAGTTTCCTTGTGGTTGGCTCCCTTTATGATATCACAATTTCTCTTTTTTATTTAATTTTTTTTTAATTATTAACATCAAATTAGGCTACTTTTTCTAGCAAGTGAATTATGATTTAGCCTAAACTTTGCATTTACATCGTGATAGATTTTCAACCTTCACATGTTCTATGAGTCATAAATTTTAGTTCAAAAATTTCCTTTCCTTTTACCTTCTTTACTTTCCTTAGGTCTTAATCTAAATTCTCATTTTCTTATTCATTTTTAATCATTTCTTATACTTATTCTTGCATAACCAAAGGTTAAAGTCACTTTTATAATTAGCTATTCTCTTTCTTCTCCTATTTGGCCTAGGCTACATAAGTATATTCGAAACAGTTATCTCTTTATTTTGTTATCCCATTAAGTACCATTTTAGACACAATGCCAATTCGACAAAGTGGAAGGATAGGGTTCGGCCAACACCATCCAAAAATGCAAAACATAATTTTATCCTTTCTTTCATTTCCAACTTTCTAGTTGCCAGTCCATCTCTTAAACATGTCAATATTCCCTCTCAACAACTCTTTTCATTAAATAAACATAAAACATCAATTCTATGACCTAAAACATTCTAAAGACCAGTCATTCCAATCAATATTTCTCACTCATTCAATACATAGTTCAATCACTTACATACATCATACATTCACTTTTATTCAATAACTCTTCATAGTTAACAATACTCAAGTATATTTTAGCCTCACAAATCATAAAACTATAAAGTTAAAACCCATCTTAAGACTTGCAAAATCATAAGATTTTCAACCAAATATTTTTGTTAAACCTACCTAAAACCAATCCTCTATATATTTCTATTTTAGTTTTCTTTTCCTCCATTTGAATTCCTTCTTCTTGGTGTCATTCCCTTCCTTCTTTTGCTCACTATTTTTGCATTTTCTCATGGGAAAAATAAGGAATTTAGGATACTAGGATTGAAGATAAATAGGAGTTATGGAGGGTGGGAGGAGATGACTTACCTAGGGACTTCCTTTTCTTTCCTTTTTTCTTCCTTTCTTTCTTTCTTCTTTGTGTCTCGACTTCCTTGTTACTCCTTCCTTCTTAGTTGAACTCTTCACCTTTTAGTCAGCTTCCATTCCCTTAATTAATTAAGGATAAGATATTTTAGTGTGTTATGATTATCTACTTAATTCCACCCTTGTCCTTACACCTTTTCCTTTAAATCCATCCTTGTCTCTTATCCTTTTCTTATGGCTCTTTTGGATGTTTCCAAATTTTGTCATTATTAGGATGATGATAATAAATTTTAGGTTACTAATGAAGGCCATTCCTATGTCTATTTACCTTTTGTGCTTTTTTTTCTTTTCTGTTTGTTCATAACTTTGAATATGGCAGCCAATTTTCAACAATTTGGCACTAGGCTAGGCTCTCCCTTAAGACATGCTGGTGAGGTATATAGTTCTTCCCTTGAACAACAACTTGTAAATTTAACTTCTCTTGTTCGTCAACGTGTAGCAAATCTACAAAGTGAGAAGTGCTATGAAAACCATTCAGCCATGAAGCATCCTTCTAATGGGTACCCAACTTTCTATGAAGAATCATTTGAGAAAAAAAATATGGTTAGTGGTTTTCTTGGGCCACCACAAGGGAGGTTTGATTCTTATTTAAAAATGTATAATCCTGGATAGAAGGATCATCCCAACTTTAGGTATATGAATATGTAACAACTTTTTATTATTATTATTAATATACAATATAGATTACATACACGTCATTAATCAAAACGTACGTATAACATATCAAACACATAAATATATGCTGTTTATTTATTCTGGTTGACCAATTCCAAAGATATAGGTGCGGGTGGTTGCAAGTTCACTGGGATCTAAGTCAACTCGACCACAAACATTTTATTTGTTTCTGAGATCTGCCAATCATAGAGTAACTCGATCCAATGTGCACTAAAAGCTAGAGCCATAGAAGAATCTGCACCACTAATTTTCTAAACATGACATGGAAATATAGTGAGAATTAAATCCTAGTATGTTCAACAGTAAATCATCGTCAATATAGTTTAACACGTCATGTTCATCTGTATAAACTACATCAAATATCTTTGGTCACATGAATGCACATAAAAATCATAAAGTAATGACATGTATGATAGGATTAACTATTTTTAGAATATCATATGATGACTATTAATTTATTCTCATATCAAGCTACCCCGACCAGGGTGAGTATTTTCTACTCTTCGGTACGGGCTTTTCTCGCTCCGTCTGACATGGCACACTTTCTCTTTCTTTTCTCATTAACATAATCATAACCGTTGGAAGGGTGTCCCCTACTAGTGCACCACACAGATTGCCATGTGACCGTGCTCATTTCTTTTCTTTTCACAATAATAGCCAAAAATATGATTTCAATAACAAGTATGTTCATCAAAATATAATTAGTACCAAAAATCATTGGTATTCATGTCATGAACATAACCATTTCAAATATCACTTTATAAAATATTTCTATGTCAAAATTTCACACTTAAGATGGTAAGAAATTCATGCAATGGCAATGGCTATGGCATATACTAGTTATTTATTATTTTCATTTTTAAGATTTTTCTTCTTTTTTAAATATTTTTATTTCATTATTTTCTTGATGCAGGTTTTCATCA
The DNA here is from genome assembly GCA_037074535.1 of Gleditsia sinensis. Classification (NCBI taxonomy): domain Eukaryota; kingdom Viridiplantae; phylum Streptophyta; class Magnoliopsida; order Fabales; family Fabaceae; genus Gleditsia; species Gleditsia sinensis. The sequence continues at coordinate 50,717,578 of CM073463.1, read as the reverse complement.
CATCTGACCTTTTCTTACTAACTAGAGCATAACTCACCTATTTTAACTCGGATTTAGGTGATGTTGATGTAAATTTAAAGATAAAACAATTATCTAGAACTATTATGTTGAACAATTTAGGGAAAGATTAAGGAATCATGGTGATAGTACTCCTCCAATATACAGGTGATTTCTTCTCAGGTAGATTCTGATCTCTACTTACAAATTTATCCATATCTCTCTCATAAGAATTCCAAATTAAGTGATTCTTGTGGCTAAAAATCCGTGACACATATAGATATAATTTTTATGTTAACCATTTATTTTAATTCCCTATAGAATGTTCCCAGAAATTAAAACACAGAAGCTATCCTAACATATTCTTCCCTAATTAACCATTTTCTGACCATTGCTTACTAATCGGACCATATCTACCTCATATGGACTCCAAATTAAGTGATTCCAGTGGCTAAAAATCCGTGACACATATAGCTATAATGTTTATGTTAGCAATTGATTTTAACTCCCTATAGAATGTTCCCAAAGATTAAAACACAGAAGCTATCCTAACATATTCTACCCTGATTAACCATTTTCTGACCATTGCTTACTAATTAAACCATATCATCCTCATATAGACCCCACATTGAGTGATTCTATCAGCTAAATATCCGTGAGACATAGATCTACATTTTTCATGTTAACCATTTATTTAAATTCCTTACCAATTCTTCCCAAAATTTTAAATACTGAAGCTCAAAATTTTGCCACCCATAGCCATTCCTATGTAGAACTATCTACACCGACCCAATTATTCAAACATACAAAACATGTAACATGATAAAGCAAAATCCACGACCAATCATCGACGTTCTAAGGTCAAAATCCCACAAAGATGTTGCAAATTTCAAAACTTTTCTTCAAAAAGAAATATTGTTAAACTTACCTTGAGTACTTAGTCCTCTAAACTTCTCGTTCCTCTTTCTTCCTGTCCTTTCCTCACTCTACCTTGCTTCTATTTTTTCCTCTCCCTCACTTGGACAAAATTGTAATGTTATAAGGGTGGGTTTTGCTTAAATATACTATAAAATAATTCACCTTTCATGATCATGGGTCTACCTTATCAAAATTTGGATGCACTCGGTTGATTTTTGAAAAACAAACAACTCATGTTCTTGTCTTCCTTTTCCTTAGTCAAGATATGCATAGGAAAAGGAGATCTGTATTTTGAAAATTATGATAATATGTTTTTAAGATAAGGGACAAGGTCCCTTTGATTTAAGGATTCTTTTTCTTTTTCTTTTGTCTTAATCAAGTATGATAAGTTTACCTTTTTTAGGTGGCAAATTTCCAACCCTTGAATCTTCCTTGCTTAGCTAAAATTATTTGTGTAGGATAAAGATGTTTTATCATAATACTATGTATTATTAACCACTTGCTAAAATTATGAGTGTAGGATATAGATGTTTTGTCCTAATGCCATGTATTATCATACCACTTGCTAAAATTATGAATGTAGGATATCACACCACTTGCTAAATTTTTGTCTTAATGCCATGTCACCTAATCTTGATTACACCATTATTTCATCACTTTATTTTTATTTTTCCTTATGGGTTTGGGCTCATTCTTGCCCATTTTCTTTACTTTGGTTAAAATTCTACCTTTCATAATGGGCTTGGTTACATTTTCATGATTTTTGGGCTACTTATCCAATTTCTATATCCTAATCCAAGTCTACGTTTTATTTCTTCCTTGGGCTATCCTATTGGCTTATTAAAAATTCATGTGAAATAGAAAAACTCTATATGAAGTGTCCATAGGTGAAAGCCCAATTTATGGGTGGAGATACTAAACTTAGTACATTTAGCTCTTAAATTAGGAAAAATTACCCTAATCCAATCTTCTTGAAATTTTAAGACTTTTACTTACTTCATAAAAATTTATCTTCCTTACTCAAGAATTTCAACTTTCTTTAGCATGTTCATTTATAATATTTCCTCTTAGGTTTTCTCTCTTTACCTATTCCATTAATGTTAGAACATTTCTATGCATACACGTAAGATGAAGAATTTCTAAGGATTATATTTCCTTAGATATCTAAAAATTGTCTATTAAATTTTATTTCCTTAATTAAATATTTATGTATCTTTATTAATAAAAGAAACGAAATTAAGGAAGTTGTAGAATACACAAAATTGGCCTGGAGAACATTTTTTTACAAATTTTTAGCATAACCAACATGCCTATTATCTTAGACAACCTGCATATTAGGATTCCCAGGTAAGTAGTTCTTTAGAAGAAATCATTAAATCTCTTGCACATAATACTCATCAATTTTAACAAGAGGTAAGTGCCAGCATCCAAAGCTTAAGAAATCAAATAGGTCAACTAGCAACAACAGTCAATCGACTAGAGGCTCAAAATTTAGAAATTGAAAGTCTAGCCCCAGCATAATTAGTGGAAAAAGAGGAAAATTCTGCACTGAATGAAAAATATGACTTGGAAGTTAGCACTAGTAAGCCTACTAAGAAAGAGGTTGTGGAATCTACCCTAAATGCCAAATTTCAAGAAAAAATTACAGTAGGAGAGGAAGCACCAAAAGTGCAGCAAACGAGGATCTTTCTATGTTTTTATCTATTTCTAATACGATGCCTATACCTTATATTTTGTAGTATCTTGACCTAGGTTTAAAGAGCTTCCCTAGCCATTTAAGGGGCATATACAGTGGAGAACCACCACCCCCAGTGATAACCTCAAATAAATATGTCCTACTTAAAGATAGAGGAAAGTTACCACATGCTTTGGCATAATCTCAAATAGATGAAATTAAATTGGATGCCAAAAGTTACTTAAGACATCAGTTATTTCTAGGTAAATTGAGTTCTTGTTTAAGTAAACCTTTGATTAATGCTGATTTCCCCCCTCATGATGCAATTGAACCTCAAAATTCTACAAATCCAATAGAAAGCCAATTCAAAGTGGACATCAAGGATCTTCCTTGAATGACATAAGGAGCTTTGAGTTGATCCAATGACATTAAACAAAGGCGCTTATTGGGAGGCAACCCAACATAGTCAAAAAAGAAGAACAAGGGGGATATCAGAAAAATTCAGGGTCCAATAATGCAACATGCTCATTCCACCCCAAACAAATTTAGGGAAGTCCACTTAACTCATATGCTTTCATATATCCTTTCTTACTCTATATGCTTTCATATATCCTTTCTTACTCTTATCTTTCTTTTACATTGAGGACAATGTAAAGTTTGAGTGTAGGGGTGAAAGTATATTTATCTGAATAATTGTGACACTATTTTGAGCATTAATTTTCTGATTTTTACTATTAATACAATTTTATTGTGTTTAGCAAGTTGAATAATTGTGTGAGTGTTTCAATTTATGTTTTGGGATGTTAGGCACAACCAACAGCCAATGATATGACTATCCAAATTTTTTTAGCTCTTGAAAAATGCAGAAAATTCATGGTTGTGTGCAATTTTATCCCTTTTGCAATTTATTACTTTTGACTTTAGAATCCTGAAATATTTTTTCACAATAACTTTGGGCATTCAATTTATCTTTAACTTAGAGAAGGTTTATATAATTCTAATATATTTCATGATCTTCATAGGATTCTAGAACTTATTTGAATGCTGCTTGAGGCAAAATCCTAGGCTAATACTATTATATTAGGAGATGATTTAGGCATTGTTTGAGAGATTGAGCCCTTCAAGCCTAGCCTAAACAATTAAATATCCTTAGTTCCTCTATTTTGAGCTTAATGAACTTTTCATTCTAAAAACTACAAATGAGCCGAAAGCCAAATTTTGTATGAATATCCTTATTTTTTATCCTATTCACTCACTCCATGATTATTTTTCTGAACACTTGTTTTGTAGAACTTTATTTGCAAAAGGGTGGAAAGGTGGAGTAAGGAAAAGCAAAGAATTATGCAAAGTAAAAAAAAATTATGCAAAGGACAGAGAAGAAAAATCCAAAGAGGATAAAAGCAAATGCTATGAAAAAAAATTAGAGAACTAAGGAAAATGATGGATTAAATTCAATTGAAACAAGAAAATGAGTGTGGTGGGAGGAAATCTCCCCAAATTTTAAAAAGCGTAATAGATCATATTTAATCATGTGGTGCTGGGTGATTGAGCCTAAATTGGTAACCTTTATCCTACCTTATACCCTGGCCACATTACAAGCTAATTAAAGTCCTATTGATCTTAGAGAAAGTTTTGGCCTACATTAGTGGAGAGTGCCATGAAGAAGAAACATATAGAAATTCTAAACTAATTAGAGATCTAAAACCAAAATTTTGGGATATATAAACTCATCCGGGTAAAAGGAAATTTATTGATCCAAGAACACACACACACTAGGGATTCAGAAGGATAAAATAATGGATTGCATTTGTGTTAATCTTGTGCATGATTATGACCTTTCAAAATTTTCTTGAGTATATTTTCATGTTATGAGGCAAACGTTTCATAAGCCTAACACTCACTACATATATTGATTGTTGTTTTTCGTCTTTAGGGATTATTTTGCTTAAGGAGAATAAAAAGGTTAAGTATGGGTGTATTTGATGTGATATTAATTAAGCATGATATTAGTACCTTTAAACTTACTTTTTGTTTGATTTAAGTAAAATATGATTAGGTATTAGCTTAGTTTTGTGTTTTGTGTTGTAGGAACAAAGGAAGAAGAAAAGAGAAGAAAAAGATAATAAATTCATTGAAAAATGCTGAATTGTAGTGATTCCAGACCTTTCAACATTGTTTAGAACATATTTCCCCGATATGAACTCCAATCATAGTGATTCAAGTGGCTATGAAAAGATAAAACAATTATTATCTACAACTTTTATGTTGAACACATTGTCAAAATCGGGAGATTTCACAGCGTTACAGAGCTCAAAAATTAGAATAACAATGCAGCAGGATGAATCCTGACCTTTGGTAACTAATTTTGGAATATCTCCATCAATTTAGATCGGATTAAGCTAATTCCAACATCAATGGAAAGAAGAGACATAGAGCTACAACTTTTGTGTTCAGTACTTCGGCAAATTCTGGAATTTTTCAGGCGCCACGGCGCTGCGTCATCACAGATTCAGAGGGCTACAGTGCTCCCTAACACGCCGTGGCATTGGCTTCCCAGAGGCACCAAGCGCCACAGTGCCTGAGCATTAGAATCAGAGTTCCCCAGCATTGGATTGAGTGCTGCGGTGCCCCGACACCCCCTCAATGAGTTTTTGAAGTGCCATGGTGCTTGCTGCCACACCAAAATGTTGATTTCACAATTTTTAGGGTTTTTTAACTTCAAATAAAGCCCAATGGGTCGATATTTGACATGGAAACAACCCTACTTCATTGAAGAGCATCCAATCTATAAAAGGAGAAGAGAGGAAGCATTACGGGGATCCATTCAATCATCCAAGTTCTTAATTATATTCTTTAATTCTTCTTTAGATTTTCTTATGGTCTTGGGCAGGTGATTTATTTTTAGTTAGTAAAGGAAGATTGAAACCTCAAGGGACCGTCATTCATTATGAGATTTTGATTTGATTTAATTATTTCAATCTTAATTGAGTATTGATTATTAATCTTCTCTTCTTTTCTCAATGATTATTCATATGATTGCTAGGAGGCCTACTAGTATATTGTATGTCTTAATCTACTGCTGAATTAGGTTTTAAACAAAGTTTTCATTATTGTATTCATGAAGTAAATAGGTTTAAGGATTTTGGATTATAAATCATTAACTCTATGATGAATAATTAACTAAATTAAATATAGCCGATGCGTTTATATTTACCAATGTGCTAAATGATTGCTTATTAATTAGGGTTTAATTGATGCGATTGTCATCAATTTACTAGACTTAAGGAGGAACAGGGTTAGAAGCCCAATGATAGATATTCAATTATAGATTGATTATGTTGTCAATGATCAATGCGATTCCTTGATGGTAGATATCAATTAAAACCAACACCTTTATTATTCATTACTCTCCTCATTACTTTTATTATTGTTTACTTTTATTTATTTGAAATTATCAATCCCCCATTCTCTCAATCACATAAGGTAATTTCAGTCTCTGTGGGATCGACTCTTACTCCCACTACAACAAGTTAGTTTTGAGATAAGGTATGAATTTGGGTGTACCTGCGACAGTACGCACCAGTTTACTACACTAGATAAGGCCTAATAAATTCTTCTCTCCCACTTTACACTAACACAAAAGGGACCTACATTTCCTAACAAATAAGGCTATAAGGTGCCATCCCAATGTTGGAAAGGAAACTAATGTTGTAAGAAAATTTTACTAATGATAGGTATTTGTCCCATCATTTTGCTCTAATAAATAGGCCTTTAACATGTCCTCAAGAGACTAGATTGTTCTTTCAATTTGCCTATTATTTAGAGAATGATAGGTAGTACTAAACCATAATTTGGTACCAAATACTTCTTGCAATGCTTTTCAAAATCTAGAAGTAAACCTAAGGTCTCTGCCATAAATAATGTTAAGTAGAATTACATACAATCTAATAATCTCTTTTATATATTGTTGGGCTATCTAATGGGCAATTAATCTTAAAATGGTAAAAATTAAGCATACTTGGTTAATCTGTCTACTATTACCCATATGGTATCATAGTCAACCAAAGTCTTTGGTAAGCCCATTACAAAATCCATTAATACACTATCCCATTTCCATTTAGCAATTTCAAGAGGTTGTAGTAATCTTGATGCTTTTTATTCTATTTTCACTTTCTGACAATTCAATCATTTCGCCATAAATTTAGCAATATCCTTCTTTATTCCTTTCAACCAATACATCCTTTTTAAATCTTAATACATTTTGCTAGATCCTAGATGAATAATATATTTGCTTTGGTAGGTTTCTTATGGAATTTTGGTTCTTAAGTCTATTTCTTGTGGTATGCACACCTTACCTTGTTACAAAATAACTATCTTTTGTTAGATAAAATTATCTTGATCCTTATAACTTTGTAAGAATTGATCTCAGGTATGAGGCTTCCTTGGGTCACATTCAATTCATAACCCTCTAACAGACAAAAACTTAGGTGAAAGTGTAGCTATTAATCTTAGACTCCTAAATTCCTTGAACAATTTCATCTTATATATCATTAGTTGACTTACATGCAAAAACTTCGTACTCAGGGTGTCGGCTACAACATTAACTTTTCATGTATGGTATTTAGTTCAAACTTGTAATAATTAAGGAATTCCATCGGTCTTCTTCATCTCATATTGAGCTCTCTTTAATAAAAAAGATATTTAAGATTTTCATGATCACTGTCCACCTTAGATACTACTCCATACAAGACATGTCTCTAAATTTTCAGAGTAAAGACTATTGCAACCAATTCCAAATCATTAGTTTTGTAGTTTTCCTTATGTGGCCTTAATTATCTAAAGGCATAGGCAACTACTCTTGTATTTTGCATCAAAACACATTATAACCCTCTCTTAAAGGTATCACTATACACTTAAAAGTGCTCTGAGGGACTAAGAATAACTAATACTAGGGAATGGTTAGTTATGTTTAGATATCTTGAAAGTTATTTTCACATTCTTAAGTCTATTTAAATGGGTTTCCCTTCTTAATTAGTTAGGTTAAAGGTAAAGCTATATGGGAAAACCCTTGTATGTATGTCTTATAGTACCTGGATAATCCCAAAAAACTTCTAATTTCAATAACTATTTTTGGTCTTTCCTACTTGAGCACAACTTCTAGTTTTACTAGGATCCATAGCTATTCCCTCACTAGAAGTGGCTTGCACTAAAAATTTTACTTTAACTAGAATTCACATTTCTCTAATTTATCAAAGAGTTTCTTTTCTTTTAACACCTGCAATACTAATTCAAGATGTTGTTCATGCTATTCTTCACTCCTAGAATACACCAAGATGTCATATATAAAGATTACCATAAATTGATCCAAATAAAGTCTGAAGATACGCTTTATATAATCCATGAAAATTATAAGTGCATTGGTTAACCCAAAAGGCATAACTAAAAATTTGTAATGTCCATATCTAATTCTGAAAGAAATTTTTGGGATATCTTCTTTTTGAATCCTAATTTAATGATACCTTAATCTTAGTTCTATTTTAGAAAAAGTGGTAACTCCCTTCAACTGACCTAATAGGTCATCTATCCTAGGGAGACGGTATTTATTCTTAATGGTTACTTTATTTAATTGCATGTAATCTATGCACAATCTCAGACTTCCATCTTTCATTTTCATAAATAGCACATGGGTTCCCCAAGGTAACACACTTGACCTAATGAATTTATTTTCTAATAGCTCTTATAGTTCTTTTTTATGTTCTTTCAACTCTACCAAAGGCATCCTATAAGGTGCAATAGAAATAAGTCCTACCTCAGGTATTAGGTCAATAGAAAACTTTATTTCTCTCTCAAGGGGTAGCTTAAATGTTTTTGGTGCAAACAACTTCGAGAATTCACATACTACCTGAATCTTATCAAGCTTGTGTTTAACCTCTAAGTCCGATGAGTATAAGAGAACATATCCCAAAGTTTCATTTTTCAACTCCCTACAAAATTGGTTGGCACTCAACACACATATTTTTTATTCTTCGAGGGAAGGAGGTAGAAACTCGATGGTATTATCACAACAATTCAACATGACTCAATTATTTGACAACCAATATATACCTAGGATGACATCAACGACATTTAAAGGGAAATTGACGAAATGTACTATAAAAGATTCCTCAAGTATGGAAAACTGGACAATTTATACATATAAGGGATGTTAATACTTTTTCTCCTAAAGGATCACTATAGACAGGTCATAAGAAAGATCAAAAATAGGGTAATGAAATTTCCTCACACATTTATTGATATGAATGAGAGACTAGCACCCGAGTCAAACAATGCAAGTAAGGATAAAACCATAAATATAACATATACCTTGTATGACTTCAAGAGACTAGGCTACTTCTTTACCACTTAAGGTAAAAGCTATACCTTTAACATATGCTCTTTGTTTAGGATTTTTCCCTTTATCTAGTGTAGAATTATGGTCTATTCCCATGTATAACAAACATCCTATTCAAAGATATTATCTAATTCTCTTAGCCACCTTTCATCTACTACTGGGTCATAGCTACCTTGAAATGAAGGAGGCCTAGCTCTTATAAAATCAAACTACCCACTCTCAGTACTTGTTGCTCTATTATTTCCCTTAGTTCCCTCATTGTTATTATTATTATTATGGAGGTGTAATAGAATTTGGTTAATGGCTAAAACTGGTCTCGAATAGTTGTAGCCAAACCATGTAGGATTATATGTAACAACTCCATTTATGTAACAACTTAATTTTTTTTTAAAATTCCATGAAGTTATTACCTCGTTACAACTTAACTCAAAATAACATTTATTTAATTTATACAATACTGAGTTTATATACACATCATTAATTTACAAACATCTATACAAAAGTCTAACATATACATATTAACCCTAATCAACCACATAACTACTTCCGGGGACACTGGTGCAAGTGGCGGCAACTCCACCGGAATCTCAGTCATGTCTACTACTGAAACATCCGATATAATCAGTATTTGCCCAAGGTAGGACACCTTGATCCAATGTACAACAATAATAAGAATCATGGAAAATAGCTGCATATTTACTCTTCTGAACATAGTATGGAAAAATAGTCAGAAATAAATCCTAGTAGGTTCAACAATAAATCATAATCAATATAGTTCATCACGTCATGTTCGTCTGTATAAGCTACAGCAAATACCTTAGGTCACATGAATGCACTTTATCTATGCACATGAAAATCGTACAGTAATAACATGTATGGCAGGATTAACTATTTTTAGAATATCATATGATGTTTATCAATTTATTCTTATATCAAGCTACCCCGGTCAGGTTGAGTATTTTTTACTCTCCGGTACGGGCTTTTCTCGTTCCGTTCGACATGGCACACTTTCTATTTCTTTTCTCATTAACATAATCATAACCGTTGGTAGGGCGTCCCCTACTGGTGCACCACACAGATCGCCATGTGACAGTGCTTATTTCTTTTCTTTTCACATTAATAGCCAAAAATATGATTTCAATAACAAGTATGTTCATTATACTCAGATGCCATAATGTTTCATCAAAATGTTTCCATGTCAAAATTACACACTTAAGATGGTAAAGAGTTCATACAATGGCAATGGCTATGGCATATACTAGTCAATTATTAGATTCTTCTTCTTTTTTAAATATTATTTTTATCTCTTCATTTTCTTTATGCATGGCCTCTAGTCACTTTTCTCCTACTTATATCATTTCCAACACATGTTCTTACAAATTTAATACATCATTCTTAATCAATTTGGTTTCTACTAATATCCAATAGTTAATTAGGTTCATTTAGAGTAGACAAAATGTTGAAAATAAGTTTTACCAACTTCCAAACCGGCCTAAACGTATCCTATAACACGGCTTGGCCATTTACTATAAAACAGCCATGCTTTAGGCTTCAAAATGCAATTTTCAGCACAGAACATGGCCTAGCCGTACCTTGAAACATGGCCATGCTTTAGGTTGAGTTATTCCCTGATGCAGGTTTTCAACCTGTCTGACCTTCTGTTACTAATTGGAGCATAACTCCCTCATTTTAACTCCAATTTAGGTGATCATGGTGTCAATTTAAAGATAAAACAATTATCTAAAACTATTATGTTGAACAGTTTATCTAAGTATTAAGGAATCTTAGTGTTATTACTTCCTCAATGTACAAGTTATTTCTTCTCGGGTAGGTTCTGACCTCTACTTACTAATCTGTCCATATCTCCCACATAAGAATTCCAAATTGAGTTATTCCAATGGCTAAAATTCTGTACCACACACACACACACACACACACACACATATATATATATATATATATAATTTTTATGTTAATCAGTTATTTAAATTCTCTACATAATATTCCCAGAAATTCAAACATAGAAGCTTTGCTAACAGATTCTTCCCTGATTAATCATTTTCTGACCACTGCTTACTAATCGGACTATAGCTACCTCATATGGACTCCAAATTGAGTGATTCCAGTGGCTAAAAATCTATGAGACATAGATCTACATGAGATTCATTTTAATTCCTTACCAATTCTTTCCAAAATTTTAAAAACAGAAGCGTAAAATTTTGCCACCAATAGCCATACCTATGCAAAACTATCTACACCAGCCAAAGTATTCAAACATACATCATATGCAATATTAATATGTAACATGATATAGCAACATCAATAACCAATCATCAAAGTTCTAAGATCAAAATCCCATATAAATGTTACAAATTTCAAAACTTTTCAAAAAGAAATAATGTTCAACCTACCTAAGGATCTCCTAACTCACTTAGTGAATTCATTTTCTTATTTCCTGTTGAAGGAAGTAGCAAGATTTCTCTCTTCCCTTAGCTGTTCTAGCAGCTTAAATAAGAGAAGGAGGGTGAGTTTTTGAACCCCAAGGATGACGAAGAAAAATGAATTCAAGTGGGGATTAATCTAACTTACTTTGAGTACTTAGTCCTCTAGACTTCTCCTTTTTTCTTCCTTACTTTCTTCTTCCCTCTTTCTCTCCTTTCCTTACTCTACCTTGCTTCTTTTTTTCCTCTCCCTCACTGGGACGAAATTCTAATGTTATAAGGGTGGGTTTTGCTTAAATAAACTATCAAATAATTCACCTTTCATGATCATGGGTCTACCTTATCAAAATTTGGATGCACTTGGTTGATTTTTGAAAAACAAACAACTCATGTTCTTGTCTTCCTCTTCCTTAGTCAAGATATGCATAGGAAATGAGATTTGTATTTTGAAAATTATGATAATATATTCTTAAGACAAGGGACAAGGTCCATTTGATTTAGGGATTCATTTCCTTTTTCTTTTGCCTTAATCAAGTATGATAGGTTTGCCTTTTTAGGTGGCAAATTTTCAACCCTTGAATCTTCCTTGCTTAGCTGGAATTATTTGTGTAGGATAAGGATGTTTTGTCATAATGCTATGTATTATTACCCACTTGCTAAAATTATGAGTGTAGGATATAGATGTTTTTGTCCTAATGCGATGTATTATCATACCAATTGCTAAAATTATGAATGTAGGATATCATACCACTTGTTGAATTTTTGTCTTAATGCTATGTAACATAATCTTTATTATTATTATACTATTATTTCATCATATGATTTATTTTATTTTTCCTCTTGGATTTGGGCTCATTCCTACCCATTTCCTTTGCTTTGGATAAAATTCTACCTTTCTTGGAGGGCTTAGTCACATTTTCATAATTTTTGGGCTACCGGTCCAACTTCTATATCCTAGTACAAATCTATGTTTTATTTCTTGCTTAGGTTATCCAATGGGCTTGCTAGAAACTTATGTGAAGTGGAAAAACTCTATATGAATTGTCCATAGGTGAAAGCCCAATTTATGGGTGCAGATGTTAAACTTAGAAATTTCTAACTCTTGAATTAGGAAAGTTACCCTAATTCATTCTTCTTAACATTTTAAAACATTTACTTACTTCAGAAAAATTTATTTTCTTTACCAAAGAATTTCGCCTATCTTTAATATGTTATTTCTAATTTTTCCTATTAGGTTTTCTCTTTTTACTTGTTCCCTTAATGTTAGAAACATTTTCTATGCATACACATAAGGTGAAGAATTTCTAAGAATTATATTTCCTTAGATATCTAAAAGTTGTCTAATAAATTTTATTTCCTTAATTAAATATTTAGGTATCTTTAAAGAAAAAAAATTAGGGATGTTACATTAAATATTTATGTACCTTTATTAATAAAAGAAACGAAATAAAGGATGTTACATTACATCCCTACTATTTACCATATTTCTCATGTGTGGTGCTATATCCTACTGTACAGAAAACAAAATAAGTCACTATTGAGGTGATCAGGCTCAATAGTTCATTTAAAAAAATAGTAGCTATAACATCACTCAAGTCTACAAATAGAAAATAGTAGTAATTTCTTTCCTGTGCATATCTATATATATCAATACACAACATTTAAAAACATACTTAGATTGATTGAAACATCCATCGTCGGCGGCGAAATAATCTTGCCGGCAGCGAGGTTTTCATCTGCCAAAACTTGTGCTCTCTGGAATATTTTCGCCGGCGGCAAAAGGTATCTCGCCAGCAGTGAAATAATATAGCCGGCAGCGAGGTTTGCATCCGCCAAAACTCGTGCTCTCTATAAGATTCTCGCCTCCCTTTCTGTAAGATTTTCGCCGGCTGCGAGAATATTCTCGCTGGCGGCAGGAATTCCAAATTTGTCCCTAAATTCTCCAAAATTATGATTTTACCTGAAATTGCACTTTAAACATGAAATACCCGTGAAATGACATTTGTGGATTAAATAATCAAATAAACACAATTTTCACACAAATATTAACATTTAAATCATAACAAAAATGCAATAATTTGACTCTTATCAAGAACCCCTAACCAGCTTCTTGCTAGTCTCTAGCATGAAAAGCGATCTATGAATAAATTCAAAGGAGACATTAAAAGAAAAATTCAAAGAAAATTTATTCTATTTACAATATTACATTAAGCGTATGCAATAAGCGTTTAAACTCCTAGGAGGCCCTAGTAGGATGAGTTGTAGTCTCGTGAGGGCTTCCAGTGATGATACCCACAAACATCTTACCTAAAACTATCCTAACTCAAAACAATAAAATCACACAACAATTAATTTGCACAAATGTCCCAAAAATTGTAAATAACACACAACACATAGAATAATTAAATGTCACCTAAGCTTTAAGAAATCTCAAATGCCAATTTCACATTTGTTATTGACTCTTAAACATCCCTCAAACTACAAACCAATAGCTATAATGCCCAGATAATATTATGCACAACATCCACAAACAAAAATTTGAAATCTCAAACTCCATAGGCTCACTTTTCAAACCTCTCTCCACTAATGAAGGAAAAATACACCACTTTGGATCAATAGGACTTTATGAAGCTTGTAATGTTAGGCTTAGGTATCTGGTTAAGAAAGAACGGGAAGTGTCAAAATATAAATAAGAGAACTTATTATATTAAACACAACCAACTAAGTAAAAGAATAACACCATTAAACCCAAATTGTTTCTTCCGATCACATCCCATTTTTCCAAAGATAAACAAAATTCTTCCTCAATCTTTCACCTTAGTACATCCATCACTAACACTCTTTTATTTACTAGAATGTGAAGGCTCTTTTTTTTAAAGAGAAATAACCCCCAACCAATTTCTTCCAATATATGTGGAAGATATATATATATATATATATATATATATATATATATATATATATATATATATATATATATATATATATATATATATATATATATATATATATATATATATATATATATTATTTATTCCATCCTTATTTATTCCATCCTTACTCCAATTGCTCTTGAAAAGTTTGTGTTCCAAATTAAGTGCTCTTAACAAATAAGGTAGGAATTATATATATATATATATATATATATATATATATATATATATATATATATATATATATTGGATAAATAAAAGGTAGGTTATAGAAGGCAAAAAGAAAGAAAAATAAGGCTAACAATATATTTAGATAGGCTCAAAGAGGTAACTAGTGATATAAGGATAACAAGGTAGGCTTAAAATGGCACAATCGATCCAAAAATGGCCTACATCATATCCTAAACAGTGCAATTCCAAATTATTTCGCCTCAAGAGGTTTTCAAATGAGTTCTAGAGTTTATTGAGATCACAAAAATGTCCATGAAAAATTCACACATACGACTTCTCTAAGCATTTAGACTAATTAACCAAGTCATACCACATACCAAAAGAGTCGCCAACTAGATAAAATCAACATTTGAAATTATCTTTAAATCGAAGCAAAATTTAATGTGTTCTAAAAGCTTCGTGTTATCACAATCACATTATTATCATCAACGTACAAATTAAAACACGTAAAATGCAAATGAGAACAAAAATAAAAAAAAAGAATAAAAAAAAGAAAATAAAATAAATTAAATCAAAATGCAGAAAAATAAATGGAAAATCTAAATTAAACACAAATAAATAGGCAAAAAAAACTACTAAAAATGAAGCTAAGAAACTTTTTTACCATTTATCGCACCCTCAACCAAAACCTTACATTGTCCTCAATGTAAGAAAGAAAAATTGCAAATGGCCATCGACATCACAAAGAGAAAGAGAGCTAGGTGCACCATCACAGTCACAGTAATTTGTTAAATCATGGGGTTAACAATAAAAGAAAGTCAATCATAAAGAAACAAAACGAAAAAGGTGACAAAAAGTAAAACACTCAACAAAAGTCCACAAGATGAATATTAGAAACTAAATAGAAAATACGAAAATAAATAACAAGAAGTACTGAAAACAACTGAAAGCAAAATAAAACATCACTCCTCATCCTCATCATCATCATCATCATCTTCAGTCCCAATGTAAACAGGTGCATCGGGCATAGGGGGGAAAGTCAGCATCGCAGGATAATCACTCATATCACTCCCAGACTACAGAGACATCCTCTGAAGGTAGTCATGAAGGAACTGTGTACTCTTGGTCTAGAAATTCCTCTGTTGTATGAGTAACTGACTCTGATAAGCAAGATGCTTCCCCTAGTAGTCCAAAATATGCTCAATCCTGCCCAAACGGTGATCAACAGTCTCAACCCTAGGCTGGGAGGAACTCGCACTAGCCCCGACAGTAGAATGAGGGCGTTTCTTAGGAAGCGATGCTATACTCAAAAACTCAGCAAGCTTTGGCCCATCAATAGGCTTCATAACACCACCAATTTCCTCATTTGTGTCCCAAATCACTCCCTGGTGTGCACAGATAGCAGAGATCAACGATGGGAACCCAATGACTCCAGATGCAGCCCTCACACTTTGCATGATATAATCAAAGATAACCCTGCCAACATCAATAAGGTGTGCAGTAGGATGGCCCGCTCTCTAGTGACATCACTAAGGTGTGCAGTAGGCAATAAATTAGCACAAATGAAAGCATACCAGGGCCGTACATCATCTAATAAAGCACTTCAGGGGAAATTTGTATACATATGCCCCAACATCTTCCATATTGTACCTAGCTTACAGACCGAAGCACTAATTGTCGCCATGTCAGTATCTGAAAGTAATCGGATAAAATCCTCATAATCCCCCATTGTTGGCAAACCTTAATAGCTATTAATCACTTCTTTGGTGAAGAGTACCCATTGTCCACGTAGAAAAACCTTATAATCCACCTGCTTTCGAGCATTAGTGTAGAATTCCCTTACCAACGAAAGGCAGCCCCCCTCAATAGGATGACAGAAAACCTCCCACTTCCTAGCCTGAAGATGTGGGACATAATTACCCGAACAAGGAGTCTGATCAATCAAAAACCACCTTTGAGGTATGATTGCCCTCTTAACAACCTTTTCCTTAAAACGTTTTGTAGCATACTCAGAAATAAACAAACTCCTATCAAATGAAGAGGCATGAGTCCTTTGGGCTCTGGTCTTCTTAGGCATTTTCACAATATAACTTTAATCCAGACAATCCAGACAATTCACAATATCATAATGCCTCAATATATCAGAAATCAAAGAAAGAATGGCATCAATTTAACCAAAATATCCTCAATTTCAAATAGCCCCAAATTGCCACATCAAATTCAAATTCAAAACCCTAGCTTGCAATTCATCTTCCACAATCCAATTTATCCTCCAACAATCTCTTATAGTCTAAGAGAAATGCAAATAAACAAAACTTTGTACCAAAATTACTCACTTGTTAGAGGAAAATCAAGCTCCAATATGCTGAAATTTCTACTCCAAAACACCTCAAAATCTGCTCCAAAATGCCCAAAAATAGCCCCAAAATTGCGCATAAAACTGATGAATATCGCAGCGAAACCCGATGGAAACAAGTGTATGGTGATGGATTTGGTGTTTGATGATGATGGGTGCTGAAGATTTGGAGTTGGAATGAGAG
This sequence comes from Gleditsia sinensis, assembly GCA_037074535.1. NCBI lineage: Eukaryota > Viridiplantae > Streptophyta > Magnoliopsida > Fabales > Fabaceae > Gleditsia > Gleditsia sinensis. The sequence goes on along the minus strand of CM073463.1, from coordinate 50,700,512 downwards.
AAAATGGAGAAACTTGAGAGAAGAGTGAAAAAAAATTGCGTGAGAACTAACCTGGCCGCGACGAACATTCCTTTTAAAGCGATTCTCGCCGGTGGCGAAAATAATCCCGCCGCGGCGAGATCTCTTTTCCGCCGAAGGCGAAAATGTCCTCGCCGGCGGCGAACGTAGGATTTTTTTTAACCTGTAAAACAAAACAAACAAATAAATTTAATTAAAAATAAAATTATCATTGAATGAAGTGCAGAATTGAAAATCTAACTAATAAATCACCAAAACTAAAAATTAATTTAAAATTTTAAAATTTAAAATTGCTAAAATAAAACGAGATAAAAGATGAGAAAACAAATCTGATAGGTTGCCTCCCATTAAGCGCTTTCAGTTATAGTAATTAGCTAGACTTTCTGTCATTCTTTACTGCAGTTGTTGTAACTCTAGAGAATCCTTCTGCTTGCTGAATTCTCCGTCGAAATATGGCTTCAACCATTGTCCATTCACCTTGAAAGTTTCCTTTGTTTCATGACTGATCTCAACTGCTCCATAAGGAAACGCCTTGGTTACTAGAAAAGGTCCTGACCAACAAGATCTTAGCTTTCCCAGAAAAAGTCTGAGATGGGAATTATAAAGCAACACTCTTTGTCCCTCCTCAAAGTTTATCCTCAAAATGTACTTATCATGCCAAACCTTCGTCTTGTGCTTGTATATTCGGGCATTCTTATAAGCATCATTCCTCATTTCATCCATCTCCTTCAATTGCAACACCCTCTTTTCACCTGTTGCCTTAAGATCAAAAATCAAAATTTTAATTGCCCAATATGCCCGATGTTCCAATTCAACTGGAAGGTGACAAGCTTTTCCATACACCAATTGGTATGGAGACATGCCGATAGGTGTCTTGAAAGCTGTCCTATAGGCCCAAAGTGCATCATCTAGTTTCCTTGACCAATCCTTGCATGAGTTATTTACGGTCTTTTCAAGGATTCTCTTCAACTCTCGGTTTGACACTTCAACTTGTCCACTAGTTTGAGGATGGTAAGGTGTTGCTATCCGATGTGTTACTCCATACTTTTGCAACAAAGTTTCAAATTGGTTATTGCAAAAATGCTTACCTCCATCACTTATAATTGCTCTAGGTGTGCCAAATCTAGAAAATATGTTCTTCTTGGGGAAATTGATCACAACCCTAGCGTCATTGGTAGGCAAGGCAATTGCTTCCACCCATTTAGAGACATAATCTACACCAACAAGTATGTATTTATTAGAATGAGATGAAGGAAAAGGCCCCATAAAATCAATACCCCAAACATCAAATAAATCAATTATCAAAATATTATTTAAGGGCATTTCATGTCTCTGTGAAATATTGCCGCTCCTTTGGCAATCATCACACATTGAAACAAACTTGAAAGCATCTTTAAACAATGAAGGCCAATAAAATCCGGATTGCAAAATTTTTGCTGTAGTTTTTGTTCCACCAAAATGTCTTCCAACTTCCTTCGAATGGCAATGACGAAGAATGCTTTCCATTTCTTCATCTGGCACACATCTTCTAATGATTTGATCTACACAATGTTTATACAAGTAAGGTTCATCCCAAAAATAATGTTTCAAATCAGAAAAGAATTTCTTTCTTTGTTGATAAGACATGTCAGGAGGTAAAATTTTCTTGACCAAATAATTTGCATAATCAGCAAACCATGGAGCCATTCAGATAGCAAGCAATTACTCATCAGGAAATGTTTCATTAATTTGTTCTTCAACCTCAAGGTAATCTTCCTCCAACCTGGACAAATGGTCAGCAACCAAATTTTTGGTCCCCTTTTTGTCCCGGATTTCTATGTCAAATTCTTGCAAGAGAAGAATCCATCTTAGTCATCACAGTTTGGCATCTTTCTTGGCTAGCAAATACTTAAGAGTAGAATGATCAGTATAAACAATGATTTTAGACCCAATTAAATAAGATCTAAACTTATCAAATGCAAACACTACTGCTAAAAGCTCTTTCTCAGTTGTTGCATAATTAAGTTGTGCATTTGTTAATGTCCTCCTTGCATAATAAATCACATGCAGCAACTTATTCTTCTTTTGACCCAAAACAAAACCTATAGCATAGTCACTAGCATCACACATTACCTCAAATGGAAGAATCCAATCCGGTGCACAAATTATAGGGGCAGAAGTGAGCTTTTCCTTCAAAAGGTTAAAAGCCTGCAAATAATCAGAAGAGAAATCAAACTGTTCATTTTTAACTAATAAACTGCAAAGAGGTTTTGTTATTTTTGAAAAATATTTAATAAATCTTCTATAAAACCCAACATGTCCCAAGAAACTTCTAACGCCCTTTACAGTTGTTGGAGGTGGTAATTTTTCGATCACTTCCACCTTTGCACGGTCTACTTCTATTCCCTTTGCTGAAATCCTATGGCCAAGAACAATTCCTTCTTGAACCATGAAGTGACATTTCTCCCAATTTAGCACTAAATTTGTGTCTTTACAACGCTGCAAGACTAAAGAGAGATTATGCAAGCAATTATCAAAAGAATGGCCAAAAACAGTAAAATCATCCATAAAAACCTCAATAAACTTTTCGACCATATCAGAGAAAATCGCTATCATGCATCTTTGGAAAGTTTTAAGTGCATTACATAAACCGAATGGCATCCTTCTGTATGCAAAAGTACCATAAGGGCATGTAAATGTTGTCTTATCTTGATCCTTTGGTGTAATTGCAATTTGGTTGTAGCCCAAATATCCATCCAGAAAACAATAATAAGCATGTCCAGACAATCTTTCCAACATCTGATCAATAAATGGCAAAGGAAAATGATCTTTTCGGGTATCTTTGTTCAACTTTCAGTAATAAATACACACTCTCCACCCAGTCATTGTCCTTGTTGGAATAAGCTCATTGTTTTCATTTTCTACAATTGTGATTCCTCCTTTCTTTGGTACACAATGAATTGGGCTTACCCAAGCACTATCTGAAATCAGATAAATTATCCCAGCATCCAAAAGCTTAATCACCTCAGCCTTGACCACTTCTTGCATTGTTGGGTTTAAGTACCTTTGTGGCTAAATTGTGGGCTTGTAATCCTCATTCATCAAGATTTTATGTATGCAAACAGAGTTGCTAATACTTTTGATGTCCGCCATTGTCCATCCAATTGCTGCTTTGTGAGTTCGAAGAACTCCTAATAGCTTGTTTTCCTCTTCATCATTCAAAGAATTGTTAATAATAACAGGAAAAGATTCAGAGTCTTCAAGATATGCATACCTTAGATGGGATGGCAGTGGCTTTAGCTCAATCTTGTTGGCTTCCTTCTTTACCACTGAGGTTGGAGTTTCATTTTTTCCCAACTCCTTGAATGTTTTATCACTGAACAAATATTCATCAAGTGCTGCCAGTAATTTTGAACATTGTCTCACTCCCTCATCTTCCTCCTCAATTGTTGTAGATTTCACAAGGCAAGCTTCTAGTGGTAGGAATGGAGTTCTCTCTTCAAAAGTTTATGAGATTAACCTATCAAGAGTGTTAATTTAAAAACAATAATGTACCTCACTCGAAAATTTCATTGCTTCAAAAACATCGAAAGTCACTTGTTCATCTTGCACCCTTAGAATGAGTTTTCCTTGCTGAACATCAATAAATGTTCTTCCAGTTGCAAGGAACGGTCTCCCCAATATCAACGGTATCTCTCTATCTTCCTCTATGTCAAGTACCACAAAATCTACAGGAAAAATAAATTTGTTAACTTTAACTAAAACATCCTCAATTACCCCTTGAGGATATTTCACCGATCGATCCGCTAATTGTAGAGAAATTGAAGTAGGCTTCACTTCTCCCAGGCCTAGTTTCCTGAAAATAGAAAGTGGCATAAAATTAATGCTTGCTCCTAAATCACATAGGACTTTATCAAAATTGCAACTTCCTATAGTACAAGGTATAGTAAAACTCCCTGGGTCTTTCAATTTCTATGGCAGTTTTCTTTGAAGAACTACACTGCACTCATCATTTAGCATGACAGTTTCATAATCTCCCAGCTTCCTCTTCTTTGATAGAATTTTCTTCATGAATTTGCATACTTGGGCATTTGTTCCAACATCTCTGCAAAAGGAATGTTAATATGCAATTTCTTAAAAATTTCCAGAAATTTACCAAATTGATTATCAAGCTTTTTCTTATTCAATCTTTGAGGATATGGGATATGAGGCTCATATTTTGCATTTAGGGAAGGTTGAACATCTTGGGATGTTGATGGCTTTTCTTTAGATTCTTCCATCTTTTTCTCCGATTTCCTTTACCATTCAAGTTCTTTACCATTTCTAAATGTGATCGCCTTTGCATGCTCTTTGGGATTTATTGTGTCACTTGGCAACGATCCTTGAGACCTTTCTGCAATCTGCTTTGAAATCTGCCCCAGTTGGTTTTGGATGTCCCTGTTGATTGCCTCTTGATTTTTGAAATTTGTTCTTGACTCCTCAATGAACTTCCCCAAAATTCCTTTCAAATCTGTTTGTTTCTTCTCTTGGGGTTGGTAGGAAGATGATGACGGTTTGAATCCCCCTTGGTTATTTCCCTATGACAAATTTGGATGATTCCTCCAACCTAGATTATAGGTGTTCGAATATGGGTTATGTTGAGGTCTTTGGAAATTTGAAACATAATTGGCTTGCTCAGCATTTGGTGAAGCAAATGGATTTCCAACTTGGCACTCGATACTAGCATATTTCCACCATATAAATCACATTCTACAGTTGGTTTGGATTCGAACTTGGATGACAATGAATCCATCTTTCTTGAAAAAGTAGCAACTTGAGCCGACAAAGCATTCACTGAATCAATTTCATGCACTGCTGCTGGTTTTTTTGCAATAACCCACTCTAAATACAACTGATTGTTGTTTTGTGCCATAATCTCTAACAACTCATGAGCATCCTCCGGTGTTTTTCCCATTAAAGACCCTCTAGCTGCAGCATCAATCATTGCCCGATAGTTTGAAACCAACCCATTATAAAATGTAGAGATTTGCAGCCAAATCGGTATACCATGATGTGGGCACTTCCTCAACATTTCTTTGAATCTCTCCCAAGCTTCATACAATGATTCTTGGTCATACTGTGTAAAAGATGTGATTTCATTCTGTAATTTTGCCGTCTTAGCAGGAGGAAAGAACTTGGACAAGAACTTCTAAACCAACTCATTCCATGTTGTAATTGATCCCGGTGGTAATGAGTTTAGCCACTCATTGGCTTTATCCCGAAGTGAAAAAGGAAAAACCCTTAATCTTCTGGCATCTTCAGACACACCATTTATCTTGTAACGATCACACACCTCCAGAAAGTAAGCAATATGTGCACTTGGATCATCCTTTGACATTCCCCCAAACTGATTTGATTAAACCATTTGGATAAAGGATGGTTTTATCTCAAAGTTATTGACTTGAACAGTTGGCCTACTTATACTCGAGGTGGTTCCAGCAACATTAGGCACAACATAATCCCTCAAAGCTCTACGATTTCCACCTCCCTCGACAAATGGTGGATCCATGGCTAATTGTCGATTAGGAGCTGAGGTTGAACGCCTTCTCTCTCGGTTTAGATGCCTATATGTTCGATCAATCTCTGGATCAAATGAAAGAAGGTTAAGGCTTCTTGCACGTCGCATACAAAAATCCTACAACCTGAAAATCAACAAGCACTCAAACAACATAAAGTTACCCTTTTTATGATAAATAAAATAAAAGAACAAAATAAACAAACTGAAAAATTGCAAGAAATGACTAAGATAAATAAAGCAAACAAACAGCAACAACTCTAAATGAACAAACAATTAACACAACTCAACAAACTTAATTTAAAACAAAATTAAAAATGAAACAATGATAAAGCAAATTAACTTCAAATTAAAACTAAGATTAGGTAGTATCGATATTAATAAAATCAAACCATTCCCCGGCAACGGCGCCAAAAACTTGATCGTACTTTCGCAAGTGTACGAATCGTTCAAGCAATAAAGTGTACAGAAGTACGGATATCGAACCTATAAGGAATGGCGTTACTAAGTATCGAAATTGACTAATCCTAATTTTATTTGAAAACCCAATTGTTGAAATTGTTTAAGAGGCAAATTAACTTAAAAATAAACATAAATAACACAATTGAATGTTGTTCAAAAATGATTAAAAATGCTAAGTCATTTGATTTCGCTAAATCAATTCAATCTGATTTCAAGTCATGTTATATGAGAATCAAAGCTAAAATTGATCGTTGAAAAACCCATATTTATCTAATACTCTCTCTCGAGTTATATTAGAATTACTTATCTATGAAAACCAACTATATTTCTATGAAGATTTAATCACAAATAAGCACATTACGATTTATGGAATTTCTAGAATAACCACATACATCATGCATTAGGTCTCACACTCGCATTCAACATACGGTATTTATCACAAGAAGCATTCATTACACATCTCCTCTCGGTCTCAATATAATGCAACAAATCATCTAAATCTTGGCCAGAAATTTAAAAGCATTAAGCATGGAAATAAATACTCAACTTGAAAACAATGAACTCATATAACAATAACAAAAGAAATCAGATTTTCTTGATTCAACTACAACATAGCCTTAGCAAAAATGAATTAGTTCATAATGGAAATAAGAACAAACATTATCTCAACTAAATCCATAAATACAAAATTGGAATAAACTGTAGAAAATGAAAGCTAAGGAGAAGAGATGAAGAACTCTTGAAGATGAACACTTGGCAGCAACAATGATGATAATCCTTCAAGATTCTCTAAGCTTTCTCTCCAAAATTGCTTTCTCTCTTCCAAAAATGCCTCAGACCCATTCCTCTCCGTCGTCCCCTCTTTCTCTATCTTATGGTATATATAGATCTAGGGTTTTGGGGGTAATTTTGGAATAAAACAACATAAAAAATGTGTTTTCGGACGACACTCACCGGCGGCGAAATTATTCTCGCCACGGCGAGATTTCTGGAAATAAAATAAAATATTGGATCTCATGTTCTCGCCGACGGCGAAAGGTATCTCGCCGGCGGCGAGGTTTGCATTTGCCAAAACTCGTGTTCTCTGGAATATTCTTACCGACGGCGAGGTTTGCATCTGCCAAAACTCATGGTCTCTATAAGATTCTCGCCTCCCTTTCTGTAAGATTTTCGCCGGCGGCAAGAATATTCTCGCCGGCGGTGGGAATTCCAAATTTGTCCCAAACTTCTCCAAATTATGATTGTACCTGAAATTGCACTTTAAACACGAAATACCCGTGAAATGACATTTGTGGATTAAATAATCAAATAAACACAATTTTCACACAAATATTAACATTTAAATCATAACAAAAATGAAATAATTTGACTCTTATCAATTAACATAATCATAACCGTTGGTAGGACGTCCTCTATTGGTGCACCACACGGATCGTCATGTGACCGTGCTTATTTCTTTTCTTTTCACATTAATAGCCAAAAATATAATTTCAATAACAAGTATGTTCATTATACTCACATAACATAATGTTTCATAAAAATATTTCCATGTAAAAATTTTATACTTAAGATGGTAAGAAGTTCATGCAATAGCAATGGCTATGGCATATACTAGTCATTTATTATTTTTATTTATAAGATTCTTCTTCTTTTTTAAATATTAATTTTATTTCTTTATTTTCTTGATGTAGGTTTTCATCCTATCTGACCATCTCTTACTAAGGGGAGCATAACTCCCTCACTTTAACTCCTATTTAGTTAATATTGGTGTCAATTTAAGGATAAAACAATTATTTAAAACTATTATGTTGAACAATTTAGCGAAATATTAAGAAATCATGGTGATATTATTCCCTCAAAGTACAGGTTATTTCTTCCAGGGAAGGTTCTGACCTCTGCCGACTAATATTTCCATATCTCCCTCATAAAAATTACAAATTAAGTGATTTCAGCGGCTAAAAATCTGTGAGACATATATCTATAATTCGTACGTTAACCATTTATTTTAATTCCCTACAGAATGTTCTCTAAAATTAAAAAATAGAAGCTATCCTAACATATTCTTCCCTGATTAACCATTTTCTGACCACTGCTTACTAATCAGACCATATCTACTTCATATGGACTCCAAATTGCGTGATTCCAGTGGCTAAAAATCTGTCACACAAATATATATAATTTGCATGTTAACCATTTATTTGAATTCCTTACATAATATTCCCAGAAATTAAAACACAGAAGCTATCCTAACATGTTCTTCCCTGATTAACCATTTTATGAACACTGCCTACTAATCAGACCGTCTCTATCTCATATGGGCTCCTAATTGAGTGATTCCAGTGGCTAAAAATGAGTGAGACATAGATCTACATATTTCATGTTAACTATTTATTTTAATTCCTTACCGATTCTTCCCAGAATTTTAAAAACAGAAGCTTAAAATTTTGCCAACCATAGCCATACCTATGCAGAACTATCTACACCAGCCTAAGTATTCAAACATACATAATATGTAAAATGATATAGCAACATCCAAGACCAATCATCAAAGTTCTAAGATCAAAATCTCATATAAATATTACAAGTTTCCAAAGTTTTCTTCAAAAAGAAATATTGTTAAACTTACCTGGAGCACTTATTCCTCTAGACTTCTCCTTCCTCTTTCTTCCTTTCTTCCTCTCCTTTCCTCACTCTACCTTGCTTCTATTTTTCCTCTCCCTCACTTGGATGAAAATTCTAATGTTATAGGGTGGGTTTGGCTTAAATAGACCACCAAATAATTCACCTTTCATGATCATGGGTCTACCTTATTACAATTAGTATACACTTTGTTGAATGTTTGGAAAACAAACAACTTATGTTCTTGTCTTCCTCTTCCTTAGTCAAGATATGCATAGCAAAAGGAGATTTGTATTTTGAAAATTATGATAATATGTTTCTAAGATAAAGGACAAGGTCACTTTGATTTAGGGATTCATTTTTTTTTCTTTTGTCTAAATCAAGTATGATAGGTTTGCCATTTTAGGTGGCAAATTTCTAGCCCTTCAATCTCCATTATTTGGTTGAAATTATTTGTGTGGGATAGGACTGTTTTGTCCTAATGCCATGTATTATCATACCACTTGCTAAAATTATGAGTGTAGGATATAAATGTTTTATCCTAAAGCCTTGTATTATTATACCACATGTTAAAATTATGAATGTAGTATATAACACCACTTGCTAAATTTTTGTCTTAATTGCATGTCACCTAATCTTGATTACACCATTATTTCATCACTTTATTTTATTTTTATTTTTATTTTTTCCTCTTGGGTTTGGGCTCATTCTTGCCTATTTTCTTTACTTTGGTTAGAATTCTACCTCTCATAATGGGCTTAGTCACATTTTTATGATTTTGTGGGCTACCGGTTCAATTTCTATATCCTAGTCCAAGTCTATGTTTTATTTCTTCCTTGGGCTATCCTATTGGGTTGCTAAAAATTCATGTGAAGTAGAAAAACTCTATATGAAGTGTCCATAGGTGAAAGCCCAATTTATGGGTGGAGATACTAAACTTAGTAACTTTAACTCTTAAATTAGGAAAAATTACCCTAATCTAATCTTTTTGAAATTTTAATACCTTTACTTACTTCACAAAAATTTATCTTCCTTACCCAAGAATTTCACCTTTCTTTAGTATATTTATTTCTAATTTTTTCTCTTAAGTTTTCTCTCTTTACTTATTCCATTAATGTTAGAACATTTCTATGCATACACGTAAGGTGAAGAATTTCTAAGGATTATATTTCCTTAGATATCTAAAAATTGTCTAATAAGTTTTATTTCCTTAATTAAATATTTATATACCTTAAAAAGAAATGAAATTAGGGATGTTACATTTCTCTCCGCCTAAAAGAAATTTTGTCCTCAAAATTTCAAAAGTTACCTAATAAGAACAATTTTGGATATTTCTTCCTTAGGACTTCTTCTAGCTCCCAAGTTGCTTCTTCCAGAGTAAAACCTTCCTATAACACCTTAACTAGGAGAATAATTTTTTTCCGCAATTGCTTCACATCAGTGTCCAATATAGATGCTGGTACTAATAGGTATGTCATGTTCTCCTTTATTTGGATTGGTTTATCTTGTATCACATGTGAGGAGTCTAGAAGATACTTCTGGAGCTGTGATACATGGAAAACATTATGCAAGTTGGACAAATTAGGTGGGAGAGCAACTTGATATGCTGACGTCCCAACTTTCTTCAGAATTTGGTAGGGTCCCAAAAATTACAGATTTAGCTTTTTGATCTTGAGAGACCTACCAACTCCAGTGGTTGAGGAAAGTTTAAGAAATACATGGTCCCCTTCCTTAAACTCTAGAGGTCTATGTCTCTTATCATAGTAACTCTTTTGCTGACTCTGAGCTGTGAGCATTTTATCTCCTATAATCCTGATTTGTTTAGTGGTTTGTTGAACTAGATCAGGACCCAACAAGTTCTTTTCTCCTACCTCAAACCAACATAGTGGAGATCGGCACTTTTTACTGTATAAAGCTTCATAGGGGGCCATCTTAATACTAGAGTGATAGCTATTATTATAAGCAAACTCTACTAAAGGTAGGTACTTATCCCATCCTTTACCTTGCTCTATCACACAGGCCCTCAACATATCTTCTAGGGTTTGAATGGTCCGTTCTGTCTGCTCGTCAGTCTGAGGATGGTAGGTAATACTAAACTACAACTGAGTACCAAAAGCTTCCTGCAACGCCTTCCAAAACCTTGACATGAACCTCGGATCTCTATCTGAAATGATATTTAAGGGAATCCCATGTAGTCTAACTATTTCCTGAATGTACAACTGGGCTAATTTGTCCAGTGAATAGTTAATCTTTATGGGCAGCAAGTGAGCAGATTTGGTTAATCTGTCAACTATTACCCAGATAGAGTCATGTCCAACTGAAGTTTTAGGTAAACCCACAACAAAGTCCATCGAAATAATGTCCCATTTCCATTCAGGAATCTTAAGAGGTTGTAGAAATCCTATAGGCTTTTGATGTTCCAGTTTCATCTTCTGACAAATTAAACATTTCACCACAAACTGAGCAATGTCCTTTTTCATCCCTGGCCACTAATACATCCTCTTTAAGTCCTGGTACATTTTAGTAGATCCAAGATGGACTGAGTATTTACTCTAATGTGCCTCATACAGGATCTTTGTCCTCAACTCTCATTCTTGAGGGACACAAATCCTTCCTTAATACATGATTACTCTAGTTTTTTAGACAGAAAAATTATCCTGTAAGTATTGATCGTGAGCTTAGACCTCTTTAATTTAAGTTCTAAGATCATACTCTATACTCAACCCATTGATGATTAGATTATTTGGTGTAAGGGTAGTGACCAGCTTCAAATTTCAAAACTCCTCTAGCATCTGCATCTCATACACCATCATCTGACCCATGTATAGAGATTTTCAACTCAAGGCATCAGCTACAACATTCTCCTTTCCTGGATGAAACTTTATCTCAAACTTGTAGTCATTGAGAAATTCTACCCACCTTCGTTTCCTCATATTTAACTCCTTCTGATAAAAAAGGTACTTAAGACACTTATGATCACAATATACTTCAAATGTTGCCCCGTACAAATAGTGTCGCCAAATCTTTAAGGCAAACACCACCGCTACCAATTTAAGATCATGGGTTGGATAGTTTCCTTCGTGGGGTCTCAGTTGCCTAGAGGTGTAAGCAACTACTCTCTTATCTTGCATCAGCACACACCCTAGCATTTTCTTTGAAGCGTCACCATACACTTCAAAATGTCCTGTAGGGTCTGGAATAATTAAAACAGGAGGAGTGGTCAGTCTTGTCTTAAGCTCCTGGAAACTAGCTTCACATTGATTAGTCCATTTGAAAGAACTTCCCTTCCTAGTCAATTTAGTCAATGGCAAGGCTATATGAGAGAATTTTTGTATAAACCTCCTATAGTATTCTGCCAAACCCAGGAAACTTCTGACTTCTGTAACCATCTTTGGTCTCTCCTGCTGAATAACTGCTTCCGTCTTGCTAGAAACTTCACCTCTGACAGCCAAAATTCACACTTCTCCAATTTGGCATATAACTTTTCCTCTTTCAACACTTGCAGCACGATTCAGAGATGTTGTTCATGTTCTTTCTCACTCTTAGAATATATGAAGATGTCATCAATGAACACTACAACAAATTGATCTAGGTAGGGTCAAAAAATACGATTCATGTAATCCATGAAAATTGTAGGTGAATTCGTCAACCCGAAGGGTAGTATGAGAAACTCATAGTGCCCATACCTAGTCCTGAAGGCAGTTTTTGGTACGTCCTCCTCCTTGATCCTAATCTAATGGTATCCTAACCTCAAGTCAATTTTAGAAAAAAATGGAGGCTTCCTTCAGTTGATCTAATAAGTCATCTATCCTAGGGAGTGGGTACTTGTTTTTGATAGTCACCTTATTCAGCTGTCTGTAATCTATGTATAGTCTCAAGCTCCCATCTTTCTTCTTAACAAATAATACAGGAGCTCCCCAAGCTGATACACTTGATCTAATAAATTGCTTGTCTAATAGTTCCTCTAATTGTTTCTTGAGTTCCTGTAGTTCCTTCAAGGCCATTCTATATAGTGCAATAGAAATAGGCCCTGTCCCAGGTAGGAGATCAATAGAGAACTCTATCTTTCTCTTAGGAGGTAAGCCTAGAATATCTGATGGAAATACTTCAGGAAACTCGTTAGCTATTAGGATTTCATCAAGCTTCGATTCGACTTCTAGGTTTTGATAAATACAAGAGAATGTATCCAAGTACTCCATTTTTCAACTCCCTATTAACTTGATTGGCATTAAGCATCAATAATTACACCTCCTCTTTCAGAGTAGGAGGTAGAAATTCAACAATCTTGTTACAACAATTTAGCAAGACTCGATTTCTAGTCATCCAGTCTAACCCTAGAATGACATCAATACCTTTTAAAGGTAGACAGACAAGGTCTACAGAAAATTTTTTCTCCTAAATAGTGACTTGACAGTCCTTACATACAGAGGAAGTTAAGACCATTTCCCCTGTGGGAGTTACTACAGATAGCTCATGGGGGGTTTCAGTAATAGGATACTAAAACTCCCTAATACATTCTTCTGATATAAATGAATGACTAGCACCAGAGTCAAACAACACCAAAAGAGCAAATCCATAGATATAGCATGTACCTTGAATCATTTCAAAAGATTGAGCTACCTCTTGGCCGCTGAGGGTAAAAACCCTTCCTTTCACCTGAGCCTCTGTTCCGGCTGCTTCCCCACATTCTGTGGCTAGTTTCTTGCAAAATGACCCTTCTGTCCGCAGTTGAAGCAGACATATTGTCTCATGTAGTATGGTCGGTTACCATGCATGCATCCGCACTTATCGCACTTGACTAGGGTGAGGTGTTCTTGGAAAGGTCTAGGACCCGCAGTTAATGGCCTCTTACCAGCTTCATATCCACTTCTTCTCACGTTCTTGCTAGGGTTGGAAAAATTTTTCTTCCTTTTCCACAGGTTTCGCTTTTGCTTTTCATCCTCCACTACCTTCGAACTTAATAGCCTTCCATGCTTCATTAGGGTTAAATCGCAGATAAGAGGAGAACTTAGACAACTCCTCGAACCTCACGATGTATTGGTCCATGGTCATGCTACCCTACCGGAGTTGGAGAAATTCAATCTCTTTCTCCACCCTCACAGTACTTGAAAAGTACTTTTCCAAAAAGGTGTCTTTGAACACCTGCCAAGTGATCTGCCTTCCCTAGTGAGCTAAAAGTTCTCTAGCTTCACACCACCAGTATTCTGCTTTATTTTTCAGCATATATGCAACAAAGATTACTTGTTGCTCCTCAGTACAGCCTATCACTTCAAAGATTTTCTCTAACTCCCTTATCCATCTTTCAACTACAATCGGGTCAAAGCTGCCTTGAAAACAAGGTAGCCTAATCCTCAAGAACTCAGATTTGCCGTTATTATTTCTAGCCATCCGGTTGTTAGCACCATTCACACCATTCAAGTTATTAGCATTCTGGAGGTATTGTAGAAGTTGATTAGTGGTCATGACTTGGTCTCGAATTGTCATGGCCAGGTTGTGTAGGGTTTCCTCTACATTGTTTGCCGGATTCCTCCTTGGTGGTGCCATTTCCTATTGTGGCAAAACTAAAGTTATGCTGCTATTGAGGTGATCAAGCCCATTAGTTAGTTCAAAAATATTTAATAGCAGTTATAACACCACCTTGGCATGTAGATAGGAAACACTAGTAATTTCTTACCTATATGAATTCACTGATCCCTACACAGCACAACAATAAACATACTCAAGACACTATAAGATCGATTCAGATAACCATCCACCTACTGGCCATCCAGGATCGACCTGCTCTGACACCAATTATGTAACAACTCCATTTAAGTAACAATTTTTTTTAAATACCATGAAGTTATTACCTCGTTACAACTTAACTCAAAATAACATTTATTTAATTTATGCAATACAGAGTTTACATACATATCAATAATCAATAACATCCATACAAAAGTCTAACACATATATAATTACATCTTATTCACCCTTGCTGACCAGTTCCGGAGATACGGGTGCGGGTGGTTGCACCTTCACAGGGATCTTAGTCAACTTGACCATAGACACCATATATATTACTGGGATCAGCTCAAAATAGAGTAACTCGATCCAACATACACTAAAAACTAGTGGCATAGAGAAAATCTGCATAATTATTCTTCTGAACATGACATGGAAATATAGTGAGAATTAAATCCCAGTAAGTTCAACAATAAATCATCATCAATATAGCTCATCACGTCATGTTCATCTGTATAAACTACAGCAAATATCTTTGGTCACATGAATGCACTATATCTATGCACATGAGAATCGTACAATAATGACATGTATGACAAGATTAACTATTTTCAAAATATCATATGATGACTATCAATTTATTCTCATATCAAGCTACCCCGGTCAAGGTGAGTATTTTCTACTTTCCGTTATGGGCTTTTCTTGCTCCGTCCGACATTGCACACTTTCTCTTTCTTTTCTCATTAGGATAATCATAACTGTTGGTAAGGTGTCCCCTACTGGTGCACCATACAGATTGCCATGTGACTGTGCTCATTTCTTTTCTTTTCACAATAATAACCAACAATATGCTTTCAATAACAAGTATGTTCATCAAAATATAATTATTACCAAAAATCATTGGTAATCATGCCATGAACATAATCATTTCAAATATCAATTTATAAAATATTTCTATGTCAAAATTTCACACTCAAAATTTCAAATAATAACTATGACATATACTAGTCATTTATTATTTTCATTTTTAAGATTCTTCTTCTTTTTAAAATATTATTTTTATTTCTTTATTTTTTTATGCAGGTTTTCATCCTATCTGACCTTCTCTTACTAATCAGAGCATAACTCCCCCATTTGAACTCGAATTTAGGTGATCTTGGTATCAATTTAAACATAAAACAATTATATAAAACTATTATGTTGAACAGTTTAGCGAAAGATTAAGGAATCATGGTGATATTACTCCCTCAATATACAGGTGATTTCTTCTCGGGTAGATTCTGACCTCTACTTACTAATATCTTCATATCTCCCTCATAAGTATTCCAAATTGAGTGATTCCAGTGGATAAAAATCTGTGACACATATACCTATAATGTTTTTGTTAAGCATGTATTTTAATTCCCTATAGAATGTTCCTAGAAATTAAAATAAAAAAGCTATCATAACATTTTTTTCCTTGATTAACCATTTTCTGACCATTGCTTACTAATCAGACCATATCTACCTCATATGGACTCCAAATTGAGTCATTACAGTGGGTCAAATTCTGTGAGACATAGATTTACATTTTTTATGTTACCTATTTGTTTAAATTTCTTACCGATTCTTCCCTGAATTTTAAAAACCGAAGCTTAAAATTTTGCTACCCATAGCCATACCTATGCAGAACTATCTACACCAGCCTAAGTATTCAAACATACATAATATGTAACATGATATAGCAACATCCATGACCAATCATCAAAGTTCTAAGATCAAAATCTCATATAAATATTACAAGTTTCAAATCTTTTCTTCAAAAAGAAATATTATTAAACTTTTCTTGAGCACTTAGTCGTCTAGACTTCTCCTTCCTCTTTCTTCCTTTCTTCCTCTCCTTTCCTTACTTTACTTTGCTTCTATTTTTCCTCTCCCTTACTTGGACAAAAATTCTAATGTTATAGGGTGGGTTTTGCTCAAATAGACCACCAAATAATTCACCTTTCATGATCATGGGTCTACCTCATCACAATTAGGATACACTTCGTTGAATTTTTGGAAAACAAACAACTCATGTTCTTGTCTTCCTCTTCCTTAGTCAAGATATGCATAGGAAAATGAGATTTATTTTTTGAAAATTATGATAATATGTTCTGAAGATAAGGGACAAGGTCCCTTTGATTTAGGGATTCATTTCCTTTTTCTTTTGTCTTAATCAATTATGATAGGTTTGCTTTTTTAGGTGGTAAATTTCTAGCCCGTGAATCTCCATTATTTGGTTAAAATTATTTGTGTGGGATAGAAATGTTTTGTCCTAATGTCATGTATTAGCATACCACTTGCTAAAATTATGAGTGTAGGACATAGATGTTTTATCCTAAATCCTTGTATTATCATACCACTAGCTAAAATGATGAGTGTATGATATAGATGTTTTGTCCTAAAGCCTTGTATTATCATACCATTTGCTAAATTTTTGTCTTAAAGCCATGTAACCTAATCTTTATTATAGTATCACATGATTTTTTTCCTCTTGGATTTGGGCTTATTCTTACCCATTTCCTTTGCTTTGGATAAAATTCTACCTTTCTTGGAGGGCTTGGACACATTTTCATAATTTTTGTGCTATCAGTCCAATTTCTATATCCTAGTCCAACTCTATGTTTTATTTCTTGTTTATGTTATCCAATGGGCTTGCTAGAAACTTATGTGAAGTGGAAAAAACTCTATATGAAGTGTCTATAGGTGAAAGCCTAATGGATGGGTGAATATATTAAACTTAGTAACTCTAGTTCTTGAATTAGGAAAAATTACCCTAATCCAATGTTTTCTTGAAATTTTAAGACCTTTACTTGTTTCCAAAAATTTATGTTCCTTACCCAAGAATTTCACCTTTCTTTAGTATATTATTTCTAATTTTTCCTCTTAGTTTTTCTCTCTTTACCTATTTGATAAAGGGGAAATTTGAGTGTTTAATGGTTATATTTTATCCTCTAATTAGTAGTAAACTTGTTATTATTTTCCCGCATTTGGTTATGCTTTGCTCTGGATACTGCTTTGGTTTGTTTTATGTTTTTAGGAGAGCAAAAGATGCCAAGAAGTAGGGGAAAACACCCATGAGAAGTGCCATATGGACATGGAACAAGATGAGGAGGAAGCAAGGAGGAAGCCCACCAAAAATCAGCAAGAAAGGAGTATGGCGGCCCCCAACACAGCCAGGCCATGCTTGATGGCATGCAACACGGCCAAGCCGTGTTCTATGCAAGAAGCTGCAGAAAATCCCAGAAACCCGACCGAAGCGCGGCCCTGCTGCAGGTCTGCGAACACTGTATTTTTTAGGGTTTTGGCCGCCCAAACTGATATATATCGAAGGGGATGCGCAGCCAAACAAGGGGAGACACATTGGGTCTCATTTTTACTCAGTTTTAGGCTTAGAAAACACCTTAGGATTAGGTTTAGAGTAGGATTAAAGTTCAATTCATGTTCTTAGAGTAGATTTCACATTGATTCAAGCTTGTATTCCCATTACATTCAGCAATCCAGGTTTTATCTTTCTATCTCTGCACTCATTTCTATTTCAACTCTTTCTCTTGGTTTGTATTAGATGTTGATGATTTACTTAATGATTATGCCTTTGATTTATCTTTCTATCATGCTTGAGTAGATTTTGATCTAGGGTTTTGGTAACCCACTTATGATGTGATGATACATTGAGCTGATTGAGTTAATGGAACCCTAATTGTATTATCTATGGTTAATTAGGGTTAGCTATTAAGTATTGGTTATATAAGTTGATGAATGTTTGGCCAGTATTTATCACGTCTTAGAATATTAATTGATGGACTGAAAGGTGAAGATTAATACCGGAACCTAATAGTTAATTAGGGATATCTTAATCATGAAAGTAGTTTAAGGTTCTCTAGGAACAAATCAATTAGTGGGCACGAGAAAACCGATTAATTGTATTCCATGGTTGGCATAGAACTTAATGGACTTAGGTTGAACTAAGAACCACGAAAGTAGGCAATTGGATTAACCTAGGTACGATTAGTAACGTTTGAAAGAGGTTGCTAGTTAATTAAGGCTAAACCATCCCCAATAACCTAGATAATTGCAATTAGAGGTACATATTGAGTGTTGAATATCATAAGTGTGGTGAACCCTAACCTTAGGCTTTGTTTAATTGGTTATTTGCATCTATTTAATTGTGACACTCTCTGATCGAATTACATCGATTTAGATAGCATATTTGTGAAATTCTAGTAGTTGACATTATTCTCTGTGGGATATGACTCGTACTCGTCGGACTAGCTACAGCTATGCCGTGCACTTGCGGTAATTAGTAAAACATACACACAACACTATTCCATTAATGTTAGAACATTTCTATGCATACACGTAAGGTGAAGAATTTCTAAGGATTATATTTCCTTAGATATCTAAAAATTGTCTAATAAATTTTATTTTCTTAATTAAATATTTCTGTACCTTAAAAAGAAATGAAATTAGGAATGTTACATTTATAATTCAAGAAGAGTATGGTTTTTCAAAATAGATTTTGGAAATCATTGAATATGTGGTTCTAAATATATTTATCATTATTTGGTAATGTGAATAGTATGTGCACAAGGAATTGATCTGTAAAGCCATAAGTTGCTGGATAAGATTGAATGGCAAGCGTAAATCTCATGGCGGGTTGCTTGATAATTATGCATTGCATTTGATGAATATGTCTAGATGAATATCGACGAGTTGTATGGCTTGAAATGGTACTGAGTAGGGGACGCCCTATTAGCTTTAGTGAGCCAAGGGGAAGGCTACTATAACTGGGTGATAGTGGTAATGTGAGGAGACATATGGGTGATGAACTCATATTCCATTATCACTTTTTGTGATTATAGTCGATCGGTCACTATGCATATAGCAAATGAGTGAATTGAGTATATTGCGAGCTATAACATGCTTGAGTATTATGTAAAAAGAATGGATTTTTAGTGCATATATAATATTTTAATTATACATTAACAAAAATTATGATTTTAGCTCAAAAGCTTGATATTTTTTGGTAGCTAATACAACTGAACATAACACCATCCTTTGCTGTATGCTTGGGTTTATTTAATGGTTCTAATATGGAATCCTCCTAATGTTTTCATGTGAAATATTTTGATACATAACAACATGTGTTTAACAATCATACCATGCTGAATATGGTTTTGGATATCTGAATATCCTTTGAATTGAGAATATTTGAAATATGGGTCTCATATCATTGTACTTCTGAACTGTATTTTCTATGTACAGAATTTTAAAATATGAGTACATCTATATACTGACCTAAGAGGTCATAGAAGGTATTATCTATAACATCCCTAATTTTTTTTCTTTTATTAATAAAGGTACATAAATATTTAATTAAGGAAATAAAAATTACTAAACAATTTTTCGATATCTAAAAAAATATAGGCCTTAGAAATTCTTCACCTTATGTGTATGCATAAAAATATTTCTAACATTAAGGGAATAATTAAAGAAAGAAAATCTAATAGAAAAAATTAGAAATAACATCCTAAAGAGAGGCAAAATTCTTGGGTAAGAAAGATAAATTTTTGGAACTAAGTAAAGGTCTTAGAATTCCAAGAAGATTGGATTAGGGTAATTTTTCCTAATTCAGGAGCTAGAGTTACTAAGTTTAACATCTCCACCCATACATTGGGCCTTCAACTATGGACACTTCATAGAGTTTGTTTTTTCACTTCACATGAGTTTCTAGCACGTCAATTGGATAGCCCAAGCAAGAGATATATCATAGACTTAGAATAGGATATAGAAGTTGGATTGATAGCCCAAAAATCATTAAAATGTGACCAAGCCCTCCATGAGATGTAGAATTTCAGCCAAAGTAAAGGAAATGGGAAAGAATGAGCCCAAATACAAGAGGAAAAAATAAGAACCATGTGATAATATAGGGTAATAATAATCAAGATTAGGTCACATGGCATTAGGACAAAGTATTTATATCTTACACTAATAATTTCAGTAAGCCATATGATGATATAGTAGGTAATAATACATGGCATTAGGACAAAACATTTATATCTTATACTAATAATTTCAGCAAGCTATGTGATGATATAGTAGGTAATAATATATGGCATTTAGACAAAATATCCCTATCCTACACAAATAATTTATGCCAAGCAAGGGAGACTCAAGGGCTGGAAATTTGCCACTTGGAAAGGCAAATCTATCGTATTTGAGTGAGATAAAAGAAAATAGAAATGAATCCTTAAATCAAAGGGACCTTGTCCCTTGCCTTAAGAACAATTTATCATGATTTTGAAATACAAATCTTCTTTTTGCTATGCATATCTTAACTAAGGGAGAGGAAGACAAGAACATGAGTTGATTTAGAAATGAATCCCTAAATCAAAGGGACCTTGTCCTTTGTCCCTTCTTTTTGCTTGATAATTTATTTAAGCAAAAACCACCCTTAAAACATTATAATTTCGTCCAAGTGAAGTGGAGGAAAAATGGCTATGTCATATACTAGTAATTTGTAAGATTTTCCCCTGATTAACCACTTTTTGACCACTGCTTACTAAACGGATAATATCTACCACATATGCACTCCAAATTGAGTGATTCCAGTGGCTAAAAATCTAAGAAACATAGATCTAAATGTTTCACGTTAAGAATTTCTTTTATTTCCCTACAGATTTATACTAAAAATTCAAACATAAAAGCATATCTAACATATTCTTCCTTAGTTAACCATTTTCTGAGCATGGCTTACTAATCAGACTATATCTAACTCATATGGACTCCAAATTGAGTGATTCCAGTGGGTAAAAATCTGTGAGACATAAATATACATCTTTTATGTTAACTATTTATTTTAATTCCTTATCTATTCTTCCTAGAACTTTAAAAACAGAAGCATAAAATTTTGCCACCCATAGCTATACCTATGCAGAACTTTCTACACCAACGTAAGTATTCAAACATCCATCACATGTAAGATCAATATGTAACATGATATAGCAACATCCATGACCAATCATCAAAGTTCAAAGATCAAAATCCAATATAAATGTTACAAATTTCAAAACTTTTCTTCAAAAAGAAATATTGTTAAACCTACCTTGAGCACTTAGTCCTCTAGACTTCTCCTTCCTCTTCCTTCCTCTCTTCCTCTCCTTTCCTCACTCTACCTTGCTTATATTTTTCCTTTTCCTCACTTGGACGAAATTCTAATGTTATAAGGTTGGGTTTTCCTTAAATAGACTATCAAATAATTCACCTTTCATGATTATGGGTCTACCTTATCACAATTAGGATGCACTTGGTTATTTTTGGAAAACAAAGAACTCATGTTCTTGTCCTCCTCTTCCTTAGTCAAGATATGCATAGCGAAAAACATATTTATATTTTGAAAATTATACTAATATGTTCTTAAGACAAGGGAGAAGGTCCCTTTGATTTAGGGATTCATTTCTTTTTTATTTTGTCTTAATCAAGTGTGATAGGTTTGCCTTTCTAGGTGGCAAATTTCCAACCCTTGAATCTTCCTTGCTTAGCTGAAATTATTTGTGTAGGATAAGGATGTTTTGTCATAATGCTATGTATTATTACCGACTTGCTAAAATTATGAGTGTAGGATATAGATGTTTTGTCCTAATGCCATGTATTATCATACCACTTGCTAAAATTATGAATGTAGGATATCACACCACTTGCTGAATTTTTGTCTTAATGCTATGTAACTTAATCTTTATTATTATTATACTATTATTTCATCACATGATTTATTTTATTTTATTTTTCCCTCTTGGATTTGGGGTAATTCCTACCCATTTCCTTTGCTTTGGATAAAATTCTACCTTTCTTGGAGGGTTTGGTCACATTTTCATAATTTTTGGGCTACCGATCCAACTTCTATATCCTAGTCAAAGTCTATGTTTTATTTCTTGCTTAGGTTATCCAATGAGCTTGCTAGAAACTTATATGAAGTGGAAAAATTCTATATGAAGTGTCCATAGGTGAAAGCCCAATTTATGGGTAGAGATGTTAAACTTAGAAATTTCTAACTCTTGAATTTAAGAAAAATTACCCTAATCCAATCTTCTTAAAATTTTAAGACCTTTATTTACTTCACAAAAAATTATATTCCTTACCAAACAATTTTACCTATCTTTAGTATGTTATTTCTAATTTTTCCTATTTGGTTTTCTCTCTTTACTTGTTCCCTTAATGTTAGAAACATTTTTTATGCATACCCATAAGGTGAAGAACTTCTAAGGATTATATTTCCTTAAATATTTAAAAATTGTCTAATAAATTTATTTCTTTTATTAAATATTTATGTATCTTTAAAGAAACAAAATTAAGGATGTTACATTAAATATTTATGTACCTTTATTAATAAAAGAAACGAAATTAAGGATGTTACAATTTTGACATGGAAATATATTATAAAGTGATATTTGAAAATGATTATGTTCATGGCATGATTATGATTTTATCAATGAATTTTGGTAATGATTATGCTTTGATTATTGATTATGGCATGTGAGTATAATGAATATACTGGTCATTGGAATCCTATTTTTGGCTATTAATGTGAAAAGAGAAGAAAAAAAAAGAGACGGGCACGGTCACATGGCGGTTCGTGTGGTGCACCAGTAGGGACGCCCTACTCACGGCTATGATTATGCTAATGAGAAAAGAAAGCGAAAGTGTGCCAAGTTAGACAGAGCGAGAAAAGTCCATACCGAAGAGTAAAACGTAGTCACCTTGACCGGGGTAACTTGATATGAAAATAAGTTGATACCCATCGAATGATATTCTAAAAATAGTTATTCATGCCATAAATGCCATTACTGTACGATATTCATGTGCATAGATAAAGTGCATTCATGTGACCTAAGGTATTTACTGTTGCTTATACATATAAACATGACATGATGAGCTATATTAATAATAATTACGATTTATTGTTGAACCTACTGGGATTTAATTCTCACTATATTTCGATATCATGTTCAGAAGATTATATATGCAGATATTATCTATATCTAACTTTTAGCATACGTTGGGTCGAGTTCGCTAAGATCCCGGTGAAGTTGCAACCACCCGTACCCGTATCCTCAGAACTGATCAATATGGATGAATATGATGTGGACATATATGTGTTTGATTTTTGTAAGGATGTCTTTAATTAATGATATGTATGTGAACCCAGAATTGTATCATTGTTATTGGTATACCATAAACCTTAATTGTGCTTAGTTAATTTAATTGAATGTTATTATGAGTTAAATAGTTAGAAGTAAAGAGGTAATGAATTTATGGAACTTTACAAATATATATATGTATATATGTAAAAAAAAATGGAGTTGTTACATTATCTGCTCACTAAGTTGTCAAACTCAATAAACGATATTTCTTCATTTTTCAGATAAAAATACAGAGTCTGATTCAGTAGATAGATGGTCAGTTAGATGACATTTTCTCTGGGTGAGTCTACATTGTTTCCAAGGCTCACAATATTTGAATTATACTGTATTTGTATTCTAGAGTATGCTCTATATGCCATCGACAGGATTTTTACTTCTGCTGTTTATTTGATATCGATAAGCTCAATCTGTATTTTGTGTATACATGGAAGAACCTATTTGTATCTGTTTCTATTTATAAAGGAGTATATTTTGTAGGTTATGGTAAGAATCTGGTTGTAAAGTATGTGTTTCAGGTGCCCTTAAATTAGGACCGTGACAAGTTGGTATTAGAGCATTAGGTTTTCATGTGGCTATCAGAGAAAAGAATTCATTAGTAAGACCTTTAGTATGGATATGAACTAGATATATTTATACTTCAGGTGATGTTGAGGGATTCTATAGGGTTTTAATTTCCTTTATATTCCAAATTTGCTAAATTTCCTAGTATAAGATTGATTGAATATTGTGGCATTTTAAAAAGTATCTATGTGTCAATTTCTGCCTGAAAAGTGAAAGAGATAGGTGTGCTAGAGAATTTAAAGAATTGAAACATATGCCTAATATAAACATTTCTGAATGTGATATCCATTGTACCCGATTGTCTAGATAGGGTAGACTTTGAAGTAATATTGGGAATGGATTGGTTGGCATTATTCCATGCCATTTTGGAATGTCATCTTAAGGTGATTAAATTCAATATTTCTAGAGAATCTTGTTTCTTGATATAAGGAAACTATAGTGAGGTACGCAGTAATCTAATATCTGTTCTAACAACCCTAGTATTCTCCTTGTGGTTTTCTAGTCCTATTTATGAAAAAGAATGATGAATCACTACGGTTATGCATATATTACAAATAATTTAATAAAGTGACAGTGAGTAATAAATACCCATTACCTCGAATAAATGATTTGTTTGACCAAATATAGTGTGCTCAATAGTTTTTTTTTAAAAAATAATACAATAAAATAAATTTTATTTGAGATCTGGATATCATCAATTAAGGATAAGGGAAGAGGATATTTTGAAAACTACTCTTCAGACTCAATATAGGAACTATGAGTTCTTAGTGATGTCATTTAGTTTGACAAATACCCCAGCTGCATTTATGAACTTTATGAATAGAGTACTTAAGCCATTCTTGGATCAACATGTTATTTTATTTATTGATGATATACTAGTATATTCCAAGTTTAAAGGAACATAAGCAATATTAGTGGATAGTTTTACAAACTCAAGTAGAGAATCAGCTATATTCTAAGTCTTCAAAATACGAATTCTAATTTAGTAGTGTTACTTTCTTAGGGCATGTGGTTAGTAAGGATGGTATTCAAGTATACCTTAAGAAAGTAGAAGGGGTACAACAATGGCCACATCCTATTACAGCTACAGATGAAGATCAAAATCAAATTTTTGTTTCCTACAGTTGTCTGCCATTTAATCTATTTGAACCATAGTTGGATCAGGTACATGAACAAATACTTGTAAACCATCAATCAACTCCTCGGCATTTGAAGCCGAGATGAGAATTCATCATGCTGAGTGTTAGATAAACCTTTGTTCCATATCTTAATCAAGAAAAGACAATAGACTATCAAAGAAATGGTTAACATTAAACAACCCTCTCGGTTTGTGATGCATATTCAGTTGTGCCTAAGAGATTATTTGGAAAATCTCTTCTAAAGTACCAAAACCCCCTAGTAAGGCAATGAAGGTATCAACATTGCTCATCATTCTAGCCATATGCTCATGTATGAAAACTACTCTAAATTCTTCCCTAATTATCTTTTCTATGATGTTAGATGTAGCTAGAGCTATAGGAATAATACCTAGAACTTGGCATCCTCCTACATATGCCGCTGGAGACTTGCACCCCATTAACCCACGGTTATCTCCACTATAGACTAAATGAATTTTTCTCCTACCCTACACCATACCCAGATTTTACGCTGCAGACATGCCTTGACTTCATTTTCTACTTGTGACAAAATGGTTTGAAATTCAGGGACCGAATTTCTTAATGGGGAATAAATGTAACACCCCTAAGATTTAATAATTTCCATTTATGTATGGATTAATAAAAGAAATAAAGGAGTAGGGATGTAATTGAAATCTTTTAATGATGAAAATTAAAACTTATTAATATTTTAGGGCTCAATTTGTAATTTCTTAAAATTTTAAGGGTCAACATGTAAATAATAAAATTTGAAGGACTTTCTCTAACAATTAACAAATTGCTAATTGGTCCCTCAATTATTATTTTAAATAAATAGACAAAAAATTTCCAAAGTGAATGAATAGTGTAAATAGTAACTTTCTCTCTCCTCATTTTCTACCTTTGAGCCTCCGATCTTAAAACTAAGGGTACCATTGGATTCAAGATGGAGAGTACTACGATTTTGGCCAAACAATTTTTTAAATCGACCGTAAAATCATTGCAAATCAAAAGTAAAAAATCTTAAAAATAGGTAAACTCTGAAACTCCTATTTAGAGTCCCCAAATTGAAAATCTGACACCATATATGGATTTACGAGATAGATAAACTGTAGGATATGAAAATTTTCAACTATTTGACAATTTTTGGTGTCCTAAATAGTAACTTCAACTAGCATGAATAGTGGTTCCAGCCAATGTGAACAGTATTTCCGACCATGAACAGTGACCATCGGTTGATCGACGTTGACAAAACTCTTAGAGTCATTTCTTTTATTTTTGGACCCTTCAGACTTGTTTTTTAGGTTTATTTGGTCAAATTTGAATTGGAAAAGAGCACTTTAGGGCTGTCTAACATAGAGCCCTTACTCTGTGGGTAGATAATTCTTTCTATGACTTACCCAATGCTTTTCTTGAACTTTAAATGTATAATTGGTTCTATTTACAAATTATTTATGCTATCATAAGTTTTTGAAATGTGTTAAAATATATGCTTTGTTTACTAATTGGTATATAGTTAAAGAAGAGTATGGTTTTGCAAATAGATTTTGAAACTCATTGAATATGTGGTTCTAAATGTATTTATCATTTTTTGGTAATGTGAATATTATGTGCACGAGGCATTAATCTATAAACTATAAAGTTGCTGGATATGATTGAATGGCAAACGTAAAACTCATGACAAGTTACTAGATAATTATGAATTGCATTTGATGAATATGCATTTATATATATATATATATATATATGTATGGATGAATATTGACGGGTTGTATGGTTTGAGATGCTACCCAGTAGGAGACGCCTTATTAGCCTGAGTGAGCCAAGGGGAAGGCCACTCCAACCAGGTGATAGTGGTAATATAAGGAGGTAGATGGGTGATAAACTCACATTCCCTGATCACTTATTGTGACTGTAGTCGATCGGTCACTATACGTATAACAAATGAGTAAATTGAGTATATTGAGAGCTATAGCATGCTTGAGCATTATATAAAAAGAATGGATTTTCATTGCATATATAGTATGTTCATTATGCATCAACAAAAATTATGATTCTATCTCAAAAGCTTGATATTTTTCTGTACCTTATACAACTGAACATAACACCATCTCTTACTGTGTGCTTGGTATTGGTTCTAATAAGGAATCCTCCGAATGTTTTCTTGTGAAATATTTTGATACATAACAACATTTGTTTAATGATCATACCATGTTGAATATGATTTTGGATATCTGAATATCCTTTTATTTGAGAGTATTTAAAATGCAGATCCCATATTAATGTATTTTCTAGCTGTATTTTCTATATGAAGAATTTTAAAATATGAGTACATCCATATGCTAACTTATGAGGTCATAGGAGGTATTATCTGCTCACTGAGTTGTCAAACTCACTACACGATATTTCTATATTTTTCAAATAAGAATACAGAATCTAATTCTGCAGATAGGTGATCAGTTAGGTGACATATTCTCTGGGTGAGTCTACGTTGCTTCCAAGACTCACATTATTTAAATTGTACTATATTTGTATTTTAGAGTATGCTCTGTACGCCACCGACAGGATCCTTGCTTCTATTTTTACTTTGATATCTATGAGCTTAGTTTGTATTTTGTGTATACATAGGATAACCTATCTATATCTGTTTCCATTTATAAAGGAGTATATTATGCAAGTTATGGTAAGAATTTGATCGTAAAGTATGTGTTTCATGTGCCCTTAAATTAGGGCCGTGAAAATATACATCCAAAACGATAGAGTTTCTCATTGATATTATACTATGGTTTTGCTTCAATAATTGTTAGATTTACATTAGTAACTTTAGGTACTACCTATAGTACAAAAAGCAGAAGGGTACTCAATTACTTCCCAAAAAGGACTAGCCGCTATATTAGTTTTCATCAGTTTTTCATGTACCACAACACATAAAGTCAATCATCAGCATACATCCCTTTAGGTACAACGAGTTAAGGAGGTGGCATATATATTGGTATTTCATCCATATCAACCACCATCAAATCTTGTACAATGGAGACATAACCTAAACATGGTAACTTTACCCATTGTATATCAAACAACAAGGTCAAGAAAATAATCGGCATTCTACCTATTTTATTTGAACACTAGATGAAATAATAGTGAGAGCTAGGGTTCCCAATAGGTTCAACAACGAATATAGATATTATGCATAATGCATGTCATGTTATGTCCAACTACATTAGCTACAAAATTTAGTTAGCCATATGGAGTAGATGCGCATCTAATGCATGTATTACAATACAATCATGGCATGTATACATGTAGAATTTGTCAATGTTATATTTGGTCATGTCATTGAATCACATAGATAACACGTTTCACATCTTATTTCCTTTCATATCAAACAATTTTCATATCATGGCTGTTTACCTTCTTTATATTTCTCACTGTCATAGGGTCATTGTGAGCCTTCCCTTATTCACATCCCTCTAGAACAAGGTGTAATAGATAGCCTACATTAATATAGAGTCGCATGAAAAATAAGCCTATGAAATTTTGAAATTTAATTTAATTAGAGGTCTGCACTTTAAAATTTTGGGATGTATGAACTCATTGAAGTGTAGAAAATTAACAAATCCAATAACACACTTATACTCAAGATTCAAGAGGAAGAAATACATATTACATTTGAGTTAAATTTGTACATAGTTGTGATCATTTTGAAATTTTTCTTAATTATTAATTCATTAAATTCTTAAAGCTAAAAGATTTAGTAAGTCTAACACTTATTGCATATCTTGAATATTTTTTTAGAGTTTATTTTCTTAAGGACTTGCAAAAGTTTGAATTTGAGGGTATTTGATATATGTATAATTAATCACAAATTAATTACCTTTAAACTTATTATATATTACTTTTTAAGTGAAATATGTTATGTTTTTTGTCGTAGGATCAAAGAAAGTGGAAAAGAGGAGAAAAAGAAAAGAAAAATAAGGAAAATAGAGAAATTCAGAAAATCTTAGACCTTGCTCAACTAATTTAAGCATAACTCTCTCATCCAAACTCTAAATGAGGTAACTCAAGAGGCTGTAGAAAGCTAAGGCAAAGAGGAATAAATTTTTTGCTTCTAATTTTGGAAAATTTTTGTAGAATTCTCACTGTAGCAATGTATAAATCTAGCATTATGAAGCTAGTACAATAGCATGGAAAAATGAAAACACAGTAAAATTGATAGTTTGACATAAGCTGCAACCCAATGGGCTGAAAATTGATAAGAAGAAAATCTAAGTCATTAAGGTTGCCAAGACTTGTAAGTAGATAGACAAGGAGTTATCAAAGATCTCCAACCATGTGAGAGCATCTTCAATCATCTTTTCATCTTTCTTTACTTTTTGCTTTGCTTGGTTAATTGTATTTTATAGGTTAAGGGTGAATGAAACCTTAGATATGCTAACACTATGAGAATAGATATTTGATTTTAATTTATTTTAGTTTAATTTTATGAATTAAATATTCTTTTGTGCATATTTTTATGGTTATTTTGGTTCTTAGAAGGGCCTTCTGGTAATTGAGTAACTTTAAACTAACATTAAATTAAAAAATCAAATATGTAATTGTTTAGTCCCTTTACTTAAGAGGCAACTAGTTATGTCAATGATTAGTAGGTCATAAGAAGAATAATTAACTACATTAAATCCAACTGCATGTGCTTAGGTTTATTTAACTTCATTGATCTTTCTAGTGTTTATTGCAATTATTGGGTTAAAGTTTAGACACATGGATAGGGTTATTTGCTAGTTAGGGTTAATTGGAATGCATATTGAAAATTGACAAAACCTAAGGAAAGGTTAGATTAGATTTCAATAATGAATATACGAATTGAACTGAATAATTTATATCGATGATCAGTTGAACAATCTGATGGTGGAAGTTGACCTCGACCAATGTATTTTATTTGATATTTTTTTATAGAAGTTTTGCTTATTTTATTTTCTTTAATTAATGACATGCTATAAATTAAGTATGTCTTTAGCATGTTTTAAGTTACTTTTTATTTCATTTAAGTAGGAAATAAATAAGAATTAATTGAGTATTGTGTTTTATGTTTTAGGAATAATAAAGAAGAAAAGAAAAGGAAAATAGAGAGAAAATACGGAAAAATGCTTATTTTCGACCCTCCATCACTAATTAAGGAATATCCCTCTCAACTGAACTCTAATTGAGGTGACTCTAGCCGCTATAGAAAGAAGAGACAAAGAGCTACAACTTTCATGATCCGTACCTCGGCAAAATTCATAACATGAGCACCGCGGCATTGAAACTAACCATCACAACACCTTAGGGCTAGTTTTTGAAGCATCATGGCTCTAGCTCAAGCATCGCGGTGCCCCGTCATAGTATTTCTATTTCTCTTGTTCTTCATGCAATTAATAGGTTAGATTTTACCGATGTGCTAAAGAGTATCTTATTAATTAAGGTTTAATTGATATGATTGTTATCAATTTACTAGGCTTAAGGAAGAACAGGTATAGAATCCCAATGGTAGATATTCGATTTAAGATTAATAATATTGTCAATGATCAATGCAATCCCTTAACGATAGATATTAACCGAAACCATTACCTCTCTCAGTAATTACTTTCATTATTGTTTACTTTGTTATTTATAATTATCAAATCCCCTTTCTCTCAATCACATAAGGTAATTTCAGTCTTTGTGGGATCGACCCTTACTCCCACGACTACAAGTTAGTTGAGAGGTAAGTTATCAATTTGGTTATACCTGCGATAGTACACACCAAATTTTGGTGCCATTGCTGAGGACTACATCTATTACATTTTCTTTTATTTTTATTTTTATTTATTCATGTGACTCATTCTTCTAATTCTCAAGATTTACAGTACAATCAAAATATTGGAAAATCTATATACAGGCACAGAAGAGAACTTCAAGAAGATATTGATCAAGAAAAGGAGAAAGTAATCATGGCAAGGCACCCCACTCTGAAGGAGATTACAGCTCCAGATTTGCATTAACAACCCTTATGCATTACTTTTCCTAATCTCGATGATAAAGTTAATTTTGAATTAAAATCTAGATTAATTCATCTCTTACCTAATTTTCATGTTCTTGTAGGTGGAGACCCGTATAAACATTTGAAGGAATTACATGTGGTATGTACCAGTATGAAGCCCTCTAGAGTAATTGAGGAACAAATAAAACTTATGGCTTTTCCTTTTTCATTAAGAGGCTTGTCCAAAGATTGGCTATATTATTTACCATTTGGTACTATCACTATATGGAATGAGATTAAGAGAATATTTCTAGAACGATATTTTTCCACATTTAGAGCCGCTAATATCAAGAGGGAAATATACGGCATTAGACAATTGCATGGAGAGACACTTTTTGAATATTGCGACAGATTTAAAAAGCTCTGTGGAAGCTGTCCACATCACCAGATTAATGAGCAGCTACTAATCAAATATTTATATGAAAGTCTACTGTAGGGAGACAAGAGCATAACAGATACAACTAGTGGAAGAGCACTAGTAGACAAGACTCCTAAAGCATCCAGAGTCCTAATATTAAATATGGCTGTCAACTCCCAACAATTTGGCATCAAGCATGATCCTCCAAGACATGGCCATGAGGCAAGTACTAGTTTTCTTCAGCAAGAGATATCTGAACTTACCTCTCTTGTGTGCCAAATGGCTACAGGTATACCACAGCAAGTTAAAGTTTGTGGAATATGTTTAGCTATAGGACATCCAATTGACATGTGTCCTACACTTCAAGAGGAATCCATAAAACAAGCTAATGTTGTAGGAGGTTTTCTTGGCCAACGAAAGAGGTATGATCCATATGCCAATACATATAATCCTAAATGGAAGGATCATCCCAATTTAAGATATGGGAATGCACAAAATAGGCTTGTAGGATAAAATTTTCAACAAAATCAACAAACTTATTATCCTAGACAGAATGCATCTTAAGAGCCCCTAGTAAGTAATCCCTTAGAAAATATTGTTAAATCTCTTGCACATAATTTTTAACAATTTCAGTAAGAGACAAGAGTTAGCATTCAAAACCTGACAACTCAAATAGGTCAGTTAGCAACCATAGTGAGTTGATTGGATGCTTAAAACACAGGTAAGTTACCCTCTCAAACTGTGGCAAATCCCAGAGAAAATGTCTGTATAATTATTTCAAGGAATGGTAAGGAAATTAAAGGTCCACTATCCCTTTCTTCTCCTAAGGAACATGAGAAATTAAGTAAGGAGAATGAAGAATCTATAGGTAAGTCTCCATCCACTTTAAATTATGAAGTAGTGCCCCCTTTTCCAGAAGCTCTTAAAGAGAATAGGCTAAATAAGAAAACTTCTGAATTGTATGACATCTTTAGAAAATGAGAAGTTAATCTCCCCCTTCTAGATGCTATTAAACAGGTGCCAAGATATGCAAAACTCTTAAAAGAATTGTGTAATCAATAGAAAAGACATAAATTGAAGGGACTTCAAAAGGTTCAGATGGGTCAAAATGTATCTACCATGATACAAACAAAACTTCCCACTAAATGCAAGGATCCAGGTATGTTTACTATTGCAACATCCCCAATTTTTCCTTATGTTATTAATTGAAATTTATTTCTTTCAGAGAGGAGAAAGGATTTTGGATCTCATTAGAGGATTTAATTATTTTACTCAAGTTAAACAAGATCGTAGGAATGGTTAAAATGGAATTTATGTAATTTATGGAGGATGGTATTTTTGTAATTAGTGGATGATGGCATGGGCATTTTTGTGATTAAGAGGTGGTAGGTAGGAAATATTTTAATATTAGAGGTAGGTGGGGAAAAATGTGATAATTATGAGGGAGAGAAAGGAGTGTAGGTAGAAAGAGGAAGGAAAAAAAAAGAGAAGAAAAGGAAGAGGAGAAAAAGAAAGGGGAAGAAAAAAGAGAAGAGAAAGAGGAAGAAGAAGAAGAGGAAGAAGAAGGAGAAGGAAGAGGAAAAGGAAATCAAGGATTTCTGGGTGGTAGGAATCAAGCACAAGTTTAAGGATTTGTTTGAGCTAGGTTTAACATCTTCTAATAAATTTTGTACAAAATTATATATATGCTTTTAGATTTGTTTAGATGTGATTTTGAATAACATGTGGTCTGGATATTTATATGGAATTATATTTTGGTTATATGGACATGTATATGGGTGCATGGGATTACATAAAAGAAAAACAAGGGAGAAGTTAGATTAAGCTGAATTTTGGAATAATTTGGGAAGAATATATTTTTGAAATTCTGGGAAAATTTGACAAGGATTTTAAAGAATTTGTCAACATATGAATTGTAGGTATATGTCTCACGACATAACACCACAATAATAGTGAGAACAAAGGTTCCCAATAGACTTAACATAAATAAAATATAATGGGAAAAATAAGAGTTATGTTCAGCTGTATAAGCTACAGAAAATATTAAGATTTGAAGATAAAATCATCACTTCAGTTGATGCATAATTAACATACTATATACACTAAAAATTCACCCTTTTTTCTTTTAAAATAATGCTCAGATATATCACAGTTCTCATTTCACTCATTTGCTATATGCATAGTGACTGATCGACTACAGTCACAATAAGTGATCAGGGAATGTGAGTTCATCACCCATCTGCCTCCTCACATTACCTTTGTCATTCGGTTGGAGTGGCCCTCCCTTAGCTCACTCAGGCTAATAGGGCGTCCCTTACTTGGTACCGTCTTAAACCATACAACCTGTCGATATTCATCCATACATATAAATGTATATATATAAATTCATATTCATCAAATACAATATATAATTATCAAGCAACTTGCCATAAGCTTTACGCTTGCCATTTAATCACTTTCATAATATGATGCATCTTTTTTATACCAAATGATTAATAATCATTCATCACATACCAATATTCAATATGATTCATTTTAAATCAAATAAAGAAAAAGAGTAATTTGTGATACGAAAATCATCATTTTAAAAGTATTTTTCTTGGATATATGTTTTTTAAAAAGATTTCAACAAGCAAAATTATTTTTAGGCAGAAAACAGTAAAAAATATGATAATCTAGCCCCCAACACGGCCTGACCATGTTCAAGACACGGCCATGCTTGAAAAATCCTTCAAACATGTTTAAAAACAGCCCTGAACACGGCTTACCCATGCTGAAGCAACCCAAAACACGGCCTGGCCGTGTTCTGTGATCTTTCCTAACTTATCCAATCCAATCTCCCTCATACGAACTCCGATTGAGGTGATTTCAAATCCTATAAAAGCTAAGACAATTATCTACAACTTTTATATTTATCATGTCTTCATATTCCTTACTAATTATTCCCAAAAAATTAAAACAAAAATACTT
Organism: Gleditsia sinensis; assembly: GCA_037074535.1. Lineage (NCBI taxonomy): Eukaryota > Viridiplantae > Streptophyta > Magnoliopsida > Fabales > Fabaceae > Gleditsia > Gleditsia sinensis. The sequence goes on along the minus strand of CM073463.1, from coordinate 50,665,858 downwards.
ATTTTACCAATATGAATTCTAGACTAATTCCGACCTCTACTCAATTAATCAGTTATATCTCCCTCATATGGACTCCAATTGAGGTGATGTCAAAGCCTAACAAAAGCTAAGACAATTATATACAACTTTTATGTTTATAATGTCTTTAAATTCATTACATATTATTTCCCGAAAATTAAAGATAAAAATAATTATTTTTACTATCCTAAATCTTGACCTCTGCTCAATTAATTAACCTTATCTCACTCATAAGAACTCAAAATTAAGTAATTTCAGAGCCGATTAGATAAAAAGAAATGAGATGCAACAGGAAATGGCGTTATTGATGGAGATCTCGATGTCAGCACCACCTCCTCACCCTTTCTATTTCAAGGGTGAAGTGTTGTATAGGGACTCTTATTTATGTACTGAAATGTGTATTGTATAAATATAACATGTGTGAGATTTGTAATATATATATGTAAACATATATATTGTGTTTTGAAATGTTGTATTGTATAATTATAACATGTATGAGGTTTGTAATAAATATGTATACAAATATATTGTGTTTATACATATGGCGTATTTAACATGCGTAATGTGAAAAAAATTAAAGTAAATCGGATCTTACAAAATTGCTATAATAATAACAATTAAATTAAAAAAATCGGACGTTACAACTATTCCATGCAAAATTAGGGATACTAACATTAAAAAGACTCTGATAAATTTAGGAGCTTCCATCAATGTCATGCCATGTTCTGTATATAAATCTTTGAAATTAGGACCATTGAACTCTATGAATCTAATAATTCAACTAGTAGACAGGTCCAATGCATAACCTAAGAGAATAATTGAGGATGTATTGGTATAGGTAGATGATTTGATTTTCCCTACAATTTTTTATGTGCTTGATATAGAAAATAGGGATTTTACTTCTCCAATATTATTAGGGAGACCGTTCTGAAAAACCTCTAAGACTAAGATAGATGTTCACAATGGTACACTCACTATGAAATTTGATGGTGAAGTAGTAAAATTTAATATGTATGAAGCCATGAAACACCCAGGTGATGATACTCTAGTTTATTCTATTGATGTACCTGATTCTTTGGCACACGATGTGTTTGAATCAGATGGAGAAGATAAACTGGAGGAAAGGATGAGCAAATCTATAGAGAAAAATGATGGTGAGATAGACTTAGATGTGAAAACAAAAGAGGAATTGGTTACACTTAATGATTTTTTAGAAGGATCACCAACAGGTAAGATTGCTTCTATAACATTACTAATTTCTGAAAATACTCTTGCACCTTCTGTTTTACAGGACATAGATCAAATTTGTCACATCTTCCTAATCACCTAAAATACTTGAAAGTTGGAGATGTATCACCTATCATAGTTGCTAAAAATATAGTTGCTAAAAAAGAAGAAATATTGATGCACATTCTTCAGAAAAAAGAGAGAAAGAAATGCCATGAAAAAAACAACTGCAAACCTTAAAGGAATAGATTCCATTGTAGAGTTGCATCAAGTTCTAGAAATCAAAGAGTTTAGGCTCCGCAAAGGTAAGAAATCTCTCATTTAGTTAGGACCCCTTATCAACACTAATGTGGCTTCTTGTCATGCAGTTGGATTTTAAAGATTGAATCAGTTCTAGAAATTTAAAGTGAACATCAAGGAGCCTCCATAAACAAGATAGGGAGCTGATTCAAGCTAACAATGTTAAACAAGGCACTTGTTAGGAGGCAACCTAACAATAATTCTTCTTCTTCTTCTTCCTTTTCATAATTTGATTTCTTTTATTTGAAAAACAAAATTTTGACCTACAAACTCACAGCGCCACAGTGCTCAAGTAAAGCACTACAGCAACCATCGTCCAGATCAATCAAGCACTACGACACTCGAAACCCAGAAAGGGTGAGCGACGTAGTGCTCTGTGCTACAACAGAGAGCATCGTGACACTCTCTATAAGAGGCCTATGGCCTTTTCACTCCTACACTCAATTTTCACTCCCCTTCAACCCCAAACATAATTCCATGCAACCAATCAACCTTAATAACCTCAAATTACATTTCCTTACTTGAATTAAGTGATTTTCCATCTTTTTTTGCAGGATTAAACAACTTTTTCAGCAATTAATTGGGATTCATTGGAAGTTTTCTAGGGTTTCTAAGGTAATTTTTATCTTGCATCTTCTAACCATAAATCAAGCTCAATTGGGTATGGTTTTCTTCATATTTTGTAACATCCTAAGCCTATAATAAAGTTAGATAAATTTAAGAATAAGTAAAAAATACATATGACAAGTAAATAAGACGCTTAGTTATGTGACTATAAGGCAAGTATAACATAGGTGACATAGTTAATATTGAATCATATAAATAAAATTCTTAGAATCATAATGGATGGATAGAGGACACAAATACATTTTTTTAAGACATTACTAATCTAGGATTAGTAATAAATTAAGACATATATAGACAAGAATTAAAATGTGTAGTTGTTTGACAATAAAGTCTTTATAAAATATGTGGTACCTTTTCATGGTTAAAAGTAATATAAATAAAAAAATTTGGAGCATAAATGAGAGGAATATGATACAAATATATTCCTTGGGATGCTACTAATTTAGGATTAGCAAATAATAACGAAGGAAGAAGCATTACGTGATGCTATATATATATATATATATATATATATATATTTCCTTCCACCTCCACCATGCAAATTATAATATATATTTACTTATGCAAAAGCAGAAGCATTACGTATATATATATACATATATATATACATACATATATATACATATATATGTACATACATATATATATACATGTATATACATACATATATATATATATATATATATATATGTATATATATATATTTTTTTTCTCCCACCTCTACCATGCATATCATAATGCATGCACGTGAGAATTTGAAACAAGCACCAGCAGATTTAAACACATATGCAGCGGTTGGAATACAAGCAGGAACACGCCCCCATCTGTAGTAGAATTCACACCCATCCTTGCTCAGTAGAAACACGTTCACCCTTGCTCCATAAAGCAAGAAGAAAATGCCCCACACAACAATAGATCACACCCCCATTCGCAGCAGAAACATGCCCCCATCTGCAGTAGAATCACGTCACCATTGCTCTATGAGATAAGCAGAAGCATTCATGCATGCAAGTTATGTGGCAGCATATGTTTCCTTTACGTATTATGCATATACTTTCACCCACCCCCACTAAGCATATTATAATATATATACATATGCATGCACTTGCGTGGAAGAGCAGTAGGAAACTTACCTCCCTGCCTTGCAAAACCCAAGGAATCCCTGTAACCATGGCAGCCACATCCTTGCATTTCGGTAATGAGGCAGCAGGCTCACACTAGGTTTGCCTCACGCCAGTAGTAGAAATAGGAGAGGGAAGGTAGTCAAAAACTTAAGAGGCAAGAGGAAGGAAGAGAGAGAGAGCAAACAGGAAGAAGAAGAAAATCTGAGAGAGGAGGAAGAGAGAGAAAGCAACCAGAAATGGTGAGAGTTCCTTCTTCTTTCTTCCCTCACTATAAGGTAGTGAGAGTGAGAGTGAGAATGAGTGTTAAGATTTAAAGCTTTGCTCAACCCATAGTTTGTGCAAAAAATGTGGCTGAGTTGCAAGGGAAACCAAGAGGAGAAGCAAGCTACAATTTGAAAGCCATAGGAGTAGGTTTGCACAAGGTAAGTTTGGCTTCTTATAAAAATTTGGTTTAGAGTTTATTAGGATAAATTTAGGCTCTGCATGGATGAATTTCTGTCTAAAATATGAAAACATGTTCAACATAGAAGTTGTAGCCCTATGTCTTAGATTTCCATATCATTTCAAATCACATCAATTGGACTTAAAATGAGAGAGTTATACTCCAAGGAGTGATGAGAGGTCAGAATCGGGTCTAGAATTCAGACTGGTGAGAATAGCTTCATTTTTGAATTTCTGGGACTAACCTATAAGGAATATAAAGACACATGAAAGTTGTAGATATATTTCTCACGGTTACATATCCACTGGAATCACCCAATTTTAGAGTCCATATGAGTGAGTTAGGGTCTGATTTGTGAGTAAAGGTCATAGAGCACAGAAGGGTTAGGTTTGAGAACATAGAAACTTTTTAGTATCTGAAAATATTGGCTCAGTAAATTTAGTAAATGGCCTTTAAATTCTCTAATTTTTGGTGAGAAAAGTCTTAAAATGTTCATAATCAATTCTGGAAATTTTTGTGATTTTTTAGAACCTACAATTAGTCCTTTTACAATCAAAACTGTGCTGAGAACAATCTACTGGACAGCTTAGGCTGTTGATGGAAATACTAAACATTGAAGGGATTAGATGTTGAATTTTCATATGAAACTTTTATGACATATTAGAAGGATCCTAATTACGGTTCCCACCAAATTGTAGAGAATTCTGGGTAGGTTAAGGCACATAATAAAATATAGAAATTTGTTGGGATAGGAAGTAAGTCAGAACAGACCATAACTGGGGACAGCCTTTAAAACTTGGGTTATTTGAGGGGACAATGAATTATTTTTTACATGAAAATTTTATGGTGATTATATAACATATCTAGGATTCTTCATATAAAATATCACGAATTTTGAAGAAGTTTTACTAATCCAAATGAATGAAAAACAGAATAGAAATGGAACTGAAACCAATCTGCACTGTTTTGGATTATGGAGGAAATTTTTGGGATTTAATGGAAGAGTTAAGGGCTGAGAGAATGATAAAGGGGAATTTTGAGTGCTTATTGGTCATATTTTGTCCCCTAATTTATAGTAACTTGTGAATATTTCTATGCTTTTGGCTATACTTTGTTCAGGGTACTACTCTAGTTTATTTTGTGATTGCAGGAGAGCAAAAGAAGACAAGAAGCAAGGAAAATCAATCATAGAAAGAGCCTAAAAGACTTGGGATATGCTGAGGAGGAAGCAAGGAGGCTGCACATCAAAAATCATGAAGAAAGGAGCACCACAGCATGCAGCACAACTTGGCCGTGCTTGGTGGCCTACAACACGGCCAGGCCGTGTTCTGGGCAAAAGATGTAGGACTTCCCCTTTTTCCATCCCGAAGCACGCCCAGGTCGTGTCTTGGAACACGGCCGTGCTTCAGGGTCCATACAGAACGTTAAAATTAGGGTTTTTGGCTGCCAGAAGGATATAGAGACTTGGGGGTGCGCAGCTAAGAGTAGGAGGACCGTAGAGATACTGGAGAAACACTTTCTAGGATTAGAAAACATAATTTGATTAGGTTTTGACATAGTTCTTTGAGGAATTTGATGATCTAGAGTAGATTTTTGGTGCATACTGTCGTAGGTACACCCAAATTGATACCTTACCTCTAAACTAACCTGTAGTAGTGGGAGTAAGGGTCGATCCCAAAGAGACTGGTATTACCTTATGTGATTAGAAAAAGGGGGGATTGGTAGTTGCAAATAAAATCAAGTAAACAATAATGAAAGTGAATAAGAGAGTGATTAATGATAAAGATGTTGGTTTCGGTTGATATCCACCGTCAAGGGATTGCATTGATCATTGACAACATAATCAATCTGTAATTGAATATCTATCATTGGGTTTCTAACCCTGTTCCTCCTTAAGTCTAGTAAATTAATGACAATCGCACTAATTAAACCCTAATTAACACGCAATCCTTCAGCACATCGGTAAAGCATAACGTATTAACCGTATGAAGAACTAGAGAAACTGACAGAGCTAAACAAATATAAACACATCGGATATATCTAATTTAGTTAATCATTCATGAATCGCAGAATTGAAGACTTTGTTGAAAACACAATTCAGTGGTAGATTAAGACATACAATATACTAGTAAGCCTCCTTAGCAATCATATGAATAATCATTGAGAAGAAGAGCAGATGAATAATCAATACTCAATTCAAATTGATATAGTAAAATCAAATCCACATCTCACAATGTATAAAAATTCCTTGAGGTTTCAACCTACCTCAACCAACTAAAAAGAACTAGCCACGCAGGGCCATAAGAAAATCTAAAGAAGAATTGAAGAACTTGGATGAAGGATTGGATCAAGAATTGAATGAATTCTCTGCTTGTTTTGCTCCCTTTTTTATAGACTAACTCCTCCTAATCGAAGTAGGATTGTATTTAGGTCAAATCCAAGTCTATCGAGCTTCAATTGGAGTCAAAAAACCCTAAAAATCGTGAATCTCACGAGCTGTACGGCGGCGGCACCGTGGCACTACGGACCTACATGACGTAGCGCCATGGCGCTCTTTTGTAAGCATCGCGGTGCATAGAAAACTCCAGAATTTGACAACGTGTCAAACACAAAAGTTGTCGCTCTATGTCTCTTCTTTCCATAGCCACTATAATCACCTTAATTGTATCTGAATTGAAAGCGATATGACAAAATGAGTGACCAAAGGTCAGAATTCATCCTGCTGCACTGTGATGCTGATTTTCAAGCTCTGTAACGCCATGAAATTTCCCGAATTTGACGAAGTGTTCAACATCAAAGTTGTAGATGATTGTGTTATCTTTTCACAGCCACTTGAATCACTTTGATTGGATTTCATAAGAGGGAGATATGCTCAAAATAGTGCTGATAGGTCTGGAATCCCTGCAATGTAGCATTTTTCCATGAATTTCTTATCTTTTTCTTCTCTTTTCTTCTTTCTTTGTTACTACAACACAAAGCATAAAATTATGCTAATTCTTAATTAAAATTTACTTAAATCAAATAAAAATTAAGTTTAAAGGTATTAATATCATGCTTAATTATGATCACATCAATTTTACAGCTTTGAAGGTTGTAATTTATCTGAATTCATCTGCACATCAGGTTCTATCTTTATATCTTCAGTTTTCTTCTTCTACTTATACTTATTCACTGTCAATTGTACTGAAATATTTTGAATTATTCAATGAATATGATTTTGATTCTTGTTTTGATAATGTGTGAGTAAATTCAATCTAGGGTTTCGGTAAACCCAATTGTGATACAATGATACGGTGATTATGACCTGAATTTTGGAACCCTAATTGTAATTGGTTTTAGATTGATTAGGATTGACTATTGTATGCATGAATGAGTTGATAGAATGCCTGATCACTAGTCTATCACGTCTTAGGTATTTAATTGATGAACTCAAAGGTGAAGATTAAAACTGAAGCCCAATAGTTAATTAGGGATATCTTAATCACAAAAGTAGTTTAAGATACTCTAGGATTGAATCAATTAATGGGAATGAGAAAACTGATTAGTTGCATTCTACGGTTAGCATGGAGCTTAATGGACTTAGATTAAGCTAAGAACCACGAAAGTAGGTAATTTGATTAACCTCGGTACGGTTGATAATGCTTGAAAGAGATTGCTAATTAATTTAGGCTAAACCAACCCCAATGATTTAGACAATTTCAATTAGAGGTAAATATCAGTTTTTGAGTATCATAAGTGTGGTGAACCCTAACCCTAGGCTTAGCTTAATTGGTTAATTTCACTTATTTAACTGCGATATTTTTCCATCGAATTATATTGATTTAGATAGCACTTTTTGTCAAATTCTGGTAATATGCATTGTTCTCTGTCGGACACGACTCATACTTGTCAGACTAGCTATAGCTACGCCATGCACTTGCGATATTTGGTAAAACACACACGAACAAGTTTTGGCGCCATTGCCGGGGAGCAAAGCCAATATTAGATATTTTACGGAATAGCTAGACTAAATCATTTTGTTTTCTATTTTTCTGCATAATTTTCTTTTGCTGATTTTTGTTTCTTTTTCTTCCTTCTTAGGTGTGTTTCTCTTTTATGCGAAGAGGCTACAAATTCATTGCTGAATTTGACCCGGAGATTGAGCACACCTTGCGGAGGATAAGAAGAAGATAGCAGCAAGAAAATTCTATAGCTACTGTGGGGGAAAGAGATAACCGATCATTGAAGGACTTTATTGCCCCAATCACTCATGGCCTAAACCCCAACATAGTCTGGCCAGTGGTAGAAGCTAATAACTTCGATCTGAAGCCATCTCTCTTGTAGATGGTTAAGCAGAACCAGTTTGGAGGGTCACCTGCTGAAGACCCTAATCTCCATCTCTCTGTGTTTTTTGAGTACTGCGACACCCTAAAGTTGAATGGGGTCTCCTCAGATGCTATCAGGTTGAGATTATTCCATTTCTCACTGAGGGATAAGGCCCGTGCATGGTTGCATTCTCTTCCATCGGGGTCCATTACCACTTGGCAACAGCTTTCTCAAGCTTTCCTGGCCAAGTATTTCGCTCTGAGCAAGACGGTCTATCTGAGGAACCAGATTACTACATTTGCTCAGAAGGATGGAGAATCGTTGTATGAGGCTTGGGAGAGATTCAAGGAGCTCCTCAGGGTATGCCCACATCATGGGCTGGAAAAATGGTTAATAGTCCATACATTCTACAATGGACTAATTTACAGCACTAGGATGTCTGTGGATGCTGCAGTTGGAGGAGCACTGATGAACAAAACGGTTGATGAAGCCTATGAAGTGATTGAAGACAAGGCTTAAAACCACTACTCTTGGTCTAGTGAGAGGCAGGTATGTATGAAGTGGATGCTTTCAATCATCTAACTTCTAAAGTTAATGCTTTATTTTAGAAATTGGATAAACTGAGTATCAATGCTGTTGGATCACCTTCTTCTTCTGAATCTTGTGAGATTTGTGGAGGTGTAGGTGTAACAACTCCATTTAAGTATCAAATTTTTTTTTAAAATACCATGAAGTTATTACCTCGTTACAACTTAACTCAATATAACATTTATTTAATTTATACAATACAGAGTTCACATACATGTCATTAATCAAAACATACATACAACATATCAAAGACATAAAAATCTACATCTTATTTATTCTAGTTGACCAATTCTGGAGATACAGGTGCGGGTGGTTGCACCTTCAATGGGATCTAAGCCAACTCGACCACAAACATTTTATTTGCTTCTGGGATCTGCCCAACATAAAGTACTCGATCTAACGTGCACTAAAAGCCAGAGCTATAGAAAAATCTGCATAACTAATTTTCTGAACATGATATGGAAATATAGTGAGAATTAAATTCCAGTAAGTTCAACAATAAATCATCATCAATATAGCTCATCACGTCATGTTCAGCTGTATAAACTACAGAAAATATCTTTTGTCACATGAATGCATTATATCTATGCACATAAGAATCATACAGTAATGATATGTATGACAGGATTAACTATTTTTAGAATATCATATGATGACCATCAACTTATTCTCTTTTCAAGCTACCCCGGTCAGGGTAAGTATCCTCTACTCTACGGTACGGCCTTTTGTCGCTCCATCCGACATGGCACACTTTCTCTTTCTTCTCTCATAATCATAATCATAACTGTTGTTAGGGCATCCCCTACTGGAGCACCATACGGATTACCATGTGACCGTGCTTATTTCTTTTCTTTTCACAATGATAGCCAAAAATATGCTTTCAATAACAAGTATGTTCATCAAAATATAACTATTACCATAAATCATTGGTAATCATGCCATGAACATAACCATTTCAAATATCACTTTATAAAATATTTCCATGTCAGAATTTTACACTTAAGATGGTAAGAAGTTCATACAATGGCAATGGCTATGGCATATACTAGTCATTTATAAGATTCGTCTTCTTTTTTAAATATTAATTTTATTTCTCTATTTTCTTGATGCAGGTTTTCATCATATCTAACATTCTCTTAGTAATCAGAGCATAACTACCTCAATTGAACTCTGATGTAGGTGATCTTGGTGTCAATTTCAAGATAAAACAATTTTCTAAAACTATTATGTTGAAGATTGTAGCGAAATATTAAGAAATCAAGTTGATATTACTCCCTAAATGTACAGGTTATTTCTTCTCGGATATGTTCTGACCTCTACCTACTAATCGGACCATATCTACTTCATATAGACTCCAACTTGAGTGATTGGAGTGGCTAAAAATCTATGACACACATATCTATAATTCTTATGTTAACCATGCATTTTAATTCTATACAAATAATTCCTAGAAATTAAAATATAGAAGCTATCCTAACATATTCTTCCCTGATGAACCATTTTCTAACCTTTGACTAGTAATCAGCTCATATCATCCTCATATGGACTCCAAATTGAATGATTCTAGTGGCTAAAAATCCATGACACACATACTATAATTCTTATGTTAACCATTTATTTTAATTCCATATAGATAATTCCCAGAAATTAAAATACAGAAGCTATTCTAACATTCTTCCCTGATGAACCATTTTTCTAACCTTTGAGTACTAATCAGACGATATCTACCTCATATGGACTCCAACTTGAATGATTCTAGTGGCTTAAAATCCGTGACAGATATATCTTTAATTCTTATGTTAACCAATTATTTTAATTCCCTATAGATAATTCCCAGAAATTAAAACACAGAAGCTATCCTAACATATTCTTCCCTGATGAACCATTTTCTGACCTTTGCTTACTAATCAGACCATATCTACCTCATATGGACTCCAAATTGAATGAATCCAGTGGCTAAATATCTGTGACACATATAGATATAATTCTTATGTTAACTATTTATTTTAATTCCACAAAGATAATTCCCAGAAATTAAAATACAGAAGCTAAAATTTTTACCACCCATAGCCATACCTATGCAAAATTTTGTATACCAGTCTAAGTATTCAAACATACATTACATGCAAGATCAATATGTAACATGATATAGCAACATCCATGACCAATCATCAAAGTTCTAAGATCAAAATCTCATATAAATATTATAAGTTTCAAAAGTTTTCTTCAAAAAGAAATATTGTTAATCTTACTTGGAGCACTTAGTCCCCTAAACTTCTCCTTCCTCTTTCTTCCTTTCTTCCTCTCCTTTCCTCACTCTACCTTGCTTCTATTTTTCCTCTCCCTTACTTGGATGAAATTATAATGTTGTAAGGGTGGGTTTTCTTATATAGACCACAAAATAATTCACTTTTCATGATCATGGGTCTACCTTATCACAATTAGATTACACTTGGTTGAATTTTTGGAAAACAAACAACTTATGTTCTTGTCTTCCTCTTCCTTAGTCAAGATATGCATAGGAAAAGGATATTTGTATTTTGAAAATTATGATAATATGTTCTTAAGATATAGGACAAGGTCCCTTTGATTTAGGGATTCATTTCCATTTTCTTTTGTCTTAAACAAGTATGATAGGTTTGCCTTTTTAGGTGGCAAATTTCTAGCCCTTGAATCTCCATTATTTGGTTTATATTATTTGTGTGGGATAGGAATTTTTTGTCCTAATGCCATGTATTATCATACCACTTGCTAAAATTATGAGCGTAGGATATAGATGTTTTTGTCCTAAAGACTTGTATTATCATGCCACTTGCCAAAATTATGAATGTAGAATCACACCACTTGCTAAATTTTTGTCTTAATGCCATGTAACCTAATCTTTATTATTAGTACATTATTATATCATCACCTAATTTATTTTATTTTATTTTTCCTCTTGGATTTGGGCTTATTCCTACCCATTTTCTTTTCTTTGGATTAAATTCTACCTTTCTTGGAGGGCTTGGTCACATTTTCATAATTTTTGGGCTATTGGTCCAATTACTATATCCTAGTCCAAGTCTATGTTTTATTTCTTGCTTAGGTTATCCAATGGGCTTGCTAGAAACTTATGTGAAGTGGAAAAAATCTATATGAAGTGTCCATAGGTAAAAGCCCAATGTATGGGTAAAGATTTTAAAATTAGTAACTCTAGTTCTTGAATTAGGAAAAATTACCCTAATCCAATGTTCTTAAAATTTTATGACCTTTACTTGTTTCTAAAAATTTATCTTCCTTATCCAAGAATTTTGCATCTCTTTAGTATGTTATTTCTAATTGTTTTTCCTACTAGGTTTTCTCTCTTTATTTGTTCTCTTAATGTTAAAAACATTTTCTATGCATATACATAAGGTGAAGAATTTCTAAGGATTATATTTCCTTAGATATCTAAAATATTGTCTAATAAATTTTATTTCCTTAATTAAATATTTATGTACTTTTATCAATAAAAGAAATAAACTTAGGGATGTTACAGTAGGGCATGCAGCCAACGAGTGTCAGCTTGAAAGTTCTATAGTTCATGATTGTGAGCAAGTTAATTTTGTGAACAATCAAAGGAATAACCCATACATCAATACTTACAATCCTGGCTGGAGAAATCACCCTAACCTTTCAAATAAGTCGAATGTTGGTCAGCAGCGCCAGAATAATTTCAGACAACCTCCAGGCTTTCAAAATCCAAGGCCATTCAATCCTCCTCAACCAAAGTCAAATCTGGAGGCTCTAATGGAGAATTTCATCTCCATATAGAGCAAGCAGAACGAGGAGTTTAGAGCTCAGAATCACAGTATGAATGAAGCAATTAAAGACTTGGCTTCTAAAGTGGATTCGCTTGCTACGCATAATAAGATACTAGAGACTCAAATAGCACAGCAAGCGAGCTCTTCAACCAGAAATTTTGGTAAGTTCCCTAGTCAACCTGAGAACCCTAGAGAACACTGTAAAGCTATCACTTTAAGAAGTGGTAAACAATTAGGTGAACCAGTGGAGAAGGAGGATGATAAAGAAGATGAGAAAAGGGATGAGCCTGAGCTAGTAAATGAAGAAGAAGAGCCAGTTAGTGGAAGGAAAGAAATAAATGAGCCTAATTATGTGGCTCCAGAACCATATAAGCCACCAGTTCCCTTCCCTCAGAGACTAGCTAAGGCTAAGTTAGAGAAACAGTATGGAAAGTTTCTGGATGTGCTGAAAAAGTTGCACATCAATGTTCCATTCTTGGAAGCTGTCTCCTAGATGCCTTCATATGCCAAATTTTTGAAGGAAATCCTCTCAAATAAGAAGAAGATTAAGGAATATGCCACTGTGGCATTGACTCAAGAATGCAGTGCCTTGATTCAGAACAAACTACCTCCCAAACTCAAGTACCCTGGAAGCTTCTCTATACCGTGTTCTATTGTAGATGTGCAGATCACTAAAGCCTTATGTCCATTTTTAAGAAGCTCCAGATGGGAGATCTGAAGCCTACCACTATTTCTCTCTAGTTAGCGGACGGACCGATCCATCACTCACCCAGTAGGTATATTAGAGGATGTGCCTCTAAAGGTAGGTAAGTTTTTCATACCCATTGACTTTGTTCTATTAGAGATGGAGGAAGATAGCCAAATCCCCATCATTCTGGGAAGGCCTTTCCTAGCCACTGCAAGTGCCATTATTAATGTTAAAGATGGAAAGCTTTCCTTGAATGTAGGGGATGAAAAGATTGAGTTTAATCTTAATGATGCTATGAAATGTCCATCCTTAGGTGATACTTGTTGCATGGTTGATATAATTGAACAAACTATTATAGATAATGCAATGAGTTTATGCCCTACTAATCCACTTAAACTTTGCCTTTTGGATAGTTCTGTTTCTTGTGCTGAACAAGTAGAAGCTGATGCATATACTAGATTGCTTGATGAGTGTCTTAAGCTCGCCTTAGAAGTGAAATCTGAAAAGCTAGAGCAGGACTATAATTAAAAATCAGCTAATATTGAGGAAAGCAAAGCACCTAAGGTAGAACTAAAACCTCTTCCTTCTAACCTCAGGTATGAATTTCTGGACTCTAACTCTTCATATCCAGTCATAGTAAATGCTGATCTGAATGCTGAAGAAATTGGTAAGTTGTTGGATATATTTAAGAAATTAAGAAGGTGATTGGGTATAGTATAGATGATATAAAAGGGATTAGTCCATCTGTTTGTATGCATCTTATAATAGTTGACAATGATCATAAACCTTCCAGGGAACACCAGAGGAGACTCAACCCCAACATGAAAGAGATAGTCAAGAAGGAAGTACTTAAGTTGTTACGGGTTGGCGCATGTGTATTGACTATAGAAAATTGAATAAGGCCACTCATAAGGATCACTTCCCTTTGCCTTTTATTAATCAGTTATTGGAAAGATTGGCTAAACATTCGCACTTCTGTTATCTGGATGGATACTCAGGATTCTTTCAGATCTCTATCCATCCAGGCGACCAAGAAAAGACCACGTTCACATGTCCCTATGGCACCTTTGCATATAGAAGGATGCCATTCGGATTGTGTAACGCACCAGCCACTTTCCAGAGATGTATGATGGCTATTTTCTCTGATTTTATTGAGGAAATAATGGAAGTGTTTATGGATGACTTTTCTGTATATGGTACTTCATTTGATGATTGTTTGAAAAATTTGACACAGGTACTTAAGAGATGTGAGGAAGTCAATCTAGTACTGAATTGGGAGAAATTCCATTTTATGGTAAGAGAAGGAATAGTTCTGGGACACTTGGTGTCTGAAAGGGGAATAAAAGTGGATAAGGCAAAGATAGAAGCAATTTATACTATTCCACCACCATCGAACGTTAAGGAAGTGAGGAGTTTTCTTGGGCATGCGGGCTTCTACAGAAGATTCATCAAAGACTTCTCAAAAATCTCTAAACCCTTAACCAATTTACTTGTTAAAGATGTTCCATTTATATTTGATAATGACTGCTTGCGTTCTTTTTGTAGGTTGAAGGAGGCACTTATATCTGCACCCATCATCCAACCTCCTGATTACAGCCTTCCTTTCAAAATCATGTGCGATGCAAGTGACTATGCCGTGGGAGCTATACTTGGGCAACGGAGGGACAAAAAGCCTTATGTCATCTACTATGCTAGTAAGACACTGGATGAAGCTCAAGTTAACTATTCCATCACTGAAAAGGAGCTCTTGGTAGTAGTGTTCGCAATTGATAAATTCTGACAATATTTGTTGGAATCCGAAGTCATATTGTTCACAGATCATGCTGCCATCAGGTACCTGTTAAGTAAGAAGGATGCCAAATCAAGACTGATTAGATGGATCCTCTTACTACAGGAGTTTGACCTTGTAATCAGAGATAAGAAAGGAACAGATAATGTGGTTGCAGACCAACTTTCAAGACTTAGGCAAGATTTGATGAGAGATGACAAAGATGACTTGCCTATAGACGATTCCTTTCTCGATGATCAACTCCAGATGGTCAATTATGCTGATGCTCCTTGGTATGCAGACTTCATGAATTTTCTTGCATGCAGAATACTACTTGAGGGGTTGAGCTACCATCAGAGAAAGAAATTCTTCTCTGATATTAAGTCTTACTATTGAGATTATCCATGCTTATACAAGTGGTGTGCAGATGGCATCTTCCGAAGGTCTATCCCAAAGGAAGAAGTTTATAGTGTTATATACCACTGCCATAGTTCAACTTGTGGAGGCCATACCAGCATTTCTAAGATTGCAGCTAAAATTCTTCAAGCTGGTTTCTATTGGCCCACGATTTTCAAAGATGTACACACTTTTGTAAAAGCATGTGACAAGTGCCAAAGAGTTGGCAACATATCCAGAAGGAACGAGATGCCCCTAAACAGCATTTTAGAAGTTTAGATATTTGACGTTTAGGGCATTGACTTTATGGGTCCATTTCCTTCTTCATGGGGGAACAAGTACATTCTAGTGGCTGTAGACTATGTTTCTAAGTGGGTTGAAGCAGTTGCATCCTCCACCAATGATGCTAGAGTGGTAGCCAAGCTCTTCAAGAGGGTAATTTTCCCAAGATTTGGAGTGCCCCGAGCCGTGATAAGTGATGGAGGTTCTTACTTCACTGAGCAACAATTTCAAAATCTTTTGAAAAAATATGGAGTCACCCATAAAATGGCTCTAGCCTACCATCCTCAGACTAGTGAACAAGTGGAGATATCAAATAGGGAGATCAAGGCAATATTGGAGAAGACCGTCTCGAAGGCCAGAAAAGATTGGTCTCTCAAACTTGATGATGCATTATGGGCCTACAGGACTGCCTATAAAACACCGATAGGGACCATACCTTTTCGGTTAATATATGGGAAATCCTGTCATTTGCCGGTAGAGCTTGAGCATAAGGCGTATTGGGCAGTCAAAACAATCAATTTTGACTTGTCAGCTGCTGGAAAGAAGAGATGCCTACAATTGAATGAGCTAGATGAGCTGAGGCTTAATGCTTATGACAATGCCAAGTTATATAAAGAAAGAACAAAGAGATGGCATGATAAACACATCCTTAGGCACCAATTTCAAGTAGGAGATTGGGTCTTGCTATTCAATTCAAGGCTGAGACTCTTTCCCGGGAAGCTTCGTTCTCGATGGTCCGGTCCATTCCAAGTGACTCAAGTCTTTCCTTATGGAGCAGTGGAGGTGTGGAGTGAATCCACCGGATCCTTCAAGGTCAACAGGCAACGCCTCAAGCATTTTGTGACAAGACAACCAGTTGAAAAGAGAGCCACCCAATCTCTCTTAGAGCCTCCCTCAATCCATTAAGAAGCAAAGGAGTCAGCTAATGACTTTAAACAAGCACTTTGTGGGAGACAACCCACATTTTGATTTTTAAAGTTCTCTTTTGTTTGAATTCTTGATTTAGGTTTTGGTTTCTATTTTTAATTTCTTAGGTTGAAGTTTATTGAACATTTTCCTTTGATTTCCAGGTCCATTACTATGTTTCCAAGGCGGTCTAAAAGGGTTAGAAGCAATGGTGCTTGAGGAGAGTCAAAAGAATAAGTTAAATTTGAAGAATTGAGGGATTCCAGCCAGTAACACGGGCAACCCCTGTTCCCCAACATGGCCATGCTACGAGCACGGGCCAGAATGTGAAAATTGTGGCAAACCCGCTGGGAACACGGGCAAGCCGTGTCTTAAGACACGACCGTGACCGAGGTAAAAAAAAATTTATGCATCATACACACAAGGAGCATGGGCACCCCGTGTCCCAGGCCACGGGCGTGCCCGTGGCACCCCTAAAAAAAAGGTTGCAGCAAGCCAGCCCGAAGCACGGGCAGGCTGTGCTTCGGGCATGGCTAGCCTTTTAAACCCCAAATCCTCCCCCTCTTTTGGTCGTGTTACCTCCCTTAACCTAGTCGTGCTTCTCTTCTCCTTCTCCATTCATTTTCTTCGGCCAAACCCAGGCTAAACCTCCCTCACCCACGCCTTCCTTCCCCCTATTCCACCTTCTTCTCCCCTCTTACCTCCCTATCCATGCCTTAAACCCCTTTCTTCCCCCATTCTTCTCTTATCGCACCACCCCCCCCAGTTTTGAGTTTTCCTTCTCCTATTCCATCAACACCCACTACCCATTCACTTTCCTCCTTCGTTTTTCCCCTTCTAATCACCTGGAGTTGCTACCCAGGATCCCTTCTCATTGCTACATTTAACTCTCCCTGTTGGTGTATTGGTTTCAGGTATCTTTCTCTCTATCTCTTCCTCTGTTTTAATTTTTTGCATAAGTAGATTTATACTTGCTGATTAGCTCTTGTTTATGGCTGTGATTGGGATTCCATTTGGTTTATTTGATTACTGTTAGCCCTAATTTGTGACACTGGTTAAGAATGCCTTGAGTTATTGATTGTATTTTGGACTGGTTTTTCACTCTACATTGAACTGAATTGCATTTTTTTTATTAAGTTAATCAGCAATTTCAGAATCCTTGACACATGCTTTAGTTTCCTGATTACAACAGTTCAAGATTTCTGGTTTTGCTTCCATTGATTATTCCCTTCTAGTTCTAGTTTCAAATTATTGGTTAATGCTCTGTATATGTTCATGCTCTGAATTTGGCTGATAATTGAACCTTATACTTTGGCTGGCCTAGACTCCCTGGTTTAATGCTACTCTACTGCACTTTGAACCTTATTGAATATTGGCTACATTGTTCTGTTTTGCTATATACCTCTTTTGTGCCACATTATGCTATATTTTGCACTGAACTATTAGCCTTCATTGTTTTGAGCACATTAGACTTGCTTGCTGATTTACTTATCTGTTTATTTAGTTGGGTTTTCTGATTCTGCTACTTTGGTACCCTTTGTTTTACATTGTAATTTTTATATCAATGGGTCCCAAAAGAGCCCGAATAGGGCCATCATCTTCCCAGTCCCATCAAACACGTTGAGGATGTAACCAACCACCACCCCAACTTTCTGTAGGAATTCAGAACCAGGGGTCATTCCCGTGGAACAGGAGTTTTACTCCAATGCTATAGTCCACGAATGTCATAAAGCACGGGTTAGAGGCAAGATGGTGAAATTTACTCTGCATGCCATCAATGAGTTTTACTTACTGCCTAACATAAAGGATGATGAATACTTAGCGCTCCTTCAGTCATACATTGATTTTGACGACATTATTTTCACTCTTTACTACAGGTGGCTTCCTGGAAATTAGATAATAATGGCCAACCAGTGTACTTTGCTAGGGCCGACATGAACAAAGTGGCTAAAGCCAGACACTATTTCGTGTCAGCAAGATTGATGCCCAACTTTAATATGAGTAAAGTCGGGAGGGACATGGCCATTCGGCTTTATGCTATACTGACGAGCTTTTCTATTGATATAGGGAAAATTATCCACAGATAGATGCTAGGCTGCATTAATTCTCAAGGTGGCTCCCTCTTTACTCCTAATCTAATCACTGGTTTATATAGGAATTGATGAGTAAGCTAGGATTCCATTAAAGCTTTCATCCAACCAATGAGACCTATATCTTATGCAAACAAACAAAAATATAAACGGCATAAGGAGGCAAAAGAGGAAGAGTTAAGGGTTGAGCCACTGACTTTAGGGGAACCTCGTAGTAGTTCAATGCCACCACCATCCCAGCACACTATTGAAGACTTATAGGAGCGAACTAAGTGCTTGAGCCACCAGATGAATGATCTAACACTCTACTAGTACTCCATAGCACAACACCTCCCGAACTGCCTTTTAGACCTGCACATGCGTAGGATGAGATAGATGGTGACAAATAATCAGGGAAGTTCCACTGAACCCCTCCTTATTTTATTACTTGTCTCTCCTATATTTTTCTTTTCTATTTTACATTCCGGACAATGTAAGTTCTTAAGTGTGGGGGGTCACTTTATGATTCAGCTGGATGACTATATAATAAATCATATACTTGTGTATTATTTACTTTGCTTCTATGATCTATAGACTTTTAATTCCAGTTATAGAATGGGGTGTGTAACAACTCCAAATTATGTAACAAATGTTTTTTTAATTTATACAACATAGAGTTTTCATACATGTCATTAATCAAAACGTACGTACAACATATCAAACACATAAATATCTACATCTTTATTTATTCTGGTTGACAAATTCTGGAGATACAGGTGCGGGTGGTTGCACCTTTACCGGGATCTGAGCCAACTCAACCACAAACATTTTATTTGATTCTGGGATCTGCCCAACATAAAGTAACTCGATCCAACGTGCACTAAAAGCCAGAGCCATAGAAAAATCTACATAACTAATTTTCTGAACATGACATGGAAATATAGTGAGAATTAAATCCCAGTAAGTTCAACAATAAATCATCATCAATATAGCTCACCACGTCATGTTCAGCTATATAAACTATAGAAAATATCTTTGGTCACATGAATGCACTATATCTATGTACATGAAAATCATACAGTAATGACATCTATGATAGGATTAACTATTTTTAGAATATCATATGATGATTATCAATTTATTCTCATATCAAGTTACCCCCGTCAAGGTGAGTATTTTCTACTCTCCGGTACGGGCTTTTCTCGCTCCGTCCGACATGGCACACTTTCTCTTTCTTTTCTCATTAGCATAATTATAACCGTTGGTAGGGCGTCCCCTACTGGTGCACCACACGGATTTGCCATATGACCATGCTCATTTCTTTTCTTTTCATAATAATAGCTAAAAATCATTGGTAATCATGCCATGAACATAACTATTTCAAATATCACTTTATAAAATATTTCTTAGTCAATATTTCACACTTAAGATGGTAAGAAGTTCTTGCAATGGCAATGGCTATGGCATATACTAGTCATTTATTATTTTCATTTATAAGATTCTTCTTCTTTTTAAATTTTAATTTTATTTCTTTATTTTCTTGATGCAGGTTTTCATCCTATCTGACCTTCTATTACTAATCAGAGCATAACTCCCTAAATTTAACTCTGATTTAGTTGATCTTGGTGTTAATTTAAAGATAAAACAATTATCTAAAACTATTATGTTGAACAGTTGAACAAAATATTAAGAAATCATGGTGATATTACTCCCTTAAAGTACATGTTATTTCTTCTCAGGTAGGTTCTGACCTATACCAACTAATCTGTCCATATCTCCTTCATACAAATTCCAACTTAAGTGATTCCAGTGGCTAAACATCCATGACATATATAGCAATAATTTTTATGTTAATCATTTATTTTAATTTCCTATAGAATGTTCCCATGAATTAAAACATAGAAGTTGTTCTAAAATATTCTTCCCTGATTAACCAATTTCTGACCACTGCTTACTAATTGAAACATATCTGCCACATATGGACTCCAACTTGAGTGATTCCAGTAGCTATAAATCCGTAACACATATAGCTATAATTATTATGTTAATCATTTATTTTAATTCCCTATCAAATGTTCTCAGAAATTAAAATATAGAAGCTATCCTAATATATTCTTCCCTGATTAACCATTTTCTGACTATTGTTTACTAATCAGACCATATCTACCTCATATGGACTCCAAAATGAGTGATTCCAGTGGCTAAAACTCTGTGACACACACACACACACACACACACAGATATATATATATATATATATATATATATATATATATATATATATATATATATATATATTTCTTATGCCAACTATTTCTTTGAATTCCTTATCGATTCTTCCCAGAATTTTAACAACAGAAGCTTACAATTTTGCCACCCATAGCCATACCTATGCAAAACTATCTACACCAACCGAAGTATTCAAACATACGTAATATGTAACATGATATAGTAACATCCATGACCAATCATCAAAGTTCTAAGATAAAAATCTCATATAAATATTACAAGTTTCAAATATTTTCTTCAAAAAGAAATATTGTTAAACTTACCTTGAGCACTTAGTCTTCTAGACTTCTCCTTCCTCTTTCTTCCTTTCTTCCTCTCCTTTCCTCACTCTACCTTGCTTCTATTTTTCCTCTCCCTCACTTGGACGAAAATTCTAATGTTATAGGGGTGGGTTTTGCTTAAATAGACCACCAAATAATTCACCTTTCATGATCATGGGTCTACCTTATCACAATTAGGATATACTTCGTTGAATTTTTGGAAAACAAACAACTCATGTTCTTGTCTTCCTCTTCCTTAGTCAAGATATGCATAGGAAAGGAGATTTGTATTTTGAAAGTGATGATAATATGTTTTTAAGATAAGGGACAAGGTCCCTTTGATTTAGGGATTCATTTCCTTTTTCTTATGTCTTAATCAATTATGATAGGTTTGCCTTTTTAGGTGGCAAATTTCTAGCCCTTGAATCTCCATTATTTGGTTGAAATTATTTGTCCTAAAGCCTTGTATTATCATACCACTTTCCAAAATGATGAGTGTACGATATGGATGTTTTGTCCTAAAGCCTTGTATTATCATACCACTTGCTAAATTTTGTCTTAAAGCCATGTAACCTAATCTTTATTATATTGTCACATGATTTAATTTATTTTATTTTTTTTCCTTGGATTTGGGCTTATTCCTACCCATTTCCTTTGCTTTGGATAAAATTCTACCTTTCTTGGAGGCCTTGGAAACATTTTCATAATTTTTGGGCTATCGGTCCAATTTCTATGTCCTAGTCCAAGTCTATGTTTTATTTATTGTTTAGGTTATCCAATGGGCTTGCTAGAAACTTATGTGAAGTGAAAAAACTCTATATGAAGTGTCCATATGTGAAAACCCAATGTATGGGTGAATATGTTAAACTTAGTAACTCTAGTTCTTGAATTAGAAAAAATTACCCTAATCCAATGTTTTCTTGAAATTTCAAGACCTTTACTTGTTTGCAAAAATTTATCTTCCTTACCCAAGAATTTCACCTTTCTTTAGTATATTATTTCTAATTTTTCCTCTTAGATTTTCTCTCTTTACCTGTTCCATTAATGTTAAAACATTTTCATGCATATACGTAAGGTGAAGAATTTCTAAGGATTATATTTCCTTAGATATCTAAAAATTGTCTAATAAATTTTATTTCCTTAATTAAATATTTATGCACCTTAAAAAGAAACAAAATTAGGGATGTTACTTTGAATACTTTTGTATTTTTATTAATTCATGAAACAAAATTAGGGATGTTACAGGGTGAGCAAGTGAACTTATTTCAATCTTTGAGTTTGTGTTAGTCAAACTAATAACCAATGATATAAATGTTTAAATTGCTAATAGCTTGTAAGAAACGTAGGAAAATCATGATTATGTGTAATTTTAATTTCTTTGCAATTTATTATTATTATCCATCTTTTAGAATCCTAAAACTATTTTGCATAACAACTTTGGTTATTTAATTTATCTTTTACTTAGAGAAAGTTTATATAACTCAAAATATTTTATGATCTCATCAATTTTCTAGAACTTATTTAAATGCTACTTGAGGCAAAATTGTAGGCTGATACTATTAATTAGGACATGATTTATGCATTATTTGATGAGGTTGAGCCTTTCAAGCCAAACCCAAGCAATAAAATATCCTTACCTCCTATATTTTGAGCTTAATTAATATATTTCTTTTTTTCCATACCCACTGTAAAGCCAAGAACAAATTTTATTATTAATACCTTTATTTGTTTTTCTTGATACACTCACTCCATGATTAATTTTGAAATGCTTGTTTTGTGGAGCTACATTAATAAAAGGGTGGAAGGGTGGATTAAGGACAAAAGAAAAAAAATCAAAAGGAAATAAAAAGTCCAAAAATATTGATGAAAGTCTAAGTAGTGAAAGAAAAAAAAATAGACAATCAAGGAAAAAATGAATTTAGTAAAGTAAGGAAATAAGTGTGGGGGGAAAATTCCCCAAACTTGAGAAAGCTCAAGAGAAGTATACTTAATCATTTGGTGCTAGGTAATCAAGCCCAAATTTATATCTTATGTCTTGCCCTATAACCTAGCCACATTACAAGCTGATTAAAGCCCTTTTGATCCTAAAAAGTAGTTTTAGCCTCCATTAGTGGAGAGTAGCATGAAAAATAAGCATATGCAAATCATAAAAAGAGATCCATACCCTAATTCTTGAGATATACAAACACATTTGGGTGAAAGATGGTTGAACCATTCAAAGACACACACACACTCAAGACTCTAGAAAATAAATCATTAATTGCATTTGAGTTAAATAATGCACATAATTATTAAATTTTCTAAAATTTCTTTAAGAGCATACAATTTTCACTATGAGGCAACATATTAGTAAGTCTTTCACTAATCTCATATATTGAATTTTTTCACATGAATTAATTTGCTTGAGGACAAGCAAAAGAGTAAGTGTAGGGGCATTTGGCATGCTATAAATTAAACATGTCTTTAGCATATTTTAAGTTACTTTTTATTTAATTTAAGTAGGAAATAAGTAAGAATTAATTGAGTTTTGTGTTTTTATGTTTTAGGAATAATAAAGAAGAAAAGAAGAGGAAAATAGATAGAAAATATGGAAAAATGATGATTTTTGACCCTCTGTTACTAATTAAGGCATATCTCTCTTATTTGAACTCCGATGGAGATGATTCCAGCGGCTATAGAAAGAAGAGAAATGGAAATACAAATTTCATGTCTAGCACTTTGACTAAATAAAGAAGTTTCTTGGCACCGCAGCCCTTGCAATAGAGCACTGATGTGTCGTATCAAGGCTTATCTGTAGCACCGGGGTGCTGAAGAACCCAAAACATGAGCACTACGGTGCCAGACCCAGTGTGCCGCGGCACCCTGTGGCCAGTTTCTGAAGTGGTACAACTCTAATTCAAGCATCACGGTGCCCCGTCAGAGTATTTTTGTAGTGTTGCGGCGCTCGCCATCGCACCAGAATGCTGAATTCACGATTTTAAGTGTTTTTGGTTCCAATTGAAGCCCGACGAGCCAGGTTTTAACCTAGAAATAGTTCTACTTCAAGGAGGAAAAGCCAATCGATAAAAAGGAAAGAAAGAAAGCATCAAAAATTCATTCAAGTTCTTAATTACCTTCTTTAATTCTTGTTTAGATTTTCTTATAGCTTTGCGCGGCTGATTTATTTTTTGTTGGTAAAGGAAGATTGAAACTTCAAAGAATCATTATGCATTGCGAGATTTGGAATAGATTTTGTTAGTTCAATCTTAACCGGGTATTGATTATTCATCTACTCTTTGCTTTTCAATGATTATTCATATAATTGCTAGGAAAGGCCTACTTGTATATTGTTTGTTTTAATCTACTGCTAAATTAGGTTTTGAACAAACTTTTCATTACTGTATTCAAGAAGCAAATAGGATTAAGGATTTTAGATTATAAATCAGTAACCCTATGATGAATGATCAACTAAATTAGATATAACCAATGTGTTTATATTTATTTAGCTCTATCAGTTTCTCTTGTTCTTCATGCAATTAATAGGTTAGACTTTACCGATGTGCTAAAGGATATCTTATTAATTAGGGTTTAGTTGGTGTGATTGCTATCAATTTACTAGGCTTAAGGAGGAACAAGGATAAAATCCCAATGGTAGATATTCGATTTAAGATTGATGATATTGTCAATATTCAACACAATTCCTTGACGATGGATATTGACCGAAACCAATGCATCTCTCATTAATTACTCTCTTAATTACATTCATTATTATTTTCTTTTTTATTTATAATTATTAAATCCCCTTTCTCTCAATCACATAAGGTAATTCTAGTGTCTGTGGGATAGACCCTTACTTCCACGACTACAGGTTAGTTGAGAGGTAAGGTATCAATTTAGGTGTACCTGCGACAATACGCACCAATTAGACTCCCACTTTTATTCATACAATTATAAATATCATATACTACTCCTGTTGGGATCAATTGTTATTCCCGCTGCTACATTAATTTATTTTAAGAAGGTTAAGGTGTTCAATTATTTTTGGTGTGCCTATGACAAAATGTAACCAATGTACAATATGTTTGAAAATGAAGAGGAGAAGCTAAAGGGATATGTAATTGCAAATTTTGCAGGGAACTCAAGTAAAAAGAGGTCCCTAGTTGGCTATATATTCACTTTATTTGGTTATGCTATGAGTTGGAAAGCACAATTACAATATGTAGTAGCTCTTTCAACCACAGAGATATAATACATTGTAGTAACTGAAGGTGTCAAGGAGGGTTTGTAGGTAAAGGGACTTACTAGTGAACTAGCTATACTGTAGAATGAGGTGGAAGTTCTTTGTGACAATTAGAGAGCCATCCATTTGACTAAAAGTCTTATGCGCCATGAAAGGACTAAACACAAAGACATAAAGCTCCACTTCATTAGAGATGTAGTGTCACAAGGTGCAGTGGTAGTGAGGAAAGTTCCTATTGAAGACAACCTTACTAACATGCTTACTAAACCAGTGGCTAAACTCAAGTTCAAACACTAATTGGACTTTATTGGTGTCACTAATTCTTATAGCTAGTTAGGTAGTTGACAAGAGCCACTATGAAGGAAATTGAAATCCTAAATTAACTTAGAAACAAGCTAAGATTGCATGGTACTTAGGTGACATTGCAGTAATAGTTTGATGCCTAATCACATAGGGGCATATGTCTTTGTACTTAAGTGAGTCATGTAAACTATAATTGGAAGTAAATTCCTTATGTATATAAGTGTATCTTAGAGGTTAGGTGGCATAATTTAGCAATTGTAAACTAAGATAAAAGTGGATTAGAATTTAAGAGCATGTATTCGAGAGAGGAAAGAAACACTTTCTTAGAGAGTTTGTAAAACAATTATGACCAAATGGATTGAATACTAGATATAGGAATCTTACACTAAGATTTTGAACCAGAGTAAATCACTTGTGTACTATTGTTCTTCCCATCTTTTTGTATTTTTAATTTCTATTTCTAGTTTTCTAGGTAAGTGCATGTCATCCAAAGGTTTTCACATTCACACAATGGGATTTATTTTCTTATCTATTTGTATTGTAAATTTGTGTTAGGTAAGGTAACCAATACCCAAGAGGGGGTGAATTAGGAGTTTCAATAAACCATGGAAGTTTTTCAAAAATTTAACACAGGAACCTTTGATGTTGAAGTTGATTTAAAGATGAAAGCATATTTTAAACATTTTAGAAAATAAGGAAACTTTAAAGCATCACTAAAACAAGATTGCACAGAAAAGAACTACACTTTTAGAAAAAATTTATAGAACAACTTATCCAACCATAAACCAAAATAACTTATACCAGAAAAGCTTGTACCATAAAAATTACAATAAAATATGCAATTAAAATAAGAAACAATAATAACCTAAGGTTGTGCTCTAAGGTGAAGATATTTTACAGAAACCATAAGACACCAAAAAAGCATAATATATATCAAAGAGATACGCATCAATTAAAGAACAAATGATAAGGAAAGAATTTAACATAAGTATTTATCCTAGTTCAACTTAACCACCAAGCCTACATCTAGTCCCTAAGCCATAACTTGTGATTTTCCACTAACCACCATAAGTTTAACATGGGCACTTATTAGCCACTACACAAACACAACTCCTCAGTGTTAGAAACCTGGTTCATTCCCCATACAACACCTTGACAACAAATCGCAAAGGGTTCCGACACCAAAACTTGTAACAACTCCAAATTATGTAACAATTTTTTTTTAATTTATACAACATTGAGTTTAGATACACATCATTAATCAAACCGTACATACAACATATCGAACACATAAATATCTACATCTTTATTTATTCTGGTTGACCAATTCCGGAGATACAGGTGCGGGTAGTTGCACCTTCACCGAGATCTGAGCCAACTCGACCACAAACATTTTTTTTTATTTTTGGATCTGCCAAACATAAAGTAACTCAATCTAATGTGCACTAAAAGCCAAAGCCATAGAAAAATCTGCATAACTACTTTTTTGAACATGACATGGAAATATAGTGAGAATTAAATCCCAGTAAGTTCAACAATAAATCATCATCAATATAGCTCATCACATTATGTTCAACTGTATAAACTACAACAAATATATTTGGTCACATGAACGCACTATATCTATGTACAAGAAAATCGTACAGTAATGACATGTATGACAAGATTAACTATTTTCAGAATATCGTATGATGACTATCAATTTATTCTCATATCAAGCTACCCCGGTCAAGGTGAATATTTTCTACTCTTCGGTACGGGCTTTTCTCGCTCCGTCCGACATGGCACACTTTCTCTTTCTTTTCTCATTAGCATAATTATAAATGTTGGTAGGGCGTCCTCTACTGGTGCACCACACAGATTTTCCAAGTGACCGTGCTCATTTCTTTTCTTTTCCCAATAATAGCCAAAAATCATTGGTAATTATGCCATAAACATAACCATTTCAAATATCACTTCATAAAATATTTTCATGTCAAAATTTCACACTTAAGATGGTAAGAAGTTCATGCAATGGCAATGGCCATGGCATATACTAGTCATTTATAAGATTATTCTTCTTTTTAAAATTTTAATTTTATTTCTTTATTTTCTTGATGCAGGTTTTCATCTTATCTGACATTCTCTTACTAATTAGAGCATAACGCCCTAAATGTAACTCTGATTTAGTTGATCTTAGTGTCATTTTAAAGATAAAACAATTATCTAAAACTTTTATGTTGAACAGTTGAACGAAATATTATGAACTCATGGTGATATTACTCCCTTAAATTATAGGTTATTTCTTCTCGAGTAGGTTATGTCCTCTACCTACTAATCTGTCCATATCTCTCTCATAAGAATTCCAAATTAAGTGATTCTAGTGGCTAAAAATCCACACCACATATAGCAATAATTTTTATGTTAATCATTTATTTAATTTCCTACAGAATGTACCCAGAAATTAAAACACATAAGCTATTCTAAAATATTCTTCCCTGATTAACCAATTTCTGACCACTGCTTACTAATCAGAATGTATCTGCCTCATATGGACTTCCAATTGATTGATTCCAGTGGCTATAAATTCATAACACATATAGCTATAATTCTTATGTTAACCATTTATTTTATTTCCCTACAAAATGTTCACAGAAACTAACACACAAAAGCTATCCTAACATATTCTTCCCTGATTAACCATTTTCTGATCACTGCTTACTAATCGGACCATATCTATGTCATATGAACTCCAAAATTAGTGATTCCAGTGGCTAAAAATCCGTAACACATATAGCTATAATTCTTATGTCAACCATTTTTTTAAGTTCCTTACCAATGCTTCCCAGAATTTTAACAAAAGAAGCTTAAAAGTTTACCACCCATAGCCATACCTATGCAGAATTATCTACACCAGCCTAAGTATTCAAACATACATAATATGTAACATGATATAGTAACATCCATGACCAATCATCAAAGTTCTAAGATCAAAATCTCATATAAATATTACAAGTTTCAAATATTTTCTTCAAAAAGAAATATTGTTAAACTTACCTTGAGCACTTAGTCCTCTAGACTTCTCCTTCCTCTTTCTTCCTTTCTTCCTCTACTTTCCTCGCTCTACCTTGCTTCTATTTTTCCTTAAATAAATCAACAAATAATTCACCTTTCATGATCATGGGTCTACCTTATCACAATTAGGATACACTTGGTTGAATTTTTGGAAAACAAACAACTCTTGTTCTTGTCTTTCTCTTATTTAGGTTATCCAATGGGCTTGCTAGAAACTTATGTGAAGTGGAAAAAATCTATATTAAGTGTCCATAAGTGAAAACCCAATATATGGGTGAATATGTTAAACTTAGTAACTCTAGTTCTTGAATTAGGAAAAATTACCCTAATCCAATGTTTTCTTGAAATTTTAAGACCTTTACTTGTTTGAAAAAATTTATCTTCCTTACCCAAGAATTTCACCTTTATTTAGTATATTATTTCTAATTTTTCCTCTTAGGTTTTCTCTCTTTACTTGTTCCATTAATGTTAGAACATTTCTATGCATACACATAAGGTGAAGAATTTCTAAGGATTATATTTCCTTAGATATCTAAAAATTGTCTAATAAATTTTATTTCCTTAATTAAATATTTATGTACCTTAAAAAATAAATAAAATTAGGGATGTTACTTTGAATACTTTTTTATTTTTATTAATTCATGAAACGAAATTATGGATGTTACAAAACTCATCAAAGAACATTTTCTTGACTTAAAACTCACAAAAGAAATAATATAGAAGGCACAAATCCTCTCTTACAGAGTGTATGAATTACAATTAAACTATATATCAGAAAACAGAGAGAGATAATAGTTCAAAGATTAAATGAAAGTTTCAGCATTGTCTTTCTTCTTGTCTGACATTCAAGACATCTGTTATTTAAAGGTAAATGAGAAATATAGCCATTGTGGGTCATTTACATCTAGAATCAATGAAATATGGCTATTGTAAGGCTATAAATTTCTTTCTCGTTCATGCACTGCACTCCTATTATAGGCTATAAGTATTTTTTTTAGAATTAAGTCTTTAATATTTAGCTTTTCAAAGTGTTTTATGTTTATAACTATAGGCACATATTGTTTTAAAAATTGGAATTCTAGAATAGCATAGGCATCTGTTGACCTCTATAGGATCTTGTCAGTCCTTTGGACCTTTAATTTTCAAAATCCAAAAGCTAATAGGTGTCCAAGGCTATCAAGAAGTGCATTTTAGTTATTGGTTTGTAAATTTTACTCTTCTATAAGCTAATAGGTGTATGCTAAACCTAACATGTTTCTATAGCACTTTGGAAAACTGAGTTTTGAGTAAATTCATAAACCAAACAACTAATTAACTTAGAAAACCAAAATTAAAAATTTTGAAAACAATTTTAGGAGCTCAAGTGTTCTCTTAAGTATTTTTTTTTTACACAAAAACTAAGACTAAGAAAACCTAAGCGATAAAACAACCTTCAAACTTGGTTCCTTTGCCTTGAATCCATATAGGCCTTTGATGATTTGGTGATTTTCTTTCAACTTCAAAAGAATTCATCTAGGCTTTCATGACTCCTTTTTTTTATATTTCTTGGACCATTTTTCTTTTAAGTTGCTTGCTTTAGACCAACCAACATAGATAAGAGTTTAACTTGCAAACTAAGTAGTTAGTCGAAAGAGAAATATAAGATATTCAAGCATATATCAAATTTTCAAGCTATATAAACACTTTGCAACAATTATTGGATATATGTTATATACAAGCATAACACATAGATGGTGCATAGAGCATGATTCAATATAAGATATTACATATTAAAGATTGCAATCTTGTCCAACACATAGGATCAAATAAGCACACATACTTGCAATACATATGACATCATATGCTCATTTGTAATCATCAAAACCTATTGCATAAGATTTTAGGGTTAACGATTGCTACTGTAAAAGTGCTCCATATACCATAGGTAGGATTCTTGCTTTTGCTTGTAAAATGGTTATGTTTAAGTATGATAATTGGATTTTTATAGAATTAAGAACAAAGCTTTCAAATGTATATATGTATATGTATATAGGTTTTGCTACATATCATGATATTTTGTTACATTAGATATTCATATTTTGTTTATATCAAATTAATAGCTTATGTGATGGGATTATTCTCAATAACTGTGCTAGTTACATACTCCTAATTTGGGGTTGTGACATTTATTGTTGTGAAAAAACTATTACAAATTAATAAGAAGAAACAAAGACCTCTAATGAAATGAAACATACCTTTTACCTTCTTTAATGCTAGCAAACTGACTATACTCTAGTGCCATTGGCTCCAAGTTATGACTAGGTTAGAAGTGGATGTTGTCACATTGAACCAATGCCTCCACATGAAGAAATTGGTTCAAAATTATTCTTAGATTTCTTTATTGACCAGTCAGCATTCATAGACTAGCACAATAGCACAACTCTAACTTAAGGAGAAGGTTAATCTCAATATCAATCTAATGGATTCATGACACCAAACTATCTAATTCCTTTAGTTTAGTTTCCTACTATGGATCTTACAATGGATGACAATGCCTCACCACAATAAGAACCATTGGATGGATAGAGATATTCAAAACAAGAAACACGACTGTTGTTGTGTGGTACTAGAAGCCACTACATTTGGCATTTATAAATTTTATTAATTTGTTTATCTATAAACAATTGATTATGAATATATAGATTAAGTCAATTGTGAATTGAATTATAAGGCCACTATGAGTTTATAAGAAAGCTATTAACCAAGTTCACCGCTTTATTAGTTTGTCATCCTTATTTTATTCCTATAAATAGGAATATAGATAACTTTTTTTGTTTTTGACACTTTGTTTCTGAACTTTATTTCAAGATTCCATTCATTTACGTTCTATGGATCATCCTTTTTCTCTTCAAAATATTGTCCACAATTATGAAAAGAAACAATTTTCTCTTTAGAAGCTAATGAGCTTTTTATCCTCTTAAACATATGAAGATACACGTAATTTTAATATGGAATATATACTTATAAAAGCAACAACAACATAAGATTATGTTCATATGTAGAGTAAAATAAAAGGTAGATTAACAATACAAAAGTTGATATCATAAGTCGCTTGGACTAGAAAGTTTAAAGTTTAATTCTCATGTAAATAATAAAACATTATGTTAAGATGGAGTTTATGTAATTAGTTTGCCTAGCGACATAAACAAACACAATGAAACTAGTTATCAAGATCGGGACTAGATTAATCATTGAAACGTAAAGGGCATGTTGACCTATTATGCCCAGTATCTTCACATAGGCCACATTGTGTTCGA
Organism: Gleditsia sinensis; assembly: GCA_037074535.1. Classification (NCBI taxonomy): domain Eukaryota; kingdom Viridiplantae; phylum Streptophyta; class Magnoliopsida; order Fabales; family Fabaceae; genus Gleditsia; species Gleditsia sinensis. The sequence continues at coordinate 50,633,915 of CM073463.1, read as the reverse complement.
GGACTTAATTCCATCCCATCCTTTTTGTTGTGTATACAGTTGGACCTTAGACAACTATTCTTATGTAACTTGGTTGGATTGGCCATGAGGATATAGATACTTCTAGCTATGGCCATAAGTGTTCATTATGAAGTGATTGGAACTCATTGACTTAGGTAATCAACAATGTATCGAGACTATAGACACAAAGCATGAATAAATAAAAGTTCATATTGACATGTTTGCATGCCATGATTGTTTGAAGGTATAAATATTTTAGTTCTTAGAATTCACCACATTGACAACTACACTTCTCCAAGTTAACATTTATTCTTCTACCATGGTCATATAGCTTTTCTACCTCAAACACAATGGACTACCTATTATACCTGTACACCTTAAAAGAATTTGCCTTTTATGCGTTCCCTTATATACACTTGATAAGCTTTTCACAATACTCTTTCCATGAGTTTAATTGTGAACTGGCTGTGGCAACGTAGTTCACAAAATATGCATTCACCTTATATAATGTCACTTTAATGAAAGAAGTGAACCTAGTGGTTTTCAAACACCATTGACGCACTTGACTAGGAAGTGTTCCCACTTTCGGCCTTTATCATAGGTTAGGGTCTACTGCTTAAGTGGAATGGCATCAACCCAATGCTCAGCCTCGTTGTTCAAGCTCTATAGTAACTCCATCTTTTTTGTTTGCACTTCGTCTTGTTAGTACTCACGTCTTGTTAGTACTCATAAGCTAAATATAGCAATTAGAAGAAAAAGATATTTATACAATGTAGTTAAGGTAAAGTGAACATAAAAAAAGTGAAACAAAAATAAACTCACAAATTGACATAAAAAGCTTTTTCAAATGCTTGCTTTTAAAAGTGTTGCTCAAATTGTTTAGTAAATGATGCATAAAAAGGGGTGTGTCATTTGGTGATGACGAACTAGATTATAGGTCAGTGATAGCACATAATATTAATGTATGTCATTGAATATCAGGCACTTACCTTTTATATCTTTCACTACGTGTTGATGGAAAAGTCTCAAGAACGACATACACTTCATCTTTATTTCACCCTCTACAATAACAAATGTAATGGACCATGTTCCTATCGTTATCTTATGCATAGGTAATGAGAAAAGTTTCTTTATATTTTTCAGAAAGGAATGTTGTCACCACCCTTACTAAAGGAGGCATGTGACTGGCATAGTAATGGGATAAAACCCATCGTGTAAGCCTTAAACTAAACAGATGTCAAAATAGATAAGCTAGATAATCTCAAACATATCATATGAAACATCCATGGCCAAATTTCACAAACATATCCACACTTGGCACAATGCAACCATTTAAAAATTATTTTTTACCAAGCCATATAATCTATATAAAAACACATTATACAGGGAACAAGGGATCCTACCTGTAGTTCATAAAGCTACCCCTAAACTACATTACAAGTTTACACAAATCAACTAAAGAGCCTCTAGAAGCAACTTAGGATCACCATAAAACAATACAATCTCACTACTCAGATGAAACTGGATCAGAAATTTTTTGGCTATCTAAAAAAATTAAACATGAAATGGGGCAAGTATAAAAGCCAGTGAGTAGATAACTCTTACTATAACAAGAACTAAATAAGCACCAACACGAGTTTCCTCTTAATAAAAGTTAATAAAAAAAAATATGAGTATACATACTATAGAGCAATACTAAAATAACCCAACTGATAAAATTGAAGGTTAGGTGCTTAAACCAAATAATGAAATTTAAACAAAAGGTAGGTTAATTAAATCTTAAAGTTAATTTATTAAACAAAATAAAATAAAATAAACATTCCAGTGATAGTAAATGTTAAGTAATAAGAAAGAAAAATAAATCTAAGGTCACACTATAAATTTGAACGACTCTCACCAGAACCATCACTATCCCCAAGCACACAGTAATTTTCAATCAACACTAGCTATGGCATCCTTCTAATATAAATTGGCATAAGTCATACTCTTCATTTAACATGAATTGGCATAAGCTGCAAAAAGAGTCCAAGACACACCCATTATATAAGTTTAGTCTAGTTTGATAGAAAAACTTCCACATCATTTGCAATAATTGTAATGCCTAGGTTTTTTTTTAATATATATCCATGTGCAAAAAACCAGTGTTATATCATAAGTTAGGCATCTTGTATTTACATACATCCAAAAGTTACATCCATCATAGTTTATCAGCATATATACATACATATGTAACCTGAGGTACTGAGCATACATCACAAAAGGCAAAGTACCATGGGGTTACATCAAAACAATGGGGTTAGCCCATTTACATCACAAAATTAGTTATATACATAGCGTTACCCTACTACCCTCCCCTGCTCATCAACCCTGGGGTACTGCTAGTGGAGGAGGTAGGCCAGCAGCAGGGACCTCTACCATGTTGATCACCAACAAGTTTATTATAACTCTAAACTGTCCCAAGTATGAGACATCTACCATTTGTAGCTCCAGGAAAATCGTCAGCACAACAAAAGACATCTTTACTGATCTGAACATAACATTAAAACATAGTGAGATATAAAATCCCAGCAAGGTCAACATCTAATACATATAAGCACACAAAAAATACTTATATACTATGTCTTGTTGTATAAGCTACAGAAATCATTTTTTTCTTTTTTATGCAATAAAGGTACAGTAAAGTACATGCAAGCCTTTTTATAGTTTATGCATCAATATCACGCATGATAAAATAAAACATGTATTTATAAAATACCTGTGCCATTGTTCATGGTTCATACATCACTCATAGTGGCTCATCATCACTCACAATGGCTCATAATCTGTTAATCTCTCTCGATTGTAATCCTCAATGTGGCATGAGCCTTACCCCACCAGCTACTCACCCACCCTTTGAGGGCTATTGGTTGGAGGGTCCTTCCTGTATTGACCACTCTAGGCTATAGGGCATCATCTATCCCGGTACCATATCCAAGCAACGACACTTCAGTCGCCTTATCTCGTAAGGTGCTACATTCCCAGGTCACCTTAATGGGTAAGGGTCATCTTAGACTTGTCAGTCTGCTCAATACAGCAAGAGAGACACCTGTTTCCAGGCCACCCTACTTTAGAGAGGATCATTCTGACTTGTCAATCGCCTCAATACAACAAGGGAGACACCTATTACCAGGCCACCCTGCTTAAGAAAGGGTTCTCCTAACAAAGCTTAAGTATTTTATATCTCTCCAGCCACTTGCCTTAACAAGAGTATGCATATTAATAAATATCCTGAGCATAAACCATAATCATCCTTAAGCATGTTACAACAACTCATCATGGATGAACATACACGTCTTAATAGACTCTCATAATATACATACATCAATAACTCACTTGCAGCCATATATAGAAGCAGTTTATAGTATGCAAATATAACATTCATGCATCATTCTTCATGCTCACATACGTAATGAAATAGATATGGCATGCAAATATACCATTCATGCATCATAAAACCCTCATTAACATCCCAAAAATATTGGTAATTAATTAAGATTCAGAAAGGAAACAGAAAACAAAGAAAAAGGAGATTCAGAAAGGAAATATAGAACAAAGAAAAAGGATAACACAGCATGAAGCATGGCCTGACCATGCCTCCAAGCACGGTCGTGCTTCATGGCCATGTTTGTCCCCATGTTTCCTTCTCAACTTGGCCATGTCTCACACAGGCCAGCCCAAAGCATGGCCGTGCTTTGGGCTGTGTTCATCATTTTTTTCTTGATTTCTAGATTTTATCTTCCTAACCCCAAGCATGGCCTGGCCGTGTCTCCAAGCACGGTCGTGCTTCGGGCTCGAAAACCACCAAAAATCTCATTTTTCTCCCAAACCATCCTAGAAAAACCAACAATAAACATACCTATGTTTTGAGCATGAAAAACCCAATTTTTCCAAAACAAACAACCAACCAAAACATGGATTTAATCTAAAAAATAACTACACAAAATCTTCCTAAAACATTACCACATGTATATGGATGAACAGTAACCATGGATGCCATAACTACTGCAATAAAATCTCTATCTACCTCCCCACATACTTTAAATGCTCACATACAACCAACCATAAAGTCATCCAACCATAAATATTAAAGGAGGATGTTGATCTTACCTTTTTCTCTTCAAAGACTTGCTTCTCTCTCTAGTTTCTACTTCTTCCTCTCTCTAAAAACTTCACCAAAGCTGTAGATTTTTCCCCACTATCATGAGTCCCAAAAGATTTCCATAACTCAACCATGAGATTAAGGAGGATTTCTTACCTTTTTCCTTTGAATTTCACCTTTCTCTCTCTCTAGCTCTTTTCTTCTTTCTCTATCCTTCCTTCTTTCCTTTCTTTCTTCCCTTTTCTCTTTCTCTTGCCATGGAACCCCTTCTCTTTTACTGAGTGAGCGGCAACTTGGCCACCAAGTTAAGGGAAATATTATAAAATAATATTGGCTTCTTCAAGAAGCTACCTTTCCCTTAACCTTCACCCTTCATTTCCCTAACAATTTTCAAAATGCCACTCCATTACATTGTGACTATAGGGGTTGGCTAAGGCCTTGTTTGGGTGAAAGAAAACTTACTAAGTGTTTAATTCCCCCTTGAGCCTTTCTTCAAAGGATTTTTTGTTCAACTTTCTTCATGGTTCCCCATCTCTATTAATGTTATCTATTTGTGGTCTTGTAAACAAGGAAATTACTATCTCTTCCTTAACAAATTATTCCAAAAATGAGAAACACTCATTAAATATTCACAATTATTTCCTTATAACTCTCCCATTCAACTCTTTTTAATCCTTTCTCACTATTCCATTTTGAAAATATTATTAACAAAATTTTGGGTGTTACAATAACCTCAATGGAGAATTTTATTCAGGATTCTTAATCCTATATAACTAAGAATTTACTCAGGAAAAACACACACACACACACACACACACAGATATATATATATATATATATATATATATATATATATATATATATATATATATATATATATCAACTAAACATGTATTAAGAACTCCCCTTAAGTTAAGTAAAGCGCTTCATGAGCTAATTTCAATAAGTCCTTAATCATTTTTGAAATTTAAGTCACATCTATGCCTTTATGAATTTCTAAATGACATGAAATTAATGAAAAAACAAAGTTCAAAAATAGAGTTACAGTAAGAATTATCTGTAACAACTCATTTTTTTTACATATATACAAATATATGTATTTTTAAAATCCCATGAAGTCATTACCTCTTTACTTCTAACTATTTAACTCATAATAACATTCAATTAAATTAACCAAGCATAATTAGGGTTTATGATATACCATTAGTACTGATACAATTCTAGGTTCGCATACACATCAATAATTAATAACATCCTTACACAAATCAAACACATATATGTCTACATCTTATTCATCCATATTGACTAGCTCTGGGGATATGGGTGCGGGTAGTTGCACCTTCACTGGAATTTTAGCCAAAACGACCCAACGTATGCTAAAAGTCGGTCATAGAGAATATATGCATATCTAGTCCTTGGGACATGATATAGAAATATTGTGGAAATTAAATCCTAGTAGGTTCAACAATAAATCATAATTATCATCAATATAGATCATCATGTAATGTTCATCTATATAAGCTACAACAAATATCTTAAGTCACATGAATACACTTTATCTATGCACATGAAAACCATATAGCAATGACATGTATGGCATGGATAACTATTTTTAGAATATCATATGATGGCTATCAACTTATTTTCATATAAAGCTACCCAGGTCAGGGTAAGTACTTTCTACAGTCCAGTACGGGGTTTTCTCGTTCAGTCCAACATGGCACACATTTTCTTTCCTTTCTCATTAATATAATCATTGCTGTGAGTAGGGCATCCCCTACTGGTGCATCACACGGACTGCCATGTGACCATGCTTATCTCTTTTCATTTCATTTCTTTTCACATTAATAGCCAAAAATATGATTTTAATAACAAGTATGTTCATTATACTCACATGCCATAATTTATCATCAAAGCATAATGATTACCAAAAATCAATAGTAAAATACTATCTTGCAATGAACATAATCATTTTTGAATATCAATTTATAAAATATTTCCATGTCAAAATTACACACTTACGATGTTAAGAAGTTCATGCAATGGCAACGGCTATGGCATACACCAGTCATTTCTTATTTTCATTTATAAGATTCTTCTTCTTTTTTAAATATTATTTTCTCTCTCACTAAATAAAGCATAACACCATCATTTTAAATCTGATTGAGGTGATCTTGGTGTCAATTGAAAAATAAGACAATCCTATAAAACTCTTATGTTGAACATTTTTGTGAAATCTTAAGTAATCATGGTGTTACTACTTCCTCAAATTCAATGTTATTTCTTTTCAGGTAGGTTCAGACCTCTACTTACTAATCTAACCATGTCTCCTTCATATGAACTCGAATTGAGCTGCTTCCAAAGCTTATAAAAAGATAAGGCACTTATATACAACTTTCATGTTGATCATTGCTTCATATTCCTTATGAATTATTCCCAGAAAATCGAAAACAAAAACGCTTACATTTATCATTCTAGATTCTAGACTGATTCTGACCTCTACTCATTAATCAGGTATATCTCCCTCATATGGACACCAAATTAAGTGATTTTAGAGTCTATAGATCCCTGATACACGTATCTATATTTATTATGTTAACAATTTTCTTTAATTCCCTACATATGTTTCCCAGAAATTCAAACATAGAATCAAACATAATAGATTCTTCTCTGGTTAGCTAGTTTCAAACTATTGCTTACTAATTTGACCATATCTTCCTAATATGGATTTGAAATTGAATTATTCTAATGGATAAAAGTTCTTGAGACATATATACATATTTTTCATGTTAACTATTTATTTTATTTTCTTATAGATTTTTCCCATAAATTCAAAAAGAGAAGCTTCCCTGTTTACTCCGAAATCTAGTTTCCTAACTCAATCTTTCCTAAGGTTTTAGTTCATCATTTTGTTACGTCCTCTTCTAATTTCTTCCTAATTTACATCTAATCTTATTCCATCAATTTTTCACCACATTCAAATATACAAAATAATAGCATAAAAATCTTAAAATTTTACGACCCATAGCCATACCTATGCAGAACTTTCCACACCAACCGAAATGTTCAAAACATCTGTCATATGCAAGATAAAGTGTAACATGATATAGCAACATCCATGTCCAATCATCAAAGTAACAAATATTGTAAATTTAATCAAAGTTCTAAGATCAAAATCCTATATAAATATTACAAATTTCAAATCTTTTCTTCAAAAAGAGATATTGTTAAACCTACCTAAAGATCTCCCTAGCACACTTAGTGAATTCATTTTCTTGTTTCCTCTTGAAAGAAGTTGTAAGATTCCTCCCTTCCCTTAGCTTTTTTAGCAGCTTAAATAAGAGAAGGAGCGTGAGTTTTGAACCCTAAGGATGAAGAGAAAAGATGGATTCAAGTAGAGATTAAGCTAACTTACCTTGAGTACTTAGTCCTCTATACTTCTCCTTCCTTTTCCTTCCTCTCTTCTCCTCTCTTTCTCTCCTTTTCTCACTCTACCTTGCTTATGTTTTTCCTCTCCCTCACTTGGACGAAATTATAAGGTTATAAGGGCGGGTTTTGCTTAAATAAACTATCAAGTGGTTCACCTTTCATAATTATGGGTCTACCTTATCACAATTAGGATGCACTTGGTTGTTTTTTGGGCAATGAAAACTCATGTTCTTGTCTTCCTCTCCCTTAGTCAAGATATGCAAAGCAAAAGAAGATTTGTATTTTGAAAATTATGATAAAATGTTCTTAAGACAAGGGAGAAGCTCCCTTTGATTTAGGGATTCATTTTCTTTTTCTTTTGTCTTAATCAAGTATGATAAGTTTGCCTTTCTAACTAGCAAATTTCTAGCCCTTGAGTCTCCCTTACTTGGCTGAAATTATTTGTGTAGGATAAAGATGTTTTGTTATAATGCCATGTATTATTGCCTACTTGTTGAAATTATGAATGTAGGATATAGATGTTTTGTCCTAATTCCATGTGACCTAATCTTGATTATTATTACACTATTATTTCCTCACATGATTCTTATTTTTTCTTCCTGCATTTGGACTCATTCTTTCCCATTTTCTTTGCTTTGGCTGAAATTCTACCTTTCATAGAGGGCTTGGTCACATTTTCATAGTTTTTGGGCTATCGGTTCAATTTCTATATCCTAGTCCAAGTCTATCTTTTATTTCTTTCTTGGGCTATCCTATTGGCTTGCTAGAAACTCATGTGAAGTGGAAAAACTCTATATGAAGTGTCCATAGGTGAAAGCCCAATGTATGGATGGAGATGTTAAACTTAAGAATTCTAGCTCTTGAATTAGGAAAAATTACTCTAATCCAATCTTGAAATTTTAAGACCTTGACTTACTTTTCAAAAATTTATCTACCTTAACCAAGAATTTCGCCTCTCTTTAGTATGTTATTTCAAATTTTTTCCCATTTGGTTTTTCTCTCTTTACTTATTCCCTTAATGTTAGAAACATTTTCTATGCATACACATAAGGTGAAGAATTTCTAAGGATTATATTTCCTTAGATATCTAAAAATTGTCTAATAAATTTTATTTCCTTAACTAAATATTTATGTACCTTTATTATTAAAAGAAATGAAATTAGAGATGTTACATTATCTACTCATTCAATAGGGGTTTCATGGTGAGCAAACCCCTTTCTAACTCTTAGATGCCCAAAATTCAAATCGACATCAAAATTGGTCTGGTGATACTTCAAAACCTATAAAAAAAACTATAAAATGTCAATATGTACATAGAGTTACTTTTCATGTATGCCAAAAACATTGTTCATGCCAACCAGATGGCTATCATTTGGTCATGAAACTCTAATTTCTATCATAATATCCAATTATAAAGTTATCTATGGCAAAGTTTTTGTGATAACAGAGCTTTTAAGTATGCTATTAAGAACTCAACACGTAGGGTTATTATTCACAATTTTTTGATGAGTTTTTAGTGACTTTCCAGCAAAAGTGATCAGTGAAACTCCAAGCTTACTCTACAATAAACACAATATTGCTCTTAATTTTGTAAATAGAGTTTTAGATTGCAAGATATGGTAGAGAGAAGGTAGAAAGGGTATAGAGAGAGAGAGAACTTGCGAAAAGGAGGAGAAGGAGCTCCATGAAGGAGCATGACAAGATTTTTATGCAATAAAAGGTATTTTAGTCATTTGACTAGCACAGTGATTTGTGACACTTGTTATCATGATGTGGGCCAATTTGAACTCCAAAAATTTGGACCTTTAAGAATGGTGTCATGATGGACATGAAGGGCGTCGCAATAGTGATGATTCGAAAAAGAAAGGGTTAAAAGATGAAACACTTATGTTGTGATAGGGAGAATCTATCATCGCAATGGGAAAAGTTCAGAAAAGAGAGCTTAAAATCCTAAGAATTTTTTCACTATAATGGGAAAAAAGAACATTGCGACGGGGGAGAAATTTCTTGAATTCCTGACTTTTGAGCTACTTGATGTTACGATGGTGACAAAGCCATGTTGTGAGATGGAGGCTTCTACCCTGCACCATTCCAAAAGCCCTTTTCTCAAGCAAGAAGTTCATAATTCCATTTTCAAACCATTAAGACAACATAACTTCTAACGCCCCCAATTTATAGGCACGTGAAAAAACACTTTTTTTTCGCAATCAGATATTTATCATAACATGTATAGCACTATTCTTTGTCATGGAAATAGATACATATAGGTTCTCTCTTGTATACACATTATATAGACTAAGTTATAAATGTCAAAATAACAACAGAATCAGAGATCTTGCCTATGGTGTTTAAAGCACACTCTAGAAAACAAAAATAGTCTAATTCAAAAATTGTGAGCCTTGGAAGCAACGTATACTCAACCAGAGAATATATCACCTAGCTGATCACTTATCTACAGGATCAGACTCTTTATTCTTATATGAAAAATGTAGAAATATCGTGTAGTATGTTTGACAACTCAGTGAGCCTATAATACCTCCTATGACCTCTTAGGTCAATATATGGATGTACTCATATTTTAAAATTCATCACATAGAAAATTATATTTCGGAACTACATCCATAACGAACCTGTATTTCAAAACAATATATTGTACTATATGATCATTAAACAAATGTTATTATGCATCAAAATATTTTACATGAAAATTTTTAGAGGATGCCATATCAAAACTATCAAATAATCCCAAACACACAGTAAGGGATGGTGTTATGTTTAACTGTATAAGCTACAATAAAATATTAAGCTTTTGAGATAAAATCATAACTTTTGTTGATGCATAATTAACATACTATAAATGCACTAAAAATACACTTTTTACATAATGCTCAAGCATGTCACAGCTCTTAACATACTCAATTCACTCATTTGCTATACGTATAGTGCCGAACGATTGTAGTCTTAATAAGTGATCAGGGAATGTAAGTTCGTCACCCATTTGCCTCCCCACATTACCACTACCACACAGTTGGATTGGGCCTCCCTTGGCTCACTCAGGCTAATAGGGCGTCCCCTACTCGATACCGTCATTGGAACATTCCTAATTTTGTTTCATTTATTAATAAAGGTACATAAATATTTAATGTAACATCCATAATTTTGTTTCTTTTATTAATAAAGGTACATAAATATTTAATTAAGAAAATAAAATTTATTAGACAATTTTTAGATATCTAAGAAATATAATCCTTAGAAATTCTTCACCTTATGTGCATGCATAGGAAATGTTGCTAACATTAAGGGAATAGGTAAAGAGAGAAAACGTAATAGGAAAAATTAGAAATAACATACTAAAGAGAAGCAAAATTCTTGGGTAAGTAAGATAATTTTTTGTAAATTCTCAAGAAGATTAGATGAGGGTAATTTTTCCTAATTCAAAAGCTAGAGTTACTAAGTTTAACATCTCCACCCATAAATTGGGCTTTCACCTATGAACACTTTATATAGAGTTTTTTCACTTCACATGAATTTCTAGCAAGCCAATAGGATAGCCCAAGCAAGAAATAAAACATAGACTTGGACTAGGATATAGAAGTTGGACTGATAGCCCAAAAATCATGAAAATGTGACCAAGCCCTTCATGAAAGGTAGAATTTTAGCCAAAACAAAGGTAATGGGTAAGAATGAGCCTAAATCCAAGAAGGAAAAAATAAGAATCATGTGAGGAAATAGTAGTGTAATAATAATAAAGATTAGGTCACATGGCATTACGACAAAACATCTATATCCTACATTCATAATTTTAGCAAGTAAGTAATAATACATGGCTTTAGGATAAAACATCTATATTCTATATTCATAATTTCAACAAGTGGGCAATAATACATAGCATTATGACAAAACATCTATATCCTACATTCATAATTTCAACAAGTAGGTAATAATACATGGCTTTAGGACAAAAAATCTATATCCTATATTCATAATTTCAACAAGTGGGTAATAATACATAGCATTATGAAAAAACATCATTATCCTACATAAATAATTTCAGCCAAGTAAGGGAGACTCAAGGGCTAAAAATTTGCCACCTAGAAAGGCAAACCTATTATACTTAAGTGAGACAAAATAAAAAGAAAAATAATTCCTAAATCAAAGGGATCTTGTCCCTTGTCTTAAGAGCATTTTATCATTATTTTCAAAATACAAATCTCCTTTTTCTATGCATATCTTGAATAATGGAGAGGAAGACAAGAACATGAGCTGTCTTTCCCCAAAAAACAACCAAATGCATCCTAATTGTGATAAGGTAGATCCATGATCATGAAAATTGAACCACTTAATAGTTTATTTAAGCAAAACCCACCCGTATAACATTATAATTTTGTCCAAGTGAGGGAAAGGAAAAATAGAAGAAAGGTAGAGCTAGAAAAGGAAAGAAATAGAGGAGAAGAAAGGAAGGAACAAGAAGATGAAGTCTAGAAAACTAAGTACTCAAGGTAAGTTAGCTTAATCTCCACTTAAATCCATCTTTTCTCTTCATCCTTATGGTTTAAAAACTCACCCTCCTTCTCTTATTTAAGCTGCTAGAAAAGCTAAGGGATGGGAAGAATCTTGCTACTTCCTTCAAGAGAAAACAAGAAAAAGAATTCACTAAGTAAGCTAGAGAGATCTTTAGGTAGGTTTAACAATATATATATTTTTAGAAAAGCTTTGAAATTGGAAAACTTTATATGGGATTTCGATCCTAGAACTTTGATGAAATTTACTATATTTGTTACCTAGATGATTGGCCATGGATGTGGCTATATCATGTTACATGTTCATTTTGCATGTGATGTATGTTTGAATACTTAGGTTGGTGTGGAAAGTTCTACACAGGTATGGCTATGGGTGGCAAAATTTTAAGATTTTTATGCTACTATTTTGTATATTTAAATGTGGTAAAAAATTGATGGAATATGATTAGATGTAAATAAAGAAGAAAATGGAAGGGGACATAATGATGAACTAAAACCATAGAAAAGGTTTGGTTAGGAAATTGGATTTCAGAGTAACAAGGGAAGTTTTTTTTTCAAATTCTAAGGAGAATCGATTAGGAATTAAAAGAAATGGCTAACATAAAAAACATAGATATATGTCTTATCCACTAGAATCACTCAATTTGGAGTCTATATGAGGTAGATATGATCAGATTAGTAAGTAGTGGTCAGAAAATTGTTAACCAGGGAAGAATTTATTAGGAAAAATATTCTGTATTTGAATTTCTGGGAAGATTTTGTATGGAATTAAAATAACTAGCTGACATAAAAAATATAGATATATGTCTCATGGAAATTTATCCACTGGAATCACTGAATTTGGAGTTCATATGGGGGATATATGGTTAGATTAGTAAGTAAATGTTAGAACCTACCCGAGAAGAAATAATGTTTAAATTGAGGTAGTAATATCACCAATATTTCTTAAGATTTTGCTAAAATGTTCAACATAATGGTTTTAGAGAATTGTTTTATCTTTAAATGCACCCCAAGGTCACCTAAGTTAGAGTTAAAATGAGGGAGTTATACTCTAATTAGTGAAATTAGATCATGCAAGACGAAAGCCTGCATCAGGGAATAACACAACATTGAGCATAGTCGTGTTCAATTCTGGAAAGGGCATTTTGAAGCCTAAAGCATTGCTATTTTATAGGAAATGGTCAAGCCGTGTTACAGGATGTGTTTAGGCCATGTTGGAAGCTGGTAAAACTTATTTTCAATATTTTTCTACCCTAAATGAACCTCATTAACTATAGGATAATAATATAAACTAAATTGAAGAAGAATACTATATTAAATTTGTGAGAACATGTGTTGGAAATGATATAAATAGGAGGAAAGTGACTAGAGGCCAAGCATAAAGAAAATGAAGAGATAAAAATAATATTTAAAAAAGAAGAAGAATCTTATAAATAAAAATAATAAATGACTAGTGTCACGACCCTAATGTTAGGGCGCGTGAAATCCATATACCATACACATATATTTTCTATAAATGTACATAATGCCATTCTTTATCATATAAACCAATACATATAAGTTCCCATACACATATACAATATACAGTTTACGTCTATAAACACCAGAGTAACAGTAGAAGCAAGGATCCTGCCTGTGACGTTTAGAGCAACTCTAGAGTACAAAAATTTTACAAAAATAAACATTGAGAGCCTAGAAACAATGTAGGCTCACCCCTGGAGTACGACCCCTAGTCGATCACGTGGCTATTGGACCAAACTCTATGTCTTTATCTGAAAAATAAATCCACATCGTGTAGTGAGTTTTACAACTCAGTGAGCAGATAATACCTCCTATGACCTCTTAGGTCAACATATGGATGTACTCATATAATAAAATTTATATTATCAAAATTTACATTTCAGAAGTACATCCACATGGGACCCACATTTTCAAATATTCTCTGTTCAAATATCATAATCAGGTCTTTCAAACCGTATGCGGTACTGTATACACAATGCTCATGTCAAATTCAAAATCATATTCAATACTGTAAAATCATTAATCAAATTATGTTATGCATTAAAACATTTCTCATAAAATATTCAGAGGATCCCATGTCAGAACCACCATACCAGAGTTTGACCCCTTCCGTACTTTGGTGGTATAGGATTTGCCTAAACTCAGCATCCCGCTGAGGTTTGCCCTACTACCATTCAAGAGGACACGCGAAGGGACTCTGTATGGGTCTTTCCCAAGCACACAGCAAGGGAAGGCAAATAACATCTCATATAACTGGCATTTCGCCATCATATAACTGGCATCTCGCCCCTATATATAGGAGACATTCCGCTCTCCTTCACATATAATCTCCCGTGTGTTGGCCCTCACACGAGGCTAGCACCACCTCCCCTGCTAGCTGAGGCAATCAAGGTGCGCACCAAGGCTAACATCACCTGCTGTTAGCAAACAGTGTTTCCAACAGGATTCCTCCACAGAAAATACCATATGCATATATGCCATATAATCCAGTATAAATTCTGAATATAATACAGACTTTCAGTCTCAAAATACTCATATGTCAAAACTTTCCATTCAGGGGAAACATGTATACATGCCTATATCCGAGGCAAACATATCACTGTAAAATCAATGTCACATGTATAACATATTTTCTTTGCCATGTAATGCGAAATACATGTAAAAATCACATGTTCAATGTATTTCAAAATTCATCTGTTATAAATTACCCATTCAGGGTTTATCACATATATATGCTCTTTCTCTAGGCAATCACATATCTTTATAAATCAATGTCACGTGTATAAATATTCACTTTATCATTGAATGATAAATACATGTGAAATCATATACACCATGAGTTCATAAATCCATTTTCAAAACTATACTCTTCTTGAACTGTATTTCAAAATGTAAGCATATCAGATCGTTTTAATGCATTTCAGACACATATCACAGTGTGTATATCTCATAAACATAATTATATACACGTTCAAGTATCAAGAAGAGTATAGGCAAGTCCTAGGAAGAATCATCTACTCACAGTGTAAGGGCTCCGAATTGGACAGCCCTAAAATGCACTTTTCTAGTCTGAATTTGACCAAATAAGCTTCAAAAATGTGTCCGGAGGGTCCAAAAACTTTAAATGAGCTCGGGGGTACTGTTCACCCCCGGAATCACTATTCATCCACCACTATTCATGCCAAAAATTACTATTCACCGCCACATAAAAAGTTACCAAATGACTAAAAAAATTACATATTCTAATGTTTATCAAGCTTCTGAACCTATCTACGGTGTCAGATTTCTAATTTGAGATCTCTAAGTAAGTGTTTCAAGAATTACCTTTTACCGAGATTTTCTACTTCAGATCTACGGCAATTCAACGGTGAATTTGAAAAACTGATCGGTCAAAACTAAATTATTCTTCGTCCTGGATCCAGAAATACCCTCAGTTTTTAGATCGGAAACCTATAGGCACTCCAGATCGAGAGAAAATGTTGGAGGTTACTATTCATCACTATGCGCACAGTACCTTTTCTCGTTTTCTCCGTTTTTCATTCCCCGGTTTCCTCCTTTCATTTATATGGTTTTTTTAATAATAATAATAATTAATAAATAATTAATAATAATAAGATTTTCTTTATATAAATTCATATAAATTCCGTTTTGCATCTAAAAATATCTCAAAAATTTCTAAAAATTTACATTCTCAATTACCTTTAGTGGAACTCTTAAATCATAATTTTTCTTGATAAAAATCTCAATAAAACAAATTATTAAATAAATATATTTATACATAATAAAAGAAAAAAATATTTCTAAAAATATGACAAAAATTCATTAAAAGCCAGTATAATTATTCGAAGCAACACAATAATTATTTTACTTAAAAGTCCACTTACTTTTAACAAATCATAATCATTTCTACATAAATAAAAATATATTTGCTTATAGCGCGCCAAAACATAAATTCTTATATGTTTTTTGTAATTCTTTAATCCATGTAATAAATATACATATTTTCATCGGTTCTTATCTCTATTGTCAAAATTCTCTCTTTTATTCTAAATTTTCTTTAATTAGAATTTTCGTTAAATTTTACGGTTATTACATTCTTCCCCCCTTAAAGAAATTCGGTCCCCGAATTTCATCACCACAGTTGTAGATAAACACTAACCTCATTGTTCAAACAAATACAGATATCTGACACATATATCATTTTTTCCTTTCCCAAGTAGCTTCCTCAGTAGAGTGATTTTTCCATATCACCTTTACTGTAGGTATTTCTTTTGACCGTAACTTCTTTACTTATCTGTCCACTATTGCTACTAGTTGTTCCTCATAGCTTAAATCTTTCTGTAACTGAATCTATGAACACTGTATAACATGTGTAGAATCCGGTAAATATTTTTGTAGCATAGACACATGAAAAATTAGATGGACATTACCCAATTCAAATGGTAAAGTTAAACAATAAGTCACTGAACCGATCTTATCAAGAATTTCAAATGGTTCTATATACCGAGGGTGTAACTTCCCTTTCTTTTCAAATCTCATTACCTCTTTCATTGGTGAGTCCTTCAAGAAGATGTGGTCACCAACTAATAATTTCGAGTGCTCAACATTCATAGTCCTTATAAACTTTTGACTTGTATTGAGTTTTCAGTATTCTTTTTCTAGTCAATTCTACTTTATCAATGACATCTTATAATGAATTTAACTCAACTGAGTCATTTAACGGAACATTTGTAACACCTCTTACATAAGGCTTAAATCTTCTAATATCATTTTATTATAGACAAATTCTGTTAAGAAATCTCCTACCTATCTCAAAAACATATGCTTGAAGCATGATTTCCAAACTAGCATCATCAATTTAGATAATTCATATTCTATCTATTGCATGTTATTCCAAATTAGATTTTCAAAGTTTAACTTTTCTCAATTCACTCACATATTAAGAAACCTATGATGTTCATGTAAAACTTCAAATGATGCCATTGTATATTGGCATGATAATTACTGATATGAGCAAGTTCAACTAAGAACAATTAATTTCTCCCAACTTTCACCACAATAATATAAAGATACTTAAAGCATAATTTCTAATGTATAAACACATCATTTAAATTTAGTATCAGTCATACTATAATCTAATAAAGATCCTTAGTCTTCCTGAATAACTCTCTTGAGATAATATATTCAATTCGTACTTGCCAACATACCTGCCAATGAAAAATTTCACTTGTATCTTCTTTTTACCATTATACTAGTACCATTTTTTTTTATCTCAGTATATCCTTATTACCTCGGGTCATCCATATTCATAATCTATGGCTTCTTCTAATATCTCATTTCTCAACAATTATCCATACGTGAATTTCCAATCTCAACATAATTTACATTCTAGATATTAGTCTCAATTTAGCAAGGTATAAATCCTTAACACAAATATCTTAATCACTTACATTATTCTCAGAGATGATTCCCAAAATATTCTCCATGTTTCCAAATTAAAAATTTTGAGATTAGCTTAAATCTTACTTTCCATACTTTACTCCTCAAAAACTTCAACACCGTTAATTCCTTTGATTACATTCGTCAAAGCACCATTACATCATCATCCATCTATCCTTTTCAAAATCTCTATTACTTTAATCTACTAATCAAAATCTTGCATTTAATGCCAAATATTAATGTAGGGCAATGCAACAGAAAATGCAAAACATGTAATAGAGCATGGTGCCAAAATAGGAAGTCAGAAGTTTGGACAAAACATTGACAGGAAATTAAAATCGGTGGCCGTAATTCTTGAAAATCTGTAAACAAAATCTAGTTACTATTTCGACGAAAATCGGTGGCCGCAAATTTTGAATATATGTGCCAAAATTTAATTCAAAGATATTGTTATTCGGCGGAAGCATATCATATGGAAAAGAAATATTTCTGAGCCTATAAAGTCTGTGAATAACAAGAGCACATAGTTAACTGGTAGGATGCAGTTGGTTGTTTCAAAATATATATAATCAATCAACTGTAAATAACCAGTCCAAATTAAAATTTCTCAAAATAGCTAGTCGACTTATAACCAATAGTCGACTGGTAAAAACATTGAGAAAACAAAATAAACCATTTGATTGTTCCTCTTCAACAATTAATTGGTTTGCATTTTCACTCTTTTTCTTTTTCTTCTTTTTTTTTACAATGACGGCTATCACCTACAACCTTTCAAGACATCAATGCTTCATCAAAGACAACAAGAAAAAGACAGATTTCTGGTGATATCTTATCTTATGCTCTTTATGTGCTTAATATGGGTCACAGTCATAACTACTGTATATATACATGCTTGCCGTTTTTTTTACCTTTAATTTAACTGATATCCACCAATCACTCACATAGCTGTTCTAATAATATTCGGCCTATTCGCATAGCTATTATAAATTTGCCCTTCTATGAGTTCTACATTAGTATCTTTATTTTCATACTCAGAGTTAAGGTGATAGAAATTATGGAAGGAACCGCATTCCGTCAGTTTCAAAATATCTGTGTCTTTTATAGTTCCAGTCCTAGAAAAGATGGGGAATATGTGAAAGCAGCACAAAACCTGGGTATGGTGCTGGCCAGAAGAAAAATTCATCTAGTCTATGGTGGAGGTAACTGTGGGTTAATGGGGTGTGTAGCTACAGCTGCACATGTAGGAGGATGCCAAGTTCTAGGTATTATTCCTACAGCTCTAGCTGCATCCAGCAACATAGGGAAAATAATTGGGGAAGAATATAGAGTAGCTTCCATGCATGAACACATGGCTAGAATGATGAGCAATGCTGACGCCTTCATTGCCTTACCAGGTGGTTTTGGTACTTTAGAGGAGATTTCCTAAATAGTCTCTTGGGCACAACTGAATATACATCACAAACCAATAGGTTTGTTAAATGTTAATCACTTCTTTGATGGTTTGTTATCTTTCCTTGATCATGCTGTGGAACAAAGGATTATCCCACACTCAGCATGATGAATTTTCATCTTAGCTTCAGATGCTGAGGAGTTGATTGATGCTTTACAAGCATATGTTCATGTACCTGATCCAATCACAGCTCAAATAGAATGGACAACAGACCATAGCAGAAAGCGCAAATTGTACTTGGATCTTCATCTATAACTGTAGCAAGATGTGGACATTGCTGTACCACTTTTACTTTCTTAGGGTTATTTTGGATACCATCTTACTAGCCACATACCTTAAGAAAGTACTATTACTAAGTCAAAATTCATATTTTGAGAACTTAGCATATAGCTGATACTCCCTTGGAGTTTGTAATACTATCTTTAAATATTGCTTATGATCCTCTGCACTCTTGAAATATTCTAGTATATTATCAATAATTATAATAACAAATTAATCCAGGGATGGCTTCAATACTCTTTTTTTTTTATCAAGTCCATGAATGCAACTAGGCATTTGTCAGACTAAATGACATCACCAAGAACTCATAATACCATAACGAGTCCTAAAAGAAATTTTTTTTTTCAAATATCCTCTTCCCTTATCCTCAATTGATGAGATCCAAATATTAAATCAATTCAATTTTTTTTTTAAATGTTAAGCACCTTGTAGCTGGTCAAACATATCATCTATATGAGGTAATGAGTATTTATTTCACATTGTCACTTTATTCAATTGTCTATAATCTATGCATAGTCATAGTGATCCATCTTTCTTTTTCACAGATAGAACTAAAGCACTCCATGTAATAGTACTAGGGTATATAAATCCCTAGTCTAACAAGTGTCACAACTGATCTTTCAATTCTTTGAGTTCAGTCGGTGCCATTCTATATAGAGGTATAGACACTGGTTGGGTTCCAGGAAGTAAATCAATACCAAATTATATTTTACGTTTCGAGGTAATCCTGGCAATTCTTCAAGAATTACATCATAAATTTTTTTTTAACCACTGGAACTTGATTTACACTGATATACTTTATTGAATTTAATCAACTTATAGTGACATTTCAAAATGACATGACATAATGCCAACAAATCTATTCTCAATATCACATCACAGTCTACTATATCTAGACAACTGGTACAATGGATGTCACATTCAGAAACCATCATATTTGGTATCTGTCTCAATTCTTTAAATTCTTTAAGATGCATATCGCTTTTACTTTCAAGCTATAATTGATCCATAGATACTTCTTAAGATGTCACAATATTCAATCTATCTTATACTATAAACTTTAACAATTTCGAATAGAAAGGAATTTGAAACCCTATAGAATCCCTTAGCAGCACCTGAAGCATAAATATGTCCGGCTCATATCGATACTAAAAGTCCTACTAAAGAATCCTTTGCTCTGATTGTCACAGAGAAACCTAATGCTCTGATACCAACTTGTCACAACCCTAATTTTAGGGCACGTAAAATCCATATACCATACACATATATTTTCCATAAATGTACATAATGCCATTCTTTATCATATAAACCAATACATATAAGTTCCCATACACATATACAATATACAGTTTACGTCTATAAACACCAGAGTAACAGTAGAAGTAAGGATCCTGCCTGTGACGTTCAGAGCAACTCTAAAGTACAAAATTTTTACAAAAATAAACATTGAGAGCCTAGAAACAATGTAGGCTCACCACTGGAGGACGACCCCTAGTCGATCACGTGGCTGTTGGACTAAACTCTATGTCTTTATCTGAAAAATAAATCCACATCGTGTAGGGAGTTTTACAACTCAGTGAGCAGATAATACCTCCTATGACCTCTTAGGTCAACATATGGATGTACTCATATAATAAAATTTACGTTATCAAAATTTACATTTTAGAAGTACATCCACATGGGACCCGCATTTTCAAATATTCTCTATTCAAATATCATAATCAGGTCTTTCAAACCGTATGCGGTACTGTATACACAATGCTCATGTCAAATTCAAAATCATATTCAATACTGTAAAATCATTAATCAAATTATGTTATGCATTAAAACATTTCTCATAAAATATTCGGAGGATCCCATGTCGGAACCACCATACCAGAGTTTGACCCCTTCCGTACTTTGGTGGTATAGGATTTGCCTAAACTCAGCATCCCGCTGAGGTTTGCCCTACTACCATTCAAGAGGACACGCGAAGGGACTCTGTATGGGTCTTTCCCAAGCACACAGCAAGGGAAGGCAAATAACGTCTCATATAACTGGCATCTCGCCCATATATATAGGAGGCATTCCGCTCTCCTTCATATATAATCTCCCGTGTGTTGGCCCTCACACGAGGCTAGCACCACCTCCCCTACTAGTTGAGGCAATCAAGGTGCGCACCAAGGCTAACATCACCTGCTGTTAGCAGACAGTGTTTCCAACATGATTCCTCCATAGAAAATACCATATGCATATATGTCATATAATCCAGTATAAATTCTCAATATAATACAGACTTTCAGTCTCAAAATACTCATATGTCAAAACTTCCCATTCAGGGGAAACATGTATACATGCCCATATCCGAGGCAAACATATCACTGTAAAATCAATGTCACATGTATAACATATTTTCTTTGCCATGTAATGCGAAATACATGTAAAAATCACATGTTCAATGTATTTCAAAATTCATCTGTTATAAATTACACATTCAGGGTTTATCACATATATATGCTCTTTCTCTAGGCAATCACATATCTTTATAAATCAGTGTCACGTGTATAAATATTCACTTTATCATTGAATGATAAATACATGTGAAATCATATACACCATGAGTTCATAAATCCATTTTCAAAACTATACTCGTCTTGAACTGTATTTCAAAATGTAAGCATATCAGATCGTTTTAATGCATTTCAGAAACATATCACAGTGTGTATATCTCATAAACATAATTATATACACGTTCAAGTATCAAGAAGTGTATAGGCAAGTCATAGGAAGAATCATCTACTCACAGTGTAAGGGCTCCGAATTGGACAGCCCTAAAATGCACTTTTCTAGTCTGAATTTGACCAAATAAGCTTCAAAAACGTGTCCGGATGGTCTAAAAACTTTAAATGAGCTTGGGGTACTGTTCACCGCCAGAATCACTATTCATCTGCCACTATTCATGCGAAAAATTACTATTCACCGCCACATAAAATGTTACCAAATGACTAAAAAAATTACATATTCTAATGTTTATCAAGCTTCTGAACCCATCTACGGTGTCAGATTTCTAATTTGAGATCTCTAAGTAAGAGTTTCAAGAATTACCTTTTACCGAGATTTTCTACTTCAGATCTACGGCGATTCAACAGTGAATTTGAAAAACTGATCGGTCAGAACTGAAGTATTCTTCGTCTTGAATCCAGAAATACCCTCAGTTTTTAGATCGGAAACCTATAGGCACTCCAGATCGAGAGAAAATGTTGGAGGTTACTATTCATCACTATGCGCACAGTACCTTTTCTCGTTTTCTCCGTTTTTCATTCCCCGGCTTCCTCCTTTCATTTATTTGGTTTTTTTAATAATAATAATAATTAATAATTAATTAATAATAATAGGATTTTCTTTATATAAATTCATATAAATTTCGTTTTGCATCTAAAAATATCTCAAAAATTTCTAAAAATTTACATTCTCAATTACCTTTAGTGGAACTCTTAAATCATAATTTTTCTTGATAAAAATCTCAATAAAACAATTTATTAAATAAATATCTTTATATATAATAAAAGAAACAAATATTTCTAAAAATATGACAAAAATTTATTAAAGGCCAGTATAATTATTCGAAGTAACACAATAATTATTTTACTTAAAAGTCCACTTAGTTTTAACAAATCATAATCATTTCTACATAAATAAAAATATATTTGCTTATAGCGCGCCAAAACATAAATTCTCATATTTCTTTTGTAATTATTTAATCCATGTAATAAATATACATATTTTCACCTGTTCTTATCTCTATTGTCAAAATTCTCTCTTTTATTCTAAATTTCCTTTAGTTAGAATTTTCGTTAAATTTTACGGTTATTACAACTAGTGTATGCCATAGCCATTATCATTGCCATTGAACAAACTCCTTACCATCTTAAGTGTTTAATTTTGACATGAAAATATTTTATAAAGTGATATTTGAAACGATTATGTTCATTTCAAGATGACCAATGATTTTTGGAAATTATTATATTTTGATGAAAAATTATGGCATGTGAGTATAATGAACATACTTGTTATTGAAATCATATTTTTGGCTATTAATGTCAAAATAAAATAAAATAAAATAAATTAGCACGGTCACATGGCAGTCTGTGTGGTGCATCAGTAGAGGGCGCTCTACCAATGGCTATGATCATGTTAATGAGAAAAGAAAGTGTGCCATGTCAGAGAGAGGGAAAAAATCCCGTACCAGAGAGTAGAAAGTACTCACCCCGACTGGGGTAGCTTGATATGAAAATAAGTTGATAGCCATCATATGATATTCTGAAAAATAGTTATTCATGCCATACATGTCATAACTGTACAATTTTCATGTGCATAGATAAAGTGCATTCATGTGTCCTAAAGATATTTGTTGTAGTTTATACAGATGAACATGATATGATGAGCTATATTGATTATAATTATGATTTATTGTTAAACCTACTAGGGTTTAATTCTCACTATATTTTCATATCATGTCCAAAAAATTAAGTTATGCATATATTCTCTATGACCGGCTTTTAGCGTACGTTGGCTAAGATCCTGGTGAAGGTGCAACCACCAGCACCCGTATCTCCAAAACTGGTCAATATGAATGAATAAAATGTAGGCTTATATGTGTTTGACTTTTGTACAAATGTTTTGATTAATAATGTGTATGTGAACCTAGAATTGTATAAGTGTTAATGGTATTTCATAAACCTTAATTATCTTTGGTTAATTTACTTGAATATTATTATGATTTAAAATAGTTAGAAGTAAAGAGGTAATGACTTCATGGAATTTTAAAAATATATATATGTATATATATAAAAAAAAATGGAGTTCTTATAGTCACAAGTCATACAACCTATTGATATTCATCCATTCATATATATATATATATATATATCAAATGCAATGTATAATTATCAGGCAACTCACCATGAGCTTTACGCTTGTCATTCAATCATATTCAGCAACTTTATAGCTTTAAAAATCAATGCCTCGTGCACATAATATTCACTTTACCAAATAATGATAAAAACATTTAGAACACATATTCAATGAGTTTCAAAATCTATTTGCAAAACCATACTGTAACATCCCTAATTTCGTTTATTTTATTGATAAAAGTACATAAATATTTAATTAAGAAAATAAAATTTATTAGACAATATTTTAGATATCTAAGGAAATATAATCCTTAGATATTCTTCACCTTATGTATATGCATAGAAAATGTTTCTAACATTAAGATAACAAATAAAGAGGGAAAACCTAATAGGAAAAACAATTAGAAATAACATACTAAAGAGATGCAAAATTCTTGGATAAGGAAGATGAATTTTTAGAAACAAGTAAAGGTCATAAAATTTCAAGAACATTGGATTAGGGTAATTTTTCCTAATTCAAGAACTAGAGTTACTAAGTTTAAAATCTTTACCCATACATTAGGCTTTTACCTATGGACACTTCATATAGAGTTTTTCCACTTCACATAAGTTTCTAGCAAGCCCATTGGATAACCTAAGTAAGAAATAAAACATAGACTTGGACTAGGATATAGTAATTGGACCAATAGCCCAAAATTTATAAAAATGTGACCAAGCCCTCCAAGAAAGGAAGAATTTTATCCAAAACAAAGAAAATGGGTAGGAACAAGCCCATAATGGGTAGGAATAAACCCAAATCCAAGAGGAAAAATAAAATAAAATAAATTAGGTGATGATATAATAATGTAATAATAATAAAGATTAGGTTACATGGCATTAAGACAAAAATTTAGCAAGTGGTGTGATTCTACATTCATCATTTTGGCAAGTGGCATGATAATACAAGGCTTTAGGACAAAAAACATCTATATCCTACACTCATAATTTTAGCAAGTGGTATGATAATACATGGTATTAGGACAAAACATTCCTCTCCCACACAAATAATATCAACCAAATAATGGAGATTCAAGGGCTAGAAATTTGCCACCTAAAAAGGCAAACCTATCATACTAGTTTAAGACAAAAGAAAATGGAAATGAATCCCTAAATCAAAGGGACCTTGTCCCTTATCTTCAGAATATATTATCATAATTTTCAAAATACAAATCTCCTTTTCTTATGAATATCTTGACTAAGGAAGAGGAAGACAAGAACATAAGTTGTTTGTTTTCCAAAAATTCAACAAAGTGTATCCGAATTGTGATAAGGTAGACCCATGATCATGAAAGGTGTATTATTTGGTGGTCTATTTAAGCAAAACCCACCCCTACAACATTTTAATTTCATCCAAGTGAGGAAGAGAGAGAAATAGAAGCAAGGTAGAGTGAGCAAAGGAGAGGAAGAAAGAAAGAAAGAGGAAGGAGAAGTCTAGGGGACTAAGTGCTCCAAGTAAGTTTAACAATATTTCTTTTTGAAGAAAACTTTTGAAACTTATAATATTTATATGAGATTTTGATCTTAGAACTTTGATGATTGGTCATGTATGTTGCTATATCATGTTACATATTGATCTTGCATGTGATGTATGTTTGAATACTTAGGTTGGTGTAGATAGTTCTGCATGGGTATGGCTATGGGTGGCAGAATTTTAAGCTTCTATGTTTTAATTTCTGGGAATTATCTTAAGGGAATTAAAATAAATGGTTAACATAAGAATTAAAGATATATGTGTCATGGATTAAATAAATATTATAATGAGTTAAGTTGTAACGAGGTAATAACTTCATGGTATTTTAAAAAAAAATTGATACTTAAATGGAGTTGTTACACATACTCTTCTTGAACTATATGCCAGTTTGTAAGAAAAATAAATATTTTAACACATTTCATAAACTTATGATAGTAAAAATAATTTGTAAATATAACCAATTATACATATTAAGTTCAAGAAGAGCATGTGGTAAGTCATAGAAAGAATTATTTACTCACAAGGTCAAGGCTCTAAGTTGGATAGCCCCAAATATATTTTTTTTAAGTTAAATTTGATCAAATGGACCTAAAACGAGTCTAGAGGATCCAAAAATCTAAGAAATGACTTCGGAATCGTGCAATTTAGACTCTGAAATCTTGGTCAACACTGGTCAACTGATGGGATATTGTTCACCGCCAAAATTACTATTCATGCCAATTGGATTTACAGTTCACAACGCACAAAAATTTGTTAGATAACTGAAAATTTTTTATATCCTATAGTTTATCTATCTCTTGAATCCATCTATAGTGTTAGATTTCCAATTTAAAGTCTCTAAATAGGAGTTTCAGACTTTACCTCTTTTTAAAATTTTTTACTTCCGATCTACGGCAATTCTTCAGCCGGTTTGAAAAATTGTTTGGCCATTATTGTAGTACTCTTCCTCCTAAATCCAGTGATACCATTAATTTTGAGATTGGATGCTCGAAAGTACTTTAGATCTACAAAGAAAAAAATGTAAGAGAGGAGTGAATTGTAATCTCCCAATAAACCTACGGAAGATTTTTTGAAAAATGATGGAAGGACTAAATAGCAATTTTCTAATTATTGGAGAAAGTCTTTGCAAATTTCATTATTTATATTTCGATCCCTAAGCTTTTTTGGAAATTACAATTTGACCCCAAAAGTATTAATAAATTTTTATTTTCATCCTTAAAACATTTTAATTGCATTCCTACTCCTTTATTTCTTTTATTAATCTATATATAAATGTGAATTACTAATTTTTTAAGGGAAGTTACATTCTCCCCCTTAGGAAATTCGGTCCTCGAATTTCAAACCATCCTATCACAAGTAAGAAATGAAACCAAGACATAAATTACAGTTATTATTCTCACTACTTAAGCTACTTGGTATTTCTCATTTGTATATCATCTTTATTTCCTAATAAATCTTTTCACTTGAGTGATTTTGCCATATAACCTTGTCCATTGGGATTTCCTTCAACCATAAGTTCCTTACTTATCAATCAATAATAGGCATTGGTTTTTCCTTATAATTAAGCCAAATTTTTATCCATTTGAATTTATTGAAATTTGATAACATGAGAAGAATCTGATAGGTACTTCTTTAGCATTGATACAAGAAAGATTGTATAAATATCACCTAATCCTAATGGCAAGGCTAGGCGATATACTATTATCCCTACTTTGTTCAAAATTCCAAATGAGCCTATATACTAGAGCTAAAAAATTTTCTTCTTTCTAAACCTCATTACCTCTTTTATGTGTGAGTCCTTCAAGAATATTTGGTCACCAACTGATAATTTCTAATGCTCAACATTCCTGGTCCTTATAAACATTTTGGATGTATTAAGTTGCTTGTATTGTTTTCCTAATCAATTTCACTTTATCAACGACATCTTACAATAAGTCTGACCCCACTGAATCATTTAACAGAAAGTTAGTAACATCTCTTACATAAGGATTAAAGTCATCTAATATCTCTTTATTATAGACGAATTCTGCTAGGGAATCTCCCAACAAATTCAAAGACATATGCTTAAGCATGCTCTGCAAACTAGCATCATTAATTTAGGTTATTCATATTCTATTTATTGTATGTTATTCTAAATTAGATTCTAAAAACATAACTTTACTCAACTCAATCACTTATTAGAAAACCTACGATGTTTCATGTAAAATCTCAAATGGTGCCATTTGTATATTTGCATGATTATTACTGATATGAGCAAATTCAACTAAGGACTAATAACTTCTCATAACTTTCACCAAAATTATATAAAGATACCTGAAGCATAACTTTGTAAACACATCATTTAGATTTACTATGAGCTATAATATAATCTAACTAAAATCTTAAGGCTTCCTGAATAACTCTCCTAAAACAATATATTCAATTTTTACTTGCTGACATACCAAACAACAAAAAACTATCACTTGTATCTTCTTTTTACCATTATACTGGTACAATTCTTTCATATCTTAGTATATACTTATTGCCCTGGGGTTATCTATATTCACAATCTATGGCTTCTTCTGAATTCTCCTTTCTCAACAATTATTCACACGTGAATTTTTAATCTTAACAAAATTCACATCTTAGATATGATACTCAATTTAGCATGGTATAAACTCTTAACACAAGTACCTTGATCGCTTTACATTATTCTCGAACATGATTCTCGAAAAATTCTCCTTTCCTTACCCAACTGCATTAGATAAACTTAGGTGTTCTTCATACCTTAATACTCAAATCAATATATACTGTAAACTCATTATTCTTTCTAATTTGCACATGGTCTGCCAACTTACATAGTTATATGTAACAACCTTTTTTTGTTATTATTTATTATACAATATAGAGTTCACATACACGTCATTAATCAAAACGTACGTACAACAAAATCAAACACATAAATAACTACATCTTATTTATTCTAGTTGACAAATTTCGGAGATATAGGTGCGGGTGGTTGCACCTTCACCGGGACCTGAACCAACTCGACCAAAAACATATTATTTGATTCTCAGATCTGCCCAACATAAAGTAACTCGATCCAATGTACACTAAAAGCCAGAGCTATAAAAAAATTTGCATAACTAATTTTCTGAACATGATATGGAAATATAGTGAGAATTAAATCCTTGTAAGTTCAATAATAAATCGTCATCAATATAGCTAATCACGTCATGTTCAGCTGTATAAACTACAATAAATATCTTTGGTCACATGAATGCACTATATATATGCACATGAGAATCGTACAGTAATGACATGTATGATAGGATTAATTATTTTCAGAATATCATATAATGACTATCAATTTATTCTCACATCAAGTTACCCCAGTCAGGGTGAGTATTTTCTACTCTCCGGTAAGGTATTTTCTCGCTCCGTCCGACATGGCCCACTTTCTCTTTCTTTTCTCATTAACATGATTATAACCGTTGGTAGGGCGTCCCCTACTGGTGCACCACACAGATTGCCATGTGACCGTGCTCATTTCTTTTCTTTTCACAATGATAGCCAAAAATATGCTTTCAATAACAAGTATGTTCATCAAAATATAACTATTACAAAAAATCATTGGTAATCATGCCATGAACATAACCATTTCAAATATCACTTTATAAAATATTTTCATGACAAAATTTCACACTTAAGATGGTAAGAAGTTCATACAATGGCAATGGCTATGGCATATACTAGTCATTTATTATTTTCATTTATAAGATTCCTCTTCTTTTTTAATTATTAATTTTATTTCTTTATTTTCTTGATGTAGGTTTTCATCCCATCTAACCTTCTCTTACTAATTAGAGCATAACTCACTCAATTTAACTCTGATGTAGGTGATCTGGGTGTCAATTTCAAGATAAAACAATTATCTAAAACTATTATGTTGAACTGTTTACGAAATGTTATGAAATCAAGGTGATATTACTCCCTCAATGTACAACTTATTTCTTCTTGAATAGGTTCTGAACTCTATCTACTAATCGGTCCATATCTTCCTCATAAAAATTCCAAGTTAAGTAATTCTAGTGGCTAAAAATCTGTGACACATATATCTATAATTCATATTTTAACTATTTATTTTAATTTTCTACATAATTTTCCCAAAAATTAAAACACAGAAACTATCCTAACATAATCTTCCATGATTAACCATTTTCTGACCACTGCTTACTAATCAGACCATATCTACCTCATATGGACTTCAAATTGCGTAATGCCAGTGGCTAAAATTCCGTGACAAATATATCTATAATTCTTATATTAACTATTTATTTTAACTCTGTTGGGTTGTGATTCATACAAAGATGAATACAATGTCAGAACGTAACTGCACGTGTCGTGACCTAGTAATAAAGTGATGAGTGAGTATCGTCCCACGAGGAGTGAACTAAAACTGTTTAGAGACTTTTTGCTATATGAATGCTGTAGCAACGTTAAGATGTTTCACAAGATTGGAATAGAAGTGGATTGACTGACTATAACTATAACTAAAATAAAGAGTAATCGGAAATAAAAGGGGAAACTATATTGGGAGAACTAGGGTTGCTCAGGATTGCCATGGACTACAGCATTCGTTTATGCTCTAGGCTTTGCTGCAGCAATTGTTCTGAGTGCCAAATTCAGTCCTGAATGGAGTCTTCCCAGACTGCCATTCCTTACAATTCCAAGGTTCAGACACGCATTCCTGCTTCAGTCCTTACCTCCAAATTGTGCATGAAGTTTCATTATGGGACTAATGGGGTACCCGTATATCCCTACATGAGGTAACCCCTTACATTCAACTTTTTCCCAGCCTCCATTACCCTTCCAGGTGAATGTTGCTCTTGGTTTTCTTCCTCCAAACTTGCGTTATTGAGGAAAGAAAAACTAACAGGAAACACAATTGAATGGTGAACAACAACTGCAGTGAAATGGATTAATAATAAAAATGTGCTTCAATTCATTACAACCCTTGTGCAACCCTAACTGGCAACTATTCATGGGTACACTGGTTACAAAAATCCCAAAAACACTGGTATGCATCCTAAGTAATTTAAATAAAATTACAAAGTGCAGTTCTTTCTTTTTGAGAAAACAGTAATATAACAATAGGGGACAATCCCCTTCTAGAACTGCAAAACTATTCCCTTAATGCTTCACCTCCCGGTGTCAACACATCCTCGGCTATGGTGTTTCCTCCTCCAAATTCTCCCCTGCTTTCTCTCGTCCCCCTTTTAGGCTCTCTGCAATAGTTGCTTTATGGCCTTTTATAGACATCCCTTGTGGTCCCAGTAAAGTGCCCTGGGTTGCTGACATTCCTTTTGCTCTGCAGCTGGCGCCCATGTTGTGCAGCTTTTTCCTCTCCACTTTCAATAGTGGAGGCAGTTTTGTACCAGCAGCCTGCAGTGTCTGCTACTGTTCCCTGCTCAATGGTGGTTGCTCCTGCTGCGCAACTCTGTCACCTACACCATATCAAATAGAATCAGTGTATTACAGGAAAGAGGGAGCAGCTCACCCACCATCACCCGGGGTTCTACTATTGTTGCCACATATGCTTACTGAAATGTTGCAGCAATGAGGTAGCTGATGTTATATCTAGAAAAGTCATCCCATTTAATTAAATCAGGGGGTAAGAGTGCTTAAAACACCAGAAAAATTCAGTAAACCTACACGAACAGCACATAGAAACTATAATGAAATGCAGTTATCAAATCCCCCCAAACTTAAAGGATTTCTTGTCCCCAAGCAACCTACTCTGTTCACTACAATCCTACCACCCAGAAATTCCAAACTTTTCTCATGCATGAATCCATAGTTCTGCTGATAGCTCTCAACTCTCAGGATTGCTTTCATATAAAGGACACCACAACCCTTACTCCCAATCACAACAAAATCCTTTTTTGAAGTTGTGTGTGTGACATGGATAGTTTCCCTAAAAGCCACTTGGGTCAAAAACAGCCAGAGTTCCTAAGACTTTCATGTTAATATATTGAGCTCCCTAAGTTGAGTTGACATTCATCATAGGTGCAGACAGGCCAACAAATGTGTGGGGGGGTGGCAGCTCATTGATTTTCTTTCTTTATTATTTTTGGCATAGATCTTATTCTAGCAAAGGTCATTAATGCCTTTTGACGCGAATGCCAACATGTTCAATGCAGGCACTCGATTACTCAACCTTATTGTAAAAGTTCCATTTATGTAACAATTTTTTTTATTTAACATCATGAAGTTATTACCTCATCTTAACTCACAATAACATTTATTTAATTATACAATACTAAGTTTACACTCACATCATTAATACAAACATTTGTACAAGACATCCATGTACATATAAGCCATAATCATCCACATAGACTATTTCTGGGGCCACTGGTGCGGGTGGCGGCACCTCCGCCGGAATCTCAGTCACTTCAACAACTGATATGTCTGCAATAATAGGTATTTGCCCAAGATAGGGCACCTCGATCATACGTACGGCAATAACAAGTCTCATTGAAAACAACTGCATAGCTAATTTTCTGAACATGATATGGAAATATAGTGAGAATTAAATCCCAGTATGTTCAACAATAATTCATCATCAATATAGTTCATCACGTCATGTTCAGCTGTATAAACTACAGAAAATATCTTTAGGTCACATGAATGCACTTTATCATGCACATGAAAATTGTACAGTTATGACATGTATGGCATGAATAACTATTTTTCGAATTTCATATGATGGCTATCAACTTATTCTTCCTTCCAGCTACCCCGGTCAAGGTGAGTATTCTCTACTTTTCGGTACGGGCTTATCTCGCTCCGTCTGACATGACACACTTTCTCTTTCTTTTCTCATGAACATAATCATAACCGTTGGTAGGGCGACCCCTACTGGTGCACCACATGGATTGCCATGTGACCGTGCTCATTTCTTTTCTTTTCATATTAATAGCTGAAAATATGATTCCAATAACAAGTATGTTCATTATATTCTCATGCCATAATTTATCAAAACATAATCATTCTCAAAATTCATTGGTAAACTAAAATTATGCCATGAATATAATCATTTTCTAATTTTTACTTTATAAAATATGTCCATGTCAAAATTTCACACTAATACCTCGATAACTGGATAGTAATTGTAGTCTGTAAACAGCGCACCAGGAAAGTTCCCAGAAAAGAGAGGTGGGTCACTAATGGACACGCTTAAGTACCAAGTCTTTCCTTGCCAGAGCTTTCCTTAGACATGCACTTTTCACAAATTACAATTTTTTTTCTAGTAACTAGCATAATTCTTTTCTAATGTGGAAATACTGCAACCACGGAGCATACTAAGATTTTTCAAATAAAACCGGCACTTTCAAAACTTCTTGGAAATTTTATATGAGTACTAGGGTAAATTCCATGTTAAAAATTACACACTTAAAATGGTAGTAAGTTCATGCAATGGCAATAGCTAGGGCATACACTAGGCATTTATTATTTTCATTTATAAAATTCCTCTTCTTTCTTGAATATTATTTTCATCTTTTCATTTTCTTTATGTCTAGGCATTTAGTCATTTTATTTTTACTTATATCATTTCTAACACATGTTCTTACAAATTTTATAGAGAATTTTTCCTCAAATTGATTTCTACAATTACCCTATAGTTTAAAAAATTCATCTAGGGTAAAAAAAATATTGAAAATAGGTTTTACTAACTTTTAACACAGCCTTTGCTTACAAATCAGAGCATAACTCTCTCATTTTCACTCCGATTAAGATGATCTTAGTGTTTTTGGAAAGCTAAGACAATTATCTAAAACTATTATGTTAGTCATATCAACAAAATAGTAAGATATCATGGTGTTATTAATCCTTTATATTTAGTATTATTTCTTCTCGTGTAGGTTCTGACCTTTACTAACTAATTAGACCATATCTCCCAAATTTGAACTCCAAATTGAGTTATTCCAGTTGGTAAAAATTCATGAGCCATATATCTATAATTGTTATGTTGGCGCGCTATTTTAATTCCCTACAAAATATTCCAAGAAATTCAAAAACTAAAGCTTTAATAACATACTCTTCCCTGAATAAACATTTTCTGACCTCTGCGTACTAATCGGATCATATCTACCTCATATGAACTCCAAATTGCATAATTCCAGTGGCTACATTTCCATGAGACCTAGATCTATAACTTTCATGTTAACCATATATTTTAATTCCTTACTGATTTTTGCCAGAATCTTAAAAACAGAAGCTAAAAGTTTTACCGTCCATAGCCATACCTATGCAGAACTATCTAAACCAGCCTAAGTATTCAAACATACATCACATGCATGATCAATATGTAACATGATGAAGGAACATTCATGACCAATAATCAAAGTGCTAAGATCAAAATCCCATATAAATATTACAAATTTCGAAACTTTTCTTCAAAAAGAAATATTGTCAAACTTACCTAAAAATCTCCCTAGCTCACTTAGTGAATTGGTTTTCTTGTTTGCTCTTGAAAGAAGTAGCAAGACTCCTCCCTTCCCTTAGCTTTTCTAGCAGCTTAGGTAAGAGAAGGAGGGTGAGTTTTTGATCCTCAAAGATAAAGAAGAAAAAATGGATTCAAGTGGGGATTAAGGTAACTTACCTTGAGTATTTAGCCTTCTAAACTTCTCCTTCTTTTTCCTTCCTTTCTTCTCCTCTCTTTCTCTCCTTTCCTCACTCTACCTTGCTTCTATTTCTCTCTCTTCCTCACTTGGACAAAATTAAGATATTATGGGGTGGGTTTTGCTTATATAGACCACCAAATAATTCACCTTTCATGATCATGGATCTACCTTATCACAATTAAGATACACTTTGTTGAATTTTTGGAAAACAAACAACTTATGTTCTTGTCTTCCTCTTCCTTAGTCAAGATATGCATAGGAAAAGGAGATTTTCAATTTGAAATTTATGATGATATGTTCTTAAGATAAGGGACAAGGTCCATTTGATTTAGGGATTCATTTCCATTTTCTTTTGTCTTAAACAAGTATGATAGGTTTGCCTTTTTAGGTTGCAAATTTCTAGCCCTTGAATTTCCATTATTTGGTTGATATTTTTTGTGTGGGATAGGAATGTTTTGTCCTAATGCCAAGTATTATCATACCACTTGCTAAAATTATGAGTGTAGGATATAGATGTTTTTGTCCTAAAGCCTTGTATTATCATGCCACTTGGCAAAATTATGAATGTAGAATCATACCACTTACTAAATTTTTGTCTTAATGCCATGTAATCTAATCTTTATTATTATTACATTATTATATCATCACCTAATTTATTTTATTTTATTTTTCCTATTGGGTTTGGGCTTATTCCTACCCATTATGGTCTTATTCCTACCCATTTTCTTTGCTTTGAATAGAATTTTACCTTTCTTGGAGGGCTTGAACAGATTATCATAATATTTTGGGCTATTGGTCCAATTTCTATATCCTAATCCAAGTCTATGTTTTATTTCTTGTTGAGGTTATCCAATGGGCTTGCTAGAAACTTATGTGAAGTGGAAAAATTCTATATGAAGTGTCTATAGGTAAAAGCCCAATGTATGGGTGAAGATGTTAAACTTAATAATTCTAGTTCTTGAATTAGGAAAAATTACCCTAATCCAATGTTCTTGAAATTTTAAGACCTTTACTTGTTTCTAAAAATTTATCTTCCTTATCCAAGAATTTTACATCTCTTTAATATGTTATTTCTAATTTTTTTCCTATTAGGTTTTTCCTCTTTATTTGTTTTCTTAATGTTAGAAACATTTTCTATGCATATACATAAGGTGAAGAATTTCTAAGGATTATATTTTCCTTAGATATCTAAAATATTGTCTAATAAATTTTATTTCGTTAATGTACTTTTAACGAAATTAGGGATGTTACATTTCTCTCACCCTAAAATAAATTTTGTCCTCAAAATTTCAAAAATTACCCGATAAGAACAATTGCGGATATTTCTTCCTCATGACTTCTTCTAGCTCCCAAGTTGCTTCTTCCGGAGTTAAACCTTCCTATAACACTTTAACCAGGGGAATGGTTTTATTTCTCAGTTGCTTCATGTCGGTGTCCATTATGGATGCAGGTACTAGCTGGTATGTCTTGTTCTCCTTTATTTGGATTGGTTCATCCTGTATTACATGTGATGAATCTGGAAGATACTTCCGCAACTGTGATACGTGGAAAACATTATGCAGGTTGGACAAATTAGGTGGCAGGGCAATTTGATATGCTGACGTCCCTACTCTCTTCAGAATTTGGTAGGGTCCCAAAAATCATGGACTTAGCTTCCTAGTCTTGAGAGTCTTGCCAACTCCAGTAGTCGGAGAAAGTTTTAGAAATACATGATCTCCTTCCTCAAATTCCAGAGGTCTATGTCTCTTATCATAGTAACTCTTTTGCCGACTCTGAGCTGTAAGTATCTTATCTCGTATCATCCTGATTTGTTTAGTGGTTTGTTGAACTACATCAGGACCCAACAAGTTCTTTTCTTCTATCTCAAACCAACATAGTGGAGATCGGCACTTCCTACCGTATAAAGCTTCATAGGGGGCCATCTTAATGCTAGAATGATAGCTATTATTATAAGCAAACTCCACTAAAGGTAGGTATTTATCCCATCCTTTCCCTTGCTCTATCACACAGGCCCTTAACATATCTTCTAGGGTTTGAATTGTCCGTTCAGTCTGCCCATCAGTTTAAGGATGATAGGCAGTACTGAACCGCAACTGGGTTCTAAAAGCCTCCTGTAATGCCTCCCAAAACCTCGATATAAACCTTGGATCTCTATCAGAAATGATATTTAAGTGAATCCCATGTAGTCTAATTATTTTCTGGACATACAATTGGGCCAATTTATCTAGCGAATAGTTAATCTTTATGGGCAGAAAATGAGCAGATTTGGTTAATCTGTCAACTATTACCCAGATAGAGTCATGTCCAACTGAAGTTTTAGGTAAACCCACAACAAAGTCCATCGAAATAATGTCCCATTTCCATTCAGGAATCTCCAAAGGTTGAAGAAATCCTGCTGGCTTTTGATGTTCCACTTTCACCTTCTAACAAGTTAAACATTTTGCCACGAACTCAGCAATGTCCTTTTTCATCCCTATCCACCAATACATCTTCTTTAAATCCTGGTACAATTTAGTGGATCCAGGATGGATTGAGTATTTACTCTGATGTGCTTCCTGTAGGATCTTAGTCCTCAACTCTTGGTCCTGAGGAACACAAACCTTTCCTTGGTACATGATTACTCCATCTTCCAAAATAGAAAAACCACCCTGATTATTATGATCCCGTAAGTTTTGGTCGTGGCCTTGAGCCTCTTTAATCTGGGCTCTAAGGTCACACTCTATACTTAACCCATTGATAATTAACTTCTTTGGAGTAAGAGTAGTGGCTAGCTTTAAATTTCGAAACTCCTCTAGCATCTGCATCTCAAACACCATCTCAAACTTGTAGTCATTGAGGAATTCTACCCATCTTCGTTGCCTCATGTTTAACTCCTTCTGATCAAAGAGGTATTTAAGAATCTTATGATCACAATATACTTTGAAGGTTGCCCCGTACAAATAGTGTCGCCAAATCTTTAGGGCAAACACTACTGCTGCCAATTCAAGATTATGGGTTGGGTAGTTTTCTTCATGGGGTCTCAGTTGCCTAGAGGCGTAAGCAACTACTCTCTTGTCTTGCATCAACACACACCCTAGCCCTTTCTTTGAAGCGTCACTATACACTGCAAAATATCCTGAGGGGTCTGGAATAACTAAAACAGGAGGAGTGGTTAATCTGGTCTTAAGCTCTTGGAAACTAGCTTCACATTGATTAGTCCATTTAAAAGGACTTCCCTTCCTGGTTAATTTAGTCAATGGCAAGGCTATACGAGAGAAGTTTTGTATAAACCTCCTGTAATATCCTGCTAAACCCAGGAAACTTCTTATTTCTGTAACCATCTTTGGTCTCTCCCACTGAATCACTGCTTCTGTCTTGCTAGGATCGACTGTAACCCCTCTATTAGAGATGACATGTTCGAGAAACTTTACCTCTGATTGCCAAAATTCACACTTTTCCAATTTAGCATACAACTTTTTCTCCTTCAGCACTTACAGCATGATTCAGAGATGTTGTTCATGTTCTTTTTCACTCTTAGAATATATCAAGATGTCATCAATGAATACCACCACAAATTGATCTAGGTAGGGTCGAAAAATGCGATTCATGTAATCCATGAAAATTGCAGGTGCATTTGTCAACCCAAAGGACATTACAAGAAACTCATAGTGCCCATACCTAGTCCTGAAGGCATTTTTTGATACATCCTCATCCTTGATCCTAATATGATGATATCCTGACCTCAAGTCAATTTTAGAAAAGATAAAGGCTCCCTTCAGTTGATCCAATAAGTCATCTATCCTAGGGAGAGGGTACTTGTTTTTAATAGTCACCTTATTCAGCTGTCTGTAATCTATGCATAGTCTCAAGCTTCCATCTTTCTTCTTAACAAACAATACAGGAGCTCCCCAAGGTGATACACTCGGTCTAATGAATTGCTTGTCTAACAGTTCCTCCAACTGTTTCTTAAGTTCTTGTAGTTCCTTCGAGGCCATTCTATAAGGTGCAATAGAGATAGGCCCTGTCCCAGGTAAGAGATCAATAGAGAAGTCTATCTCTCTCTTAGGAGGTAATCCTGGAATATCTGATGGAAATACTTCAGGAAACTCTTTGACTATTGGGATCTCATCAAGCTTCGATTCGACTTCTAGGTTTAATAAACACAAAAGAATGTATCCAAGTACTCCATTCTTCAACTCCCTATTAACTTGATTGGCATTAAGCATTAATAACTGTATCTCCTCTTTTGGAGTAGGAGGTAGAAATTCAACGGTCTTGTTACAACAATTTAGCAAGACCCGATTTCTAGACATCCAGTCTAACCCCATAATGACCTCAATACCTCTTAAAGGTAAACAGACGAGGTCTACAGAAAAAGTTTTCTTCTGGATGGTGACTTGATAGTCCTTACATACAGAGGAAGTTAATACATTTTCCCCTATGGGGGTTACTACGGATAGCTCATAGGGAGTTTCAGAAATAGGAAACTGAAACTTCCTAATACATTCTTCTGATATAAATGAATGACTAGCACCAGAGTCAAACAACACCATAAGAGCAAATCCATAGATATAACATGTACCTTGAATCATTTCAGAAAATTGAACTGCCTCTTGACCGCTCAGAGTGAAAACCCTTCCTTTCAGCTGAGGCTTCTGATTCGACTGCTTTCCCATATTCTGCGGGCAGTTTCTCGCAAAATGACCTTTCTGTCCGCAATTGAAGCAGACATCTTGTCCTATGTAGCATGGCCGATTACCATGCATAAGTCTGCACTTAGCGCACTTGACTTGGGCAAAGTCCTGTTGGAAAGGTTGGGGACTTGCAGTCAATGGCCTCTTGCCAATAGCCTGTCTTTTTCCTCTGACATTTCTGCCAGAGTTTTGTGGCCCGTTCTTCTTTTTCCAGAAGTTCCGGCTTTATTTCTCATCATCCACTGCCCTCAAGCTCTTTTCCAGAAGTCTGCATTTATTTATTAGAGGTACAAACTCCCTGGTCTCCATAGCTACGACAGCATTCTTTATCTCCGGGTTCAGTCTCGCTTCGAACTTAACTGCCTTCCATGCTTCATCAAGGTTAAATCACAGATAAGAGGAGAACTTAGACAATTCTTCGAACCTTGCGATGTACTGGTCCACGGTCCTGCTGCCCTGCCTGAGTTGGAGAAATTCAATATCCTTCTCCACCCGTACAATACTTGGAAAGTATTTTTCCAAAAAAGTATTTTTGAACACTTGCCAGGTGATCTGTCTTCCCTGGTGAGCTAAAAGTTCTTTAGCTGCACGCCACCAGTATTCTGCTTCATCTTTTAGCATATATGCAGCGAAGATTACTTGCTGCTCCTCAGTACAGCCCATCACTTCAAAGATTTTCTCTAATTCCCTTATCCACCTTTCAGCTATCATTGGATCATAACCACCTTGGAAACAAGGTGGTCTGGTTTTCAGGAATTCGGATATGCCATTATCATTTCTAGCCATCCGGTTGTTAGCATCATTCGAGTTACTAGCATTCTGGAGGTGTTGTAGAATTTGGTTGGTGGTCAAGACTTGGTCTCGAATTGTTGTGGCCAGGTTATGCAGGGTTTCTTCTGTATTGTTTGCCGGATTCCTCCTTGGCGGTGCCATTTCCTACTGTGGCAAAAACAAAGTTATGCTGCTATTGAGGTGATCAAACCCAATAGTTAGTTTCAAAATATTTAACAGCAGTCATAACACCACCTCGGCATATAGATAGGAAACACTAGTAATTTCTTACCTATATGAAATCACTGATTCCCTACACAGCATAACAACAACATACTCAAGACACCCACTAGCCATCTAGGATCGACCTGCTCTGATACCAATTATGTAACAGCTCCATTTATGTAACAATTTTTATTTATTTAACATCTTACCTCATCTTAACTCACAATAACATTTATTTAATTATATAATACTAAGCTTACACTCACATCATTAATACAAACATTTGTACAAGACATACATGTACATATAAGCCCTAATCATCCACATAGACTATTTCCGGGGCCACTGGTGCGGGTGGCGGCACCTCCGCCGGAATCTCAGTCACTTTAACAACTGATATGTCCGCAATAATAGGTATTTGCCCAAGATAGGGCACCTCGATCATACGTACGGCAATAACAAGTCTCATTGAAAACAACTGCATAGCTAATTTTTTGAACATGATATGGAAATATAGTGAGAATTAAATCCCAGTATGTTCAACAATAATTCATCATCAATATAGTTCATCACGTCATGTTCAGCTGTATAAACTACAGAAAATATCTTTAGGTCACATGAATGCACTTTATCATGCACATGAAAATTGTACAGTTATGACATGTATGGCATGAATAACTATTTTTCGAATTTCATATGATGGCTATCAACTTATTCTTCCTTCCAGCTACCACGGTCAAGGTGAGTATTCTCTACTTTTCGGTACGGGCTTATCTCGCTTCGTCCGACATGACACACTTTCTCTTTCTTTTCTCATGACATAATCATAACCGTTGGTAGGGCGTCCCCTACTGGTGCACCACACGGATTGCCATGTGACCGTGCTCATTTTTTTTCTTTTCATATTAATAGCCAAAAATATGATTCCAATAACAAGTATGTTCATTATATTCGCATGCCATAATTTATCAAAACATAATCATTCTCAAAATTCATTGGTAAACTTAAATTATGCCATGAATATAATCATTTTCTAATTTTTACTTTATAAAATATGTCCATGTCAAAATTTCACACTAATACCTCGATAACTGGATAGTAATTGTAGTCTGTAAACAGCGCACCAGGAAAGTTCCCAGAAAGAGAGGTGGGTCACTAATGGACACGCTTAAATACCAAGTCTTTCCTTGCCAGAGCTTTCCCTAGACATGCACTTTTCACAAATCACAATTTTTTTTTCCAGTAACTAGCATAATTCTTTTCTGATGTGGAAATACTGCAACCACGGAGCATACTAAAATTTTTCAAATAAAATCGGCACTTTCAAAACTTCTTGGAAATTTTATATGAGTACTAGGGTAAATTCCATGTTAAAAATTACACACTTAAAATGGTAGTAAGTTCATGCAATGGCAATAGCTAGGGCATACACTAGGCATTTATTATTTTCATTTATAAAATTCCTCTTCTTTCTTGAATATTATTTTCATCTTTTCATTTTCTTTATGTCTAGGCATTTAGTCATTTTATTTTTACTTATATCATTTCCAACACATGTTCTTACAAATTTTATAGAGCATTTTTCCTTAAATTGATTTCTACTATTACCCTATAGTTTAAAAAATTCATCTAGGGTAAAAAAAATATTGAAAATAGGTTTTACTAACTTTTAACACAGCCTTTGCTTACAAATCAGAGCATAACTCTCTCATTTTAACTCCGATTAAGATGATCTTAGTGTCTTTGAAAAGCTAAGACAATTATCTAAAACTATTATGGTAGTCATATCAACAAAATAGTACTATATCATGGTGTTATTACTCCTTTAAATTTAGTATTATTTCTTCTCCTGTAGGTTCTGACCTTTACTGACTAATTAGACCATATCTCCCAAATTTGAACTCCAAATTGAGTTATTCCAGTTGGTAAAAATCCATGCGCCATATATCTATAATTGTTATGTTGGCGCGCTATTTTAATTCCCTACAGAATATTCCCAAAAAATCAAAAACTATAGCTTTAATAACATACTCTTCCTTGAATAAACATTTTCTGACCTCTGTGTACTAATCGGATCATATCTACCTCATATGAACTCCAAATTGAATAATTCAAGTGGCTACATTTCCATGAGACCTAGATCTATAACTTTCATGTTAACCATTTATTTTAATTCCTTACCAATGTTTCCCAAAATCTTAAAAACAGAAGCTAAAAGTTTTACCGTCCATAGCCATACCTATGCAGAACTATCTAAACCAGCCTAAGTATTCAAACATACATCACATGCATGATCAATATGTAACATGATGAAGCAACATTCATGACCAATAATCAAAGTGCTAAGATCAAAATCCCATATAAATATTACAAATTTCAAAATTTTTCTTCAAAAAGAAATATTGTCAAACTTACCTAAAAATCTCCCTAGCTCACTTAGTGAATTGGTTTTCTTGTTTGCTCTTGAAAGAAGTAGCAAGACTCCTCCCTTCCCTTAGCTTTTCTAGCAGCTTAGGTAAGAGAAGGAGGGTGAGTTTTTGATCCTCAAAGATAAAGAAGAAAAAATGGATTCAAGTGGGGATTAAGGTAACTTACCTTGAGTATTTAGCCTTCTAAACTTCTCCTTCTTTTTCCTTCCTTTCTTCTCCTCTCTTTCTCTCCTTTCCTCACTCTACCTTGCTTCTATTTCTCTCTCTTCCTCACTTGGACAAAATTAAGATGTTATGGGGTGGTTTTTGCTTATATAGACCACTAAATAATTCACCTTTCATGATCATGGATCTACCTTATCACAATTAAGATACACTTTGTTGAATTTTTGGAAAACAAACAACTTATGTTCTTGTCTTCCTCTTCCTTAGTCAAGATATGCATAGGAAAAGGAGATTTGCAATTTCAAATTTATGATGATATGTTCTTAAGATAAGGGACAAGTTCCCTTTGATTTAGGGATTCATTTCCATTTTCTTTTGTCATAAACAAGTATGATAGGTTTGCTTTTTTAGGTTGCAAATTTCTAGCCCTTGAATTTCCATTATTGGGTTGATATTTTTTGTGTGGGATAGGAATGTTTTGTCCTAATGCCATGTATTATCATACCACTTGCTAAAATTATGAGTGTAGGATATAGATGTTTTTTTCCTAAAGCCTTGTATTATCATGCCACTTGGCAAAATTATGAATGTAGAATCATACCACTTACTAAATTTTTGTCTTAATGCCATGTAACCTAATCTTTATTATTATTACATTACTATATCATCACCTAATTTATTTTATTTTATTTTTCCTCTTGGGTTTGGACTTATTCCTACCCATTTTCTTTGCTTTGAATAGAATTTTACCTTTCTTGGAGGGCTTGAACAGATTATCATAATATTTTGGGCTATTGGTCCAATTTCTATATCCTAATCCAAGTCTATGTTTTATTTCTTGTTTAGGTTATCCAATGGGCTTGCTAGAAACTTATGTGAAGTGGAAAAATTCTATATGAAGTTTCTATAGGTAAAAGCCCAATGTATGGGTGAAGATGTTAAACTTAATAATTCTAGTTCTTGAATTAGGAAAAATTACCCTAATCCAATGTTCTTGAAATTTTAAGACCTTTACTTGTTTCTAAAAATTTATCTTCCTTATCCAAGAATTTTACATCTCTTTAATATGTTATTTCTAATTTTTTTCCTATTAGGTTTTTCCTTTTTATTTATTTTCTTAATGTTAGAAACATTTTCTATGCATATACATAAGGTGAAGAATTTCTAAGGATTATATTTTCCTTAGATATCTAAAATATTGTCTAATAAATTTTATTTCGTTAATGTACTTTTAACGAAATTAGGGATGTTACACTTATCACCCTTAAACCGCTTGCCACTCATACTCCATATCCCTGTTTTACACAGAGGCACACATGGGGCTCATGCATACCCCTGGTTACCAAGGAACTACAGAGCATTGGAGTGTCCAATTTTTTTTTTTGTGTATGCTTCCCCCCCCCCAAACATAAACCTTTCTGAGCCTATGCGTCTGCCCCTTTTATAATTCTACAGAAAGCTCTCAATACTAGCTCTAAGACTTAGGTCCAATTTCTGAAAGATCACCAAATTTTTCTCCAGCAAACTGCCCATGATCCTGTGCTTATTAGAAATGGGTTCTATGTGTGATTGGGTGAGGTTGTAGGTCTCCTATTCTGGTTTCTAGTGAACTACCCAATCCTCCTTATGGAGTATCCCAGAACTTTCAGCAGGCAATGCAATATGTAAACTCATTTCACCCTAAAAAAATTTTTTTTAGAAGCTTTTTATCATACAATTATAACTGTATTCATCAAAATCAGTAAGTACTAAAGCAGACTCATTCAACACAGGTAGGCAGAAACATAAGTAAACAACAATATAAACAGTCACCTAGATAAGCAACACACAAATAAGCAAGTCTAAATCTAACATATGCTCCAGCAATACTATAGCAATGAACATAAAATGAATGCTTCAGTAGGTACCACAACAATCAACAAAACACAAAAGTGCCACAACAACATTATATTATTCCCAGTAGACATTATATCACACCCCCCCAAACTTAAATAGAGCAGTGTCCTCACTGCTGATGCAATGGCCATAAAACAAAAGACACCCAAAAACAGAAGCAGAAGCAAAGGAATTCCAAATTCAGCAGAGAAGGAATAAGGGTTGAGGGAACTTCCTGAGGGTGCTAGCAGGTATGCTGCAGCACCCTAGGGGCATTGACCCCCAGAAGAC
This sequence comes from Gleditsia sinensis, assembly GCA_037074535.1. Taxonomy (NCBI): domain Eukaryota; kingdom Viridiplantae; phylum Streptophyta; class Magnoliopsida; order Fabales; family Fabaceae; genus Gleditsia; species Gleditsia sinensis. The sequence continues at coordinate 50,589,139 of CM073463.1, read as the reverse complement.
CTTGATGAACTTCTAAGCCCACTCCTCTACTGTGTTGATTGCTGTGGGGCCTTTCCTTTGCGCATCATTGCTGCCCGTTTTGCAATGGGCTCATCATCATCAGAGGACTCAGTTCCCTCTAGTGTCTGGTGGGGTTCCGGATGAGGCTCCTTGCTGGAGGAGGATCCTTTAGAATCCTTGTGCTGCTCTGTCTGTGGTTCAGGTGCTGGGGCTAACTCCTCGAAAGTGGTATGGAGAAAGTCTGTTGGAAACTCCGGGAATGGGAAGAATTGCTTAAAGTTATGCTCCAAGGTGGTGTGGAGGGTGAAGTCCCTCTTCTGTTCGTAACGCCAAAAGGTCTGCTGATGCTGCAGCAGCTATGCTTGCTGTCTGAGGATTGTAGCTTGTTGCTATAGAATATGCTAAAGGGTCTTGTCAGTTGGCTAAGTGGCAGAGGAAGAAACAGATGGTCCAGTAGCTTGTGGAGGGTCTCGAGAGGTAGTTGGTGGGTGTGGGGCTGCTTTCTCCAGGACAATCCGAGCAATGGTGGTAGTAGTAATGGGGTTGGTGTCCTTCAAGACTTCTTCATCAATGGAGACTGGTACTCCATAATTCTTGCACAGTATGGTGATGAGGGAAGGAAAAAGTAGGCTTCCCTTTTCTCGGCTGGCGCATGCTTGAATTTGGCCACTGATGATGCGGCCAACATTGAGTGGTCTGCCGAGTATGAGTGCGTCCACCATTGCTACTCTATCTCGGCTCACCATCTGCCCATGGTTGGAAGGTAGCAGACGAGTCTTGAGAAAATGATACCAGACTTTCGCTGCCGGCACCAGGGAGATCCGATTGATAGTGGTGGAGCCCTGAGGAGATTTATCCCAGGTGGTGCCAAGAAAGCACACCCGGGTGAGCATTGCATCCCAGTCTTCATCCCGCAAACCATGTAGATAGTCCTCATACTTGTCCTCTTTGTCTGGTAGATTGTAGGCCTTGTTGATTGAAGCTTGGTCAAAACGCACCTTCGTCTCCCTAACTGTCACCCACTTCTCAGTTTCTGGTGAGAAGTTCACATAGAATTCCCGAACCAGAGGAATGAGGGCCGTTTGCGGGTGGCTTACGAAATTTTCCCAACCCCTTTGCTTGACCACCGTACCAACATACATTGGAATCCCCAAATCTCCAAAGGAGGTGAAGGTGAAGCCTTTCTCAACGCAGAAGTTTCTGGGCACGATCTCTTCGTCGTGCTTTTGCCGGTTTTCCTCAGAGGTGAATTTCTTCACCTTGCTTGCTTTTTTGGGCACCGTCTCGATTTTGGGCATGATTGGTTCGAGGGTTTAGAGGTAGAGGTTTCTGGAACGAAGGAGGTGCGGAGGTTGTAGGGCTTTGAGAACTTGGGAGAGGTGAAGTGGGAAGGGGAAGTGTAGTGGTGAAAAACGTAGGTGTCTTAACTCGAGGGTGAAGTAGGTTGGAAGTTGCAGAAGTTAAAGACTGTGGGTGTCTTATGGCCTTCTGCCAGTTTTCCCACCCCCTTTTTAATTTTTGGACAACACGCATTTTTTTTTTGTTTTTTTTTGTTTGGTTGGGAAACTCCTTCACTTAGGACTGAACACCATTGCTGCAGCAACTATTGCAGCAATACTGTCTTGCCTATGCTTTTGCTGTAGCAAGGGTGGCTTGCCCAAAAAATCTTGCTGCAGCAAAGCCAGGCCTACCTCACCCAGTTTTTTTGCTGCAGCAAAGTGAGAACCTTCCTGCAGCCTGCTATGTTTCCCCATCTGTGTAACATACTAAAATGCCATTAAATTCACGAATCAAACAATCTAAAAACTGCTACTTTACCAACAACAGATTTAAACGTGGGTTGCCTCCCATAAGCGCTTGTTTTTCAGTCTTCAGCCCGAATTCCTTCCTGTTCATTCCTCTTGCAGCTGGATGGAGGTATGTTGTCTATCCACATCACCCCCCAGATAGTGCTTGACTCTTTGTCCATTTACCCTGAATGTCCTCCCTTTCTTTTCTTCTTCCAATTCAACAGTCCCAAAAAGGAAGACCTTTCTTATGCGAAAAGGGCCAGACCAACGAGATTTCAACTTCCCAGGAAACAAGGTCAGCCTGGAGTTGTACAGTAGTACTCTCTGTCCCACTTCAAAGTTCCTAGGTTATAACTTCTTGTCATGCCATTACTTTGCTTTCTCCTTGTATAGTTTGGCATTCTCATAGGCCTAACCACGAAATTCATCCAGCTCATTTAGCTGCAGCATCCTCTTCTCACCCGCAGCTTTCAGGTTCAAGTTTAGCTTCTTCACTGCCCAATATTCTTGATGTTCCAACTCTACTGGTAGATGACAAGCCTTCCCGAATACCAATTTGTATAGTGACATGCCCAGAGGTGTCTTATAGACTGTTCTATAGGCCCATAGTGTATCATCCAACCTGGAGGACCAATCCTTCCTTGTGGGGCCTACTATTTTTTCCAAGATTCTCTTGATCTCTCTGTTGAAGACTTCAGCCTGCCCACTCGTTTGTGGGTGATAGGGGGTTGCCACCTTGTGCCTTAATCCATATTTGGCAAGTAGTGCCTTAAACTGCCGATTGCAGAAATGGGTCCCTCCATCATTAATGATGGCTCTGGGGGTTCCAAACCTTGTAAAGATGTTTCTCTTCAGAAATCTGGTCACGACTCTGGCTTCATTAGTCTGGGATGCACTGGCTTCCACCCACTTTGAGACATAGTCTACAGCTACAAGGATGTATTGATTGTCGAAACTTGAGGGAAATGGTCCCATGAAATCTATTCCCTAAACATCAAATAATTCCACCTCTAAGATGTTGTTCTGTGGCATTTCATGTCTGCGAGATATGTTTCCTGTCCTCTGACACCAGTCACATTGCTTTGCAAAGGAGTGGGAGTCCTTGAATAGGGAGGGCCAATAGAACCCTGCCTGCAACACCTTGTTTACAGTTCTAACTCCTCCATAATGACCTCCATAAGGGGAAGCATGGTATTGCTGCAGGATTTGCTCCATCTCTCCGCTAGGTATGCATCTCCTAATCATCTGATCAACACATTGCTTGTAAAGGTATGGTTCATCCCAGTAGTATGAGTTTAACTCATGCATAAATTTTTTCTTCTGCTGCCACGTCAGGTCTGGTGGGTGCATTCCACTCACAAGGTAATCTACATAATCAGCATACCATGGCATATCATCTTGAGTCAGGAGATAGAGTTGCTCGTCTGAAAATCTTTCATTGATGTCATCTGCTTCAGAGCTGTGCCCTTCCAACCTGGATAAATGGTATTCCACTTGATTTTCAGTTCCTTTCCTGTCACTAATCTCTAGATCGAATTCTTGAAGCAAAAGTACCCACCGAATGAGCCTGGATTTGGAATCCTTTTTCCTAACTAAGTGTTTGATGGCAGAGTGGTCTGTGTGCACTATCACCTTTGCTCCTACCAGATATGCTCTGAATTTCTCAAAGGCAAACACTACTGCAAGCAATTCCTTCTCTGTCACAGTGTAGTTCAGCTGGGCACCTTGCAGCATTTGGCTAGCATAGTAAATAGAATGAAACAGCTTATTTCTGCGCTGCCCGAGGACAGCCCCCAATGCTGTTTCACTAGCATCACACATCAGCTCAAATGGGGAGGTCCAATCTGGTGCCACGATAACTGGGGCTGTACTCAATTTCTGTTTGAGATCGCAGAATGCTGTCATGCAACTTTCATCAAAACAAAAAGTTTTGTCCTTTTCTAGTAAACTGCATAAAGGTTTGGCAACCTTAGAGAAGTCGTTAATGAACCTCCTATAAAATCTTGCATGTCCCAGGAAGCTTCAAATGCCCTTGACCGAGGTCAGAGGAGGCAGTTTCTCAATGATTTCCACCTTGGCCTTGTCAACCTCAAGTCTTCTCTGAGAAACCTTATGCCCCAACACAATCCCTTCTTTTACCATAAACTGACACTTCTCCTAGTTCAGCACCAAGTTTGTTTCCTCACACCTTTCTAAGACTTTAGCAAGGTTCCCCAACCATAGGTCAAAGGAGTCCCCAAAGACTGAGAAATCATCCATGAAGATTTCCACAAACTGCTCAGTTATTTATGTGAATATTGCCATCATGCATCGCTGGAATGTTGCTAGAGCATGGCACAGCCCAAATGGCATCCTTCCAAATGCAAAGGTACCATAAGGACATGTGAATGTGGTCTTATGCTGATCTTCTGGTGCTATAGCAATCTGGTTGTACCCTGAGTACCTATCTAGGAAACAGTAGTATTCCCTTCCAACAAGTCTATCTAACATTTGATCAATGAATGGTAGAGGGAAGTGGTCCTTCCTAGTGCTCTTGTTCAGCTTCCTATAGTCCATGCAAATCCTCCAGCCGGTCACAACCTTAGTAGGTATGAGCTCATTGCTATCGGTTTCCACCACAGTCATACCCCCTTTCTTAGGGACACACTGGACCGGACTCACCCAAGAACTATCTGATATTGGGTAGATAATTCCAGCATCTAGCCACTTGATAATTTCCTTTTTAACCACCTCCTTCATTATTGGGTTGAGCCTTCGCTGAGGTTCTATGGACCCTTTTTCATTGCTTTCCAAGAGGATCTTATGCATGCAAAATGAGGGGCTGATTCCCTTAATGTCAGCAAGTGTCCAACCAATGGCCCTTCTGAATTTCTTCAGTGTCAGGACGAATTTCTCCTCTTGTTCCTCTGTCAAAAGTGCTGAGATAACCACAGGAAGAGTGGTTGTTTCTCCTAAATATGCATACTTAAGGTGTGCTGGCAGAGGCTTCATCTCCAAGACTAGTGGCTGCTCCACTGATGCTTTCAGTAGCCTTGAATCTAATGGGGTCACATATAATGGCTCCTGCTTCCTAAAGCCTTGCCTGACATCAATCTAGGCCCATTGCTTCTCATCTTCTCCTTCGGAATCTAAGTGGTCTGTACATGCTGCTGCTGGTGGCTCCTTACAGCATTTTTCCAATTGTTCTGATGCTAATGTGTTTATCATAGACACCACTGCACATTCCTCTTCTTCATTGGCAAACTTCATGGTCTGGAGGACATTGAATGTAACCTGCTCATCCTGCACTCTCATGGTTAATTCACCTTTCTGAACATCAATTAGTGTCCGGCCAGTTGCTAGGAATGGTCTGCCCAATATAATTGGTACCTCTGCATCAGCTTCATAGTCTAGAATTATGAAGTTTATTGGGAAGATGAACTTGTCCACCTTAACCAGGACATCCTCGATCTTTCCTTTTAGGTGTGATATGGATCTGTCTGCTAGTTGCAGTGAGACTGTGGTAGGTCGAGCTTCTCCAATTCCTAGCTTTTTAAATATGGTCATTGGCATGAGGTTGATGCTTGCTCCCAAATCACAAAGTGCCTTGCCAAAATACTAGTTCCCGATTGAACAAGGTATGATGAAACTGCCTGGATCCTTAAGTTTTGGTGGCAACTTATTTTGTAGCACAGCACTGCATTCTCTTGTGAGAGCAACAGTCTCAAACTCACCAAATCTCCTCTTCTTGGTCAGGATGTCCTTCATGAATTTCACATAATTCGGCATCTGCTCCAGTGCTTCCACCAGAGGAATGTTGATGTGTAGCTATTTTAGGACATCTAGGAACCTTCTAAATTGCTGGTAATTCTGCTGCTTCTGAAATCTCTGAGGGAAGGGGGGAGGTAACATAGCTTGCTACATGCCTTGCTGTGGCAAAGTTGTCGAATTCTACTGTGGCATAGCTGCAGCATTTCCTCCAAAGGTGGTTGCTTCCTCGCTTACCTCCTCCTCTTGCTTCTTTTTGTCTTTTTTCTTCTCCAGAGGTACAGTGGAGTCTGTCTGGTCTTGCCCTCTTGCTTTTGGTTCTTCCACCATCTTCCCACTCCTCAAGGCTATAGCCTTGCAGTGCTCTTTCCCTTCTCTCCTAGGGACTTCAGTATTACTAGGAAGTGTCCCTGGGGGTCTGCTTTTTAGTTCATTGGCAAGCTGCCCCACTTAAGTTTCCATATTCCGCAATGAGGCTGCTTGACTCTGGATTAGAGCATCATTCCTTGCCATATATTCCTTCAACAGGGATTCCAGCGAAGTGGGGGCTTCTTGAGGCTGTTGTCTTTGCTGCTGGAAGCCTGGTGGACCCTGTGGTCTTTGCGGGGCAGAGTTGCTCCCTTGTCTTGTACCATAGTTACTCGAGGAGAAATTGGGGTGTTGCCTCCATCCTGGGTTATATGTGTTGGAGTAGGGGTTGTTATTGCGATTCATATTACCCACGAAACACATTGATTCTGGGTTTGAGGGACAAGCTTCAAATAGATGAGGTCCATTACATAGTACACAAGATAGTCCAGTTTCTTGGATTGCATTGGCTGCTTGGGGGCGGGCAATTTGCTGGCTCTTCAAGACATTAACTAGTAAAGCTAGCTGGGCTGTGAGAGAAGTCACTTCACTCACTTCGTGCATGATTTCTGCTTTCTTTCCAGTTGAAACTCTGTCCATTGGCCATTGATAGTTGTTACTAGCCATCCTTTCAAGCAGCTCATGTGCTTCATTATATATCTTGGACAAGAATGCCCCATTAGCTGCTGCATCCACTATGGTACGGGTTTAGGCATTGAGGCCATTGTAAAAGGTCTCCATCTGAATGCAGTAAGGAATTCCATGATGGGGGCATCTCCGTAATAGCTCTTTATACATTTCCTAGGTCTCATACAAAGATTCACCTTCTAATTGCTGAAAAGAGGTGATGTCATTTCTCAATTTGGCATTCTTGGTGGGTAGGAAGTATTTCAGCAGAAATTTTTTTGCCAAATCACTCCAGTTAGCGATAGAGTCAGGTGGCAGAGAGTTCAACCATGCTCTTGCTCGATCTCTTAATGAATAAGGGAACAGCTTTAGCCTGAGCACTTCTTCTGTTACCCCATTCATTTTGAAAGCATCCGTGACTTCTATGAACACTCTTAAGTGAAGGTGAAGGTCCTCTGTCGGCATTCCACCGAATTGCCCTGTAGTTTGCATCATCTGGAACATTACTGGTTTGAGCTCAAAATGTAGAGCCTCGATCTCTGGTCTCACAATGCTCGGGTTCAACCCATTCAGTTTTGGTTGAACATAAGCATTTAAGACCTTATCTCTATTGTCCATGTTGTCTGCTCCATTCTGATTAGCCATCTCTACCTGCTGCTGGTGTGTTAACTATCCTCTTCTTCTTCTCAAAAGCGTTTTTTCTATCTCTAGATCTAAAGGCAGAAGTTCTCTGTCAGCTCGACTCATGCACTATATTACCTGCTCAACAAGACACCAGAGTAAAAAGATATACAATAAAACAATACTTCACACAGTTGGGTATCTAAAAACAATTTTTAAGTTGACACTCCCCGACAATGGCGCCAAAAACTTGCTGGGTTGTGATTCATACAAATATGAATACAATGTCAGAACGCAAGTGCATGTGTCGTGACCAAGTAATAAAGTGATGAGTGAGTATCGTCCCACGAGGAGTGAACTAAAACTGTTTAGAGACTTTTTGCTGTGTGAATGTTGTAGCAATGTTAAGATGTTTCACAAGATTGGAATAGAAGTGGAGTGACTGACTGTAACTATAACTAAAATAAAGAGTAATAGGAAATAAAAGGGAAACTATATTGGGAGAACTAGGGTTGCTCAGGGTTGCCATGGACTACAGCACTCGTTTATGCTCTAGGCTTTGCTGCAACAATTGTTCTGAGTGACAAATTCAGTCTTGAATGGAGTCTTCCCAGACTGCCATTCCTTACAATTCCAAGGTTTAGACACACATTCCTGCTTCAGTCCTCACCTCCAAATTGTGCATGAAGTTTCATTATGGGACTAATGGGGTACCAGTATATTCCTACAAGAGGTAACCCTTTACATTCAACTTTTTCCCAGACTCCATTACCCTTCCAGGTGAATGTTGGCCTTGGTTTTCTTCCTCCAAACTTCCGTTATTAAGGAAAGAAAAACTAACAGGAAACACAATTGAATGGTGAACAACAACTGCAGCGAAATAGATTAAAAATAAAAATGTGCTTCAGTTCATTACAACCCTTGTGCAACCCTAGTTGGCAACTAGCCAAGCCTCATGGGTACACTGGTTACAAAAATCCCAAAAACACTGGTATGCATCCTAAGTAATTTAAATAAAATTACGAAGTGCAGTTCTTTCTTTTTGAGAAAACAGCAATATAACAACAGGGGACAATCCCCTTCTAGAACTACAAAACTATTCCCTTAATGCTGCACCTCCCGGTGTCAACACATCCTCGGCTATGGTGTTTCCTCCTCCAAATTCTCCCCTGCTTTCTCTCGTCCCCCTTTCGGGCTCTCTGCAGTAGCTATTTTATGGCCTTTTATAGGCAGCCCTTGTGGTCCCAGTAAAGTTCCTTGGGTTGCTGACATTCCTTCTGCTCTGCAGCCGGCGCCCATGTTGTGCAGCTTTTTCCTCTCCACTTTCAATAGTGGAGGCAGTTCTATACCAGCAGCCTGCAGTGTCCCTGCTGCTGTTCCCTGCTCAATGGTGGCTTCTCCTGCTACGCAGCTCTGCCACCTGCACCATATCAAATAGAATCAGTGTATTGCAGGAAAGAGGGAGCAGCTCACCCACCATCACCCGGGGTTCTGCTATCGTTGCCACATATGCTTACTGAAATGTTGCAGCAATGAGGTAGTTGATGTTATATCTAGAAGAGTCATCCCATTTAATTAAATCAGGGGGAAATAGTGCTTAAAACACCATAAAAATTCAGTAAACCTACATGGACAGCACATAGAAACTATAATGAAATGCAGTTATCAAACTCCTTACAGAATGTTCCCAGAAATTAAAACGCAGAAGCTATCCTAACATGTTCTTCCCCGATTAACAATTTTTTGAACACTGCTTACTAATCAGACCATATCTGTAACAACTCCATTTAAGTATAATTTTTTTAAATACCATGAAGTTATTACCTCGTTACAACTTAACTCAATATAAAATTTATTTAATTTATACAATACAGAGTTTACATACATGTCATTAATCAAAACATATGTACAACATATCAAACACATAAAAATCTACATCTTATTTATTCTGGTTAACCAATTCCGGAGATATAGGTGCGGGTGGTTGCACCTTCACCGACATCTAAGCAAACTCGACCACAAACATTTTATTTGCTTCTCGGATCTGCCCAACATAAAGTACTCGATCCAACGTTTACTAAAAGCCAAAGCTATAGAAAAATCTGCATAACTAATTTTCTGAACATGATATGGAAATATAGTGAGAATTAAATCCCAGTGAGTTTAACAATAAATCATCATCAATATAGCTCATCACGTCATGTTCAGCTGTATAAACTACAAAAAATAACTTTGGTCACATGAATGAACTATATCTATGCACATGAGAATCGTACAATAATAACATGTATGACAGGGTTAACTATTTTCAGAATATCATATGATGACTATCAATTTATTCTCATATCAAGCTACCCTGGTTAGGGTGAGTAATTTCTACTCTCCGGTACGGGCTTTTCTTGCTCCGTCCGACATGGCCCACTTTCTCTTTCTTTTCTCATTAACATGATCATAACCGTTGGTAGGGCGTCCCCTACTGGTGCACCACACGGATTGCCATGTTACCGTGCTCATTTCTTTTCTTTTCACAATGATAGCCAAAAATATGCTTTCAATAACAAGTATGTTCATCAAAATATAACTATTACCATAAATCATTGGTAATCATGCCATGAACATAACCAATTCAAATATCACTTTATAAAATATTTCCATGTCAGAATTTCACACTTAAGATGGTAAGAAGTTCATACAATGGCAATGTCTATGGCATATACTAGTCATTTATTATTTTCATTTATAAGATTTGTCTTCTTTTTTAAATATTAATTTCATCTCTTCATTTTCTTTATGCTTGGCCTTTAGTCAATTTCTTCTTATTTATATCATTTCTAACACATGTTCTTACAAATTTATAGAGCATTTTCCTCCAATTTGATTTCTACTGTTACCCTATAGTTAAAGAGGTTCATCTAAGGTATAAAAATGTTGAAAATAGGCTTCACCAGCTTCCAACATGGTCTGGCCATGTTTCAGGACATGGCCATGCTTCAAAAATACTTCAAATGTACTAAAAAACAGCACCGAACACGGCTAACCCATGCTTGAAGCAACCAGAACATGGCCTGGCCGTGTTCTATGACCTTTACTCACTAATTAGAGCATAACTCCCTCATTTTAACTCCGATTAAGGTGATCATGGTGTCTATGGAAAACTAAGACAATTATATAAAACTATTATGTTAATCATATTAGCAAAATAGTAATAACGCTTGGTGTTATTACTCCCTTAAATTCAACATTATTTCTTCTCGGGTAGGTTCTAACCTTTACTTACTAATCTGACTATATCTCCCACATAAGAATTCAAAATTAAGTGATTCCAGTTGCTAAATATCTGTGACACATAAATATATAATTCATATGTTAACCATTTATTTTAATTCCTTATAGATTGTTCCGAGAAATTAAAACACCGAAGCTATACTAACATATTCTTCCCTGATTAACCATTTTCTGACCTTTGTTTACTAATCGGAACATATCGACCTCATATGAACTCTAAATTGAATGGTTCCAGTGGCTAAAAATCTGTGACACATATATTTATAATTCATATGTTAACTATTTATTTTAATTCCCTATAGATTGTTCGCAGAAATTAACACACCGAAGCTTAAAATTCTGCTAACCATAGCCATACCCATGTAGAACTATCTACACCAACCCAAGTATTCAAACATAGATCACATGCAAGATCAATATGTAACATGATATAGCAACATCCATGACCAATCATGAAAGTTCTAAGATCAAAATCTCATATTAATATTATAAGTTTCAAAAGTTTTCTTCAAAAAGAAATATTGTTAAACTTACCTGGAGCACTTAGTCCCCTAGACTTCTCCTTCCTCTTTCTTCCTTTCTTCCTCTCCTTTCCTCACTCTACCTTGCTTCTATTTTTCCTCTCCCTCACTTGGACGAAATTCTAATGTTGTAAGGGTGGGTTTTCTTATATAGAGCCCCAAATAATTCACCTTTCATGATCATGGGTCTACCTTATGACAATTAGATTACACTTGGTTGAATTTTTGGAAAACAAACAACTTATTTTCTTGTCTTTGTTTTCCTTAGTCAAGATATGCATAGGAAAAGGAGACTTGTATTTTGAAAATTATGATAATATGTTCTTAAGATATGGGACAAGGTCCCTTTGATTTAAGGATTCATTTCCATTTTCTTTTGTCTTAAACAAGTATGATAGGTTTGCCTTTTTAGGTGGCAAATTTCTAGCCCTTAAATCTCCATTATTTGGTTGATATTATTTGTGTGGGATATGAATGTTTTGTCTTAATGCCATGTATTATCATACCACTTGCTAAAATTATGAGTGTAGGATATAGATTTTTTTGTCCTAAAGCCTTGTATTATCATGCCACTTGCCAAAATTATGAATGTAGAATCACACCACTTGCTAAATTTTTGTCTTAATGCCATGTATCCTAATCTTTATTATTATTATATTATTATATCATCACCTATTTTATTTTATTTTATTTTTCCTCTTGGATTTGAGCTTATTCCTACCCATTATGGGCTTATTCCTACCTATTTTATTTGCTTTGGATTAAATTCTACCTTTCTTGGAGGGCTTGGTCACATTTTCATAATTTTTGGGCTATTGGTCCAATTACTATATCCTAGTCCAAGTCTATGTTTTATTTCTTGCTTAGGTTATCCAATGGGCTTGCTAGAAACTTATGTGAAATGGAAAAACTCTATATGAAGTGTCGATAGGTAAAAGCCCAATGTATGGGTAAAGATTTTAAACTTAGTAACTCTAGTTCTTGAATTAGGAAAAATTACCCTAACCCAATGTTCTTGAAATTTTAAGACCTTTACTTGTTTCTAAAAATTTATCTTCCTTATCCAAGAATTTTCCATCTCTTTAGTATATTATTTCTAATTTCTTTCCTATTAGGTTTTCCCTCTTTATTTGTTCTCTTAATGTTAGAAACATTTTCTATGCATATACATAAGGTGAAGAATATCTAAGGATTATATTTCCTTAGATATCTAAAATATTGTCTAATAAATTTTTATTTCCTTAATTAAATATTTTTGTACTTTTATCAATAAAAGAAACGAAATTAGGGATGTTACAATATCTACCTCATATGGACTCCAAATTGAGTGATTCCAGTGGTTGAAAATCCGTTACACATATATATATAATTATTATGTTAACCATTTATTTTAATTCCCTACAAAAAGTTACCAGAAATTAAAATACAGAAGCTATCCTAAAATATTCTTCCCTGATTAACCAATTTCTTACTACAGCAAAGTAATCGTAACATATCTACCTCATATGGACTCCAAATTGAGTGATTCTAGTGGTTAAAAATCTGTGAGACATAGATCTACATTTTTTATGTTAACCATTTGTTTTAATTCCTAACCGAGTCTTCCCAAAATATTAAAAACTGAAGCTTAAAATTTTGTCATCCATAGCCATACCTATGCAGAACTATTTACACCAGCCTAAGTATTCAAACATACAAAATATGTAACATGATATAGCAACATCCATGACCAATCATCAAAGTTATAAGATCAAAATCCCATATAAATATTATAAGTTTCAAAAGTTTTCCTCAAAAAGAAATATTGTTAAACTTACCTTGAGCACTTAGTCCTCTAGATTTCTCCTTCCTCTTTCTTCCTTTCTTCCTCTCCTTTCCTCACTCTACCTTGCTTCTATTTTTCCTCTCCCTCACTTGGACGAAATTATAATTTTATATGGGTGGGTTTTGCTTATATAGACTATCAAATAATTTATCTTTCAAAATCATGGGTCTACCTTATCAAAATTAGGATGCACTTGGTTGAATTTTTAGAAAACAAACAACTTATGTTCTTGTTTTCCTCTTCCTTAGTCAAAATATGCATAGGAAAAGGAGATTTGTATTTTGAAAATTATGATGATATGTTCTTAAGATAAGGGACAAGGTCCCTTTGATTTAGGGAATTATTTCCTTTTTCTTTTGTCTTAATCAAGTATGATAGGTTTGCCTTTTTAGGTGGCAAATTTCCAACCCTTGAATCTTCCTTGCTTAGCTAAAATTATTTGTGTATGATAAAGATGTTTTGTCATAATGTTATGTATTATTACCCACTTGCTAAAATTATGAGTGTAGGATATCGATGTTTTATCCTAATGCCATGTATTATCATACCACTTGCTAAAATTATGAATGTAGGATATCACACCACTTGCTAAATTTTTGTCTTAATGCCATGTCACCTAATCTTGATTACACCATTATTCCATCACTTTATTTATTTATTTATTTTTCTCTTGGGTTTAGACCCATTCTTACCCATTTTCTTTACTTTGGTTAAATTTCTACCTTTCATAATGGGCTTATCACATTTTCATGATTATTGGGCTACCAGTCCAATTTCTATATCCTAGTTCAAGTTTATGTTTTATTTCTTCCTTGGGCTATCCTATCAGCTTGCTAAAAATTCATGTGAAGTAGAAAAACTCTATATGAAGTGTCCATAGTTGAAAGTCCAATTTATGGGTGGAGATACTAAACTTAGTAACTTTAACTCTTCAATTAGGAAAAATTACCCTAATCCAATCTTCTTGAAATTTTAATACCTCTATTTACTTCACAAAAATTTATCTTCCTTACCCAAGAATTTTAACTTTCTTTAGTATATTTATTTCTAATTTTCCCTCTTAGGTTTTCTCTCTTTACCTCTTTCATTAATGTTAGAACATTTCTATGCATACACGTAAGGTGAAGAATTTTTAAAGATTATATTTTCTTAGATATCTAAAAATTGTCTAATAAATTTTATTTTCTTACGAGATGTTACATTATTCCCCCCTTAAGAAATTCGGTCCCCAAATTTTAACATATCCTATCACATGTAGGGAATGAAATTAAAGCACAATTCAGAGTTACCAACTTTATTACCCAAATAATTAAGGAGATCTTTTCTGTATATCATCTTTACTTTTTAATATATCTATTCAGTTGAGTGATTTTTCCATATAACTTAACCATAAGGATTTCTTTCATCCATAAGTTCTTCACTTTATATCCTCTAGCTCGCATGGATATATCTATGGGTCGATATTAGAAAACACACACATAAAGAAACATATTGACCTTCATATTGGGTAACTATCTTTTCTTATTCCAAACTTCTATCAAGTCATTTTTTGGTTTTCATATATCAACATCATCCCATGAATATCATCATCTTAATATATCATCTATTTTTATCCTAAAATCCTTTAATCAATATGTTAAACATACGTAGCAATAAATCCACCAAATCTTTTATAACATTTATGTACCATTAACACATGTTTAATAATTCCAACTTACCTCATCACAGTAATTCTATACCATCTTATTAACACCACTAAACTTATTGTCAAAAATTTCAAATATTTCTTCTATCATATCCAAAAGCACCTCATTCTAGCTTATGTCAATCCCATTTAATTCACCCAATCATTTCAAGAAGATTTTTCCTAATAATTACTCATACATGAATTCTCAATTCTAACATAATTCACATCCTAGATACTAGACACAATTTAGCATGATATAAACCTTTAACACAAATATCTTGATCACTTACATTATTTTTGGACATGGTTCTCAGAATATTCTCCATATTTCCAAATGAAGAGTTCAAAGATTAATTTAAATCCTACTTCCCATATTTTATTCCTCAAGAACTTCAACACCACTAATTCACTTGATTACATTCGTCAAAACACCATAATAGTTGAGTTTCAAATATAATAATAATTAATTAATTAATTAACTTTTCTTGTAATATGGGAAAATAATCTTGCATTTAATGCCAAATATTAATGTAGGACAATGCAGTAGAACAAACGAAAAACATAATAAAGAACAGTGATAAAATAGAAAGTCAAAAGTTTGGACAAAACATTAGAGAGAGTTAAAATCGGTGGCCGTAATTCTTGAAAATCTAAAAACAAAAATTTACCTGTTATATTGGCAAAAATTAGTGGCCGCAAGGTTTGAATATATGTTCCAAAATCTACTTTAAATCAGTTGGTATTTGGCAGAAAGATATCACATGGAAAAACAAACATTTCTGAACTTATAAAAGTCTGTGAAAATCAAAGAATACGTAGTTAACTGGTAGGATGTAGTTGATTGCTTCAAAATAGATGTAATCAATCAACTGTAAAATAATCAGTCCAAATTAAAATTTCTCAAAATAGTTAGTCGACTTAATAATAACAATAGTCGACTGGCAAAAATATTGGGAAAACAAAATAAATTATTTGATTGTCCTTCTTCAACAACTAACTTGTTTACATTTTCACTTTCTTTTGTTTTTTCAATTACGCCTATCACCTATAACTTCTCTACAAGAATCAAGATATCAAGGTTTCATCAAAGACAACAAAAAGAAATTTTTGATGATATCTTAACCTTATTCTCTTTATATGCCTAATATGAGCGACTATCACAACTACTATACATATACATGCTTGCTGTCATTTTAGAAAATTTCACCTTCAATTTAGTTGATATCCACCAATCACTCACATAACTATTCTAATTATTCTCGGCCTATTCGTATAGCTATCATAAATATGTCATTCTCTGAGTTCTATAAATGCACACGTTAATATCTTTACTTTCATACTCCAAGTCAAGGTGTGTGCAACTATGGAGGGAATCACATTTTGTCAATTTCGAAATATTTGTGTCTTTTGTGGTTCTAGTCCTGGAAAAGATGGAGAGTATGTGAAAGCTGCACAAAACTTAGGTATGGTACTGGCCAGAAGAAAAATTCATTTAATCTATGGTGGAGGTAACCGTGGGTTAATGAGGTGTGTGTCTACAGCTGCCCATGTAGGAGGATAACAAGTTCTAGGTATCATTCCTACAACTCTAGCTGCATCTAACATGGTAGGAAAGACAATTAGGGAAGAGTTTAGGGTAGCTTCCATGCATGAACGCATGGCTAGAATGATGAGCAATGCTGATGCCTTCATTGCCTTACCAGGTGGTTTTGGTATTTTAGAAGAGATTTTCTAAATAATTTCTTGGGCACAACTGAATATGCTTCACAAACCGATAGGTTTGTTAAATGTTAATCACTTCTTTGATGGTCTGTTGTCTTTTCTTGATCATGCTGTGGAACAAAGGTTCATCTCACACTCAGCACGACGAATTCTCATCTCGGCTTTAAATGCTGAGGAATTGATTGATGTTTTACAAGCATACGTTCATGTACTTGATCCAACTATGGCTCAAATAGAATGGATGATAGACAAATGTAGGAAGCATAAATTGGATTTCGATCTTCATCTTTAGATGTAGTAAAATGTAGCCATTGTTGTATCACTTTTACTTTCTTAGAGTCTACTTGGATACCATCATTACCGACCATACTCCCTTAGAGTTTGCAAAACTTTCTTTGAATGTTTCTTATGATCCTCTGAACTTTTGAAATATTCTAGTATATCATCAATATATATAATAACAAATTGATCCAGGGATGACCTAATTACTATTCATTAAATCTATGAATGCGGTTAAGATATTTGTCAATTTAAATGAAATCACCAAGAACTCATAATGCCCATAATAAGTCCTAAAATAAAATTTTCATACAACCTCTTCTCTTATCCTTAATTAATGTTACTCATATCCTAAATCAATTATTGAACACCTTATAACTGGTCAAATAGGTAATCTATACAAGGTAATGGGTTTTTATTCTACACTGTCACCTTATTCAACTGTCTATAATCTATGCATAGTCATAGTGATCCATCTTTCTTTTTCACAGATAGAACTAGAGCACTCCAAATAAAAGTACTAGGGCATTTAAATCCCTTGTCTAACAAGTCTTATAACTAATTTTTTTAAAAAATTCAATCGATATCATTCTATATAGGGATATAGATACTAGTTGGGTTCTAAAGAGTAAAACAATATCAAATTCTCGAATTGCTGTGGCAAGGTTGTGCAGGGTTTCCTTCGCATTGTTTTTCGGATTCCTCCTTGGTGGTGCCATTTCCTACTATGGAAAAAATAAAGTTATGCTGCTATTAAGGTGATCAAGCTCAATAGTTAGTTTCAAAAAAAATATTTAACAACAGTCATAACATCACCTCAGCATATAGATAAGAAACACTAGTAATTTCTTACCTATATGAAATCACTGATCCCCTACACAGCACTACCACAACATACTCAAGATACTGTAAGATCGATTCAGATAACCAACCACCCACTGGCCATCTAGGATCGACCTGCTCTAATACTAATTACGTAACAACCTTTTTTTTTTTATTATTTATTATACAATATAGAGTGCCCATACACGTCATTAATCAAAACGTACGTACAAAAAAATCAAACACATAAATAACTACATCTTATTTATTCTGGTTGACCAATTCCAGAGATATAAGTGCGGGTGGTTGCACCTTCACCGGGATCTGAACCAACTCGACCACAAATATATTATTTGATTCTCGGATCTGCCCAACATAAAGTAACTCGATCTAACGTACACTAAAAGCCAGAGCCATAGAAAAATCTGCATAACTAATTTTTTGAACATGATATGGAAATATAGTGAGAATTAAATCCCAGTAAGTTCAACAATAAATCATCATCAATATAGCTCATCACATCATGTTCAACTGTATAAACTATAGTAAATATCTTTGGTCATATGAATGCACTATATCTATGCACATAAGAATCATACAGTAATGACATGTATGACATGATTAATTATTTTCAGAATATCATATGATGACTATCAATTTATTCTCATATCAAGCTACCCCGGTCAGGGTGAGTATTTTCTACTCTCCAGTATGGGCTTTTCTCACTCCGTCTGACATGGCCCACTTTCTCTTTCTTTTCTCATTAATATGATCATAACTGTTGGTAGGGCATCCCCTACTAGTGCACTACACAGATTGCCATGTGACCGTACTCATTTCTTTTCATTTCACAATGATAGACAAAAATATGCTTTCAATAACAAGTATGTTCATCAAAATATAACTATTACCATAAATCATTGGTAATCATGCCATGAACATAACCATTTCAAATATCACTTTATAAAATATTTTCATGACAAAATTTCACACTTAAGATGGTAAGAAGTTCACATAATGGCAATGGCTATGACATATACTAGTCATTTATTATTTTTATTTATAAGATTCTTCTTCTTTTTTAAATATTAATTTTATTTCTTTATTTTCTTGATGCAGGTTTTCATCTCATCTAACCTTCTCTTACTAATTAGAGCATAACTCCCTCAATTTAACTCCGATGTAGGTGATCTGGGTGTCAATTTCAAGATAAAAAAAATTATCTAAAACTATTATGTTGAACTGTTTACGAAATGTTACGAAATCAAGGTGATATTACTCCCTCAATGTACAACTTATTTCTTCTCGAATAGTTTCTGAACTCTTCCTACTAATCAGTCCATATCTCCCTCATAAAAATTCCAAATTAAGTAATTCCAGTGGCTAAAAATCCGTGACACAAATATCTATAATTCATATTTTAACTATTTATTTTAATTCCCTACATAAGTTTCCCAGAAATTAAAACACAGAAGCTATCCTAACATAATCTTCCCTGATTAACCATTTTCTGACCACTGCTTACTAATCAGACCATATCTACCTCATATGGACTTCAAATTGCGTAATGCCAATGGCTAAAATTTCGTGACAAATATATCTATAATTCTTATGTTAACTATTTATTTTAACTCCCTATAGAATATTCCTAGAAATTAAAACAAAGAAGCTATCCTAACATGTTCTTCCCCGATTAACCATTTTTTGAACACTGCTTACCAATCAGACCATATCTACCTCATATGGACTCCAAATTGAGTGATTCCAGTGGATGAAAATTCGTGACACATATATCTATAATTCTTATGTTAATCATTTATTTTAATTCCCTACAAAAAGTTACCAGAAATTAAAATACAGAAGCTATCCTAAAATATTCTTCCCTGATTAACCAATTTCTAACCATTGCATACTAATTGAACCATATTTTCCAGATATGGACTCCAAATTGAGTGATTCCAATGGCTAAAAATCCGTGAGACATAGATCTACATTTTTTATGTTTACCATTTGTTTTAATTCCTAACCGATTCTTCCAAGAATATTAAAAACAGAAGCTTAAAAGTTTGTCATCCATAGCCATACCTATGCAGAACTATCTACATCAGCCTAAGTATTCAAACATACATAATATGTAACATGATATAGCAACATCCATGACCAATCATCAAAGTAATAAGATCAAAATCCCATATAAATATTATAAGTTTCAAAAGTTTTCTTCAAAAAGAAATATTGTTAAACTTACCTTGAGCACTTAGTCCTCTAGATTTCTCTTTCCTCTTTCTTCCTTTCTTCCTCTCCTTTCCTCACTCTACCTTGCTTCTATTTTTCCTCTCCTCACTTGGATGAAATTATAATGTTATAAGGGTGGGTTTTGCTTATATAGACTATCAAATAATTTACCTTTCATAATCATGGGTCTACCTTATCAAAATTAGTATGCACTTGGTTGAATTTTTGGAAAAAAAAACAACTTATGTTCTTGTTTTCCTCTTCCTTAGTCAAGATATGCATAGGAAAAAGGAGATTTGTATTTTGAAAATTATGATGATATGTTCTTCAGATAAGGGACAAGGTTCCTTTGATTTAGGGATTTATTTCCTTTTTCTTTTGTGTTAATCAAGTATGATAGGTTTGCCTTTTTAGGCGGTAAATTTCCAACCCTTGAATCTTCCTTGCTTAGCTAAAATTATTTGTGTAGGATAAAGATGTTTTGTCATAATGTTATGTATTATTACCCACTCGCTAAAATTATGAGTGTAGGATATAGATGTTTTGTCCTAATGCCATGTATTATCATACCACTTGCTAAAATTATGAATGTAGGATATCACACCACTTGCTAAATTTTTGTCTTAATACCATGTCACCTAATCTTGATTACACCATTATTCCATCACTTTATTTTTTTTCTTTTTATTTTTATTTTTCCTCTTGGGTTTGGACTCATTCTTACCCATTTTCTTTACTTTGGTTAAAATTTTACCTTTCATAATGGGCTTGTCACATTTTCATGATTTTTGGGCTACCGGTCCAATTTCTATATCCTAGTCCAAATCTATGTTTTATTTCTTCCTTGGGCTATCCTATTAGCTTGCTAAAAATTCATGTGAAGTAGAAAAACTCTATATGAAGTGTCCCTAGGTGAAAGCCCAATTTATGGGTGGAGATACTAAACTTAGTAACTTTAACTCTTAAATTAGGAAAATTTACCCTAATCCAATGTTCTTGAAATTTTAATACCTCTATTTATTTCACAAAAATTCATCTTCCTTACCCAAGAATTTCAACTTTCTTTAGTATATTTATTTCTAATTTTTCCTCTTAGATTTTCTCTCTTTACCTATTTCATTCATGTTAGAACATTTCTATGCATACACGTAAGGTGAAAAATTTTTAAGGATTATATTTCCTTAGATATCTAAAAATTGTCTAATAAATTTTATTTTCTTACGAAATGTTACAGTTATTCATACTTGATATAAATAATTTTTTTTTCAAATACATTCTTTGTTAGATAAATCCTTTCAAAATTCTCATTACTTTAACCTACTAACCAATTAGACACCATAATAACTGAGTTTCAAAGAAAAAAAAATTAACCCTCCTTATAATAAGGAAAAAGAACCTTACATTTAGTACCAAACAGTAATGAAGGATGATGCAATAGAAAAAGAGGAATACGTAATAAAGTATAGTAACATCCCATAAATTTTATTTTTAAATAATAATGTTTTGTTATAAACAAATATATTTTTATTTGTTTAAAAATGATTATGTTCTACTAAAAGTAAGTCTATTTTTAATTAAAATAATTATTTTTTTGCTTGAAATAATTATATTGGTCTTTAATGAATTTTGTTGTATTTTTAGAAATATTCTTTCTTTTATTATGTATAAAGATATTTATTTTGAGATTTGTTTTATTATGATTTTTATCAAGAAAAATTATGATTTAAGAGTTTAACTAAAGGTTTATAGGAATAGAATTTTTTTTGGATATTTTAGGATGAAAAACAGAATTTATACAAATTTATTTAAAAGAAAATGCTATTATTCAATTATTAAATAATAATTATTATTATTAAATATAATAAAAATAAAAATGGGAAGGGGGAGGCAATGACGGAGGGAGGACGGTGCAAAACGAAGAAAAAAAACGGATGAATAGTGAGTGAATAGTAAATAAATAGTAACCTTCAACTTTTTCTCTAGATCTGGAGTATCTATTGGCTTCCGATCTCAAAACTGAAGGTGTTACTAGATTCAGGACGAAGAATACTACGGTTTTGACCGATCAATTTTCCAAATCAGCCGTTGAATCGCCGTAGATCTGAAGTAGAAAATCTCAAAAAAGGGTAAATTCTAAAACTCTTACTTAGAGACCTCTAATTGAAATTCGAACACCATAGATGGATTCAGGAATTAGATAAACCTTAAGATATGAAATTTTTCAGCTATCTGACAACTTTTTGTTCGTTGTGAATAGTGATTTTCGGCGGATGAATAGTATTTTTCGGCGGTGAATAGTGACAAAACTCCCGGAGTCATTTTCTAAGTTTTGGGACCCTCCGGACACATTTTTTTAGGTCTAATTGGCCAAATTCAGCTTGAAAAAAGTACATTTTTAGGGCTGTCCAACTAGGAGCCCTACCCTATGAGTAGATAATTCTTTCTATGACTTGCCCCATGGTCTTCTTGAACTATAAATGTATTATTGTTTCTATTTATAAATTATTTATACTATTATAAGTTTCTAAAATGTGTTAAAATATCTGTTATACTTACGAACTTGCACATAGTTCAAGAAGAGTATGGTTTTAGAAATGAATGTTGGAACTTATTGAATATGTGGTTCTGAATGTATTTATTATTATTTGATAAAGTGAATATTATGTGCACGATGCATTGATTTGTAAAGCTATATACTTGTGAAAATGATGCATGTCATATTATAAATGAGATTGAATGGAAAGCATAAAGCTCATGGCGAGTTACTTAATAAATAGGACAAGCGTAAAGCTCATGGCGAGTTGCTTGATAATTTTACACGTATTTATATGTATGGATAAATATTGGCTGGTTGTATGGCTTGTGACGGTACCGAATAGGAGACGCCCTATTAGCCTGAGTGAGCCGCTCCAACCGGGTGACAGTGGTAATGTGGGGAGGCAGGAGGGTGATGTACTCACATTCCCTGATCACTTATTGTGACTATGGTCGAGGTCATTATGCGTATAGCAAATGAGTTATATTTTCATTGTATTGACCAGATTGCCGAGTGAGGCAGGTGCATTAAAAGTGATGATTTTTTCTCTAAATCATAATATTTTACTATAGGTTATACAGTTGAGCATAACAATATTTGTTTAATGATCATACCATGGTGCATATGGTTTTGAATATCTGAATGATTTAAGAACATTTGAAATACGGGTCCTATATGAATGTACTTCTGAACTGTATTTATTATGTGACACATTTTAAAATATAAGTACATCCATATGCTAACCTAAGAGGTCATAGGAGGAATTATTTGCTCACTGAGTTGTCAAACTCACTACATGATATTTCCACATTTTTCAGATAAGAATATCAGAGTCTGATTCGACAGATAAGTAATATATTCTCTGGGTGAGTCAACGTTGCTTTCTAGACTCACGGTCTTTGAATTATACTGTGTTTGTATTCTAGAGTGCTCTGAACACTACAGGTAGGATCCATGTTTCTGTTCTACTTTGATGTTTATAGACTTGGTATGTATATTGTGTATACATGAAAGATCCTATATGTATCTGTTCCTATGATAAAGAATTGAATTATGCATCTTTATGGAAAATATCTATTTGCGGAAATAAGAAAAAAATGTTTACTTTACGTAACGTAAATTAAGGGCATTACAAGTATGGTAACAAAATTGAAAGTCAGAAGTTTAGACAAAGCATTGAAAGAAAATTAAAATCAGTTGTCGTAATTCTTGAAAAGTTGTAAACAAATCCTAGTTGTTATTTGGGCAAAAAAAATCGATGGCCGCAAGTTTTGAATATATGTGTCAAAATCTAATTCAAAACTACTATTATTCGTTGGCAGAATAGCACATGGAAAAGAATTATTTCTGAACTTATAAAAGTTTGTGAAAAAGAAAGAGCACATAGTTAATTGGTAGGATGTAGTTGGTTACTTCAAAACAGATGTAATCAATCAATTGTAAAATAAGCCTGTCTAAATTAAAAATTTCTAAAATAGCTAGTTGACTTAATAATACCGATAGTCGACTGGCAAGAACATTGAGAAAATAAGATAAATCATTTGATTGTCCCTATTCAACATTTAATTGGTTTCCATTTTCACTCTTTTTTTTACAATGATGCTTCTCACCTAAAACTTCCCTACAAGAATTAAAACATCAATGCTTCATCAAGGACAACAAGGAAAAGGAAATTTTTTGGTGATATCTTAACCTTATTCTCTTTATGTGCATAATATGAGCCACAATCACAACTTCTGTACATATGAATGCGTGCTGTCATTTTTGAAATTTTAACATTTAATTTAGTTGATATCCACCAGTCACTCACATAACTGTTCTAATTTTACCTGACCTACTCGCATAGCTATCATAAATATGCCCTTCTCTGAGTTCTATAAATGTACACATTAGTATTTTTACCTTCATACTTAAAGTTAAGGTTACTGGAGTTATGAAGGGAACTGCATTCCATCAATTTTGAAATATTTGTGTCTTTTGTGGTTCTAGTCCTAGAAAGATGGAGAGTATGTGAAAGCAACACGAAATCTAGGTATGGTGTTGGCCAAGATAAAAATTCATTTAGTATATGTTGGAGGTAAACGTGGGTTAATGGGGTGCATGTCTATAGCTGCACATATAGGAGAATGTCAAGTTCTAGGTATTATTCTTACAGCTCTAGCTGCATCAAACATAATAGAGAAGACAATTGGAGAAGAATTTAAAGTAGATTCTATGCATGAGCGCATGGCTAGAATGATGAGCAATGTTGATGCCTTCATTGCCTTACAAAGGGGTTTTGGTACTTTCGAAGAGATTTTTCAAATAGTCTCTTAGGCATAACTGAAAATGCATCACAAATCGATATGTTTGTTAAATGTTGACCATTTTTTTATGGTCTGTTGTCTTTTCTTGATTAAGCTGTGGAATAAAGGTTTATTTCACACTCAGAACGGAAAATTCTCATATTAACTTCAAATGTTGAGGAGTTGATTGATGCTCTACAAACATTTTTTCATGTATTTGATCCAACTGTGGCTCAAATAGTTTGGACAACAGACAACCACAGGAAGCAAAAATTGGATTTGGATCTTCATCTTTAACTATAGTAGAATATAGCCATTGTTGTATCACTTTTACTTTCTTAAGGTCTACTTTGATACCATCCTTGCTAACTATACTCCCTTAGAGTTTGTAAAATTATCCTTAAATGTTGCTTATGATCCTCTAAACTCTTGGAAATTATTAATATATCATCAATAAATATATTTACAATTTGATCCAAGAATGGCTTAAGTACATAAAGTCCATAAATGCAGCTGAGGCATTTGCCAAACTAAATGACATAACTAAGAACTTATAATGCTCATACTGAGTCCTGAAAGTAGTTTTTAGAATATTCTCTTCCCTTATCCTGAATTGATGATATCCAGATCTTAAACAATTTTTTTAAAATATTGAGCACACTATAGTTGGTCAAACAAATCATCTATACGAGGTAATGGGCATTTATTACTCATTGTCACTTTATTCAATTATTTATAATCTATGCATAACCGCAGTGATCCATCCTTCTTTTTTCACAAATAGGACTAGATCATCTCAAGGAGAGTACTAGGGCGTATAAATCCCTTGTCTAACAAGTCTTGTAACTATTTTTTTTTAGTTCCTTAAGTTTAGACAATATCACTCTATATAGGGATATAGATACTAGTTGGGTTCTAAGAAGTAAATCAATATCAAATTCTATTTCTCGTTTCGGGTTATCCTGACAATTCCTTAGGGAACACATCAAGAAATTTTCTAACCACTAGAACTTAATTTACACTAGTATACTTTATATCAATATCTCTCATCACTACCAAATATACTTGGCACCTTTTTGTAATAACTTATGGGCTGCTAAAACTGAAATTAAATCACTAGGTACTTCACTACGATCTCATTGTACAAAGAAAGAAGATTCTTTAGGAATATTGAATTGAATCACCTTAAGATGACATTCCAAAATGGCATGGCATGATGCCAACCAATCCATTTCCCGTATCACATCAAAGTCTACAATATCAAGACAACAGAGTAAAACGAATATCATATTCAGAAACGGTCATATTTGACAATTGTCTTAATTCCTTAAATTTTCTGGCATACTTATCCCTTTCACTTTTAGGCAGTAATTGACCCATAGATATTTTTTAAGATTTCACAATATTCGATCAATCTTATATTAGGAAATTTAACAAACATGGAATACAAAGAAAATTGAAACTCTATAGAATCCCTCAGTAGCACCTGAAATATAAAATGTCTGGTTCATATCCATACTAAAAGTCCTACTAATGAATCCTTTGCTCCGATAACCACAGGGAAACCTAATCCTCTAATACCAATTTGTAACGCCCCCAATTTACAGGCACGTGAAACAAACACATTTTTTTTTTCTGCAATTAGATATTTATCATAACAAGTATATCACTATTCTTTGTCATGGAAATAGATACATATAGGTTCTCTCTTGTATACACATTATACAAACTAAGTTATAAATGTCAAACTAATAACAGAAGCAGGGATCCTACTTGTGGCGTTTAGAGCAAACTCTAGAATACAAACACAGTATAATTCAAAAACTATAAGCCTTGGAAGCAACGTTGACTCAACCAAAGAATATGTCACATAATTGATCACATATTTGCAGAATCAGACTTTGTATTCTTATATGAAAATATCGTGTAGTGAGTTTGACAACTCAGTGAGCAGATAATGACCTCTTAGGTCAACATATGAATGTACTCATATTTTAAAATTTATCACATAGAAAATTATAGTTCAAAAGTACATCCAGATGGAACCTATATTTCAAATATTCTCAAATAAAAGGATATTCAAATATCCAAAACCATATATTGTACTATATGATCATTAAACAAATGTTATTATGCATCAAAATATTTCACGTGAAAACATTAGGAGGATGCCATATCATAACCATTAAATAATTCTAAGCACACAACAAGGGATGGTGTTATGTTTAGCTGTATAAGCTACAGTAAAATATTAGGCTTTAAAGATAAAATCATAACTTTTGTTGATGCATAATTAACATACTATATATGCAATGAAAATTTACTCTTTTTACATAATGTTCAAGCATGTCACATCTCTCAACATACTCAATTCACTCATTTGCTATACGCATAGTAATCGATCGACTACAGTCACAATAAGTGATTAGGGAATGTGAGTTCATCACCAATCTGCCTTCCAACATTACCACTGTCACACAGTTGGAACGGCCCTCCCTTGGCTCACTCAGGCTAATAGAGCTTCCCCTACTCGGTACTGTCATAAGCCATACAACCCATCGATATTCATCCATATATATATATATATATATATATATATATGCATATTCATCAAATGCAATGTATAATTATCAAGCAACTCGCCATGAGCTTTATGCTTGCCATTCAATCATAATCAGCAACTTTATAGCTTTATAAATCAATGCCTCGTGAACATAATATTCACTTTACCAAATAATGATAAATACATGTAGAACCACATATTCAATGAGTTTCAAAATCTATTTGCAAAACTATACTCTTCTTGAACTATGTACCAGTTCGTAAGTAAAATAGATATTTTAACACATTTCAGAAACTTATGATAACATAAATAATTTGTAAACAAAACCAATTATACATTTTAAGTTCAAGAACAGCATGGGGTAAGTCATAGAAAGAAATATCTACTCATAGGGTTAGGTCTCTAGGTTGGACAGCCCTAAATGTATTTTTCCAAGTTAAATCTAATGAAATGGATCTAAAAAACAATTTCGAAGGGTCCAAAAACCTAAGAAACGACTCCAAAATTGTTCAATTTGGCCTTCAGGAGCTTGGTCAATACTAGTCAACTGATGAGGTACTATTCATAGTCAAAAATACTATTCACCACTGGAATCACTATTCATGCCAATTGAAATTACTGTTCACGACACATAAAAAGTTGTCAGATGGCGGAAAATTTTTATATCCTATAGTTTATCTATCTCTTGAATCCATCTACAATGTCATATTTTCAATTTAAAGTCTCTAAATAGGAGTTTTAGAGTTTACCTTTTAAAAAGATTTTTTTACTTTTGATCTGCAACAATTCTTTAGCCGATTTGAAAAATTGTTTAGCTAATATTCTAGTACTCTTCCTCCTGAATCCAGTGATACCCTTAGTTTTGAGATCGGATGCTCGAAAGTACTTTAAATTTAGAGAGAAAAATTGGAGAAGAGGAGTGAATAGTAATCTCCCGATAAACCTACGGAAGAATTTTAAAAACATGATGGAAGGACCAAATAGAAATTTAATAATTGTTGGAGAAAGTCCATGCAAATTTCAACTTTTAAGAAATTACAATTTGACCCAAAAAATATTAATAAATTTTTATTTTCATCCTTAAAACATTTCAATTGCATCCCTACTCCTTTATTTCTTTTTTTAATCTATATATAATGAGAATTACTAAATTTTTTTAGGGATGTTACATAACTAACCATCAATATTCATAATAATGCTAAAATTAATCCATGATTCATGCAATAAAATTTAAGGTTATTATATTTGGTCCTTGAATTTTAAGCCATCCAACCAAATGCTCAAAACAAAATTAAAATATAGATTACCCTTATCAATGTCATTATTTGAACAATGGTGGGAATTTCTTTTGCATGTCATCTTCTGCCTCTTAAGTGTCTTCACTTGATTGATTTCACCATACAACCTTTACCACAGGACCTTTCACCTTAAATTTATCACTTGTCACTCAAAAATGGCCATTTGTCTTTCCTCATAAGCCATATTTTTATCCAATTGAATTTCCTGGGGTTGGATAACATAGGAAGGATCCAGCAAGTACTTTCTTAACATCAAAACATGAAAGACTGGATGGACATCATTTAATTGGAAGGATAAAGCTATACAATATGCTACTGCATCTACTTTATCCAAGATTTCAAAGGGCCTATGTACTAGGGGCTAAGGTTTCTTTTCTTCCCGAAGCTCATTACCAATTTTATGGGTAATATCTTTGAGGATACTTTATCACCAAAATAGAATTCTAACTCTCGCTGTTTATGATTTGCATAATCCTTCTGCCTACTTTGTGTTTCTTATATTCTTTCTCTAAGCAAATTTTCCTTCTCCATAGCTTCCTACACTAGATCTAGTCCCAAGAGCATGGCTTCTTAATATGCACATATTTATACATGCATACAATGCTTAAATTTGGTGTTTTAATTGATATTTGCCGAAATAATAGTGAAAAATATGATTTATGCCATGTAAGTGTGTTGCAAGAATTAAAGAACAGGGATACGGCAAAAGAAGGAAGGGTATAGGAAGAAAGCTGAAGAGGAAAGTAGTAGCTCTTGCGTTGCGATGGAAAAAAATACAAAACTAGATTTCATATTCCAAAAGCCTTCATAGAAGAACCAAAATTCCAATAGATTTTGTGTCATGATGCGGGCCAAGAGTTTTAGTTGATTACGCATCTAGAAATGGTGACATCACGATGGGACATCCCTAGCATCGCAATGCAGGTGTGGCAGATCAGTTTTCTTATTTATAAAGAAAGCATTAGAGGAAAAAAAAGGAGACCTATCATTTTCTTAGTTTTTTCATCTTATTTTTCTTAGTTTTTCCAATAACCCTACGTAACTAAACACTTTAGTTATTTTAGGGATATTGAAAGCTCAAGAATTCTATGCATTGTGAGACTTGAATTAAGGTTCATTTTTCAACACCAATTTGAGTATTAATTGTTTTTCTACTCTTTGTCTCATGTTTTTTTCAATTAATTACTATAGGGAATACTACTATATTACTTGATTTAATCTATTATTGAATCATAAATCAAACCAAGTTTTGACCACTGTGGTTTAAGAGGCAACTAAGATTGTAGTTATATGATTATAAATTGTTAGTCTTAGTTGTGTTGTTTAGCTTTACTAGTTTCTCTAGTTGTTAATGCAGTTAATAAGTTAAATTTTACCAATTGGCTAAGGTTACTTATCAATTAGGGTTGTTTGGGGCAATCGTTATCAGTCAACTGATCCTAAGGAGGGACAAGAATTTATTTCCAATAGTAAATATTCAATAAGGCATTGATTATATTGTCAATGATCAGTGGTAAATTCTTGATGGTGGATATTGACCTAACCAACACTCATCTCATTGAATCATCTCTATATTCTAAACTTGCTTTTGAATTTCTTATGCAATTTATTCTACTACATCAAACACCCTTTCATACTTCACAAAAGGTAATCGCAGTCTCTTTGGGATTGACCTTTACTCCTACTACTACAAGTTAATTTTGAGGTAAGGTTTTAGTATATTTAGTTTGCCAATGATAGGACTTTCCAAATTTTGGCACTGTTGCTAGGGATTACATCCAGTTATCTTTTGTGATTTTTACTTTCTTTTATGTCTACTACCCGTTTTGCTAATTGAAAGACTTACAGTATAATCAAAAACTTGAAAGAGCCCTAAACAAGAACAAAAGAATAACTCAAGGAGAGACTGATCAAAGGAAGGAAAAAGTAGTCATGGCAGGGAGCATTACCTTGAAAGAGCTAGCCTTTTGAGATTTACATCAGTGACCTCTATGCATTACTTTTCCTACACTTGATAATAATGTTAATTTTGCGTTGAAATCTGGATTAATTCATCTTTAACCTTGTTTCATGGCTTGCAAGTGAAGATGCCCATAAATATTGGAAAGAATTCCATGTCGTTTGTACCAGCATGAAGCTTACAAGAATGACTAAAGAGTAAATTATATTAAGGGTATTCCCCTTCTCCCTAAGGCATACAGCTAAGGATTGGCATTATTACTTGAATTCGAATCTATTACTATATGGGATTAAATGAAAAAGTTGTTCCTCTAAAGATACTTCCCTACATCTAGAGCCACCTCTATCAGAAAAGAAATAAGTGGAATCAAGCAGCATAATGGGGAGACCTTATATGAGTATTTAGAAAGATTTAAGAAATTATGTGCAAGCTACCCACACTATAAAATAAGTAAGCAGCTATTAATATAATACTTTTATGAAGGACTCTTACTAAGTGATAGAAATATGATAGATGTAGCTAGTAGAAAAGCATCAATAGATAAAACTCCTGAAGCAACCTAGTATTTAATTACTAATACGGCTGCCAACTCCCAACAATTTGGTGCAAGGCATGACCACTGAATGTGGCATACCAATAAGGTACATTCTTCATCTTTGGAAGAATAAATGACTGAACTTAAATTTATTGTTAAACAATTAGTTGTAGGTGTAACCAAAGTAATAAAAGCATGTGTAATTTTCTCTGTAGTTAGGCACCCACAAACATGTGCCCCACTTTGTCAAAAGTGTATGTAGAACAAGCCTATGTAATAGGAAGATTTCCTAGATAGCTAAGAAGATATGATCCATATTGTAATATGTACAATTTTGGATAGAGAGATCACCTAAATACAACAGGATAATAAGCCATTCTAGCATTGGACAGTATTCAGAATATAGAATTGTAAATGGAGCAAATAGCAACACAACTAACGAACTAGAGGTTCAAAACTCAAGTAAGTTTCCCTCTTAAACAATCACAAAACCTAAAGAGAATGCTAGTGCTATTGTTTTGAGAAGTGGTATAGAGATTGAAGGCCCCAAAATAGCTCCTCAACAAAAGAGGAAATTAAAGAGGAAGAGACACCAAATGGTAGGTTCTCACCTTTGTCTTCATATGAGCCAAAACCTCCTGAAGTATTGAAGGAAAATAGAAGGATTGAAAAGTATTCAGACATATATAAAAGCTTAAAGAAGTTTTTGATCTATGTAGCCGACCCCACCTAGTGCAAAAAATGCTTGGTTGTTGTTGTTGTATATAAAAAATTCAAGAGGTGTGAGGTAAATATTCTACTTCTATATGCCATTAAACAAGTACCTCATTATTCTAAATTTTTGAAGGTATTATGCACCCTTAAAAGAAGAAAAAAATTAAAAGGGTGTGAAAAGGTGCAGGTAGTATATAATATACCTATTATGATATAAACAAAACTACCCACTAAGTGCAAGGCTCCATGTATGTTTGTTATCCCATGCAAAATTGGAAACTCTACAGTTGGAAGGGCCATGCTTGATTTAGGAGAATCCATAAATGTAATGCCGTACTCTATTTATTCTTCATTAAAGTTAGGTCCCTTATGTTCAACAAATATGATAATACAATTAGTAGATAGGTCAAATGCATACCCAAGGGTTTTGATTAAGGATGTCCAATTGATTTTTAGAAGCAATCCTTTCTTAAGCATACCATTTGAAATAGGGTATATTACCCCCACTTTCTAATCTATACATGATATATAAAATATGATTTGAGACCCTATTGATGGGTAGATTAGTTGAATAACCACCAATAGTTTTAGGAAAATTTAATAAAACATTTTTTTGTTGGAAGCATTGAGGATGCATGAGCTTGAGAATTTGAAAAATCAAAATAGACACTTAACACAACTATCACAAAGTATGATGTTTGTTTTACATAGTTATCTATATATGTTTCATATTTACTCCCCACCTGGAAGAACAAAAGTGAAAAGTTTATCACTAGGTTGGTATGACATAGTAAACTATGCAAGAATAATTAAAACAAAAGAATTAGCTAAAATTGAAACCTTGAAAGGGCAAAAATAAGACAAATAAGGTAGTTTTACATCGAGCATAGTCTTAGCCCTACCACTAAGCAACATAGATTTCAAAATTAGTAATGACCATTAGAGTAAGAATTTGGGGTTTCATTTAAGACATTAGTTAGCATTGGTAGGAAGATATCATATTTTTAGAAAACTAGAGAGGTTGTTTAATAGGGTACACAACTAATCTATTGCAATAAAAGTTTATGTCCCATATATGGCAAAATATGAGCTAGGTAATGTCACCAATTAAGGGTTAGTTCAATTTATTTTTCCATCTACACTTATTATAGTTCATTCTAATAGGACTATACCTAATCTAATAAGAAAAGGTAATAGAGGAAGAGGATAAGAAAGTAAAGTACAAGGCTAAGCAAGTTGAGGTCAAGCGCATGTCCTTGCACTTATCCAATAAGATGCTTAAGCATCTAATGCATCCAATGCTATGATGATAAATACACCAATAGTTTGTTCTCATAGAGCATATGTGTTGTTTGATCTTTGTCCTACACATTTGTATATATCTTTGTACTTTGCTAAACAAGTAGATAAGGAATTTGTTAGTTTATATACTCCCTTTATTATTATTACTCCTATTAGGGAGCCTTTGTTAGTAGACAATATGTACAAGTTATTCAAAATTTTGATTACAGCTAGAAATACTATTATTGATTTGATGGAATTATATATTACTAATTTTAATGTAATTCATGGTATGAATAGGTTAGCATTGTGTCATGTCACCTTAGATTTTTTCTTAAAGAGGTTGCGTTTGACATTTTTGGTGATTTCCTAACCCAAGGTGACAATAGTGAGGAATAATTTGATTTTAGCCTTAAGAGTTGGTGAATTATTATGAAAAGGTTGCTAACGGTATTTTCTAGTAATTAGAGATATTGATATGTAAGCCATAAATTTAGATTAAGTTTCTATAATTAATGAATTATCTAATGTATTTCTAGAGAAACTACCTAGATTACTTCTTAAACATAAGATTGATTTTGGTATAAACTTAGTTCATACGACTCAGTCTTTATCTAATCTTCCACATAGAATGGACACCTATCAAGTTCAAAAAGTTAAAAGATAAATTGTAATAATTGTTATATAAAGGTTTTATTTGAGTGAGTACCTCTTCTTAGGTTGTTTTAGTACTTCTGTAGAAGCAAAAGATAAACCATTATGTTTGTATTTATATTACAAAAAATTGGATAAAATAACTATATATAACAAGCATTCTCTACCCTATATCAATGACCTTTACAATCAGTTGCCAAGGTGCCCAATTTTTTTTTCAAAATTAACTTATGAATAGGGTATTGTAGTTGAGAATCAAAAAGAAAAACATTGTAAAATTGCTTTTAAAAACTAGTATGGTTATTATGATTTCTTAATAAAGTCATTTGATTTGACAAATGAACCAACAAAATTTATGGATTTAATGAATAAAGTGCTTAATATTTTCTAAGATCGTTTAGTTACAATATTCAATAATCATATTTTAGTATACTTAAAGAGTCAAGAAGAGCATGAGCAATATTTGAAGATTATTTTTTAGTGAGAAAAGCATAAATTATATGCTAAGTTTTCAAACTGTGAATTTTGCTTAATAGTGTAACATTCGTTGAACATATTACCAAGGATAATATTCAAGTCAATTCGATAGAGTTGGAGGTAGTGTAGTAATAGCCACATCTTACTATAGTTACTGAGCTTTCTTGAATTGGCAGGACATTATCATAGATTTGTTAAGGATTTTTCTGATATTCTAGCCCTTCTAATAAGAATAACTAGAAAGGAGTTAAGTTTGAACAATTAGATATTTAAGAATAAAGTTTCTTAGAGTTAAAGATGTGCTTGACTTCAAGCCTGATTTTAACCTTACTCTTAGGGAAGAAAGAATACTAAGTGTATTATGATATATTTCGAGTTAGATTGGGTTATGTTTTGATATAATATGGATAAGTAATAGCCTAAGTGTTTAGGTAACTTAAAAGATATCAACAAAATTATTTAACCCATGATTTGAAAATAGAAGTAGTGGTACTTGCCTTTACGATATAGATACATTACCTATATGGTGAAACATATGAGATTTATGGTGATCATAAGAGCCTTAAGTATATATTCCAACAAATATACTTTGTAAGGAAGATGGAGGAAATTACTTAAGGACTATAATGGTAATACATTATACTACGCCAGAAAACCCAATGTTATGATTGATTTCTTAAGTTAAAAGTCCATTGGTAAATTTAATCGATGTAGCTAAGTTAAGAAGACATTTTTTGAAAGAAATCCACAAACTAGAAAAAAGTGGAGTACAATTTGAATTTAGGCCACTTGAAGTATTATTAGCCCATATACAACTTTTTTTTTCTTTGATTGAATAATTTGATGTGGAATAAAGTAAAGATAAGCAATTATATAAGTTAGTAGACAATGTACAAACTAGGAAGAATAATGAGTTTATATTGGATGCTAATTATATACTAAAATATGGAAAACTTTTGCATGTACCTAATACAGATAAGTTAAGAAGGGAAATATGAAGAAGTACAAAGTTACACATATACAAGATGTACTAAGATTTGAAATAATTGTACTAGTTGGATAGTATGAAGAAAGATATAATTGACTTCTCTTCTCATTGCTTGGTGTGTTAGCAAGTAAAAGCAAACATAAAAGACCCACTGAATTATATCAGAATATAAAAAAACTTATATTAAAATAGGGAATGATTACTATTGATTTTATTACTAGGTACTGTAAACTCCGAAGAGTTTTAATTTCATATAGATGATTGTGGATAGAATGAAAAAATTAGCCCTTTTTTTTAGTGGAAACCACATATAATATAATATAGTATGCAAAATTATATTGAATGAGATAGTCAAGCTTCATGGTGTGCCAATCTCTTATCGCAATCTATAGTGTGTAGCTCACTTTTGGAGAACCTTTTGGAAAGCCTAAAGTACTCGATTAGACTTCAATGTAACTTTTCATATGCAAAATAATGGTCAATCTAAGTGGAACATTCAAATGTTAGAAGACATACTTCTAGCTTGTCTACTTATTTTGGTTGAAGATAGAGAAATTATTTGCATTTAGTTAAGTTTATCTATAACTATATATACCAAGAAAGTATACAAATTGTACCATTTAAGGCTTGAATGGGAAAAGTTTTAGATCATCTTTTAGATAGTGTAAAGAGGGTGAAGTTAAAATTATGAGACCTGACTTGTTACATGATGTAATAGGAAAGGTACAATTAATAAAAGAAAGATTGCTAATGGCTCAAAGTAGATGATAGCTTATGTTGATAATTAATGCAAAGACTTAAAACTGTAGGTGATTATATTCTTCTTTTAGAGTTTCTCCTATGAAATAAGTGACAAGATTTAGAATGAAAAGGAAATTAACCCAAGGCGCATCAGATTGCTTTAAGTTTTGGAGAGAGAATTAACTCGTAGTATAACTTTTTGATTACCGCCAAAATTGGCGGGTGATCATCTAGTGTTTCTCGTGTTTATGCTACAAAAATATTTATCCCACCCATCACATACTCTAACAACTCCATTTATGTAAATTTTTTTTTTTTTTAAATTCCATGAAGTTATTACCTCGTTACAACTTAACTAAATATAACATTTATTTAATTTATACAATACTGAGTTTCCATACACACTATTATTTTACAAACTACACACCATTATTTTACAAACATTTGTACAAAGATACATATTAGTTCTAATCATCTATATCGACTACTTCCGGGGACACTAGTTCGGGTGGCACGTCCACCGGAATCTCAGTTACATCTACGACAGTTACATCAGAAATAACTGGAAGTTGCCCAAGGTAGGGCACCTCGATCCAACGTACAGAGATAATAAGTGTCATAGAGAATATCTGCATATTTATTCTTCTGAACATGATATGGAAATATAGTGAGAATTAAATCCCAGTAAGTTCAACAATAAATCATAATTTACCATCAATATAGTTCATCACGTCATGTTCAGCTGTATAAACTACAGAAAATATCTTTAGGTCACATGAATGCACTTTATCATGCACATGAAAATTATACAGTTATGACATGTATGGCATGAATAACTATTTTTCGAATTTCATATGATGGCTATCCACTTATTCTTACTTCAAGCTACCCCGGTCAGGGTGAGTATTCTCTACTTTTCGGTACGGGCTTATCTCGCTCCGTCCGATATGGCACACTTTCTCTTTCTTTTCTTATTAACATGATCATAACCGTTGGTAGGGCGTCCCCTACTAGTGCACCACACGGATTTCCATGTGACCGTGCTCATTTCTTTTCTTTTCACAATGATAGCCAAAAATATGCTTTCAATAACAAGTATGTTCATCAAAATATAACTATTACCATAAATCATTGGTAATCATGCCATGAACATAACCATTTAAAATATCACTTTATAAAACATTTCCATGTCAAAATTCCATACTAATACCTTGGTAACTGGATAGTAATTGTAGTCTGTAAACAGCGCACCAGAAAAGTTCCCAAGAAAGAGAGGTGGGTCACTAATGGACACGCTTAAATACCATGTCTTTCCTTGCCAGAGCTTTCCTTAGACATGCACTTTTCATAAATCACAATTTTGTTTTCCAGTAACTAGAATAATTCTTTTCTGATGTGAAAATACTGCAACCACGGAGCATACTAAGATTTTTCAAATAAAACTGGCACTTTCAAAACTTCTTGTAAATTTATATGAGTACTAGGGTAAATTCCATGTTAAAAATTACACACTTAAAATGGTAGTAAGCTCATGCAATGGCAATGGCTATGGCTATACTAGTCATTTGTTAAGATTCATCTTCTTTTTAAAATACTAATTTTATTTCTTTATTTTCTTGATGCAGGTTTTCATCCTATCTAACATTCTCTTACTAATCAGAGCATAACTCCCTCAATTTAACTCTGATGTAGGTGATCTTAGTGTCAATTTCAAGATAAAACAATTATCTAAAACTATTATGTTGAACATTGAGCGAAATATTAAGAAATCAAGGTGATATTACTCCCTAAATGTACAGATTATTTCTTCTCGTGTAGGTTCTGACCTTTACTGACTAATTAGACCATATCTCCCAAATTTGAACTCCAAATTGAGTTATTCCAGTTGGTAAAAATCCATGAGCCCTATATCTATAATTGTTATCTTGGCGTACAATTTTAACTCCCTACAGAATATTTCCCAGAAATTCAAAAACTAAAGCTTTAATAACATTTTCTGACCTCTGCTTACTAATCAGCTTATATCTACCTCAAATGGACTTCAACTTGAATGATTCCAGTGGCTAAAAATCCATGACATACATATCTTTAATTCTTATGTTAACCATTTATTTTAATTCCCTACCAATAATTCCCAGAAATTAAATTACCGAAGCTATCCTAACATATTCTTCCCTGATGATTCATTTTCTGACCTTTGAGTACTAATCAGACCATAGCTACCTCATATGGACTCCAAATGGAATGATTCTAGTGGTTAAACATCCATGACACATTTATCTTTAATTCTTATGTTAACCATTTATTTTAATTCCCTACCAATAATTCCCAGAAATTAAATTACCGAAGCTATCCTAACATATTCTTCCCTGATGATTCATTTTCTGACCTTTGACTACTAATCAGACCATAGCGACCTCATATGGACTCCAAATGGAATGATTCCAGTGGCTAAAAATCCATGACACATTTATCTTTAATTCTTATGTTAACCATTTATTTTAATTCCTTATCGATTGTTCCCAGAAATTAAAATACCGAAGCTTAAAATTCTGCCACTAGCCATAACCATGCAGAACTATCTACACCAACCTAAGTATTCAAACATACATCACATGCAAGATCAATATGTAACATGATATAGCAACATCATGACCAATCATAAAAGTTCTAAGATCAAAATCTCATACAAATATTATAAGTTTCAAAAGTTTTCTTCAAAAAGAAATATTGTTAAACTTACTTGGAGCACTTAGTCTTCTAGACTTCTCCTTCCTCTTTCTTCCTTTCTTCCTCTCCTTTCCTCACTCTACCTTGCTTCTATTTTTTTCTCTCCCTCACTTGGACGAAATTCTAATGTTGTAAGGGTGGGTTTTCTTATATAGACCACCAAATAATTCACCTTTCATGATCATGGGTCTACCTTATCACAATTAGGATACACTTTGTTGAATTTTTGGAAAACAAACAACTTATGTTCTTGTCTTCCTCTTCCTTAGTCAAGATATGCATAGGAAAAGGAGATTTGTATTTTGAAAATTATGATAATATGTTCTTAAGATATGGGACAAGGTCCCTTTGATTTAGGGATTCATTTCCATTTTCTTTTGTCTTAAACAAGTATGATAGGTTTGCCTTTTTAGGTGGCAAATTTCTAGCCCTTGAATCTTCATTATTTGGTTGATATTATTTGTGTGGGCTATGAATGTTTTGTCCTAATACCATGTATTATCATACCACTTGCTAAAATTATGAGTGTAGGATATAGATGTTTTTGTCCTAAAGCCTTGTATTATCATGCCACTTGCTTAAGTGATGAATGTAGAATCACACCACTTGCTAAATTTTTTGTCTTAATGCCATGTAACCTAATCTTTATTCTTATTATTATATCATCATCTAATTTATTTTATTTTAGTTTTCCTCTTGGATTTGGGCTTATTCCTACCCATTATGGGCTTGTCCTACCCATTTTCTTTGCTTTGGATAAAATTCTTCCTTTCTTGGTGGGCTTGGTCACATTTTCATAATTTTTGGGCTATTTGTGAAATTACTATATCCTAGTCCAAGTCTATGTTTAATTTCTTGTTCAGGTTATCCAATGGGCTTGATAGAAACTTATGTGAAGTGGAAAAACTCTATATGAAGTGTCCATAGGTAAAAGCCCAATGTATGGGTAAAGATTTTAAACTTAGTAACTATAGTTCTTGAATTAGGATAAATTACCCTAATTCAATGTTCTTTGAAATTTTAAGACCTTTACTTGTTTCTAAAAATTTATCTTCCTTATCCAAGAATTTTGCATCTCTTTAGTATGTTATTTCTAATTTCTTTCCTATTAGATTTTCCTTCTTTATTTGTTCTCTTAATGTTAGAAACATTTTCTATGCATATACCTAAAGTGAAGAATTTCTAAGGATTATATTTCCTTAGATATCTAAAATATTGTCTAATAAATTTTATTTCCTTAATTAAATTTTTTATGTACCTTTATAATTAAAAGAAACGAAATTAAGGATGTTACACATACCATCTAATCTCAAGATATTAAGGTAGATGAAAATTTATCATACGAGGAGAAATCAATGGCTATTATAAGTAGACAAATAAAGAAATAATGTTTAAAATAATATTTACAATAAAAGTAAATTAGTACATCATCTTAAAGAAAAAGCTACTTAAGAGATAGAAAATTATATATATGGCAAGTCCTTATACTTGTTTGAACAATAAGGTTAGTATATTTACATATATATGGATTTACAATTCAAGGACCAAAATTTTTAAA
The DNA here is from genome assembly GCA_037074535.1 of Gleditsia sinensis. Classification (NCBI taxonomy): domain Eukaryota; kingdom Viridiplantae; phylum Streptophyta; class Magnoliopsida; order Fabales; family Fabaceae; genus Gleditsia; species Gleditsia sinensis. The sequence continues at coordinate 50,549,310 of CM073463.1, read as the reverse complement.
GGGGGAAGAATATAATAACCATAAGTTAGAATGATTTCATTTGATTTTATCACATGGTTTATTATAAATATCTATAACAATTTATTATGAGTATTTACAATGGCTTACTATGAGTATCTATATTTTTTATTATTAGTAGTAAACGAGTATGGGTGTAATTGAAAATTTTGAAAGGTGTAAATGAAATTTTTTAAAGAATTTTAGGCAATACTATAAATAATTAAATTTTTAAGGGCATCCTCCAACAATTTGAATTTGCTAATTGGTTTCCTGTCATTTTAAAGCCCTTTCTTTTGTAGAAGAGTGTAGAAAACCCTAAAATGGCCAAACCCTATTTTCTCTCTCTAAATTCTCATTTTTATTTCTCAAGGATTTTAGGAAAATCTTGGTTTAAGGACTTTTAGACCTTCATTTGTGACATCACTAGCACCATCTGATCTAGAATGACAAAATTTACAAGTTTCACCAATTACTTCCACCCAAACTAATTGGAAAACTACAAGAAATTGAGGGGGAAACCTTAGAAAATGTGAGTTTCAAAACTTTTATTTAGTATTCTTTAAACAAAAGACTAACTCTAGAGTTGGATTTAGGAGGTGGAAAAACTTTGGAAGCAAAAAAGGGCACATGAGCCCTACACGCCCTCTCCTTGGTAGCGCATGAGATATACTCATAGGAAGGTTTCTAGTGTGTGCACTGCATGGGAAAAAGACTTGTTTATTGACTATTATTGATTAACCTCGTGACCCTTGATTTCCCTAATTCTAGAGCCATTTCCTAGGTTTTAAGACTTCTCAAACTCATTTTTAAGGTTCCTTTTGGCTGAATTTACTCGAAAAAGTACCTTGGGCAGCCGGGCAATTTTAAACCAAATGTTTTGTGAGTAGATAATGCTTGCTATAAATTTTTTTTACCACTCTCTTATTTTTCACTTCATATTTTTAAATATTATATATATATATATATATGAGTGTGTGTGTTTGTGTGTGTGTTGCTATTTAGAGTCCTCTTATATTTAATGTTTGATTCAAATGCTTTATTCTATTGTTAAAGAATTAAATTTAGCTAAGAAATCTACGAACTTAAAATGATTTCATTTTAGAGCCCTTAGTTATCTCAGGACATGCCCAAATGTTTATACTCTTCATCACATTATGGAATGAATTAAATTCGTATTGAGATATTGAATATGTTTAATATGGAAACTTTTAATTTTAACTATTAAAGTCAAATTTAGATTTTGAATATATATATATATATATATATATATATATATATATATATATATATATATATGACATGCTATAATTTTAGCATGTATTTAGCATATTTTATGTTACTTTTTATTTTATTTAAATAGTGAATAAATAGGATTTAATTAATTTTTGTGTTTTATGTTTTAGGAATAATAAAGAAGAAAAGAAGAGAAAAATAGAGAGAAAATCATGAAAAATGCTGATTTCTGACCTTTCATCACTAATGGAGGCATATCTCGCTCATTTGAGCTCCGATCGAATGAAAAAACATAAAGCTACAACTTTCATGTTCGACACTATGGCAAAATCCAGAGGATTATGGGCGCCGCGATGCGGAGCTACCCAGGAGGGAGCGCCGCGGCGCTCAACCTAGGGCGTCGCGGCACTTGAACACTTTCGACACAGCCCGTCGCAGTGCTGACTGAGGTCGCCGCGGTGCCCCGTGGCATGTTCTTCGTAGCGCCGCGGCGCTCTACTTAAGCACCGCAGCGCCCGCGCGCTATACAGGCTTGTTGATTTCACGATTTTAGGACATTTTTGCTCAAATTGAAGGCTGATGGACGGGAATTTTGACCTAATTACATTCCTACTTCGATTAAGAGTGGGAAATCTATAAAAAGAGAGGCAAGCAAACAGAGAAGGGATCCAATTCTTCATCTACATTTTTCAGTTCTTCTTTATATTTTCTTATAGCCCTGCGTGGCTAGTTCTTTTAGTTGGTTGAGGTAGATTGAAACCTCAAGGGATATTCATGCATTGTGAGATTTGGAATTGTTTTCAATAGTTCAATCTTGACTAGGTATTGTTTATTCATCTACTTTTCTTTTCTAAATGATTTTTCATGTGATTGCTAGGAGGCCTACTAGTATATTGTATGTCTAAGTCTACTGCTGAATTAGGTTTTGAACAAAGTTTTTATTACTTGATTCATGAAGCAAATAGGATTGAGGATTTTGGATTATAAATCATTAACCCTATGATGAATGATCAACAAAATTAAATATAATCGATTTGCTTATATTTATTTAGCTCTATCAGTTTCCCTCGTTCTTAATGCAGTTGATAAGTTAAAGGAATTTTTTTATCAATTAGAGTTTAATTGGTACGATTGTTATCAATTCACTAGGCTTAAGGAGGAACTAGGATAAAGTCCCAATGATAGATATTTGGTTTAAGATTGATAATTTTGTCAATGATCGATGCAATCCCTTGATGGTGAATATCAACCGAAACCAACGCTTTTCTCATTAATTACTCTTTTCACTATTTTCATTATTATTTAATTTACTTTATTCACAAATATCAAACCCCCTTTTCTTAATCACATAAGGTAATTCCAGTCTTTGTGGGATCGACCCTTACTCCCACTACTACAGGTTAGTTTTGAGGTAAGGTATTAATTTGGGTGTACCTGCAACAGTGCGCACCAAATTTTGGCGCCGTTGCCGGGGACTACATTATTACTTTTTGTGATTTTTTTTTATTTATGCCTGTAACTCGTTCTTCTAATTCTCAAAATTTACAGTTCAATCCAAATATTGGAAAATCTGTATACAGGCACAGAAGAGGAATTCAAGAAGACATTGATCAAGATACAGAGGAAGTGACCATGGTCAGGCATCCCACTCTGAAGGAGCTTACAGCTCCTGATTTGCATCAGCAACCCTTATGCATTACTTTTCCTAATCTTGATGACAATGTTAATTTTGAGTTGAAATCTGGATTAATTCATCTCTTACCAAGTTTTCATGGTCTTGCAGGTGAAGACCCGCATAAACATCTGAAGGAGTTCCATGTGGTATGTACCAGTATGAAGCCCCCTGGAGTAACTGAGGAACAAATAAAACTCAGGGCTTTTCCTTTTTCCTTAAAAGATTCAGCCAAAGATTGGTTGTATTATTTGCCCTCTGGTACTATCACTACTTGGAATGAGATGAAGAGAATGTTTTTAGAACGTTATTTTCCTGCATCTAGAGCCGCTACTATTAGGAAAGAAATATGCGGCATTAGGCAATTGCATGGTGAAACACTTTATGAATATTGGGAAAGGTTTAAGAAACTCTGTGCAAGCTGCCCACATCATCAGATTAGTGAGCAGCTACTAATCCAATATTTTTATGAAGGTCTTTTGCAGGGAGATAGGAGCATGATAGATGCAGCTAGTGGAGGAGCACTAGTAGATAAGACTCCTGAGGCAGCCAGAATCCTGATATCAAATATGGCTACCAATTCACAACAATTTGGCGTTAGGCATGATCCTCCTATTAGGCATGCCCATGAGGTAAGTACTACTTCTCTTCAGAATCAAATATCTGAACTTACTTCTCTTGTGCGCCAAATGGCTACAGGTACGCTACAACAAGTTAAAGTATGTGGAATATGCTCAGCCACAGGGCACCCAACTGACATGTGTCCTACACTTCAAGAGGAATCCACAGAACAAGCGAATGCTGTAGGAGATTTTCCTGGTCAACCAAAAAGGTATGATCCATATGCCAATACATACAACCTTGGATGGAAGGATCATCCCAATTTCAGATATGGGAATGCACAAAATAGGCCTGCAAGACAAAAATTTTAACAAAATCAGCAAGCCTATTATCCTAGATAGAATGCACCCCAGGATCAACAGGTGAGTAATCTGTTGGAAGACATTGTGAAAACTCTTGTACATAACTCTCATCAATTTCAACAAGAGACAAAAGCTAGCATTCAGAACCTGACAACTCAAGTAGGTTAGTTAGCAACCACAGTGAGTCGATTGGATGCTCAAAACTCAGGTAAGTTACCTTCACAAACTGTGGTAAACATAAGGGAAAATGTGAGTGCAATCATGCTACAAGGTAATAAAGAAATTAAGACCCCAATGCAAGAGTTACATGCACCAACTGAGCAAGAGGAAGACAAGAATGATGCAACTATGGTAGGTAAGCATCCAAAAGGTAAATCTGAACCTTTTTCTAAATATAAATCTAAACCTCCCTTTCCTAAAGTTTTGAAGGAAAATAGGATGAATGAGAGAACTTCTGAACTATATGATACCTTTAGAAAGTGTGAGGTAAATCTTCCTCTTTTGGATGCAATAAGTCAGGAACCTCACCATGCCAATTTCTTAAGGGAATTACAGACCCAACAGAGGAAGCAGAAGCTGAAAGGAGCTGAGAAAATAAAAGTAGGTGACCATGTTTCTGCAATTATTCAGAGAAAATTCCCTACAAAATGCAAGGACCCAGGTATGTTTTCTATTCCCTGCTCTATAGGCAACAATACATTTGATAAAGCCATGCTAGATCTAGGAGCATCTATTAATGTCATGCCATACTCTATCTATGCATCTTTAGCACTAGGATCTCTAAAAGAAACTAGTGTTATAATACAATTGGCTGACAAATCTAACACCCTCCCTGAGGGTGTAGTTGAGGTTGTTTTAGTACAAGTTGGTGATTTGATTTTTCCTACTAATTTTTATGTACTTAACATGGAGAGTGGTGATCAAACAACTCCAATTTTGTCAGGGAGACCATTCTTAAAAACATCCAAGGCCATAATAGATGTTCATAGTGGCACATTGACAATGGAGTTTGAAGGAAAAATTATGAAATTCAGTAATTACAGTGCCATGAAAGATCTCACTGCCTATACTATTAATATGGTAAATTTTATAGCACAGGATGTTGAGCCTTTAGAGACAAAGGTTGAGAAATCAGCCTTGAGTGTTCACTTGCAGGAGAATAATGTAGAAGCTCCAAAAGTGCAGCAAACAGGTAAGGGTCCCTTTACCTCAGCACCAAATTCTAATGCAAATGCACATTCTATTTTGCAGGATCTTGGGTCTAATTTGTCACCTCTTCCCAATCACTTGAAATACTTGGAAGTAGGAGATGCATCACCTATTTTAGTTGTCAAGAATTTGGTTGTTAAAAAAGAAGATAAATTGATGCATATTTTTTAAGAAAAAAGAAATGCCATTACAAAAACAATTGCAAACCTTAAAGGCATAGACCCGACTATAGAGTTGCATCAAGTTCTAGAAATGAAAGGGGTTAAATCCTTTAAAGGTAAGAAATCTCTCCCTTGGTTAGGACCACTTGTTATTACTAATGTGGCTTCTGGTTATGCAGTTAAATTTCAAGGATTGAATCAGTCCTAGAAATTTAAAGTGAACATCAAGGAGCCTCCATGAACAAAGATAAGGAGCTGAGTCGAGCCAACGATGTAAAATAAAGGCGCTGGTTGGGAGGCAACCCAACAACCATTCTTCTTCTTCTTAATTTTTCTATTCATAGTTTAATTTTTCTTTATATATAAAAAAAAATTTGGCAGACCTGTGGACGCACATGCGCCGCGGCGCTACAAACCCAAAATGGGTGAGCGCCGCGGCGCTCTCTATAAGAGGATCACATTCCTCTTCGTGTACCCCTTCATTTTTGCATCCATTTCACTTACCAATCCACTTTCTTGCCTTAAATCAACCATACCCACCTCCCATTATGTTATCTTGCTTACATGACATGATTTTTCATCTTCTTTTGTAGGATTAAAACTCCCCTTTCAACATTTGAGTTGGATTCCAAGGAATTTTTCTAGGGTTCTAAGGCACATTTGCCCTTGCACTTTCCAACCACAAATCACGCTGAATTGGGTACGATTTACTTTGTTTATCCTATTGAAGTTGATCTCCATACTTCATTGCTACTGGTTTTCACTGCATTTGGACTTCAAGCTACGAATCTACCATCCATTCTCTCAATTTTTCAAGAGCGCACACTAGGTGTTTGATAAAACGCCCCAATGAATCTGCCAAGTGCAATGGCCCCAAAAACTTCCAAATTAGGAATCTCAAAGAGGAAGAACAGAGCTGAGGACCCTCCAACATTCGACACCGTGGCTTTTGTGACTGAAGAGGTTTATCAACACCACATCAAAGTGGTGGTGCATAAGCCTATAGTTCCAGAACGTGGATTTATTATCGCCGAAGGCCTACCTCACAGAGACAATATCCTCCATAGGCATTGGGAGATTTTCTGCAGGAACCCAGAACTAGGAGTTATTACTGTGGTACAGGAGTTCTACTCCAATGCCACAGTTCACGAACGTCATAAAGTACGGGTTAGAGGCAAGATGGTGCCATTCACTTCGCATGCCATTAATGAATTCTATTCACTGCCTGATATCGAGGATGATGAATATACGACACTTCTTCAATCATACATTGACTTTGAAGATGTTATATGCACTCTATGCTACAGGGGGGCCTCCTGGAAATTGGATAGCAATGACCATCCGGTATCCTTTGCTAGGGCTAATATGAATAAAGTGGCTAAAGCATGGCACTATTTCGTGTCAGTAAGATTCATGCCCAGCTTCAACATGAGCCAAGTCAGGAGGGACAGGGCCATTTTGCTTTATGCAATACTAAAGGGCCTTTCTATTGATGTAGGCAAGATTATTCATAGGCAGATACTCAGCTGTATTAGTGTTAGAGGCGGATCCCTCTTTACCCCTAGTTTAATTACTGGTCTATGTCAGAAGGCAGGAGTAAGCTGGGATTCCATTGAGGCTCTCATTCATCAAATGAGACCTATTTCCTATGCAGACATACAAAAATACAAAGGCCATGAAGAAGGAGCAGAGGAGGAGCTAGGGATTCAGCCAGTACCTACAGAGGAACTGGGCAGCAGCTCAGCTCCACCACCATCCCAGCATACCATTGAAGATTTATGGGAGCGCACAGAGTGTCTGAGCCATCAAATGAACGATCTGGTCCTCTACCAGCACTCTATTGCACAGCATCATCATGCATGTTTTAGCCAGTTAGCTCATGCCCTGAACTTCCCAATTGCTTTCCCGGCACCTCCTGAACCACCCTTTAGGCCTGCACCTAAGCATGATGAGATGGATGGTGATCACTAATCAGGGAAGTTTCACTAAACCCCTCCTTATATTATTACTTTCCCCTATTATATTCTCTTTTATATTCTTACATTGGGGACAATGTATGTTTTTAAGTGTGGGGGGGTCACTTTATGATTTAGCTGGATGACTGTATAATAAATCATACACTTGTGCACTTTCCTACTTTGATGCATAACTATAATTTTATGATATGTGCACTTTTAATCCTGTCATGAGGTGAGCATGTGAACAAAATTTCAATTTATGAATGTGTTAGTGAAACCAATAGCCAATGATATAACTGTTTAAATTGCTTATAGCTCTTGGGAGATGTAGGAAAGTCATAATTATGTGTAATTTTAATTTCTTTTCAATTTATGATTACCTATTTTCTAAAAATCTTGAAATTCTTTTGCATAGTAATTTTGGATATTTAATTTCTCTTTTACTTAGAAAAAGATTATATAACTCAAAAATATTTTATGATCTCATTTAAATTTCTAGAACTTATTTAAATGCTACTTGAGGCGAAATTCTAGGCTAATACTAACAAATAGGAGATGATTTAGGCATTTTTTTATGAGATTGAGCCTTTCAAGCTTAACCCAAACAAGTAAATATCCTTAGAACCTCTATTTTGAGCTTAATTAACATTTTATTCTATACCCACAAAACAGCCAAGACCAAATTTTGTGATTGATACCTTTATTTTTTTTACCTGATTCACTCACTCCATGATTAATTTCTGAAATCTTGTTTTATAGATCTACATTAATGAAAGGGTGGAAGGGTGGAGCAAGGACATAAAAAAATATATCTCAAAAGACTAAATGAAAGTCTATCCAGTGATTGAAAAAGAAGAAATAGAGAATCAAAGAAAAGTAGAATGCAAAAAAGCAAGGAAATAAGTGTGGGGGAAAACTTCCCCAATCTTGAGAATTAGCTCAAATAGATCAGAGTTAATCATGTGATGTTGGGAGATTGAGCTTTAAATTATATCTTTTATCTCACCCTATAGCCTAGCCACATTACAAGCTGAGTTTAGTCCTTTTGATCCTAAGAAGTAGTTTTATCCTACATTAGTTGAGAGTAGCATGAAAAATAAGTCTATGGAAATTTTAAATAGAGAGCCATGCTATAATTCTTGAGATGTATAAACTCATTTAGGTAAAAGAAAATTAAATTATTCAAAGACACACACACACTATGGATTTTAGGGAATAAAATTATAAATTGCATTTGAATTAAATTTTGAACATGGGCATGAAAATTTTTTGAAATTTCTTCAAGAGCATACAATTTTCACTATGAGGCAGCATATTGGTAAGCCATTCACTCATTTCACATATTGAATTCTGTTTACATGAATTAATTTGCATGAGGACAAGCAAAAGAGTAAGTGTGGGGGTATTTGACATGCTATAATTTTAGCATGTATTTAGCATATTTTATGTTACTTTTTATTTTATTTAAATAGTGAATAAATAGGATTTAATTAATTTTTTTTGTTTTATGTTTTAGGAATAATAAAGAAGAAAAGAAGAGAAAAATAGAGAGAAAATCATGAAAAATACTGATTTCTGACCTTTCATCCCTAATGGAGGCATATCTCGCTCATTAGAGCTCCGATCGAGGTGATTCCAGTGGCTTTGGAAAGACGAAACATAGAGCTACAACTTTCATGTTCGGCACTTCGACAAAATCCAGAGCGCCACGTTAAGACAAATACAGAGCGCCGTGGCGCGGAGCTACCCTGGAGGGAGCGCCACGGCGCTTAACCCATGGCACTGCGGCGCCTGAGAACCTTTGACACAGCCCACCGCGGTGTTGACTGAGAGCACCGCAGTGCCCTGTGGCATGTTCTTCATAGCGCCGCGGTGCCGGTATGCCATACAGGATTTCGTAATTTTAGGACATTTTTGCTTAAATTGAAGGCTGATGGACGGAAATTTTGACCTAATTACATTCCTACTTCGATTAAGAGTGGAAAATCTATAAAAAGAGAGGCAAGCAAACAGAGAAGGGATCCAATTCTTCATCTACATTCTTCAATTCTTCTTTAGATTTTCTTATGACCCTGTGTGGCTAGTTCTTTTAGTTGGTTGAGGTAGATTGAAACCTCAAGGGATATTCATGCATTGTGAGATTTGGAATTGTTTTCAATAGTTCAATCTTGACTAGGTATTGTTTATTCATCTGCTTTTCTTTTCTAAATGATTTTTCATGTGATTGCTAGGAGGCCTACTAGTATATTGTATGTCTTAGTCTACTGCTGAATTAGGTTTTGAACAAAGTTTTTATTACTTGATTAATGAAGCAAATAGGATTGAGGATTTTGGATTATAAATCATTAACCATATGATGAATGATCAACTAAATTAAATATAATCGATTTGCTTATATTTATTTAGCTCTATCAGTTTCTCTCGTTCTTAATGCAGTTGATAAGTTAGACTTTGCCGATGTGTTAAAGGATTTTTTATCAATTAGAGTTTAATTGGTACGATTGTTATCAATTCACTAGGCTTAAGGAGGAACTGGGATAGAGTCCTAATGATAGATATTTGATTTAAGATTGATAATTTTGTTAATGATCGATGCAATCCCTTGATGGTGAATATCGACCAAAACCAACGCTTTTCTCATTAATTACTCTTTTCACTATTTTCATTATTATTTAATTTACTTTATTCACAAGTATCAAACCCCCTTTTCTTAATCACATAAGGTAATTCCAGTCCCTGTGGGATCGACCCTTACTCCCACTACTACAGGTTAGTTTTGAGGTAAGGTATTAATTTGGGTGTACCTGCGACAGTGCGCACCAATATATATATATATATATATATATGGAACTAACTTTCTATTTTCCATTATCTAAGTTCAAAATTTGATTGGAAATGTTATTAACATGTTATAAGTTTATGATTCTAAGGAAATTTATTTGGAAATTTTGAAGAGTTTACCGTTAAGAGAGAAAGTTTATTGAAAATGTGATTTGACTAAAATGAGAGCTTATATGCTTGTTGGAATGAAATATTAGTTTTTCCAATGGATTTTGCATATGGTATGGCCTTTGGATTAATGTTTTGCGAACTTTGTTATAGACTTGGTATGAGTCTGATTGATGGAGCTACTATTAAGTAAGAATTTCTTTATTTCATTGAAATGTAATCTTAATCATGATATATTAGTTTTTGTTAGGAGTCTTGTATAGAAACACTATGAACAACACACAAGGGCATTTAGGTGTAATGCCTTTAATTATTTAAGCTGAATGGCCTTAGTTATTCAGGTGAAATGCTTGTCATATTGGTTATTACCCTCCCTTATTGTGTGCTTGAGAATATATTATGGTTATGATGTAAAATCCTCCTAATTAATTTTGATTTAATTTAATCTATGTTATTCTACTTGTGATAAAATTTTCTTTGAACTTTGTTAAATTTTCTATAAACAACAATTTAGCTATTTTATTTACAAATTTATAAATTCTTGATTTCTCTAATTTATGTTAAATTCATTTTGTTAATACTACATTTTTTTAATATAATTCTATTACTTAATTTATAATTTTATTATGAAAAACTCATGCCCTTAGCTAGTCACATCCTATTATAGTTTGTCGTATGGGTTGTAAAACTCACTCTTTTTCTATTCATGCATTTCATATAAGGATATAGAATTCAGTCCATCTTTAATAACAAAGTAAATGGTTAAGCTATTCTTCAATGAGCCCAACCTTGTTCTAATGTGTGAAGAATACGTTTGAGTTGACTCTAGTGAAGTGTAAGGGAATAAATGACCTAGAAATGATGCCTACCACATGGCTGCTGGAAGCTACACAAGGCTACATGGGTAGTAGCTATATAATTGGACTAGAATTGAGGCTACAAGGTATTTAAGTGAGGATATAGAAAAAGCTTGGTTCTTAATCTCTTAGGGGCTCTTTTTTGTACTTAAGTGAATCATGTAAATTGTAATTGGCAATAAATTCTTAGCGTATAAAAATGTATCTTGTAACATCCCTAATTTTGTTTCATGTATTAATAAAAGTACAAAAGTATTCAAAGTAACATCCCTAATTTCGTTTCTTTTATTAATAAAGGTACATAAATATTTAATTAAGGAAATAAAATTTATTACACAATTTTTAGATATCTAAGGAAATATAATCCTTAGAAATTCTTCACCTTATGTGTATGCATAGAAATGTTTTAACATTAATGGAATAGGTAAAGAGAGAAAACCTAAGATGAAATATTAGAAATAAACATGCTAAAGAAAGGTGAAATTCTTCGGTAAGGAAGATAAATTTTTGTGAAGTAAGTAAAGGTATTAAAATTTCAAGAAGATTGGATTAGGGTAATTTTTCCTAATTTAAGAGTTAAAGTTACTAAGTTTAGTATTTCCACCCATAAATTGTGCTTTCACTTATGGACACTTCATATAGAGTTTTTCTACTTTACATGAATTTTAGCAAGTCAATAGGATAGCCCAAGGAAGAAATAAAACATAGACTTGGACTAGGATATAGAAATTGTACCGGTAGCCCAAAAATCATGAAAATGTGATTAAGCCCACTATGAAAGGTAGAATTTTAACCAAAGTAAAGAAAATGGGCAAGAATGAGTCCAAACCAAAGAGGAAAAAAATATAAAAATAAAATAAAGTGATGAAATAATGGTGTAATCAAGATTAGGTGACATGTCATTAAGACAAAAATTTAGCAAGTGGTGTGATATTCTACATTCATAATTTTAGTAAGTGGTATGATAATATACGGCATTAGGAAAAAATATTTATATCCTACACTCATAATTTTAGCAAGTGGGTAATAATACATAACATTATGACAAAGCATCCTTATCCTACACAAATAATTTTAGCTAAGCAAGGAAGATTCAATGGTTGGAAATTTGCCACCTAAAAAGGCAAACCTATCATAATTGATTAAGACAAAAGAAAAAGGAAATGAATCCCTAAATCAAAGGGACCTTGTTCCTTATCTTAAGAACATATTATCATAATTTTCAAAATACAAATCTCCTTTTTCCTATGCATATCTTGACTAAGGAAGAGGAAGACAAGAACATGAGTTGTTTGTTTTCCAAAAATTCAATCAAGTGCATCCTAATTGTGATAAGGTAGACCCATGATTGTGAAAGGTGTATTATTTGATAGTCTATATAAGCAAAACCCACCCTTATAGTATTATAATTTCGTCCAAGTGAGGGAGAGAAAAATAGAAGCAAGGTAGAGTGAGGAAAGGAGTGGAAGAAAGGAAGAAAGAGGAAGGAGAAGTCTAGAGGACTAAGTGCTCCAGGTAAGTTTAACAATATTTCTTTTTGAAGAAAAGTTTTGAAACTTTTAATATTTATATGAGATTTTCATTTTATAACTTTAATGATTGGTCATGGATGTTGCTATATCATGTTACATATTATGTATGTTTGAATACTTAGGCTAGTGTAGATAGTTCTGCATAGGTATGGCTATGGGTGGCAAACTTATAAGCTTCTGTTTTTAAAATTCAAGGAAGAATCAGTAAGGAATTAAAACAAATAGTTAACATAACAAATGTAGATCTATGTCTCATGGATTTTTAGCCACTGGAATCATTCAATATAGAGTCCATATGAGGTAGATATTGTCTGATTAGTAAGCAAAGGTCAGAAAATAGTTAATCAGCGAATAATATGTTAAGATAGCTTCTGTGTTTTAATTTCTGGGAACATTCAGTAGGTAATTAAAACAAATGGTTAACATAACAAATGTATATCTATGTCTCACAAATGTTTAGCCACTGGAATCATTCAATTTAGAGTCCATATAAGGGATATATGGTTCGATTTGTAAACAAAGGTCAGAAAATGGATAATCAGGGAAGAATATGTTAGGATAGCTTCTGTGTTTTAATTTTTGAGAATATTATATACGGAATTAAAATAAATGGTTAACATAAAAATTATAACTATATGTGTCTCAGAATTTTAACCACTGGACTCACTCAATTTGGAATTATCATTAGGGAGATATGGATAGATTAGTAGGTAGAGGTTAGAACTTACCCGAGAAGGAATAACCTGTACATTAAAGGAGTAATATCACTATGATTTCGTAATGTTTCGCTAAACTACTCAACATAATAGTTTTAGATCATTGTTGTATCTTTAAATTGACCATAAGATCAACTAAATCAGAGTTAAATTGAGGAGTTATGCTCTGATTAATAAGAGAATCTTAGATAGGATGAAAACCTGCATCAAGAAAATAAAGGAATAAAATTAATATTTAAAAAAGAAGAAGAATCTTATAAATGAAAATAACAAATGACTAGAAGATGCTATAGCCATTGCTAATGCATGAACTTCTTACCATTCTAAGTGTGTAATTTTGACATGAAAATATTTTGATGAAACATTATGGTTTGTGAGTATAATGGACATACTTGTTATTGAAATCATATTTTTGGCTATTAATGTAGAAAGAAAAGAAATAAGCACGGTCCCATGGCGATCCGTGTGGTGCACTGATAGGAAACGCCCTACCAATGGTTATGATTATGAGAAAAGAAAGATAATGTGTGCCATGTCGGACAGAGCGAGAAAAGCCCGTAGCGGAGAGTAGAAAATACTCACCCTGACCGGGATAGCTTGATATGAGAATAAATTGATAGTCATCATATGATATTCTGAAATTAGTAAATCTTGCCATAGATATCGTTCCTGTATGATTCTCAAGTACATAGATAAAGTACATTCATGTGACCAAAGATATTTGCTGTAGTTTATACAAATGAACATGACGTGATGAGCTATATTGATGATGATTTATTGTTGAACTTACTGGTATTTAAATCTCACTATATTTCCATGTCATGTTCAGAAAATTAGTTATGTAGATTTTTCTATGGCTATGGCTTTTAGTGCACGTTGGATCGAGTTACTCTATGATGGGCAGATCCTAAATAAAATGTTTGTGGGCGAGTTTGTTTACATCCCAGTGAAGGTGTAACCACCCGCACATGTATATCCGGAATTGGTCAACTAGAATAAATAAGATGTAGATATTTATGTGTTGAAATGTTATACATACGTTTTGATTAATGACTTGTATGTGAACTCTATATTGTATAATAGTAAATAATAAATAAAAAAAGTTGTTACATAATTGGTATCAGAGCAGGTCGATCCTAGATGGCCAGTGGGTGGATGGATATCTGAATCGATCTTATAGTGTCTTGAGTATGTTGTGGTTGTGCTGTGTAGGGGATCAACGATTTCTTATAGGTAAGAAATTACTAGTGTTTCCTATCTATATGCCAAGGTGGTGTTATGACTGCTGTTAAATATTTTTTAAACTAACTATTGGGCTTGATCACCTCAATAGCAGCATAACTTTGTTTTTGCCACAGTAGGAAATGGCACCACCAAAGAGGAATCTGACAAACAATGCGGAGGAAACCCTGCACAACCTTGCCACGACAATTCGAGACCAAGTCATGACCACCAATCAAATTCTACAATACCTCCAAAATGTTAATAACCCGAATAGTGAGAATGGTGTTAGTAACCGGATGGCAGGGAATGATAACGGCATATCTGAGTTCCTAAGGACTAGACCACCTTGTTTTCAAGGCGGTTTTAACCCATTTGTAGTTGAGAGTTGGATAAGGGAACTAGAGAAAATCTTTGAAGTGATGGGTTGTACTGAGGAGTAGCAAGTTATATTCGCTGCATATATGCTAAAAGATGAAGAAGAATATTGGTGGCGTGGAACTAGAGAACTTTTAGCTTACCAGGGAAGGCACATAACCTGGTAGGTGTTCAAAGACACCTTCTTAAAAAAGTACTTTCCAAGTACTGTGCGAGTAGAGAAGGAGATTGAATTTCTCCAACTTAGACAAGGCAGTATGACCGTAGACCAGTACATCGCAAAGTTTGAGGAGTTGTCTAAGTTCTCTTCTTATCTGTGATTTAACCCTGATGAAGCATGGAAGGCTGTTAAGTTCGAATCGGGATTGAATCCAAAAATAAGGAATGCTATTGTAGCTATGGAGATAAGGGAGTTTGTACCTCTGATAAATAAATGCAAACTCCTGGAGAAGAGCTTGAGGGCAATGGAAGATGAGAAACAAAGACAAAATTTCTGGAAAAGGAAGAACGGTCCATAAAACTCTGGCAGAAATGTTAGAGGAAAAGGAAAAGGTACTGGTAGGAGGCCAATGACTACAGGTCCCCGACCTTTCCAACAAGACCTCACCCCAATCAAGTGCACTAAGTGCGGATGCATGGATGGAAATCGACCATGTTACATGGGACAAGATGTCTGCTTCAATTGCGGACATAAGGGTTATTTTGCAAGGAACTGCCCACAAAATTTGGAGAAGCAGCCGGAACAGAAGCCTCAAGTGAAAGGAAGGGTTTTCACCCTGAACGGCCAAGAGGCAACTCAATCCCCTGAAATGATCCAAGGTACATGCTATATCTATGGATTTGCTCTTATGGTGTTGTTTGCCTTTGATACTAGTCATTCATTTATATCAGAAGAACGTATTAGGGAGCTTCAATATCCTATTTCTGAAATCCCCTATGAGCTATCTGTAGTAACTCCCACGGGGGAAAGGGTCTTAACTTCCTCTGTATGTAAGGACTGTCAGGTCACTATTCAAGAAAAAAATTTTCTGTGGACCTCGTCTGTCTACCTTTAAAAGGTATTGATGTCATTCTAGGGTTAAACTGGATGTCTAGAAATTGGGTCTTGCTGAATTGTTGCAACAAGACCATTGAATTTCTACCTCCTACTTCCAAAGAGGAGATGCAGTTATTGATGCTTAATGCCAATCAAGTCAACAGGGAGTTGAAGAATGGAATACTGTGGTACATTCTCTTGCACTTATCAAATCTATAAGTTAGACCGAAACTTGATGAAATTTCAATAGCTAACGGGTTTCCTAAAGTATTTCTATCAGATATTCCAGGCTTACCTCCCAAGAGAGAGATAGAGTTTTCTATTGATCTCTTACCTGGGACAGGGTCTATTTCTATTGCACCTTATAGAATGGCCTCGAAAGAACTACAGGAACTCAAGAAACAGTTGGAGGAACTGTTAGACAAGCAATTCGTTAGACCAAGTGTATCGCCTTGGGGAGCTCCTATGTTATTTTTTAAAAAGAAAGATGGGAGCTTGAGATTATGCATAGACTATAGACAGCTGAATAAAGTGACTATCAAAAATAAATACCCTCTCCCTAGGATAGATGACTTATTGGATCAACTGAAGGGAGCCTTCATCTTTTCTGAAATTGACTTGAGATCGGGATACCATCAAATTAGGATCAAGGAGGAGGATGTACCTAAAACAGACTTTAGGACTAGGTATGGGCACTATGAGTTTCTCGTAATGCCCTTCAGGTTGTCAAATGCACCTGCAATTTTCATGGATTACATGAATCGCATTTTTCAACCCTACCTAGATCAATTTGTGGTAGTATTCATTGATGACATCTTAATATATTCTAAGAGTGAGAAAGAACATGAACAACATCTCCGAATCGTGCTGCAAGTGTTGAAAGAGAAAAAGTTGTATGCCAAATTGGAGAAGTGTGAATTTTGGCTATCAGAGGTAAAATTTCTCGGACATGTCATTTCCAATAAAGGGGTAGCTGTAGACCCTAGCAAGACGGAAGCAGTGATTCAATGGGAAAGACCAAAGACGGTTACAGAAGTCAGAAGTTTTCTGGGTTTAGAAGGATACTACAAGAGGTTTATACAAAACTTTTCTCGAATAGCCTTACCATTGACTAAATTGACCAGGAAGGGAAGTCCTTTCAAATGGAATGATTAATGTGAAGCTAGTTTCCAGGAGCTAAAAAAAATTGACCACTCCTCCTATTTTAATTATTCCAGACCCCACATAACATTTTGAAGTGTATAGTGACGCTTCAAAGAAAGGGGTAGGGTGTGTGCTAATGCAAGATAAGAGAGTAGTTGCTTATGCCTCTAGACAACTAAGACCCCACGAAGGAAACTATCCAACCCATGATCTTGAATTGGCGGCAGCGGTGTTTGCTTTAAAGATTTGGCGACACTACTTATATGGAGCAACCTTTGAAGTATATTACGATCGCAAGAGTCTTAAATATCTCTTTGATCAAAAGGAGTTAAATATGAGGCAATGAAGATGGGTGGAATTTCTCAATGACTATAAATTTGAGATAAACATCCGGGAAAATTAAATGTTGTTGCTGATGCTCTGAGTCGAAAATCTCTACACATGGGCCAGATGATGATGTATGAGATGCAGATGTTAGAGGAGTTTTGGAATTTGAAGCTGAACACTACTTTCTCCTCAAAGAAGCTAATCATTAATAGTTTAAGTATAGGGTGTGACCTTAGAGCCCAGATCAAAGAGGCTCAAGCTCACGACCAATACTTATAGGATCATAAAGATCAAGGCAAATTTTCTGTCATGGAAGATTGAGCAATCATGTATCAAGGAAAGATTTGTGTCCCTCAAGAACGAGAATTGAGGACTAAGATCCTACAGAAAGCGCATCAGAGTAAATTTACTATCCATCCTGGATGCACTAAAATGTACCAAAACTTAAAGAGGATGTATTGGTGGCCAGGGATGAAAAAGGATATTGCTGAGTTCGTGGCGAAATGTCTAATTTGTCAAAAGTTGAAGGTAGAGCATCAAAAGCCAACGAGATTTCTACAACCTCTTGAGATCTCTAAATGGAAATGGGATAGTATCTCGATGGACTTTGTTATAGGTTTACCTAAGACTTCAGTGGGACATGACTCTATCTAGGTAATAGTTGATAGATTAACCAAATCTGGTCACTTTTTGCCCATAAAAATTAACTTTTCACTAGACAAATTGGCCCAGTTGTACGTCCAGGAAATAGTTAGACTACATGGAATTCCCTTAAATATCGTTTCTGATAAAGATCCAAGGTTTACATCGAGGTTTTGGAAGGCGTTGCAGGAAGCTTTTGGAACCCAGTTGTGGTTCAGTATTGCCTATCATCCTCAGACAGATAGGCAGACAGAACGAACCATTCAAACCCTAGAAGATATGTTGAGGGCCTGTGTGATATAGCAACGTAAAGGATGGGATAAGTACATACCTTTAATAGAGTTTGCTTATAATAATAGCTATCACTCTAGTATTAAGATAGCCCCCTATAAAGCTTTATACGATAGAAAGTGTCGATCTCCACTATATTGGTTTAAGGTAGGAGAAAAGAACTTGTTGGGTCCTGATCTAGTTCAACAAACCACGGACCAAATCAGAATTATACGAGACAAAATGCTCACAGCTCAGAGTCGGCAAAAGAGTTACTATGATAAGAGACATAGACCTCTAGAGTTTGAGGAAGGGGACCATGTATTTCTAAAACTTTCCCTGA
This sequence comes from Gleditsia sinensis, assembly GCA_037074535.1. NCBI lineage: Eukaryota > Viridiplantae > Streptophyta > Magnoliopsida > Fabales > Fabaceae > Gleditsia > Gleditsia sinensis. The sequence goes on along the minus strand of CM073463.1, from coordinate 50,530,740 downwards.
CCATTAGAGTTAGTAGGTCTCTCAAGACCAAAAACCTAAATCCGCTATTTTTAGGACCCTACCAAATTCTGAAGAAAGTAGGGACGTCAGCATATCAAGTTGCTCTCCCACCTAATTTTTCCAACTTGCATAATGTTTTACATGTATCACAGCTAAGGAAGTATCTTCCAGACTCCTCACATGTGATACGAGATGAACCAATCCAAATAAAGGAGAACATGACATACCAGTTAGTACTAGCATCTATATTGGACACTGACGTGAAGCAATTGCAGAACAAAACTATTCCCCTGGTTAAGGTGTTATGGGAAGGTTTGACTCCGGAAGAAATAACTTGGGAGCTAGAAGAAGTCATGAGGAAGAAATATCCAAAATTGTTCTTATTAGGTAATTTCTGAAATGTTGAGGACAAAATTTCTTTTAGGGGGAGAGAAATGTAACATCCCTAATTTCGTTTCATGTATTACTAAAAGTACAAAAGTATTCAAAGTAACATCCCTAATTTCGTTTCTTTTATTAATAAAGGTACATAAATATTTAATTAAGGAAATAAAATTTATTAGACAATTTTTAGATATCTAAGGAAATATAATCCTTAGAAAATTTTCACCTTACGTGTATGCATAGAAATGTTTTAACATTAATGGAATAGGTAAAGAGAGAAAAATTAAGAGAAAATATTAGAAATAAACATGCTAAAGAAAGGTGAAATTCTTGAGTAAGGAAGATAAATTTTTGTGAAGTAAGTAAAGGTATTAAAATTTCAAGAAGATTGGATTAGGGTAATTTTTCCTAATTTAAGAGTTAAAGTTACTAAGTTTAGTATCTCCACCCATAAATTACGCTTTCACTTATGGACACTTCATATAGAGTTTTTCTACTTCACATTAATTTTTAGCAAGCCAATAGGATCGCCCAAAGAAGAAATAAAACATAGACTTGGACTACGATATAGAAATTGCACCGGTAGCCCAAAAATCATGAAAATGTGACTAAGCCCACTATGAAAGGTAGAATTTTAACCAAAGTAAAGAAAATGGGCAAGAATGAGCCCAAACCGAAGAGGAAAAATATATAAAAATAAAATAAAGTGATAAAATAATGGTGTAATCAAGATTAGGTGATGTGGCATTAAGACAAAAATTTAGCAAGTGGTGTGATATTCTACATTCATAATTTTAGAAAGTGGTATGATAATACATGGCATTAGGACAAAACATCTATATCCTACACTCATAATTTTAGCAAGTGGGTAATAATACATAGCATTATGACAAATCATCATTATCCTACACAAATAATTTTAGCTAAGCAAGGAAAATTCAAGGGTTGGAAATTTGCCACCTAAAAAGGCAAACCTATCATAATTGATTAAGACAAAAGAAAAAGGAAATGAATCCCTAAATCAAAGGGACCTTGTTCCTTATCTTAAGAACATATTATCATAATTTTTAAAATAAAATTCTCATTTTCCTATGCATATCTTGACTAAGGAAGAGGAAAACAAGAACATGAGTTGTTTGTTTTTCAAAAATCAACCGACTGCATCCTAATTATGATAAGGTAGACCAATGATTCTGAAAGGTGAATTATTTGATAGTCTATATAAGCAAAACCCACCCTTAGAGCATTAAAATTTCTTCCAAGTGAGGGAGAGAAAAATAGAAGCAAGGTTGAGTGATGAAAGGACAGGAAGAAAGGAAGAAAGAGGAAGGAGAAATCTAGAGGACTAAGTGCTCCAGGTAAGTTTAACAATATTTCTTTTTGAAGAAAAGTTTTGAAACTTTTAATATTTATATGAGATTTTCATTTTATAACTTTAATGATTGGTCATGGATATTGCTATATCATGTTACATATTATGTATGTTTGAATACTTAGGCTGGTGTAGATAGTTCTGCATAGGTATGGCAATGCATGGCAAACTTTTAAGCTTCTATTTTTAAAATTCTGGGAAGAATTAGTAAGGAATTAAAACAAATAGTTAACATAAAAAATGTAGATCTATGTCTCACAGATTTTTAGCCACTGGAATCATCCAATTTAGAGTCCATATGAGGTAGATATGTCCTGATGAGTAAGAAAAGGTCCGAAAATGGTTAATCAACGAAGAATATGTTAGGATAACTTCTGTGTTTTAATTTTTGGGAACTTTCTATAGGGAATTAAAATAAATATTTAACATAACCAATGTAGATCTATGTCTCATGGAATTCTAGCCACTGGAATCATTTAATTTTGAGTCCATATGTGGTAGATATGGTTCAATTAGTAAGAAAACGTCAAAAAATGGATAATCAGGGTAGAATATGTTGGGATAGCTTCTTCGTTTTAATTTCTGAGAATATTCTATAGGGAATTAAAATAAATGGTTAATATAAAAATTATATCTATATGTGTCAAGGAAGTTTAGCCACTGGAATCACTCAATTTGGAATTCGCATTAGGGGGATATGGACAGATTAGTTGGTAGAGGTCAGAACTTACCTGAGAAGGAATAACCTGTACATTGAGGGAGTAATATCACTGTGATTTCTTAATTTTTTGCTAAACTACTCAACATGATAGTTTTAGATAATTGTTGTATCTTTAAATTAACAATAAGATCACCTAAATCAGAGTTAAATTGAGGGAGTTATGCTCTGATTAGTAAGAGAATGTCAGATAGGATGAAAACCTGCATCAAGAAAATAAAGGAATAAAATTAATATTTAAAAAAGAAGAATCTTATAAATGAAAATAATAAATGACTAGAAGATGCTATAGCCATTGCTAATGCATGAACTTCTTACCATTCTAAGTGTGTAATTTTGACATGGAAATATTTTGAAGAAACATTATGGTATGTGAGTATAATGAACATACTTGTCATTGAAATCATGTTTTTTGGCTATTATTGTAGAAAGAAAAGAAATAAGCACGGTCACATGGCGATCCGTGTGGTGCACCAGTAGGAGACACCCTACCAATGGTTATGATTATGAGGAAAGAAAGATAAAGTGTGCCATGTCAGACGAAGCGAGAAAAGCTTGTACCGGAGAGTAGAAAATACTCACTCTGACCGGGGTAGCTTGATCTGAGAATAAATTGATAGTCATCATATGATATTATGAAATTAGTAAATCTTGCCATACATGTCATTACTGTACAATTCTCATGTACATAGATAAAGTACATTCATGTGACCAAAGATATTTGATGTAGTTTATACAGATGAACTTGACGTGATGAGCTATATTGATGATGATTTATTGTTGAACTTACTGGGATTTAAATCTCACTATATTTCCATGCCATGTTCAGAAAATTAGTTATGCGGATTTTTCTATGGCTATGGCTTTTAGTGCACGTTGGATCAAGTTACTCTATGATGGGCAGATCCTAAATAAAATGTTTGTGGGCGAGTTGGCTCAGATCTCAGTGATGGTGCAACCACCCGCACTTGTATCTCTGGAATTGGTCAACCAGAATAAATAAGATGTAGATATTTATGTGTTGAAATGTTGTACGTACGTTTTGATTAATGACGTGTATGTGAACTCTATATTGTATAATAATAAATAATAAATAAAAAAAGTTGTTACATATCTTAGAGGTTAGGTGGCATAATTCAACAATTGTAAACCAGTAGAAGAGTGAATCAAAATTTGAAAGGCTTTTATCTAAGAGAGGAGAGAAACATTTTCTTAGAGAGTTTTGAGTTATGTTGAGATTTCACTCTTTGGAAGATGAAGACATTGGCACACTTATGGAATATGGTTTAAATTCTTTTTGGGTTACATCAAAGCTCCTAGATACTTATTTTATGTAGGAAAAGAAGAAGGTGCTGGAGAGGGCATACAACGTACTCAATCTAAATCTCAATGATAAGGTGCTAAGATAGGTTTCAAAAATGAGATCATTAGTTGAAATTTGGTTTAGGTTAAAGTCCCTGTACATGACTAAAATTGTATCTAATTGGTTGTTTAAAAGCCAGGTTCTTTGCCTTAAAGATGGCAGAGGGTATAAACATTGGTGCGTACTGTCGCAGGTACACCAAAATTAATACATTACCTCTCAACTACCTATAGTCGTGGGAGTATGGATCGATCCCACAGAGACTAGAATTACCTTTTGTGATTCTTGTAAGTGGATTTGATAATTGAAAGTAAATCAAAGTAAACAAGAATGAAATTAATTAAAAAGAGATTTATTAATAATAAAGGTGTTGGTTTCAGTTGATATCTACTGTCAAGGAATCGCATTGATCATTGACAACATAATCAATCTTAATCTGAATATCTATTATTGGGATTCTAACCTTGTTCCTCCTTAAGTCTAGGAATTGATGACAGTCGCCTCAATTAATCCTAATTAACAAGCAACCTTTTAGCACATCGGTAAAGCACAACTTATTAACTGCTTGAAGAATTAGAAAAACTGATAGAGTTAAACAAATATAAATAGATCGGCTATCTCTAACTTAGTTGATTATTCACCATAATTTTAATGATTTATAATCCTAAATCCTTAAGCCTATTTGTCTCATAAATCACAATAACAAAACATTGTTCAAAACATAATTCAACAGTAAATTAAGACAGATAATATAATAGTAGGCCTCCCTACCAATTATATGAATAATCATTGAAAAGAGAAAATCAGATGAATAATCAATACTCAATTAAGATTGAACTAATAAAATTGAATCTAAATCTCACAATGCATGAAGATTTCTTGAGGTTTCAATCTTCCTTTACCAACTAAAAGTAAATCAACCACGTAGAGCCATAAGAAAATCTAGAAAAGAATTGAAGAAGTTGATTGAGAATTTGATGATCTTAATGCTAGCTTTCTCCCCCTTTTTATAGATTAGTTCCTCCTAATTGAAGTATAATTGTTTCTAGGTCAATTCTTAGCCCATCGGGCTTTAATTGAAGATAAAAAGACCTAAAAATCATGACTTCAGCGTTTTGGTGCCACAGCGCTCGGCTCTTGGGTACTCAGGTGCTGCAGCGTTTCGAAACATTGGTGACATGATGCCATGGTGCTCTATTGCAAGAAGTGTAGCTCCCAGAAACCTCCAAAATTTTCGAAAATGCAAAACAATAAAGTTGTAGCTCTATGTCTCTCCATTCCACAGCTACTACAATCAACCTAATCAGAGTTCAAACAAGAGATATATGCCTCAATTAGTGACAAAAAGTCAGAAATTAGCATTTTTTCACAATTTTCTCTATATTTTCCTCTTCTTTTCCTCTTTATTCTTCCTAAAAAAACAAATAAAATCAATTAATTCCTATTTATTTTCTACTTAAATTAATTAAAAATTAAGTTAAAACATGCTAAAGACATGCTTAATTTATAGCATGTCAAATACCCCACACTTACTCTTTTGCTTGTCCTCAAGCAAATTAATTCATGTGAACAAAATTTAATATATGAGATAAGTAAAAGGCTTATCAATGTGTTGCCTCATAGTGAAAATTGTATGCCCTTGAAGAAATTTCAAAAAAAAAAAAAAATTTAACTCAAATGCAATTCATGATTTGTTTTTTAGAACCCTAAGTGTGTGTATGTCTTTGAGTGGTTTAATTATCTTTTACCCAAATGAGTTTATATATCTCAAGAATTGATGTGGCTAGGTTATTTTTCATGCTAATTAAATGTATAGATCTCTATTCAATTTAGAATTTCCATTGGCTTATTTTTCATGCTTTTCTCCACTAATGTAGGCTAAGACTACTTTTTAGGATATAGATTTAGGCTCGATATAAGATTTAGGCTAATATAGACTACTTTTCTAGGTTACGGGGTGAGATATAAGATATAGATTTAGGCTCGATCACCCAGCATCACATGATTAAGTCTAAACTCTTGAGCTTTCTCAAGCTTGAGGGATTTTCCCCCCACACTTATTCCCTTGCTTTATTGAATTCAATTCATTCTTTTCCTTGGTTCTCTATTTTTTTTCACCTACTACATAGATTTTCATCTGTATTTTGGATTGTTTTTCTTTCCTTTTGAAATTCTTTTTCTTGCCTTTTCTCCAACCTTCCGCCCTTTTATCAATGTAGCTCTACAAAACAAGTATTCAGAAATTAATCATAGATGATGTGATCTTCATTAAGCATGATACTAATACCTTTAAACTTACTTTTTGCTTGATTTAAGTCAAATATAATTAGGAATTAGCTTAATTTTGTGTTTTGTGTTGTAGGAACAAAGGAAGAAGAAAAATATAAGAAATTCATGAAAAAATGCTACATTACAGCAATTCCAAACCTTTTAGCACTGTTTTGAACATATCTCCCGCTTATAAACTCCAATCAAAGTGATTCAAGTGGCTGTAACAAGAGAACACAATTATCTACAACTTTTATGTTGAACACTTGGTCAAATTCGGGATATTTCATAGTGTTACAGAGCTCACAAATCAAAATCACAATGTAGCAGGATGAATTCTGACCAATGCTCACTAAAGTTGGCATATCTCCTTCAATTTAGATCGGATTAAGGTGATTCCAGTGGCTATGGAAAGAAGAGACATATAGTACAAATTTTGTGTTCGGAACTTTAGCAAATTCTAGAATTTTCTAGGCACCGCAGTGCTGCGTCATTGCAGATTTGGCGGGCCGCAGCACCCGAGCAACAGTACTGGGGCACTCGAGCTTCAGAACCAGAGCGCCCCAATGCTAGATTGGGCACCGCGGTGGCTTTTCAGAAGGATTCCGTAGCACCGCAGCACTCGCCGCTACACCAAATTGCTGAATTTGCAATTTTTAGGTATTATTGACTCCAATTAAAACCCGATGGGCCGGGATTTGACCTAGATACACTCCTACTTCGATTAGGAGGAGTTAATCTATAAAAAGGGAGGAAAGCAAGTAGAAAAGTCATTCAATTATTCATCCAAGTTCTTAGTTACATTCTTCAATTCTTCTTTTTATTTTCTTATGGTCCTGCGTGGCTAGTTCTTTTTAGTTGGTTGAGGTAGATTGAAACCTCAAGGGATCTTCATGCATTGTGAGATGTCGATTTTATTTTATTATTTCAATTTGAATTGAGTATTGATTATTTATCTGTTCTTCTTCTCAATGATTATTCATATGATTGCTAGGAGGCCTACTAGTATATTATCTGTCTTAATCTACCGCTGAATTATGTTTTGAACAAAGTCTTCAATTTTGTGATTCATGAGGCAAATAGGTTTGAGGATTTTGGATTATAAATCATTGAACCTATGATGAATAATTAATTAAATTAGATATAACCGATGTGTTATATTTGTTTAGCTTTGTCAGTTTCTTTAGTTCTTCATGCAGTTAATAAGTTATGCTTTATCGATGTGCTAAAAGATTGCTTGTTAATTAGGGTTTAATTGTTGCGATTGTCATTAATTTACTAGACTTAAGGAGGAACAGGGTTAGAAACCCAATGATAGATATTCAATTACAGATTGATTATGTTGTCAATGATTAATACAATCCCTTAACGGTGGATATCAACTGAAACTAACGTCTTTATCATTAATCACTCTCTCTTAATTACTTTCGTTATTATTTACTTGGTTTTATTTGCAATTATCAATCCCCCCTTCCTCAATCACATAAGGTAGTTCCAGTCTCTATGGGATTGACCCTTACTCCCACTACTATAGGTTAGTTTTGAGATAAGTTATCAATTTGGGTGTACCTGTGACAATATGTACCAATGGAGTGAGTGAATCAGGTACAAAAAATAAAGATATTAATCATAAAATTTAGTTTTGGCTTTGTAGTGGGTATAGAATAAAATTTTACTTAAACTCAAATAGAGGCACTATGGATATTTTATTGCTTGGATTAGGTTTAAAAGCATTAATCTTATCAAATAATAGCTAAATCGTCCCCAAATTAATAGTATTAGCCTAAAATTTTGCCTCAAGTAACATTTAAATAAGTTATAAAAATTTATTGAGATCTTGAAATATTTTGAATTATATAAACTTTCTCTAAGTAAAAGACAAATTAAATATCTAAAGTTATTGTGCAAAAGAATTTCAAGATTCTAAAAAAATTAGAAAAAATAAATTGCAAAGAAATTAAACTTACGCATAATCATGACTTTTCTACAACTCTCAAGAGCTAGTGAAAATTTCAACAATTATATCATTGGCTATTGGTTTTTCCTAACACAAATTCAAATTTTGATATAAACCCACATGCTTACACCATTTAATAGCCAGAATAAAAGTGCTTTGATAATGTAAATAAAAAAACTGACGCTCAAAATAGGGTAACAATTATTCAAGCAAATATACTTCCACCCCCACAGTCAAAGTTTACATTGTCCTCAATGTAAAAGAAAGATAAGAATAAGGAAGGATATATGAAGAGATTTAAGTTAAGTGAACTTCCTTTAATTTGTTTGGGGTCAAAAATCTTTTCTAGCTCTGTTAACCACCTTTTAGCTATTATGGAGTCATATCCACCCATAAACAAAGGGGGTCAAGTCATCATAAATTCTGTCCAGCCATTTTCATTCCCTACGTTCTTTTGGTTTCCTCCAACCTCACCATCATTGTTATTAATGTTCTGCATATGCGAAAAGATATCATTCATGGCAGACACCTGGTCTCGAATAGCTGTAGTCATGTTATGTAAGGTAGCTTCTGCACTACTCGTCAAATTTCTTCTTCGTGGTGCCATCATCTATTGTATTAATTTAAAGAAATCAGTCACTATTAAGATGATTAGGCTCAGTAGTGGATTAAACATTTTATAATAGTCATTACACCACTCAAAAATGCAGATAGGAAACACTAGTAATTTTCTTACTGACATACTATATGCTACCTTACACAACATAGCCACATACGTACTCAAGACATTCTTATATCGATATAGGTAACCTTCCACCCCCACGTTCATCTAGGATTGACTTGCTCTAATACCAACTATATAAGAGTCGGTTTTTTTATTAAACAACACATTTTTCATTTCCATCATACCAAAAGCCACATCAGTGGTTAAAATTTATACAAAAGTAACATAGAGTCACATAATTACATTAAAAACATTAAACCCTATACAACACACCACCCCTGAAGTACAAAGGGTGGAAGAGGTGGTGCTGACATTAAGATATGCAAAAGGCTTCTTCATCCACTAGATCTTTATGATTAAGTGCAAGGAAACATCTAGCATAACATTTGTTTTCATCTGAACATAACACAAACAAAAATAAAAACATAAGTTTCCAATAGGTTTAACATTAAATGCATCATATAACAAATAAGAAAATCATAGTGTTATGCCCAGCTGTATAAGTTATAGAAAACATTTATCATTGATAACATGTATATATATATATATACATCACCCATGAATGGCATGAAAAAGGCACGGTATGTACAGATGCTCAATTTTCATAATTATAGAATGCTAAAACACAATCAATCTTTCATGATGAAAGCATAATATTCATAAATAGTATGATTTAACATATTATGCACACATTTGATAATCATAATTTTCGTATACATAACATCATGCATGGTGGCTATTCATCTGTCATTTGTCTACATTTCAGTAACAGGGTAATATGAGCAAGTCACCCTCCTACTACTCATATACCACTGTCACTCGGTCGGAGTTACCATACACAAGCTCAGCTCACTCAAGGCTAATAGGGCGTCCCTTACTCAATACCGTCTCAAAGCTATACGACCCATCCGGTCACCTTACCGCAACAAGGTACTATATGTTGCTAGGTCACCTTATTAAGGTAAGGGTTATCTCGATACTTTTTGCTAGGTAACCTTGCAGCCACAAGCGTCATCTCGCATGTCGTTGGGTCACCTTACGCCACAAGGTGCCTCAAGCAACCCTCTATTTCTCATATTTAGACACATGTATAACATCATCCTCTGTATCATCAATGCAATATGGGATTCTGTCTCATCAATATACCAAGTATGATTCTCATCAACATCTTAAGCATGCATTTCATCAACATATTAAGCATACATCTCATCAAAATATCTATTATGGATCTTATCAACATCTCAAGCATCCATCTCATCAACATATTAAGTATACATCTTATAAACATATCTATTATGGATCTCATCAATAAATTATCATTACTAGTATCAAGCTTACCATCTTCATCTCAATGAAGAATTTACATCAACCATATTCATCACTAACATCTTGCTTGCCATCATCATCACATCATTTAACAATAATGTATTGATACATTCATCATCATGTAACAATGTATACATCATACAACTAATCATTATACATTGATACAATAATGTATACATTATACTCTCTAATCATCATCACTACCATGATAAGGTTATGCATTAGTCATGTACATCATCTTCATTATACTTATTATCATTGTCATATTTTCATTTAACAAATATGTAATAATACACTTGCTATCATGTGATAATACATACATCATATCTTCTAATCATCATGCATTGATATACAAGTATGGGCATCACATCATCATCTTCATCATTTAACAAATGTGTATTAATACAAAATGTATGTCACGCTTGTGATTACAAGAAATAGTGAAAACTAGCATTGTATTGCAAGGATTACAAGGCATTCTTCTTAAATTTAGTTTCTCTAATTATCATCTAGTTAATGGGATTCATTTAATGCCATTTGTTTCTAAAATAGGCTCTAAACACTACCTGGTCGTGCCTTGTGTCACGCCCCTAATTTTAGGGCACGTGAAACATGTATACCATGAAAATATATTTTCCATAAACATGAATATTCCAATCATTTATCATGGAAACAGATATATATAGGTTCTTCCATACATATACCAGATACAGACAAAATCCATAAACATCATATTAACAACAGAAGTAAAGATCATGCCTGTGGCATATAGAGCATACTCTAGAGTACAAGTACAATATAAATCAAAATCTATGAGCCTTGGAAACAAAGTAGGCTCACCCAGAGATCATGGTGTCTAGTTGGTCAATTATCTAAAGGAGAAGGACCAAACTCTATCTTTATCTGAAAAACATATAAATATTGTGTAGTGAGTTTGACAACTCAATGAACAGATAATACCTCCTATGACCTTTGGTCAACATATGGATGTACTCATATTTTAAAATTTGTCACAAAGGAGATACAGTTCGGAAGTGCATCCATATGGGACCCGCATTTCAAATATTCTCAAATCAAAGGATATTCAGATATTCAAAACCATATACTGTACTATATGATCATTTAACAAAATTTGTTATGCATCAAAATATTTCACATGAAAACATTAAAAGGATCCCATATCAGAACCACCATATCAGAGTTCAAGCCCTTCCGTACTTTGTTGGTGTAGGATTTGCCTAAACTCAGCATCTTGCTGAGGTTTGCCCTACCACCATTTAAGAGGACATGTGAAAGAACTCTAATATGGGTATTTCCCAAGTACACAGCAAGGGAGGCAAGTCACATATCATACAGTCGGCATCTCGCCCATATATGAGACATCCCACTCTCCATCACATATCATATCCCGTGTGTTGGCCTTCACACGAGGCTAGCACCACCCCTGCTAACTGAGATATCAAGGTGCACCAGAGCTAACATCACCTGCTGTTAGCAGACAGTGTTTCTAATAGGATTCCTTCACAAAATTCCCATATGCACATATTCCATATTATTCAAAACAGAGCTTTCAGTATAATACCTAATCTCAGTCTTAATACTGCTCATCTATCATAAATTACCCAATCAGGGTTTATCACATATACATGCCCTTTCTCGAGGCAATCATATAACTTTATAAATCAATACCACCCACATAAATATTCACTTTATCATTTAATGAGAAATACATGTAAAATCAGATATACCATGAGTTTAGAAATTCATTTTCAAAACTATACTCTTCTTGAACTATATTCCAAATTGTAAGCAATTCAAATAATTTTATTGCATTTCAGAAACATATAAAAGTGTAAATATCTTATAAACATAATCAAATACACATTTAAAGATAAAGAAGAGCATAGGGCGAATCATAAAAAGAATCATCTACTCACAAGGTAAGGCTCTAGGTTCGACAGTCTAAAATGCATTTTTCTAATCCACATTTGACCAAATAAACCTCAAAAATGTGTTTGGAGGGTCCAAAAACCTAGGAAATGACTCCAAAATAATGTAATTTGGCCTCCGGGTGTAACAACTCCATTTATGTAACAACTTAATTTTTTTTTAAATTCCATGAAGTTATTACCTTGCTACAACTTAACTCAAAATAACATTTATTTAATTTATACAATACTGAGTTTACATACACATCATTAATTTACAAACATATGTACAATAGTCTAACATATACATATTAACCCTAATCATCGACGTAGACTACTTTCGGGGACACTGGTTTAGGTGGCGGCACCTCCACCGGAATCTCAGCCATGTCTATTATAGATATATTCGATATAATTGATAGTTGCCCAAGGTAGGGTAGTTCGATTCAACGTACATCAATAATAAGTGTTATGGAGAATAGCTGCATAGTTAATCTTCTGAACATGATATGGAAAAATAGTAAGAATTAAATCCCAGTAGGTTCAACAATAAATCATAATCATCATCAATATAGCTTATCACATCATGTTCATCTGTATAAGCTATAGCAAAAACCTTTGGTCACATGAATGCACTTTATCTATGCCCATGAAAATCGTAGAGTAATGACATGTATGGCAGGATTAACTATTTTCAAAATATCATATGATGACTATCAACTTGTTCTCATACCAAGCTACCCAGGTCAAGGTGAGTATTTTCTACTCTCATGTACGGGCTTTTCTTGCTCCGTTTGACATGGCACACTTTCTTTTCTTTTTTTTTATTATCATCATAACTGTTGGTAGGGCGTCCCCTATTAGTGCACCACACGGATTGCCATTTGACCGTGCTTATTTCTTTTCTTTCACATTAATAGCCAAAAATATGATTTGAATAACAAGTATGTTCATTATACTCACATTAACAACCATGAAGAGATAAAACGTTTCCATGTCAACATTACACACTTAAGAGGGTAAAGATTTCATACAATGGCAATGACTATGGCATATACTAGTCATTTATAAGATTCTTCTTCTTTTTTAAATATTATTTTTATCTCTTCATTTTCTTTATGCATGGCCTCCAGTCACTTTTCTCTTACTTATATCATTTCCAGCACATGTTCTCACAAATTTAATACAGCATTCTTCATTAATTTGGTTTCTACTATTATCCAATAGTTAATTAGGTTCATTTAGAGTAGATAAAATGTTGAAAATAAGTTTTACCAACTTCCAAACTGGCCTAAACGTATCCTATAACACGTCTTGGCCATTTACTATAAAACAATCATGCTTTAGGCTTCAAAATGACATTTCCAGCACAGAACACGGCCTGGTCGTGCCTTGAAACACGGCCATGCTTTATGTTGAGTTATTCCCTGATATAGGTTTTCATCCTATCTAACATTCTCTCACTAATTTGAGCATAACTCCCTTATTTTAACTCCAATTTAGGTGATCGTGGTGTCAATTTAAAGATAAAACAATCATCTAAAACTATTATGTTGAATAGTTTAGCTAAATATTAAAGAATATTGGTGATATTACTTCCTCAATTTGTAGGTTATTTCTTCTCGAGTAGGTTCTGATCTCTACTTACTAATATGTCCATATCTCCCTCATAAGAATTCCAAATAGAGTGATTCTAGTGGTTAAAATTCCGTGACACATACATCTATAATATTTATATTAAAACGTTATTTTAATTCCCTACATAATGTTCCCAAAAATTCAAACACAAAAGCTTTCCTAATAGATTCTTCCCTAATTAACCACTTTATGACCACTACTTACTAATCGGACCATATCTACCTTTTATGGACTCCAAATGGAGTGATTCCAGTGGCTAAAAATCCGTGAGACATCGTTCTACATGTTTTATGTTAACCATTTGTTTTAATGCCATACCAATTCTTCCCAAAATTTTAAAAATAGAAGCTTAAAATTTTGCCACCCGTAGCCATACCTATGCAAAATTTTCTACACCAGCCTAAGTATTCAAACATACATCACATGCAAGATCAATATGTAACATGATAAAGTAACATCCATGACCAATCATCAAAGTTCTAAGATCAAAATCCCATATAAATGTTCAAATTTCAAAACTTTTCTTCAAAAAGAAATATTGTTAAACCTACCTAAGGATCTCCCTAGTCCACTTAATGAATTCATTTTCTTATTTCCTCTTGAAGGAAGTAGCAAGATTCCTCCCTTCTCTTAGATCTTCTAGCAGCTTAAATAAGGGAAGGAGGGTGAGTTTTTGAACCCCAAGGATGAAGAAGAAAGATGAATTCAAGTAGAGATTGAGCTAACTTACCTTGAGTACTTAGTCCTCTAGACTTCTCCTTTTTCTTCCTTCCTTTCTTCTCCCCTCTTTCTCTCCTTTCCTCACTCTACCTTGCTTCTATTTTTCCTCTCCCTTACTTGGATGAAATTATAATGTTATAAGGGTGGGTTTTGCTTAAATAGACTATCAAATAATTCACTTTTCATGATCATAGGTCTACCTTATCACAATTAGGATCCACTTGGTTGATTTTTGGAAGACAAACAACTCATGTTCTTGTCTTCCTCTTCCTTAGTCAAGATATGCATTGGAAAAGGAGATTTGTATTTGGAAAATTATGATAATATGTTCTTAAGACAAGGGACAAGTCCCCTTTGATTTAGGGATTCATTTCTTTTTTCTTTTGTCTTAATCAAGTATGATAGGTTTGCCTTTTTAGGTGGTAAATTTCCAACCCTTGAATCTTCCTTGCTTAGCTAAAATTATTTATGTAGGATAAGGATGTTTTATCATAATGCTATGTATTATTACTGACTTACTAAAATTATGAGTGTAGGATATAGATGTTTTGTCGTAATGCCATGTATTATCTTACCACTTGTTAAAATTATAAATGTAGGATATCACACCACATGCTGAATTTTTGTCTTAATGCCATGTAACCTAATCTTTATTATTATTACGCTATTATTTCATCACATGATTTATTTTATTTTTTTTTCCTCTTGGATTTGGCCTCATTCCTATCCATTTCCTTTGCTTTGGATAAAATTCTACCTTTCTTGGAGGGCTTAGTCACATTTTCTTAATTTTTGGGCTACCGGTCCAACTTCTATATCCTAGTCCAAGTCTGTGTTTTATTTGTTGCTTAGGTTATCCAATGGGCTTGCTAGAAACTTATGTGAAGTGAAAAAACTCTATATGAAGTGTCCATAGGTGAAAGCTCAATTTATGGCTGGAGATGTTAAACTTAGAAATTTCTAACTCTTAAATTAAAAAAGTTACCCTAATCCAATCTTCTTAAAATTTTAAAACCTTTACTTACTTCACAAAAATTTATCTTCCTTACCAAAGAATTTCGCCTATCTTTAGTATGTTATTTCTAATTTTTCCTATTAGGTTTTCTCTCTTTACTTGTTCCCTTAATGTTAGAAACATTTTCTATGCATACACATAAGGTGAAGAATTTTTAAGGATTATATTTCCTTAGATATCTAAAATTGTCTAATAAATTTTATTTCCTTAATTAAATATTTATGTATCTTTAAAGAAACCAAATTAGGGATGTTACATTAAATATTTATTTACCTTTATTAGTAAAAGAAACGAAATTAAGGATTTTACATTTCTCTCCCCCTAATAAGAACAATTGCAGATATTTCTTTCTCATGACTTCTTCTAGCTCCCAAGTTGCTTCTTCCGGAGTCAAACCTTCCCATAGCACCTTAACTAGGGGAATGGTTTTATTTCTCAGTTACTTCACGTCGGTGTCCAATATGGATGCAAGTACTAGCTGGTATGTCATGTTATCCTTTACTTGGATTGGTTCATCCCGTATTATATGTGAGGAATCTGGAAGATA
This sequence comes from Gleditsia sinensis, assembly GCA_037074535.1. Taxonomy (NCBI): domain Eukaryota; kingdom Viridiplantae; phylum Streptophyta; class Magnoliopsida; order Fabales; family Fabaceae; genus Gleditsia; species Gleditsia sinensis. Next base: position 50,514,780 of record CM073463.1, on the reverse strand, counting down.
CTTACGCAGCTGTGATACATGGAAAACATTATGCAGGTTGGACAAATTAGTTGAGAGGGCAACTTGATATACTGACGTCCCCACTTTCTTCAGAATTTGGTAGGGTCCCAAAAATCGCATACTTAGCTTTCTAGTTTTGAGAGACTTACCAACTCCAGTAGTCGGGGAAAGTTTTAGAAATACATGGTCTCCTTCCTAAAATTCCAGAGGTCTATGTCTCTTATCGCAGTAACTCTTTTGCTGACTCTGAGTTGTAAGTATTTTGTCTCGTATCATCCTGATTTGTTCAGTGGTTTGTTGAATTAGATCAGGACTCAGCAAGTTATTTTCTCCTACCTCAAACCAACATAGTGGGGATCGGCACTTCCTACTATATAAAGCTTCATAAGGGGCCATCTTAATACTAGAGTGATAGCTATTATTATAAGAAAACTCCACTAAAGGTAGGTACTTATCCCATCCTTTACCTTACTCTATTACACAGGCCCTCAAGCTCTTCTTTAGGAGTCTGCATTTATTTATCAGAGGTACAAACTCCCCTATCTCTATAGCTACAACTGCATTCCTTATCTATGGATTTAATCCCGCTTCGAACTTAACAGTCTTCCATGCTTCATCGAGGTTAAAACGTAGGTAAGAGGAGAACTTAGACAACTCTTCGAACTTCGTGATGTACTGGTCTACGATCATGCTGCCCTGCCTAAATTGGAGAAATTCAATCTCCTTCTCCGCCCACACAGTACTTGGAAAGTACTTTTCCAAAAAGGTGTCTTTGAACACTTGCCAGGTGATTTGTCTTCCCTTGTGAGCTAAAAGTTCTCTAGTTCCACGCCACCAGTATTGTGCTTCATCTTTCGGCATATATGCAGCAAAGATAACATGTTGCTCCTTAGTACAGCCCATCACTTCAAAGATTTTCTCCAGTTCCCTTATCTACCTTTCAGCTACAGTCAGGTCAATGTCGCCTTGAAAACAAGGTGGTCTAGTCCTTAGGAACTCGGAGATGCCATTATCATTTCCTGCCATTTGGTTATTAATACCATTCTCACCATTCGAGTTATTAGCATTCTGGAGGTAGTGTATAATTTGATTGTTGGTCGTGACCTGGTCTCGAATTGCCATGGCAAGGTTATGTAGGGTTTCCTGTACATTGTTTGCTGGATTTCTCCTCGGTGGTGCCATTTCTTACTATGACAAAAAACAAGGTTATGCTGCTATTGAGGTGATCAAGCCCAATAGTTAGTTTCAAAAATATTTAACAGCAGTCATAACACCACCTCGGCATATAGAAAAGAAACACTAGTAATTTCTTACCTATATGAAATCACTTATCCACTACACAACACAACCACAATATACTCAAGACACTATAAGATTGATTCAGATAACCATCCAACCATTAGTCATCTAGAATGGACTTGTTCTGATGCCAATTATATAACAATTTTTTTTTGAATTCCATGAAGTTATTACCTCACCACAATTTAACTCAAAATAACATTTATTTAATTTATACAATACTGAGTTTACATACACATCATTAATTTACAAACATCTATACAAAAGTCTATCATATACATATTAACCCTAATCATCCACATAGACTACTTCCGGGGATACTGGTGTGGGTGGCGGCACCTCCACCAAAATCTCAGACACACCTATTACAGATATATACGATATAATCGGTAGTTGCCCAAGGATGGGCAATTCGATTCAACATACAGCAATAATAAGTGTCATGGAGAATAGCTGCATAGTTAATCTTCTGACCATGATATGGAAAAATAGTAAGAATTAAATCTCAGTAGCTCATCACATCATGTTCATCTGTATAAGATACAGCAAAACCTTTGGTCACATAAATGCACTTTATCTATGCCCATGAAAATCGTAGAGTAATGACATGTATGGTAGGATTAACTATTTTCAGAATTTCATATGATGACTATCAACTTGTTCTCATACCAAGCTACCCTGATCAGGGTGAGTATTTTCTACTTTCTGGTACGGGCTTTTCTCGCTCCGTTTGACATGGCACACTTTCTCTTTCTTTTCTTATTATCATCATCATAACCGTTGGTAGGGCGTCCTCTACTGGTGCACCACACGGATCGCCATGTGACCGTGCTTATTTGTTTTCTTTTCATCAGGAGCTTGGTCAACATTGGTCAACTGTTAAGTACTATTTACGGTCAAAAAATACTATTCATCACTGGAATTCACTATTCATCACCACTCAAAAAGTTATCAAATAGCCGAAAAAAATCATATCCTAAGGTTTATCTAACTCTTGAATCCATCTACGGTGTCAGATTTTTAATTTGAGGTCTCTAAGTAAGGGTTTTAGAGTTTACCTTTTTTTAGATATTCTACTTCCGATTAGCGGCGATTCGGCGGCTGATTTTAAAAATTGTTCAGTCAAAATTGTAGTATTCTTCGTTTTGAATCCAGTGGTACCCTCAGTTTTGAGATCGGAAGCCAATAGACACTCCAGATCTAAAGAGAAAAATGGAGGTTACTATTCATACTATTCATACTATTCATACTATTACAGAATCGAGATTTTGTATTGAAGAGTTTCTGTCTCCCCTTCCCCCTTTTTCTTTATTTATTTATTATTATTTAATAATTAAATATTAAAGTTATTATTTTTATTTTTATTATATACATAAAAATACTATTTTTCATCCTAAAATATCCCAAAAATTTCTAAAAATTTACATTCTTATAAAACTTTAGTTGAACTCTTAAATCATAACTTTTCTTGATAAAAATTCTAATAAAATAAATCACAAAATAAATATCTTTATACATAATAAAAGAAAGAATATTTCTAAAAGTAAAACAAAAATTTATTAAAGGCCAATATAACTATTTTAAGCGAAAGAAAATCATTTTAATTAAAAATATATTTGCTTTTAGAAAAATATAATCATTTAAAATAAAAATATATTTTTTATCGTAAAACATTATTATTTAAAAATTACGGGATATTACATTCTTCCTCCCTTAAGAAATTTAGTCCTCGAATTTCAACCCATCCTAGCATATGTAGGGAATGAAATCAAGGCATAATTCGGAGTTACCAACCTTATTACTCAAATAATTGGGGATATCTTTTATGTATATCATTTTTACTTTCTAAGAAATCTCTTCACTTGTGTGATTTTGTCATATAACCTTAACTATAGGGATTTCCTTCAACCATAAATTCTTCACTTGTCTATCAACAATAGACATTGGTTTTTCCTCATAATTAAGCCAAGTTTATATTCAATTGAATTTCTTGAAATTCAATAACATGAGAAGAATTTGATAGGTACTTCCTTAGCATTGATGTAAAAAAGACTATATCAATATCACCTAATCTTGATGGGTGAGTCCTTTCTAAACCTCATTACCTCTTTCATAGGTGAGTCCTTTAAGAATATTTGGTCACCAACTGATAATTTCTAGTGCTTAACATTTATCGTCCTTATAGACTTTTGGTTTGTATCGAGTTACTTGTATTCTTTTTGTAATCAATTTCACTTTATCAACGACATTTTACCATAAGTCTGACTCCACTGAATCATCTAACAGAAAGTTTGTAACACCTCTTACATAAGGCTTTAAGTCATCCAATAACACTTTATTATAGGCAAATTCTGCTAAAGGATCTTCCTCCAAACTTGAAGACATAGGCTTGAAGCATGCTCTCTAAATTAACATCATCAATTTAGGTTATTCATATTCTATCTATTGCATGATATTCCAAATTAGATTCCAAACACTTAACCTTATCAACTCATCCACCTATTAGGAGACTTACGATATTTCATGTAATGTAACATCCTAAGCCTTTAATAAAGTTAGATAAATTTAAGGATGAGTAGAAAATACATATGACAAGTAATTAAGATGCTTAGTTATGTGACCATAAGGCAAACATAAAATAGGTGACATAGTTAATGTTGAATCATATAACTAAAATTCTTAAGATCATAATAGATGGAGAGAGGACACAAATACATTTTTTTTAGACATTACTAGTCTAGGATTAGTAATAAATTAAGACATAGATGAACAAGAATTAAAATGTGTAGTTGTTTGACAATAAAGTCTTCAAAAAATATGTGGTACCATTTCATGGTTAGAAGTAATATAAATAAAAATTTTGGAACATAAATGAGAGGAATAGGATACAAATATATTCCTTAGGATGCTTCTAATTTAGGATTAGCAACATAATAAGGAAGACAAAAGCATTTTGCGATGCGATATATATATATATATATATATATATATATATATATATATATATTATGATATACCTATACGTAATGCATGGTGGAGGTGAGAGGAAATATATATATATATATATATATATATATATATATATATATATATATATATATATATATATATATATATCTACCCATCTATGCACGCGAGGAGTTGAAACCAACACCAGCAGATTGGTTGGTTAAAATGCATATGTAGTGGCTAGAATGCAAGCAGAATCATGCCCTCACATGGTAGCATATTCATGCCATCCCTTGCCCCATAAAGCCAACAAAAACATGCTCCATAAGCCAGCAAAAAAATGTCCCACTTGGCAGCAGGATTCACGCTATCCTTGCTCCACAAAGCCAGCAGAAACACGTCCCACATGGCAGCTAAATTCACACCCATCCTTGCTCTACAAAGCCAGCAGAAACACGTCCCACATGGCAGCTGAATTCATGCCACCTTCCTCTATGAGATAAGAAGAAACACACGCCCACAAGCAACTAAATTCACGCCCCTATCAGTAGCAGATTTACGCCAAGACAAGCAGAAGCATTCCTACATGCAAGTGTGTGGCAGCATATGTCCCTTTTACGTGTCAGGCACCCACCTCCCATTGAATATATTATAATATAGATATACATGCAAGCACCTATGTGGAGAAGCAGCAGAAAAATGTACTCCCCTGCCCTGCAGAACCCATGGAATCCCTGCAACCATAAGCAGCCAGCAACTTGCATCTCTGGTGCAGCAAAAAAACACCGAGCCTTACCTCACGCCAGCTGGAGAAAAGAGAGAAGGAAGGTAATCAAAAACTGAAGAGGCAAGAGGAAGGAAGAGGTATAGAGTAGCCAGGAAGAAGAAGAAAGTTTGAGAGAGTAGGAAGAGAGTGAAAGAACTAGAAAAATATGGAGAGTTTTTCTTCCCTCACCATAAGGCAGTGAGAGTGAGAGTGAGTGTTGAGGTTTGAAGCTTTCCTCACCCCATATTTTGTGCAAACAACATGGCTGAGTTGTAAGGGAAACCAAGAGGAGAAGCAAGCTACAAATTAAGAGCCATAGGAGTAGGTTTACACATGGTAAGTCTGTCTTCTTATAAAAATTCGGTTTAGAGTTTATTAGGTTAATTTTAGGCTCTGCATGGACGAATTTCTGTCTACAATATGAAAAGGTTTCCAACATAGAAGTTGTATCCCTATGTCTGATATTTCTTTAGCACTTGGAATCACATCAATCGGACTTAAAATGAGAGAGTTATACTCCAGAGAGTGATAAGAGGTCAGAAGCGAGTTTGGAATTCAGGCTGGTGAAGAATAGCTTCATGTTTGAATTTTTGAGACTAACCTATAAAGAATATGAAGACACGGTTAACATTAACGTTATATATATATTTCTAACGGTTACATAGCCACTGGAATCACCAAATTTTGAGTCCATATGAGTGATTTAGGGTCTGATTAGTGAGTAAAGGTCATAGAGCACAGAAGGGTTAGGTTGAGAACATAGAAACCTTTTAGTACCTGAAAATATTGGCTTAGTAAATTTAGTAAATGGCATTTAAATTCTCTAATTTTTGGTGAGAAAAGTCCTAAAATATTCATAATCCATTATGGAAACTTTCGTGAGTTTTGAGAACCTACAGCTAGGCCTTTTGTAATTAAAACAGTGCTGAGAACAATATGCTGGACAGCTTAGACTATTGTTAGAAATACAAAATATTGAAGGGTTTAGATGTTGAATTTTTGTATGAATATTTTATGACATATTATAGGGATCCTAATTAAGGATCCCACAAATTTTAGAGAATTCTGGGCAGGTTAAGGCATATAATAAAATGTAGAAATTTGGTAGGACAGGAAATGAGTCAGAACAGACCATAACAGGGGACAACCTTTAACACTTGGGTTATTCGAGCAGTCAAATGAATTATTTTTTACTTCAAATTTTTATGGTGATTATATAACATATATATCGTTCTTCATATAAAATATCACAAATTGTGAAGAAGTTTTACTAATCCAAAGGAATGCAAGACATAATAGAAATGGAACTGAAACTAATCTGCACTATTCTGGGTTATGGAGATAGTTTTTTGGGATGAATGGAAAAGTTAAGGGTTGAGAGAATCACAAAATAAAATACACATGTAAAGGTACCTCCATATAAAATTTTAGAATTTTTAGAGGACTTTTGTTATATTTCATAATAACCCCAAATCTCAAAAAAATCATAATTTTGTTTTGAGGAGGAGAAGCTCTTAAACTAGAGATTTATGACTTTAGGTACTAATATGCAGGAATTAACCAAGAACTCTTATATGTTTTAATTTGAGTTGTTGGTAGTAACCTTGGTAGCCCTGGAAAGGAAGTGATTGTGCTGGAATTGAGGTAGCTAGCTTTTTCTTAAAACACTCTTTATGTTTATGAACTTGAATTTATCAATTTTCACTCGTTGCCTGGCTTTTATACTATGATGAATGATGGTCTAAAGATATGTTATGTATGCATTCTCAGGAATTAAGGGGGTGCCCAAAGTGTGCAAAGTAAGCCCCATTTCCCCATGATTGACCAATAATAGGAGATGCATAACCCTTTGCAGGTATGGCCGTATGTGATTGCACTAGATAAGTAGACCAAAATGTATGGGTCCCTAGCGTGACCAAGATGATGTATGTATGTGTGGTCAATGCTTATGTTTCAGTGAAATAAATTGAGATGTTTTAAGGAATGGAATGTGTACTATTTTTCTAAAAAATTTGCTAGCTATTTAGATTGTCATCTCATTTTATTTTATGTCCACATAATCACATTCCAAGTACTCCAGCAAGAAGTGAGCAGCAGGGGTCTCATGGTTGAATCATCTGATTATGGATTGTATTTTCCTTGGTTGTGTAATATATGTGGGATGGCCTAGATAAGTGCTAATTCTCGTTTAGATAGCTGATATTGTGATGTAATATTAGTTATGGACTATACCATTTTCTTTATGGCATGAGATCATTTATGTTGTAAGTAATACATATAATGCCTAGTTTGTTGCCTATAAGAAAATGAAATTTGAAAATGCTTAGTGTAACATCTCGTAATTTTTAGATATTTTCCTTAGAAATTCTTCACCTTACATATATGCATAGAAATGTTCTAATATTAGTGGAATAGGTGAAGAAAGAAAACCTAAGAGGAAATATTAGAAATAAACATGTTAAAGAAAGGTGAAATTCTTAGGTAAAGAAAGATAAATTTTTGTGAAGTAAGTAAAGGTCTTAAAATTTCAAGAAGATCGGATTATGGTAATTTTTCTTAATTTAAGAGCAAAAGTTACTAAGTTTAGTATCTCCACCCGTAATTGGTCTTTAACCTATAGACACTTCATATAGAGTTTTTCTACTTCACATGAATTTTTAGCAAGCCAATAGGATAGCCCGAGGAAGAAATAAAATATAGACTTGGACTAGGATATAGAAGTTGGACCGGTAGCCCAAAAATCATGAAAATGTGACTAAGCCCATTATGAAAAGTAGAATTTTAACCAAAGTAAGGAAAATGGGCAAGAATGAGCCCAAACCCAAGAGGAAAAAATAAAAATAAAAAATAAAATTAAAGTGATGAAATATTGGTGTAATCAAGATTAAGTGACATGGAATTAAAACAAAAATTTAGCAAGTGGTGTGATTCTACATTCATCATTTTGGCAAGTGGCATAATAATACAAGGCTTTAGGACAAAAACATCTATATCCTACATTCATAACTTTAGCAAGTGGGTAATAATACATAGCATTATGACAAAACATCATTATCCTACACAAATAATTTTAGTTAAATAAGGAAAATTCAAGGGCTAGAAATTTGCCACTTAAAAAGGCAAATCTATCATACTTGATTAAGACAAAAGAAAAAGGAAATGAATCCCTAAATCAAAGGGATCTTGCCCCATATCTTAAGAACATATCATCATAATTTTCAAAATACAAATCTCCTTTTTCTATGCATATCTTGACTAAGGAAGAGGAAGAAAAGAACATAAGTTGTTTGTTTTCCAAAAATTCAACAAAGTGTATCCTAATTGTGATAAGGTAGACCCATGATCATGAAAGGTGAATTATTTGGTGGTCTATATAAGAAAACCCACCCTTACAACATTAGAATTTCGTCCAAGTGAGGGAGAGCAAAAATAGAAGCAAGGTAGTGTGAGGAAAGGAGAGGAAGAAAGGAAGAAAGAGGAAGGAGAAGTCTAGGGGACTAAGTGCTCCAAGTAAGTTTAACAATATTTCTTTTTGAAGAAAACCTTTGAAACTCATAATATTTATATGAGATTTTGATTTTAGAACTTTGATGATTGGTCATGGATGTTGCTATATCATGTTACATATTGATCTTGCATGTGATGTATGTTTGAATACTTAGGTTGGTGTAGATAGTTCTGCATGGGTATGGCTATAGTTGACAGAATTTTAAGCTTCGGTATTTTAATTTCTGGGAACAATCTATAAGGAATTAAAATAAATGGTTAACATAGGAATTAAAGATATATGTGTCGCGGATTTTTACCCACTGGAATCATTCCATTTGGAGTTCATATAAGGTAGCTATGGTCTGATTAGTAGTCAAAGGTCAGAAAATGAATCATCAGGGAAGAATATGTTAGGATAGCTTCGGTAATTTAATTTCTGGGAATTATTGGTAGGGAATTAAAATAAATGGTTAACATAAGAATTAAAGATATGTGTGTCATGGATTTTTAGCCACTGAAATCATTCAATTTGGAGTCACCATGTGGTAGATATGGTCCGATTAGTAAGCCAAGGTCAGAAAATGGTTCATCAGGGAAGATTATGTTAGGACAGCTGTAGTATTTTAATTTCTGGGAATTATCTGTATGGAATTAAAATAAATGGTTAACATGAAAGTTATATATCTATGTCTCATGGAAATATACCCACTGGAATTATACAATTTGGAGTTCATATGAGGTAGATATGATCCGATTAGTTAGCAGAGGTCAGAAAATGTTTATTCAGGGAAGAGTATGTTATTAATGCTTTAGTTTTTGAATTTCTGGGAATATTATGTAGGGAATTAAAATAGCGTGCCAACATAACAATTATAGATATATGGCTTAGGGATTTTTACCAACTGGAATAACGCAATTTGGAGTTCCAATTTGGGAGATATTGTCTAATTAGTCAGTAAAGGTCAGAACCTATCCGAGAGGAACTATCCTGTACATTGAGGGAGTAATATCACCTTCGTTTCTTAATTTTTCGCTACAATGTTCAACATAATAGTTTTAGATAATTGTTTTATCTTGAAATGGACACCAAGATCACCTACATCAGAGTTAAATTGAGGGAGTTATGCTCTGATTAGTAAGAGAAGGTTAGATAGGATGAAAACCTGCATCAAGAAAATAAAGAAATAAAATTAGTATTTAAAAAAGAAGATGAATCTTAATAAATGACTAGTATAGCTATAGCCATTGCCATTGTATGAACTTCTTACCATCTTAAGTATGAAATTTTGACATGGAAATATTTTATAAAGTGATATTTGAAATGGTTATGTTCATGGCATGATTACCAATGATTTATGGTAATAGTTATATTTTGATGAACATACTTGTTATTGAAAGCATATTTTTGGCTATCATTGTGAAAAGAAAAGAAATAAGCACGGTCACATGGCAATCCGTGTGGTGCACCAGTAGGGGACGCCCTACCAACGGTTATGATCAAGATAATGAGAAAAGAAAGAGAAAGTGGGCCATGTCGGACGGAGCGAGAAAAGCCCGTACCGGAGAGTAGAGGATACTCACCCTGACCGGGGTAGCTTGAAATGAGAATAAGTTGATGGCCATCATATGATATTTTGAAAATAGTTAATCCTGTCATACATATCATTACAGTATGATTCTTATGTGCATAGATATAATGCATTCATGTGACCAAAGATATTTTCTGTAGTTTATACAGCTGAACATGACGTGATGAGCTTTACTGATGATAATTTATTGTTGAACTTACTGGGATTTAATTCTCACTATATTTCCATATCATGTTCAGAAAATTAATTATGCAGCTTTTGTTGCTAAGGCTCTGGCTTTTAGTGCACATTGGATCGAGTTACTTTATGTTGGGCAGATTTCAGAATCAAATAAGTTGTTTGTGGTCGAGTTGGCTTAGATCCCGGTGAAGGTGCAACCACCCGCACCTGTATCTCCGGAATTGGTCAACCAAAATAAACAAGATGTAAATATCTGTGTTTGATATGTTATACGTTTGTTTTGATTAATGACATGTATGTGAACTCAATATTGTATAATAATAAAGGAAAAAAAAAAGAGGTTGTTACATAATTGGTATCAGAGCAGGTCGATCCTAGATGGCCAGTGGGTGGATGGTTATCTGAATCGATCTTATAGTGTCTTGAGTATGTTGTGGTTGTGCTGTGTAGGGAATCAGTGACTCATATAGGTAAGAAATTACTAGTGTTTCTTATCTATATGCCGAGGTGGTGTTATGACTGCTGTTAAATATTGTTTTGAAACTAACTATTGGGCTTGATCACCTCAATAGTAGCATAAATTTATTTTTTTTCCACAGTAGGAAATGGCACCACCAAGGCGGAATCCGGCAAACAATGCGGAGGAAATCTTGCACAACCTTGCCACAGCAATTCGAGAATTTGGTATTGATTTACTCCTTAGAACCCAACTAGTATCTATATCCCTATATAGAATGATACCGATTGAATTTAAAAAAAAAATTGTGATTTGTGAAAAGTGCATGTCTAAGGAAAGCTCTGGCAAGGAAAGACTTGGTACTTAATCGTGTCCATTAGTGACCCACCTCTCTTTCCTGGGAACTTTTCTGGTGCGCTGTTTACAGACTACAATTACTATCCAGTTACCGAGATATTAGTGTGGAATTTTAACATGGAATTTACCCTAGTACTTATATAAAATTTCCAAGAAGTTTTGAAAGTGCCGATTTTATTTGAAAAATCTTAGTATGCTCCGTGGTTGCAGTATTTCCACATCAGAAAAGAATTATTCTAGTTACTGGAAAAAAAAATTTACAAGACTTGTTAGACAAGGGATTTAAATGCCCTAGTACTTTTATTTGGAGTGCTCTAGTTCTATTTGTGAAAAAGAAAGATGGATCACTATGACTATGCATAGATTGTAGACAGTTGAATAAGGTAACAATGTAGAATAGAAACCCATTAGCTCGTATAGATTACCTGTTTGACCAGTTATAAGGTGTTCAATATTTTTCCACAAATAGATTTGGGATATGAGTAACATTAATTAAGGATAAGAGAAGAGGATGTAGGACTTATTATGGGCATTATGAGTTTGTGGTGATGCATTTAAATTGACAAATATTTTAGCTACATTCATAGATTTAATGAATAGTAATTAGGTCATCCCTGTATCAATTTTTTATTATTGATGATAACTAGAATATTTCAAAAGTTCATAGGATCATAAGAAACATTTAAGGATAGTTTTACCAACTCTAAAGGAGTATGGTTGGTAAATATGGTATCCAAGTAGACTCTAAGAAAGTAAAAGTAGTACAATAATGGCTACGTTTTACTACATTTAAAGATTAAGATCCAAATCCAATTTACGCTTCTTGCGGTTCTCTGTCGACCATTCTATTTGAGTCATAGTTGGATCAGGTACATAAACATAGGCTTGTAAAGCATCAATCAACACCTCAGCATTTGAACCTGAGATGAGAATTTGTCGTGCTGAGTGTGAGATAAACCTCTGTTCCACAACTTGATCTAGAAAAGATAACAAACCATCAAAGAAGTGATTAACATTTAACAAACCTATCGGTTTGTGATGCATATTCAGTTGTGCCCAAGAGACTATTTGGAAAATCTCCTCTAGAGTACCAAAACCACCTGGTAAGGCAATGAAGGCGTCAGCATTGCTCATCATTCTAGCCATGCGTTCATGCATGGAAACTACCCTATATTCTTCCCCAATTGTCTTCCCTATGTTGCTAGATGTAGCTAGAGCTGTAGGAATAATACCTAGAACTTGGCATCCCCCTGCATGTGCAGCTGTAGCCACACACCCCATTAACCCACAGTTACCTCCACCATACACTAAATGAATTTTTCTCTTAGCCAGCACCATACCCAGATTTTGTGCTGCTTTAACATACTCCTCATCTTTTCCAAGACTGGAACCACAAAAGACACAGATATTTTGGAACTGACGGAATGCGGTTCCCTCCATAATTTCTATCACCTTAACTTTGAGAATAGACAAAGATACTAATGTAAGTATTTATAGAACTCAGAGAAAGGCATATTTATAATAGCTATGCAAATAGGCCAGGTATTATTAGAACAACTATGTGAGTGATTGGTGGATATCAGCTAAATTAAAGATAAATAAAAAAAAAATTCAAAAATGACGGCAAGCATGTATATGTACAGTAGTATGACTGCGACCCATATTAAGCACATAAAGAGTATAAGATAAGATATCACCAGAAATCTGTCTTTATCTTGTTGTCTTTGATGAAGCATTGATGTTTTGATTCTTGTAGAAAAGTTGTAGGTGATAGCCGTCATTGAAAAAAAAATGCAATCAAATAATTTATTTTGTATTCTCAATGTTTTTGCCAGTCAACTATCAGTATTATTAAGTCGACTAGCTATTTTGAGAAATTTTAATTTGGACTGGTTCTTTTTACAGTTGATTGATTACATCTATTTTGAAGCAATCAACTGCATCCTACCAGTTAACTACATATTCTTTGATTTTCACAGACTTTTATAAGCTCAGAAATGTTTCTTTTCCATGTGATATCTTTCCACCGAATACCAATAGATTTAAAGTAGATTCTGACACATATATCTTTAAAATTTGCGGCCACCGATTTTTGCTGAAATCATAGATAGATTTTGTTTACATATTTTCAAGAATTACGGCCACCGATTTTAATATTTTTCAATACTTTGTCGAAATTTTTGACTTTCGCTTTTGGCACCATTCTCTATTATGCTTTTCGTCTGTTTCACTCATTTACGGTTGGCATTAAATGCAAGGTTATTTTCCCTCATTGCAATGAAAGATAATTTCTTTTCTTTGAAACTCGGTTATTATGGTGTCTAAGTTGTTAGTAGGTTAAAGTAATGAAAAGTTTGAAAAGAATGGAGGGATGGTGGTCTTATGGTGTTTTGACGAATGTAATCAAGAGAATTAGTGGTGTTGAAGTTCTCGAGGAATAAAATATAGGAAGTAGGATTTAAGTTAGTCTTTGAACTCTTAATTTGGAAATATAGAGAATATTCTAAGAACCATGTTCGAAAATAACGTAGGTTATCAAGATATTTGTTTTAAAGGATTATATCATGCTAAATTGAGTCTAGTATATAGGATGTGAATTATGTTGGAATTGAGAATTCATGTATGAGTAATTGTTAGGAAAAAAAACACAAATCTTCTTGAAATGATTGGGTGAATTAAATGGGATTGGCATAAGCTAGAATGAGGTGCTTTTGGATATGATAGAAGAAATAATTGAAATTTTTGACAATGAGTTTAATGGTGTTAATAAGCTTGTATAGAATTACTGTGATGATGTAAGTTGGAATTATTAGACATGTGTCAATGGTACATAAACGTTATTAAAGGTTTGAAGGATTTATTGCTACGTATGTTTAACATATTGATTAAAGGATTTGAAGATAAAAATAGATGATAGATTAAGATGATGATATTCAGGGGAAGATGTTGATATATGAAAAAAAAAAATTGACTTGATAGAAGTTTGAAATAAGAAAAGATAGTTACACAATATGAAGGTGTATATGTTCCTTTATATGTGTGTTTTCTAACATCGACCCATAGATATATCCATGCGGGCTAGAGGATATCAATTGAAGAACTTATGAGTGAAAGAAATCCTTATGGTTAAGTTATATGGCAAAAATCACTCAAGTGAATAGACATATTAAAAAGTAAAGATGTCATACAGAAAAGATATCTCTAATTATTTAGGTAATAAGTTTGGTAACTCTGCATAATGCCTTAATTTCATTCCCTACATGTGGTAGGATGGATTGAAATTCGGGGACCGAATTTCTAAAGGGGGGAAGAATGTAACATCTCGTAATTTTTAGATATTTTCCTTAGAAATTCTTCACCTTACATATATGCATAGAAATGTTCTAATATTAGTGGAATAGGTGAAGAAAGAAAACCTAAGAGGAAATATTAGAAATAAACATGTTAAAGAAAGGTGAAATTCTTAGGTAAAGAAAGATAAATTTTTGTGAAGTAAGTAAAGGTCTTAAAATTTCAAGAAGATCGGATTATGGTAATTTTTCTTAATTTAAGAGCAAAAGTTACTAAGTTTAGTATCTCCACCCGTAATTGGTCTTTAACCTATAGACACTTCATATAGAGTTTTTCTACTTCACATGAATTTTTAGCAAGCCAATAGGATAGCCCGAGGAAGAAATAAAATATAGACTTGGACTAGGATATAGAAGTTGGACCGGTAGCCCAAAAATCATGAAAATGTGACCAAGCCCATTATGAAAAGTAGAATTTTAACCAAAGTAAGGAAAATGGGCAAGAATGAGCCCAAACCCAAGAGGAAAAAATAAAAATAAAAAATAAAATTAAAGTGATGAAATATTGGTGTAATCAAGATTAAGTGACATGGAATTAAAACAAAAATTTAGCAAGTGGTGTGATTCTACATTCATCATTTTGGCAAGTGGCATAATAATACAAGGCTTTAGGACAAAAACATCTATATCCTACATTCATAACTTTAGCAAGTGGGTAATGTAACATCCTAAACTTTGAATAAAGTTAAATAAATTTAAGGATGAGTAGAAGATACATATGCCAAGTGATTAAGATGCTTAGTTATATGATTATAAGGCAAACATAAAATTAGGTGACATAGTTAATGTTGAATCATATAACTAAAATTCTTAGGATAATAATAGATGGAGAGATAACACAAATACATTTTTCTTAGACATTACTAGTCTAGGATTAGTGACAAACTAAGACATAAGGAACGAGAATTAAAATGTGTAGTTGTTTGACAATAAAGACTTCATAAAATACGTGGTACCATTTCATGGTTTAAAAGTAATATAAATAAAGTATTTTTGGAGCATAACTTAGAGGAACATGATTCAAATATATTCCTATGTGAGGCAATATGAATATATATACATATTTCCTCTCACTTCCACCATACACATCATAACATATATATATACATATATATTTACACATGCAAGAATAGATTAGGTTTACGTGTGTATATATATATATATATAGCTTCTCTACCTCCACCATGCATATTATATCATACTTTACATATGCAAAAGAAGAAGCATTACGTATATATATATATTTAGAGCTATTTTTTTCCCCCCATTTACACATGCATAATGTTCACCCATGCATGCAATATACATTTACGTGTATATATATAGATACATTTCTCTACTTACACATGCATAATGTTCACCCATGCATGCAATATACATTTACGTGTATATATATAGATACATTTCTCTTATTTACACCATGCATAATATTCACCCATGCATGCAAATAAATTTGAATCATTACACAAGCAACTTTGGTAGGTTAAAAGAAAAACACTTGCTCCCAACATGCAAGCTGGAATTACACCCATCATTACACATAGGACATGCAAGCTGGAATTACACCATCCTTACTCCCAACATGCAGCTGAAAACTCCATCCCTTGCTGCTAAATCAAGCAGAAAGACACACCCACATGGCAGCAGGAATTCACGTTATCCTTGCTCCACATTCAGCATAAAAACATCCCACGTTTTCTCCTAAACCAAGCAGCTGAAAATGCCACCTAACCCTGCCCCACATCCAGCATCTTCACACCATCCCTTGCTGCGAAATCAAGCAGAAAAACAACCCACATGGCAGCAAGAAAACAAGCCATCATGTCCAGCAGAATGCATGCCATGTTTGCTCCATTATACAGCAGAGTTGGCGCAACATTCCAGCAGAGGAAGTGACCCACAAAGCCAGTAAAAATCAGCCCCCACATGCAGCAGAATCATGCCCTCACATGGCAGCATCTTTACACCCACTTTTGCTCCACAAGGACAAGCAGAAACACACTATTTCTGCTGCAGCTTCACGCCAAGAAAACAGAGCACCTTGCAGCAGTTTGTTCTTGGCAGCCTTGGTCCCTCTAACGTGGCAAACAATGGCCACCCTTTGAGCACATTTGAATGCATGCAAACCCACGTGGAGAGCAGCAGCAACACCTACTCCCCTGCGCTGCAAAATCCAAGTAGCTCCAGAAACCTTTAGCATCCAGCAACCTGCATCTCTGGTGCAGCAGAAGATGCCTGAATTTTCCTCACGCTAGCAAGGGAAAAGGGGGAGAGAAGAGGTCCAAAACCAGAAGAGGAAGAGGAAGGAAGGGGGAGAGGGTATTCAGAAAGAAGAAGAAGGTTGAGAGAGGAAGAAGAGAGTGGAAAAAACCAGAGAAAAGAATGGAGAGTTTCCTTCCCTCAACATAAGGCAGTGAGAGTGAGAGTTATTGCTGAGGTTTGAAGCCTTCATCAACCCATATTTGGTGCAAGAAACATGGCTAACTTGCAAAGGAAACCAAGAGGAGAAGGAAGCTGCAAATTGAGAGCCATAGGAGTAGGTTTACATAAGGTAAGTCTGGCTTCTTATAAAAATCCGATTTTTGAGTTATTTGGGTAACTTTCGGGGGCCAGCATGGAGGACTTATGTATATAATATGAAAATGTGTTCAACATAGAAGTTTTAGCCCTATGTCTTAGCTTTCCATAGGATTTTGAATCACCTAAATCGGACGTAAAATGAGGGAGATATAGTCCACGAAGTGATGAGAGGTCAGAATCGGTTTTAGAGTCCAGGCTGGTGAATAATAGCTTCGGTTTTCGAATTTCTGGGACTAATACATAAGGAATATGAAGTCGTGGTTAACATGAAAGTTGTAGATAAATGTCTCACGGTCAGATAGCCACTGGAATCACAAATTTTGGAGTCCATATGAGTGAGTTATGGTCTGATTAGTGAGCTAAGGTCATAGAGCATAGAAGAGTTAGGTTGAGAAAATAGAAATCTTTTTGTACCCGAACATAGTGGCTTATTAAATTGGGTAAATGACCTTTAAATTATCTTATTTTTTGTGAGCATAGTCTTAAAACATGAGTAATCAATTCTGGAAAGTTTAATAATTTTTGAGAACCTACAACTAGGTCTTTTACAATAAAACAATGTGTCGAGGACAATTTGCTGGACAGCTCAGACTGTTGATGGAAAGACAAAAGTTTGAAGAGGTTAGATGTTGAAATTTCGTATTAAAATTTTATGACAAGTTAAACGAATCCCAATTAATTATCCTACCAAATTGTAGAAAATTCTGGGCAGGTTAAGACACATAATAAAATGTATAAATGTGGTAGTCTGAAAATGAGGCAGGACAGACCATAACCGGGGACAGCTTTAAAACTTGGGTTATTTTATGTGTCAAACGAATTAGTTTTTATTTGAAATTTTTATGGTGATTATATAACATATCTAGAATGCTTCATATAAAATATCATGAATTTTGAAGTAATTTTACTATTCTGAATGGTTGCAAAACAGAACCGAAATGGAACCGAAACTAAATTGTACTGTCCTGAGTATGGAGGTTGTTTTTGGGGTTGAATGGAAGAGTTAAGGGCTGAGAAAATTATGAAATGAAATCAACATGTAAAGGTATCTATATTCCAAATTTTAGAAGTAAACCTGGGGTCCTAATTAGAAATAATACTATTAGGTATTCCACGGAGCCTAACTATCTCATGGACATACATCTGTGCTAACTTGTCTAAAATATAGATAGATTTAATGGTTAGGAAGTAAGAAGACTTAGTCAGTCTATCCATAATTACTCAAATGGCATCATGGCCAGATGATGTCCTAGGCAAACCCGTGCCAAAATCTATTGAGATGCTATCCCATTTCCACTTAGGAATATCTAAGGGTTGAGATAATCCCGCAGGCTTCTAGTGTTTTACTTTGAATTTATGACACACTAAGCACTTAGACACATATTAGGTTATGTCTATTTTCCTCCCCGGCCACCAAACCCTTTTTTTTTTTTTTATCTTTTCAAGTCGTGACACATCTTAATGATTCTAGGATGCAAGGTATACCTACTCTTGTAAGCTTTAGTCAACATACTATCTCTTAATTCCTTCACCTTCCTCTCATGAATCTTAAGACTTTCTTATTTTCATTTCTAAAAGCATATCATTCTAGTTCCTATCAATTCCATTTAACTAGCCCATTCATTTTAAGAAGACTTTTTTTTTCAACAATATTTATACATGAATTTCCAATTCAACATAATTCACATCCTAGATACTAGACTCAATTTAGCATGGTATAAAATTTCGACACAAATATCTGTAATCATTTACATTAATTGCGGACATAATTATTAGAATATTCTCCAAATTAGGAGCTCAAAGATTAATTTAAATCCTAATTTCCCCTACTTTATTTTCCAAGAACTTCAACACCACTACTTCTCTTGATTACATTCGTCCAAGCAACATAAGGCTATCATCCGTCTATTCCTTTCAGACTTTCACTATTTTAACCCACTAACCACTTAAACATCATAATAACTGAGTTTCAAAAGAATGAATTTAACCTTTATTGTAATGAGGGAGAAGAACTTTGCATTTAATGCAAACATTAATAAGGAAAATGCAATAGAAAAGGAGAATACTTAATAGAGTATGGTGCCAAATTGAACGTCAGAAGTTTAGACAAAGCATGGAAAGAACATTTAAAATCGGTGGCCGTAATTCTTGAAAATATGTAACCAAAATCTAGCTGTTATTTCAGCAAATATCTGTGGCCGTAATTCTTGAAAATATGTAAACAAAATCTAGCCGTTATTTTGAGCAAATATCGGTGGCCGTAATTCTTGAAAATCTAGCTGTTATTTCAGCAAACATAGGTGGCCGTAATTCTTGAAAATATGTAAACCAAATCTAGCTATTATTTGGTCAAATATCGGTGGCCGTAATCTAGCTGTTATTTCAGCAAATATCGGTGGCCGTAATTCTTGAAAATATGTGCCAAAATCTACTTAAAAGCTATTGGTATTCGGTGGAAATGCTCAACGTTTTGTCAAAAAAAAAATTAAATTGATTTGAGATCTGGATATCATCAATTAAGGATAAGTGTTAAGGATATTCAGAAAATTTCTTTTAGGACTCGTTATAGCCATTATGAGTTCTTGGCAGTGTCATTTGGTTTGACAAATGCCTTAGTTGCATTTATAGACTTGACAAATAGTAATTAAACCATACCTGGATTTATTAACGAAATACAAATATGTCTTCCGAATACATAGGATCGTAAGCAACATTTAAAGATAGTTTTACCAACTCTAAGGGAGTATAGTTGGTAATTGACCCTAAGAAAGTAGAAGTAGTACAATAATGGCCATGTCCTACTACAATTACAGATGAAGATCCAAGTCCAATTTACGCTTTCTGCGGTTGTCTGTTGTCCATTCTATCAGAGCCATAGTTGGATCAGGTACATGAACATGTGCTTGTAAAGCATCAACCAAGTCCTCAGCATTTGAAGCTGAGATGAGAATACGTCGGGCTGAGTGTGGGATGAACCTTTGCTCCACAGCATGATCAAGAAAGGACAACAAACCATCAAAGAAATGGTTAACATTTAACAAACCTATCGGTTTGTGATGCATGTTCAGTTGTGCCCAAGAGACTATTTGGAAAATCTCTTCTAAAGTACCAAAACCCCCTGGTAAGGCAATGAAGGCATCAGCATTGCTCATCATTCTAGCCATGCGTTCATGCATGGAAGCTACCCTAAACTCCTCCCCAATTGTCTTTCCTACGATATTAGATGCAGCTAGAGCTGTAGGAATAACACCTAGAACTTGACTTCCTCCTACATGGGCAGCTGTAGACACACACCCCATTAACCCACGGTTACCTCCACCGTACACTAAATGAATTCTTCTCCTGGCCAGTACCATACCCAGATTTTGTGCTGCTTTAACATACTCTCCATCTTTTCCAGGACTGGAACCACAAAAGACACAAATATTTCTAAACTGGCGGAATGCAGTTCCCTCCATAACTACACTCACCTTAACTTTGAGTACGAAGATAAATATGCTAATGGAACTCAGAGAATGGCATATTTATAATAGCTATACGAATAGACAAGGCATAATTAGAATAGCTATGTGAGTGATTGGTGGAGATCAACTAAATTGAAGGAGGAAATTTAAAAAAAAAAATGAAAATGTAAACAAATTAATTGTTGAAGAGAAACTTTCAAATGGTTTATTTTGTCTTCTCAATATTCTTGCCAGTCGACTATCGGTATTATTAAGTCGACTAGCTATTTTGAGAATTTTAGTATGGACTGGTTTATTTACAATTGATTGATAACATCTATTTTGAAGCAATCAACTGCATCCTACCAGTAACTACACTTTTTTTTTTTCACAGACTTTTATAAGCTCAGAAATGTTTTTTTTTTCTTTCTCTCTCATGTGTTATTTTCCACCGAATACCAATAGCTTTTAAGTAGATTTTGGCACATATTTTCAAGAATTACGGCCACCGATATTCGCTGAAATAACAGCTAGATTACGGCCACCGATATTTGACCAAATAATAGCTAGATTTGGTTTACATATTTTCAAGAATTACGGCCACCTATGTTTGCTGAAATAACAGCTAGATTTTCAAGAATTACGGCCACCGATATTTGCTCAAAATAACGGCTAGATTTTGTTTACATATTTTCAAGAATTACGGCCACAGATATTTGCTGAAATAACAGCTAGATTTTGGTTACATATTTTCAAGAATTACGGCCACCGATTTTAAATGTTCTTTCCATGCTTTGTCTAAACTTCTGACGTTCAATTTGGCACCATACTCTATTAAGTATTCTCCTTTTCTATTGCATTTTCCTTATTAATGTTTGCATTAAATGCAAAGTTCTTCTCCCTCATTACAATAAAGGTTAAATTCATTCTTTTGAAACTCAGTTATTATGATGTTTAAGTGGTTAGTGGGTTAAAATAGTGAAAGTCTGAAAGGAATAGACGGATGATAGCCTTATGTTGCTTGGACGAATGTAATCAAGAGAAGTAGTGGTGTTGAAGTTCTTGGAAAATAAAGTAGGGGAAATTAGGATTTAAATTAATCTTTGAGCTCCTAATTTGGAGAATATTCTAATAATTATGTCCGCAATTAATGTAAATGATTACAGATATTTGTGTCGAAATTTTATACCATGCTAAATTGAGTCTAGTATCTAGGATGTGAATTATGTTGAATTGGAAATTCATGTATAAATATTGTTGAAAAAAAAAAGTCTTCTTAAAATGAATGGGCTAGTTAAATGGAATTGATAGGAACTAGAATGATATGCTTTTAGAAATGAAAATAAGAAAGTCTTAAGATTCATGAGAGGAAGGTGAAGGAATTAAGAGATAGTATGTTGACTAAAGCTTACAAGAGTAGGTATACCTTGCATCCTAGAATCATTAAGATGTGTCACGACTTGAAAAGATAAAAAAAAAAAAAGGGTTTGGTGGCCGGGGAGGAAAATAGACATAACCTAATATGTGTCTAAGTGCTTAGTGTGTCATAAATTCAAAGTAAAACACTAGAAGCCTGCGGGATTATCTCAACCCTTAGATATTCCTAAGTGGAAATGGGATAGCATCTCAATAGATTTTGGCACGGGTTTGCCTAGGACATCATCTGGCCATGATGCCATTTGAGTAATTATGGATAGACTGACTAAGTCTTCTCACTTCCTAACCATTAAATCTATCTATATTTTAGACAAGTTAGCACAGATGTATGTTCATGAGATAGTTAGGCTCCGTGGAATACCTAATAGTATTATTTCTAATTAGGACCCCAGGTTTATTTCTAGAATTTGGAGATCCAAAAAAAAAAAAAAAATGCTTTAGGTACTAAGCTTAGGTTTAGTACGGCTTACCATCCACATTTATTTGAATAAGGTATCTTAAATTTTGAGGACAAAATTTTTTTTAAGGGGGAAGGAAATGTAACATCCTAAACTTTGAATAAAGTTAAATAAATTTAAGGATGAGTAGAAGATACATATGCCAAGTGATTAAGATGCTTAGTTATATGATTATAAGGCAAACATAAAATTAGGTGACATAGTTAATGTTGAATCATATAACTAAAATTCTTAGGATAATAATAGATGGAGAGATAACACAAATACATTTTTCTTAGACATTACTAGTCTAGGATTAGTGACAAACTAAGACATAAGGAACGAGAATTAAAATGTGTAGTTGTTTGACAATAAAGACTTCATAAACTAAGACATTAGGGTTTGGTGGCCGGGGAGGAAAATAGACATAACCTAATATGTGTCTAAGTGCTTAGTGTGTCATAAATTCAAAGTAAAACACTAGAAGCCTGCGGGATTATCTCAACCCTTAGATATTCCTAAGTGGAAATGGGATAGCATCTCAATAGATTTTGGCACGGGTTTGCCTAGGACATCATCTGGCCATGATGCCATTTGAGTAATTATGGATAGACTGACTAAGTCTTCTCACTTCCTAACCATTAAATCTATCTATATTTTAGACAAGTTAGCACAAATGTATGTTCATGAGATAGTTAGGCTCCGTGGAATACCTAATAGTATTATTTCTAATTAGGACCCCAGGTTTATTTCTAGAATTTGGAGATCCAAAAAAAAAAAAATGCTTTAGGTACTAAGCTTAGGTTTAGTACGGCTTACCATCCACATTTATTTGAATAAGGTATCTTAAATTTTGAGGACAAAATTTTTTTTAAGGGGGAAGGAAATGTAACATCCTAAACTTTGAATAAAGTTAAATAAATTTAAGGATGAGTAGAAGATACATATGCCAAGTGATTAAGATGCTTAGTTATATGATTATAAGGCAAACATAAAATTAGGTGACATAGTTAATGTTGAATCATATAACTAAAATTCTTAGGATAATAATAGATGGAGAGATAACACAAATACATTTTTCTTAGACATTACTAGTCTAGGATTAGTGACAAACTAAGACATAAGGAACGAGAATTAAAATGTGTAGTTGTTTGACAATAAAGACTTCATAAAATACGTGGTACCATTTCATGGTTTAAAAGTAATATAAATAAAGTATTTTTGGAGCATAACTTAGAGGAACATGATACAAATATATTCCTATGTGAGGCAATATGAATATATATACATATTTCCTCTCACTTCCACCATACACATCATAACATATATATATACATATATATTTACACATGCAAGAATAGATTAGGTTTACGTGTGTATATATATATATATATAGCTTCTCTACCTCCACCATGCATATTATATCATACTTTACATATGCAAAAGAAGAAGCATTACGTATATATATATATTTAGAGCTATTTTTTTCCCCCCATTTACACATGCATAATGTTCACCCATGCATGCAATATACATTTACGTGTATATATATAGATACATTTCTCTACTTACACATGCATAATGTTCACCCATGCATGCAATATACATTTACGTGTATATATATAGATACATTTCTCTTATTTACACCATGCATAATATTCACCCATGCATGCAAATAAATTTGAATCATTACACAAGCAACTTTGGTAGGTTAAAAGAAAAACACTTGCTCCCAACATGCAAGCTGGAATTACACCCATCATTACACATAGGACATGCAAGCTGGAATTACACCATCCTTACTCCCAACATGCAGCTGAAAACTCCATCCCTTGCTGCTAAATCAAGCAGAAAGACACACCCACATGGCAGCAGGAATTCACGTTATCCTTGCTCCACATTCAGCATAAAAACATCCCACGTTTTCTCCTAAACCAAGCAGCTGAAAATGCCACCTAACCCTGCCCCACATCCAGCATCTTCACACCATCCCTTGCTGCGAAATCAAGCAGAAAAACAACCCACATGGCAGCAAGAAAACAAGCCATCATGTCCAGCAGAATGCATGCCATGTTTGCTCCATTATACAGCAGAGTTGGCGCAACATTCCAGCAGAGGAAGTGACCCACAAAGCCAGTAAAAATCAGCCCCCACATGCAGCAGAATCATGCCCTCACATGGCAGCATCTTTACACCCACTTTTGCTCCACAAGGACAAGCAGAAACACACCATTTCTGCTGCAGCTTCACGCCAAGAAAACAGAGCACCTTGCAGCAGTTTGTTCTTGGCAGCCTTGGTCCCTCTAACGTGGCAAACAATGGCCACCCTTTGAGCACATTTGAATGCATGCAAACCCACGTGGAGAGCAGCAGCAACACCTACTCCCCTCCCCTGCAAAATCCAAGTAGCTCCAGAAACCTTTAGCATCCAGCAACCTGCATCTCTGGTGCAGCAGAAGATGCCTGAATTTTCCTCACGCTAGCAAGGGAAAAGGGGGAGAGAAGAGGTCCAAAACCAGAAGAGGAAGAGGAAGGAAGGGGGAGAGGGTATTCAGAAAGAAGAAGAAGGTTGAGAGAGGAAGAAGAGAGTGGAAAAAACCAGAGAAAAGAATGGAGAGTTTCCTTCCCTCAACATAAGGCAGTGAGAGTGAGAGTTATTGCTGAGGTTTGAAGCCTTCATCAACCCATATTTGGTGCAAGAAACATGGCTAACTTGCAAAGGAAACCAAGAGGAGAAGGAAGCTGCAAATTGAGAGCCATAGGAGTAGGTTTACATAAGGTAAGTCTGGCTTCTTATAAAAATCCGATTTTTGAGTTATTTGGGTAACTTTCGGGGGCCAGCATGGAGGACTTATGTATATAATATGAAAATGTGTTCAACATAGAAGTTTTAGCCCTATGTCTTAGCTTTCCATAGGATTTTGAATCACCTAAATCGGACGTAAAATGAGGGAGATATAGTCCACGAAGTGATGAGAGGTCAGAATCGGTTTTAGAGTCCAGGCTGGTGAATAATAGCTTCGGTTTTCGAATTTCTGGGACTAATACATAAGGAATATGAAGTCGTGGTTAACATGAAAGTTGTAGATAAATGTCTCACGGTCAGATAGCCACTGGAATCACAAATTTTGGAGTCCATATGAGTGAGTTATGGTCTGATTAGTGAGCTAAGGTCATAGAGCATAGAAGAGTTAGGTTGAGAAAATAGAAATCTTTTTGTACCCGAACATAGTGGTTTATTAAATTGGGTAAATGACCTTTAAATTATCTTATTTTTTGTGAGCATAGTCTTAAAACATGAGTAATCAATTCTGGAAAGTTTAATAATTTTTGAGAACCTACAACTAGGTCTTTTACAATAAAACAATGTGTCGAGGACAATTTGCTGGACAGCTCAGACTGTTGATGGAAAGACAAAAGTTTGAAGAGGTTAGATGTTGAAATTTCGTATTAAAATTTTATGACAAGTTAAACGAATCCCAATTAATTATCCTACCAAATTGTAGAAAATTCTGGGCAGGTTAAGACACATAATAAAATGTATAAATGTGGTAGTCTGAAAATGAGGCAGGACAGACCATAACCGGGGACAGCTTTAAAACTTGGGTTATTTTATGTGTCAAACGAATTAGTTTTTATTTGAAATTTTTATGGTGATTATATAACATATCTAGAATGCTTCATATAAAATATCATGAATTTTGAAGTAATTTTACTATTCTGAATGGTTGCAAAACAGAACCGAAATGGAACCGAAACTAAATTGTACTGTCCTGAGTATGGAGGTTGTTTTTGGGGTTGAATGGAAGAGTTAAGGGCTGAGAAAATTATGAAATGAAATCAACATGTAAAGGTATCTATATTCCAAATTTTAGAAGTAAACCTGGGGTCCTAATTAGAAATAATACTATTAGGTATTCCACGGAGCCTAACTATCTCATGAACATACATCTGTGCTAACTTGTCTAAAATATAGATAGATTTAATGGTTAGGAAGTGAGAAGACTTAGTCAGTCTATCCATAATTACTCAAATGGCATCATGGCCAGATGATGTCCTAGGCAAACCCGTGCCAAAATCTATTGAGATGCTATCCCATTTCCACTTAGGAATATCTAAGGGTTGAGATAATCCCGCAGGCTTCTAGTGTTTTACTTTGAATTTATGACACACTAAGCACTTAGACACATATTAGGTTATGTCTATTTTCCTCCCCGGCCACCAAACCCTTTTTTTTTTTTTTTTATCTTTTCAAGTCGTGACACATCTTAATGATTCTAGGATGCAAGGTATACCTACTCTTGTAAGCTTTAGTCTACATACTATCTCTTAATTCCTTCACCTTCCTCTCATGAATCTTAAGACTTTCTTATTTTCATTTCTAAAAGCATATCATTCTAGTTCCTATCAATTCCATTTAACTAGCCCATTCATTTTAAGAAGACTTTTTTTTTTCAACAATATTTATACATGAATTTCCAATTCAACATAATTCACATCCTAGATACTAGACTCAATTTAGCATGGTATAAAATTTTGACACAAATATCTGTAATCATTTACATTAATTGCGGACATAATTATTAGAATATTCTCCAAATTAGGAGCTCAAAGATTAATTTAAATCCTAATTTCCCCTACTTTATTTTCCAAGAACTTCAACACCACTATTTTCAAAATATCATATGATAGCCATCAACTTATTCTCATTTCAAGCTACCTCGGTCAGGGTGAGTATCCTTTACTCTCCGGTATGGGATTTTCTCGCTCCGTCCGACATGGCCCACTTTCTCTTTCTTTTCTCATTATCATGATCATAACCGTTGGTAGGGCGTCACCTACTGGTGCACCACACAGATTGCCATGTGACCGTGCTCATTTCTTTTCTTTTCACAATGTTAGCCAAAAATATGCTTTCAATAACAAGTATGTTCATCAAAATATAACTATTACCATAAATCATTGGTAATCATGCCATGAACATAACCATTTCAAATATCACTTTATAAAATATTTTCATGTCAAAATTTCACACTTAAGATGGTAAGAAGTTCATACAATGGCAATGACTATGGCTATACTAGTCATTTATTAAGATTCATCTTCTTTTTTAAATACTAATTTTATTTCTTTATTTTCTTGATGCAGGTTTTCATCCTATCTAACCTTCTCTTACTAATCAGAGCATAACTCCCTCAATTTAACTCTGATGTAGGTGATCTTGGTGTCTATTTCAAGATAAAACAATTATCTAAAACTATTATGTTGAACATTGTAGTGAAAAAATTAAGAAACGAAGGTGATATTACTCTCTCAAAGTACAGGATAGTTCCTCTCAGATAGGTTCTGACCTTTACTGACTAATTAGACCATATCTCCCAAATTGAAACTCCAAATTGAGTTATTCCAGTTGGTAAAAATCTATGAGCCATATATCTATAATTGTTATGTTGGTGCACTATTTTAATTCCCTACATAATATTCCCAGAAATTCAAAAACTAAAGCATTAATAACATACTCTTCCCTGAATAAACATTTTCTGACCTCTGCTTACTAATCAGATCATATCTACCTCATATGAACTCCAAATTGTATAATTCCAGTGGGTATATTTCCATGCGACATAGATATATAACTTTCATGTTAACCATTTATTTTAATTCCATACAGATAATTCCCAGAAATTAAAATACAACAGCTGTCCTAACATAATCTTCCCTGATGAACCATTTTCTGACCTTGGCTTACTAATCGGACCATATCTACCACATGTGGACTCCAAATTGAATGATTCCAGTGGCTACAAATCCACGACACACATATCTTTAATTCTTATGTTAACCATTTATTTTAATTCCCTACCAATAATTCCCAGAAATTAAATTACCGACGCTATCCTAACATATTCTTCCCTGATGATTCATTTTCTGACCTTTGACTACTAATCAGACCATAGCTACCTCATATGGACTCCAAATGGAATGATTCCAGTGGGTAAAAATCCATGACACATATATCTTTAATTATTATGTTAACCATTTATTTTAATTCCCTACCAATAATTCCCAGAAATTAAATTACCGAAGCTATCCTAACATATTCTTCCCTGATGATTCATTTTCTGACCTTAGACTACTAATCAGACCATAGCTACCTCATATGGACTCCAAATGGAATGATTCCAGTGGGTACAAATCCGTGACACATATATCTTTAATTCTTATGTTAACAATTTATTTTAATTCCTTATAGATTGTTCCCAGAAATTAACATACCGAAACTTAAAATTCTGTCAACCATAACCATACCCATGCAGAACTATCTACACCAACCTAAGTATTCAAACATACATCACATGCAAGATCAATATGTAACATGATATAGCAACATCCATGACCAATCATCAAAGTTCTAAGATAAAAATCTCATATAAATATTATGAGTTTCAAAGGTTTTCTTCAAAAAAAATATTGTTAAACTTACCTGGAGCACTTAATCCCCTAGACTTCTCCTTCCTCTTTCTTCCTTTCTTCCTCTCCTTTCCTCACACTACCTTGCTTCTATTTTTGCTCTCCCTCACTTGGACGAAATTCTAATGTTGTAAGGGTGGGTTTTCTTATATAGACCACCAAATAATTCACCTTTCATGATCATGGGTCTACCTTATCACAATTAGGATACACTTTGTTGAATTTTTGGAAAACAAACAACTTATGTTCTTGTCTTCCTCTTCCTTAGTCAAGATATGCATAGAAAAAGGAGATTTGTATTTTGAAAATTATGATGATATGTTCTTAAGATATGGGGCAAGATCCCTTTGATTTAGGGATTCATTTCCTTTTTCTTTTGTCTTAATCAAGTATGATAGATTTGCCTTTTTAAGTGGCAAATTTCTAGCCCTTGAATTTTCCTTACTTAACCAAAATTATTTGTGTAGGATTATGATGTTTTGTCATAATGCTATGTATTATTACCCACTTGTTAAAGTTATGAATGTAGGATATAGATGTTTTTGTCCTAAAGCCTTGTATTATTATGGCACTTGCCAAAAAGATGGATGTAGAATCACACCACTTGCTAATTTTTTGTCTTAATGCCATGTCACTTAATCTTGATTACACCAATATTTCATCACTTTAATTTTATTTTTATTTTTATTTTTCCTCTTGGGTTTGGGCTCATTCTTGTCCATTTTCCTTACTTTGGTTAAAATTCTACCTTTCATAATGGGCTTGGTCACATTTTCATGATTTTTGGGCTACCGGTCCAATTTCTACATCCTAGTGCAAGTTTATGTTTTATTTCTTCCTTGGGCTATCCTATTGGCTTGCTAAAAATTTATGTTAAGTAGAAAAACTCTATATGAAGTGTCTATAGGTTAAAGCCCAATTACGGGTGGAGATACTAAACTTAGTAACTTTTGCTCTTAAATTAAGAAAAAATTGCCCTAATCCGATCTTCTTGAAATTTTAAGACCTTTACTTACTTCACAAAAATTTATCTTTCTTTACCTAAGAATTTCACCTTTCTTTAACATGTTTATTTCTAATATTTCCTCTTAGGTTTTCATTCTTTACCTATTCCATTAATATTAGAACATTTCTATGCATATATGTAAGGTGAAAAATTTCTAAGGAAAATGTCTAAAAAATTACGGGATGTTACAACAAACATCTTATTTGATTCTGAGATCTGCCCAACATAAAGTAACTCGATCCAATGTGCACTAAAAGTCAGAGCCATAGAAAAAAGCTGCATAACTAATTTTCTGAACATGATATGGAAATATAGTGAGAATTAAATTCCAGTAAGTTTAACAATAAATAATCATCAATATAGCTCATCACATCATGTTCAGCTGTATAAACTACAGAAAATATCTTTGGTCACATGAATGCATTATATCTATGCACATAAGAATCTTACAGTAATGATATGTATGACATGATTAAGTATTTTCAGAATATCATATGATGGCTATCAACTTATTCTCATTTCAAGCTACCCCGGTCAGGCTGAGTATCATCTACTATCTAGTACGGGCTTTTCTCGCTCTGTCCGACATGGCACACTTTCTCTTTCTTTTCTCATAATCATAATCATAATCGTTGATAGGGCGTCCCCTATTGGTGCATTACACGGATTGCCATGTGACCGTCCTCTTTTCTTTTCTTTTCACAATGATAGCCAAAAATATGCTTTCAATAACAAGTATGTTCAACAAAATATAACCATTACCAAAAATCATTGGTAATCATGCCATAAACATAACCATTTCAAATATCAATTTATAAAATATTTCCATGTCAACTTTCACACTTAAGATGGTAAGAAGTTCATACAATGGCAATGGCTATGGCATATACTAGTCAATTATTATTTTCATTTATAAGATTCGTCTTCTTTTTTAAATATTAATTTATTTTGTTATTTTCTTGATGCAAGTTTTCATCATATCTAACCTTCTCTTACTAATCAGAGCATAACTCCCTTAATTTAACTCCGATTTAGGTGATCTTGGTGTCAATTTCAAGATAAAACAATTATCTACAACTATTATGTTCAATATTGTAGTGAAATATTAATAACTCAAGGTGATATTACTCGCTCAATGTACAGGTTATTTCTTCTCAGATAGGTTCTGACCTCTACCAACTAATCTGTCCATGTCTCCCTCATACGAATTCCAAATTAAGTGATTCCAGTGGATAACAATCCATGACAAATATATCTATAATTCATATTTTAACCATTTATTTTAATTCCTTATAGAATGTTCCCATAAATTAAAACACCGAAGCTATCCTAACATATTCTTCCCTGATTAACCATTTTTTGACCTTTGTTTAGTAATCAGAACATATCTACCTCATATGAACTCTAAATTGAATGATTCCAGTGGCTAAAAATCCGCGACACATATATCTTTAATTCTTATGTTAACCATTTATTTTATTTTACTACAGATAATTCTCAGAAATTAAAACACAGAAGCTACCCTAACATATTCTTCCTTGATGAACCATTTTCTGACCTTTGACTACTAATCGGCTCATATCTTCCTAATATGGACTCCAAATTGAATGATTCTAGTGGCTAAAAATCCATGACACATATATCTTTAATTCATATGTTAACCATTTATTTTAATTCCATACAGATAATTTTCAAAAATTACAACATAGAAGCTATCCTAACATATTCTTTCCTGATGAACCATTTTTCGACCTTTGACTAGTAATTGGCTCATATCTTCCTCATATGGACTCCACATTGAGTGATTCCAGTGGCTAAAGATCCGTGACACATATATCTTTAATTCTTATGTTAACAATTTATTTTAATTCTCTACAGATAATTCCCAAAAATTAAAACACAGAAGCTTAAAATTTTGCCACCCATAGCCATACCTATGCAGAACTTTCTATACCAGCCTAAGTATTCAAACATACATCACATTCAA
Organism: Gleditsia sinensis; assembly: GCA_037074535.1. Taxonomy (NCBI): domain Eukaryota; kingdom Viridiplantae; phylum Streptophyta; class Magnoliopsida; order Fabales; family Fabaceae; genus Gleditsia; species Gleditsia sinensis. The sequence continues at coordinate 50,482,983 of CM073463.1, read as the reverse complement.
GATCAATATGTAACATGATAAAGCAACATCCATGACCAATCATCAAAGTTTTAAGATCAAAATCTCATATAAATATTATAAGTTTCAAAACTTTTCTTCAAAAAGAAATATTGTTAAACTTACTTGGAGCACTTAGTCTTCTAGACTTCTCCTTCCTCTTTCTTCCTTTCTTCCTCTCCTTTCCTCACTCTACCTTACTTCTATTTTTCCTCTCCCTCACTTGGACAAAAATTCTAATGTTGTCAGGGTGGGTTTTGCTTAAATAGACCCTCAAATAATTTACCTTTCATGATCATGGGTCTGCCTTATCACAATTAGATTACACTTGGTTGAATTTTTAGAAAACAAACAACTTATGTTCTTGTCTTTCTCTTCCTTAGTCAAGATATGCATAGGAAAAGGAGATTTGTATTTTGAAAATTATGATAATATGTTATTAAGATATGGGACAAGATCCCTTTGATTTAGGGATTCATTTCCTTTTTCTTTTGTCTTAATCAAGTATGAAATTTGCCTTTTTAAGTTGTAAATTTCTAACCCTTGAATCTCCATTATTTGGTTGAAATTATTTGTGTGGGATAAAGATGTTTTGTCATAATGCTATGTATTATTACCCACTTGCTAAAATTATGAGTGTAGGATATTGAAGTTTTGTCCTAAATTCTTGTATTATCATACCACTTGCTAAATTTTTGTCTTAATGTCAAGTCACCTAATCTTGATTACACATTATTCCATCACTTTATTATTTTTATTTTTATTTTTATTTTTTCTCTTGGGTTTGGGCTCATTCTTGACCATTTTCTTTACTTTGGTTAAAATTCTACCTTTCATAATGGGCTTGTCACATTTTCATGAGTTTTGGGCTACCGATCGAATTTTTATATCCTAGTCCAAGTCTATGTTTTATTTCTTCCTTGGGCTATCCTATTGGCTTGCTAAAAATTCATGTGAAGTAGAAAAACTCTATATGAAGTGTCCATAGGTAAAAGCCCAATTTATGGGTGGAGATACTAAACTTAGTAACTTTAACTCTTAAATTAGGAAAAATTATCCTAATTCAATCTTCTTGAAATTTTCATACCTTTACTGACTTCACAAAAATTTATCTTTCTTACCCAAGAATTTCACCTTTCTTTAGTATATTTATTTTTAATATTTCCTCTTAAGTTTTGTCTTTCTTTACCTATTCTATTAATATTAGAACATTTCTATGCATATATGTAAGGTGAAAAATTTCTAAGGAAAATATCTAAAAATTACGAGATGTTACACCAGCCCCCATGTTCCATGCAATACTGTTACTAGCCCTCAACTCTCAGAATTGTTTCCAAATAGAAAATACCACATGTCTTTTTCCTTTCTCTTAACCTCAACCGAAACCTCCTTTGAAATTGTGTGTGTGATATGAAAAGTCTTCCAAGAGCCACTTGTGTGAAGATTAGTCAAGGTCCTATGATTTTTCATGCTACTATATCAAGTCTCCTTAACTAGAGCAAGATGGCACACATTAGAGGCTCAACTAAAGTAACCAGGGCAATTAAGGAGGGTGGATTTACTTATTTCTTTTCTGTTTGTTTGTTTGTTTTTATTGTAGAAAAGGTCATTGGTGCCTTTTGACGCGAATGCCAACATTTGAGATGAAGGCACCCAGTTATTCAGCATTATCACCCTTAAGCAATATCCTACTCATATCTTTGTGTCACTATTTTACGCAAAAGTACACATGGGGCTCATGCATACCCCTGGTTACTAAGGCACAACTTAGGAATTGGAGTGGCAAACATTTCTCTCTTATTCCTCTCTTTCCCCCAAACTTAAGCCTCAATCTTATGCCTCTTGTGGTAATCCAGAAATTTGTTTTAAGAGACTATCAACATTAACTCGACAATCCTAGGGCCTCTTCTTGAGAAATTTCCAAGTTTTTCTTGCCAAAAATGACTAAAGCTTGTGCTCATAAGGGAAGGTTCCGATTGTATAGGGTTATCATGCAAAATTCCTATTTTCAACAGACAATTACCAGCCCTTCCTCATGGAGCTTCCTAAAACTAGTAGCAAGCCATAAAACAAAGCACTTCTCTAACCATTTTTTAAGCAAAATCATGAAAGCATCCTAATTGCTACTCATTGAGCCCGTATTTACACACACTAAAACAAGACACAACTACCGGATACCTAACAAAAATTGAACAAAATCATTTAAACAGAACTAGTAAACATCAAACCAAACACCAAAGTATTAATCACTAAACCTTCCTCCCCCAAACTTAAGCATGAGCAGTGTGCTCATTGCTTAGCATATTGTAGAATAAGCAGAAGAAGTAAACAAACAAAAATATGTAGACTAAAGGCAGGAAGAGCAGCATGCAGGATATATTTATAACTTGAGAATAACAAAAAAGAATTAGTAGTGAAGGGGACTTCCCTAGGGTGCCAACAGGATTACTACAACATCCTTACGGCATTTTTCCCCTCAGGATTTTGACGTGATGCGGAGCCCACTCCTCCTTTGAGTTGACTGTGGTGGGCTCGGGAGTGTGCTCTTCCCCTTCTAAATGGCTTCCCTCCTTTTGGTAATTGGCTCGTCGTCTTCCGAGGACTTATATTTCGTAGGAGTCCTCCTTTCTCTGCTATTGGGGGAGTCGTGGGACTCCTCTTCCTACCCAGGCTGTGGTCCTGGTTGTAACAACTCCATTTACGTATCAATTTTTTTAAAATACCATGAAGTTATTACCTCGTTACAACTTAACTCAATATAACATTTATTTAATTTATACAATACAAAGTTCACATACATGTCATTAATCAAAACATAAGTACAACATATCAAACACATAAAAATCTACATCGTATTTATTCTGGTTGACCAATTCCGGAGATACAGGTGCGCGTGGTTGCACCTTCACCGGGATCTAAGCCAACTCGACCACAAACATTTTATTTGCTTCTGGGATCTGCCCAACATAAAGTACTCGATCCAATGTGCACTAAAAGCCAGAGCTATAGAAAAATCTGCATAACTAATTTTCTGAACATGATATGGAAATATAGTGAGAATTAAATCCCAGTAAGTTCAACAATAAATCATCGTCAATATAGCTCATCATGTCATGTTCAGTTGTATAAACTACAGAAAAAATCTTTGGTCACATGAATGCATTATATTTATGCACATAAGAATCATACAGTAATGATATGTATGACAGGATTAACTATTTTTAGAATATCATATGATAACCATCAACTTATTCTCATTTCAAGCTACCTCGGTCAGGGTGAGTATCCTCTACTCTCCGGTACAGGCTTTTCTCGCTCCGTCCGACATGGCACACTTTCTCTTTCTTTTCTCATAATAATAATCATAACCGTTGGTAGGGCGTCCCCTACTGGTACACCACACGAATTTCCATGTGACCGTGCTCATTTCATTTCTTTTCACAATGATAGCCAAAAATATGCTTTCAATAACAAGTATGTTCATCAAAATATAACTATTACCATAAATCATTGGTAATCATGCCATGAACATAACCTTTTCAAATATCACTTTATAAAATATTTCCATGTCAGAATTTTACAATTAAGATGGTAAGAAGTTCATACAATGGCAATGACTATGGCATATACTAGTCATTTATAAGATTCATCTTCTTTTTTAAATATTAATTTTATTATTTTATTTTCTTGATGCAGGTTTTCATCATATCTAACCTTCTCTTACTAATCAGAGCATAACTCCCTCAATTAAACTCCGATGTAGGTGATCTTGGTGTTAATTTTAAGATAAAACAATTATCTAAAACTATTAGGTTGAACATTGTAGCGAAATATTAAGAAATCAAGGTGATATTACTCACTCAATGTACAGGTTATTTCTTCTCGGATAGGTTCTGACCTCTACCAACTAATCGGACCATATCTACCTCATATGGACTCCAAATTGAATGCTTCCAGTGGTTAAAAATCCGTGACACACATATCTATAATTCTTATGTTAACCATATATTTTAATTCCATTCAAATAATTCCCAGAAATTAAAATACAGAAGCTATCCTAACATACTCTTCCCTGATGAACCATTTTCTGACCTTTGCTTACTAATCAGCTCATATCTTCCTCATATGGACTCCAAATTGAATGATTCTAGTGGCTAAAAATCCGTGACATATATAGCTATAACTCTTATGTTAACCATTTATTTTAATTCCACACAGATAATTCCCAGAAATTAAAATACAGAAGCTATCCTAACATATTCTTCCCTGATGAACCATTTTCTGACCTTTGATTACTAATAAGCTCATATCTCCCTCATATGGACTCCGAATTGAATGATTCCAGTGGGTAAAAATCTGTGACACACATAGCGATAACTCTTTTGTTAACCATTTATTTTAATGCCACACAGATAATTCCCAAAAATTAAAATACAAAAGCTATCCTAACATATTCTTCCCCAATGAACCATTTTCTGACCTTTGATTACTAATCGGACCATATCTACCTCATATGGACTCCAAATTGAATGATTCCAATGGTTGAAAATCCATGACACATATATCTTTAATTCTTATGTTAACCATTTATTTTAATTCCCTATAGATAATTCCCAGAAATTAAAACACAGAAGCTAAAAATTTTGCCACCCATAGCCATACCTATGCAGAACTTTCTATACCAGTCTTAGTATTCAAACATGCATCACATGCAAGATCAATATGTAACATGATATAGCAACATCATGACCAATCATCAAAGTTCTAAGACCAAAATCTCATATAAATTTGATAAGTTTCAAAAGTTTTCTTTAAAAAGAAATATTGTTAAACTTACCTGGAGCACTTAGTCCCCTAGACTTTTCCTTCCTCTTTCTTCCTTTCTTCCTCTCCTTTCCTTACTCTACCTTGCTTCTATTTTTCCTCTCCCTCACTTGGACGAAATTCTAATGTTGTAAGGGTGGGTTTTCTTATATAAACCACCAAATAATTCACCTTTCATGATCATGGGTCTACCTTATCACAATTAGATTACACTTGGTTGAATTTTTGGAAAACAAACAACTTATGTTCTTGTCTTCCTCTTCCTTAGTCAAGATATGCATAGGAAAAGGAGATTTGTATTTTGAAAATTATGATAATATGTTCTTAAGATATGGGACAAGGTCCCTTTGATTTAGGGATTCATTTCCATTTTCTTTTGTCTTAAACAAGTATAATAGGTTTGCCTTTTTAGGTGGTAAATTTCTATCCCTTGAATCTCCATTATTTGGTTGATATTATTTGTGTGGGATAGGAATGTTTGGTCCTAATGCCATGTATTATCATACCACTTGCTAGAATTATGAGTGTAGGATATAGATGTTTTTGTCCTAAAGCCTTGTATTATCATGCCACTTGCCATAATGATGAATGTAGAATCACACCACTTGCTAAATTTTTGTCTTAATGCCATGTAACCTAATCTTTATTATTATTACATTATTATATCATCACCTAATTTATTTTATTTTATTTTTCCTCTTGGATTTGGGCTTATTCCTACCCATTATGGGCTTATTCCTACCCATTTTCTTTGCTTTGGATAAAATTCTACCTTTCTTGGAGGGCTTGGTCACATTTTCATAATTTTTGGGCTATTGATCCAATTACTATATCCTAGTCCAAGTCTATGTTTTATTTCTTGCTTAGGTTATCCAATGGGCTTGCTAGAAACTTATGTGAAGTGGAAAAACTCTATATGAAGTGTCTATAGGTAAAAGCCCAATGTATGGGTAAAGATTTTAAACTTAGTAACTCTAGTTCTTGAATTAGGAAAAATTACCCTAATCCAATGTTCTTGAAATTTTATGACCTTTACTTGTTTCTAAAAATTTATCTTCCTTATCCAAGAATTTTGCATCTCTTTAGTATGTTATTTCTAATTATTTTTCCTATTGGATTTTCCCTCTTTATTTGTTCTCTTAATATTAGAAACATTTTCTATGCATATACATAAGGTGAAGAATATCTAAGGATTATATTTCCTTAGATATCTAAAATATTGTCTAATAAATTTTATTTCCTTAATTAAATATTTATGTACTTTTATCAATAAAAGAAACGAAATTAGGGATGTTACATTTCTCTCCCCCTAAAAGAAATTTTGTCCTCAAAATTTCAGAAATTACCTAACAAGAACAATTGCGGATATTTCTTCCTCATGACTTCTTCCAGCTCCCAAGTTGCTTCTTCCGGAGTCAAACCTTCCCAGAACACCTTAACAAGGGGAATGGTTTTATTTCTCAGTTGCTTCACGTTAGTGGCCAATATGGATGCAGGTACTAACTGGTATGTCATGTTCTCCTTTATTTAGATTGGTTCATCCTGTATTACATGTGATGAATCTGAAAGATACTTCTGCAGCTGTGATACGTGGAAAACATTATGCAGGTTGGACAAATTAGGTGGGAGAGCAACTTGATATGCTGATGTCCCTGCTTTCTTTAGAATTTGGTAGGGTCCCAAAAATCGTGGACTTAGCTTTCTTGTTTTGAGAGACCTACCAACTTCAGTAGTCAGGGAAAGTTTCAGAAATACATAGTCTCATTCCTCAAACTCTAGAGGTCTATGTCTCTTATCATAGTAACTCTTTTGCCGACTCTGAGCTGTAAATATTTTATCTCGTATCATCCTGATTTGTTCCTTGGTTTGTTGAACTAGATCAGGATCCAACAAGTTCTTTTCTCTTACCTTAAACCAACATAGTGGAGATCGGCACTTTCTACCATATAAAGCTTCATAGTGGGCCATCTTAGTACTGGAGTGATAACTATTATTATAAGCAAACTCTACTAAAGGTAGGTACTTATCCCATCCTTTAGCTTGCTCTATCACACAGGCCCTTAACATGTCTTCTAGAGTTTGAATGGTCCGTTCTGTCTGCCTGTCAGTCTGAGGATGGTAGGCAGTACTGAACTGCAACTGAGTACCAAAAGCTTCCTGCAACGCTTTCCAAAACCTCGACGTGAACCTCGGATCTCTATCAGAAACAATATTTAAGGGAATCCCATGCAATCTAACTTTTTCCTGGACGTATAGTTGGGCTAATTTATCCAGTAAAAAGTTAATTTTTATGGGCAGAAAGTGAGCAGATTTGGTTAATCTGTCAACTATTACCCAGATAGAGTCAAGTCCCACTGAAGTCTTAGGTAAACCCACAACAAAGTCCATCGAGATAATGTCCCATTTCCATTTAGGGATCTCAAGAGGTTGTAGAAATTCCGCTGGCTTTTGATGCTCCACCTTCACCTTTTGACAAATTAGACATTTTGCCACAAACTCCGCAATATCCTTCTGATGTGCTTCCTGTAGGATTTTAGTCCTCAACTCTCGTTCTTGAGGGACACAAATCCTTCCTTGATACATGATTGCTCCATCTTCCATGACAGAAAAATTTCCTTGATCTTTATGATCCTGTAAGTATTGGTTGTGAACTTGAACCTCTTTGATCTGGGCTCTAAGGTCACACCCTATACTTAAACCATTAATGGTTAGCTTCTTTGAGGCAAAAGTAGTGTCCAGCTTTAAATTCCGAAACTCCTCTACCATTTGCATCTCATACAACATCATCTGGCCTATGTGTAGAGATTCTCAACTTAAGGCATCAGCTACAACATTCGCCTTTCCTGGATGATACTTTATCTCAAACTTGTAGTCATTGAGAAATTCCACCCATCTTCGTTGCCTCATATTTAACTCCTTTTGATCAAAGAGATATTTAAGACTCTTATGATCGCAATATACTTCAAAGGTTGCTCTGTATAAGTAATGTCGCCAAATCTTTAAAGAAAACACCATCGCTGCCAATTCAAGATCATGGGTTGGATAGTTTCCTTCGTGGGGTCTTAGTTGTCTAGAGGCGTAAGAAACTACTCTCTTGTCTTGCATTAGCACACACCCTAGTCCTTTCTTGGAAGCATCACTATACACTTCAAAATGTCCTGTGGGGTCTGGAATAATTAAAACTGAAGGAGTGGTCAGTCTTGTCTTAAGCTCCTAAAAACTAGCTTCACATTAATCAGTCCATTTGAAAGGACTTCCCCTCCTGGTCAATTTAGTCAATGGCAAGGCTATACGAGAGAAGTTTTGTATAAACCTCCTGTAGTATCCTGCCAAACCCAGGAAACTTCTGACTTCCGTAACCGTCTTTGGTCTCTCCCACTAAATCACTGCTTCCGTCTTGCTAGGATCTACGGCTACCCCTCTATTAGAGATGACATGTCCGAGAAACTTCACCTCTGATAGCCAAAATTCACACTTCTCTAATTTGGCATATAACTTTTTCTCTTTCAGCACTTGCAGCACAATTCGGAGAAGTTGTTCATGTTCTTTCTCACTCTTAGAGTATATCAAGATGTCATCAATGAACACTACAACAAATTGATCTAGGTAGGGTTGAAAAATGCGATTCATGTAATCCATGAAAATTGCAGATGCATTCGTCAATCCGAAGGGTATTACGAGAAACTCATAGTGCCCATACCTAGTCCTGAAGGCAGTTTTTGGTACGTCCCCCTCCTTGATCCTAATCTGATGATATCCTGACCTCAAGTCAATTTTAGAAAAGATGGAGGCTTCCTTCAATTGATCCAATAAGTCATCTATCCTAGGGAGAGGGTACTTGTTTTTTATAGTCACCTTATTCAGCTGTCTGTAATCTATGCGTAGTCTCAAGCTCCCGTTTTTCTTCTTAACAAACAATACAGGAGCTTCCCAAGTTGATACACTCGGTCTAATGAATTGCTTGTCTAATAGTTCCTCCAACTGCTTCTTGAGTTCCTGTAGTTCCTTCGAGGCCATTCGATATGGTGCAATAGAGATAGGCCCTGTCCCAGGTAGGAGATCAATAGAGAAATCTATCTCTCTCTTGGGAGGTAAGCCTAGAATATCTGATGGAAATACTTCAGGAAACTCGTTGGCTATTAGGATTTCATCAAGCTTCAATTCGACTTCTAGGTTTGATAAATACAAGAGAATGTATCCAAGTACTCCATTCTTCAACTCCCTATTTACTTGATTGGCATTTAGCACCAATAACTGGATCTCCTCTTTCGGAGTAAGAGGTAGAAATTCAACGGTCTTATTACAACAATTCAGCAAGACTCGATTTCTAGACATCCAGTCTAACCCTAGAATGACCTCAATACTTCTTAAAGGTAAACAGATGAGGTCTACAGAAAAAGTTTTCTCCTGGATAGTGACTTGACAGTCCTTACATACAGAGGAAGTTAATACCCGTTCTCCTGTAGGGGTTACTACGGATAGCTCATAAGGAGTTTCAGAAATAGGAAACTGAAACTTCCTAATACATTCTTCTGATATAAATGAATGACTAGCACCATAGTCAAATAACACCATAAGAGCAAATCCATAGATATAGCATGTACCTTAAATCATTTTAGAATATTAAGCAGCCTCTTGGCCGCTTAGGGTGAAAACCTTTCCTTTCACCGGAGGCCTCTGTTCTGGCTACTTCCCTACATTCTGTGGGCAGTTTCTCGCAAAATGTCCCTTCTGTCCGCAATTAAAGCAGACATCTTGTCCCATGTAGCATGGCTGGTTACCATGCATGCGTCCACACTTAGCGTACTTGACCGCCTTCCATGCTTCATCTGGGTTATATCGCAGATAAGAGGAGAACTTAGACAGCTCCTCGAACCTTGTGATATACTAGTCCACAGTCATACTACCTTGCCTGAGTTGGAGGAATTCGATCTCTTTCTCTGCTCGTACAGTACTTGGAAAGTACATTTCAAAAAAAATGTCCTTGAACACTTGCCAGGTGATCTGTCTTCCCTGATGAGCTAAAAGTTCTCTAGCTCCACGCCATCAGTATTCTGCTTCATCCTTTAACATATATGCAGCAAAAATAACTTGATGCTCTTCAGTACAGCCCATCACTTCAAAGATTTTCTCTAATTCCCTTATCCACCTTTCGGCTACCATTGGGTCATAGCCACCTTAGAAACAAGGTGGTCTAGTCCTCAAGAACTCGGATATGCCATTATCTTTTCCAGCCATCTGGTTGTTAGCACCATTTTCACCATTTGGGTTATTAGCATTCTAGAGATATTGTAAAATTTGGTTGGTGGTCATGACTTGGTCTTGAATTGTCGTGGCCAGGTTGTGCAAGGTTTCCTCTGCATTGGTTGCTGGATTCCTCCTTGGTGGTGCCATTTCCTACTATGGCAAAAACAAAGTTATGCTGCTATTGAGGTGATCAAGCCCAATAGTTAGTTCAAAAATATTTAATAGCAGTCATAACACCACCTCGGCATATAGATAGGAAACACTAGTAATTTCTTACCTATATGAATCACTGATCCTCTACACAGCACAACCACAACATACTCAAGACACTATAAGATCGATTTAGATAACCATCCACCCACTGGCCATCTAGGATCGACCTGCTCTTATACCAATTATGTAACAACTCCATTTTAAGTATCAATTTTTTAAAAAAAACATACCATGAAGTTATTACCTCGTTACAACTTAACTCAATATAACATTTATTTAATTTATACAATACAGAGTTTACATACATGTCATTAATCAAAACATACGTACAACATATCAAACACATAAAAATCTACATCTTATTTATTCTGGTTGACCAATTCCGGAGATACAGGTGCGGGTGGTTGCACCTTCATCGGGATCTAAGCCAACTTGACCACAAACATTTTATTTGCTTCTAGGATCTGCCCAACATAAAGTACTCGATCCAATGTGCACTAAAAGCCAGAGCTATAGAAAAATCTGCATAACTAATTTTCTGAACATGATATGGAAATATAGTGAGAATTAAATCCTAGTAAATTCAAAAATAAATCATCATCAATATAGCTCATCACGTCATGTTCAGCTGTATAAACTACAGAAAATAAATTTGGTCAGATGAATGCACTATATCTATGCACATGAGAATCGTACAATAATAACATGTATGACAGGGTTAACTATTTTCAGAATATCATATGATGACTATCAATTTATTCTCATATCAAGCTACCCTGGTCAGGGTGAGTATTTTCTACTCTCCGGTACGGGCTTTACTCACTCCGTCCGACATGGCCCACTTTCTCTTTCTTTTCTCATTAACATGATCATAACCGTTGGTAGGGCGTCCCCTACTGGTGCACCACACGGATTGCCATGTGATCGTGCTCATTTCTTTTCTTTTCACAATGATAGCCAAAAATATGCTTTCAATAACAAGTATGTTCATCAAAATATAACTATTACCATAAATCATTGGTAATCATGCCATCAACATAACCATTTCAAATATCACTTTATAAAATATTTCCATGTTAGAATTTCACACTTAAGATGGTAAGAAGTTCATACAATGGCAATGGCTATGGCATATACTAGTCATTTATTATTTTCATTTATAAGATTCGTCTTCTTTTTAAAATATTAATTTCATCTCTTCATTTTCTTTATTCTTGGCCTTTAGTCAATTTCTTCTTATTTATATCATTTCTAACACATGTTCTTACAAATTTATGGAGCATTTTTCTCCAATTTGATTTCTACTATTACCCTATAGTTAAAGAGGTTCATCTAGAGTAGAAAAATGTTTAAAATAGGCTTCACCAGCTTCCAACACGGTCTGGCCATGTTTCAGGACACGGCCATACTTTAAAAATACTTCAAATGTACTCAAAAACAGCCCCGAACACGGCTAACCCGTGCTTGAAGTACCCAGAACACGGCCTGGTCGTGTTCTATGACCTTTACTCACTAATCAAAGCATAACTCCCTCATTTTAACTCCGAATGAGGTGATCTTGGTGTCTATGTAAAGCTAAGACAATACTCTAAAACTATTATGTTAATAATATCAGCACAATAGTAATATATCTTGTTGTTATTACTCCCTTAAATTCAATATTATTTCTTCTCGGGCAGGTTCTAACCTTTACATACTAATCTGACTATATCTCCCACATAAGAATTCCAAATTAAGTGATTCCAGTGGCTAAACATCCATGACACATAAATATATAATTCATATGTTAACCATTTATTTTAACTCCTTATATATTTTTCCTAGAAATTAAAACACCGAAGCTATCCTAACATATTCTTCCCTGATTAACCATTTTCTGACCTTTGTTTACTAATCGGAACATATCTACCTCATATAAACTCTAAATTGAATGATTGCAGTGGCTAAAAATCCGTGACATACATAGCTAAAATTCTTATGTTAACCAATTATTATAATTCCTTACAGATAATTCCTAGATATTAAAATACAGAAGCTATCCTAACATATTTTTCCCTGATGAACCATTTTCTGACCTTTGACTACTAATCGGCTCATATCTTCCTCATATGGACTTCAATTTGAACGATTCCAGTGGATAAAAATCCGTGACACACATAGCGATAATTCTTATGTTATCCAATTATTTTAATTCCATACAAATAATTCACAGAAATTAAAATACCGAAGCTATACTAACATATTTTTCCCTGATGAACCATTTTCTGACCTTTGACTACTAATCGGCTCATATCTTCCTCATATGGACTTCAATTTGAATGATTCCAGTGGCTAAAAATCTGTGGCACACATAGCTATAATTCTTATGTTAACCATTTATTTTAATGCCATACAGATAATTCCCAGAAATTAAAATATAGAAGCTTAAAATTTTGCTACCCATAGCCATACCTATGCAGAACTTTCTATACCAGCCTAAGTATTCAAACATACATCACATGCAAGATCAATATGTAACATGGCATAGCAACATCCATGACCAATCATCAAAGTTCTAAGATCAAAAATCTCATATAAATATTATAAGTTTCAAAACTTTTCTTCAAAAAGAAATATTGTTAAACTTACCTGGAGCACTTAGTCCCCTAGACTTCTCCTTCCTCTTTCTTCCTTTTTTTCTCTCCTTTCCTCACTCTACCTTGCTTCTATTTTTTCTCTCCCTCACTTGGACGAAATTATAATATTGTAAGGGTGGGTTTTCTTATATAGACCACCAAATAATTCACCTTTCATGATCATGGGTCTACCTTATCACAATTAGATTACACTTGGTTGAATTTTTGGAAAACAAACAACTTATGTTCTTGTCTTCCTCTTCCTTAGTCAAGATATGCATAGGAAAAGGAGATTTGTATTTTAAAAATTATGATAATATGTTCTTAAGATATGGGACAAGGTCCCTTTGATTTAGGGATTCATTTCCATTTTCTTTTGTCTTAAACAAGTATGATAGGTTTGCCTTTTTAGGTAGCAAATTTTTAGCCCTTGAATCTCCATTATTTGGTTGATATTATTTGTGTGGGATAGGAATGTTTTGTCCTAATGCCATGTATTATCATATCAGTTGCTAGAATTATGAGTGTAGGATATAGATGTTTTTGTCCTAAAGCCTTGTATTATCATGCCACTTACCAAAATTATGAATGTAGAATCACATCACTTGCCAAATTTTTGTCTTAATGCCATGTAACCTAATCTTTATTATTATGACATTATTATATCATTACATAATTTATTTTATTTTATTTTTTCTCTTGGATTTGGGCTTATTCTTACCCATTATGGGCTTATTCCTACCCATTTTCTTTGCTTTGGATAAAATTCTACCTTTCTTGGAGGGCTTGGTCACATTTTCATAATTTTTGGGCTATTGATCCAATTATTATATCCTAGTCCAAGTCTATGTTTTATTTCTTGCTTAGGTTATCCAATTTGCTTGCTAGAAACTTATGTGAAGTGGAAAAACTCTATATGAAGTGTCTATAGGTAAAAGCCCAATGTATGGGTAAAGATTTTAAACTTAGTAACTCTAGTTCTTGAATTAGGAAAAATTACCCTAATCCAATGTTCTTGAAATTTTATGACCTTTACTTGTTTCTAAAAATTTATCTTCCTTATCCAAGAATTTTGCATCTCTTTAGTATGTTATTTCTAATTATTTTTCCTATTGGGTTTTCCCTCTTTATTTGTTCTCTTAATATTAGAAACATTTTCTATGCATATACATAAGGTAAAGAATTTCTAAGGATTATATTTCCTTAGATATCTAAAATATTGTCTAATAAATTTTATTTCCTTAATTAAATATTTATGTACTTTTATCAATAAAAGAAATGAAATTAGGGATGTTACACATCTCCTATTGTTGGCCAGTATGTATGGAAAAATAGGCTTACTACGCACACTTTCGGCACCTCTTAAGTTTCTTGAGAATGCATACATGACATAGTTTTAGAGCATCATTCATCGTAGCATAATAGTCAGGCAAATAGTGAAATTGATACATTTAAGTTCGTAAAACATAAAGATTGTTTTCAGGAAAGCTAGCTAACTGAATTCCAGCTTAATCAATTCATTTCCAAAGATACCAAGGTTACAACTAGCTACTCAAACTAAAACATACAAAAGCTTTTGGTTAATGCATGCATACAAGCACCTATGATCTTTAAGTCTCTAGTTTAAGAGTTCCTGCTCCCTTAAAAGACCTATAATTCTATTCAATTTTGGGGTTATTATTAAATATAACAAATGCTCTCTAAAAAAATTAATATTTTACATTGAGGTGCTTCTACATGCTTAATTTTGGTCATGACAATCTCATAACTCAAATCCTAGCTTTACCCCTAGAAATACCTTTATAATCCAAAACAGTGCAGTTGGGTTCCTTCTACATTTACATTCTGTTTTCCATTTGTTTGGGTCGATAATACATCTTAAAGAATACATGATATTTGATATGGAGTGTTCTATATATGTCATATAATCACCATAAAAATTTCAAGTAAAAAATAATTCATTCCCTCAAATAATCCAATATTTAATGGATACCCCAATGTAGGTTTGTTCTGATTAAAATCCTGCACTATAAATTTTGTACATTTTATTATATGACCTAAACTGCCCATAATAAACTTAATTTTCGTGGAAATTATAATAAGAATTCCTATAACATATCATAAAATTTTTATAAGAAATTTCAACATCTAACCCCTTCAATTTCGAATATTTCCATCAACAACCTAAACTGCCTTGTAGATTTTTTCTCAATAATGTTTGATTGAAAATGGCCTAGTTGTAGGTTCTTGAAGATCACAAAACTTTCCATAATTGATTAACAAAATTTCAAGACTTTTCTAACCAAAAATTAGAGAATTTAAAGGCCATTTACTCAATCAAATAGTCGAAGAACACAGAACCTATTGAACACATTATACCAGTCAGAACAATGGTGTCTAGCTTCTATCTATTATGTTTCTAGGATACGTTTTCTTGCAATTATTTGAGTTTCCAACACCTTCATCCATATAAAAACATAAGTATAATATTTTTGGGTGGAAAACAGAGTTGAATTACTCAATTTACAGACCTAAAATTGTTTGGTACAGAAACAATAGCTTCCTAGTTCAAAATTTGTGGTGTTTCCACGTGTTTGCTTATTACTTAGATGACAGAAATTGTGGCTAGCAACTAGAGTTGCATGTTTTCAATGTCAACCCCTACATCTTATGGTAAAAAATCACCCATGTAGAACCCAAATTAAGCACAACACCTATAGACCAGATTTTTAAAAGAGGGGAGAAACTTACCTTGTGCAAACACACTCCTATTGCTATCAATTTCTACCGTGCTTCAACCCTTGGCCTCCTCTTCACACTAGCTCTATTCTTACATGAAATAGGGAGATTAGACCTTGATTTCCAATAGTAAAACTCCTATTTTCACCATTACCAAGGGAATAGACGAAGAAATCTCTTCACTCTTTCAACCTTTCTCCATCTCACCACTTCAAGTTTTCTTTTTACTCTCCTCTTCTATTCAGCTACAATGGGAGAAGATTAAGAAGGCTAATGATAATATAATGGAGCAGATGATAAGGTGGTGGAGCAAAGAGTTGGCGTAATTATGTTGTTCCACAATTTAATTGCATACATAGATATATATTATAATATAGATAGTGGACATAGGTGGAAATATATATATTCTTTTAAGTGGGAAAGAAATGTAACATCCTAAGTATCTAATAATGTTAGATAAATTTAAGAATAAGTAGAAGACACATATAAACAATAATTAAAATTCTTAGTTGTTTGACAATAAAGTCCTGATAAAATATGTGGTACCTTTTATGGTTAGAGGTAATATAAATCAAAATTTTTGGAGCATAATTTAGAGGAAAAGTATACAAATATATTCCTTATGATGCTAATAATCTAGGATTAGTAACATATTAAGGCAAGCAGAGGCATTTACGTTTTACTATCAGCACACACAGATATAAATGCCTCTACTTGCCTTAATATGTTACTAATCCTAGATTATTAGCATCATAAAGAATATATTTGTATACTCTTCCTCTAAATTATGTTCCAAAATTTTTAATGTATATTACTTCTAACCATAAAAGGTACCACATATTTTATCAAGACTTTATTGTCAAACAACTAAGCATTTTAATTATTGTTCATATGTGTCTTCTACTCATTCTTAAATTTATCTCACATTATTAGATACTTAGGATGTTTCATTTCTTTCCCCCTTAAAAGAATTTTGTCCACAAAATTCATCAAACCTTATTCAGACATATGCGGATAGGTCTTCCTTATTTCTTTTTCTATCGCCCAAGTAGCTTCCTCAAAGGATAGTCCCATCCAAACCACTTTAACCAAAGGGATGCTCTTATTTCTCAATTGTTTAGTCTTAACATCAATGATCCAATCTGGTTTTATATGTATGATATATTATCTTGTAAATGCATTGATTCATACTTTATGATATGCGAAAGGTCTGGATGGTACTTTTTGAACTGGGAACTGTGGAGTACATCATGAATATAAGAAGGGTTTGGAGGAAGTAAAAGTTTATAAGCCACTGATCTGATCCGATCAAGAATTTAGAAAGGACCAATGTATTTTGGATTGAGCTTTTAGTTTTTAAAGACCTCCCTACACTCGTGACTGGAGTTACCTTAAGGAAAACATGGTTTCCTATTTCAAATTCTAGAGATCTTCTTTTATTTGTATAGGTTTTTTGTCTACTTTGGGTAGCTAGCAGTCTTTCTCTGGTAAGTTTAATGTGCCTTGTGGTTTGTTCAACCAAATTAAGGCCCATAAGACTCCTTTCTCCTAGCTCTACCCAACACAGAGGTGACCTCCACTTTCTTCCATACAGAGCTTCAAAGGGTGCCATTTGGATATTGGAATGATAGCTATTATTATAAGCAAATTCATCTAAAGGTTGGTACACATCCTAGTTCCCTTTCATTTCTAGCACATAAGCCCTAAGCATATAATCTAAAGTTTAAATTGTTCTCTTAGTCTGCATGTCAATTTATGGATGGTAGGCCGTTCTAAACCTAAGTTTAGTACCTAAGGCATCTTATAAAGATCTCCAAAATCTAGAAGTAAACATGGGGTATCGATCAGAAACAATACTGATAGGTATCCCATAGAGCCTAACAGTTTCATGAACATACACTCGTGCTAACTTATATAAAGTATACATAGACTTAATGGCTAAGAAGTGGGTAGATTTGGTCAGTCTATCCACTTTTAACCAAATTGCATCATAGTTAGAAGATGTCCTAGGTGAACCTATGATAAAATCCATGGAAATGCAATCCCATTTCCAATCAAGAATATCTACTAGTTGGACCAATCCCACAAGTTTTTGGTGTTCTACCTTGACTCTCTAGCACACTAAGCACTTAGACACATATCGGGTTATGTCTATTTTCATCCCAAGCCACTAAAAACTCTTTTTTAAGTCTTGATACATCTTAATGGCTCCAAGATGCAGGTTTTACCTACTCTTGTAAGTTTCAGTGATGATACTATCTCTTAATTCATTCACCTTAGGTATATATGGCCTTTCTCCAAACTTAATAAGTCCATCCTTAGAAATATGAAAACTCTTTAGACTTGCCCTAGGATATCTGTTATCTAATGTCCTTCAGATATAAATAAAAAACTTGAGCATCTTTAATTCTATCCTTTATATCATTATGAATCCTTAATTCACTCATAAATAGGCTATTAAGCTACAGAGAGATAAAGAGATTCAAATATCTCATTCCCTCAATTAATTCCTACTCCTTAGGCATCAATGATGCCATATGGATTGATTTCCTACTTAGGGCATCAACAACCACGTTTGCCTTTCTTGGATCATACTTAAGGGTATAATCATAATCTTTTTAGAAATTTTATCCATCTACTTTGCCTCATATTTAACTCTTTTTGGTCAAAAAGGTACTTAAGGCTCTTGTGATCGCTGAAAACTTCAAACTTAGTACCATACAAATAATGTCTTCAAATCTTAAGGGCAAACACTATAACTGCTAGTTCTATATCATGTGTAGGGTAATTCTCCTCATGAGATCTAACCTGCCCGGAAGTGTAAGCTACTACTCTGCTCTACTGCATTAAAACACAACATAAACCCTTCTTAGATGCATCACTATATATTGTAAAGAGTTCACTAGGGTCAAGTATCACTAGCACTAGGGTAGATTTTAACCTAAATTTTAATTCTTGGAAACTACTCTCACATCAATTATTCCACAAAAATGGTTGGTTCTTCCTAGTTAACCTAGTTAGAGGCATGGCTATCTGAGAGAATCCTTGGATAAATCTCCTATAATATCCTGTTAAGCATAAAAAGCTCTGTATTTCAGTGACCATTTTTGGTATCTTCCAGTTAACCACTGCTTCCACTTTACTAGGGTCTACTACTATCCCCTTGTTGGAGACAACATGCCCTAAAAAGCTTACCTTTGTCATCCAGAACTCACACTTGCTAAGTTTGGCATACAATTTGTTATCCTTTAGGATTTGCAACACTATTTGAAGATGACTCTCATATTCTTCAAGGCTCTTAGAATAAATTAAGATGTCATCTATGAAAACCACAACAAACATATCTAGGTATGGCCTAAAACCCTTTTGATATAATCCATGAAAATGGCTGGAACATTGGTTAACCCAAAAGGCATGACTAGGAACTCATAATGTCTATACCGGATTCGAAAAGTTGCCTTTGGGCATCTTCGACCTTAATTCTCAACTAATGGTAACCTAACCTTAAATCTATCTTAGAGAAGACTGATGCTCTTGCTAATTTATCTAGTAGGTCATCTATTCTAGGTAGTAGATATTTATTCTTAATGGTCACTTTGTTTAACTTCCTATAATCTATACACAACCTGAGGCTATCATCTTTCTTTTTAACAAACAAAATTGGTGCAGCCCATAGGGATACACTAAGTCTGATGAACCCCTTCTCTAAGAGTTCCTCTATCTATTTCTTAATCTCAGCTAGCTTTACGGGAGCCATTCTATAAGGAGCCTTAGATATGGGACCTGCATTAGTCACTAAGCCAATAGAGAACTATACTTCCCTATCATGAGGAAGACTACTAAACTCCTTAAGGAATACTTCTGGGTACTCCCTAACAATAGGTATATTTTATATGCCCTCTTCTAATTTTTCTTGCAAAGAAAAGAAGACTAGGAACCCTTGTCAACCCTTCCTAAGGTATCTTTCAGCCTGGGTGGTGGATAGGTAAGAGATTTCAGTGGAGTGTTTAGAAGCATAACCATAAACAGGTAAGGAAACAGACTTTCTAGAACAATCAAGGATTGTATTGTTAGCAGAAAACCAATCCATTCCTAGAATAACATCAATATCAAACAAAGGAAGGCATATAAGATCCAAAGTGGTACATCTATGATCAAATTGCATAGCACAATTAATACAAGCATTAAAAGTTATGACACGGATCCCAATAAGAGTGAAAATAGAAAGATCATTTGGAAAAGTATTAATAGTCAACCTAGACTCTTAGCATAGTCATATGAAATAAAAGAATTTGTAGCACCCGAATCAAAGAATGCATTTACAAGTGAGCTTCGGATTATTGATGTACCTCTAATCAAATTTGGAGATTGGCTAGCCTCCTACTTTGAAAT
Organism: Gleditsia sinensis; assembly: GCA_037074535.1. Classification (NCBI taxonomy): domain Eukaryota; kingdom Viridiplantae; phylum Streptophyta; class Magnoliopsida; order Fabales; family Fabaceae; genus Gleditsia; species Gleditsia sinensis. The sequence continues at coordinate 50,462,956 of CM073463.1, read as the reverse complement.
AGCAAACACTCGTGCCTAATTCTGTGGTCAGCTATCAAGAACTGACACCCTTCTTACTCGATAATTCCTTGAGTAGTGACTTGGCTTTCCATAATTGTAGCAAACATTCTGACTAGCTAAACAAGTTCTATCTCCATGGTTCTTCCCACATTTATTACAAGTAGGCTGGCTAGAGACTTGGCTACTACAGGTCAACATTCCTTGACCTTGAGAACTGTTTCCCTTGAACTTTTTGTTCAAGGGTTTTTCCTTTTCTTAGCTTTGGTGCTCATCAGAGTTTCTTTTGCTATTCTACATTTATTTTCCAACTTGGCAAAATTTCTTAGCTCTAAAGTAGCCACCCTTTCTCTAATCTCAGGTCTCAAACCTTGCTCAAATTTTGTAGCCTTCCATTCATCATCATATGTATGCTTCAGGTAAGTGGAAAATTTAGAAATCTCTTTATACTTAGCATCATATTGAGGTATAGTCATATTCCCTTGCTTTAACTATATAAACTCAGCCTTTTTATTCTTCACATTATCTAGGAAATATTTATCATAAAATGTTTCTTTGAAAGTATCCCAGGTAATGGACATATCATTGGTCAGGCTTAGCCTCTATATACTTTTCTACCAATGCTTTTCCTCACCTTCTAACATGTAAGCAGCTAAAGAAACTTTATGTTCTGTGCTACATTCTAAAACTCCAAAAAATTTCTCTAGTTGCATGATCCATTGCTCAACTATCACTGATTCATATTCTCCTAGAAAAGAAGGGTTGGCCTTTCTAAATTGGGTTAGAAGTTTATTCGTCTAGCCTGCCCTATTTTCCTCTCCAGCACCTTAAGGACTATTTCCTTGCACCACCTTTCTAAGGACTTCTTAAACTTGTTGAAGGATTTGGGTTGTGGCAGCTTGGGCTACAGCTTGTCCATCAAGCCTGGCACTTAATTTTTTTATATTCTCAGATATTTCTTTCAGGGTCTCAACCTGGTGGTGCATACTGTCGCAGGTACACCCAAATTGATACCTTATCTCAAAACTAACCTGTAGTAGTGGGAGTAAGGGTCGATCCCACAGAGACTGGTATTACCTTATGTGATTAGAAAAAGGGGGGATTGATAGTTGCAAATAAAATCAAGTAAACAATAATGAAAGTAAATAAGAGAATGATTAATGATAAAGACGTTGGTTTCGGTAGACATCCACCATCAAGGGATTACATTGATCACTGACAACATAATCAATCTGTAATTGAATATCTATCATTGGGTTTCTAACCCTGTTCCTCCTTAAGTCTAGTAAATTAATGACAATCACACTAATTAAACCCTAATTAACAAGAAATCCTTTAGCACATCGGTAAAACATAACTTGTCAACCGCATGAAGAACTAGAGAAACTGACAGAGCTAAACAAATATAAATACATCGGCTATATCTAATTTAGTTAATCATTCATCATAGGTTCAATGATTTATAATCCAAAATCCTCAAACCTATTTGCCTCACAAATCATAGAATTGAAGACTTTGTTCAAAACATAATTCAGCGGTAGATTAAGACATACAATATACTAGTAGGCCTCCCTAGCAATCATATGAATAATCATTGAGAAGAAGAGCAGATGAATAATCAATACTCATTTCAAATTGAAATAATAAAATCAAGTCTACATCTCACAATGCATGTATATCCCTTGAGGTTTCAACCTACCTCAACCAACTAAAAAGAACTAGCCACGCAGGGCCATAAGAAAATCTAAAGAAGAATTGAAGAACTTGGATGAAGAATTGGATGCCTTCTCTTCTTGCTTTCCTCTCTTTTTATAGATTCACCCCTCCTAATCGAAGTAGGAATGTATTTAGGTCAAATCCCAGTCCATCGGGCTTCAATTGGAGTGAAAAATACCTAAAATCGTGAAAATCATCATTCTAGTGCGACGGCGGGCACCGCGGCGCTCAAGTAGAGCGCTCGGCGCTGTGGAGAGACATGGACGAGGCGCCGCAGCGCTCACTTGCTGCGAAGCTGGCTGGGTTGATCAGCGCCACGGTGCTCAATTTCAAGCACCGCGGTGCCTTGAAATTTCTAGAATTTACCAAAGTACCGAACACGAAAGTTGTAGCTCTATGTCTCTTCTTTCCATAGCCGCTAGAATCACCTTAAGTCAATCTAAATTGAAGGAGATATGCTAACATTAGTGACCAAAGGTCAGAATTCATCTTACTGCACTATGATGCTGATTTGCAAGCTCTGTAACGCCATGAAATATCCCAAATTTAACCAAGTGTTCAACATAAAAGTTGTATATGATTGTGTTATCTTTTCACATCCACTTGAATCACTTTGATTGGAGTTCATAAGATGGAGATGTGCGCAAAACAGTGCTGAAAGGTCTGGAATCGCTGTAATGTACCATTTTTCCATGAATTTCTTATCTTTTTCTTCTCTTTTCTTCTTCCTTTGTTCCTACAACACAAAACACAAAACTAAGATAATTCCTAATTATATTTTACTTAATGAAACAAAAAGTAAGTTTAAAGGCATTAATATCATGCTTAATTAAGATCACATCACCTGGGTTCTCTTATATGCCATTTGTAATGACCGATTCTTTTAGGTAATGTAGATAATGCAACAAATAAACAGCCAGCCAAAATATATGCATCTTATATATATATATACACACGTCTACAACACATCAAGGATTAGCTTGTATATAGACATGTAACCCTAGGTACTAGGCATCATACTCAAAAGGAAAAGTACCGTGTGGTTACACCAAAACAATGGGTTAGCCCATTTACAAACACATACATATATAGCCTACTATACTACTGCTCCCATGGCCATCACCCCTGGGGTATAGCTAGTGAAGGAGTTGGCCCGAGTGCAGGTACTTCCACCATGTTGATAACTAATAGGTTCAGAATAACAGTGAATTATCCTAAGTAACGGACATCCACTGTCTACAACTCCAGCAGAAGAGTTAAGATGAGAAACGACATATCAGGGATATGAATATAACACCACAAAACATAATGGGATATAAAATCCCAACAAGGTCAACATCCAGTAAATCATAATATATCAAGAAAACTCACGTGTTATGTTCAGCTGTATAAGCTATAAAAAACATTTTTTCTTTGCATATGAAAGATACAAAGATATATAATTGTTGTTGTTTTAATTAAAACTAGCAAGTGCACGAATCTATTGGAGTATAGATTTAGTGGTATGCAAGGTCGATCCCATAGGGATTGCCTATTGAGAGAAAATTCTAATTTAGATCTGAAATAAATAATTCTAACCTAGTTGTTAATGTCTTGTTTTGTGAGAGGAATTTTGAACAAAGTATGCAACGAGCTAATATATTGAAATTAAATGAAGATGTATTCAAAGTAAACAAGTATGCTAAGGTTAGGGGATCCACTCTTGGTATATTAAATAAAGATAAATTCAGCTCTTTTAGTACTCAATTAGAATCCTTACATGAAAAAGTTTCCAATCAGAAGATATGTTAATTTAAGCTCACCTTTATTTATACATGAATTATATTTACCTCCTTTTATTGTATTACTAATACATAAAACACTCTTGTAAAATGGATTCAAGCGTACAGTGTGCTAATCATCATATTGTCTACAATAAATCAAGGTTGATTCAAGTATTTATTGTGCCAAAAATTGTCTACAATGTATCAAGGTTCACACTTTACAAGATTAAAAATACAAGATGCAAAAGATAACTTGTAAATGGATTCAAACATAAATTGTGCCAATCATTATATTGTCTACAACAAATCAAGATTGATTTAAGCATTTATTGTGCAAAATATTGTCTACAATATATTGAAATTCACATTTTACAAGATTAACTTATGTAGAAAATGAAAAACGTAGAAAACTAATTAACATAACAAAATAAAATGAAATAGAATAGGTGGCAAAGCCAACTAATAATAAAATAAAATAAAGTAGGTGGCAAAACCAACCATGAACAATAAAAATAAGAAGTAGACGGCAAAGTCAGCCATTAAATAAGAAAAAGAAATAGGTGGCTCAGCCAGCCATTATAACATAACATAAGAAAAGGAGGAGGTAAATACAACATTAAATATAAACATTAAAATTAAGAGTTAAATGAATTATTATTCTCATACCAAGAGTTTCACCCTTTCACCTTAGCATTAGGATATTAGTTCTCCAAAATCAAGGCAAGAAAGTAAAATGAAAGATGAAGAAACATGATAATATTATGAAAGAAAATGAAAAATACAAAATGTCTAAAGAGAGAAGAACATTACAAGTACTTAGAATTCCAAAAAAACTTTCCCAAGCTCCCCAACTCACTCCTCAAGCCCTCTATTTATAGATACAATTAGGTGTGGTAGGTGTGGTAATTGTCAAAATTGTTAGGTAGGAAGTTGTACAAAGTTGACAATTTGGATTCTATCATGTGCACCGAAATTGAACCTTCAATATCTTCTTGAAATCCGCCGAATTTACTCCATCAACATAAAAGTTGTAGAAAATTCCATTATCTTTCCGTCAAGACAAATTGTGGAGAAATAGGATATGTAATTGGTGACTTATGGTCAAAATACTATAACAAAGTCAGGCTGGACTGCAACAGCAAACAGATTCTCTTCTAGCCTACTTTTGGCCCTTTTAATGTCTAAATTTTTTGACTACGTGAACATAAAAGTTGTACCCAATTCTGTCAGATACCTACCTACCAAATTTCATACATATTGGATATGTATTTTCTGAGATATGGCCCAAGTACTGCAGCAAGGTTGGGCTAGACTGCAAACATCAAACATATTCTCAACATTGGGTGTTTTGCCTTGTATTTTTATGTTTTAGTTCTTTTGGAAATGTAATCATAAATCAAGAATAAATTTGTACATATATCCATTAGGATGCGTCTCAGGAGTCAATATGATAATGCTCCTTACTCAGCCATCCTTAATGGATTGGTTTTGTTTGCTTGATTTATAGACACAATTCCCAAAGAACCACAATTTAGCTCTGATTCCTCCAATTGAGTTCATTTTCTATTCTTCTCTCCATCTGTAAGAAATATACAAAACTAAAGACAAGTAAGGGATATATATGCTTAATTATGGAAAAAAGATAAGATGAAATTATTTAATTTATGAGTATAAAACTCACTCATCAATAATATGCACACATAATCTTTATACATGTTATGCATCAATATCACATAAACATAACAAATTATGTATTAATAAGGTACCTGTACATTTTTCCATAATCGCTCATTATTTGAGATTCTCAATTTATCTAACCTTAGGGTGGTGTGAACCCTTCTACTTCTAGCTACTTATCCACCACTGGGTTCCTTGGTTAGAGCAGTCCTTCCCACATTGACCACTCTAGGCTATAAGGCGTCCTCTACCCTGGTATTGTATCACAGTCATGACCTTCAGTTGCCTTACATTCACAAGGTGCCACATGTTGCTAGGTCACCTTGGTCGGGTAAGGGTCATCTTGGAATTGTCAATATCCTCAACACAGTACAGTAACACCTGTTGCCAGGCCACTCTACTTTGGAAAGGATCATCCTGACTGTTAGTCGCCTCAACACAACAAAGTGACACCTATTGTCAGGCTACTCTGCTTCGAAGAGGGTTCTCCTAACCATCATATGTCTTTTAACATATTTTTCAGCCACTTATATCAACAAAACACACATCATTAACATCATGTGCATGATCCAACCATTACTCTTATGCATGCTACAATAATCCACCACATAATATAAAATGAAGTAATTATGCATTTGCATCTTCCTATAGCATACATATATAATTACCCCTTTTTCTTGCATATATTTATGATTTATAGCACTTGCACTTGCCATTCGTGCATTATTCACCTCTATGCCTTCATGCATTTATAATTTATTCAAGGAGAGTATTACACATTCTAGCAAACCACTTAATTTTACTCTAATTTGTAACTCGTGAAACTCTAATTAAGGTTCCATATTTATTAGCTTTTAATTAAAACTCAAAAAGGGAATAAAATATGCAAAAGTAAGTAAACTAGCATGTAACATGGCCTAGCCATGTCATAAAGCATGGTCGTGTTGCAACATGTGCTCTGTGCCTGTGTTCTAATTTCTAGCACTTGTGTTTTCGTATTCTAGCCCAGAGCACGGCCTGGCCATGCCACAAAGCACGATCGTGCTTTGGGCGCGAAACAACATAAATTTTTTTCCCTTCCAAAATAGCCACCGAACATACATTTTAAGCATATAAATTTCAAATTACAAGCCACATTTATCCACCAAAATCATCCATAAAAGAGTCCTAACTAATGCTGTAACACTCACATTTATGTAAGACAACCGCCAACACCATAAAGTACTCATCAATGCATGAATCTACCCTACCATTATACTTCCATTATTGCATATAAATACATCCACAAAATCATTTATTCAAGAAATCCAAAGAAAAGATGTTGATCTTACACTGTAACACCAAGAAAACCCTTTCTCTCTCTAGGTTTGCTTGATTTTATCTCTCCTCCTTCAACCACCAAGATTTTCTTCCTTCCTTCTTTAGATTTCTCTCTCCTCTCCTCCTTCTCTTTCTTCCTCTTTCTTTCTTCGTCGAGTTTCTTTCCTTCTCCCTTTGGGCTAGCGACTATCCCTCCTAGAGTCAACAAGAAACATTAAAATATTGAGACTTCTCCATGAACCCTCCTCCACCCTTAACTAATGCCCCTCTTTTCTCTAATTATTCTAATTGTGCCATGCCATTACTTTAGAACCATTTTATTAGGCTGGGCTTTGTTTGGGTGCAAGGAATTCCACCAAGTGTTGAATCTCTCCTTGAGGCATATTCTAATGGCCTTTTATGTCACTCTCTTCATGGTTCTTTATTCCACTTATTGCTGCCCGATTCTAGTCCTGCAAGCGAAGAAATTACTATTTTGCCCTTAGAACTTTCCTCCAAAAATGAGAACTCTCTCATATAATATTCATGATTATTTTCATACAAATGCTCTATTTAAATCCTTTCTGACCCTTCTCAACATTTTATTTTATAAAAATAATAGAAAATCCAGTGTGTTACAACATTTCCCTGTGTACAAATTTATATATACAAAAATATTTTCATATAATTAATCAAACAAATAGAAACTATGTCTACTCTATTCAATAATCCCTACTCCAAAACAAAAGCCAAATTCACAATAATTCAACTCTAAAATAATTAATAATATCATAGAATCCATCCAATCACATAGATAATTCTCAGAACCACTACTTTAATACCAAAAAATGTAACACCTACTAACTAGCTTCCTATATAACATATCACAGCTGATAGACAACATAATGTTTAGCTTTTTGTCTGTATATTTCTAGTAACGTCAGTATAGTCCAAAAGGTTGCATGTTTACTTATAATGTTACTTATCTTTCTTGGATGAGCATATAAAATTTCTAGGCTATTCCAAGTATTTTCAAAATACATTTCCTTAAAAAAGGGATTCAAGCTATACAGGCATGAGATATAGTACTTACAACTGAAAGGCTCTCTTGGCATATACAAAAATATGTATAAATCCATAACTCATTTTACATCAAAATATACGTTATCTTATAGGCACTTGGTGTAACAACTCCATTTTTTTATATATATATTTGTAAAGTCCCATGAAGTCATTACCTCTTTACTTCTAACTACTTAACTCATAATAACAATCAATTAATTTAACCAAGCATAATTAAGGTTTAAGGTTTACCATTAATACTGATACAATTATGAGTTCACATACACATCATTAATCAAAACGTCTGTATTCATCCATGTTGACCAATTTCAGAGATATGGGTGCGGGTGGTTGCACCTTTACCGATATCTTAGCCAACTCGACCACAAACACCTTATTTATTACTAGGATTTGCCTAAAATAAAGTAACTCGATCCAATGTGCACTAAAAGCCAGAGCCAGAGAAAATATGCATATCTAGTTTTTTGAACATGATATGGAAGTATAGTGAGAATTAAATCCCAGTAGGTTCAACAATAAATCATAATCATCATCATTATTGCATATCATTTCATGTTCATCTGTATAAACTACAACAAATGTCTTAGGTAACATGAATGCACTCAATCTATGCACATGAAAATCGCGCAGTAAAGACATGTATGGAATGAATAACTATTTTTAGAATATCATATGATGGCTATCAACTTAATTTCATATCAAGCTACCTTAGTCAGGGTGACTACTTTCTACTCTCTGGTATGGACTTTTCTTGCTCTGTCCGACATGCCACACTTTCTCTTTCTTTTCTCATTAGCATAATCATAGCCGTGAGTAGGGCGTCCCCTACTAGTGCACCACATGGACTGCCATGTGACTATGCTCGTCTCTTTTCTTTTTTTTCATATTAATAGCCAAAAATATGATTTCAATAACAAGTATGTTCATTATACTCATATGCCATAATTTATCGTCAAAGTATAATCATTACCAAAAATCATTGGTAAAATGCAATCATGCTAAGAACATAATCATTTTCAAATATTACTTTATAAAATATTTCCATATCAAAATTACACACTTAAGATGGTAAGGAGTTCATGCAATGGCAAAGGCTAGGGCATACATTAGTCATTTATTATTTTCATTTATAAGATTCTTCTTCTTTCATAAATATTATTTTCATCTCTCACTAATCAGAGATAAATCCCTCATTTAACTCTGATTGAGGTAATCTTGGTGTCCATTTAACGCTAAGACAATCCTTTAAAACTCTTATGTTGAAAATTTTAGTTAAAACATAAGGAATCTTACTATTATTACTCCCTTAATTCAATGTTATTTCTTCCTGGGTAGGTTCTGACATCTACTTACTAATCTGATCATATCTCCCTCCTATGGACTCTAAATTGAGTGTTTCATTGGCTCACAATTCATGAGTCATATATCTATATCTTTCATGTTAACCATTTATTTTAATTCCCTACAAAAGTTTTCCAAAAATTCAAACACAGAAGCTTACCTAACATATTCTTCCCTGGTTAACTAATTTCTTACTATTGCTTACTAATTTGACCATATCTTCTGAATATGATTCCAAATTGAATTATTCCAGTGGCTAAAAATTTGTGAGACATTTATCTATATTTTTTATGTTAACCATTTCTTTTAATTCCCTACATATGTTTACCAAAAATTCAAACACATAAACTTACCTAACAAATTCTTCCCTGGTTAACCATTTTCTAACCAAATCCTTCTTAAGGTTTTAGTTCATCCTCTTCCATTTTCTTCCTAATTTGCATCTAATTATTAGATTACTCATTTCAACATTTTAATTAGATTCCTTACACTTAATTTAACATATTCCATAATCTACGTCTCAAGAAAAAGAAAATCAAATCATGTATTATTAAGGGTGTTTCCCAACAAAAATTTCTCATAGTCTTCTTCATTGGCTCACAATTCATGAGTCATATATCTATATTTTTCATGTTAACCATTTTTTTTAATTCCCTACAAAAGTTTTCCAAAAATTCAAACACAGAAGCTTACTTAACATATTCTTCCCTGGTTAACTAATTTCTGACTATTGCTTACTAATCTGACCATATCTCTCGAATATGGATTCCAAATTGAATTATTCCAGTGGCTAAAAATTTGTGATACATTTATCTATATTTTTTATGTTAACCATTTCTTTTAATTCCTTACATATGTTTACGAAAATTCAAACACATAAACTTACCTAATAGATTCTTCCCTGGTTAACCATTTTCTAACCAAATCCTTCCTAAGGTTTTAGATCATCCTTTTATTACATCCTCTTCCATTTTCTTCCTAATTTGCATCTAACCATTAGATTACTCATTTCAACATTTTAATTGGATTCCTTACACTTAATTTAACATATTCCATAATCTACTTCTCAAGAAAAAGAAAATCAAATCATGTATTATTAAGGGTGTTTTCCAACAAAAATTTCTCATAGTCTTCTTCTAAGTGTTTAAGGCCATACTCATTTTATCAATCTAATCATATTCCATCAGTTATTCATCACATTCAAATATACATAACAGCAACATAAAAGCCCTAAAATTTTGCCACCTATAGCCATATTTATGCAGAACTTTCCACACCAACCGAAGTATTTAAAACATACATCACATCCAAGATCAACATGTAACATGATATATCAACATTCATGGCCAATTATAAAAGTTCTAAGATCAAAATCACATATAAATGTTACAAATTTCAAATCTTCTCTTCAGAAAGAGATATTGTTAAACCTAACTAAAGATCTCCCTAGTCCAGTTAGTGAATTCATTTTTTTGTTTCCTCTTGAAGGAAGCGGCGAGATTTCTCCCATCCCATAACTTTTCTAGTAGCTTGAATAAGAGAGGGAGGGTGAGTTTTGAACTCCAAGGATGAAGAGAGAAGATGGATTCAAGTGGAGATTAAGCTAACTTACCTTAAGTACTTTGTCCTCTAGACTTCTCCTTCTTCATCCTTCCTTTCTTCTCCTCTCTTTCTCTCCTTTCCTCACTCTACTTTGCTTATGTTTTTCCCTCTCCCTCAATTGGACAAAATTTTAATGTTATAAGTGTGGTTTTTGCTTAAATAAATTATCAAGTAGTCTGCCTCTCATAATCATGGGTCTACCTTATCATAATTAGGATGCACTTGGCTGCTTTTTGGGGGAAGAGAAATTATGTTCTTTTCGTCTTCTCCCTTATTCAAGATATGCATAGCAAAAGGAGGATTTTTTATTTGAAAATTATGATAAAATGTTCTCAAGACAAGGGGCAAGGTCTCCTTAATTTAGGGATTCTTTTTCTTTTTCTTTTTTCTCACTCAAGTATGATAGATTTGCCTTTCTAAGTGGCAAATTTCAAGCCCTTGAGTCTCCCTTGCTTGGCTGAAATTATTTGTATAGGATAGAGATGCTTTGTCCCAATGCCATGTATTATTACCTACTATATCATCATATGGCTTACTAAAATTATAAGTGTAGGATATAGATGTTTTGTCTTAATTCCATGTAACCTAATCTTTATTATTATTATACTACTATTTCATCACATGGTTCTTATTTTTCCCTCTTGGAATTGGGCTCATTCTTGCCATTTCCTTTGCTTTGGCTGAAATTCTACCTCTCATGGAGGGTTTGGTTACATTTTCATGATTTTTGGGCTATCGATCTAACTTCTATATCCTAGTCCAAGTCTATGTTATATCTCTTGCTTGGGCTATCCAATGGCTTGTTAGAAACTCATGTGAAGTGGAAAAACTCTATTAAGTGTCCATAAGGTGAAGGCCCAATGTATGGGATAAGTTGTTAAACTTAGGAACTCTAACTCTTGAATTACAAAAAATTATGCTACTCCAATCTTCTTGAAATTTTAAAACATTTACTTACTTTTAAAAATTTATCTTCCCTACCCAAGAATTTCACCTCTCTTTAGTATGTTATTTCTAATTTTTCCTATTGGTTTCCTCTCTTTACCTATTCCCTTAATGTTAGACATATTTTCTATGTATACACATAAGGTGAAGAATTTCTAAGGCTTATATTTTCTTAGATATCTAAAAAATTGTTTAATAAATTCTATTTCCTTAACTAAATATTTATGTACCTTTATTAATAAAAGAAATAAAATTATAGATGTTACACTAAACACTCCACTAAGCCATCCCATATATGTACAACTTTACAAAAATATTCCTTCATAAGTATATATAGATGCTAAAATCAACAGTGGGAACCCTGTTGCTCGCTTCTTGCTGGAGTACTTGGAATGTGATTATGTGGACATAAAAAGATAAGATGACAATCTCAATAGCTAGCACAACTTCCATAAAAACAACATACATTCCAATCCTTAAAACAGATAAATTATTTACACTGAATCATAAGAACTAACCATGCATACGTATATCATCTTGGTCACACTAGGGACCCATAATATTTGGTCGACTTACCCAATATAGTCTCATACCTGCAAAGGGTTATGCATCTCCTATTATTGGCCAATACGTATGGAAAATGAGGCTTACTAGGCACACTTTGGGCACCCCTTAAGTTTTTTGAGAATGTATACTTGACATAGCTTTAGACCATCATTCATCATAGTATAATAGTCAGGCAAATAATGAAATTGATATATTCAAGTTCATAAACATAAAGATTGTTTTAAGGAAAGTTAGTTACCTCAATTTTAGCACAATCACTTCCTTTCCAAATCTACCAAGGTTACAACTAACTACTCAAACTAAAACATACAAAATTTTTTGGTTAATGCATGCATACAAGCACCTATATTCTTGAAGTCTCTAGTTTAAGAGTTCCTGCTTCCTTAAAAGACTTGTAATTCTATTAAGTTTTGGGGTTATTATTAAATAAAACAAATGCTCTCTAAAAATTCTAATATTTTACATGGAGGTGCCTCTACATGCTTAATTTTGGTCGTGACAATCTCAGAACTCAAATCCTAGCTTTACCCCTAGAAGTACCTTTATAATCAAAAATAGTGCAGTTGGGTTTCTACTACATTTACATTTTGTTTTCCAATTATTTGGGTGGGTAATACATCTTAAAAAAATACATGATATTTGACATAGAGTGTCCTAGATATGTCATATAATCACCATAAAAATTTCAAGTAAAAAATAATTCATTTGTCACCTCAAATAATCCGATATTTAATGGTTGCCCTAGTTCAGATTTGTTCTCATTAAAACTTGCACTACATATTTTCTACATTTTATTATATGACTTAAACTACACAGAATTGACTAAAATTTGGTGGGGATGTTAATAAGAATTCCTATAATATATCATAAATTTTCATCAGAAATTTCAACATCTAACCCCTTCAATTTTGAATATTTCCATCAAGAACCTAAATTTCCCTGCAGATTTTTTCTCAATACTGTTTGATTGTAAATGGCCTAGTTGTAGGTTCTCAAAAATCACGAAACTTTCCAGAATTGATTAAAATCATTTTAAGACTTTGATCAACAAAAATTATAGAATTTAAAGCCCATTTACCCAGTCAAACAGCCTAAGAACACAGAGCCTACTAAACACATTACACAAGTTAGAACAATGTTATCTAGCTTTTATATATTGTGTTTCTAGGCTGCATTTTCTTGCAATTCTTTGAGTGTCCAACACCTTAATCCATATAAAAGCATAACTATAATATTTTTGGGTCGAAAACAGAGTTTAATTACTCAATTTACAGAGCTAAAATGTTTAAGTGCAGAAACAACATCTTCCTAATGTAGAATTTGTTGTGCTTAAGCGTGTTTGTTGTCACACCCTACTGACTAGCTTCTTATTTCATACATCCACATCATAGAATATTCCACTTAAGACAATTCATTATTATACATTTTTTTATCTATAAATTTCTTACAATGTCTACCTAGCCCATAAATTAACCTATTCACTTATATTGTTTATTATCTTTCTTAGATAAGCATAAAAGTGCTTCAGGCTATTCCAAGCATTTTCAAATTTCAATTCCTTATAGGCAACTAACTAGGCAAGATATGCAATACTTACAGCAAAAAGGATCTTATGCCATAAAGAAAGAAGGTACAGTCCATAACTTATATTACATCACATTATAAGCTCTCAAAAAGGGAATTAACACTCATTTAAGCCATCCCACATATATTATACAACCAAAGAAAATACAATCCATAATCAGATGGTTCAACCTTGAGACCCCTGTTGCTCACTTCTTGTTGGAGTACTTGGAATGTGATTATGTGGACATAAAATAATGAGATGACAATCTCAATAGTTAGCAAAATTTTTAGAAAAATAATATACATTCCATTCCTTAAAACATCTCAAATTATTTCACTGAAACATAAGCACTGACCATACATACATACATCATCTTGGTCACACTAGGGACCCATAACATTTTGGTCTACTTACCCAATATAGTCCCATACCTGCAAATAGGTTATGCATCTCCTATTATTGGCCAATAAGTGGGGGAAATGAGGCTTACTTGGCACACTTTGGGCACCCCCTTAATTCCCGAGAATTCATACATAACACATCTTTAAACCATCATTCATCATAGCATAAAAGTCAGACAACCGGTGAAAATTGATAAATTCAAGTTCATAAACATAAAGAGTGTTTTAAGCAAAAGGTAGCTACCTCAATTCCAGCACAATCACTCCCTTTCCAAGGCTGCCAAGGTTACTACCAGCAACTCAAACTAAAACATATAAGAACTTTTGGTTAATGCTTGCATATTAGCACCTAAAGTCATAAATCTCTACTTTAAGAGCTTATGCTTCCCAAAACAAAACTATGATTCTGTTGAGATTTGGGGTTATTATTAAATATGACAAAAGTTCTCTTAAAATTCTAAAATTTTGTATGGTGGTACCTTTACATTTTTATTTGATTTCTTGGTTATCTCAGCCCTTAACTCTTCCATTCAACCCCAAGAACTACCTCCATAACCCATAACAGTGCAGATTGGTTTTAGTTCCATTTCTATTCTGTTTTGCACTCCTTTGGATTGGTAAAATTTCTTCAAATTTCGTAATATTTTATATGAAGCATCAAAAGTATGTTATATAATTACCATAAAAATTTCAAGTAGAAAATAATTCATTTGACCCCTTGAATAACCCATGTTTTAAAGGCTATCCCTAGTTATGGTCTGTTCTAACTCATTTCCTGTCCTACCTAATTTCTACATTTTATTATATACATTAACCTGCCCATAATTCTCTAAAATTTGGTGAGATCCTTAACTAGGATCCCTATAACATGTCATAAAAAATTCATACAAAAATTCAACATCTAACCCCTTCAATAATGTGTATTTCCATCAACAGTCTAAGCTGTCCAGCAGATTGTTCTTAGCACTGTTTTAATTGCAAAAAGCCTAGTTGTAGGTTCTCAAAAATCACGAAAATGTCCAGAATTGATTATGAACATTTTATGGCTTTTCTCACCAAAACTTATAGAATTTAAAGACCATTTACTAAATTTACTAAGCTAATATTTTCACGTGCTAAAAGGTTTCTATGTTCTCAACCTAACCCTTCTGTGCTCTACGAATGTTACTCACTAATAAGACCATAACTCACTCATATGAACTCAAAATTGGGTGATCCAGTGGCTATGTAACTGTGAGATATATATCTACAACTTTCATTAACCATTTCTTCATATTCCTTATAGGTTAGTCCCAAAAATTCGAAAACGAAGCTATTCTCACTAGTCTAAATTCTAGACCCGATTCTGACCTTTCATTACTCCCTGGAGTATAACTCTCTCATTTTACGTCTGATTGATGTGATTACAAATGCTATGGAAATATAAGACATAGGGATACAACTTCTATGTTGAACATGTTTTCATATTTTAGCAATTAATTCATCCATGCAGAGCCTAAATTTAGCCTAATAAACTCTAAACCAGATTTTTATAAGAAGCCACACTTACCTTGTGCAAACCTACTCCTATGGCTCTCAATTTGCAGCTTGCTTCTCCTCTTGGTTTCCCTTGCAACTCAGCCATGTTTCTTGCACAAAATATGGGGTGAGTAAAGCTTTAAATCTTAGCACTCACTCTCACTCTCACTGCCTTATGGTGAGGGAAGAAAAAAGAAGAAGGAGCTCTCCATATTTTCTGTTTGCTTTCTCTCTCTTCCTCCTCTCTCAGACTTTCTTCTTCTTCTTGGCTACTCTCTCCCTCTTCCTTCCTCTTGCCTCTTAAGTTTTTGACTGCCTTCCCTCTCTCATTTCTTCTGCTAGCGTGAGGCAAGGCTAGTTGTTTTTCTGCTACACCATTTCTGAAATGCAAGGATGTGGCTACCATGGTTGCAGGGATTCCCTGGGTTCTACAGGGTAGGGGAGTAGGTTTTCTATTGCTTCTCCACATAAGTGCATGCAGGTGTATCTATATTATAATATGCTCAGTGGGAGGTGGGTTCTTAACACGTAAAAAGGACATATGCTGCCACATACCCTGCATGCATGAGTGCTTCTACTTGTCTCATGGAGGGTGGTGTGCTTCTGCTGCTTTATGGAACAGATGGGGGCATTTTTCTGCTACAGTTGGTGGGTGTGTTTCTACTGGCTTTATGGAGCAAGGATGGGCGTGAATATGCTATCTTGTGGGGGTGTGTGAGAGGAAATATATATATATATGCTTCTTCCTTCCTTGTTATGTTGCTAATCCTAAATTAGTAGCATCGTAAGGAATATACTTGTATCCTATTCCTCTCATTTATGCTCCAAAAATTTTATTTATATTATTCAATATTAACTATGTCACCTATTTTATACTTGCCTTATTGTTAAATAACTAAGCATCTTAATTTACTTTCCATATGTATTTTCTACTCATCCTTAACTTTATTTAACTTTATTAGAGGCTTAGGATGTTACATTTGTTACTTAGATAACAAAAATTGTGGCTAGCAACTAGAGTTGCATGTTTTCAACCTTAAGCCCTACTTCTTATTCTCAAGAATCACCTATGCAGAACTCGGATTGAGCACCACACCAACATACCATATTTTTAAAAGAGGGGAGAAACTTACCTTGCACAGACACACTCCTATTACTATCAATATCTAGCTTGCTTCTTCCCTTGGCCTCCTCTGTACACCAGCTCTATTCTTGCATGAAATAGGGGGATCAATCCTTGATTTCCAGTAGTAAAACTCCTATGTTCGCCGCTACCAAGTGGATAGAAGAAGGGAGGAAGAAACCTTTTTACTCTTTCAGCCTTTCTCCATCTCACCACTTCAATTTTTCTATTTACTCTCCTCTTCTATTTAGCTACGATGGGAGAAGATTAAGAAGGCTGATGATGACATAATGGAGCAAATGATAAGTTGGTGGAGCAAAGAGGTGGTGTGATTATGTTGTTCCACAATTTAATTGCATGTATAGATATATATTATAATATAGATAGTGGAGGTAGGTGGGATATATATATATATGCTTATAGAAAAATGTAAATGCCTCAACTTGCCTTAATATGTTAGTAATTCTAGATTGTTATCATCATAAGGAATATGTTAGTATACTCTTCCTCTAAATTATCCTCCAAAAATTTTGATTTTTATTACTTTTAACCATAAAAGGTACCAATTATTTTATAATGACTTTATTGTCAAACAACTAAGCATTTTAATTATTGATCTTATGTGTCTTCTACTTATTCTTAAATTTATCTAACATTATTAGATACTTAGGACGT
The DNA here is from genome assembly GCA_037074535.1 of Gleditsia sinensis. Classification (NCBI taxonomy): domain Eukaryota; kingdom Viridiplantae; phylum Streptophyta; class Magnoliopsida; order Fabales; family Fabaceae; genus Gleditsia; species Gleditsia sinensis. The sequence continues at coordinate 50,445,682 of CM073463.1, read as the reverse complement.
TACAAAAATGATCAAAAGATAATATCCTACTGATTCATGATCTCATTTTGCATAAAAAATGCTTAAAACATTCCTGAAAATTAATGAACAGTACACCATATATGCAAAAAGCAAGGAAGAGGTCATTTCATGCTCTGATACCAAATATAAGATATTTAAAATTATCTAAACAAACTTCTAAACTCAAAAAAACATGTATAAATCAATGAAACACAAAATAAAGTAGGATTACACCAACCTCCTACCATTGTTTTTCTTCTCAAGTTTTTCAATGGCTTGGCTCTTCCTAGTCTAGCCTTCCTCATTCAATATAGTGTAAGATTCGTAGATTTTTCAAGGAATCAGACTCAAGGACCAAAACTATTCATTTATATGTTCTACCATCAAGAACATGAATGGTCACCACTTAACCACTAAATAATGGCTATTCAAGGCCATTAAACCTGAAAATTTTAGGTCTCTTGAAGGGAAAACGTCTAAACCATTTTAATGTGTGTTAAATATGTTAATGAATAAAAAACTATTACATGAGCATCCCTCGTTGTTAGAAATGAAATGTGTAAGAGGTTTTGCCATTGATTGAAGAAACAACTAGACCAACAAAGAGAATCTTCAAACCAATATTTGAACTTTAAACGATTGAAGATTTTATTCGCTTAAACTGTTTGAGAAGTAAGTTGTACATGGGATTTGAAGACTAAAAAATGTATATAGAGAAGCTTATCTCCTCAATACCCGCACCTTATACCTTTTAACTAATTTACTATCCTCCTCAGTGTAACATTTCTATTTTTGTTTCTTTTATTAATAAAAGTACATAAATATTTAATTAAGGAAATAAAACTTGTTAAACAATTTTTAGATATCTAAGAAAATATAAGCCTTAGAAATTCTTCATCTTATGTGTATGCATAGAAAATGTTTCTAACATTAAGGGAATAGGCAAAGAGAGAAAACTTAATAGGAAAAATTATAAATAACATCATAAAGAGAGACAAAATTCTTGGGTAAGGAAGATAAATTTTTGGAAGTAAAGGCGTTAAAAAATTAAGAAGATTGGATTAGGGTAATTTTTCCTAATTTAAGAGCTAGAGTTCCTAAGTTTGAAATCTCCACCCATACATTTGGGCCTTCATCTATGGACACTTCATATAGATTTTTTTCACTTCTCATGAGTTTTTAGCAAGCCAATTGGATAGCCTAAGCAAGAGATATAACATAAACTTGGATTAGGATATAGAAGTTGGACCGATAGCTGAAAAATCCTAAAAATGTGGCCAAACCCTCCATGAGAGATAGAATTTTAGCCAAAGCAAAGGAAATAGGTTAGAATGAGCCTAAATCCAATAGGTATAAAAATAAGAACCATGTGATAAAATAGTAATGTAATAATAATCAAGATTAGGTCACATGGCATTAGAACAAAACATATATATCCTACACTCATAATTTCAGCAAGTCATGTGATGAAATAGTAAGTAATAATATATGGCATCAGGGAAAAACATCTATATGCTACATTCATAATTTCTATAAGCCATGCGATGATATAGTAGGTAATAATACATGGCATTAGAACAAATCATCCCTATATTACACAAATAATTTCAGCCAAGCAAGGGAGACTCAAGGGCTAAAAATTTACCACTTAGAAAGGTAAATCTATCATACTTGAGTGAGACAAAAGAAAAAGAAAAAGAATCCCTAAATTAAGGGGACCTTGTCCCTTTTCTTAAGAACATTTTATCATGATTTTCCAATACAAATCAACTTTTTCTATGCATATCTTGACTAAGGGAGAAGAAGACAAGAACATGAGTTGTTTTCCCCCAAAAAGCAACCAAGTACTTCCTAATTGAGATAAGGTAGACCTATAATTTTGAGAGGTTAACCACATGATAATTTATTTAAACCAAACCACCCTTATAACATTATAATTTCATTTAATTGAGGGAAAGAAAAAATAGAAGTAAGGTAGAGTGAGGAAATAAGAGAAAGCAAGGAGAAGAGAGGAAGGAAGAAGAATGAGAAGTCTAGAAGACTAAGTACTTGAGACAAGTTAGATTAATCTCTACTTAAATTCATCTTTTCTCTTCATCTTTGGGGTTCAAAATTCACCCTCCCTCTCTTATTCAAGCTGCTGGAAAAGTTAAGGGAAGAGAGGAATTTGCGACTTCCTTCAAGAGCAAACAAGAAAAAGAATTCACTAAGTGAGCTAGGGAAAACTTTAGGTAGGTTTAACAACATCTCTTTTTGAAGAAAATCTTTGAAATTTGTAACATTTATATGGGATTTTGATCTTAAACCTTTGATGCAATTTACAACATTTACTACTTTAATGATTGGCCATTTATGTTGCTATATCATGTTGCATGTTGATCTTCCATATGATGGATGTTTTGAATACTTCGGTCGGTGTGGAAAGTTCTGCATAGGTATGGCTATTGGTGGCAAAATTTTAAAGTTTTTGTGTTGTTGTTATGTATATTAAAATGTGGTGAAAAATTGATAGATTATGATTAGTGTAACTATAACATCCCTAATTTTGTTTCTTTTATTAATAAAGGTACATAAATATTTAATTAAGGAAATAAAACTTATTAAACAATTTTTTGATATCTAAGAAAAAAAATATAAGCCTTAGAAATTTTTCACCTTATGTATATGCATAGAAAATGTTTTTAACATTAAGGGAATAGGTAAAGAGAGAAAACCTAATAGGAAAAGTTAAAAAATAACATCCTAAAGAGAGGCAAAATTCTTAGATAAAGAAGATAATTTTTTAGAAGTAAGTAAAGGTCTTAAAATTTTAAGAAGATTGGATTAGGGTAATTTTTCCTAATTCAAGGTCTAGAGTTCCTAACTTTCACATCTCCCATACGTTGGGCCTTCACCTATGGACACTTCATAGAGTTTGTTTTTTCACTTCACATGAATTTCTAGTAAGCCAATTGGATATCCTAAGCAAGAGATATAACATAGATTTGGACAAGGATATAGAAGTTGGACCAATAGCTCAAAAATCCTTTAAATGTGACCAAGCCCTCCATGAGATGTAGAATTTCAGCCAAAGCAACAAAAATGGGCAAGAATGAACCTAAATTCAAGAGGGAAAAATAAGAACCATGTGATGAAATAGTAGTGTAATAATAATCAAGATTAGGTCACATGGCATTAGAACAAAACATCTATATCTTACACTAATAATTTCAGCTAGCCATGTGATGATATAATAGGTAATAATACGTGGTATTAAGACAAAATATCTATATCTTACAGTAATAATTTTAACAAACCATGTGCTAACATAGTAGGTAATAATACATGGCATTAGGACCAAACATCCCTATCCTACACAAATAATTTCATCCAAGCAAGGGAGACTTAAGAGCTAGAAATTTGCCACTTAGAAAGGCAAACCTATCATGCTTGAGTAAGACAAAAGAAAAAGTAAATGAATCCCTAAATCCAAAAGACCTTGTCCCTTGTCTTAAGAATATTTTATCATGATTTTCAAATACAAATCTCTTTTTGCTATGCATATCTTGACTAAGGGATAGGAAGACAAGAACATGAGTTGTCTTCCCCCAAAAAGTAACCAAGTGCATCCTAATTGTGATAAGGTAGACCTATGATTATGAGAGGAGGACCATTTAATAATTTATTTAAGCAAAAACCACCCTTATAACATTATAATTTTGTCCATGTGAGCAAGAAGAAAAATAAAAGCAAGGTAGAGTGAGGAAAGGAGAGAAAGAGAGGAGAAGAGAGGAAGGAAGTAGAAGGAGAAGATTAGAGAACTAAGTACTCAAGGTAAGTTAGCTTAATCTCTACTTGAATCCATCGTTTCTCTTCATCCTTGGGGTTCAAAACTCACCCTCCCTCTCTTATTCAATCTACTAGAAAAGCTAAAGGAAGGGTGGAATCTTGCCACTTTCTTCAAGAGGAAACAAGAAATAGAATTCACTAAGTGAGCTAGGGAGATCATTAGGTAGGTTTAACAATATCTTTTTTTTAAAGAAAAGCTATGAAATTTATAACATTTATATGGGATTTTGTTCTTAGAACTTTGATAAATTTTACCATATTTTCTACTTTGATGATTGGCCATGGATGTTGCTATATCATGTTACATGTTGATCTTGCATGTGATGTATGTTTGAATACTTAGGTTGGTGTGGAAGGTTCTGCATAGGTATGGCTATGGGTGGCAAAATTAAAGGGTTTTGTGTTGCTGTTATGTATATTCAAATGTGGTGAAAATTTGATAGGATATGGTTAGATTGATAAAATGAATTTGGCCTTAAACACCTAGAAGAAGAACATGAGAAATTTCTGTTGGGAACAACCTTAATAATATATAATTTGATTTTCTATTTTCTTTAGAAGAAGATGATGGAATATGTTAAATTAAATGTAAGGAATCTAATTAAAATGTTGAAATGATTAATATTATGGTTATGTGTAAATTAACAAGAAAATGGAAAAGGAAGTAATAAAATGATGAACTAGGACCTTAGGAAAGGTTTGGTTTGAAAACTAGATTTCAAAGTAACTAATGAAGCTTTTGTTTTTTGAATGTTGGAAAGAATCGGTTAGGAATTAAAAAAAATGGTTAACATAAAAAATATAGATATATATCTCACGAATGTTTTGGCACTGAAATCACTCAATTAGGATTCCACATGTGGGAGATATAGTCCGATTAATAAGCAGTGGTCAGATACTAGCTAACTAGGGAAGAATATGTTAAGTATGCTTTCCGTGTCTGAATTTCTAGGCAAAATATACAGTGTATTAAAGGAAATTGTTGACATAATAAATATAGATATATGTCGCACGGATCTATAGGCTCTTAAATCACTTAATTTGGAGTCCATATAAGGGAGTTATGGCTGATTAATAAGCAGATGTAAGAATTAGTCTAAAATCTAAGGTGGTAAATATAAGTGTTTTTATTTTCAATTTACTAGGTATAATTAACAATGAATCTAAAGAAATGATAAACATGAAAGTTGTAAATAAGTGTCTTAGTTTTTTATAGTCTTTGGAATCACCTCAATTGGAGTTTGTATGAAGGAGATTTAGCTCAATAACTATGGAAAGGTCATAGAACACGGCCAAATCATGTTTTGGGTAACTTCAACATGGGTAGGCTGTGTTCAGGGAAATTTTTGAGTACGTTTAAATTATTTTTCAAGCATAGCCATGTCCAGGAACATGGACAGGCTATGTTGGGAGCTGGTAAAACTTATTTTTAACACTTTTCTGCCCTAAATGAACCTCATTAACTATAAGGTAATAATAGAAACCAAATTGAAGAAGAATGCACTATAAACTTTGTGAGAACATATGTTGGAAATGACGTAAGTAGAAGACAAGTGACTAGCGGTCAAGCATAATGAAAATGAAGAGAAAAAAATTAATATTTAAGAAAGAAAAAGAATCTTATAAATGAAAATAATAAATGACTAGTGTATGCCCTAACTATTGCCATTACCATTGCATGAAGTCCTTACCATCTTAAGTGTGTAATCTTGACATGGAAATATTTTATAAAGTGATATTTGAAAAGAATTATGTTCTTGGCATGATTTCATTTTACCAATGATTTTTGGTAATGATTATACTTTAATGATTAATTATGGTATGTGAGTATAATGAATATACTTGTTATTGAAATCATGTTTTTGACTATTAATGTGAAAAGAAAAGAAAAGACGAGCACGGTCACATGGCGATTTGTGTGATGCACCAGTTGGGGATGCCCTACTCACGGCTATGACTATGATATTGAGAAAAGAAAGAGAAAGTGTACCATGTCAGACAGAGTCAGAAAAACCTGTACCAGATAGTACAGAGTACTCACCCTGACCGTGGTAGCTTGATAGAAAAATGAGTTGATAGCCATCATATGACATTTTGAAAATAGTTATTCATGCCATACATGTCATTACTATATGATTTTCATGTGTATAGATAAAGAGCATTCATGAGAGCTAAGATATTTGTTGTAGCTATTACAGATGAACATGACATAATGAGCGATGTTGATGATAATTATGATTTATTGTTGAACCTACTGAGATTTAATTCACACTATATTTTCCTATCATGTTCAAAAGACTAAATATAAAGATATTCTCTATAACTGGCTTTTAGCATACATTGGGTCGAGTTAGCTAAGATCCTAGTGAAGGTGTAACCACTCGCACCCGTATCCCCGAAACTGGTCAATATGGATGCATAAGATGTAGACATATATGCATTTGATTTTTGTATAGACATTTTTAATTAATGATGTGTATGTAAACCCAGAATTGTATCACTGTTAATGGTATACCATAAACCTTAATTATGCTTGGTTAATTTAATTGAATGTTATTATGAGTTAAATTTTTAGATGTAAAAAGGTAATGACTTCATGCTATTTTACAAATAAATATATATATATATATACGTATGTATGTATATATATGTATATATGTAAAAAAAATGGAGTTGTTACATAGTTAGTATCAGAGTAAGTCGATCCTAGATGACCAGTGGGTGGATGGTTATCTGAATCGATCTTATAGTGTCCTGAGTGTAACATCCCGTAATTTTTAGATATTTTCCTTAGAAATTCTTCACCTTACATATATGCATAGAAATGTTCTAATATTAATGGAATAGGAAAAGAAAGAAAACCTAAGAGGAAATATTAGAAATAAACATGTTAAAGAAAGGTGAAATTCTTAGGTAAAGAAAGATAAATTTTTGTGAAGTAAGTAAAGGTCTTAAAATTTCAAGAAGATCGGATTAGGGTAATTTTTCTTAATTTAAGAGCAAAAGTTACTAAGTTTAGTATCTCCACCCGTAATTGGGCTTTAACCTATAGACACTTCATATAGAGTTTTTCTACTACACATGAATTTTTAGCAAGCCAATAGGATAGCCCAAGGAAGAAATAAAACATAGACTTGGACTAGGATATAGAAATTGGACCGGTAGCCCAAAAATCATGAAAATGTGACCAAGCCCATTATGAAAGGTAGAATTTTAACCAAAGTAAGGAAAATGGGCAAGAATGAGCCCAAACCCAAGAGGAAAAAAATAAAAATAAAATTAAAATTAAAGTGATGAAATATTGGTGTAATCAAGATTAAGTGACATGGTATTAAGACAAAAAATTTAGCAAGTGGTGTGATTCTACATTCATCATTTTGGCAAGTGGCATAATAATACAAGGCTTTAGGACAAAAACATCTATATCCTACATTCATAACTTTAGCAAGTGGGTAATAATACATAGCATTATGACAAAACATCATTATCCTACACAAATAATTTTAGTTAAGTAAGGAAAATTCAAGGGCTAGAAATTTGCCACTTAAAAAGGAAAATCTATCATACTTGATTAAGACAAAAGAAAAAGGAAATGAATCCCTAAATCAAAGGGATTTTGCCCCATATCTTAAGAACATATCATCATAATTTTCAAAATACAAATCTCCTTTTCCTATGTATATCTTGACTAAGGAAGAGGAAGACAAGAACATAAGTTGTTTGTTTTCCAAAAATTCAACAAAGTGTATCCTAATTATGATAAGGTAGACCCATGATCATGAAAGGTGAATTATTTGGTGGTCTATATAAGAAAACCCACCCTTACAACATTAGAATTTCGTCCAAGGGAGAGCAAAAATAGAAGCAAGGTAGAGTGAGGAAAGGAGAGGAAGAAAGGAAGAAAGAGGAAGGAGAAATCTAGGGGACTAAGTGCTCCAGGTAAGTTTAACAATATTTCTTTTTGAAGAAAACCTTTGAAACTCATAATATTTATAGGAGATTTTGATCTTAGAACTTTGATGATTGGTCATGGATGTTGCTATATCATGTTACATATTGATCTTGCATGTGATGTATGTTTGAATACTTAGGTTGGTGTAGATAGTTCTGCAACGGTATGGCTATGGTTGACAGAATTTTAAGCTTCGGGATTTTAATTTCTGGGAACAATCTATAAGAAATTAAAATAAATGGTTAACATAAGAATTAAAGATATATGTGTCGCGGATTTTTACCCACTGGAATCATTCCATTTGGAGTCCATATGAGGTAGCTATGGTCTGATTAGTAGTCAAAGGTCAGAAAATGAATCATCAGGGAAGAATATGTTAGGATAGCTTCGGTAATTTAATTTCTGGGAGTTATTGGTAGGGAATTAAAATAAATGGTTAACATAAGAATTAAAGATATATGTGTCACGGATTTTTACCCACTGGAATCATTCCATTTGGAGTCCATATGAGGTAGCTATGGTCTGATTAGTAGTCAAAGGTCAGAAAATGAATCATCAGGGAAGAATATGTTAGGATAGCTTCGGTAATTTAATTTCTGGGAATTATCTGTGTGTAATTAAAATAAATGGTTAACATGAAAGTTATATATCTATGTCTCATGGAAATATACCCACTGGAATTATACAATTTGGAGTTCATATGAGGTAGATATGATCCGATTAGTTAGCAGAGGTCAGAAAATGTTTATTCAGGGAAGAGTATGTTATTAATGCTTTAGTTTTTGAATTTCTGGGAATATTCTGTAGGGAATTAAAATAGCACGCCAACATAACAATTATAGATATATGGCTCATGGATTTTTAACAACTGGAATAACTCAATTTTGAGTTCCAATTTGGGAGATATGTTCTAATTAGTCAGTAAAGGTCAGAACCTATCCGAGAGGAACTATCATGTACTTTGAGGGACTAATATCACCTTTGTTTCTTATTTTTTCGCTACAATGTTCAACATAATAGTTCTAGATAATTGTTTTATCTTGAAATAGACACCAAGATCACCTACATCAGAGTTAAATTGAGGGAGTTATGCTCTGATTAGTAAGAGAAGGTTAGATATGATGAAAACCTGCATCAAGAAAATAAAGAAATAAAATTAGTATTTAAAAAAAAAAAAGATGAATCTTAATAAATGACTAGTATAGCCATAGCCATTGCCATTGTATGAACTTCTTACCATCTTAAGTGTGAAATTTTGACATGGAAATATTTTATAAAGTGATATTTGAAATGGTTATGTTCCTGGCATGATTACCAATGATTTATCGTAATAGTTATATTTTGATGAACATACTTGTTATTGAAAGCATATTTTTGGCTATCATTATGAAAAGAAAGGAAATGAGCACGGTCACATGGCAATCCGTGTGGTGCACCAGTAGGGGACGCCCTACCAACGGTTATGATCATGATAATGAGAAAAGAAATAGAAAGTGGGCCATGTCGGACGGAGCGAGAAAAGCCCGTACCGGAGAGTAGAGGATACTCACCCTGACCGGGGTAGCTTGAGATGAGAATAAGTTGATGGCCATCATATGATATTTTGAAAATAGTTAATCATGTCATACATATCTTTACAGTATGATTCTTATGTGCATAGATATAATGCATTCATGTGACCAAAGATATTTTCTGTAGTTTATACAGCTGAACATGACGTGATGAGCTTTACTGATGATAATTTATTGTTGAACTTACTGGGATTTAATTCTCACTCTATTTCCATATCATGTTCAGAAAATTATTTATGCAGCTTTTGTTTCTAAGGCTCTGACTTTTAGTGCACATTGGATCGAGTTACTTTATGTTGGGAAGATTTCAGAATCAAATAAGATGTTTGTGGTCGAGTTGGCTCAGATCCCGGTGAAGGTGCAACCACCCGCACCTGTATCTCCGGAATTGGTCAACCAAAATAAACAAGATGTAAATATCTATGTGTTTGTGTTATATGTATGTTTTGATTAATGACATGTATGTGAACTCAATATTGTATAATAATAAAGGAAAAAAAGAGAGGTTGTTACACTGAGTATGTTTATGGTTATGTTGTGTGGAGGATTAGTGACTTCATATAGGTAATAAATTAATAGTGTTTCCTATCTATATGCCGCGGTGGTGTTATGACTACTATAAATATTTTTGAACTAACTATTGGGCTTGATCAATTCAATAGCAGTATAACCCTATTTTTGCTACAGTTGGATATGGCACCATCGAGGAGGAACCCTGCAAATAATGCAAAAGAAATCCTGAACAATTTGTCTACAACAATTTGAGACCAAGTCACAGCCACCAATCAAATTCTGCAACATCTCCAGAATAGTAACAACCTGAATGGAGAAAATAATGCAAACAACCGGGTGGCTGGAAATGATAATGGCCTATCTGAGTTCCTGAGAACCAGACCACCTTCTTTCTAAGGTGGCTATGACCCAACAACAACCGAAAGGTGGATAAGGGAATTGGAGAAGATGTTCGAGGTGAAAGGCTGCACTAATGAGCAACATGTTATCTTTGCTGCATATATGCTAAAGGATAAGGCTGAGTATTGGTAGCAAGGGGCCAGAGAGATGCTAACTCACCAAAGGAGGCGGATCACCTAGCAAGATAATTTCTTGGAGAAGAACTTTCCAAGTACTATGTGAGTAGAGAAGGAGATCGAATTTCTCCAACTCTGACAAGGTAACATGTTAATAAACCAATACATCGCTAAGTTCGAGGAGTTGTCTAACTTCTTCCCTTACCTGATGTTTAACCTTGATGAAGCATGCAAAAATGATAAGTTTGAAGCAAGACTAAACCCCAAAATCAGGAATGCGGTGATAGCCTTAGAAATAATGGAGTTCGTGCCCTTGATAAATAAATCTAGACTTTTGAAAAAGAGTTTAAGGGTAGTGGAAGATGAGACGTTGAGGCAAAACCTATGGAAGAGGAAGAAAATTTTCCCTAACCCTGGCAAAAAAGTGAGGGGAAGAGGATATGGAGCAAGTAAGAAGCTATTGACTGCGGGTCCCTGACATTTCTAACAATACCTTGCCACAGTCAAATGCACTAACTGCGGATGTATGCATGGTAACCAATTGTGCTACATAGGACCAGATGTCTGCTTTAAATGCAGACAGAAGGGTCATTTTACGAAGAACTGCCCACAAAATATAGGGAAGCAGCCAGAATAGATGCCACAGATGAAAGAAATGGTTTTCACCTAGAGCGGCCAAGAGGTAGTCTAATCCTCCAAAATGATTTAAGGTATATGCTACATCTACAAATTTGTTCTTATAGTGTTGTTTGTTTTTGGTGCTAGTCATTCATTTATGAGACAACGAAAATAAGCCTTAGCAATTCTTCAACTTATGTGTACGCATAAAAAATGTTTATAACAATAAGGGAATAGGTAAAGAGAGAAAACTAAATAGGAAAAATTAGAAATAACATCTTAAAGAAAGGTAAAATTCTTAGGTAAAGAAGATAAATTTTTGGAAGTGAGAAAAGGTCTTAAAATTTCAAGAAGATTGGATTAGGGTAATTTTTCCTAATTCAAGAGCTAGAGTTCCTACGTTTAACATCTCCACCCATACGTTGGGCAAACCTATAGACACTTCATATAAATTTTTCCAATTCACATGAGTTTTTAGTAAGCCAAATGGATAGCCTAAGCAAGAGATATAACATATATTTAGACTAGGATATAGCAGTTGGACCAATATCCCAAAAATCATGAAACTACAGCCAACCCTCCATGAAAGGTAGGAATTTTAGCCAAAGCAAAGGAAATGGGCAAGAATGAGCCCAAATCCAAGAGGGAATAATATGAACCATGTGATGAAATAGTAGTGTAATAATAATCATGATAAGGTCACATGGCATTAGGACAAAACATCTATATCCTACACTCATAATTTCAGCAAGCCATAAGATGGTATAGTAGGTAATATTACATGGCATTATGACAAAACATCCCTCTCTTACATAAATAATTTCAACCAAGCATGGGAGACTCAAGGCCTGAAAATTTGCCACCTTGAAAGGCAAACCTATCATACTTGAGTGAGACAAATGAAAAAGGAAATGAATTCCTAAATCAAAGGGACCTTGCCTCTTGTCTTGAGAACATTTTATCATAATTTTTAAATAACAAATCCTATTTTTGCTATGCATATCTTGACTAAGGGAGAGGAAGACAAGAACATGATTTGTCTTCTCCCAAAAAGGAACCAAGTGCATCCTAATTGTGATAAGGTAGACCCATCATTATGAGAGGAGGACCACTTGATAATTTATTTAAGTAAAAACCACTTTATAACATTAGAATTTTGTCCAAGTGAGGGTGAGGGAAAAATAGAAGCAAGTTAGAGTGAGGAAAGGAAAGAAAGAGAGAAGAGAGGAAGGAAGAAGAAAGAAAAGTCTAAAGGACTAGTACTCAAGGTAAGCTAGCTTAATCTCTACTTGAATCCATCTTTTCTCTTTATCCTTGGTTCAAAACTCATCCTCCTTCTCTTATTTAAGCTGATAGGAAAGATAAGGGAAGGGAGGAATTTTGCCACTTCCTTCAAGAGGAAACAAGAAAAAAAATTTATTAAGTAAGTTAGGGAGATCTTTAGGTAGTTTTAACAATATCTATTTTTAAAGAAAAACTTCAAAATTTATAACATTTATTTGGGATTTTATTCGTAGAACTTTGATGAAATTTACTATATTTTCTACTTTGATGAGTGGCCATGGATGTTGTTATATCATTTTACATGCTGATCTTGCATGTGATGTATGTTTGAATATTTAGGTTGGTGTGGAAGGTTCTACATAGGTATGGCTATTGGTGGCAAAATTGTATGGTTTTGTGATGTTGTTATGTATATTTAAATATGTTGAAAAATTGATGGGATATGGTTAGATTGATAAAATGAAAATGGCGTTATACACCTAGAAGAAGACCATGAGAAATTTCTGTTGGGAACATCCTTAATAATACATAATTTGATTTTTTGTTTTCTTAAGAAATGGATGATGGAATATGTTAAATTAAGTATAAGGAATCTAATTAAAATGTTGAAATGAGTAATCTTATGGTTAGATATAAATTATGAGTAAAATGGAAAAGTATGTAATAAAATGATGCATTAGAACCTTTGGAAGGGTTTTATTTAAAAACTGGATTTCGGAGTAACAAGGGAAGCTTCTATTTTTGAAATTCTGGAAAGAATCGGTTGTAAACTAAATGAAATGATTAACATAAAAAATGTAGATATATGTCTCATAGATTTTTTGGCACTAAAAGAACTCAATTTAGATTCCATACGCGGGAGATATGGTCAAATTAGTAAGTAGTGGTCAGAAACTAGCTAACTAGGGTAGAATCGATTAAGTATGCTTCTGTGTTTGAATTTCTGGTAAAAATTTGAAGGGAATTAAAGGAAATTTTTAACATAATAAATATTTATATATGTCTCATGAATCTATAGCCTCTGAAATCACTTAATTTGAAGTCCATATGAGAGAGATATGGCTAATTAATGAGCAGAGATCAGAATTAGTCTAGAATCCAAGGTGGTAAATATAAGAGTTTTTGTTTTTGATTTTTTTGAAATAATTCATAAGAATATGAAGCAATTACAAACATGAAAGTTGTAGATAATTGTCTTATAGTTTTTTAGGCTTTGGAATTTATTCAATTGTTGTTCATATGAGGGAGATATGGTTGAATAAGTGAAGAAATGTCACAAAATACGGCCAGGCCGTGTTCAGCATTGCTTCAGCATGAGTAGGCCATGTTAAGGGCTATTTTTGAGTACGTTTGAATTATTTTTCAAGATTGGCCATGTCTTGAAATATGGCCAAGCCGTGTTGGGAGCTAGTAAAACTTATTTTAAACATTTTTCTACCCTAAATGAACCTCATTAACTATAGGGTAATAATAGAAACCAAATTGGAGACGAATGCCCTATACAATTTGTGAGAACATGTGTTGAAAATGATATAAGTAGGAGAAAAGTACCTAGAGGGAAAGCATAAAGAAAATGAAAAGATGAAAATAATATTTAAGAAAGAAGAAGAATCTTATAAATGAAAATAATAAATTACTAGTGTATGCCCTAGCCAGTGCCATTGCATGAACTTCTTACCATCTTAAGTGCATAATTTTTACATGGAAATATTTTATAAAGTGATATTCGAAAATGGTTATGATCATGGCAAGATTACATTTTACCAATGATTTTTGGTAATGATTATACTTTGATGATAAGTTATGGCATGTAAGTATAATGAACATACTTTTTAATGAAATCATATTTTTGGCTATTTACGTGAAAAGAAAAGAAAAAAAAAGAGATGAGCATGGTCACATGGCGGTCTGTGTAGTGCACCAGTAGGGGACGCCTTATTCACGGCTATGACTATGATAATGAGAAAAGAAAGAGTAAGTGTGCCATGTCGGAAGGAGTGAGAAATGCCAGTACCAGAGAGTAGAAAATATTTACCCTAACCGTGGTAGTTTGATATATAAGTTGATAGCCGTCATATATTATTCAAAAAATAGTTGTTCATGCTATACATATCATTAATGTAGGATTTTCATATGCATAGATAAAGTGTAATCAAGAGACCTAAGGTATTTGTTGTTGCTTATACAGATGAACATGACATGATGAGCTATATTGATGATAATTATGATTTATTGTTGAACCTACTGAGATTTAATTCTCACTATATTTTCATATCATGTTCCGAAGACTAAATATGCAGATATTCTCTATGACCAACTTTTAGCATATGTTGGATCAAGTTGGCTAAGATTCTAGTGAAGGTGCAACCAACTGCACCCGTATATCTAGAACTGGCCAATATGGATGAATAAGATGTAAACATATATGTGTTTGATTCTTGTATGGATGTTTTTAATTAATGATGTGTAAGTGAACCGAGAACTATATCAGTGTTAATGGTATACCATAAATCTTAATTATGCTTGGTTAATTTAATTGAATGTTATTATGAGTTAAATAGTTAGAAGTAAAGAGGTAATGACTTCATGGGATTTTACACACACACACACACACACACACATATATATATATATGTAAAAAAATGGAGTTGTTACATAATTGGTATTAGAGCAGGTCGATCCTAGATTGCCAGTGGTTGGATGGTTATGTTGTGGTTATATTGTGTGGAGGATCAGTGATTTCATATAGGTATGAAATTACAAGTGTTTCCTATCTATATACCAAGGTGTTGTTATGACTGCTGTAAATATTTTTGAACTAAGTATTGGCCTTAATCAACTCAATAGCAGCATAACTCTATTTTTTCCACAGCATGATATGGCACCACCGAGGAGGAACCCTACAAGTAATGCAAATGAAACCTTGAACAAATTAACTACAGCAATTCAAGACCAAGTCACAGCCACCAATCAAATTCTGTAACATCTCTAGAACAGTAGCAGCCTAGATGGAGAAAATAATACAAATAACTGAGTGGTTGGAAATGATAATAGCCTATCTGAGTTCCTTAGAACCAAACCACCTTCTTTCCAACATGGCTATTGTCACGGCCCTAATTTTAGGGCATGTGAAACACACATACTGTAACACCTACTTACTAGCGTCATTTTTCATATATCTATATCGTAGAATGTTCCTTATTATCTATAAATTTCTGTCACTAATCACTTAGTCCATAAATTTACTTATTCACTTATATTGTTACTTATCTTTATTTCTATTATATATAATTTTTTTTAATGAGCATACATGAGTTTCAGGTTATTCAAATATTTTCAATTTTCAATTTCTTAAAGATAGGAGAATCAAACTAACTAGGTATGATACACATTACATGCACACAAAGGCTCTCACGCTATAAAACAAAAGTATGCAGTTCATCACTTAACTTACATCAAACTATGTGCTATCTAAAAGGGACTTGGTATTTTACTAAGCCATCTCACATATATTGCATTCCCAGAAAATATATAATCCATATCTATATTCAGAGGAGTCAACCTTGGGAATCTTGTTGCTCACTTCTTGCTAAAGTACCTGGAATATGATTGTATAGATATAAAAAGATGAGATGACAATCTCAATAGCTAGCAAATTTTAAGAAAAATAGTACACATTTCATTCCTTAAAACATCTCAATTTATTTCACTAAAATATAAGCACTGACCATACATACATACATCATCTTGGTCACACTAGGGACCCATAACATGTTGGTCTACTTACCCAATGTAGTCCTATAGCTGCAAAGGGTTATGCATCTCCTATTATTGGCCAATATGTGGGGGAAATAGGGCTTACTTGGCACACTTTAGGCACTCCTTAATTCCCGAGAATGCATACATAACATATCTTTAGATCATCATTCAGCATAACATAAAAGTTAGGCAACCAGTGAAATTGATAATTTCAAGATTATAAATATAAAGAGTGTTTTAAGAAAAAGTTAGCTACCTCAATTCCAATACAATCACTTCCTTTCCAAGGCTGCCAAAGTTACAACCAGCTACTCAAACTAAAACATATAAAATCATTTGGTTAATGCATGCATATAAGCACCTAAAATCTTAAGTCTCTAGTTTAAAAGTTCTTGTTCCCCTAAAAGACCTGTGATTCTATTCTGTTTTGGAATTATTACTAAATATAATAAAAGTTCTTTAAAAATTCTAAAATTTTGCATGGAGGTTACTTTACATGTCTATTTTATTTTTTGGATTTCTCAACCCTTAAATCTTCCATTCACCTTAAGAAGTACTTCCTTAACCAAGAACAGTGCATATTAGTTTTGGTTTCATTTCCATTCTATTTTCTATTCCTTTAGATGGGTAACACTTCTTTAAAATTCGTGATATTTTATATAGTGTATACTAGATATATTATATAATCACCATAAAAATTTCAAGTAAAATATAATTCATTTGTCCCCTCAAATAACCTAATTTTATAGCTGCCCCCAGTTCTGGTCTGTTCTGACTCACTTCCTGTCCCACTGAAATTCTATATTTTATTATATGCATTAAACTACCCATAATTTTCTCAAATTTGGTGGGGACCTTATTTAGTATTCCTTTAATTGGTAATAAAATTTTCATACAAAAATTAAACATCTAACCCCTTCGTTGTTTAGTATTTCCATCAATAGCGTAAGCTGTCCAGTAGATTTGTCCACTGCAGAGTTTTGATTGTAAATGTCATATTTTTAGTTTCTAAAAAATCACAAAAATTTCCAGAATTGATTATCAATATTTCAAGACATTTTTTAAAGAAAATTATAAAATTTAAAGGCCATTTACTCAATTTACCAAGCCAAGTTTTTACGTGCAAAAAAGGTTCTGTGTTCTCAAACTTAACCCTTATGTGCTCTATGACCGTTACTCACTAATCAGACCATAACTCACTCATATGGACTCCAAATTGGGTGTTTCTAGTGGCTATTTAACCGTGAGATATATATATATATATATTTTGTAAGTTAACCACTGCTTCATATTCCTTATAGATGAGTCCCAGAAATTTAAAAACCAAAGCTATTATCACTATTCTAAATTCTATACCCGATTCTGACCTCTCATCACTCACTGGGGAATAACTCTCTCATATTAAATCTGATTGATATGATGCTAAAGGCTATATAAAGCTAAGACATAGGGCTACAACTTCTCTGCTGATCGTATTTTCAGATTTTATATAATTATTAGCCAAAAATTCATTGATTCAGAACTTAAAGTTAGCATAATAAACTCTAAACCAGATTTTTACAAGAAGGCAAACTTACCTTGTGCAAAACACTTTTATTGCACCAAATTTTCAGCTAGCTTCTTCTATTGGCTTCCCTTGTACACCCAACTCTGTTCTTACTAGAAAAATGGTGGGTAAAGTTTTAATTTTTCAACACTCAAACTCCCATTCTCATTGCCACAAAGTGAAGCAAGGAAAGAAGAATTCTCTCAATTTCTAGGCATTTCCTCTCTCAAATTTCTAGTTATTCTCTCTCTCTCCCTCTTTCTCTCTTCCTTTCTTTCTATCTTAGACTCCCTCTTGTCAATGGTATTTATAGAGCAAAGAAACAATTGATTAAACAAAATGGGGAAAGTGCATGGTTTCTCTCCCTCTTGTCATGGTTTGTAGAAACAAAATGAGGAAGGTGCATGCTTTCTCTCCCTCTTGCCATGGTTTGTAAAAAAAATGAGAAAGGTTCATGGTTTCTCTCTATCTTGTCATGGTTTGTACAAACAAAATGAGGAAGGTGCATGGTTTCTTTCCCTCTTGTCACGGTGCATGCTTTCTCTCCCTCTTGTCATGGTTTGTAAAAAAAATGAGAAAGGTTCATGGTTTCTCTCCATCTTGTCATGGTTTGTACAAACAAAATGAGGAAGGTGCATGGTTTCTTTCCCTCTTGTCACGGTTTGTAGAAACAAAATGAGGAAGGTGCATGGTTTCTCTCCCTCTTGTCATGGTTGGTAAAAACAAAATTAGGAAGATGCATGGTTTTTTTCCCTCTTGTCATGGTTTGTAGAAACAAAAATGAGGAAGGTGCATGGTGGCTACAAGGTAGCATCCTTTGGTGGTGCTACTTGGAAGCTCCTTAGTTGTTTTATATTGCATTAATTTACTACTAATCCTACATTAGTGATGTCCTAAAAATGTATTTGTATCTTTCCTCCATCCATTATGATCCTAAGAATTTTATTTTTATGATTCATTATTAATTATATGTCACCTATATTTTTTTTTAAATACCTTATTGTTCTATAACTAAGTAATTTAATTATTGGTCATATATATCTTTTACTTTTTCTTAGATTTATTTAACATTATGAAATACTTAGGATGTTACATTTCTTTCCCCCTTAAAAGAATTTTGTCCACAAAATTCAACATACCTTGATCAAAGAGATGCGGATAGGTCCTCATCATTTCTTCTTATGTCTCCCAGGTAGCTTCTTCAGAGGTTAATCCTTTTTCAAATTACTTTGACTAGAGATATGCTCTTGTTTCTCAATTGTTTAATCTTAAAGTCAATGATCCGATTCGGTTTTATAATATACGACAAATTATCTTTCAAATGCATTGATTTATGCTCTATGATATGCGAATGGTCTGGGTGGTACTTTTTGAGCTGGAAAACATGGAATACATCATGAATCTGAGAAAGGTTTGGAGGAAGTGCAAGTTTATAAGCTACTAATCCGAGTCGATTAAGAATTTGAAAACGACCGATATATTTGGGACTGAGCTTTTTAGATTTCAAAGACCGCCCCACACCTATGACTAGAGTTACCTTGAGAAACACATAGTCTCCTATTTTAAATTCTAGAGGACTTCTTCTTTTATTTACATAGCTCTTTTGTCTACTTTGAACTGCTAGCAGTCTCTCTCTGATAAGCTCAATGTCCCTTGTGGTTTGGTCAACTAAATCAAGGCCTAAAAGACTCCTTTCTCCTAGCTCTACCCAACACAGAGGCGACCTACACTTTCTTCCATACAGAGCCTCAAAGGGTGCCATTTGGATACTGGAATGATAGCTATTATTATAGGAAAATTCAGCTAAAGGTAGGTACACATCCCAGTTTTCTTTCATTTCTAGCACACAAGCTCTTCTAAAGTTTGAATTGTTCTCTCAGTCTACCCATCAGTTTGTGGATGGTAAGCCATGTTAAACCTAAGCTTAGTACCTAAAGCATCTCGTAAGGATCTCCAAAATCTAGAAGTACACCTGCGTCCCAATTAGAAACAATACTTTTAGGTATCCCATAGAGCCTGACTATCTCATAAACATACATCTGTGTTAACTTGTCTAAAGTATAGATAGATTTAATGGCTAGGAAGTGAGCAAACTTGGCCAGTCTATCCACAATTACCCAAATGGCATCATAGCCAAATGATGTCCTAGGAAAACCCGTGACAAAATCTATTGAGATGCTATCCCATTTCCACTTAAAAATATCTAAGGGTTAAAGCAATCCCGTAGGCTTCTGGTGTTCTACCTTGTCTTCTTGACACACTAAGCACTTAGACACATATTGGGTTATGTCTATTTTCATTCCAGGCCACTAAAAACTCTTTTTCAAGTCCTGATACATCTTAGTGGCTCCAGGATGCAAGGTATACCTACTCTTGTGAGCTTCAGCCAAGATACTTTCTCTTAATTCCTTCACTTCAGGTACACACAACCTCTCTCCACACTTAATAAGCCCATCCTCAGAAATATGAAACTCTTTAAACTTGCCCTGAGATATCTATTCTTTAATGTTCTTCAGGTATAGATAAAAAACTTGACTATCTTTAATTCTATCCCTTAAATCATTCTAAATCCTCAATTCACTCATAAGGAGGCTACTAGGCTACAAAGAAATAGAGAGATTCAAATCTCTCATGCCCTCAATTAATTCCTATTCCTTAAGCATCATTGATGAAATGTGAATCGATTTCCTACTTAGGGCATCAGCAACCACATTTGCCTTGCTTGGATGATACTTAAGGGTATAGTCATAATCTTTTAAAAATTCCATCCATCTTCTCTGCCTCATGTTCAATTCTTTCTGGTCAAAAAGGTACTTAAGGGTTTTGTGATCACTAAAAACTTCAAACTTGGCACCATACAAATAATGTTTCCAAATCTTAAGGGCAAATACTACAGCTGCTAGTTCTAAATCATGTGTGGGGTAATTTTCCTCATGAGGTCTAAGCTGTCGGGAAGCGTAAGCTCCTACTCTACCCTGCTGCATTAAAACACACCATAAACCCTTGTTAGATGCATCACTATATATCGTAAAGAGTTCACTAGGGTCAGGTATCACTAGTACTGGGGTAGAGGTTAGTCTAGCTTTCAATTCTTGAAAACTACTCTCACATCGACCATCCCACACAAATGGTTGGTTCTTCCTAGTTAACCTAGTTAAAGGCATGGATATCTGAGAGAATCCTTGGATAAATCTCCTATAATATCCTGCTAAACCTAGAAAGCTTCGTATTTCAGTGAATATCTTTGGTCTCTCCCAATTAACCACTACTTCCACTTTACTAGGGTCCACTGCAATCCCTTCCTTGGAGATAACATGCCTTAAAAATCTCACCTCTGTCAGCCAAAACTCACACTTGCTAAGCTTGGCATACAATTTCCTATCCTTCAGGCTTTGTAACATTATTCGAAGGTGATTCTCATGTTCCTCAAGGCTCTTAGAATGCAGGAGCATTGGTTAGTCCAAAGGGCATGACTAGAAACTCATAATGTCCATATTGGGTTCTGAAAGCTGTCTTTGGGACATCTTCAGTTTTAACTCTCAACTGATGGTACCCTAACCTCAAATCTATCTTGGAGAAAACTGAAGTTTCAGCTAATTGATCCAACAAGTCATCTATCATAGGCAGTGGATATTTATTTTTGATGGTCACTTTATTTAACTGCCTATAATCTATGCATAACCTGAGGCTACCATCTTTCTTCTTAACAAATAACACTGGTGCAAACCAAGGAGATACACTGGCTCTGATAAACCACTTCTCTAGGAGTTCCTCTATTTGTTTCTTAAGCTCAGCTAACTCTATAGGAGCCATTCTGTAAGGAGCCTTAGATATGGGACCTGTACCAGGCAATAGGTCAATAGAAAACTCTACTTCCCTATCAGGAAGGAGACTGATAAATTCTTTAAGGAATGTTTCTGGGTAATCCCTAACAACAGGTATGTTTTCTATGCCCTCTTCTGCTTCTGCTTGCAAAGAAAAGAAGACTAAGAACCCTTGACAACCCTTCTTAAAGTATCTCTCAACCTGGGTGGTGGATAGGCAAGAGGTTTCAGTGGAGTGTTTAGAAGTAGAACCACAAACAGGTAAGAAAATAGATTTTCTAGAACAATCAAGAATTGCATTATTAGCAGACAACCAATCCATTCTAAGAATAACATCAATATCAAATAGAGGAAGGCATACAAGATCTAAAGTAGTACATCTATGATCAAATTGCACAACACAATTGATACAAGCATCAGAAGTTGTGACACGGATCCCAGTAGGGGTGGAAACAGAAAGATCAAATGGCAAAGTATCAATAATCAAACCCATACTCTTAGCACAATCATATGAAATAAAAGAATGTGTAGCACCAGAATCAAACAATGCATCTACAAATGAGTTTCGGATCATTAACAAACCTCTAATCAAATTTGAAGATTGACTAGCCTCCTACTGGGAAAGAGCAAATACACATCCCTGATTTTGTGGTCTGCCATCAGGAACTAATCCCCTCCTTACTCGACAATCCTTGAAATAGTGGCCTGGCTTTCCACAACCGTAGCAAACATTTTGACCAGCTAAATAAGGTTTATCTCCATGGTTCTTTCCACATTTTTTACAAATAGGCTGGCTAGAGGTTTGGCCACTACAGGTCAGTATTCTCCTACCCTGAGAATTATTCCCCTTGAAATTTTTGTTCGAGGGTTTTCCTCTTCCTCCAGAGGGCTCACTATCTCTCAATCTTTTCTCAACCTTGGCATTCATATGAGTTTCTTCTGCTATTCTATATTTACTTGCCAACTTAGTGAAATCCCATATCTCTATGGTAGCCACTCTCTCTTTAATCTCGGATTTCAAACCTTGCTCAAAATTTGCCACTTTCCATGCATCATCATGGGTATGCTTCAGGTAAGTGGAAAATTTAGAGAGCTCTTCGTACATAGCCTCATATTGGGGTACAGCCATATTCCCTTGTTTCAACTGTATGAATTCAGCCTCTTTTTGATTCTTCACATTATCTAGAAAGTATTTATCAAAAAATGTTTCTTTAAAATTATCCCAGGTAACGGAAGTATCATTGGTTTGCCATAGTCTTTGTATACTTTTCCACCAATATTCTGCCTCACCTTCTAACATATAAGTGGCTAAGGAAACTCTCTGTCCTGTGCTGCATTCTTAAACCCCAAAAATTTTCTCTATTTGCATTATCCATCGCTCAACTATTACTGGATCATATTCTCCTAAAAAAAAGGGGAGGGTTGCCTTTCTTGAATTGAGCTAGGAGTTTATTCATTTGACTAGGCCTATTTTCCTCTCCAGCACCTGTCTAAGGGCTTCTTGAACTTGTTGAAGAATTTGGGTTGTGGTAACTTGGGCTACAGCTTGCCTATCAAGCCTAGCAGCCAAAGATTCCATATTCTCATATATTTCTCTTAGTGTTTGAGCTTGGGTTCTTTTATCTACCATTCCCTGTGTACACATTTATATGTACAAATATATTTTCATATGATTAGTCAAATAAACAAAAACCATATCTACTCTAAAACAATCAAGAATATCATAGAATTTATTCCAACATAGTTGATTCCAAGAACTACCGCTCTGTTACCACCAAATGTAACAACAACTTACTAATGTCATTTTTCATATATCTATATAGTAGAATGTTCCTTATTATCTATAAATTTTTGTCAATGATCACCTAATCCATAAATTTACTTATTCACTTATATTGTTACTTATCTTTATTTCTATTATATATAATTTTTTTCATGAGCATACATGAGTTTCAGGTTATTCCAAATATTTTCAAATTTCATTTTCTTAAAGATAGAAGAATCAAACTAACTAAGCATGATACGCATTACATGCACAAAAAGGATCTCACGCTATAAAAGAAAAGTATGTAGTTCATCACTTAACTTACATCAAACTATGTGCTATCCAAAAGGGACTTGGTATTTTACTAAGCCATCTAACATATATTGCATTCCCAGAAAATATATAATCCATATCTATATTCAGAGGAGTCAACTTTGGGAATCTTGTTGCTCACTTCTTGCTGAAGTACCTGGAATGTGATTGTATAGATATAAAACAATGAGATGACAATCTCAATAGCTAGCAAATTTTAAGAAAAATAGTACACATTCCATTCCTTAAAACATCTCAATTTATTTAACTAAAACATAAGCACTAACCATACATACATACATCATCTTGGTTATACTAGGGACCCATAACATGTTGGTATACTTACCCAATGCAGTCCCATACTTGCAAAGGGTTATGCATCTCCTATTATTGGCCAATACGTAGGGGAAATGGGGCTTACTTGGCACACTTTAGGCACCCCTTAATTCCCGAGAATGCATACATAACATATCTTTAGACCATCATTCATCATAGCATAAAAGTCAGGCAACCAGTAAAATTGATAAATTCAAGATTATAAACATAAAGAGTGTTTTAAGGAAAAGCTAGCTACCTTAATTCCAGCACAATCAATTCCTTTCCAAGGCTGCCAAGGTTACAACCAGCTACTCAAATTAAAACATATAAAAGCCTTTGGTTAATGCATGCATATGAGCACCTAAAATCTTAAGTCTCTAGTTTAAAAGTTCATGTTCCCCTAAAAGACCTATGATTCTGTTCTGTTTTGGAATTATTACTAAATAAAATAAAAGTTCTTTAAAAATTCTAAAATTTTGCATGGAGGTTACTTTACATGTCTATTTTATTTTTTGGATCTCTCAACCCTTAAATCTTCCATTCACCTTAAGAAGTACTTCCTTAACCAAGAACAGTGCATATTAGTTTTGGTTTCATTTCTATTTTGTTTTCCATTCCTTTAGATGGGTAAACCTTCTTTAAAATTCGTGATATTTTATATATAGTATACTAGATATATTATATAATCACCATAAAAATTTCAAGTAAAATATAATTCATTTTACCCCTCAAATAACTTTATTTTTATAGCTGCCCCCAGTTCTGGTCTGTTCTGACTCACTTCCTGTCTCATAAAACTTTTATATTTTATTATATGCATTAAACTACCTAGAATTTTCTCAAATCAGGTGGAGACCTTATTTAGTATTCTTTTAACTTGTAATAAAATGTTTATACAAAAATTCAATATCTAACCCCTTCATTGATTAGTATTTACATCAACAGCGTAGGCTGTCCAGCAGATTTTTCCACTGCAGTGTTTTGATTGTAAATGTCATATTTTTAGGTTCTTAAAAATCACAAAAATTTTTAGAATTGATTATCAATATTTCAAGACTTATTTTTACAAAAAATTAGAAAATTTAAATGCCATTTACTCAATTTACCAAGCCTAGTTTTCATATGCAAAAAGGGTTCTGTGTTCTCAAACCTAACCCTTATGTGCTCTATGACCTTTAGTCACTAATCAGACCATAACTCATTCCTATGTACTCCAAATTGGGAGTTTCTAGTGGCCATTTAACCGTCCAACATATATCTACATTTTGTAAGTTAAAAGGTTCTTCAAACTCCTTGTAGATTAGTCCCATAAATTCAAAAACCGAAGCTATTCTCACTATTCTAAATTCCATACCCAATTCTGACCTCTCATCACTCACTGGGGAATAACTCTCTCATATTAAATCCGATTGATATGATTCTAAAGGCTATAGAAACCTAAGACATAGGGTTACAACTTCTCAGCTGAACCTATTTTCAGATTTTATATACTTATTAGCCAAATATTCATTGATTCAGAACCTAAAGTTAGCATAATAAACTCTAAACCAGATTTTTACAAGAAGGCAAACTTGCCTTGTGCAAAACACTTCTATTGCGCCAAATTTTCAGCTAGCTTCTTCTTTTGGCTTCCCTTGCACACCCAGCTCTATTCTTATAAGAAAAATAGTGGGTAAAGTTTTAATTTTTCAACACTCAAACTCCCATTCTCACTACCACAACATGAAGGAAGGAAAGAAGAATTCTCTCAATTTCTAGGCATTTCCTCTCTCAAATTTCTGGTTATTCTCTCTCTCTCTCTCTCTCCGTCTTTCTCTCTTCCTTTCTTTCTATCTTAGACTCCCTCTTGTCAATGGTATTTATTGAGTAAAAAAACAATTGATTAAAACAAAATGGGGAAGGTGTATGGTTTCTCTCCCTCTTGTCATGGTTTGTAGAAACAAAATGAGGAAGTTGCATGGTTTCTCTCCCTCTTGTCATGGTTTGTAAAAACAAAATGAGGAAGGTGCATGGTTTCTTTCCCTCTTGTCATGGTTTGTAGAAACAAAATGAGGAAGGTGCATGGTTTCTCTCCCTCTTGTCATGGTTTGTAAAAACAAAAGAAGGTGCATGGTTTCTTTCCCTCTGGTCATGGTTTGTAGAAACAAAATGAGGAAGGTGCATGGTGGCTGCAAGGTAGCATCCTTTGGTGGTGCTACTTGGCAGCTCCGTAGTTGTTTTATATTGCCTTAATTTACTACTAATCCTAGATTAGTGATATCCTAAAAATGTATTTGTATCTTTCCCCCATCCATTATGATCTTAAGAATTTTATTGGTATGATTCATTATTAATTATATGTCACCTATATTTTTTTAAATACCTTATTGTTCCATAACTAAGTAATTTAATTCTTGGTCATATATATCTTTTACTTTTTTTTAGATTTATCTAACATTATTAAAGACTTAGGATGTTACACATACCATGAACATATATTTTTCATAAAGATGAATATTCCAATTCTTTTTATGGAAACAAATACATATAGGTTCTTTGATACATATACCATATACAGACCAAATCCATAAACATCATAGCAACAGTAGAAGCAAAGATCCTGCCTATGGTATATAGAGCATACTGTAGAATACAAATACAAATACAATGCAATCTAAATAATGTGAGCCTTGGAAGTAACGTAGGCTCACCCATGGATTAAGTAGCCTAGCTGATCACCTATCTACAGGACCAAACTCTATATCCTTATATGGAAAAAAATGTAAATATCGTGTAGTGAGCTTGACAACTCAGTGAGCAAATAAGACCTCCTATAACCTCTAAGGTTAGCATATAGATGAACTTATGTTTTAAAATTTATCACATAGAAAATTACAGTTCGGAAGTACATCCATATGGGACCCGTATTTCAAATATCTTCATTTCAAATGATAGTCAAATATTCAACACCAAATATAGTGTATCTTGATTATAAAACAATATTGTTATGCAATAAAATATTTCATATGCTTTAGGAGGATTTCACATCAGAACCACCATATCAGAGTTCAACCCCTTCCGTACTTTATTGGTGTAGGATTTGCCTAAACTCAGCATCCCAGCTAAGGTTTGCCCCACCACTGTTCAAGAGGACACACGAAGGGACTTTAATATGGGTACTTCCCAAGCACACAGCAAGGGAGGGCAAATAACACATCATCAATAACACATATAGGAGGGCAAATAACACATGACTCCCGTGTGTTGGTCATCACACGAGGTTAGCACCACCCCTGCTAGCTGAGGTGTCAAGGTGCACCAGGACTAACATCACCTGCTGTTAGAAAACAATGTTTCCAATAGGATTCCTCTACAAAATAATTGCATAAAACAATGTACTTTTCAAATAAGAATACTTTCCATGTTCAATTCCTTTTTCCACAATTTCCATAAAAATTTCCATATGGTTTATCAATTCCAAATACCCCTGAATCATCATTCTCAAGTAGTGATATGCATATATGCAACATATATTCTAGGGGATACAAATTCATGACATGTAAACATTTACAATTTTCATAAAACCATATTTGAGAGGAATAATATCCAATAAGTAAAGATAATCATTCATAAATTTTCAGGAGCTAAAAATACAGTAATAAAATCATATGCTGCACCAATATCACAATCAAAGTATAAGAAAAATGTAAAATAGATCATAGAAAGTATTATCCACTGACAAAGTTAGGGTTCCAAATTGGACAACCCTAAATTCCACGTTTTCAGTCCAAATCTTGCCAAATAGACCCCAAAAATGAGTCCGGAGGATCCAAAAACTTTGGAAATGACTCCAGATTCATGAAATTTGGCCTCCGGAAGTTTAGTCAATGTTGGTCAACTGTGGGGCATTGTTCATAGCTAGAAATTACTATTCACGACGAGTGGATTTATTGTTCACGACATACAAAAGTTGTCAGATGGCTGAAAAATTTCATATTCTAAGGTTTATTTAGCTCCTTAGTCTATCTATGGTGTTAGATTTTCAATTTGAGGTCTTTAATAGAAGTTTTAGAACTTACCTTTTTCTAAAATTTTCTACTTCCAATCTGCAGCGATTCTGTGGCTGATTTGAAAAATTGTTCAGTCAAAATCGTAGTCTTCTCCGTCCTGAAACTAGTGGTACCCTTAGTTTTGAGATCGGAAGCTAATAGACACTCCAGATCTAGAGAGAGAAAATGAAAATGATTATTCATCAGCTACAGAAATCGGAATTTCGCATTCCTCTTCACGCATCTGTCTCCCCCTCCCACTTTTTCTTTCTTTTTATTTACTATTCTTTAATAATTAAATATTTAAAATTTATTATTTTTATTTTTATTATATACATATAAATACTATTTTTCATCCTAAAATATCCCCAAAATTTCTATAAATGTACATTCTTATAAAACTTTAGTTGAACTCTTAAATCATGACTTTTCTTGATAAAAATTTCAATAAAAAAATCACAAAATAAATATCTTTATACATAATAAAAGAAAGAATATTTTTAAAAATAAAAAATAATTTATTAAAGGCTAATATAATTATTTTAAGCAAAAAAAATATTTTAATGAAAAATATATTTGCTTTTAGCAAAACATAATCATTTAAAATAAAAATATATTTTTTTATCGTAAAATATTTTTATTTAAAAATTACTGGATATTACAACTATGACCTCACGATAGCCGAAAGGTGGATAAGGGAATTAGAGATGATCTTCGATGTGATGGGCTGCACTAATGAGCAGTAGGTTATCTTTGTTGTATATATGTTGAAGGATGAAACTGAGTGTCGGTGGTGAGGGGCCAGAAAGCTGCTAACTCACCAAAGGAGGAAGATCACCTAGCAAGTGTTTAAGAATATTTTTCTAGAGAAGTATTTTTCAAGTACTGTGCGGGCCAAGAAGGAGATCTAATTTCTCCACTCAAACAAGGTAACATGTCGGTAGACTAATACATCACTAAGTTCGAGGAGTTATCTAAGTTCTCTTCTTACATGAGGTTTAACCCTGATGAAGCATGGAAGGCTGTTAAGTTTGAAGCAGGGCTGAACCTAGAAATCAGGAATGCAGTGATAGCCTTAGAAATAAGGGAGTTTGTGCCCTTGATAAAAAAAAAATCTAGACATTTAGAAAAGAGTTTAAGGGCAGTAGAGAATGAGAAGCTAAGATGAAACCTGTGGAAGAGGAAGAAAATTTTTCCTAACCCTGGGAAAAATGTGAAGGGAAGAGGATATAAAGCTGCTAAGAGGCCATTGAATGCGGGTCCCCAACCTTTCCAATAAGACCTCGCCACAGTCAAGTGAACTAAGTGTGGATGTATGCATGGTGTTCAATCATGCTACATGTATAACAACTCCATTTTTTTACATATATACATATATATATATATATATATATATATATATATATATATATATATTAAAAATTCCATGAAGTCATTACCTCTTTACTTATAATTACTTAACTCAAAATAATATTCAATTAATTTAACCAAGCATAATCAAGGTTTAAGGTCTATCATTAACACTGATACAATACTGAATTAACATACACATCATTAATCAAAATATATGTATAAAAATCAAACACAAAAAAATCAACATCTTATTTTATTAATATTGACCAATTCCGGAGATACGAGTGTGGGTGATTGCACCTTCACCGGGATCTTAGCCAACTCGACCACAAATATCTTATTAATTTTTGGGATCTTCCCAACATAGAGTAACTTGATCCATCGTGCACTAAAAGTCAGATCCATAGAAAAAATCTGCATAACTATTTTTCTGAACATGACATGGAAATATAGTGAGAATTAAATTCTAGTAGGTTCAACAATAAATAATAATCATGAGCAATATAGTTCATCATGTCATGTTCATCTGTATAAATTACAACAAATATCTTTAGGTCACATGAATGCACTTTATACATGCACAAGAAAATCGTATAGTTATGACACGTATGGTATAAACAACTATTTTTAGAATATCATATGATGTTTATTAACTTATTTTCATATCAAGCTACCCCGGTCAGGGTAAGTACTTTCTACTCTTTAGTATGGGTTTTTCTCGCTTCGTCCGATATAGCACATTTTTTTCTTTCTTTTCTCATTAGCATAATCATAGCTGTGAGTAGGGCATCCCCTACTTGTGCACCACAAGGACTGCCATGTGATCTTGCTCATCGCTTTTCTTTTCTTTTCTTTTCATGTTAATAGCCAAAAATATGATTTCAATAACAAGTATGTTCATTATACTCACATGCCATAATTTATCATCAAAG
This sequence comes from Gleditsia sinensis, assembly GCA_037074535.1. Taxonomy (NCBI): domain Eukaryota; kingdom Viridiplantae; phylum Streptophyta; class Magnoliopsida; order Fabales; family Fabaceae; genus Gleditsia; species Gleditsia sinensis. The sequence continues at coordinate 50,415,564 of CM073463.1, read as the reverse complement.
TAAAAATACTACTAAAAATAATTGGTAAAATGAAATTATATCATGATCATAACCATTTTTGAATATCACTTTATAAAATATTTCCATGTCAAAATTACACACTTAAGATGGCAAGGAGTTCATGCAATGGTAATGACTAGAGCATACTCTAATTATTTATTATTTCCATTTATAAGATTCTTCTTTTTTAAATATTATTTTCATCACATGTTCTCACAAATTTTATAGGGTGTTTTTCTCCATTTTGGTTTCTATTATTACCCTATAGTTAATGAGGTTCATTTAGGGTAGAAAAATGATAAAAATAAGCTTTACCAACTCCTAACACGGCTTGGTCATGTTCTAGGACATGGCCATGCTTGAAAATACTTCAAACATACTAAAAAACAGCACTAAACATGGCCTACCAATGCTAAAGCAACCCAGAACACGGCCTAGCCATATTCTGTGACCTTTCCTCACTTATTCAACCATATATCCCACCTAAAAAGTCAAATTGAAGTGATTCCAAATCTTATAAAAAGATAAGACAATTATCCACAACTTTCATGTTTATCATGTCTTCAGATTCCTTATGAATTATTCCCAGAAAAATTGAAAACTAAAACTCTTATATTTACCGCCTTGAATTTGAGACTGATTATGACCTCCATTTATTAATCAGCCATATTTTCCTCATATGAACTCCAAATTAAGTGATTTCAAAGCCTATATATCCATGAGACATATATATATATATATATATATATATATATATATTAACAACTTGTTGAAATTATGTCCATGAGACAAATTTTCAGCCCTTGATTCTCCCTTGCTTGGCTGAAATTATTTATGTAGGATAAGGATGTTTTGTCATAATGCTATGTATTATTAACAACTTGTTGAAATTATGAATGTAGGATATAGATGTTTTGTCCTAATTCCATGTATTATTACCTACTTATTAAAATTATGAATGTAGCATACAGATGTTCTGTCCTAAAGCCATGTGACCTAATCTTGATTATTATTACCGTACTATTTCCTCACATGATTCTTATTATTATTATTATTTTTCTCTTGGATTTGGGCTTATTCATACCCATTTCCTTTGCTTTGGCTAAAATTCTAACTTTCATGGAGGGATTGGTCACATTTTCATAATTTTTGAGCTATCGGTCAAACTTCTTTATCCTAGTCCAAGTCTATGTTTTATTTATTGCTTGGAATATCCAATTGGCTTTCTAGAAACTCATGTGAAGTGAAAAAACTCTATATGAAGTGTCCATAGGTGAAAACTCAATGTATGGGTAGAGATGTTAAACTTAAGAATTCTAGCTCTTGAATTAGGAAAAAATGTCCTAATATAATCTTCTTGAAATTTTAAGACCTTTACTTACTGCCCAAAATTTATCTTCCTTACCCAAGAATTTCGCCTCTCTTTAGTATGTTATTTCTAATTTTTCCTTTTAGGTTTTCTCTCTTTACTTGTTCCCTTAATGTTAAGAACATTTTCTATGCATACACATAAGGAGAAAAATTTGTAAGGATTCTATTTTCTTAAATATCTAAAAATTGTCTAATAAATTTTATTTCCTTAACTAAATATTTATGTACCATTATTATTAAAAGAAATAAAATTAGGGATATTACATTTCTCTCCCTTTAAAAGAAATTTTGTCCCCAAAATTTTAGAAATTACCTAATAAGAACAATTGCAGATATTTCTTCCTCATGACTTCTTCCAACTCCCAAGTTGATTCTTCTAGAGTCAAACTTTCCCATAACACCTTAACCAGAGGAATGGTTTTATTCCTCAATTGCTTCACGTCGGTGTTCAATATGGACACTAGTACTAGCTAGTATGTTATGTTCTCCTTTATTTGGATTGGTTCATCCCGTATTACATGTGAGGAATCTAGAAAATACTTTCAAAGATGTGATACATGGAAAACATTATGCAGGTTTGTCAAATTAGGTGCAAGAGAAACTTGATATGTTGACATCCCTACCTTCCTCAGAATTTGGTAGGGTCCCAAAAATCGCGGACTTAGCTTTCTAGTTTTGAGAGATCTGCCAACTCCAATAGTCGAGGAAAGTTTTAAAAATACATTGTCTCCTTCCTCAAACTCTAGAGGTCTATGTCTCTTATCATAGTAACTCTTTTGTCAGTTCTGAGCTATAAGTATTTTGTCTCGTATCATCCTGATTTTATCAGTGGTTTGTTGAACTAGATTAGGACCAAACAAGTTCTTTTCTCCTACCTCAAACTAATATAGTGGGGATCGACACTTCCTATCGTATAAAACTTCATAGAAGGCCATCTTAATATTAGATTAATAGCTATTATTATAAACAAACTCCACTAAAGGCAGGTACTAATCACATCATTTTCCTTGCTCTATCACACAGGCCCTCAACATATCTTCTAAGGTTTGAATGGTTCGTTCTGCCTGCCCGTTAGTCTGAGGATGGTAGGTTGTACTAAACTGTAGTTGGGTTCTAAATGCTTCCTGTGTAACAACTCCATTTATGTAAATGTAACAATTTTTTTTTATATTTGTAAAATTCCATAAAGTTATTACTATGGCAAAAAACAAAGTTATGCTCCTCAGTACAGCCCATCACTTCAAAGATTTTCTCTAATTCCCTTATCCACCTTTCGGCTATCGTTGGGTCATAGCCACCTTGGAAACAAGGTGGTCTAGTCCTCAGGAACTCGGATATGCCATTATCTTTTCCAGTCATCCGGTTGTTAGCACCATTCTCACCATTTGGGTTATTAGCATTCTGGAGATATTGTAAAATTTGGTTGGTGGTCATGACTTGGTCTTGAATTGTCGTGGCCAGGTTATGCAGGGTTTCCTCTACATTGGTTGCTGGATTCCTCCTTGGTGGTGCCATTTCCTACTATGGCAAAAAACAAAGTTATGCTGCTATTGAGGTGATCAAGCCAAATAGTTAGTTCAAAAATATTTAATAGCAGTCATAACACCACCTCGGCATATAGATAGGAAACACTAGTAATTTCTTACCTATATGAATCACTGATCCCCTACACAACACAACCACAACATACTCAAGACACTATAAGATCGATTCAGATAACCATCCACCCACTGGCTATCTAGGATCGACCTGCTCTGATACCAATTATGTAACAACTCCATTTATGTAAATGTAACAAATTTTTTTTTATATATTTGTAAAATTCCATGAAGTTATTACTACTTTAATTCTAACCACTTAACTCGTAATAATAATCACTTTAACCAAGTATAATTGTTATTAACAGTGATACAATACTGAGTTTCCATACACACTATTATTTTACAAACTACACGCCATTATTTTACAAACATTTGTACAAAGATACATATTAGCTCTAATCATCTATGTCGACTACTTCCGGGGACACTGGTGCGGGTGGCACGTCCACCGGAATCTCAGTCACATCTACGACAGATACATCTGAAATAACTGGAAGTTGCCCAAGGTAGGGCACCTCAATCCAACGTACAGAAATAATAAGTGTCATAGAGAAAATCTGCATATTTATTCTTCTGAACATGATATGGAAATATAGTAAGAATTAAATCCCAGTAAGTTCAACAATAAATCATAATTTACCATCAATATAGTTCATCATGTCATGTTCAGGTGTATAAACTACAAAAAATATCTTTGGTCACATGAATGCATTACATCTATGCACATAAGAATCATACAATAATGATATGTATGACAGGATTAACTATTTTCAGAATATCATATGATGGCTATTAACTTATTCTCATTTCAAGCTACCCTGGTCAGGGTGAGTATCTTCTACTCTCCGGTACGGGGTTTTCTCGCTCCGTCCGACATGGCCCACTTTCTCTTTCTTTTCTCATTAACATGATCATAACCGTTGGTAGGGCGTCCCCTACTGGTGCACCACACGGATTGCCATGTGACTATGCTCATTTCTTTTCTTTTCACAATGATAGCCAAAAATATGCTTTCAATAACAAGTATGTTCATCAAAATATAACTATTACCATAAATCATTGGTAATCATGCCATGAACATAACCATTTCAAATATCACTTTATAAAATATTTCCATGTCAAAATTTCACACTTAAGATGGTAAGAAGATCATACAATGGCAATGGCTATGGCATATACTAGTCATTTATTATTTTCATTTATAAGATTCATCTTCTTTTTTAAATATTAATTTTATTTCTTTATTTTCTTGATGAAGGATTTCATCATATCTAACCTTCTCTTTATGCTTGGCCTTTAGTAATTTTCTTCTTATTTATATCATTTCCAACACATGTTCTTACAAATTTATAGAGCATTGTTCTCCAATTTGATTTCTACTATTACCTTATACTTAAAGAGGTTCATCTAAGGTAGAAAAATGTTAACAATAGGCTTAACGAGCTTCCAACACGGTCTGGCCATGTTCCAGGACACGGCCATACTTTAAAAATACCTCAAATGTACTCAAAAACAGCCCCGAACACGGCTAACCCGTGCTTGAAGCACCCAGAACACGGCATGGCCATGCTCTGTGACCTTTTCTCACTAATCAGAGCATAACTCCCTCATTGTAACTCCGATTGAGGTGATCTTGGTGTCTATGGAAAGATAAGACAATTATCTAAAACTTTTATGTTAATTATATCAGCGAAATAGTAATAAATCTTGGTGTTATTACTCCCTTAAATTCAATATTATTTCTTCTCGGGTAGGTTCTAACCTTTACTTACTAATTTGACTATATCTCCCACATACGAATTCCAAATTAAGTGATTCTAGTGGTTAAACATCCGCGACACATAAATATATAATTCATATGTTAACCATTTATTTTAATTCCTTATATAATTTTCTCAAAAATTAAAACACCGAAACTATCCTAACATATTCTTCCCTGATTAACCATTTTCTGACCTTTGTTTACTAATCGGAACATATCTACCTCATATGAACTCTAAATTGAATGATTCCAGTGGCTACAAATCCATGACACAAATAGCTATAATTCTTATGTTAAATATTTATTTTAGTTCCAAACAAATAATTCCCTGAAATTAAAATACAGAAACTATCCTAACTTATTCTTCCCTGATGAACCATTTTCTGACCTTTGACTACTAATCAGACCATATCTACCTCATATGGACTCCAAATTGAATGATTCCAGTGGCTAAAACTCCGTGACACATATATTTAATTCTTATGTTAACCACTTATTTTAATTCCTTATAGATGGTTCCCAAAAATTAAAACACCGAAGCTTAAAATTCTGCCAACCATAGCCATACCCATGCAGAACTATCTACACCAACCTAAGAATTCAAACATACATCACATGCAAGATTAATATGTAACATGATATAGCAACATCCATGACCAAATCATCAAAGTTCTAAGATCAAAATCTCATATAAATATTATAAGTTTCAAAAGTTTTCTTCAAAAAGAAATATTGTTAAACTTACCTAAGAATCTCCCTAGCTTACTTAGTGAATTGGTTTTCTTGTTTCCTCTTGAAAGAAGTAGCAAGATTCCTTCCTTCCCTTAGCTTTTCTAGCAGCTTAGGTAAGAGAAGGAGGGTGAATTTTTGAACCTCAAGGATGAAGAAGAAAAATGGACTCAAATGGAGATTAGGATAACTTACCTTGAGTACTTAGCCTTCTAAACTTCTCCTTCTTCTTCCTTCCTTTCTTCTCCTCTCTTTCTCTCCTTTCCTCACTTTACCTTGCTTCTATTTCTCTCTCTTCCTCACTTGGACGAAATTAAAATGTTGTAGGGGTGGGTTTTGCTTATATAGACCACCAAATAATACACCTTTCATAATCATGGGTCTACCTTATCACAATTAGGATACACTTTGTTGAATTTTTGGAAAACAAACAACTTATGTTCTTGTCTTCCTCTTCCTTAGTCAAGATATGCATAGGAAAAGGATATTTGTATTTTGAAAATTATGATGATATGTTCTTAATATAAGGGACAAGGTCCCTTTAATTTAGGGATTCATTTCCATTTTCTTTTTTCTTAAACAAGTATGATAGGTTTGCCTTTTTACGTGGCAAATTTCTAACCCTTGAATCTCCATTATTTGGTTGATATTATTTGTGTGGGATAGGAATGTTTTGTCCTAATCCCATGTATTATCATACCACTTGCTAAAATTATGAGTGTAGGATATAGATGTTTTTGTCCTAAAGCCTTGTATTATCATGCCACTTGCCAAAATGATGAATGTAGAATCACACCACTTGCTAACTTTTTTTCTTAATGCCATGTAACCTAATCTTTATTATTATTACATTATTATATCATCACCTAATTTATTTTATTTTATTTTTCCTCTTGCATTTGGGCTTATTCCTACCCATTATGGGCTTATTCCTCCCCATTTATTTTGCTTTGGATAAAATTCTACCTTTCTTGGAGGGCTTGGTCACATTTTCATAATTTTTGGACTATTGGTCCAATTACTATATTCTAGTCCAAGTCTATGTTTTATTTCTTGCTTAGGTTATCCAATGGGCTTGCTAGAAACTTATGTGAAGTGGAAAAACTCTATATAAAGTGTCCATAGGTAAAAGCCCAATGTATGGGTAAAGATTTTAAACTTAGTAACTCTAGTTCTTGAATTAGGAAAAATTACCCTAATCCAATGTTCTTGAAAATTTAAGACATTTACTTGTTTCTAAAAATTTATCTTCCTTATCCAAGAATTTTGCATCTCTTTAGTATGTTCTTTCTAATTTTTCCTATTAGGTTTTCCCTCTTTATTTGTTCTTTTAATGTTAGAAACATTTTCTATGCATATACATAAGGTGAAGAATTTCTAAGGATTATATTTCCTTAGATATCTAAAATATTGTTTAATAAACTTTATTTCCTTGATTATCAATAAAAGAAACGAAATTAGGGATGTTACATCCTGCAACGCCTTCCAAAACCTCGACGTGTACCTCGGATCTTTATAAAAAATGATGTTTAAGGGAATTCCATGTAGTCTAACTATTTTCTAGACATACAATTGGGCCAATTTGTCTAGTGAATAGTTATTTTTTTTGGGTAGAAAGTGAGTAGATTTGGTTTATCTGTCAACTATTATCCAGATAGAGTCATGTCCAACTAAAGTATTAGGTAAGCCCACCATAAACTCCATCAAAATGTTATCCTATTTCCATTTAGGGATCTCAAGAGGTTGTAGAAATTAAGCTGGCTTTTGATACTCTACCGTCACCTTCTGACAAATTAAACATTTTGCCACAAACTCAGCAATGTCCTTTTTTATCCCCAACCACTAGTACATCTTCCTTAAATCTTGATACATTTTAGTGGATCCAAGATGGACTGTGTACTTACCCTGATGTGCCTCTTGCAAGATCTTAGTCCTCAACTCTTATTCTTGAGGGACACAGACCCTTCCTTGATATATGATTACTCTATCTTCCGAGATATACAAATTATCTTATTCTTTGTGATCCTGTAAGTATTGGTCATAATCTTGAGCCTCTTTAATCTTGGCTCTAAGATCAGACTCTATACTCAACCCATTGATGATTAGCTTCTTTGGGGTAAGAGTAGTGACTAGCTTCAAATTTCAAAACTCATCTAGCATCTACATCTCATACACCAACATCTGACCCATGTGTAGAGATTTTCGACTCAAGGCATCAACTACAACATTCGCCTTTCCTGGATGATACTTTATCTCAAACTTATAGTCATTAAAAAATTCCATCCATCTTTGTTACCTCATATTTAACTCCTTCTTATCAAAAAGGTACTTAAGACTCTTATGATCACAGTATACTTCAAATATTGTCACGTACAAATAGTGTCACCAAATCTTTAAGGCAAACACCACCGCTGCCAATTCAAGATCATAGGTCGGATAATTTCCTTCATGGGATCTTAGTTGTCTAGAGTCATAAGCAACTACTTTCTTGTCTTGCATAATACACACCCTAGCCCTTTCTTTGAAGCGTCACTATACACTTCAAAATGTCCTATGGGGTTTGGAATAATTAAAACAGGAGGAGTGGTCAATCTTGTCTTAAGCTCCTAGAAACTAGCTTCACATTGTTCTACGAAAATTGCAAGTGCATTCATCAACTCGAAGGGCATTACGAGAAACTCATAATGCCCATACCTAGTCTTGAAGGTTGTTTTTGATACATCATCCTCCTGTTTCTCATCTGATGGTATCCCGATCTCAAGTCAATTTTAGAAAAGATAGAGGCTCCCTTCATTTGATCCAATAAGTCATCTATCCTAGGGAGAGGGTACTTATTTTTTACAGTCACCTTATTTAGCTGTTTATAGTCTATGCATAGTCTAAGGTTCCCATCTTTCTTCTTAACAAATAATACAGAAGCTCTTCAAGGTGATACACTTGGTCTAATGAATTGCTTGTCGAGCAATTCTTCCAACTATTTCTTAAGTTCTTGTAGTTCCTTCAAGGCCATTTTATAAGGTGCAATAGATATAGACCTTGTCCCGAGAAGGAGATCAATAGAGAACTCTATCTCTCTCTCGGGAGGTAATCCTGGAATATCTGTTGAAAATATTTCAGGAAACTCATTAGCTATTAGGATTTCATTAAGCTTCAGTTTAACTTTTAGGTTTGATAAATACAAGAGAATATAACCAAGTACTCCACTTTTCAACTCCAGATTGATTTGATTGGCATTTAACATCAATAATTGCATCTCCTTTTATGGAGTATGAGGTAGAAATTCAAAGGTCTTGGTGCAACAATTTAGCAAGACCCGATTTCTAGACATCCAGTTTAACCCTAGAATGATATCAATACCTCTTAAAGCTAGACAGATCAGGCCTACAAAAAAAGGTTTTTCCTAGATGGTGACCTAATTGTCTTTACATACAGAGAAAGTTAAGACCCTTTCTCCCATGGTGGTTACTACAGATAATTCATAGGGGGTTTCAAAAATAGGATACTGAAGCTCCATAATACATTCTTTCGATATAAATGAATGACTAGCACTAGAGTCAAACAACACCACAAGAGAAAATCCATAGATGTAGCATATACCTTGAATCATTTCAGAGGATTGAGCTGCCTTTTGACTGCTTAGGGTGAAAACCCTTCCTTTCACCTGAGGCCTCTGTTCTGGCTACTTCTCCACATTCTGTGAGCAATTCTTTACAAAATGACCCTTCTATCTGCATTTAAAGCGAACATCTGGTCCCATGTAGCATGGCCGGTTACCATGCAAACACCCGCACTTAGTACACTTGACTGTGGAAAAGTTCTGTAGGAAGGGTCGAGGACTTGCAATTATTTGCCTCTTGCCAGTACCCTATCCTTTTCCTCTGACATTTCTGCCAAAGTTTTGTGGCCCATTCTTCATTTTCCAAAAGATTCGTCTTTGTTTCTCATCCTCCACTGCCCTCAAGCTTTTCTCCAAGAGTCTGCATTTATTTATTAGAGGTACAAACTCCCTGATCTTCATAACTACAACATTCCTTATCTCCGGGTTCAATCTCGCTTCGAATTTAACAGCCTTCCATGCTTCATCGAGGTTAAATCGCAGGTAAGAGGAGAGTTTAGACAACTCCTTAAACCTCGTGATGTATTAGTCTACAGTCATACTACCCTACCTGAGTTGGAGAAATTCTATCAACTTTCCTACTCGCACAGTACTTGGGAAGTACTTTTCCAAAAAGGTTTCTTTGAACACCTGTCAGGTGATCTGCCTTCCTTGGTGAGCTAAATGTTCTCTAGCATTATGCCACCAATATTCTGCTTCATCTTTCAGCATATATGTAGCGAAGATAACTTGCTGCTCCTCAATACAGCACATTACTTCAAAGATTTTCTCCAATTCCCTTATCCACCTTTCAACTACAATCAGGTCAAATCCGCCTTGAAAAGAAGGTGGTCTAGTCCTTAAGAATTCGGATATGCCATTATCATTCCCTGCCATACGATTATTAACACCATTCTCACCATTCGAGTTATTAGCATTCTAGAGGTATTGTAGAATTTGGTTGGTGGTCGTGACTTGGTCTCGAATTGCCATGGCAAGGTTGTGCAGGGTTTCCTCTGCATTGTTTGCTGGATTCCTCCTTGGTGGTGCCATTTACTACTGTGGCAAACACAAAGTTATCTACTATTGAGGTGATCAAGCCCAATAGTTAGTTTTAAAAATATTTAACAACATTCATAACACCACCTCGGCATAGATAGGAAACACTAACAATTTCTTACCTATATAAAATCACTGATCTCCTACACAGCACAACCACAACATACTCAAGACCCTATAAGATCAATTCAGATAACCATTCACCCACTAGCCATCTAGGATCGACTTGCTCTAATACCAATTATGTAACAACTCTATTTTTTTACATATATACTTATATATATATATATATATATATATATATATATATATATATATATATATATATATATAAATTTCCATGAAGTCATTACCTTTTTACTTATAATTACTTAACTCAAAATAATATTCAATTAATTTAACCAAGCATAATCAAGGTTTAAGGTCTACCATTAACACTGATACAATACTAAGTTCACATACACATCATTAATCAAAACGTACGTATAAAAATTAAACCCATAAATATCTACATCTTATTTATTAATGTTGACCAATTTTGGAGATATGGGTGCGGGTGGTTGCACCTTCAATGGGATCTTAGCCAACTCGACCACAAACATCTTATTAATTTCTAGTATCTGCCCAACATAGAGTAACTCGATCCATCGTGCACCAAAAGCCAGATCCATAGAAAAAATTTGCATAACTAGTTTTCTGAACATGACATAGAAATATAGTGAGAATTAAATCCCAGTAGGTTCAACAATAAATAATAATCATCAACAATATAGCTAATCATGTCATGTTCATCTGTATAAACTACAATAAATATCTTTACGTCACATGAAAATCGTATAGTTATGATACGTATGGTATGAATAACTATTTTCAGAATATCATATGATGGCTATCAACTTATTTTCAAATCAAGTTACCCCAGTCAGGGTTAGTACTTTCTACTCTCTATTACGAGTTTTTCTCGATCTGTTCGACATGGCACACTTTCTCTTTCTTTTCTCATTAACATAATCATAGCCATGAGTAGGACGTTCCCTACTGGTGCACCACATGGACTGCCATGTGACCTTGCTCATCTCTTTTCTTTTCTTTACTTTTCATGTTAATAGCCAAACATATGATTTCAATAACAAGTATGTTCATTATACTCACATGCCATAATTTATCAACAAAGCATAATTACTGCTAAAAATCATTGGTAAAATAAAATTATGTCATGATCATAACCATTTTTGAATATCACTTTATAAAATATTTCCATGTTAAAATTACACACTTAAGATGGTAAGGAGTTCTTGCAATGGCAATGGCTAGGACATACTCTAATTATTTATTATTTCCATTTATAAAATTCTTCTTCTTTCTTAAAAATTATTTTCATCACATATTCTCACAAATTTTATAGGGCATTTTTCTCCATTTTGGTTTCTATTATTACCCTATAGTTAATGAGGTTCATTTAGGGTAGAAAAATGTTAAAAATAAGCTTTACCAACTCCCAACATGGCCTAGTCATGTTCCAGAATACAGCCATGCTTGAAAATACTTTAAACATACTTAAAAATAGCCCTGTACAAGGCCTACCAATGCTGAAGCAATCCAGAACACAGCTTGGCCATGTTCTGTGACCTTTCCTCAATGTTTCAACCATATCTCCCTCATACCAATTGCAATGGAAGTGATTCCAAATCCTATAAAATGCTAAGACAATTATCTATAACTTTAGTGTTTATCATTTCTTCAGATGTCTTATGAATTATTCCCAGAAAATAAAAACAAAAACCCTTACATTTACCACCCTAGATTCAAGATTGATTCTGACCTCCACTCATTAATCAGCCATATCTCCCTCATATGGACTCCAATTTAAGTGATTTCAAAGCCTATAGATCCATGAGACATATATCTATATTTATTATGTTAAAACATTTCCTTTAATTCTTTACCTATTTTTCCCATAAATTCAAACATAGAAGCTTAACTAACATATTCTTCCCTGGTTTACAAGTTTCTGATCACTTCTTACTAATTTGATCATATCTCCCTCATCTAGACTCCAAATTAAGTGATTCCAGTGGTTAAAAATCCGTGAGACATATATCTACAGTTTTCATGTTAACCATTCTCTGGTTACTCTGAAAATCAATTTCCTAACCAAACAATTCCTAAGGTTTAAGTTCATCATTTTATTACGTCATCTTCTATTTTCTTCCTAATTTACATCTAATCATCTTCCATTAATTTTTCACCACACTTAAATATACAAAATATCAGCATAAAAATCCTAAAATTTTGCCAACTATAGCCATACATTTGCAAAACTTTCCATACCAACTGAAATGTTCAAAACATTCATCATATGCAAGAAAACATGTAACATGATATAGCAACATCCATGAACAATCATCAAAGTAGAAAATATTGTAAATTTCATCAAAGTTCTAAGATCAAAATCCCATATAAATGTTATAAATTTCAAAAAATTTCTTCAAAAAGAGATATTGTTAAACCTACCTAAAAATCTCCCTAGCTGACTTAGTGAATTCTTTTTCTTGTCTCCTTTTCAAATAAGTAGCAAGATTCCTCTCTTTCCTTAACTTTTCTAGTAGCTTAAATAAGAGAAGGGGGTGAGTTTTGAACCCTAAGGATAAAGAGGAAAGATGGATTCAAGTGAAGATTAAGCTAACTTACCTTGAGTACTTAGTCCTTTAGACTTGTCCTTCCTCTTCTTTCCTCTCTTCTCCTCTTTTTCTCTCCTTTCCTCACCCTACCTTGCTTCTATTTTTCCTCTCCCTCACTTGGATGAAATTATAATTTTATAATAGTGGGTTTTGCTTAAATAAACTATCAAGTAGTTCACCTCTCATAATCATAGGTCTACCTTATCACAATTAGGATGCACTTGATTGCTTTTTGGGGAAAGACAACATGTTCTTATCTTCCTCTCCCTTAGTCAAGATATGCATAGTAAAAGGAGATTTGTATTTTGAAAATTATGATAAAATGTTCTTAAGACAAGGGACAAGGTCCCTTTGATTTAGGGATTCTTTTTTTCCTTTTGTTTCACTCAAGTATGATAGGTTTGCCTTTCTAGTTGGCAAATTTTTAGCCATTGAGTCTTCCTTGCTAAGCTAAAATTATTTCTGTAGGATAAGGATGTTTAGTCATAATGTTATGTATTATTACCCACTTGTAGAAATTATGAATGTAGGATATAGATGTTTTGTCATAATTGCATGTATTATAACTTACTTGTTGAAATTATGAATGTAGGATATAGATATTTTGTCCTAAAGCCATGTGACCTCATCTTAATTATTATTACCCTACTATTTTCTCATATGATTCTTATTATTGTAATTATTATTATTTTCCTCTTGGATTCGGGCTCATTCTTACTTATTTTCTTTACTTTGGCTGAAATTGTAACTTTAATGGATGGCTTGGTCACATTTTTATAATTTTTGGGCTATCGGTCCAACGTCTATATCCTAATCCAAGTCTATGTTTTATTTTTTGCTTGGGCAATCCAATTGGATTTCTAGAAACTCATATGAAGTGGAAAAACTCTATATGAAGTGTCCATAGGTGAAAGCCCAATGTATAGTTGGAGATGTTAAACTTAGGAATTTCTAGCTCTTGAATTAGGAAAAATTACCCTAATCCAATCTTCTTAAAATTTTAAGACCTTTACTTACTTCCCAAAAGTTTATCTTCCTTACCCAAGAATTTTGCCTCTCTTTAGTATGTTATTTCTAATTTTTCCTATTAGGTTTTCTCTCTTTACTTGTTCCCTTAATGTTAGAAACATTTTCTATGCATACACATAAGGTGAAAAATTTCTAAGGATTCTATTTTCTTAAATATCTAAAAATTATCTAATAAATTTTATTTCCTTAACTATATATTTATATACGTTTATTAATAAAATAAATGAAATTAGAGATGTTACAACATAAGACTAGATGTCTGCTTCAAATGCAGACAGAAGGGTCATTTTGCGAAGAACTACCCCTAGAATATAGGAAAGCAGCCGGAACAGAGGCCTTAGGTGAATGGAAGGATTTTCACCTTAAGTGGCCAAGAGGTAACTCAATACTCTGAAATGATTCAAGGTACGTGCTTCATCAATGGATTTGCTCTTATGGTGTTGTTTAACTTTAGTGCTAGTCATTCATTTATATTTGAAGAATGTATTAGGGATCTTCAATATCCTATTTCTGAAACCCCCTATGAGCTATCTGTAGTGACCCTCACAAGGGAAAGGGTCTTAAATTCCTTTGTATGTAAAGACTGTCAGGTCACCATCCAGAAGAAATTTTTTTTCTGCAGACCTTGTCTGTCTATCTTTAAGTGGTATTTATGTCATTCTAGGGTTAGACTGGATGTCTAGAAATTGGGTCTTGCTAAATTGTTGCACTAAGACCATTGAATTTCTACCTCCTACTCCACAAGAGGAAATTCAATTATTGATGTTAAATGCCAATCAAGTCAATCAGGAGTTGAAGAGTGGTGTACTTGGTTACATTCTCTTGAGTTTATCAAACCTAGAAGTTGAACCAAAGCTTAATGAAATTCCAGTAGCTAATGATTTTTCTAAAGTATTTCCACCAGATATTCCAGGCTTACCTCCCGAGAGGGAGATAAAGTTCTCTATTGATCTCTTACCCGGGACAAGGCTTATCTCTATTGCACCTTATAAAATAGCCTCGAAGGAACTACAATAACTCAAGAAACAGTTGGAGGAATTGTTAGACAAGCAATTCATTAGACCAAGTGTATCACCTTGGGGAGCTCCTGTCTTGTTTGTTAAGAAGAAAGACGAGAGCCTGAGACTATGCATAGACTACAGACAACTGAATAAGGTGACTGTCAAAAACTAGTACCCTCTCCCTAAGATAGATGATTTATTGGATCAACTGAAAGAAGCCTCCGTCTTTTTTAAAATTGACTTGAGATCTGGATACCATCAAATTAGGATCAAGGAGGAGGATGTACCAAAAATAGCCTTCAGGACTAGGTATGGGCACTATGATTTTCTCGTAAGGCCCTTCAGGTTGATAAATGAACCTGTAATTTTCATGGATTAAATGAATCACATTTTCAACCCAACCTAGATCAATTTGTGGTATTGTTTATTAAGACATCTTGATATACTCTAAGAGTGAGAAAGAACATGAACAACATCTCTGAATCATGCTGAAAGAGAAAAAGTTGTATGCCAAATTGGAGAAGTGTGGATTTTGGTTGATAGAGGTGAAGTTTCTCAGACATGTCATCTCCAATAAAGGGGTATTCGTAGACCTTAGCAAGGTGAAAGTAGTGATTCAGTGGGAAAGACCAAAGATGGTTATAGAAGTCTAAAATTTCTTAGGTTTGGTAGGATACTACAAGAGGTTTATACAAAAATTCTCTCATATAGCCTTTCCATTGACTAAATTGACCAAGAAGGGAAGTCCTTTCAAATGGACTGATCAACTTGAAGCTAGTTTCCAAAAGCTTAAGACAAGATTGACAATTCCTCCTATTTTAATTATTCTAGACCCCATAGGACATTTCGAAGTATATAGTGACACTTCAAAGAAAGGGTTAGGGTGTGTGCTGATGCAAGATAAGAAAGTAGTTACTTATGCCTCTAGGAAATGAAGACCCCATGAAGGAAATTATCCAACCCATGATCTTGAATTGGTAGCAGTGGTGTTTTCCTTAAAGATTTAGTGACATTATTTACACAGAGCAACATTTGAAGTATACTATGATCATAAGAGTCTTAAGTACCTTTTTGATCAGAAGGAGTTAAATATGAGGCAACAAAGATGGGTAGAATTTCTCAATGACTACATGTTTGATATAAAGTATCATCCTGGAAAGGTGAATGTTGTAGTTGATACCTTGAGTCAAAAATATTTGCGCATGGATCAAATGATGGTGCATGAGATGTAGATGCTAGAAGAGTTTCAAAATTTAAAGTTGACCACTACTCTTACTCCAAAGAAGCTAATCATCAATCGGTTGAGTATAGAGTGTGACCTTAGAACCCAGATTAAAAAGGCTCAAGCTCACAATCAATACTTATAGGATCACAAAGATCAAGATAATTTTTTTATCTTGGAAGATAGAGCAATCATGTATCATAGAAGGATTTATATCCCTAAAAAACGAGAGTTGAGGACTAGATCCTGTAAGAGGCACATCAGAGTAAGTACACAATCCATCCTGGATCCACTAAAATGTATCAAGATTTAAAGAAGATGTACTAGTGGCCAGGGATGAAAAAGGATATTGCTGAGTTTGTGGCAAAATGTTTAATTTGTCAAAAAGTAAAAGTGGAGCACCAAAATCTAGTGGGATTTCTATAACCTCTTAAGATCCCTAAATAGAAATGGGACAATATTTTGATCTACTTTATAGTGGGTTTATCTAAGACTTCAGTTGGACATGATTCTATCTAGGTGATAGTAGATAGATTAACCAAATATGCTCACTTCCTTTCCATAAAGATTAACTATTCACTGGACAAATTAGCCCAGTTATATATCCAAGAAATAGTTAGACTGTATAGAATTTCCTTAAATATAAATTCTAATAGAGATCTGAGGTTCATGTCGAGGTTTTGGAAGGCGTTGCAGGAAGCTTTTGGAACCCAGTTGTGGTTTAGTATTGCCTACCATCCTCAAACTAACAGACAGACAAAATGGACCATTCAAACCCTAGAAGATATGTTGAGGGCTTGTGTGATAGAGCAAGGTAAAGTATGGGATAAATACCTACCTACCTTTAATGGAGTTTGCTTATAATGATAGTTATCATTCTAGTATTAAGATGGCCCCTTACGAAGCTTTATACAGTAGGAAGTGTCGATCTCTACTCTGTTGGTTTGAGGTAGGAGAAAAGAACTTACTGGGTCTTGACCTAGTTCAACAAACCACTCAGCAAATCAGAATGACACAAAACAAAATACTTACAGCTCAGAGTCGGCAAGAGAGTTACTATGATAAAAGACATAGACATCTGGAGTTTAAGGAAGGAGACCATGTATTTCTAAAGGTTTCCTCGACTACAAGAGTTGGTAGGTCTCTCAAAACTAGAAAGTTAGGTTCGCTATATTTGGGACCCTACCAAATTGTGAAGAAAGTGGGGACGTTAGCATATCAAGTTGCCCTCTCACTTAATTTGTCCAACCTGCATAATGTTTTCCATGTATCACAACTCCAGAAGTATCTTCCAAATTCTTCACATGTAATACGGGATGAACCAATCCAAATAAAGGAGAACATGACATACCAACTAGTACCAGCATCCATATTGGACACCGACGTGAAACAATTGAGGAATAAGACCATTCCCCTGATTAAGGTGTTATGGGAAGGTTTGACTTCGGAAGAAGCAACTTGGGAGCTGGAAGAAGTCATGAGGAAGAAATATTTGTAATTGTTCTTATTAGGTAATTTCTAAAATTTTGAGGACAAAGATTTTTTTAGGGGGAGAAAAATGTAACATCCCTAATTTCATTTCTTTTATTAATAAAGGTACATAACTATTTACTTAAAGAAATAAAATTTATTAAAAAAAATTTAGATATCTAAGAAAATATAAGCCTTAGAAATTCTTCACCTTATGTGTATACATAGAAAATGTTTCTAACATTAAAGGAATGGGTAAAAAGAGAAAACCTAATAGAAAAAATTAGAAATAACATCCTAAAGAGAGAAAAATTCTTGGGTAAGGAAGATACATTTTTGGAAGTAAGTAAAGGTCTTAAAATTTCAAGAAGATTGGATTAGGGTAATTTTTCCAAATTCAAGAGCTAAAGTTTGTAAGTTTAACATCTCCACCCATACAATGGGTTTTTACCTATGGACACTTCATGTAGAGTTTTTCCCATTCACATGAGTTTTTAGGAAGGCAAATGGATATCCAAAGCAAGAGATATAACATAGACTTAGACTAGGATATAGAGGCTACACCAATAGGCCAAAAATTATGAAAGTGTGGCCAAGCCCTCCATGAGAGGTAGGAATTTCAGCCAAAGGAAAGGAAATAGGCAAGAATGAGCCCAAATTCAAGAAGAAAAAATAAGAAGCATGTGATTAAATAGTAGTGTAATAATAATCAAGATTAGGTCACATGGCATTAGGATAAAACATCTATATCTTATACTTATAATTTCAGCAAGCCATGTGATGATATAGTAGGTAATAATACTTGGAATTATGACAAAACATCACTATCCTACACAAATAATTTTAGCCAAGCAAGGGAGACTCAAAGGCTGGAAAATTGCCACCTTGAAAGGCAAACCTACCATACTTGAGTGAGACAAACAAAATGAAATGGATCCCTAAATCAAAGGGACCTTGCCTCTTGTGTTCAGAATATTTTATCATAATTTTCAAATAATAAATCATCTTTTTGCTATGCATATCTTAACTAAGAGAGAGGAAGACAAGAACATGATTTGTCTTCCCCCAAAAAAGCAACCAAGTGCATCCTAATTGTGATAAGGTAGACCCATAATTATGAGAGGAGGACCACTTGATAATTTTATTAAGCAAAAACCACTTTTATAACATTAAAATTTCGTCCAAGTGAGGGAGAGGAAAAAAAAAGTAAGGTAGAGTGAGGAAATGAGAGAAAGAGAGGAGAAGAGAGGAAGGAAGAAGAAGGAGAAGTCTAGAGGACTAGTACCCAAGGTAAGTTAGCTTAATCTCTACTTGAATCCATCTTTTCTCTTCATCCTTATGGTTTAAAACTCACCCTCCTTCTTTTATTTAAGCTGGTGGAAAAGCTAAGGGAATGGAGGAATCTTACCACTTCCATCAAGGGGAAACAAGAAAAATAATTCACTAAGTGAGTTAGGGAGATCTTTAGGTAGGTTTAACATTATCTCTTTTTGAAGAAAAGTTTTGAAATTTATAACATTTATATGAGATTTTGTTCCTAGAACTTTGATAAAATTTACAATATTTGCTACTTCGATGATTGGCCATGGTCATGTTACATGTTGATCTTGCATGTGATGTATGTTTGAATAATTAAGTTGGTATGGAATGTTCTGCATAGGCATGGCTATTGGCAAAATTTTAGGGTTTTGAGCGAGCTGCTTTATGTATATTTAAATGTGTTAAAAAATTGATGGGATATGGTTAGATTGCTAAAATGAATATGGCCTTAAACACCTAGAAGAAGGCCATGAGAAATTTCTATCGGGAACACCCTTAATAATACATAATTTAATTTTTTTGTTTTCTTGAGAAGAGGATGATGGAATCTGTTAAATTAAATGTAAGGAATCTAATTAAAATGTTGAAATGATTAATCTTATTATTAGATATAAATTAGGAAGAAAATGGAAAAGGACGTAATAAAATGATGAACTAGAACCTTAGGAAGGGTTTGGTTTCAAAACTAGATTTTAGAGTAACTAGAGAGGCTTCTGTTTTTGAAATTTTAGGAAGAATTAGTTGTTAATTAAATGAAATAGTTAACATAAAAAAATATAGATATATGTCTCACGGACTTTTTGGCAATAAAATCACTCAATTTGGATTCCATATGAGGGAGATATGGTCAGATTAGTAAGCAGTGGTTATAAGCTAGCTAACCAGGGATGAATATATTAAGTATGTTTCTGTGTTTATTTTTTGGGAAAAATCCATAGGGAATTAAAAGAAATTGGTAACATAATAAATATAGATGTATGTCTCACAAGTGTTTTGCCACTGGAATTATGCAATTTAGAATCCATATGAGGGAGATATAATTAGATTAGTAAGAAGTGGTCAAAAACTAGTTAACCAGCGAAGAATTTGTTAGGTAAGCTTATGTTTTTGAATATTTTGGGAACCATTTGTAGGGAATTAAAAGAAATGATTAACATAAAAAATATAGATATATGACTCACAAGTTTGTAGCCATTGGAAGCACTCAATATAAAGTCCATAGGAGGGAGATATGTTCAGATTTGTATGTAGAGGTCAAAACCTACCCGAGAAAAAATAATATTGAATTTGAGAGAGTAATAACACTAATATTTCTTACGATTTCACTAAAATATTCAGCATAAGAGTTTTAGTGGATTTTCTTAGCTTTAAATGGACACCAATTTAACCTCAATCGGAGTTAAAATGAAGGATTTATGCTCTGATTAGTGAGAGATAAAAATAATATTAAAGAAAGAAGAAGTATCTTATAAATAAAAATAATAAATGACTAGTGTATGCCGTAGCCATTGCCATTGCATGAACTCCTTTCCATCTTAAGTGTGTAATTTTGACAGGAAAATATATTATAAAGTGATATTTGAAAATTATTATATTCATGGCATATATGATTGCATTTTACCAATGATTTTCGGTAATGATTATACTTTGATTATAAATTATGGCATGTGAGTATTTTGAACATACGTGTTATTGAAATCATATTTTTGGCTATTAATGTGAAAATAAAAGAAAATAAAAGAGACGAGTATAGTCACATGGCAGTCCATGTGGTGCACCAATAGGGGATGCCTTACTCGTGGCTATGACTATGATAATGAGAAAAGAAAAAGAAAGTGTGCTATGTTAGAAGGAGAAGGAAAAGCCCATACCGAAGAATAGAAAGTACTCACCCTAACTGTGGTAGCTTGATATGAAAATAAGTTGATAGCCATGATATGATATTCTGAAAATAATTATTCATGCCATACATGTCATTACTATACGATATTTGTAATAAACTCCATATCTTATAGATGTATATATTAATAAAGTCCCATGAAGTCATTACTTCTTTACTTCTAACTACTTAACTCATAATAACATTCAATTAATTTAATCAAGCATAATTAAGGTTTAAGGTCTACCATTAACACTGATACAATTATGAGTTCACATACACATCATTAATCAAAACGTCCATAGAAAAGTCAAACACATAAATATCTATATTTTATTCATCTATGTCGACCAATTTCGAAGATATGAGTGCAGGTGGTTATACCTTTACTGGGATCTTAGTCAACTCGACCACAAACACTTTATTAATTATTGGGATCTGGCCAAAATAGAATAACTCGATCCAACATGCACTAATAGCCAAAGCCATAGAGATAATCTGCATATCTAATTTTTTGAACATGATATGAAAATATGGTGAGAATTAAATCCCCATAGGTTCAACAATAAATCATAATCATGATCAATATTACTCATCACGTCATGTTCATCTGTATAAGTTACAGCAAATATCTTATGTCACATGAATGTACTTTATCTATGCACATGAAAATTGTGCAATAATGACATGTATGGTATGAATAACTATTTTCATAATATCATATTATGTCTATCAATTTATTTTTATATCAAGCTACTCTAGTCAAAGTAAGTACTTTCTATTTTCCAGTACGGGCTTTTCTCGCTCCGTCCAACATGGCACACTTTATCTTTCTTTTCTCATTATCATAATCATAGCCGTGAGTAGGGCGTCCTATACTGGTGTACCACACGGACCGCTATGTGACCGTGCTCGTCTCTTTTCTTTTCACATTAATAGCCAAAAATATGATTTCAATAACAGGTATGTTCATTATACTCACATGCCATAATTTATCATCAAAGCATAATCATTACCAAAAATCATTGGTAAAATGCAATCATGCCATGAACATAATCATTTTCAAATATCATTTTATAAAATATTTTCATGTCAAAATTATACACTTAAGTTGGTAAGGAGTTCATGCAATGACAATGGCTAGGGTATACACTAGTCATTTATTATTTTTATTTATAAGATTCTTCTTCTTTCTTAAATATTATTTTCATCTTTCACTAATTAGAGTATAACTCCCTCATTTTAACTCTGATTAAGGTGATCTTGGTGTCCATTTAAAGCTAAGACAATCCACTAATACTCTTATGTTGAACATTTTAGTGAACTCGAAAGGAATCTTGGTGTTATTACTCCATCAAATTCAATGTGATCATTACTTACTAATCTGACCACATCTCCCTCCTATGGATTCTAAATTGACTGATTTCAGTGGATAAAAATTTGAGTCATATATCTATATTTTTTATGTTAGCCATTTCTTTTAATTCCCTACAAATGTTTCTTGAAAATTCAAAGACAAAAGCTTACCTAAGAGATTCTTCCCTAATTAACTAGGTTTTGACCACTATTTACTAATCGAACCATATCTCCCTCATATGGATTTCAAATTGAATGATTCCAGTAACAATTCATGATACATATATCTATATTTTTAATGTTAACCATTTATTTTAATTCCCTATAGATTATTCCCAAAAATTTAAACACAGAAACTTACCTAACAGATTCTTTCCTGGTTAACCATTTTTTGACCACTACATTCTAATCGAACCATATCTCCCTCATTTGAACTCCAAATTGGGTGATTCCAGTAGCTACAAATCTATGAGAAATATATCTACATTTTTCATGCTAACCATTTCTTTTAATTCATAACTGATGCTTCCCAGATTCTAAAAAACCGAAGTTTCCCTAGTTATTCCAAAATCCAGTTTTCTAAACAACTCATTTCTAAGGTTTTAGTTCATTCTTTTATTATGTATTCTTCCATTTTCTTCGTAATTTACATCTAACCATAAGATTAATCATTTCAACATTTTAATTAGATTCCTTACACTTAAAGTTAACAAATTCCATCATCTACTTCTCAAGGAAAGAGAAATCAAATCATGTAATACTAAGGGTGTTTCCCAACAAAAATTTCTCTTGGTCTTCTTCTAACTAATTAAGGCCATGCTCATTTTATCAATCTAACCATATTCCATCAATTTTTTAACACATTTAAATATACATAACAACAACATAAAAGCCCTAAAATTTTGCCACCTATAGCCATATCTATGTAGAACTTTCCACACTAACCGAAGTATTCAAAACATCCATCACATGCAAGATCAACATGTAAAATGATATAGCAACATCCATGGTCAATCATCAAAGTAGCAAATATTGTAAATTTCATCAAAGTTTTAAGATCAAAATCCCATATAAATGTTACAAATTTCAAAGCTTATCTTCAAAAAGAGATATTGTTAAACCTACCTAAAGATTTTCCTAGCTCATTTAGTGAATTCTTTTTCCTATTTCCTCTTGAAGGAAATGGCAAGATTTCTCCCTTCCCTTAGCTTTTTTAGCAGCTTGAATAAGAGAGGGAGGGTGAGTTTTGAACCCTAAGGATGAAGAGAAAATATGGATTTAAGTGAAGATTAAACTAACTTACTTTGAGTACTTAGTCTTCTAGACTTCTCCTTCTTCTTTCTTCCTCTCTTCTCCTCTCTTTCTCTCCTTTCCTCACTATACCTTGCTTCTATTTTTTCCTCTCCCTCACTTCGACGAAATTATAATGTTATAAGGGTAATTTTTGCTTAAATAAATTATCAAGTGGTTCACCTCTCATAATCATAGGTCTACCTTATCACAATTAGGATGCACTTGATTGCTTTTTGGGGGAAGACAACTCATGTTCTTGTCTTCCTCTCCCTTAGTCAAGATATGCATAGCAAAAGGAGATTTGTATTTAAAAATCATGATAAAATGTTCTTAAGACAAGGGACAAAGTCCTTTTAATTTATGGATTCATTTCCTTTTTCTTTTGTCTCACTCAAGTATGATAGATTTGCCTTTCTAAGTGGCAAATTTCTAGCCCTTGAGTCTCCTTTGTTTGGCTAAAATTATTTGTGTAGGATAAGGAATGTTTTGCCCTAATGCCATGAATTATTATCTACTATATCATCACATGGTTTGTTGAAATTATGAGTGTAGGATATAGATGTTTTGTTCTAATGCCATGTGACCTAATCTTGATTATTATTACACTACTATTTTATCACATGGTTCTTATTTTACCCTCTTGGATTTGGGCTCATTCTTGCCCATTTCCTTTGCTTTGGCTAAAATTCCTACCTCTCATGGTGGACTTGACCACACTTTCATCATTTTTCTGGCTATTGGTACAACCTCTATATCCTAGTCCAACTCTATGTTATATCTCTTGCTTGGGCTATCCAATTGGCTTGCTAAAAACTCATGTGAAGTGAAACAAAACCCTCTATGAAGTGTCCATAGTTGAAGGCCCAAATGTATGGGTGGAGATGTTAAACTTAGGAAGTCTAGCTCTTAAATTAGGAAAAATTATCCTAATCCATTCTTCTTGAAATTTTAAGACCTTTACTTACTTTCAAAAATTTATCTTCTTTACCCAAGAATTTTGCCTCTCTTTAGGATGTTATTTCTAATTTTTCCTATTAGGTTTCACTCTTTACCTATTCCCTTAATGTTAGAAATATTTTCTATGCATACACATAAGTTGAAGATTTTCTAAGGTTTATATTCTCTTAGATATCTAAAATTTGTTTAATAAGTTTTATTCCTTAATTAAATATTTATGTACCTTTATTAATAAAAGAAATGAAATTAGGGATGTTACAATTTTCATATGCATAGATAAAGTGCATTCATGTCATCTAAGATATTTTTTGTAGCTTATACAGATGAACATGACACGATGAGCTATATTGATGATAATTTTGATTTATTGTTGAACCTACTGAGATTTAATTTTCACTATATTTCCATATCATGTTCAGAAGACTAAATTTGTAGATATTCTCTATGACTGGCTTTTAGCGTATGTTGGGTCGAGTTGGCTAAAATCCCGGTGAAGGTGTAACCACCCGCACCCGTATCTCTAGACTAGTTAATATGGATAAATAACATGTAGACATATATGTGTTTAATTTTTGTACGGCGGTTTTTAAATAATGATGTGTATGTGAACCCAGAATTGTATCTGTAACCCCCCCTAATTTAAAGGCACGTGAAACAAACATTTTTTTTCTACAATCAGATATTTACCATAACATGCATTGCACCATTCTCTGTCATGGAAAGAACTATATATAGGTAACCTCATGTATACACATTATAAAAACCAAATTATAAATACCAAAGTAACAACAGAAATAGGGATCCTGCTTGTGGCGTTCAGAGCATACTTTAGAGTACAAGTACAATATAAATCAAAATCTACGAGCCCTAGAAACAAAGTATGCTCACCAGAGATTATGTCGTCTAGCTAGTCAACTATCTAAAGGGGAGGGATCTAACTCTGTATTCTTATATGAAAAATGTAGAAATATCGTGTAGTGAGTTTGAAAACTTAGTAAGTAGATAATACCTCTTAGGACCTCTTAGGTCAGCATATGGATTACTCATGTTTTAAAATGTCACATAGAAAATACAGTTCAAAAGTACATTCATATGGGACCCGTATTTCAAATATTCTCAAATCAAAGGATATTCAAATATCCAAAACCATATTCAGCACGGTATGATCATTAAATAAATGTTGTTATGCATTAATATGCATTAAACTATTTCATATAAAAACATTAGGAGAATTCCATATCAGAACCATCAAATATTCCCAAGCACATAGCAATGGATGATATTATGTTTAGCTGTATAAGCTATAGTAAAATATTAAGCTTTTGAGATAAATTCATAACTTTTTTTGATGCATAATTAACATATTATATATGCACTAAAAATATACTCTTTTTACATCATGCTCAAGCATGTTATAGCTCTCAATACACTCAATTCACTCATTTACTATACGCATAATGACCAATCGACTACAGTTACAATAAATGATCAGGGAATGTGAGTTTATCACGCATCTGCCTCTTCACATTATCACTGTCACCCGGTTGGAACGGCCCTTCCTTGGCTCACTTAGGCTAATAGGGCATCCCCTACTCAGTATCGTCACAAGCTATATAACTTATCAATATTCATCCATACATATAAATACGTATATATAAATGCATATTCATTAAATACAATGTATAATTATCAAACAATTCACCATGAGCTTTACGCTTGCCATTTAATCATAATCAGTAACTTTATAGTTTTACAAATCAATGCCTCATGCACAAAATATTCACTTTACCAAATAATGATAAATATATTTAGAACCACATATTCAATAAGTTTCAAAATGTATTTGCAAAATCATACTCTTCTTAAACTATGTGCCAATTCGTAACCAAAATAACTATTTTAACACATTTCAAAAATTTATGATAGCATAAATAATTTGTAAATAGAACCAATTATACATTTTAAGTTCAAGAAAAGTATGGGTTCAGTCATAGAAAGAATTATCTACTCACAAGTCAGGGCTCCAGGTTGGATAGCCTTAAATGTATTTTTTTTTTCAAACCAAATCTGATCAAATGAACCTCAAAAACATGTCTGGAGGGTCCAAAAATCTAGAAAATGACTCCGGGAGCTTAGTCAACTGATGGCACTGTTCATCGTCAGAAAAAACTATTCACGTGCGGCAAACACTGTTACTGTTCACGATACTATTCATGCAAGCAGAAATACTATTCACAATTACTGTTCATCCAAAAACAAATTTCATGATTTAATGCTTCAAATTATGCTATCTAACCAAAAATTTTTGCATATAAAGATTATTCTACCTCTAAAACATGATTCTAGGGTCCAAATCACTAGAAAACATCAAGAAATTTCAAAATCCTAAACTTTACATTGTGGTTATTGTTCATCATTTTCGGCAAACTTCCAGCGAGTTTCTGATGAAATTGATCGATGAATTTTGAAATTCTCATCGCCACGAATCCAACGGTACCTTCGATATCTCAATTGGATGCATATATTGAAAGAAATTTTAGAGAGAAGGTAGAGGTTAGAGAGAGAAAGAAAAACCTTACCCTGCTTCTGTATGCTTTGCCTCCTTCACGTTTCCTTCTCCCTTTTTTTTCCTTTTTTTTTTTTTTTTTTATTATTTAATAATTAAATCTTTAAAATTTATTATTATTATTTTGATTATATACATATAAATACTTTTTTTTCATCCTAAAATATCCTAAAAATTTAAAAAAAAAATATTTTTGCAAAACTTTATTTGCACTCTTAAATCATGACTTTTCTTGATACAAATTTTAATAAAACAAATCACAAAATAAATATCTTTATGTATAATAAAAAAAGTATATTTTTAAA